>CM077443.1:17360729-18845729 GCA_039654765.1 Mylopharyngodon piceus
ACTACTTTTCAAATGTTTGGGGTGTAATAGTTGTTTTGTTTTTTGAAAGAAAGAAATTAATACTTCAGTGCATCCTTGCTGCATAAAATTGATCAAAAGTGATAGTAAAGACTTCTACATTGTTACAAAAAAAAATTCTACAATGCTACTACGGTTTCCTTTTTTGCATGAATATTAAGCAGTGCAACTGTTAACAACGCATTGATAATATTTCTTGAGCAGCAAGTCACAGCATATTAGAATGATTTCACAGAAGAATCATGGCATGACTGAAGACTGTTAAGTAATGTTGGTGAAAATTCAGTTTTGCCATCACATAGAAATAAATTACATTTAAAATAAAAAGTTATTTTAAATTATAATAATATCTTCACGTTTTTCTCTATATTTGATCAAATAAATGCATGAAAGACATTTAATAAAATTAAAATTTCCATGTCATGTCAATTTAAAAGGTGCTTTCTAGCATAAATAAAAACGCTACATTTACATAGTAAACACAGATGCAGTGCTTCCGGGTTCTTCGTCAGAACGCCGGCTCATTATTGGCCAGTCTTCCTGAGTTAGCATTGCCATTTTTTGTTTTGTTTCTTTTTTGCACACAAAAAGTATTCTCGTCACTTCATAACATATTAAAAGTTGATCCACTGTAGTCACGTGGACTATTTTAACAATGTATTTGCTACCTTTCTGGGCCTTGAAAAGGGCAATGAAGTTGCTGCCTATGTGTGGTTCAGATACCTCTCGGATTTCATCAAAAATATCTTAATTTGTGTTCCAAAGTTGAACGGGAAAGAAAGTCTTACGGGTTCTGGAGACTGACATGAGGTGAGTACTTAATGACAGAAATTTCATTTTTAGGTGAACTAGCCCTTTAAGAAATTGCCGTTGTCTACATTATACTTGATACACATAAACCTCTTAGCCAATGTTTCTCACTACCTCCTTCCAGACAACCAACAAGAGAAGTATGACAAAAGAAATGATTTGCAGAAAAACACTGTGTGCACAGCATTTTTTTTTTATCTCCACTTCCGAAGACGCATGACTTCGAGGTGATTCTGGCCAAGCAGGTACCACCGGCATCTTACCGGCACCCAGTTTGCGCATGTCTAAATTGCTTACATTTACAAAATGAATACAATAGCAGAAATAAGACTTTTTAATGAAAATAAAGATTTTCATGAAATAAATGAAAATGTTTAATGAAATTAGAAAATATTAAAGAGATTGTTGTTTAATTTAGCTTTATAATTATGTTTTCATATCCATATATTTTGTTCAATAATCTCAAGGTTTACTGTGTTTTTTAACGATTCTTTGATTCTTTATGTAGGTTGGTGAAGTGTAATAAAAACAAACATCGTCACATGTGTACCTTACTTCTCACTGCTGCTTCCCAATGGTTTAGAGGACAATTATTCAGAGTCTCCCCCTGTCGTTTAAAAGAATAGTACAAATGCCTCACATCCTTTGGGGAGGTAAGCGCAGTCAGTGGAGGCTCGTGGTGCTGAGATAGGCAAAAGTATAAACAAGGGTTTAGACTAGATTCTTTTCGCTAGATTCGGAACACTACTGGTGCTTTTGACTAAATTTTAAAATTTCTGTATGCCTTGAAATCCATGGAATGAGACTGTTGCCTCCAGCTTGTACATTAGTGTCAAGGCACATGATTGCAGCATTGAATGGATTCTAACACCTCATTTCTCTCCACGGGTTTCACTGAACCATCCAACGCTTGAACATTTTAAACCTCCTCAAGAATAAAATGGTGGTTTGGAGCAACAGTATCTGGAGGAGTAATATTTAGTTACAGGACCTCTTCACATAAAACAACTGTGCACTTCTCAACTCAACTCAATCTATTTAATTACATCTATTCATTTCAGTAGCTTGACAGAGTAACAACTGGCTCAACCAATGACTTTGAAATAGGGCTATCTGTTTTTCTGACCCATGGAGGAAAGGGGGCGTGTTTAAGAAACCTGTTTGAAAACTGGCAATTCCATTAATGGCACCAGTCCAGAAATTATACACTTCACCAACCATCACTTCAGTTAATCAGAATTTAAACCAATTTAAAGAATTAGTTTTCCCAAAAATGAAAATTCTGTCATCATTTACATATGTCGTGAGGGTGATGAATGACTTTCTTCTGTGGAACATAAAAAAGATATTTTGAAACATGTTGATAACCAAACCTTTGAGACATTACTCAAAATATCTTCTTTTGTGTTCCACAGCAGAAAGTCAGTCATACAGGTTTGTAACGACATGAGAGCAAGTAAATAATTACAAAATTTGCATTTTTTAGGTGAGCTATCCTTTTAAACATGTAAACTTCTCAACTAACTGTTTCTAGTATTTGTGGGAACAATAAAAGAAATACATATATGTGATGCATTTTGAATGCAGAATGTAAGAGAGGGAGAATTCAATCAGACCTCAAATCAGTCACTCTCTTTCAGCCTAGTCAGATACAGAGGAGCTTTGTGAGACCTGCGTCACTCAAGGAAGCAGACAGAAGGGAACCTTGTTTGTGTCTTATGTGAAAGGTCAAGGTTCATCACAGGCCAAAAGGACAGGGAGCCCTAAGAAAAAAAAAAAGGTATTTTCCAGAATTCTGGTTGATTTGTATATATTCTCTGTAAAATATTCTGCAAATTGGAACCAGATTGAATATGCGAGAAAAAAAAAACAGCACAAACTAGCATTTGGTGCCCTTTAATGATGCAATCAAGTTTCATATGTATAAAGAATAAATGCTAATAAGTATTTTTCTACTGTGCTAAATAGATTACGAATTTGTAGAAGCACAGATCAGTCTCTTTTCTTAAACAAATTAGTTTCACTAATGCTGGAGCAGAAGTTTATCATGCTTGGGTTATTCCTACAGTCTTGCCTGAACACATTTTTATTATAATGGACATGTCTAAATGGCTGATCATGGCTATCACATTCAGCTTCAAAGGTCTATGTTTCTGGTGCTTCAGAGTGAACCGCTTGTCTATCCTGTTCATCCCATAATAGGTTCCACAGGCTGTGCCACAGAAAGCAGGAGGCCCC
This sequence comes from Mylopharyngodon piceus, assembly GCA_039654765.1. Taxonomy (NCBI): domain Eukaryota; kingdom Metazoa; phylum Chordata; class Actinopteri; order Cypriniformes; family Xenocyprididae; genus Mylopharyngodon; species Mylopharyngodon piceus. Next base: position 17,363,796 of record CM077443.1, read on the forward strand.
TTCTTTCCCCTTACTTTAACTGGAGCTGAAGAACCAAGGGACCCTCAACATCCTTCTTTGTTTCTCTTAGAAAAAAAGAAGGAAATAGAAAAAAATGGAAATGGAAGCAGCATGTGGAAAAAACCAACAGAATTTTCTGATGACTAGTGAGAGGTATACATTAAGAAGAGGATTAAAATAAAGGAAGGGTAATGTAAAAATTAAACAAAGAGTCAAAATCCTATATAGATTGTTAAAAAAATCGGCATTGAAACTTAAAATTAAAAGCTTACTCATACTTATTCATGGAACAAAAATAATATCATTACTACAATAATACTTACCATGTTAACACAACAAGAATGCTTAAAAGCTCATAATTTCTGATCTATTGTTTAAAAACAATTTATCCATACTTGTGGGATGACAGTTTAAAATAAATGGGACAAATTTATTTTTTAACTAAGATTCCTACAGCAAAGGATATAAAAAGGCCTTTCCAACAGAAATCAACAATTTCGGTTTAACATTCATCATCAACTTGAGCCATCCATGTTCTGCTCTCTCTCTTTATCCATATGTGTCAAGTTAAACATATGCACTTAGTGTGTTCCTTGTTACATACATCTGCTGGGCATATGAACAGGCCTGGGTCCACAACAACCATGGCTGTTTGCCATACAGTCAATCTTAAACTCAGATCAAGGACAAGTGCTCCCTTGTATATCTCAATGTCTCAAAAACAACTAAACTAACCATAAAAATCTACTGTTCAGAACACTGCAATCAGTGTTGGGGGTAATGCATTACAAGTAACTTTAGTTATGTAATCAGATTACTTTTTCAAGTAACTAGTAAAGCAACATATTTCTTTTAAATTTACAACAAAATATCTGAGTTACTTTTTCAAATAAGTAACACAAGTTACTTTGTTTTGCTTGTTTTCCCATTTATTGACTGACGGCTCTCGTCCCCATGTTGAGAGAAATCGGGAGTAAGTGATTCTCACTTGCACAAAAACAGATTCAGTATTCACTAAAATGAATAATGGTGAAATGCAAACTCAGAATATTACGTAAACCTGCAATAATTAAATACGTTAAATTACACAAATATACTTTATGTATTTAATCTCACTTTATTAACCAATGTCTTTGCTGCTGATCTTCGATGATCCAATTCAACCATAATATTAAGCAAAAATGACTTTAAGATCATGTTTGCTTCATTTTTTTGTTTTTATTGCTGAGGAGTGTTGAACTTTCTTCTCCTGTGTCCTATTCTTCTGCAGTCCAGAATAGCAGCACAGCTAAAAGGTTTGTTTGAGCTGCACCCTCTACTCTACAGGCGTGAATTTGCATTTCCTACAGCCTGAGCCATATTCATTTCACTTTTGGTGTGAAAGGGCCTTTTTCATTTGCCAAAATACAACTTTTTTTTTATTAAAAAACAAACAAGAAAGCCTAGCCCAGATGAGAAAAAGTAACGCACAAGTAACTAAATAACACATTACTTTCCATTAAAAGTAACTAAGTGACACAATTAGCTACTTTGCTTAGTGGCTGGCAACAGATCTTTTTGATATGTTGGAGACATTTAAAGGCATTTTAACTAGATATCTATGAGAATAATTCTACCGTGGCTGGTTGATTTACATGTCAGTCAGACGGTCTGGAGATTATTATGCAATAGAATTTTTTTATTGTTTATCTAAAAACCTTAACCTCAACCTTAATTTTATGAAGCGACGAGAACATTTTGTTGAATAAAGTTGTTATTTTTGTTCTGTTTTTGCACACAAAAAGTATTCTCGTCACTTCATAAAATTATGGTTGAACCACTGCAGTCACGTCGACTATTTTAACGGTGTCTTTTTAGTACCTTTCTAGACCTTGAAAGTGGTTGTTAAATTGCTGTCTATTGAGGAGTCAGACAGCTATCGGATTTCATCAAAAATATCTTACTTTGTGTTCCAAAGATGAACAAAGGTCTTACGGGTGTGGAACGACATGAGGGTGAGTAATTAATGACAGAATTTTCATTTTTGGGTGAACTAACCCTTTAATGCACTTATCCGCATTCATGGAAAACAGCAGCTTGGACATTCTTATAGATGATTCATTTTGTGTTCCACAGAAGACAGAAAGTCATACGGGTTTGAAAAGATACGAGGATGGGTAAACAATGACAGAAATGTATTTTTTGAGTGAACTACTCCTTTAACATCTATGAACTTTAAATCAAACATTGCCTTAACAATTCACAGTTTTTATCCCCTCATTTCGAGTGATTTTTTTTTATTCTGTCCTCCTGCTGTCGGCAATAAATCTGCATGTTGAGCGTTTAAAGATTAATGTTTCTCTCTCTCTCTCTCTCTGCATCTCTCCCTCTCCCTCCCACCCTCTCTCTATCCGTCCCTGCATTCTTTCTTCGTTTCAACACCCCGGCAGTACCCTCACGTATGCATATGTAAATGGCTCTGCCTCTGAGCCGGTGGAAGTAATTGTATGCATTTTTAACTGGCCAATCGACTGACAGATAGGCATAGATTGTCTCGTCTACCTCTCTTCCTCTCTCTCTTTCTATCACATTCTCCCTCACGCAAACACACACACACACACAGAGTGATTTTTTTTTTTTATTTTTAGCTCTGTGCCTCCCCCTCCAGATGCACAGGAATCATTATGTGGTGGTGGTCTGCTATAGGGCGATTAGAAACTAGAAATCTCTAGCTCGTTTTCCCCACTAGTGCGATATTCTTAATCCATCTATTTGAGTTCTTTCATGACTTATGAGTTTGCCTGGTTTTGATAAACTTCTACATTTTAAAATAAAAAAAAGACATCAAGTGATCAGAAAGAAACAACCTTTTTTAACAAATAGTTCACTTGAATATTAAAACTCTCATCATGTTGTTCCAAAAATTTGCCTTTCTTTTTTCTGCAGAACACAAAGGGAGAAATTCTGAAGACTGTGCCAGTTGCTCTTTTCCATACAATTACGAGACTGGGCAGAAGCACCATAAAAGTCCATTCAACTCATGCACTTTATATTACAAGTCTTCTGAAGCCATATAGCCTTGTGAGAGAAATAGATAAAATCTTACATTTTTAATGACTAAAAATCTTCCTCCAATTACTGAACAAATCGTTCAGTCCAGATTTGTGATCCAGATCAACAGTTTAATTGAAAACAATCTCAAAACAAATAATTGTAAAAGTTTGGGACAACATGAAAGTGAGTAAATAATGACAGAATTGGATGAACTATAAAATTTTAAAAGTTTTCTACCACACATAAAATAACTCTATGGCAGCCATAATGCTGTGTCTGCATCCAATTCTGCATTCTAACATTCAACTGACCTGTCAGTCGGTCACTGAATAAACACTTGGCTTAGATATTGTAAAAGAATTCATTTTTCTTCATTTATTAAAAAAGTATTAATTTATTAAAAAATAATTTACTGTTGTATATTCTAAGTTACAAGGTGGTAGAGCCTCTGGAACATTAATGTATTTTCTTTAATGTATGATTTGATAAAACTTGTATTGTTGCCTCATAACATTAGGATTCAGATTAGGATTCTGCATTTGGTTGCAGCTCTGCCTTACAATGTTAACCTACAATTATAAAGTACTATGCATGTTAATATAATATGCATGCATTTACATATGGCTTTTATTGGGTTATTAAGTAGACCAACTTGCTAGTAGTCATCTTTTGGAGTGATTCAATACATTCACACTGTGTGGTTAAGAAGGTAGTGTCATTACTTTGAGTAATCTGGACCCTGAATGAAAATTAATAGCATAGCAATAAGCTAACGTTGCTTATATGACAAACCAAATCTGGATACAAATCAAATGGCTTGGTGCTTCTCAGTCCATTACAAGCTCTCTTGAAATTGTGAGCCGTTTATTTCTCTACTGCCATAGAATCAGTCTGTAACTATCAGTAGATGAACGGCAGAAGAATTTGATTCAGTAGATAATGACTATAACAGATTAACAATGCCACAATTTTCTGTTCCTTCGATGCTGTTGTAATTTTTAGTTTTGTGACACAAACAATGTCAACTTCCATGACAACAGAAGACATGTTGTAATGCTCATGTATGTAATTATTGTTTTCCAGTTTCTTTGTCAAATGAAGAGCTTTTTGTGGAAGACAACTGCATTCAGAAGAATTCTTCTGATTATAGGGTATTATAGGGTATGATATAAAAGCCAGATTAGAAAACTTTGGTGACTTACTAAACCTAATTTTGAGAAACTCACTGAACTATGAGGTATCAAATATGTTACTGAATGAGATATCAGATTAATATGCATTTAAAAAAAAAAAAAAAAAACTCCAACACTGGAGTTAACTTTTTACTTTGGACCTTTTAAGATTGGCTGTCATTTAAATACATTGTTTACTCAAGAAAACACTCTTAATAACACTTTTCTGCTTGTTTTCCATATTTTTAAGATGTTCCCTGGAAAAAAGTGACAGGACCAGTTTCTATTTGGGAGGATATGCAGGAGAAGTCAAAGATGACTCCACTCAGACTATCAGAATCAATTCATGTCCCAGTGCACTGTCACAGCTGACGTTGCTTTAGGACATTTTTCTGATAATCTCTCCTGTTCCGCCCTCTTTCTCTTTTTATAACTCATTCTCTATCTTCTGAACATGAACAAACTTGAACAAAGTTATCAGAGAGCCTGGGTTGTATACATAAAATGACTGTTTCAGAAAGACTATCACCTAGCACTGGCTCCTCTTTGTTATTTTCTGCAATTCCTATAAAACAACCATGTTCATATTTGGAATGCTGTACATATAGCTTACAGATATAGCAAAACATTTGCCCACGGAATTCGAATTGAGATTAAAAACAATGCTTTATGGAGATTTAAAAAAGAGGGGAGGACTTCACCTGGAATAATTAGAACAATTTGTTGTTGCACTTCAACTAGCGGCCTGCTGGTTGCAGCAATTCTAGACTATTTATCAGGGTAATTTCACAGAGAATTGCTCACTATTCTAACTTGCACAAAAATAATTTGTATACAGCATATAGAATGCCATCTGTTTGACATTGCTTTGCAGACACTGATAGAAACATTTAGGAATAAAATCGAAAATGGTGTTGGCTGTAGGCCAAATGTGATTATAATGTAATCTGTACACATCCCAGAGGAAGTGCACATTGTAAGTCTAATTTGCAGAAAATGATTTGGACAAGTTACACATGTTGTGTGGGCAATTGTGGTGCTTAGTGACTAAAGTTCATCACATTAACTAGCTAGTTTGGTTATCAGGGTATCAGACATTCTTAATAAAATACCACTTAGTACTTGATATATGACTGCTAATCCACTCAGATGCCTTAAACAGCTGTTCCCAGATATGCCTAAAGCTTTTGGTGTAAATTCATAATCTCACTCATGACTCCACAATACATGTAAATACTATAATGCAACACACACACACACGTACATTTTATATATATATATATATATATATATATATATATATATATATATCACACACATATATTACAAGAAGTGGAATTTGCTAAATTCAAAGTCTAATAGCATTCCACATTGGTCCATAAAATGAAAATAAATTTATGAAATATAAAGAAGTACATATAAATCAAGTATAAATTTCTATGTGACATTTCAAACAAATCTATCTGCCTGTCTGTAAGGACTATAAAGTTTACAAACTTTTAAAAAATGACACTCGTTGCAATTATATGAATTTCTCATTTTAATCCTATTTCCTTAAATTCAAATTGCAATGCTGCATCATGTTTGGTACAACAATTCAAATTCAAATTTAAATTCAGGAACTGAATTGTAATTTAAGAAGCATTCTAAATTCGTCTCGAATGATGCAAGACCTCTGTTAGCATTAAAAATAACTTGATAGACAAACTGGTTATTCATTACAGAGACCTGATGTCATTTTTTAATGACAACACTTTTATCATGGATGATTTCCACAATAAAGTTTGAAAACCATCAGGTTCTTTTGAGTCTTGAAAATGCATCTGTCCTCCCTTAATTGATTTAAGTAGGATTAGTCTTTAATTTTCATTAATTAATGTGAATATAAATGCAACGTCACTACCTAAACATCTTTCTAAAGCTTTACAACAAATGTATTTTAGCCCATTGTAAGGTGTCAGAAATTTTGTGCACTATACATGCTAAATTTAAAGAGATAGTTCACCCAAAAAAGAAAATTCTAACATTAATTACTCACCCTCATGTCGTCCCAAACCCGTAAGACTTTCGTTCATCTTCGGAACACAAATAAAGATCTTTTTGATGAAATCTAAGAGCTTTCTGTCCCTCCATTGACAGTCTATGCAACTTTGACACTTCAAAAAGTTCATAAAGAGATCATAAAACTAATCCATATGAATTGAGTGGTTTAGTCCAAATTTTCTGAAGAGACTTGATCGCTTTATATGATAAACAGATTTAATGTTGGCTTTTATTTACATATATTCATCAACGCACATCAGTTGTGGTAAACGGAAGCTCAAGCATGTTCGCTTGACTTGTGAGAACCAATGAGGTTCATTCTCGTGTTTTACGCAGGTTTGGTTGAGCTTCTGTTTATGTTCGCTGATTAATGTTAATGTGAATAAAAGTCTAAATTAAATCTGTTCGTCATATAAAGCAATCGAGTCTCTTCAGAAAATTTGGACTAAATCACTCGATTCATATGGATTAGTTTTATGATCCCTTTATGAACTTTTTTAAGCATCTAAGCGGCAGTTGCGTAGCTGTCAACGCAGGGGCAGAAATCTCTCAGATTTCATCAAAAAGATCTTCATTTGTGTTCCGAAGATGAACGAAAGACTTACGGTTAGATCGATGTAAGGGTGAGTAATTAATGACAATTTTCATTTTTGGGTGAACTATCCCTTTAACATATATTTTATTGCAGCAAGGGTGGGAAAATTACCTTAAATCTACATGTTTCCAGATATACACAAAAGTATTTCAATTCAGAAAGGATTCACACAAACACTGCCACTAGATTTGTGTAAATCAAGCAGATAGTCCTCTTTCTCCTCATGTCGACACAACCATGCAGCACTGCTATGGAGCATTTTCAGTGCCGCAGCAATGTACAGGCACCAGCGACACACAAGGTGTCATCACGACCACAAATCACTTCCTTGTGAGTGTTTCTTCCACCAGCACCCCCCCCCCCCCAACTCTTTTTCTCTTCCTCTCTCTTTCTTTTTTCTCTCTCCAGCGCGCCATATAGGTTGGAGTTAGTATATATCTCAATTAGAGAGCTGGGGTTGGAGTTGAGAGGGGGAGGGCTTGTGTCCAGGCTGACTCCTCCCCCCCGGTGCCCCACACCAGCCCACTTAAAGTGGAAGCAGCAGCCCAGTGCCGTCTGGAGCCCTGTCAGTCAAAAGCCCTGCGGCCCTTTATGCAAATCAGTCTGTCTGTGGTGGACCAGGAGGGGAGGGGGAAACATGTCTAGATTTGTTTGTCATCCGTTATGCCCTCCCCTTCAATTCTTCCACTTCATCTTCTCTCTCTCTCTCACATACACACACTCTCCTATATTCCGTCTTTCCCTCTTCTTCACCTTCCCTCATGGTATGCCTTGACACTTTTATTCCTCCTTTTTCTCTACTTCTCTCTCAGGTCCCATAACCTGTCCACTTCTACAGCCTTGAGATGAGAAATTGTGACATAGCTGTGAAACTGGGAACCAGTGAGGTGAAGCATGCAATGCTACTGGGCTCTAGAAACTGGGTCGCATAAAAAGGAGCCTAGACATGTGTGTGTGTTTGTGTGTGTGTGTGTGTGTGTGTGTGTGTGTGTGTGTGCGTGTGAATGTCTGTGCACATGCAGAAACATTGTAATTGAGAGATTTAAAATAGGTTGCAGATTGAACTTGATTGTATAGATATTAATACACTTCACTTAAAGTGGTTAGAATTCATTCACAAAAACAGGAATGTAAATATGGTATGTCTTTCAGCAAATGTGCTCTTATATGGGTCGACTTTACAATTGATAATGCACCTAGTTTTGGAGTTCTTTGAAAAAGCAGACAGACTATTTAAAAATTCCTCTAGGAGGATCACCATAATTCTTCCACCCCCTTACCAAAAATATCCCCACTTTCAAAACTATCAGAAAAGCGTCAGGTTTGAGAAAACAAGATGTCTCAGTGCATCCCTTTGGAATACCCCCTGTCGTGAAATTCCTTGAGATATCAAACTAAGACAGACAACTGAGACAAGAGCTGCGATGATCTTTAAAACTGGTGACCAAACATCACCCGTCACCAAAAAACAGCATCTTCATCTGAATAAATAGAAAAACCAGTCAAGATTTAAACTAAATAAACACACAGATAGTTCTGTCAAATCATCTGCTTGTCTAATCCAAATGTGCATCTTCAAAAGTAATGTTAATACTACTGTCCTTCAAGCGATGACAGGATTATTGGATGTTGCCATAGTAAAGTACAGTACAAAAATTAACTGAAGTAGATAGAAAGGGAACTTTATTAAACATGCTAGATGTTGTTATTCATTGACAGGATCCAGATGACATATATATTTTGCTATATTTTAAAAAGATGTATAACAGCAAAATCTTTTCTCAATTTACTCAAGAGTCAATATGGAAAATAAAAATACACTTCAAAGTTATTTTGAGGTGTACTCGATTACAGATTTATTCAGAGTTATATTTCATAGTGGCTGCTTTATCCTTTTTTGTTTACGCATTGTAAAGTCCAATACATACGGGTTAATATGTTTGAGGAAGCTAGAGCAAAAAAACTTGCTTCAGTGACATGCTGCAACTAGATCTGAAAAAGGGTGTGTGTGTTTGATAGTAACAGTACTCACCTGTGGAGACCTGTCGTCTTTCTCTTTTCTTGTCTGAAGACATGCATGTGAGAACAGCACTTTTACAGCACATGGCTTGTTTCCACAATTCTGAAAGACCACATAATCATAACTGTTAATCATAACTCCAGTCTGACAAACTCTCCAAGAGTAACAACGTAATATTTTATGAATACGTCCTAAAAATCCTCTTCTCACCAAGACCACGCGCGGACACAGCAGAATACGGTTGATAGTACTGTTTTAGGAGCCGTTCACACAGAACATGTACTTGTGTTTTAAAAGCGGGATGAAAAAGAATGCAAGAACGGTCTCGAGACAACTTTTAGAACTTCTTTTAATGTAAAAGCTAGGTTAGGCAATTTCGCAAAGGATAGCAATAGCAAGCTAGCTCTGAAAGCATAATATCCCACCCTCCCTTCAGAGCACTCTCCAAAACACATGAACGCACACAGTAGAGTCTGCAAAGCGTCACGAGAGACGGTGTTAAATTACCTCATGCCTCAAAGAACATAACATTACAATAATAATCAAAGTAAACAACTTACAAAGCTCTTACTTGTACCACCTGACTGCTGCAGATTCATTTCGGTGTTGATATTGACATAGAAACGCAAAAATCTGAGTCTGAGCGTCCGTATAGAACTTCACGGGTTGCAATCTCATATACGGCTATGACATGGCGTGAACGCAGCATAAGCTTGTTGTTTTGATTTAGGAGGAACTGTAAAATGTGCCTGCTGTTTGTTTATGGCGCATGGTCACTGTGTACTCTGCTAGCTGTGTCCCAGTTCAGGTGCTGCGTCCTCCGAAGGTCGCATTTGAAGGCTGCATACGTCATCAAGGATTTTATTTATTAAGGTCTTATTTAAAAAAAAATGTAACTGTAATAAAATTGACTGTTATTCCTCGTGATGTGTAAAATACTGTAATTTCTTTATTACTTTGCAATCTAATGGTTACTTTTCTTAAATGAGACTGACTTCAAATGCGACCTCTGGAGGTCATAGCCCCTGGAGTTTGATTGACTGGTGTTCTACCAATCATAACGCCGAATCCGCCATTTTGTCCGACAAAGCAGTCAGGGGAGTTAGTAGATTAACTTCGTCGGTGGACTTGAACTTGAAAAATGGTGTGTACTGACGTCTTTCCGCGGTTGAAACAACATTCATTCTGATGTTCATTCATGTCTATTTGATGCTATAAATTAACTAGTAGGAAGAGATGATCGGTTGACGAGCCTCTTAAAATGAGGCACTACGGCGAACTGTCAAGACACATTAAAGAGCCACAAAACGGTATTTATTTTTTTAAATTTCTTTAAAAATTACAAAATTTGAAATTTGAGACTTTGTTTCATATAAAAAGTAACCTGTTCTGTCGTGTCTGTCGACACGTTGTCAGTGTCCTCTTTGCTCCGCGATGTATTTTTCACTGCGTGAGTCCGTGAGAGCAGCATAGAGACAGAGCGACACGCGTCATAATCAGAAAACCACACCCAACTCTCTCCATTGACTTTGTATTGCGTGAAACTGCCTCCTTGTCATTTCTGACTTATAACAAAAAGCAGAACAATGTCTAAAAGCTGCTATGTGACAGGGTGTACAGCAAACAAGCTAAAAAACCCGAAATTAAGTTTTTATAAGCTTTCGACCCAAAAAAACGAGCGTTTAAGGACACAAAATTAGATACAGGCAATTGAGAGAGAGCTCAATGTGTCATATATATTACTCTGAGAACTACGCCCACTGGAGGGGAACGTAATCGGTGACAGGATATGCTAATAAAAAAATAAATATATTTTCAACCATGTCAAAGGATTATTTCACCAACCTATGTGAACCTGAGAGGAGGAGATACAGTATATTTGAGAAACTAAAATTTACCCACAATTTACCCAGTCATGCTGATGCTTAACGTCTTATTGCCTGTATCCACTTTTGTCTCCTTAAAGGCTGGCTTTTACGGTTCGGTAGCTTATAAAAACTTAGTTCTGGTTTTTTAGCTTGTTAGCTGTACACCCTGTCACACCCTGTTTTAAATATGTCTTTAGTAGCTTTCTAGGCATCTGAAAGTGATAATTATCTTGCTGGCAATGGAGGCCTCACTGAGCCATCGGATTTTATCAAAAATATCTTAATTTGTGTTCTGAAGATGAATGAAGGTCTTACGGGTGTGGAACGACATGAGGGTGAGTAATTAATGACAGAATTTTCATGTTTGGGTGAACTAACCCTTTAAAGGTACACTATGTGACTAAAGCAGCGTGCATTTTGCGGAAGAACATTGTTTTGGTTGTGTTTCGGCTCTGCATTACTGTGCGAATGAATATGTTTTTTTCTCATAACTGAAAAAAGAGAGAGAGAGGTTATCCTACTGCTCATAAAACATTCAATACTAAGGCCTAAGAGATATAACCAGTTTGGATCTCAAGCTGACTAGCTAAAGAAGTTACTGTAGCTATACCCATTAATTCAAATCCCTCAGTTCTCGCCATCTCTGAAAAGCCAAGCCAATGTTGATTCTCGTTTTATTACAAACTCCATTGCGTTCTCTTTTTGTCAGCAGACGCTCCTCTGTTCTGTGTTTGCGGTGATTCCCCAGAGGTTCAAGATTCTCACTCATTGTGACAACTAACCTATGGCACTCCCACATCGTACACCCATCAAAGAAGCCGGAGCAACTTCTCTATTTACAGATATGACGAGACACGCATGGGTGAGTGAGGTATGTACGCAATTTCCTGCGCAAACCATCCCACCCGGTCTACAATATGAACGCTTATAATAGGCTTACCATAGTAAATTAGGGTAAAAACAAGTATTAAAAACAAGTCGCCTACAGTGACCTAATACTTTTTACAAATTGATTTGATTTTTCAAGCAGTCATATTGTTTTAAATCTCACATGGTTCTTTATTTTCTTCTCTTTTAAATATTATTACTAAGAGTGTAGATTGGAGCATAAGACCAGCAGAACAGTCACACACTTCTTTCTCACAAACAGCACAGCACTACCCCCACCTCCACCCGCCGTAGCCATGGAAATGCTACCCAATCCAGAGCCTAGGAAATGTAGGGAGGGCGGAAATGGCTCTGAGCCCTCCTTCCAACTCTCTCTTACACACACATCCACACACAAATACACACGCAGGCAGCATGATTCAAATGAGTGAAGTAGATTTTTACATGCATACATATCAACCTTGTCACTGTTCTCACCCTTTCTGTCTCATTCACAGACACATTTACAAAAAACATTGTGTGGAAAAACTTTTTTTTTTTTTTTTTTTTTAAATATTAACGTTCTTGGAAGTTGCACTCTAGTTGATGCACATGTGGTAAAGAATATTAATCTTGAATTAATTCCATCTAGGATCTAGGACACTTCTTGCAGCCTCTGTAATATCTAAAACTATATTTTCTTTCTCTCACCAGACTACACTCTGCAGTAACCATAGCTTTTAACAACCGCCAAGGCTTCTAGTATGAACAGGTGGTCATAGGTGAAGTGTTTAATATCTTAAGTGTTAAAATAATATCTCTTATACCAACATAATATGTATAGACAGCTATAAGTTAGCCTTTTGTGTGTTGATTCCTCAAATCTTTTGAAGGAAACAGACATTTTATTATACAGTTCTGCTCATAAGTTTGCATAACCCTTGCAGAATATGCAAAATGTTAATAATTTGAACAAAACAAGATGAATCATAAAAATTGCATGTTATTTTTTATTTTTTATTCATTTTTATGTACTGTCCCGAATAATCTATTTCACAAAACAGATGTTTGCATACACAAAACAAAATAATAAATGAATTTATAAAAAATGACCCCACTCAAAAGTTTACATACCCTTGAAATGTAATACTATGTATTGTTACCTGGATGATCCACAACATTTTTATTTATTTATTTATTTTATTTTATTTTTGTGATAGGTGTTCATGAGTCCCTTGTTTGTCCTGAGCAGTTAAACTTCACACTGTTCTTCAGGAAAAAAAATCCAGGTCCTGCACATTCTTTGGTTTTCCAGCATCTTTGAAATCTTTGAAAACCTTGAATGCATATTTGAACCCTTTCCAACAGTGACTGTATGATTTTGAGATCCATCTTTTCACACTGAGGACTATTGACGGAGTCATACGCAACTATTACAAAAGATGAAAACATTCACAGATTCTCAAGAAGGAAACACGATACATTAAGAGCCGGGGGGTGAAAACTTTTGAATGGGATAATCGGGGTAAACTGTACTTATTTTGTCTTCTGGGAAACATGTAATTTATTTAGTTTAATTTAGTTATTTTATGTAGCTTCTTAAGGGCAGTACTAAATGTAAAAAAAAATGATAACAAAATAAGAAAATGCACACATCATCGCTGTTCAAAAAGTTTACACCCTCAGCTCTTAAAGGGATAGTTCACCCAAAATTGAATTGAGTGGTTTAGTTCAAATTTTCTAAAGAGAGACTCAATCTCTTTATATGATGAATCGACTGCGGAAGCTCAAACATGCTGTGAAACACACAAGAATGAACCTCATTGGTTCTCACATGTCAAATGAACATGCTTGAGCTTCCGTTTACCACAACTGATGTGCGTTGATGAATGTTTATATGTGAATAAAAGCTTAAATTAAATCTGTTCAGCGATATAAAGCGTTCATGTCTCTTCAGAAATATGGACTAAATTCACATGGATTAGTTTTATAATCTCTTTATGAACTTTTTGAAGCGTCAAAGTGTCAGTTGAGTAACTGTCAACGGAGGGACAAAAAGCTCTCAGATTTCACAAAAAGATCTTCATTTGTGTTCCAAAGATGAACAAAAGTCTTATGGGTTTAGAACGACATGAGGGTGAGTAATTAATGACAGAATTTTCATTTTTGGGTGAACTATTCCTTTAATGCATTGTGTTTACTTTATGATGAATTATTTGATGAATAAAAAGTTATGTAGCGACGACATACACTTAAAGATGTGAAAGAATTCACATACAGTGCTTGTTAGGTTTCCCCTTTAAGAATGTTAGTGGCCTGTGGTGTGTGTTTTCCCCTTTAAGGGATTGACGTTTGGTTTTGTTTATTTAAAAGCATTAGCTAGTTCACGGCTTTTCATCCAGTTTTGATGTTGTCTCTGTTCATTTAATCACACGCTCTTTGGTTGAACTTTAGATATGAAACAACGTGAACACAGAAAGAATATTATCTTCTTCTACTTGTATTTCAAATGGTCAGCATCTGCAGAGCATAAATATATTTAAAAAATTTACAATTTTTTAAGCAGAAACATTCCTGAAAAAGCTGCAACCTAAAGTAGCACAAATGTTATAATGGTTATTTAGAACTACCATATGTTAGTCTTCATAAATGATCCATCCAGTCAGTCTGAAATAACATTATTATTTTGGACACAATGCAGGTGTCCACACAGGTTTCTACAGCTAACAACATTAATGTAACAAAACGCTTATGGAGTATGTGGAGAATTATCTCCTCAGTGAAAACATTAGAAACCAGCAAATGATTCTACTAATCTCAAAAGCACCATCTTAATCACAGATCAACATTAAAATGTTAAATAAGATTCTCATGATTTTTCAGGCTATAGTGGCAGGCTAAGCATCTGAGTTTCTTTTACAATGGTCGTGGGTTCAGTACCAAAGGCTGCATTACTGTGGCCATAATCTTGGGTTACACTTTATTTTAAGGTGACATAGTTACATTATTCAAATAAGTACTAAGAAATGTTAATTAACTACATGTACTTACTAGTTATGGTTAGGGTTTGGTTTAGGGTTAATTACTTGTAATTATGCATAATTAACTGATATTACTATAGTAAGTAGTACATGTAGTAATGTGTAACTACGTTACCTTAAAATAAAGTGTTACCTAATACTGCTCCATCACCACTGTCCCTCAAGTAAGTGTGCGACTATATTGTACATTAAGTCAGTTAGATAAACAGCATCTAAAGCTGAAGTATAATACTTGTCAATTAAACACACATCTTGCAGGTTACCCAGCGGTTTCTGATTCTGTTTTCATTGTTGAAGGCAGTGTTGCAAGTAGCCATAGGCCTACAGCAGCCAGAGAGAGAGACTGCCAGAGGGGCCCCCAGGACCTAAAGCTCCTTAGACCCCACATTGGTACCCAGCCTTCATGCCTTGTAAACAGAATTGCAATTTCTTTCCATCTCCTGCCTAACACATTCTGCTACACCAAATATAGCCGCCTATTTCCAGCTCCCCAGCTCTAACGCGTATCCTCCCCCTCAGCTGTCTTGCAAAGGGGGCATCTAATCTGCTTTCTTCTTCACCACTCGCTTGCATTGTAAACCGATCCAAGAAAATATGAAGGCAGAGGGTGGAAGGTGCAAGGATGAGAGAAATAAGAGTGATAGATGGTATAAAAAAGAGAGTGAAAAGATAGAGAGTGAGGCCGAAAGAGAACGGGGGAGAGAAGAAGATGACCTAATTACAATTGCCCACAGTGTGAACCATCTCCCTTTGAAGAATATGAAAATTGCAAAGAGACAAGGAAAGCCAGACCAGCCATGATGTGCGAAACACACAGCAGAAGAGGAGAGCAGATTGAGCGTGCCTTGCGTTTGAAATCCTTATCACACATTTACATCTACGTTTCAGACAAGTGCACCAGAGAAAATATTCTTGGTTGTTCAAATGATGTTTCATTCAAAAGATATAGCTGTCTCCTAAAAGCTTAAAAAGTCTGGATAACTCTGATGTAAATGCTCTATATTGTTTTGTGTTCTTCTTTTGAAGAAATTACTACCTTGTTGCATAGACAGATCAAATGTATACTTGTCAAAATCCATGTTTTGTTTGGATGAGAGGTTTGAAAATGAACAGTGATTCATGTGATTGTCGTACTACACAGCTCCCCTCAGGTCACCAGGTGTTGTTTTGAGAACTGAGAATCTGTGCCCACGATTTTATAATCTGTACTTTCAATTTATAAAATGCACACATCACAGATATGTAAACCAATTTTAACAATTCGTACCAAGATTTTATATTATATTGTTACTGAAATATTCTTATATATTTAATTGTGAGTGCTGATTACTGATAGTACAGATTACAAATCATGCACACACTCAACTGTTCTCAAACAAATAGTCCTTGGTGACCTGATGGAGGTCTTTGTAATGACTGTATATGATCAAATGCTGTGATATTGCCTCCACCAGACCAAATACGTAGACAGTATCTCCAACACAGGATCTCTAGAAATGCTTTCTTAAGATACAGTACAAGCCAATAAAGTACATGCATGCTTTGATATATTATTTAGACAGATTTTCTAAAGCAGGCGAGAATAGAGAATTTGAGGTGAGAGAATGTGAATGAAAAAATATTAATTTTATTTATAAGAAATTCATCTCATCTATCTGTTTTTCTAACTCTTTGACCTAATTAGCAGCAAATTCTCCACAACATGTTAACGTTAATTATCACTTTCCAATGATTCATAAAACTAATTAGCTACACCTTTGAGTAAGAGATGTGAATTTAGTCCAAACCCTCACTTCCTCTCAGAATAAGAATGAGTCATTTGAAACAGTGTTTTGTTTTTTGCTATTGTTGGTGAATCAGGATTCAAATTGAATGCAACATTAATAACAAAGCCACATGGTAAAGAAAATAAAGCAGCACAGAAAGGAAAAGTACATGCATAAATTAATATTTGAATTGGATTCAAGGGGTACACATAATTATGGACACATGAACAACTGTTCAACAAATGTATACTTCTCAAATGCAAGAGAGGGTAATATTGCAAATACACTACCGATCTTGTATACACACTACTACCAATCTAAAGTTTGGGTTGGTACTGTTTTTGAAAGAAGCCTCTTATGCTCACCAAGGCTGCATTGATCAAAAATACAGTAAAAATATTAACATTGTGAAATATTGTTAGATTTTAAAACAATCATTTCTATTTTAACACAGACTATATTGCCAGATGTTTTGGGACGCCTGCCTTTACGTGCACATGAACTTTAATGACATCCCATTCTTAATCCATAGGGTTTAATATGGAGTTGGCCCACCCTTTGCAGCTATAACAGCTTCAACTCTTCTGGGAAGGCTTTCCACAAGGTTTAGGAGTGTGTTTATGGGTATTTTTGACCATTCTTCTAGAAGCGCATTTGTGAGGTCAGGCACTGATGTTGGCGAAAAGGCCTGGCTCGCAGTCTCCGCTCTAATTCATCCCAAAGGTGTTCTGTCGGGTTGAGGTCAGGACTCTGTGCAGGCCAGTCAAGTTCCTCCACACCAAACTCGCTCATCCATGTCTTTATAGACCTTGTTTTGTGCACTGGTGCGCAGTCATGTTGGAACAGGAAGGGGCCATCCCCAAACTGTTCCCACAAAGTTGGGAGCATGAAATTGTCCAAAATATCTTGGTATGCTGAAGCATTAAGAGTTCCTTTCACTGGAACTAAAGGGCCAAGCCCAACCCCTGAAAAACAACCCCACACCATAATCCCCCCTCCACCAAACTTTACACTTGGCACAATGCAGTCAAGCAAGTACTGTTCTCCTGGCAACCGCCAAACCCAGACTCGTCCATCAGATTGCCAGACAGAGAAGCGTGATTCGTCACTCCAGAGAACACGTCTCCACTGCTCTAGAGTCCAGTGGCGGCGTGCTTTACACCACTGCATCCGACGCTTTGCATTGCACTTGGTGATGTAAGGCTTGGATGCAGCTGCTCGGCCATGGGAACCCATTCCATGAAGCTCTCTACGCACTGTTCTTGAGCTAATCTGAAGGCCACACGCAGTTTGGAGGTCTGTAGCTATTGACTCTGCAGAAAGTTGGTGACTTCTGCGCACTGTGCGCCTCAGCATGCGCTGAACCCCCGCTCTGTGATTTTACGTGGCCTATCACTTCATGGCTGAGTTGCTGTTGTTCCCAATTGCTTCCACTTTGTTATGATACCACTAACAGCTGACCGTGGAATATTTAGTAGTGAGGAAATTTCACGAATGGACTTATTGCACAGGTGGCAACCTATCACTGTACCACGCTTGAATTCACTGAGCTCCTGAGAGCAACACATTCTTTCACAAATGTTTGTAGAAGCAGTCTGCATGCCTAGGTGCTTGATTTTATACACCTGTGGCCATAGAAGTCATTGGAACACCTGAATTCAATGATTTGGAGGGGTGTCCCAATACTTTTGGCAATATAGTGTATTTTAAAATGTATTACTGTGATAGCAAAGCAGATAAAATTTCTCATTATTATCAGTGTTAAAAACTTAATGCTGCTTAATATTTCTGTGGAAATCATGATACTTTTTCCATATTTGTTTATGAATATAAGTTCAAAAGAACAGCATTTATTTAAAAAATCCTTTGCAACTGTCACTTCTGATCAGTTTAATCCTTGCTTAATAGAAGTAATAATTTCTTTCAAAAAAAAATGTACTGACCCCAAACTTTTGAAGAGTACTGTATGTATTTTAGATTCACATCTGCAAGTCAAATTACAATCCTTCCTCATAGTCATAGACTGTTTTAAGTTATGAGCTGTATTGCTACTCAACTGAATCAGGCAGACAAATTATTTTTTGTGCTTCGCCGGATGATATTTATTAGGTTGCACAATGCCAGTCATTTTGTTGCTTTTTGGTATAAGAAATTGGAACAAAAAATAATTTAAACTTTGCCACCATCCCCTGTATTTTAAAATCATTAAAAATATGATTTAAAACAATTATTAATCAAGATGTTCAGCCTGGCATCAACCATAGCATTCCTCACACAATGATGGTGAAACATTATCACCACAACACATAACAGAAATGGAACAATGACAACACTGCAAACAGTGCAGTAAACAAACAGTAAAAATAGTAGCGATTTGCATGATTAGTCATGCCATGGTGCATGCTGGTCCAGCAATGAGCTATATTTACATATATGAGTTATAAAGGTAATAATGAATTTAAAAAACATCCTCAAAACACTTGAAAACCTTGACACACACATATTTTCCTCATCCTCACCTCTGGACCTCACCCACCCTTTGCATCGCTTAACTCTATGTGCCATCTGTGACTTTCAGTACTATACACAGACACAGCAAGTAATATTCACCCACTACTGAATTCCCAATTGAAGCAGTTTAGTATGGCTACAATAATGTATTAGGCTACATGACATGTTCCTCTTGACCCAGCCATCTTCAGTCCTTATATACAGAGATCACCTTGCTAGACTTCATAAGATTCCTGAGAGGTTAAGCTTTTAACACAACATTTAAAGTGGCTTTTTGATATTTAAATGTAGGTCAGTGTACTAAATAGATGGTATAGAGGAAATCTCTAAGGGCGTTTCCCACCGATTGCTGCCCATTCACTGTTCATTTTCTTTTTCTGCGTAGACTGGCCCACATTTTAATGGAAAAAGCATCAGATTGATTGCCGTTCTCTGTGCCATTCAAGGCACCGAGATGCAGATAAAAACAACGTAGTATTATAATGTTGATTCATCCCAACTAGACAGGTCTGGGAGGAGGCAAAATGAAATATTTAATGTGTTCTCTTCAACTTGACTGCATCTGTGCTGAGAGGCTGAAAATATCCAACTGGCTTATGTAAGAGCCTGTAGCAACTGTAAGGAGGGAGAATAATGGAGAGATAGAGGGTGACAGAGAGAGAACAAGGGAGGGAGAGAGAGAGAGAGAGTGTCCCCGCTCTGCAACAGCAGTCTTATCATGTTAACGCCTCCCGTTCTATTTCCTGCTCTCTCGCTACCGCTGGAGATTCACGGGTGATTCGTGCCCAGCTGGACGAGTTGTCTCTTCAGCCAAAGGCAGAGGAAAAGAACAAATAAGAGAAAGAAATCATTATATGGCAGAACTAGTAAACAAGATATGTTTTAGGTCTGTGTAGCATATAGCCCCCGCGTTATTACTGACAAAGTTTTTTCTTTCAATGATAAAAGAGACAAATATGAAAAATGTGCATCATGATGATAATGAATAGATTTAAATTGAAACATACTGATGAAAATATGACAAGAAAAAAGTACCACAGGATATTAATAATGCAATGTTTTCGAAGAAGAAAAATAGAGAAAAAATATGATATTTTGACAAAGAAAAACTAAAGCCTCAGGAATTCACAACATGGTGTACTCAGTGGTATTTCAAAAATGTAGGTTTTTCACAAGTTCACACGTTTAAAAGTTTGGGGTCAGTAAGATTTTTTAAAAAATAAATTAAGCAATTATTTTTATTCAGCAAGGATGCATTAAATTGGTCAAAAGTGACAGTAAAGACTCTTACATTGTTACAAAAGATTTCTATTTTAAATAAATGTTTTTCTTTTGATCTTTCTACACTGTAAAAAAAAAAATCCCTGTAAAATTTACGGTAAAAACTGGCAGCTGTGGTTGCCAGAACTTTACCGTAAAAAATATGGTAGCAATGTTTTAGGTTTTACGGCACAGCACTTTTTTTACAGTCTGTTTTACAGTTCAAAACCGTATAATTTGAAGGTTTATACTGTAATAATTACGGTTCATAACTGTTTATTTTAACATTCCGTTAAATTTACAGTAAAAAAAAACTGATATAATGTTAATTTACCAACCTGTTGAAGTACTATCTGTTTTGTACCTTTTTAATACAGTGACAACCACCAAACACAGTGGTGATGAGAGTTATTTACAAGTGTAATAATAATATACTGTTTTGACTATTTTTGTTCAAATAAATGCTGCCTTGGTGACCATAAGAAATTTCTTCTAAAAACTTTTGAAAAGTAGTGCAAATATTGACAAAATATTGACTACATGTAAAGTACATTTTAATCAAAAGACAAAAACTGTTGAAATGAACAGTGCCAATGGGCTGGGCTGGTACTGGTCTATACCAAGTCCCATACTAATATATAACAGAGAAGTGTATTTAGATCAGAAGCTCATCCATGCCTCATTTCACAAGCTAAGAAGTTTTTAATCAAGACAATCACCTGAAGTCTTAGTTCTCAACAGGTTCTGCTGCATGACTGTTCAATTTCTCTTATAATTATCCATTCAAAATGAGAAAAAGGTAGTCCAGGTCAGAATGAATGTTTCTTAGTGGAAATTATACTACAGATCGGCGTTCTCCAACGAACTGTGATTAGGCCTGAGATTAAAAAACAGAGAACGAGCGTGGGCCGAATGAATTAAATGGAAATTAGAGTAGAACATTATGTACACTAGGGTTAAGGGTCAGCTGAAATTTTATTAATTCGAATTTTGTACATATATATTCTGATTTAGATGAATAACAATTTGATAATGGGTCTTTCAGTATGCCAGCATTTGTCAGTGTAACTGGTGTTTTGTCTGGGCACAGTTGGAGGGGTGGAGTGCTGGGGTTTACATGTAGGAGGATAGTAAACATATTTTATCACTCACTGAAGCTCACAGGCTGTAAATCAGGATCTGTGCTGTATTGCTCCTCATCTCTGGCTTGTAAAATGGATTAATGAGACCCTGCCCCTTCTTATGAGTGCAATACAAACACACACTCACATGTACCTTGTGTGAAACAGACAAGCCATTTCCTTGGTAAATTGTACCTCTCAGTAAATCATCGTTTTATAATTGCTTTGGCTTTGTCAACTGTGGTTAGTAGGTGGTCACCATGATTTCGCCAAGTAAGACATGTTCCTGAATCAACATATTTTGTTCATCCTGGAAAACATTCCTGTCCAAAAATTTAGTCCTAACCCTATACCTAACCCTACCCATAACCTATCCCTAAAATCAGAGGGAATTGATAGGTGAACAACACTGATGTAGAAGCACCTAACCCTGGTTGTAAGCCTAAACTTGACATAAACTGTAAACTTGTCCTTCAAATCTGAGTAGTTGATTGGAATGTTGTTCCAGGATCGACAAAGATGTTAATCCAGGAACATGTTTTACTTGGTGAAATCACGCTTACCGTTAGCAGGTAAACGTTAAGATGCAAATATGCACTCTGCTAAAGCTTTGCTAAATATAACAAATGTTAGAATAACATTTCTCCATCCATCCAAGTAACCTCAACAGACAACTGTGCAATACAAATATCTCCTCTGAACTAAAGTTCAAATGAGGACAATATTTTGTAGCCCATGGTTATTCAAGCTGCTTAGATAAATATATAATTAAAAAAAGTATTTATATTGCACAAATAATAAAAATACTACTAATAGACAGACAGACAGACGTTTTTCACTTTATGGTTGAATTCTCAGAAACCAACACAGAGACTCATGTGTGTTACTTCTGTATTCACACAGTGTTTATGTCAGTCATATCATAAAGGAGCAGAAGCCCAGTCATTCTGTGTACTGTGCCTGCACTGCATTCAATCAGACAAGATACGCATTTCAACATATTTGCCTGCTGGAGTGTTCAAAAGACTATGACCCTACAAACATGCAGATTATTAACACTATAGTTTCAACATACATAGATGAGATCTATATTTGTAAAGCAAAAATAAAATAAAAAAAGATGATATTTGTTTACTGTTTGCTCAATTTAGAAGAAAATTTCAAGATTGTTTAAATGTCATTTTTACAGCAGGAGGCAAAACTATTCAAACCTCAAACAAAGCAGTTTGTCAGCGTGTGTTTGTGTGTACAATCACGGTTTAAAACACACCATCATCAATCTGCCACTGGAGGCACCAAAGTCACTGCATCCAGTGTGTGTAAACACCTGACACGTCCCTGAACACATACACACACAGAAACATGTACATACAGATGACTATCATGGGAAGACAGCAAACTATTTATATGCACATCAACACAGAAGAATTTACTCAGAAGAACAAAAAAGCAGTAGAGGATGTCAACATGAAAAAGAACACGGACAGCTGATTGATTTATTTCATTTACTAAAATCCATATAGAACAAAATATGTAACATTTGCAAATGCCTTGTTTTACTGTCTTGGCTTTAGAGAGTAATGAATATCAGACAGGAATCTCTCAGTAATAAGTGGCATGGGCCAGTGTATTGCTAGTACTGGGTTGGACCCCCTTTTGCCTTCAGGACTGCCTTAATTCTTTGTGGCATAGATTCAACAAAGTGCTAGAATAATTCCTCAGAGATACTAGTCCATATTGAAATGATAGCATCATGCAGTTGCTGCAGGTTTGTCGGCTGCACATCCATGATGTGAATCTCCCGTTCCACCACATCCCAAAGGTTCTGTATTAGTTTGAGATCTTGTGACTGTGGAGGCAATTTGAGTATAGTGAATTCATTGCGATGTTCAAGAAAACAGTTTGAGATGATTTGAGCTTTGTGACATGGTGCGTTATCCTGCTGAAAGTAGCCATCGGAAGATGAGTACACTGTGGTCATAAAGGGATGGACATGGACAGCAACAATACTCAGGTAGGCTGTGACATTTAAACAATGCTCAATTGGTACTAAAGTGTGCCAAGAAAACATCCCCCACACCATTACAGCACCAGCAGCAGCCTGAACTGTTGAAACAAGGGAGGATGGATCCATGCTTTCATGTTGTTTACACCAAATTCTGACCCTACCATCTGAATGTTGCAGCAGAAATCGATACTCATCAAACCAGGTACTGATTTCCAGTTTTCTATTTCCAAATCGTGATGGCTAGATGACTGGGTCAGAGCTTCTCCAAAACTGCAGCTCTTGTGGGGTGTTCCCAGTCTGCAGTGGTCAGTATCTATCAAAAGCGGTCCAGGGAAGGAACAGTGGTGAACCGGCGACAGGGTCATGGGAGGCCAAGGTTCACTGATGCACGTGGGGAGCGAAGGCTGGCCCGTGTGGTCCGATCCAACAGACGAGGTACTGTACCTCAAATTGCTCAAGAAGTTAACGCTGGTTCTGATAGAAAGGTGTCAGAATACACAGTGCATCGCAGTTTGTTGTGTATGGGGCTGCATAGCCGCAGACCAGTCAGGGTGCCCATGATCCTGAACCCTGTCCACTGCCGAAAGCGCCAACAGTGGGCGCGTGAGCATCAGAACTGGACCACGGAGCAATGGAAGAAGGTGGCCTGGTCTGATGAATCACATTTTCTTTTACATCACGTGGATGGCCAGGTGCGTGTGTCGCTTTCCTGGGGAACACATGGCACCAGGATGCACTATGGGAAGAAGGCAAGCCAGCAGAGGCAGTGTGATGCTTTGGGCAATGATCTGCTGGGAAACCTTGGGTCCTGCCATCCATGTGGATGTTACTTTGACACACCTACCTAAGCACTGCTGCAGACCATGTACACCCTTTCATAGAAATGGTAGGATAATGCGCCCTGCCACAAAGCAAAAATGGTTCAGGAATGGTTTGAGGAGCACAACGAGTTTGAGGTGTTGACTTGGCCTCCAAATTCCCCAGATCTCTATCCAATCGAGCATCTGTGGGATGTGCTGAACAAACAAGTCCGATCCATGGAGGCCCCAGCTCACAACTTACAGCACACCTTCAGGGGTCTAGTGGAGTCCATGCCTCAATGGGTTAGGGCTGTTTTGGCAGCAAAAGTGAGACCAACACAATATTAGGAAGGTAGTCATAATGTTATGCCTGATCGGTGTATAAGACAGCGGTTGTCTGCTATTGTTTTTAGATGTCCTGATGCAGTCAGTTGGCAAAAACATCCTCTAAGGCCACACCTACCGAATCTAACAAGAAAACTGAGACCTATACCATGTGTCATACAATGAGGTATCCTGGGGAAGTCTTTGTCTTCTATGAGAACAGTGGGATAGAGTGACCAGTAGGGCCCCGGGCTACGTGAGGGTGTGGCAGAGCTCGGGAAACAATGCTGGTAGTTGTTGGTCAGGTACTGCAACCAAAAACAAAACACTGGATCTTTCTGAGTACAGGTCAAATGTGCTATAATATAAATGCTTTTATCCAAAGCAACTGACAGCATGGTTAAGATATTTTATCAGTTCAACTGAATCTATCCCATGACTTCAGCACTATTACCAACAAGTTCTACCAAAAGAGCTGAAGGATGTATTTGCTTTAAAATGTATTTATTTACACTACTGTTTAAAAGTATGTGGTCAATAAGAAATTAATACTTTTATTCAGCATGACACATTACTTTAATCAAAAGTGACAGTAAACACATTTATAATGTTTTTTTTTACAGTATTTCAAAGAAATGCAGTTCTTCTGAACAATGCATTCATTACAGAATCCTAAAAATATCTATCACGGTCTTCACAAAAATATTAAGCCCTTTTCAACATTGATAATAATAACAAATGTTTCTTGAGCTGCAAATCGGCATATTAGAATGATTTCTGAAGGATCATGTGACACTGAAGACTGATGCTGAAAATTCAGCTTTGCCATCACAGGACTAAATCTTGAAATGTATTAAAATAGAAAACAGTTATTTTAAATTGTAATAATATTTCACAATAGTACTGTTTTTACTGTATTTTTGATAAATGCAAATAAAATGCACCCTTATGAGCATAAAATACTTCTTTCCAAAACATTGAAAAAAATGTTACGACCCCAATTTTTTGAAAGGTAGTGTTTATGTAAAAAAAAAAAATATTTTTTTTTGTACATTTCCATGAAATACTTGAACTCCCATATCTACTTCTTTTATTTATCAAAAACTTACATTATACCTAGAGCTGTGGCCTAGTGCTAAATGCTTTTACCTATTGAGCAGTCGCGTCATATGTATGACACAAGTTTTCAATCTGGCTTCAAATATTTCCTGTCCTCTCCCCACTGTTCTCTGAAAAACATGACAATAGAGATGGCTGCATCCAAAATCGCAAACTTCCCTATATAGTAGGCAAAAAACAATAGGTCACAAATGAAGTATGTCAGAATTCATAGTACTCATAAAAGTGTAGGCAAAAAGTCCCTGGATAACATCCTACTTAGGGCGAGATTCTGAAGTGTGCATACGATGAACACGACCCATGAGGCCACAGTCGAGGATTTGTGAATGACAGTGAAGCGATGCAACTGACGCTGGTAGGTCACATGATAATGACAATAAAGTGAATGTAGTACGCCCAGATTAAAAAAAACGACCCTATAGGTCGTTTTTCAAGCACCTTATTACGACCTATATTTACGTTTTAAAGTCATGCGCCCTCTAGCTGGTGTAAAAATAATGACAGTGTCGTGTTACATCTGTCGTCACCAATCAAAATGCGTGTTCATTTAAATGCAAGTAAAAATACTTTGAATGTTGCGATCCTATAGGACTTACGATGGCAACCTGAATCGTAACAAAGCACTGTTGGCCAGAGGAGAACTGGCCCCCCGACTAAGCCTGGTTTCTCCCAAGGTTTTTTTTCTCCATTTAAACACCTATTTGCCACTTGTCTGCCACCTGATGTCACCTGATGGAGTTTGGGTTCCTTGCCGCTGTCGCCTTTGGCTTGCTTAGTTGGGGACACTTGACATTTGATATTCAACAGTGCTTTGATCTGCCTGCATTGACACTATTCTTTAAGAGCTGCTGTGCAGCCAAATAATGTACCAGTTATCAATGTAAAGCTGCTTTGACACAATCTACATTGTAAAAAGCGCTATATAAATAAAGGTGACTTGACTTGACTTGACAATGTGTGGACTTTTTACACCATTTCTCCTATTTCCATTTAGCAAAACTCATTTTTTTTATTAACGACTACACCCACCCCATCCCTAAACCTAACGTTAGTGATTTATAGTGCATATACTCTTTATGAGCACATGCGTTCCCTGGGATCGAACCCACGATCGCATGATTGCACATTGTTATTGCCATGTTCTGCCAACTGAGCTACGCGAAACAGGACGCAGATAAAAGGGAACAATGCATTAAAATGAAAATGTCCTGTTGTCGATAGGGGTGCAACTTTAGCAAATGCTCCTATGGGTCGTATTTCAGGGAAGTGACAAACGACCTATATGGTCGTATTGGTTGGAGAACATGTTGGATACTACACACATTCATACTATACATACAACATACTTTTTTAGTGGTTGTGAAGTAATTTCTTATTCAAAACAAATACCTACTCAAGAGAGTATCTAAAAAGTAAAAAATATCTATAAATTATGTGGTGGAAAAAATATTAATTTCTAATTCTACTTATTTTGCCAAATAATTTCACTTTTGTGGAACTGTATATTATACTTTTGTAGATATTTTTGAAATTGAAAAATGTAAAAGATATATCCACATGTTTAAAAACACTGTAGAGAAGAAAGATAAACAGATGAGTGATAACAAGCTAGAGCAGAGTCCTTGAGTTTGTTGCTGGATCCGTCAAGGGCTTGCTCATACCTGTATCATCTTCAGTCCCTGCTGCACACCTGGCCAGGCCTCCCTTTTAGGTGTCTCCCAGACACGACACAGCATGCTTATTTGTGTGTGTGTGTGTGTGTGTGTTAGACAGGGAGAGTGGGAGGTCTTCAAGTAATGTGCTAATTTCTTTAAAAGGGACTTTCCCACTACATTATTCCAGTGTCTTATTAATAGACATAAAGCACCATGTAAAGCCAGAAACTACAATGACTTTAAACACTTAAAAAAGTTTGTAATACAATATTAAAAACTGAGCTTTTCAACAGCTGGCTTTGAAAGGTTTTCTGATACCGAGATACTAAGAGAAAGCGTAGCTTAGTAGCGTAGCTATTCTCTGAGAAAGTAATTAAAACAAGCAGAAGCCTTCTGACAATTTGAGAGTCAAGCTGGACCTCTAGTGTTTCTCACAAAAAACAAGAGTAAAGTTTTTCTCTCTCCCCCTTTCTCATTCTCTCTCTGTCTCCACTGAAGCCCCTCCTGGTGGGAGGGGTAACCCCCCGTGTCAAACTTCAAAGAAGAGACTGAGCTCCTCTTGCATTCATCTCAGTCTACCAGCTTAACCACCGAGTTCAAACAGCTCACCCACACCCTGTGAGCTGAGGACTGGAGGAGCTGCACACACAGCAGAGACAGACTCTAGCGCAAACACAAGCAGATACATGCACACAAAAGGCACAAACACACAAACTTACATGCACAAACTTGCACAGAGCTTCATAATAATGTTCTCCTGAGACTTTTCTGAATGCAGTCTTTCAAAACTTTCTCCTGAAATTGCTCTGGAAAACTTCATGGTAGTAATTTTCATTCTTCGGCATATCCAAGACGGACTCTGCTGTTTGACCTAATTTTCGAATAGACTATTGCAGTTTAAAATAACCTCCTTTCTATTTTACCATATTTTAAAATGTAATTTATTCCTGTGATGCCAAAGCCGATTTTTCAGCAGTCATTCCTCCAGTCTTCAGTGTCACGTGATCCTTCAGAAATCATTCTAATAAGCTGATTTGCTGCTCAAGAAACTTTTCTTATTATTATCAATGTTGTGCTGCTTAATATTTTTGTGGAAACCGTGATTTGTGGAAAAGGTGCCAGTTACGGTAGTAAAATACTGAAACAATATAAAACAATATGGCTTCTGATTGATCAATTCAACATTTCAGTCATGCTAAAATCAACAATATAGTATCAGTTATGGCGTGAAAAAAAAAAAAATGTTCACCATATCAATATGCAGCACTCATAGTGTATCATTATGTTTATTATTATTATTATTATTATTATGTAAACAAGGAATGTGAAACTATATACATGTGATAAATAAAAAACCAAGGCAAACAAACATACATAACAAACATGACAAGTTTATTCTGATAACTGTGTATATATATGTGTGTGTGTTTCATTATTTTTGTTGCATAGCAACGTTATGTCAGGGACTATATCTTCTAGCGGAAGGATGTTACTTAGAGGAACAGTTTTGAAACATTTTGTTTACTCACCCTGATGACTTTCTTCTGCAAACTAAAACACAAGACATTTTGAACAATGTTTCAAAAAAAAAAACAAAAAAAAAACACTGGACCCCCCAGCTTTTACTGCATGAATTAAAAAAAAAAAAAATCCTTTGTTCCACAGAACTAAAACTATGATGAGTAAATGAGGACAGAATTTAAAATCTTGGGTAAACTGTGCTTTTAAGAATTTGCTTAATGAACTAATATTTAACAAAAATTTTAATTTTTAATATGTAGTAAGAGTGCTTTGTGTCATATATTTTATACAAATAACATACAGAGTATATTATTTGTGGTGAAACATTTCATGCTTCAAATATTCAAACAGGCTTTACAGGCTTTTATTCAAAAAAAGAGATAGACAGCAGCTCTAATATAGCACAATTTTGATTGTCTGCCCTCATATGAGAATAAGAGCGCTTACTAGTGCTACATTAAGTGCTGACTTCAGTGGAGTACTTACTCTCTGCCCTAGATTCAGGCAACCCACACTAGAGCTCTATATACAGTCGCAAGCTCTAAGCAAATTGCTTTAGATATTGACACTGAAGAAAAAGGTGAATGACATTTAATTTCGGCAGTCATTTATGATAAAAACAGTGCTTCACCTGAATGAGCATTAGTGAATTTATATCAATGCACGCAAAATTTCCGATGAGGTCTGGGGTCTTCAGTTCAGTTTGTCAAATATGTTTACAACAGCAATTTTTTTTCTCTCAAATGAGGCTTTATTTAGATGTGGATCAGTCAGAAGGCCTAAAGGGGTGGTTGTTAAAAAGTATAAAGCAAAAAATGAAATGTTTCAAGTATCGCATAGGTTTGCACTCTTCACAGAACAGAACGAGGCGCACATTATTAACAAGAACTTTGCAAACTCAGGGAGATTTTCTCTAGGAGACTTGGAAAGTACCCGCACCCTCCCTTTTCTCCCCCTCTTCTTCGTGAGAGAGAGCATGTGTGTTCGATTAACATTTGCCGGAGTATTTGTTTATGGAGTGCTCTCTCTCTCGCTATGGCCCCACCCCTGGAATTCCGGGTGTTCCATATTTCCCGAACATGGTTCAGGAATTCTTTGACCTGATTCCACCAACTCCAAGACCACATCTCTCTTTTTTATCCATTTTAAAGTGCAGAAATTTAACTCTATAAATGAGATGTTAAATATATAACATGTAGCATTTCTGCTAACAAAGAGAAGAATCCAAATTTACAAAACTATTTGCAGAGGAAAAAAATGTCTGATACACAACTATGTGTCTGCTTTTGACCCCCCCCCCCCCCTTCTCTTTCTTTCCGTCTTCCTCTCTCTACTTCTCTCAGCAGACAAACATGTCTCGTTAATCCTCTTGGCTTTCAAAACTATGAACAGGAAATGCTTCTTTTGCACTGGACACATCGCCGGCTTTTAACATTTCGGTCATCTCTCAAACACTGGCCTAAAACCATTCATTTATTTCGATATAATCAATTTTAAACCACTCTTTATGTTTAAAAAAGAACCTGCTGACATGTGGATAAAGTTACTGTTATAAAACAAAATGAAAAATGGGAAAAGGCTGTTTATATCGTTTGGATGTCATTTTTTCTGCCTGCTTTTTAAAGGGGTCACGGCTAGACAAATCAAATTTTCCTTGATCTTTTGACATGTAAGAGGTCATTGTACTATAAAAATATTGTGTACGTTTCAGAACTCAAAACTTCCTCATTAGTCCAAAAACAGCTTTTATTGAAACCAAGCTCTGAAAATGACTCGTTTCGGATTTTGTCACATGATGTATGATGTAATAGTGTGATGAAAGACCACCTCTGCAGAATCAAATTAACGCCTACTTCTACATTAGTGAGACGAGATGGAGAGAAGAGATATACAATCACTGGACTAAAAATAACATTACCTTCCAAAGGATCCTAATGTTAGGAAAGTGGTTATTTATTTTCAACTATGTGAATGTCTCAGTAGTCTCAGCATTATTTGTTTGTTCGGTAAATTTCACTGTGGATTCTTTGGTAAATCAGTCACAATTTTGGCGCAGGTTTTGCAAACAGATTTTTACTAGGGGTGAAACAGTTCTCGGTAAAAAAATCAAACCGTACCGTTCTGCACACTCGGTTCGGCACGCACTTGCACCGCGGTTCATCTCATATCAAGCACAGTCGGTTATGTCTTAAGTGAACTTATACATTCGAGAAAGAACGCATGTGTTCAGTACCAGTGTACTAATCCGTGTATTATGTCTTAAAGAGAAATCAGCACTTGCATCCCTGCTGTCTGAAAGTGATGTTAATCAAACAACAAAAGACAAGGAAATCACTCATTGCTCATGACTGAATAGTAACTTAATAATTAATAATGATTGATCTTCATTTAATTTATACAGTGAAGATTACATGCAATGTTGTTTTACATTTTATTAGCTACTTTATTCAATTTCTGTACCTGAAAACTGGATACATGAAAAACCTGAAAAGCTTTATTTATTTATATCTTTGATTTACTGTATTTATTTGTGCTGTTTGATTATTTATTCTTATTTTCTTTATTTTTATTTGACAGTAGTACTGTTTTTTCCCTGAACATAGCACATACCGAACCGTACCGAAACCATGAGCCTAAAACCGTGATACAAACCGAACCGTGAGTAATCTGAACCGTTGCACCCCTAATGTTTTACTGTAAGATATGGACCCAACAGTAATGCCACAACATGTAAGGCATAATTCTAATGCCTAAGATCAGTGATTTCTGATATGTAACGATTCATGTACAGAGGTTCTTTGTCTTAAAATTGCTTATTGCTGTTTATGCGTCAGTAAATCAAGCTAGCGACTAAATGATCAACTTCACATTGTTTCTCTTAGTAGCATGAAAATAATCTGTTATTTAAATTGTGATTAAATTATATACAGAAAGCGGTCAAAAAACGCTTGCTTTATAATCGCTGGAGCTGTCAATCACACTCTCACCAAAACTCCCGTTACAATCAATGACACTGTCTATACTCATACTTACATCGTTTGAACTGTTAGTTATAATGAAAGCATTCGTGAGAGTGCAGAAATTGAGCTGCATTGACAAGATCGCTGCATTCATGCAGTCAAACAGACGTGACTGTCATTAGCTATAATGCTCATCACTGCAACCTTTCATGCGATGGGAGTAGATCTAAATATAATACTATAATCAACAGCTGTAATAGTAAAACTGTAGTAAAAGATTTCTAGAGAGTCACATGTAATACTTTGTTTTTTTATATGCAAAGACGTTAGCCAATCACAGCAGTGGGCGTTTACATTGAAGTCTCACAGCAGACACGCCCCTTCAAACAGAGCGTTCAAATCAGAGAGCTAAAATCAGGGTAGAAAAATGGCCTTTTACTTCTAAATTATGACAATTTTCTGATGTAAAAATCATACTAGCATTATAAGTGCACCTTAGGAAACGTATTAGGAAAAAATGCAGCTCATGACCCCTTTAAGCATGTCATTAACATTTCGGTCGTCTCTCAAATATTGGCCTAAAAACAAAACAATAATTGGAGTCAAAGCTATTTTTTTTTTTTTAAATAATTCCATTAAAAAAATATATAAAAAGAGAAAGTTTAATTTAAAAAAATCATTTCAATGTAAGGAAGGTCAAATAAACAGGTCAAGGTGTCTAAAATTCAACCAATTGTTGCCTATACAAACATTCTCTCATTCCCCCTCCCTCGCGTTCTGTAAGGTGACAGCTATACAATACTGACCAGGAGAGTGACAGAGTGGACACCAGTAGAGGGAGTGTATGAAGAGTGGACTGCACATGTAACTAACCCATACGCCACTTCTTGAGAAGAGTTTCCGCGGTACAGAGACACTCCCTACAGCGGCACATAATGCATCCAGCAGCAACCAACACTGCAGGTTCCTGAAGGAGAGCAGGCCACTTGTTTTGTGTTCCAAACATACTGCTGTACGTCTGAGCTTGTGTGTGTGTGTAGCCTATATGTATAAGAAGACACAAAGAACATATGAGAAACAAAGGAAAATCCAGCCACACACTGCAAAAAATATTTACTAATATATAAAACACATGCAGTGTCTGTTTAGACTAAAAATTTAAATGATCATGCAAGATGAATATTGTTCATAACATTATCAGACTGTGAAATGTATTCTCATAGCATATATGATACAAGTATTTAAAAAAACAGCATAAATTGCAAAATGCAATTTCTAATACACATCATTCTGTCTGTTAATTAACCATTTATTTCTATATAATCGATTTTAAAACACTTTTTATGTTTAATAAAGAACCTTCTGACATAAATTTACTGCTTTATAAAGGAAAATGGGAAAATTCTGTTTATATCTATGTCCTTTTTTTCTTCTGTCCGTTTGAGCATGTCATTATTGGCAGAGCTGATTTGATGCTCGCATTTTCAGGGGAAATTGTTAGTTCTAATATTTCACTCACACACATACATACACAGCGGTCTAAGCACTTCAAGGAGAAATGGGCCCTCTGCAGGAGAGCATTAGTAGGCGAACCTCGAAATCAACGCAAAGTGTCACCACCATCCATTGGATTCATGACGCACATAAGCTGAAGGATAAAAATAGGGCACAAGCTACACTCTTGAGAATGCCCGTGTACCTGACACTTCCACGGGCGCTCTATTTCTGTGGAAACGGACTGATACGAATTTCAGTGTGGAGAAAGAAAAACATTTGCTACGAATTCGCTCATTCCTATGCTTCTAAAGTAGTGCGTGCTGCAGGCACAACCTCTGTCTTCCGCTGTCACCCTGCAGCGCGCACACGTGGGCGAGCCCGCGCAAGCTCTGTTGAGCTGAAGGGAGGAGTAGGCACGCAAGTAAAACATGCATCCTGACATGTGGAACATTTAACTTGTGTGTCGTTACCGCACTCTAGAACGTAATTTATTAATAACGATATATTTTATGTATTTTATCAAATATTTTAAGAGACATTTTCACGATATGCTTGCATCCTTCTTAGCCTGTTACAACTGTTACATGTAAACATTTAACGTTAATATGAAACATTTTAAATAGCCTACTTAAAGTATATATGCTTTTGTCTTGTTTGCTTGCTTGCTTATTTAAAAGTATTATTTTGATTGAATTCCACGTGAATGCGCAAAGGTTTACCTATGGTGCGTGCATGCGTCCGTGCGCGCGCACCTCGATGTCCATATCCACCTAGAAGCCATCAAAAATGCACCCCCCTTCGACTGAAGAGGGTAGTGAGGAGAATAATTTCTGGCACTGTGAGCAGCGGCACAAAACTACAGCCGCGTTTAAGATAATCTCATTTTAAATGAAACCAGATGATATTCTAGCCTACCTAAAGTAAAAAAAAAAAATACTACAAAGTCTATGTGCATTTTTAAAATCCTTGGGGTCATTATTTGTACTTTGGTCTGAACCAAGGCTGTCATTCATGTTGAAATCAATTAAATTGATTACCAGATCAAGGACAGAGCCGAAGAAAAAGCCTATTTCTAGCCTTTAAGATTGGTAAGGTGGTTGTTTTTCTCGGTGTACGTGGTCTTCTGAGTTTCTAAATTCTGAAATAAAGGCTACAGATCTTGGACTTAAAGCGATAGTTCACCCAAAAATGAAAATTCTGTCATCATTTACTCACCCTCAAGTTGTTTCAAATCTGTATAAATTTCTCTGTTCTGCTGAACACGAAGGAAGATATTTTGACGAAAGTTTGTAACCAGGCCACTTTGGGGCACCATTGACTTCCATAGTAGGAAAAAAAAATACTATGGAAGTCAATGGTTCCCCAGAACTGTTCAGTTTCCCACATTCTTCAAAATATTTTCCTTTGTGTTCAACAGAACAAAGAAATTTATACAGGTTTGGAACAACCTGAGGGTGAGGAAATGACGACAGAATTTTCATTTTTGGGTGAACTATCCCTTTAATGAGATGCACACAACTTTTGAAAATATATATTATAGAGAAAATGTACATTTTGCAAATATTCCTGCTCCTGAAATGTGACAGCTCTGAAAATAATCATATTGATGATTTCTGCTCATTTTTCTATTTTATTCAGTTAAGTTTTGATTAATTTGGTATGTGTTTTACAGATGTTTTGATGCATATAATCTGATACATAATCATAATTGCTTAGCAACAAAATATCAAGAGTAACTTCAAAGATAGAACTAAAGAAGAAAGTAAACACATCATGTTGTTAGAAGAAACCACTTTACAACACACTTCATATTTAGGTTATAGGCCTACTAGTAAAATAATACTAAACCTACTTAAAATTAAATAAAATGTAATTAAATACAAATATATTTTTAAGATAGCCAGGACAGCAATAACATGCGTTCTTTACAAAAAAATACGAGCAAAAACCTAAATACCCTGTGTATGTGTATGTGTTTGTGCTGTGTTGGAGATAAAAAGAGCGAGAAAAAGAGTTTGTGTGTGTGTGTGTGTACCTGTGTGAGGGAGAGATACAGCTCCCTCTTTCTTTCATTCTCTGTATCTCTCCAGTTCCCCTCCCCACCCCCTCACCCCCATCCCTTTGGTGAACACACCCTCAGTCCGTGGCATGCAGATGAGTCTCAACAGGTTACAGGAAGCTGAAATTCCAGAAGAGCTAGAAAGGCTCAGACAGGAGAGGCTGTTCAAG
Source organism: Mylopharyngodon piceus (assembly GCA_039654765.1). Classification (NCBI taxonomy): domain Eukaryota; kingdom Metazoa; phylum Chordata; class Actinopteri; order Cypriniformes; family Xenocyprididae; genus Mylopharyngodon; species Mylopharyngodon piceus. Next base: position 17,399,206 of record CM077443.1, read on the forward strand.
TGAGTTCATTTGTCACATATGACATCAACGCGCAAACATTTCTTAAGAAAGTCGTTGATTCTACAAAAAAAGAAAAAAGAGAGAGAACTTGCTACACCTCAAGCAGGGCTTTTTATTTTTAATTAAGAAGATCATTAAAGGTGTTCTGTGTATTTATTGCCACATATGAGAATAGTATTAGCCAGCCTGAATAGAGGAGCATTTCAAACCAGCTTATTTCACAATTATTTAATGCTTTCAACTCTGTATTTAGGCTATGTATAGTCTATATAAATGGCGTTAGTTTATCTAGGTTAGTGAAAATAAACACATACGGGTTTACCCTGCCTTATATATCACATATGTTCATATTACCACATTTTCCTGCAGAACTAATGCAAATATAAATTGTCCAACAGACTTTGGAGGAAAGCAGACTACTTTCCGACCGTTCACTCAGCTTGCTTTACGGGAATAGAAACATGCGGGGAGATACAATCATTACCATGGAAACCAATCTTGCCTGAGGAGGATGGGGATGGGGAGGTCAGGACAAGTGGTTGCCTTGGAAACCGCACACATCGCTCACGCTAAGAGCCCTCCCTTAGCGGGCTGACGTATTGCAAAGGGGGTCGACGACTTTAATTGGCCGAAATTCAGCCTCTGGGCTTGACACCTCCCTCCCAACACAGTTCGTGCTCTTAAAGGGGAAATAAAATACAATTTGTGAACCCGGGCTAAAAATACTTCAGCAAAGGATAAGTCAAAATGTTACATGAATATAGGGTATGCAGTCTTATTTGGTCGCTGAATGTTGCTTCTGCTAGACGTTACAAAAAAAAAAAAAAAAATGGAAAGTGAATTGCGCAACAGCCAAACGCAGAAGGGACAGCTTGTGTTTAGTAGCAGGCTATAATTCTGCAGCTAGCGCAATAAAAACTTAAAGTCTAAGTGTTTGTCTTAAAAAAAAAAAAAAAAACTCTCCCACAAGAATATAGGCTACAGAATACTTTCTTATTAAAAACAAAGATCAGTAGGCTAATAATCCAACTTGCAAAACGAGAAATAGGCTATAGATTAACGTTTTATTTATTTGTCAAAGACTTGAACCGTCACTAGCCTAAAAGCGCACGTCAAACGTGGCCAAATGTAACAAAGCACCAACGCACTTAACTCATTTTCGTATGATAAAACATAATATTTAAAAGTATCCACAGACAGAAACATCTTACCGTGCAAAGCACCATCGCGTCATACCGCGTCAAGTTTAATAATCTACCACACTTCGATTAAGAAAAATATGTTACAGATCAGTGCACTTGCCTCGTGGGTTATTCATTTATGCCTTTTGAGAAATGTCAGAATATACTTTTAACTCAGCAGCTTTGTCTATTACGCTATAGTAGCCTACTATTGTCAGAAAGATGTCTACTACAATCTAGAACGTATGGTGGCGTCCGACCCTGGGAAATTGCATCTTGCGATTTATGTTAAGTTGATTACTTTGCCTTTAAGTTCACAAGGCATCCATCTGCCAAGCGAGGAAAGCTCCGCCCTGATATTTCACCCACTGGTCCTCCTGCCACCGGAATGCCCGCGAGTGTCCTGAGCAACGCAAATCACACTTCAAATCCCACAATGCTCCTCCTTTGATAAAAGTACTTCAGTGACGCCTTAAGACCGGGGAATGTAGTTTTTCCTCACTTTAATTTAGATTAAAAATATAATTTTTAATTAACGTCAAATTCTGTTTATGTCTGAGTTTTTGTTATTTGACTAAGCAGAAAATAAAAAAAAAATGCCGTAGGTGAGCAATGATTTGAAGAATTAGAGTAAGTGGCTTATGTCAATAGCCTATTAAAGCGTCTTTCCGCAGTCCACAAAAAAATGATGAAGATTCAATTTAGGAAAGTCTCATAAATAGGCAATTTAAATAGCTAAAACTTTTTTTAAAACAAAGTTGGCATTCAAATGCAAAACTTCATAGTAAAAGACAAAAAAATAAAATTTGTGATTTTATTCAAATTGAAGCTATTATTCATGCATGACATTTTAGTAAGTTATTAAAAATCAGTAGGCTAAGTATTATTTTCAAATGCAATGTTGTTGCATGAGCGTGTTTTGTAATCTTTGTTTTGACCCCACTGAAGGATGTTATTGAGCAATCATCTTCTATAGTAGACAATAAGAAAGAGGTGCTTCCCTCAACTAACAAGAAAATAGTAAATCCCATATTTTCTATGAGGCGTTTAGAAGAGAATTAATTTTCTTTCTGATGATGGAAGTTTATAGCCACTGACCTCTATCACAACTGGAGAGATAGCATTGACTGATGATTCACTGTCGCTGGAGTAGGCCAGTGTTTATGCTTTTTCTGTTTACCATGAGACTAGGACATAACTGAACATGTGTTGTAAATAAATGTTTTTATGTCACTGTAAAAGAGAGTTACAAGACTCGCACAGCAGAGCTCTTTAGCGCTATATTCTTCTTAAATTCACCCATATTTTCTGGTGTTCTGAAGGTAAATGCAAGAATGTAAATCTTGATCTGAAATCTTTCAAGAAAATGTTTATGTGCGGCCAATTTAGTAGTTAAATTAGATTCAGGTGAGAAGTTAGGTGCTTCCAAATGTTGTTTATCTTTGGTCATTTTTAAACTTTTTAAGCATTTTTATATAAATACAAGAATTGTTCTCATGATCTTTCATATATGTTATTATTTGTAATATATGTATTATATTATCTCTCAGTTTGCCCAATAGCCAGTTGCAGTATTTTATTTACTATTAAATTATTAATTTAATATTTACTGGTTATGAAATATAAAAGTTAAAGATTTAAAATAAAATGTCAAGTTAATCTGTAAATACATCACAATCTTTAGTTCTTGTAATGGCTATTTCATTAGAAGGATAAGAATTTATTCCATTCGAGCAGGAATATAGAGCAACTTTGTATTTGAAAAATAAAAACTAAATGCAACATATAACATGTCCAACTTTTGCTTATCTCACATATATGATCTATGCACAAACATGTTTTACTAAAAACATATATATATATAAAAAAACATTTAAATACATTTACATTTTAAATTATAATGAAACCTAAATGGATTGATCTTGAAATCTCCATTCATTATCCAACAAGAGTTTTATAGGGCCATTTACACCACAATCACTGAAAGTGACACCCTTACCCCACCCGCTCGAAACAAAATGTGAGTTTGCTTTGAAAAAATGTGAGAATGCCTAGAAACTTGTAGTTGAAAAAAATCTGTAAATGTTGGTGTGCTACTAATTCCCCATGATGAAGTGCTACTTTCAGATTTAAATTTATTGAAACTGCCTCCGACATGTAATGTCAGCATATCATTCTACCTAGATAGATAGATAGATAGATAGATAGATAGAATTTTGATGTCTTAAACATCCTTTGGCATTATTGGAAAGTGACAGGATAAAATGTAGCTATTCTTTCAAAGGTAGAAAGTCTGCTTTTTTGTAAATTATTAAAATCTCATAGGGTTAATGTGAGGAACTACTCTGCTTGGACACATATGACATTGAGGAAAACTGGCTTCATATATACTCTAAAAAATGTTGGGTTAAATATGGACAAATCCAGTGTTTGGGTTGTTTTGACCAACCTGCTGGGCAGTTTTATTTTATTTAGTTGACTTAAATAAAACTACCCAACAGGTTGGGTCAAACATTTGACCCAACTGCTGGGTTTGTCTATTTTTAACCCAGCATTTTTAGAGTGTATCCACCAAAAATGACCTTGATATTAGATGATTAAAAGTAATTACAAAAAATGAAATGTTAGTTGGAGAAACAGTCTAGCATAATTTCTTTGCAGATGCCACTTGGTTTGATATTTTGTTTTCTAATGCAATGACATTCATACATTTTAAATGTGTCTTAAGTGTCCAAATAGTAATATGGAGTGGATGGATGCACTGCTGCACAATGCGTTGCATGAAAGAACAAAATTGACGCAGCACTGGCAGATTTATTAGTCAGTATAAAGTTTTCACTACTAAAAATTGAACATCTGAATATGTCTGCAGTCTTGGTCTAAAGCAACTATCTGCATGTATTTCTTTAGTGCAAGATATATCTTATCCTTTAGGGCTGCATTACAGTGGTTTATTATTAAATTAGTTAGAGCTCATTTTCTAAATCTCTTCGGTAAACTATTACATACCTTTACCTTTTCTGAAAATAATGTTGCATTACAAAACCCACTGCCAAACACAACTAAACTGTGCTCTAAACCTGCAGATTATCACTTCTTATCATCATAAAGATTCCATCAGATAAAAGACAATTTTATCTTTCTCTTATTATAAGATTATAAGTCATAAGCTTCACCTTAAATTGTAAAACAGCTTAATTGTCAGTGTCTTTATGTTTTTCATATTTCAATCGGTCTTTAATACATGATTGTAATACTCTTATAATCATTTATGTTTGTAGTGAGTGTTGGTGATTCTACTTGTTTATTGATTTTTTTTGTACTCTCAGTGCATTATGAAGATTTGGATGTTTCTGATTTTGGGCATTGTTAAGATGCAGAGCTGTAAAATCTGAGGTTGTGTTTGAGTGTGTGTGTGTGTGTGTGTGTGTGAGTGAGAGAGAGAGAGAGAGAGAGAGAGAGAGAGAGAGAGAGAGAGAGGGAGGGGGAATGATCAGGAATATCTGAATGATTTTCTCAAACACTACTGTAATCTATCACACCAGTAGGAAGAATGTACAGCAATTTGGGAATGCAGCAAATGTTTGACATGCACAGAACCAAATCTGATATTTAGAATATTTAACAGCTTGTTTTTGTTTGTTTGTTTGTTTGTTTTTTGTTTTCCATATTGTGCAGGTGCAGAGTGTATTCTTCTAGAATATTATTGAGTCAAAGGTGAAAAGTAGAACATTTTTAGAATATGTTCTGTCCTGAAGCGTATAGCAGTTTAACAATATATATGTCATCTGTTGATAGAACCTTGGGGTGAATGAACATCTATCTTACAGACCAAATGGTAAATTAATATCTGTTAATATATCTCTGAATATCTTTGCTGAAATAAATACTCCAGAGCAAACTTTATTCATCATCTGTTTTGACTCTGACATCTCAGACATCCAAATTATATCAGTGTTGTCCACAGTGTTCTTGCATTTAGAGTCTGAACTGTATGTATAAACCTTAACATATTCTAAAGTAAATAGTTTGCCTTGAATTATTTGTCTGTTACTTAATTAATACTTTGTGTATCACCATTAATATCTAAACAATAACTGTTTTCTAAAAACATAATATTCAATTCACACTAAATATTTGTAGTCTTCTATGTTTGTAGCTATTACTTATATGCTACTTTATCTGGATTATTTGAGATTATTGATATTCTACATCATTGACATTTTAGACAATTGCATTGTCTTGCCTAAAGAACTAAAAAACATAATAGATAATGTAGTTTAAGAGTAATGTATATGTAATGTAGCTTATATTACATAGTATGTTCATTACATTTGCTATGTTTGAGTCTGAATCCTCCATTACATTAAAGTTTTCCTATTTACCTATATAGGCCTAATCCATATGAAATAAAAATAAATTATATAGATAAGATTTACTTATATTTATTATGATATTTATGATCAATAGTTTAACGTTTCATCTGTTGCTATGAGTTGTATGTAAGTTGCAAATGGGTATAATGTTCTTAAAATATAGCTTGCAAAAAATTCAGTAAAACAGTCAGTTTTAATGTCTGGTAAAACGTGCGAGGGAGGTTAACTAATACAGAGTGTTTTAGTACTTATTAGCTTATTAAAAATATTTTGTGTCACATCCTTCAAGTAGAGTCTCTCCGGCACACATGACAAGAGCACGCACTCAGATGTACAATGCGCCTCATGAGAACATTCCAGTTTGGTAAAGTCAGTTTGGAATTTGAATAGCACAGAAGAACCGCCTCTTTGTGATTGGACGAGATCGAAACCTCTGGGTGGAATTTGCTTGTCACTCAACGATATTCTCGGCCCCTGATTGGCCGAAGGTAAAGTGGGCGTAAAGTTCTTCGCCATATATATACTATGGCAGCAAGCGCAGGCTAATGATTGCCTACGCTCACACGTTGAGGCAGAAACGACCACGTTCAATGTTTCTCCACAGAGCTGACTTAAGCCTTCGTCCCCGTGCGAAATATCGTGATTCTGACTAAAAGAAAGTTTGTTTCCTTCGTCGGAGCGGTGGGAAAACATCACGACCCCGACCATGATCAACACCATGGAGTGTGCAGTGGATGCACAAAGTCTCATTTCGATATCTTTACGGAAAATCCACAACTCCCGTACGCAGAGAGGAGGAATCAAGCTGCACAAAAACCTGCTGGTCTCCTACGTACTGAGGAACGCCAGGCAAGTCTACATGAACGAGAAGTACGCCGAGATCTACAGGATGCAGCAGTACGAGGAGGTGATGACCGTCTGCAACGAGATCCAGGAGCTGAACCCGCTCGATCTGATGGAGGACTGCGAGGAGCAGACGGGGGACTGCTGCGGCAGCGCGAACGAGTCGGCGAGCCTCTGCGGCGCGCTCTTACCCGTCAGTCACCAGGCTCCTTCGGTGCAGCACATCCAGCCCAGCAGCGCCTGCTCGGTGCCCCTGGCTCTCCAAAACGAAGAGGTCTGCAAAGCTCCGGAGCCCTCGTTCTACCGCAGCTGCTGCGCGGAAGCCTACCCCGTGTCCAACTGTGACTTTTCGCCGGTAAACAACATGCACTGCAACAAAACTACAGTGCTCGATTTGGACACGCATGTCGTTACCACAGTAGAGAACGGGTATTTGCACCAGGACTGCTGCGCTTCGCTCCAACAGTGCTGCCAGGGCGCACAGAGCCCAGCCAAGAAACGCAAGCTTGACTTTGGTTACTACGTGTCCGAGATCGAGGAGGTACCGGATTTTACGCCGTGCAAAAGAGCGAAATTCGAGGACTCTTCATACGTGAGCACGGAGCATTTGGACACGTCGAACATTTCCAACCTCATCTCGATCTTCGGCTCGGGGTTTACGGGACTGGTGAGCAGACAAGCGGACTTGGAGCAAGCCTTAAACGGACAGTTCTGTAGCAAACAAGCCCTGGCGAGTTTAGGGGCTTGGACGAGAGCTATTGTAGCCTTTTGACTCTGTGGTTAATGCGAATACAGATACTTTATGAAATTGTACAAAGTCTAAGACAAATTGACTTTTATTTTTGCAGCAAAGTTATTTAAGCGTTTTTTATTTGGTTTGTTTTTAGTTTCGTTTCAGTGGGGGAGGCGGACAGTGGTTGTAGCCTACCACTTGTGATGTATCCTTTAAAACAAATGTCGATATTACAACAAACGTTTTAATACGAAGTTGAATTTCGTTGCCTTAAACCCAACGCAGACTGCTAGCTATGGCCACAAACATGGAAAGTCTCTGAATGTTTCGCTCGTGGATTGTTTCTCTTTTCTCTCCCCTTCCCAGGAACTTTCACATAGATGTATTGTAAAATAACATTACTAGTCATGTAATGTTGGGAATAACAGGCTGCAAACGGAGAAGCCTACCCACTGCACGCTTATTTCTCACAGACACAATACACTTTAAGCAGTCGTGTCATATTTTGTAACATTTTAACTTCTTAACGACTACCAGTTTACCAGTAGAACAGGCTACTACAACAAGACTACATCTGAGCTAGTGTTGTTGTTGTTAATGTAGAGCTACAGGAAGAGGACTGGCTTACACAGACTACATTCTGTAATATCATACAAGGCAATCAAGTAGGCTAATGAAGGTGCAATATTTGAACCCCCTCCCTGTCTGAGTTTGTTGTTTTCTGTATTATGAATTGTGCTGTTGAAAGTGGCGAGGACTGGTGCGTTTTGTTGACTGCACTGACCTACAGCTCCAGTTCCTCTGAGTGTGTTTGTAGTTCGCCTATGCCAGTCACCTCATCAACACTGAAAGTTGGGGCCATTAATTATCACTACAACTCCCATAATGCACGCCGTGATTTAATCTGCCAGGTATTTTTGTTGACTATCCAGTCTCCAGCATTAACCATTTCCTGCCCCCTTGCTCTCAGAAAAAGTTAAAGCCTTCACAGTAATTCATGATGCCAGCATTTGCTTGGTTTTGTGGGTTTGATTTTATTTTCTACAAACTTAGACCTTTTGTTCTAAAAAGGCAATCTCATAAATTAGCCATACGTCCTCACATTATATAAGCACTATGTGTACTGAATTAAAGACGTTTTCAGACGTATTCTCCATATTTTGTTGGTATTCTTGTATTTTTGTGCATATTAAATTGTATATCACCGGGTAAAACTGTTTTAGAAAGTATTTGTTTAAAATTTATAACCTTAATAAAAAATGAAACTTACTTTGCATTGCCTCTTTTTTGATGAACCAAGAGTGTCAATTACAGCTACACTAAAATTTAGGCCTCAACTGGTGATAGTGAGCTTGACTCAAAGCAATACAGAAATCTTATAAACAAAGTGCAACATCCTTAGCACATCTCATCTGCCATTTCCACAGCAATTAAGGTCAAAGTCATTATATATTTGCCACATTTTCCATATCTCACTAATGTTAGTTAGATTTCTAATCAGGAACTAAAGGGCAAACATTTCACTCAATGGCTCTCCAAACTGTGCATACGATTTTAGATACTAAAATGAATATTCTCAGCATTGTTTACCTGTTTTGTATCACCTGAAATCTAATTTTAGATAGCCTGTTTGCCATTACCTGTGGGGTAATAAACTGTCACCTGTAGGCCAGGAATAAAACTACTACTACTGAGAGGGAATGTATAGGTATAGCCTACGCACCATAAACAGAATAAAACAAAGCATAAAATATAGAAAACCCAACATTCAAAATGAAACTTTCGCAGCAAAGATCGTTAACCCAAAAAGCAAACTTTTGTCTGACACACGCGTCACGTCTTATTGGCGGGCACTGTGTTCAAGGCGCGCGCACTTTTTTAGCCAGAAACTCTCGCTAAACTTGCAGACTGTGTTATCTCTGCTGTATGCCACATGGTGGTGTTCTTCAAAATCAATGAATGAAGGTATTAGAGCGCCTATGTAGCGGCACCTCGGGCTGACCTCGAATCCGCTGCTCCCTGCAACCCCCTCCACCCCTCCCCTCCCTGTCCTCTCTCCGGTCTCTCTCTCTCTCTCATCTGTAGCCGAAACCTCTCGACTCCTCTCAATCTGAGATACTGCACCGCAGTACGCCCGACACATCAACGTCCAACATACATAGGCTATTATCAGGTCGTTGTCTTGGCTGTTTTCGACGAATATAGCCGTTTCGCGTATTTTTAAATGTCGCTAAAAACGCAGGTAATTCGGTCGCGCGGTATGTTTGTACTGCATTACGACGAGGCATTTAAAACCGTTCAAATACGTTCTAGCTTGGTTTGTAGTGCGACGGACACGTCTTTGAAATAACTGAATGATTCAACAAGGTTAAATTGATGTCGGCTTAATGAGCGTAAAAGTTACATTTAAGCCCTTTGTTTGTTTTGTTCTGAATAGGCTCATATTAGGGAAAAGGTGTCTGTGCTAACGGTACCAAATCTATTTTATAAAAAGACCGTTTGTATATTTGTTTAATATTTGACAGGCTATGTACTACATAGTCTGTGGTGTGTGGCGAGCTCCTCCGCGTGGCAAATGCGGGAAACGCTACCATGGAGAGCGCGCGCACGAAACAAATGCAGATTTTCTCCTTTTACGTGAAGGAAGGAACCAGGCGCCGTCAATTATACACGTACACAGAATATTCAACATAGACAGCACGTGTTTCATTAGCCAGTGGACGTGATATATATACTAAATACAATTCTGTTTACACTCTCCAAAATGAGAAGCTTTGTGAAACGGTAACATCAAATGTTAATGAAGACAAAAGGCACGACTTTAATCTTATCTTATCTCAACTGCGCCTGTTGAACTCAGCAGTGGAGCCTGCGTCTGAATACAGCTGAATAGAAACGGGGGAGGCGGATGGGTGTTGGGAGTAAATTCGACATGCGTTCATGTCAATTACTCAGCAAGCTGTGCGGAGTTTCACAGTGGGGCGGCTGGACTACAGTGACTGGGCAGATGCTGAATTTGCCAACCACTGAAAATGACTCAACTGAAAAGACAGAATGTGAATCGACCTGTCCTGGGTGTAGGTCTAGTGGAGCACTTTGTAGATTAAAAAAACCCCTAAAGATTCTAATTTGCTTCAAAAACACCTTACTTTATATAACAAAGTTAAAATCACCTTTTCGAAAGCAATATAAATGCACCGGGCTGGTTGAAATAAAACCATGTCCATTTTCTTCTTTTATTCAACATCAATATTTATGTTTAATGTATATCTATACAATAACCATTTACCCCAAAATCATAAACTTAATTAATTTGCCAGTTAGTCTACATATCCTTTCTTGGTAACACTTTATTTTAGGGTCTTTTAACTAGTTTCTTATTAGCATGCATATTACTAGAATATTGGCTATTTATTAGTACTTATTAATGCCTTATTCTCCATTCTTAATCCTACCCAATACCTAAACTTAACAATTACCTTACTAACTACTAATAAGCAGTAAATTAGGAGTTTATTGAGGGAAAAGTAATAGTTAATAGTTTATATGTGTTCCCTATACTAAAGTGTTACCTCTTTCTTTTATACATGATGTAATTAAACCTTTTATTTGCATTATATATCAGTTTTAAATTAATTATAGCATGTCACATAATAGGACACTGCTGAAACTACTTAGAATTTTAGTAAACTGTATATTTTGATAAGGAAAAGAAACCTAATTCAAAAATCGTTAACCCTCTACTATTGGAAGTCACAATGTTAATGATTCACTTAAAGCTTAATTGTGGTGGTTAGGAAGCAGATTAACATCAAGTGTTATGTCCCATTATTAACCCAGTAGTTCCACTGCATCTCAAAAATTAAAACACATTTTTATTAAATACTAGCAACTCAAAAAGCCTATTTTAAGACACTAACTATTTTGACAATGGTTAGTACTGTGAAATTAAGACACTTAATTTGAGGTTGGTCGCAACAAACCCCTTAAACTAAGCAAACCATTAAGTTATGATTATAAATGAATTGTCACAAAGTTTCTTTGCAACCAGCCGCTAGCATCCAAGCTAAAGGAATTGTTTTGTAACATATAACACCTAGTAGGGCTGCATTTCCTAAAAGTACTGGTGCCAATGGTTTGCATGATCTACTTAGGCCTACAAAGCTTTTAGGAAAAGGCAATCCAGGTCTGTTAGTTCCATATTAACCCATGATAAACAAAAACGCTGGTTTGCTTAAACCAGAAAAGTAGCCCAGGACTAAATACGGTTTGTAATGTGCCTCTCATTTCAAAATGATTTCATTGTCAATCCAGGACACCGTTCATCAATGTAAAGTGTGCTCGCGACAATGTGCAGAACAATGAAAACTTACTCTGTGAAGGATAAATGATATTTGTGCTAAATGAAAGTGTTCATAGATGTTTCGCTGGGTTCTAACAGCATCAAGTTACCGCATTTGAGTAACAAAAGCTTTGCACTAATATTTCAGTAATTTTAACATGCATGTAACCTGTTCTTTAAATGATACCATCTCCTGAAGCAAACTGAAACCATTTATTTATACAGAATAAAGTTTAGAAATCAAAAATGCTTGACTGATTTAGCATAATGCGAACTGGTGGATCCAAATACATTGCTTTCATTTAGCAACGGAAGACTATGGTATTAGCTACATGTGGCTGCTTACAAACTATAAGGGTTAAGCCTTTTTGACATTTTTACACACCAATTACTCGTCCTATTTTCGGTTAAATGAATATGAAAGAAATAAGCACAGCCAAAATTGTAAAACTAAAGTGGTTGACAACTTATAAATGTCTTACATAAAAACGACACTCATCAAAACCATTCACAGCAAAAACACGCCTCAGCGATCTTTGGTAACTGAACAGCAAGTTACTCAAGAAGTGCTTTTTGCTCCATAAACTCACCAACACCCACAAACACACATTATTGTTCATTGGCCTCAGATCTTTGCACACAGGAAATGGAATCCATTAAACCAAAATCAAGCCTTCAACCATTCATTGTGACAAGCTCTGTTCTTTATATACACATAAATAAATATAAATGCCAATCCAGATGAAAATGTATATGTGCATATCTGAGTTGAGAGTGCTCACTGCAGGTGTCTTAGTAGCAGTTCAACTTCCTGCTTGCAGGGAATAGATAAATAAAACCATAAAGACAAACTGCAACACTAGGAGGATTATCAGAAGTGTGATTTCATATGCACAACTAGTAGATTGTGAAGAGCAGGGCTGTTCAGGTCTACCGTCCTGCAGAGTTTAGTTCAACTCAACTCAAATACTCCAGAACCAGATGATCAAGGTCTTCAGGTTCACTTAAATATTTTAGGATAGGATGTATTAGAACAGGTTTGGGACTGAACTCTCCAGGAAAGTAGATCTACAGGAGTAAGACCAAGCACCTCTGGTGAAGAGAATGCATATTGAGCTTTGTTAACATGACTGAAGCGCTTTTGTCCAAAGTCGGAGTTTTGGTTGTACTCTCTGACAAGGTGCTAATTCTTTTTGTTGTCTCTCATGGTTTGACTGGCTGGATGGAGAGCAGGCTGCCAAACTTGAAATGCTGGATGACGGGGAATTTTTCTAGACACTGTGAGAGGGCGACAGAGAAAGAGTTTACTAGTATCAATCAACTCCACAGCAAGAGAATAGATTTACTAGCTTTCAAAATGTCTAATAATGCCATGGTGTCCAAACAGAATAAAACTATAAATATACAGAGGTATATTTCCACACACACTACTGTTCAAAAGGTTGGGGTCAGTAAGATTTTTTGATGTTTTTGAAAAAAAGTCTCTTATGCTCACCAAGGCTGCATTTATTTAAATAAAAAATACAGTAAAAACAGCAATATTGTGAAATATCATTACAATTTAAAATAACTGTTTTCCTTCACGTGATCCTTCAGAAATCATTCTAATATGCTGATTTGGTGCTCAAAAAACGTATCAATGATAAAACAGTTGTGCTGCTAAATATTTTTGTGAAAACCGTGATACATTTTTTCAGGATTCTTTGATGAATAGAAAGTTCAAAAGAACAGCATAGGAATCTTTTGTAACATTACAAGTCTTTAGGGCTGGCCCATATAGTCGAATAAACATTAGTCGACGAGAAGAGGGTTGGTTGACTAAATTTGAATCAGTCGGTTAGTCGCAGAAAGAAAACTCCACAGGAATTGGCAAAGTCACGCAGTGACAGATCGTTAAAACGGCTGGTCCATGCGGTAATATGTCGGGCAGAAAATCCAAAGTGCTGTGGGAACATTTGGAGAGAGTAAAGAATGACCACAAAAAGGTGACGTGCGACCTCAAACATGACTTATCATTTAAAACATGCAAGTAGTAGCCTATAGCCACTTCGCATGGCCGCTCGCTCTATCGTTAACTTTAACCTAGATGAATGTGTGCTAATAGCCGCATGTCCAAGTGTTCGTGTGGAGTGTGGAAGCTAAATGGCGCACTTACTGCACGCCATGTTTAACTCAACTTCCACGTCCACACCCACACCATCAGAGCACATCTTCTCAAACGCCGGTGTTACGGCTTCATTGTGAGCAAGACACGGAGCTCATTATATGAGAAGACTGAGATCGGAGTGACGGTGAGTTGGATATAGCCTAATTGTCCAAATTGTTGTAGTGTTTCAGTTTGCTGCTATTTATTTATTCATTTTTATATAGGCCTAATGTGTTATTTATTTTGTTTGCGTTCTGATCTCAGAAAAGTTTATGCAATGTTTGCCGGTGTCACTGCGGCAAGCTTTATGCGCACACCTGAGCGCTTAATTTATATTTTAAATGCTCATTATTATGGTTTAGTATTTCTCCTCCAACTAATCGACTGATGGTTTAAATGAACGACTCACAGTCAACTAGGAAAATCTTTAGATGGGGGCAGCCCTACAAGTCTTTGTCACTTTTAATTAGTTTAAAATATGCTTGCTGAATAAAAGTCTAGGATTGACTATGAAGTGTATAGGATCTTCGAGAAGGAAAAGCCTCTCATGTATTTCAATGTAGAAAAAAATGAAACTGAGACAAAAGCACATTGAAATGTCGCACAGATACAGAATTAAAACCTTTCATATATAAAACTTCCATATGAATCTCTTTCCTACTCTCTTAGCATTTAACTTAAAAGACATCAGTAACAGTCATGAGTCCCCGGCTGATGGAGTCAAAGAGAGAACGAGAGTGTGATATATACGGGGGTGGGGAAAGACAGACAGGGTGAGAGAGGGAAGGAGGAGGGGAATTTGCAGACAGACTGGCCCCTCAGCTTCGCTCTGTGCTGAAGAGAGAGGAGGAGGAGGGAGCACCGGCGTCTTCTCAACAACACAGGATGTGGGCTTTGGAGGAGGGGGTGGGGCACGCGGTTCTTCCCCTCGAACACATGCTTGCCCCATTAACTCTTTCAGCTCCGGTCTTAAAACTTCACATCCGAGAATCTATGGCTTGGCATTTATAATGACGCATTTACAAATGTCTCATGCAGACTGTATGAGTGGGTAGCTTGCAAAATACTGCTTTCTGAATAGAATGTTTTTTAATATTTTTCTGTTATGATAAAAAAGGATTTAGTTCACTAACTACCAAATGTACCATTTACATACTCTATATAAGGAGTCAGTATCACACTAATTTTAATATATTACAACATCGAAAACTGCTGACATGTATTAATGTTTACAATAGCACGATACTTACTTCCGCTTTATACATTCGTATGAGACCTTGATTGACTTTGGACCAAGAAGGAACAGCGCTGATGTTCCAAAGCTGATTTGAGTGCTCAGCAAAAGGGCCTGTTTTCATCTAAAGAGAGGAAATATACATAGTGATTAAGGAGATGATAGTAAACTTAAGATATAATGGGCATTTAGCAACATTAAAGCTGGATTTAATGGAGCATAATACAATGCACAATCATCTACATTAGTTATAATAATAACTGCATTTTAAAGTACAGTTATTTAGTGTTATTTATTCATATTATTATTTACAATACTGTAAATTTGTTCATTATCTGTAAATGTATATTCTGACTAAACCTATCTGTGTCTTTATACTTTTTTTAATATTTTTTATTCCTAAATGTTATTATGTCTCTTGTTTTAGTGTGTACTGGAAGGTTCAATACCAAGGCAATAAAGCTCTTTCTGATTCTGATCTCAGAGATGTTTACACATGATTGATTTGAGGTGTATGGAAACCCGACAAGACTACTTAGAATAAGACAGCCACACTTTTAACTGTGGTAAGATCTTATGTGTGGTGATCACAGACCAGAGAAAAGGGCAAAGACAGAGAGAGAGAGAAAAAAAGAAGGGTTATATATATATATATAACAAAAATTTAAAAGGATGAAAAAAGCAAGATTTTTAAATGTTTTGGAAAGAAGTCTCTTATGCTTACCAAGGCTGCAATTATTTGATAAAAAATACAGTAAAAAACTAATATTGTGAAATATTATTACACTTGTAAATAACTGTTTTCTACTTCAATATATGTATGAAAATGTACTTTATTTCAAAGTTGATCACATGGGCAACTGTCACATGATCCTTCTGATGAATAGAAAGTTCAATGGAACAGCATTTATTTAAAATCTTTTGTAACATAAATGTCTTTACTGACACTTTTGATCAATTTAAAGCATCCTTGCTAAATAAAAGTATTTTTTATTTATTTAAAAAAAAAAAAAAAAAAAATACTGACCCTAAACTTTTAAATGATAGTTTATGTGTGTAACGTAAACAAACAT
The DNA here is from genome assembly GCA_039654765.1 of Mylopharyngodon piceus. NCBI lineage: Eukaryota > Metazoa > Chordata > Actinopteri > Cypriniformes > Xenocyprididae > Mylopharyngodon > Mylopharyngodon piceus. The sequence goes on from CM077443.1 coordinate 17,415,134, forward strand.
AATAATAGAATTATGAGAATATTATCATAAGATTACGAACTCTTCAGTAGTAGTGGTAATTGACTTATCATCATCAAGTCGCTGTACTATGAGGCCTATTCATAAGAGTTTATGAGAGAAAGGGGTAGTGGACTGCCCTTGGGAAAGAGCACTTTATGAATGGCAGTGCTGTGTGGCTTTACTCTACACACACACTGCTCTCGTCAAGCCGGACTTTCCAGAGACCTACTAGCCCCTCACAGAGGAATGGAGAGAAGAAGAGAGAGAGGAAAAGAAAGAGAAAGGAGGGGGTGGGCCCTAGGGGCCTTAGGAGTGATTCACAACAACGTGCAGGGAAGGAAGGAAATGACTCATGTGAGTGGAGGCCAAACACAACCTCCCTGAGAGACAGAGAGAGAGAGAGAGAGAGAGAGAGAGAGAGATTTAAACTATAAATTGTAAGTATTTACATGAATGGAACATATGAGTTTCTGTTTGTGTGTGAACAAAATTTTATCCTCCCAACAAAATGAAAATGACATTAAAAATGGTCTTGCCATCTCACACTCAAAACATGACCAGACGCCAGACAACACACACCTCATTGATGAATTTAATGCACTCCAGAAACATGTAGTCTTGGTGGTTCTCATTTACGGCCTTCTCCTCCAAAAAGTGTCGGGGCTCCAGGGTTGGGTGGTCTACACAATAGACGAACAGACACACAGAACAAACACACAGTGCAATTACTTAGTGTGACCACTAGGTGTCTCCATGTTTGTCATTGCATGCAACAATTAATCAGGATTTAACCAATTAAAAAACAAGTTACAAGTTAAAATAGTTTTTGTTAATTGAAATAAAGCTGAAATAAAATAAAATACAAATATTAGACAAAACACTTAAACTAAAATGAAAATGTTGCCTTTCGACAAACTAAATTTAAACAGGTTGTACTGCAATTACTAAAACAAAAGCTGAAAAACATTTTTTAATCTAAACAGAAATAAAAGCACATAATAAAATTACTAAAACAAACCACAATTAAAATGAAAACTGAAAATATAAAAATAAAAGCTAATTCAAAAATATGAATAAATACTATAATAGTATATAAATAATACTAAATATAACTGTATAGGTCTAACAAATAGTTGAGCTTGGTCTTGTTAAAGACTAAACATGGCAGTATCTCCCGACCAGGACACAATTAATACTAAACATTACAGAATAAGAGCCAAACCTGGCAACGAAGAAGGAGCCGTTACCTATAAGCTGTGCGCTCCCCCATATGAAGGGAAGAAACTGGAAGTCATCAAGGCCCCACACACCCTGACTCCCTGCTGGCTCCATCCTATATGTCTTCTGCAGTTTGCGCATCACTCGCAGATACCTACACCAATCAGATCACAAAGCTTGAAGCAAATGAGTTCTCCACAGCTCATCTTTAGACCACCAACCACAAAATGCAACTGTAAAATACACTGCCAAAATTGTTTTGTTGGCATTTAGTGTGCAGTAAAGTGCAAACTTGTTTAACGAAGTTGCTGGTGGTTGCAGATCTCACCTGAGAACAATGAAAGTTATATTCAAAATAAGAAGTAAAGCAATAAGATTCACTAACTTTTCAAAAACTTTAAATACGATGGCCAGCTGGTCCTCAATGCGCAGAGCTCCCACCTTACAGAGACAGCAGAGGAACGCAGCAAATGCGGCCTCATGACCTGCACATAGAAACATGTTATTTCTTATGCTAAATAATGCAATCAGAATTTTCTGCTGCTCATCCTACAGCACCATTGCAAAAGACTTTTGCTCTGGTATTTTGCCTAATTTGGGAGCTTACAATCTGAACTGAACGTGATTAGATAAAATGGCACTGTACCACACAATAATGGCAAGACAATTCTATTTCTATTGCAGCGTCCTTGCCGGCTACATTTAAATTAACAAATTAATGACTCTTATGAGCTGGATCTTTTAATTATTCTCACAAAAAGACTCACAAAAGTGTGAATCATGCCAGGCTATCAATAAAACAAGAACTGTTTTTAAGGTCTGAAATCATTTAAATCAGTATCTGAATCATGTTAAGCTCTCAACATAATCTAATCTTTTGTGTTTCAACAGCACCCTCTAGTGGCTTTTGTGAAAAACTACATTAAATCTATACTCGGACACTTTCACAGGTACATAATGGACCCCTTTTACATTTCCAAGGTTCTCAGAAGCTGAAGTCATCATAGTTTGGTAAACTTCTATGACGGAAACTATAAAAAAAATAAAAATTTTTGTGTTCCCATTTGCTCCAATAGCAAAACTCACGATAGTGTTTCTATTTTAAAAAAAAAAGAGGGGAAATATATTAAGACGAGAGACTGATTACATAGGTCAGAAAAGAGAAAGATGTCAAATTTCGTCACTCCATCAGCCATTGTATTAGAAAGACTCACGCAGCAGCATTAACTAGTATTCTGTAATTTAATGCTAATGTAATATAACACAAAGTATAGTGTTGTAAATGTACATTCAAATTTCAAGAATGAAAATAAAAAATGTATATATTGGTGCTTCTCAAACAGAAGGCCGCATATCTCGGCTGCCACGAAATTCATGAAAAAAGAACTGACGGAAAATGAGTAGGCACTGAGCTTGTCTGAGTTCATTATGAAATGTAAGACAAATAATGTTTTCAGAGATGAAGGCAGACATTTTATCTTTTGTTTTGGTGTAAATTAATCACTTAACACTAAACTGCCAATAATGTAAACCACTGGGAGAACACAGATGGTTGTCATTCACTGTACTGTATTAATAGAAAGCTAGCTATTAATCTAGTCTACTACCCTCCAAAGGACTGGACTAGGAAGGAAACAGCCTCACTAGGATACAGCCTTCCCTTTGAGAAGCATCTATATTTACGATGCTAATAACCGCGGAAACACATCATCACAGTCTATGAAAATGGTCCATATAACAGGAGACTTTTTTAAAGTAAAAATTTGAAAGTACAGTTGATGCTTTGTAGGGCTTTTCTCACTGCGCTTAACCCCGGGTTATCGTCATTCTAAGCACCGCTTTTAACCCCAGGTAAAGGAGCATTTTACACTTTTTACCCGGGGTTATGAAACCCTGCTCTGGAGCAACGCTTTCTGCGTATGATAGGAAAAATGTCAAACGACGATGGAAAACACGACATTCTTACCTTTATAGTTCAAAAAGTTCACTCAGAAAAAAAACCTTGATATTACAGTCAGCAATGTGTAATATGAGGATGTGCAATGCTAGAGTCTCTATGTAAACAGGTCACATGCTGCATTTGTCCAGTCAGTGAGTGACACTGACACCGCAAATATGCAGATAAGGACTTTATCCCGGGGTTTAGGTATGTGCAGTGTGAAACGGTAGCTTATGAATACCCAGGATTAACTGTCAACCCCGTGTATAGTATGAGCAGTGTGAAATGTAAATAAAGATAACCCAGGATTTTGTTTACCAGGGGTTTAGAATGACCCAGGGTTAACTATTTCAAGTGTGAAAAGCCCTTATCTGTTATTCTCTCTGATGTGACAGTTGAATTTACTAAGGATTAATACATAAAAGTGACATTTCTGTTCAAAGACAACTATGGAGAAACATCCATACACAAATATATAAGAAATGCAATTACAATAAACACATATGAAGAGTTCAGATGCAAAAGCCTCTAAGTGCCGTCTGAAATTTTCTTCTAAAATATACAAGCTTGATAAAAATGTTTGTTTAGGTTCAGTAATTTCACTTTAATGGCAATTAATAGGTCCTTTTCATTGCCATTAAAGTTAAATAACTTAACATAAACATACACGCTTGATAAAAATGTTCATTTTAGAAGAAAATTTCAGACGGCACTTAGCGGCTTTTGCATCTGAACTCTTCATATATTCATAAACACAGACCTGTGCCATAGTCGATCCTGGTGGAGTTGCCCACAGACTCCTTCAGGTACACGGCTATCTCTGGAGCAGCATCATGACGGTCTGATGGCAGAATGGTCGTGACCAGTGTCTCTGCCTCCTGCACACATAAAACACTCTTACATCATTTCACCTCAAACCAACTGCCCTGAAATACAAAACAGCACCAAACAAATTATACAATGCCATGAAAAAGCATTTCTCTTAACCAATTCTTTTACTTTTATTCAAATACTGCCCTGAAAAGAATAGAAACACAACAGAACAAGAAATAATCAAATGGCCGTTAATACATTCTGAAGGCACTGTGATTCTAAAGCAGGTTAAAACAGTTTGAAGGTAAACATTTTTGATTTCATACGAGTGTTTACCTGCTCCAGTTTGGCATACCATGTGCGGTAAGCTTTATTGCCGAAGCGAGAAGGCTGGTCTACTGGTGGCGTCTCATCAATCCAGTGATCTAATGTTCCCAACATAGCAAGCAACTTCTCCACTGTCTAATATTAAAGAAAAGTATGCAAGCACATTTCTATGAGCATATATACCAGTTACTTCATCTGTTACACACAGATACACATACAACAGTATAGAGAGAAGTAGAACAGTGACCCACCTCAGACACCTGGTATTCACATGTAAGTTTCTTTCCCTTCACGCCCTCATTCATGGTCAGAATGAATCCCATGTAGTCTGCGTATGCCTACTTACACAAAACAGAAACTTGCTCAAATAATGTAAATATATGTTTAGATGTGCTTTCGTGTTTTGAAAAACACCCTGAGTATTAAGGGGATAGTTCACCCAAAAATGAAACTTTTGTCATCATTTACTCACCTTCATGTTGTTCCAAACCCGTAATACGTTCGTTCATATTTGGAACACAAATAAAGATCTTTTTAATAAAAACTGAGAGCTTTCTGTCCCTCCATAGACAGTTACACAACTACCACTTTGACGCTTCAAAAAGTTCATAAAGAGATGGTAAAACTAATCCATATGAATTGAGCAGTTTAGTCAAAATTTTCTGAAGAGACTCAATCACTTTATACACTGAACAGATTTAATTTAGGCTTTTATTCACATATAAATATTCATCAACGCACACATCAGTTATGGTAAACGGAAGCTCAAGCATGTTCGCTTGACATGTGAGAACCAATGAGGTTCATTCTCATGTTTTACGCAGCACGTTTGAGCTTTCAAAAGGGGTTTGTTCTCGCACGTCAAGCAGGTTCGGTTGAGATTCTGTTTATGTTCACTGATCAATGTTTAAATGTGAATAAAAGCCTAAATTCAGTCTGTTCATCATATAAAGTGATCGTGTCGCTTCAGAAAATTTGGACAAAACCACTCAATTCATATGGATTAGTTTTATGATCTCTTTCTAAACTTTTTGAAGTGTCAAAGTGGTAGTTGCGTAGCTGTCAATGAAGGAACAGAAATCGCTCAGATTTCATTAAAAGTATCTTCATTTATGTTCCGAAGATGAATGAAAGTCTTACGGGTTTAGAACAACATGAGGGTGAGTAATTAATGGCAGAATTTGCATTTTTGGGTGAACTAACCCTTTAAAAAAACACTTTATATTTGTAAACATCAAAGGTTAGTAACTCGAACTTGAAGTCATTCATTTGGTTGTGTGATTTCATCAAGACTACCACTATGAGTCAGTGACCTACTGACTATAGAATATAGCTCTTTCTAGGCCAGTGATTTTCATTTCTGTATTTTAAACATTTGTAATGAGGAAAAATACTGGGTGAACCTTTAACAGGAGTAGTATATGCAGAGGTTCTCATAATAGTTATGTTTTAGAACTGTCTCTTTAAAATGTAATGGTGCTGTTGCAACTAATTGCACAAGAAAAACTGTGTAAAGAATAGAGCTTCCTCTTATTATCTTTAAACTCTAAGGATACGGGGGAATAAGACTGAAAGTGAGCTATACTTCCTATATCTCTCAATGTAGCAGACAAACTACTTTCATAGTGGGTTGTACAACATACCTGTGATCTTTTCCATTTTCCCATATCAGGCACCATGCTGATCTCCTTCTTTGGCAGTATGAAGCTGAAATTGACAGGACTGGGAAGCTTGTCATCCTCATGGGAGGAGCCTGTGCAAGAGACAAAACATGTCTAATTTTAGTGTCAAATTAATACTATATTGATATTTTTAGTTCTTATTAGTTTTATTATTAATATCAGATAAGAATTTGGTTTCTAAACTATTTTAGAATATATCTATTATATTTAAAATATATATTATGTCTAAAAGATTTATATTTATTTAATTATTAAATATTTAAATATATTAAGTAATCATCATCATCATCATCAAACATAAGGTTATAATCCCAGTATATTTATGGTAATCTGACAGAAAGGATTAAAGCTTACCTTGATAGATAAGATTTACGAAATCACACATGCATTGCTGATAATCACGCACTCATTCCACAGGTTCTGATCCACGTTTTGATTGTGTTTATGTTATCTAGACTAGAGCCCTTTCTGCATCAATGTTAATGGTAGTCTCACACATGCAGCTAAAGCACTTAAATAACTCTGGATGAGAACTCTAATGCATTAACTATAATCCTTAATTACACATTGGCAGTTGAAAACCAGTATTTCTCGTGGTTTGACCTTCCTGACTTTGTGTGGCAATGAACACCACACTTCAATGTATGTAAATGCTGGGGTACAAATAAAGTAAAGATATCAAAATAAATGTCTAATAACAATGTATAAACTCAAAGTTCTGTGGTTTGACCCTTTTTGGCATACTTAATACTTAAAGTACTTAATTTACTATTAATTTCCATACATATATTTCTTTCTACTTCATTTTAAAGAATAGCGGGAAGAATGAGGGACCAGCAGCCACTTGCAATAAGCCCCCCTTATAATAATTCCCTTACACAAAGAGGTTTCTTTCGTACCCTAAAGGAAAATATAGAAGGTAGTCTATGGGTGTACCTAAACCTGAAAGACCTCGGCTGGTTCTGCTCAGGAAACATATGAGCCTATATCACTGTACTAAAGAGGATAATGGTCATAATTCTCTAACCAAGTGTAATAAATCCTAAATAAACTACCTTTTTTTTTTTTTTTTTTTTTGAGCAAAAACTTTACATTCCATTATACACAAACATATCTGAAAATAACAACATGCTGCACTCTATTTTTTTTTAAAGACAAGTCCTGATGCTCTTTTTACAGATGGGTTAGCCAACTTTGAAACTAAATGTGTTCAACCACTAGGCCAATTATTTTCGCTAAATATATCTAAAAGAGCATTTTAAGTAATTTAATATTGCAAATAAATAATAATCTCGGTTCATATGATCGCATAAAATGCATATTAACATATATATGTGCATGTCGCAGAGCTGTCAGTCTATCATTGATTCATAACATGAGGCGCGGCGAGACTACAATTAAAGCGCACACGTACATCCCTTTCTCTGCTTCAGAGGCTGAACGACAACATACATAATAATAACATTGATATTATTGGTATCTTCGCTACTGAATTATCCGTGATTGAATGAAGATTTGATTGATGTGAATTACCTGACGACTGCTCAGTCTCCGCCATGTTTGCCGTTGAACATGAAAACACAACCCTTGAACTCTCACCCGCAGTTTCGCGAAAATAATACTTGTTATTGCATAATATGTACATTTAGCAAGTGGTTTTATTTCACAATTTAAAATGCAAGAATCAAATTACGTGTTGTTAACTATGTAATTATCATCAATGGATTTTTTTATTTAGTTTTTTTGTTATTTTTGATGTATAATTATTTATTATTTACATATAAGTACAATATATGTACATTATAGTACAAAATACAATAAACATAGTATACCAGTAAAAAAATAATTGAATGTTGCATTGTCGCATACATTTATAGTAAAGTAAAATGCAATTAGGAAAAAAAAACTATTAAGAGTAAAAAATTCTGGACCTTGGAGTGTGCAGATTTGTCTTATGAATCTGAAATTTAGTTATAAAAGATTTTAACAATAAATTAAAGACTTCATCTTCTTTATTTTCATAAATAAAATGTCTTTCATTCAGAAGAAAGATGACGTAAAAGGGGCTGGGCTTGGAGTGTGTTTTCGTCACTCGCGCGCCGTCTAGCGGTGGAATGGAACAGCGCAGCAGTGATGGCGCTCAGGGGTTATCTGCAGCTTACGTTCAGTGGACTCTGATCGCTTCTGTCCCTCCTCTCAGGCCTTGGTTTGGGGGCGTTTTAGTGAACTTCAGTTATGTTAGGCATTCTTGCCAGAACGATGGTGAGTAATCAATTCATATGTCCCTGTTTTTAAACATAGTCTGATCTTTTATGTCACATAAACAAGGGTAGCTGACAGTCTGAGCGGCGTGTAATGAGGTGTGTTTTACTGACATGCAGGTTGTTTATGGTTAGATAGCGGTAGTGCTAAGGCAGTAGGAAGTACATCGTTCATGGCAGTGATAAGAAAACAGTGTTCACTGACAGTTTTTAAATACTAAATGGAGGTAACTAACAACACATTGTGTGAATGTGTAAATAGTCTCTAATAAAGCTCTTAATTGATTTGATTTGCTCTTGAATTGTAAATGACATGCGCAACAGTCTTATTGCATGTTACATTACTGGCAGTCGTGCAATGCTGACTCATGTGTCTTATATTTGATTATTACAGTTAACATGTCCAGTTATTTATAAATGTAGGATTAGATTAGCTTGTTAATGTGCATTTATGTGAATTAATAGGTCACTTTTAGGTACTAATATGATAATATCATCTTCAAAAATATTGGCAGAGACCAATGCCAAAGTATCATATTATTATAATATATTATATATATTATAAGGTGAAATAGATTTTATTTTTTTATTTATTATTTATTTTTTTTAAATGTGATTTAGCTTTTAACATGTCAGTCATCAAGAACCAAAAAAATATTATCTGGAATATTTCTAGGTCAAGGCCGGCATGGTGAAACCCTCTGGCCTGGTAAAACCAGTGTCAGTGACACGGATCACGGGTCGCTACTTGGCCCATCAGGAGGGTCTGCCTAAGCTTCCAGTGCCACCCCTGAAACAAACATGTGACCGCTATCTGGCTGCCCTGGATCCCATCGTGGACCCAGAGGAGCTGAATCACACCCGGCATCTGCTGGAGGAGTTCCAGAAGCCGGGCGGTGTAGGAGAGAGACTTCAGAAGGGCCTGGAACAACGAGCAAAGAAGATGGAGAACTGGGTAAAAACTTGTTAGGTGATGCTTTTTCAGGAGCCTAGTGTGATTGGGCAGACTAGCTCTTTTCAAGGGCTTCTTATCTCTCATTGTCTCTCTGTCTTCTAGCTCTCTGACTGGTGGTTACAAACAGCCTACCTAGACTACCGGATGCCTGTTGTTATTCATTCGAGTCCTGGGGTCGTCCTTCCCCGTATGGTGTTCAGTGATCGTCAAGGCCAAATGAGGTCAGACCAGTGTGGATTCAGATATCATAGGAAGTGTCAACTAATTTTAACATGGGACATTTAGTTGTTCAAAAACTTTGTCCTTTAAAACTAAATGTGTGCTGTTATCTGCCTACACATAGTTTAAAAAATAAAATAAAAATAATAATAATTAAAGTCGTCATACAATGATTTTTTAAAAATTTATTAATATGTTTTACTTATAATATAAAATACTTTTATATTTTTTAACATATAGATTTATAGATATATTTTAACATAGATTTGATGAACCTGATTAAAGTTATACCCTGACAAAAATCTTTATTTTTGTATTTTTATTTTATTTACTTATATTTTATATTTTATCATAAATATATATATTTATAGATATGTATGAAACTGAGTCATACACTGAAAATTATCTAATATATTTTACTAAAATGTTTCTATTTTAACATATAAATATATTTTATATTTATGTTTTCCAATTAAATATCTAACCATTCCTAAAATAAAATGAGCAAACCTGTGATAATAAATAATAATAAAAATACTTTTTAGATATATTTCATATATCATGAATTAGGTTTATTGTTCTTACTCCATTGGGCAATATTATTTTCTTGTTTTAAGTTTAAACCTCATAAAAGTTTTTTTGTTTGTTTTTTTTATTTATGCTTTAAAAAAACTGTTTACCAATGGGGTACAAAACAGAAATAGTGATAAAGACTATTTTTGTGTATAACGGTTTAACCCAGAGTGACTACGCAGGGTGAGGCAGTTGTTTCCAGTTACCTCTGTGGTGACCTTTGTACAGACTAACCCTCTCTTTCCAAGTTGAGCTTTGCAAATTCAGAGAGTATAAACTGTTGCTCTCAGTAAACTGCACAGCTAAAACTGGTCACAGATCAGCAACAAAGTGTGTTCTGTCCATATCATAAGTCATACAAGTCAAAGGCACATGGCACAGCATGTGCTACAGTATTAATAGTAGAATAATTTATTGGCAGTATCTTGATGTGAAACTTGTTTAAAATGACTGTTAAAAAAAAAAAATCTTTTTGTTCTTCACAGATATGCTGCTAAATTGATCGCTGGGGTTTTAGATTTCAAGAGCATGATTGACAAGTAAGTGAAACATTCCTTCCTCTGCATATGCTTTAGATGACCATGACTATTACTATTGATTAAATTCATGAGTGTATAAAGTTCAGTTAAATAGTCCAGTCAGATATCATGTCTTTGCTCTTTGATTAGTGAAACATTGCCAGTGGAGTATCTGGGTGGAAAGCCACTCTGTATGAACCAGTACTATCAGGTGCTCTCGTCCTGCCGGATCCCTGGAACAAAGAGGGACACAGTGGTCAACTACGCCTTGGACAAAAGACCCCCCACACATATCACTGTAGTGCACAACTTTCAGGTCAGTCCCTGTTACAAAGTTCCAGACAGGGTCCAAATGTAACTTCCAGTAGCATACAGCGTATAATATTTCTAACCTGCCATGCAATTTTTTTTTATTAAATATATATTTTAAAATATTCTATATATTTTTCTGCATCCAGGACTGTAGTGAATGTGATCTGTTAGTACCGTTCAACTTGATACTTGATGATGTACAGCAATAAGTGTCTTTTTAACTCATTCTTTAAACTTGTAGTTCTTTGTGCTGGATGTATACAACAGTGACGGCACGCCACTGACCGTAGACCAGATCTACATTCAGCTGGAGAAGATCTGGAACTCCTCCTTACAATCCAACAAAGAGCCTATTGGCATCCTCACTTCCAACCACCGCAACAGCTGGGGCAAAGCTTACAACAACCTCATTAAGGGTGTGCAATGCTAACATAGTTTATCAAAGTTTTATTTACCAGCACACTAATATGCCTAACTAAAAATAAAACATTTAAATCACTACAGTTCAAAAGTCTGGGATCACTATGATTTTAATTAATACTTTTATTCAGCAAGGACATGTTAAATTGATCAAAAATGATAGTAAAGACATTTATAATGTTACAAAAGATTTTAATTTCAAACTTTACTCTATAGACCTGTTTTGCATATGTTTTTTCTATGCTGTTCCTTATTTTTTTTAATGTCCCTTTCAGATAAAACAAATAAAGAGTCGGTGAGAGCCATTCAGAAGAGTATCTTCACAGTCTGTCTGGATGCTGCCCTGCCGCGCGCATCTGATGACATGTACCGCACCCGAGCTGGAGTTCAGATGCTGCATGGAGGGGGCAGCAGGTGGAACAGTGGAAATCGCTGGTTCGACAAAACATTGCAGGTTAGACCCACGAGAAAGTGAGAAAGTGTGTGGGTCCTTAAACTTAAAGGGCACCTATTATGCTTTTTTTTTTATTTTTACCTTTCCTGTAGTGTGTAATGTAGTTTTTTGTGCATGTAAACAATCTGCAAAGTTACAAGGCACAAAGTCCACGGCAAAAGGAGTTAATTGCTCCATCAGAAAACACATGTTTGAAACGCCTCGTTTGTAGTCCTGCCAATAACATAACTATGTCAACATGTTGCACATTTGCATAATGCCCGCCTGCTAGCTACTCTGGCTTGCCCTCAAACAATAGTAATTATAAGGCCAGGAAGCGGTAGGCCAGTCACAACAGACTGGGGCCGACTGACCAATCGGAGCAGACTGGGCTTTTCTGAAGATGAGCTTTAAAGAAATTGAAACTGAAACCGTGTTTAGACAGAGGGTGAAAACAGGTGCTGCAACAATGTAAATTATAAGAAAAATAATGAATTATTTGAGCATTAAATCATGTAAACCTATTCTAGTAGACAACCTAAACAAAACTATGAACCTCTAAATGAACATATCATTTCGACAAATCAAATGTTAGAAATATATCAAGTACAAGATCCTGATACTGTTGTTGTGTTTCTAGTTTATCATTGGAGAGGATGGGACATGTGGGCTGATCTATGAACACGCCCCCGCTGAGGGCCCTCCTATCGTGTCACTGATCGACCATGTGGTGGAATATACGTAAGACTAACAATGATTAAATGTGGAAAAATTGTTTTCTCATGGTTAGATTATAACCATGGATAACACAGCTAAGATTTACCACTTTTTTTGTTATATTTATACAGGAAGAAGTCAGAGATGGTCCGTACACCAATGGTCCCGCTACGAATGCCTCAGAAGCTTCGTTTCAACATCACACCAGAAATCAAAAAAGACATTGAGGAGGCCAAACAAAACATGAACATGTGAGAAGCTGAGATATTCCACTTACTCACAGTAATATTTTCAGTATGTTAAATATTGAATGTTTGAAAGTTTCTCTTCCTCTACAGCATGGTTCATGACTTGGACATGAAAGTCAATGTGTTCTCACATTTTGGCAAAGATTTCCCAAAGTCACAGAAGATGAGCCCTGATGCCTTTATTCAGATAGCTCTCCAGTTGGCGTACTACAGGTAAACCTCACCAGCACTGCCATTAATATTATTTCCCATATTTATATATTAACTGTAACATTATTGCTATTATGAAATTGATGATCAGTTTAGATTATTCAGTTGATGCACAAACTCACTGTTTCAGGATTTACAAGCGCTGTTGTCCAACCTATGAGAGCGCTTCTCTCCGCATGTTCAGACTGGGCCGAACTGACACTATACGCTCAACCTCAGTTGACTCTGCCAGATTTGTCAAAGCCATGGATGACCCGGCCAAACATGTGCGGTTACCTCTAGTACACATTTGAATTGAATCCATATACTAGCATCAAAAAGTTTGTGGGTCAGTAATTTTTTTTCCAATGAATAATTTTGCTGAAAATTCAGCTTTGCCATCACAGGAATAAATCGCATTTTATACTATTTTAAAATAGAAAACAGTTATTTTAAATTGTAATAATATATCACAGTATTACTGTTTTTACTGTATTTTTGATCAAATAAATGCAGCTGTGGTGAGACTTCTTTCAAAAGCATTAAAAAAAATCTTACCGACCCCAAACTTTTACCTACTTTTTCAAGTACACTTGTAAATTTGATCTGGCATGAAAGAAAATGTATCAATCTCATTTTGATTGACAGAACACAGAGAAAGTGGCTCTGCTAGACAAAGCTATTAAAGCACACAGAGCTTACACAGACATGGTGAGTAAATGCATGCTGGGGATGTTCAGTTCATCGTGTTTCTGCTGTAAATATATGCATCAATCATTGGTCTGCACTAAATATATTGAACATTCTTCATCCTGTGTGTGGATTTGCAGGCCATCCGAGGTCAAGCCATCGATAGACATTTGCTCGGACTGAAATTGCAGGCTATTGAGGACCTGGCCGCCCTGCCAGAGATATTCATGGATACCTCATATGCTGTGGCACTGCACTTCAACCTCTCCACCAGCCAGGTAATGCCAAACAGAGCTCTCAGGTCCAGGGTCAGAGGTAACAAGTATAACCGAAGTGAACTTAAATAGATGCTTATTTGCAAAACAAACTTTTTGCATTGTGTTCAGTATGATGTGCAGTTTAACATACAGAGCAGTACCATTTAACCATTAAATGTACACATTTTTGCTGATGATCAACTGATAACTGAAATAGATGGCTCTTCAAATTTGCTAAAATGATATTGCTGTGAAAATCATCAGATCTAAAATCATCATGCTCTAAAATCATCAGATCATCTAAAATTTATAATCTTACACAAGACTTTTATTTTTCCAGGTGCCAGCTAAAACAGACTGTGTGATGTGCTTCGGTCCGGTGGTACCTGACGGTTACGGCGTGTGCTACAACCCCATGGATACTCACATTAACTTTGCAGTCTCTGCTTTCAACAGCTGCCAGGACACTAATGCAGCACGTCTGGCCCAAGGTCTGGAGAACTCTCTGGTAGACATGAAGAACCTCCTGGAGCAGACGCCCAAAGCCAAGCTTTGAGGCCGATTATGTCAGTTAGACTTGATATTTGACCAGTTCGGTCGAGACATTTGAGTTTACGACAGTAATCGAGGACAGGAATTTTAAGAAGTTTTTTTTATTTTATATTTGACCAGTTCAGACCACAGTTGCCTGGACTCCATTGGGCCGTGGTTTTTGACACGCCTTGACACTAAATAATAATCCTTAACTTTTTATATGTTATGTGCTATGGCTTCTGTTTGATTAAACCAGGGGTCTCCAAACTCAGTCCTGGAAGGCCACTGTCCTGCAGAGCTTAGCTCCAACTTGCCTTGACACACCTGCCTGGAAGTTTCTAGTATGCCTAATTAGACCTTGATTAGCTGGTTCAGGTGTGTTTAATTGGGGTTGGAGCTAAACTCTGCAGGTCAGTAACCTTCCAGGACCGAGTTTCGAGATCCCTGGTTTAAACAGACAAAAAAAATCTATTAGGTTTGTCAATCAAGTTTTGCTGATTTGTGTTTTCTTTGTATTGAGTTTTCTCAGTACAGAAAATGTACCTAATATGTGCATTATGGTGAACCTGTGGTTAAAAGAGCTCATGTGATTGTACATTGTAAATTATATATTAAATGTAATCAAATACTGAAAAAAAAAAAAAAGAATTTTAAATGCTATGTGTATAGTGACATTTGCAGAGCATTGTTTTCTTAGTTCTTTGTATAATGTAAATTTGCACAATTGCATTAACATGGTTTTAATAAATATTAAGTCTTTAATAACATGATTTATATCCTGTTTAGAATTGGCTGAGGTGATTATTCATCAATTTGTTCTTGTTCATAAAAATGTTTGTCAGTTTCCTGCTTTATTCTTTGGGCCAATCTAATGTCATGCTGGACATCTATAAAATATATGAAATGGTTTTCTCTCATGCACACAGACGATGAACGTTTATTGGAGAAACATAATTTTCACAGCTTAAAATATTGTTATATGCATTGCTGACAAGATAAATAATAGTTTTAATTTTATACGTTTTTATAACGATCTTTCAAAGCTGCAGTTCCATCATTGACCCCTAGAGGTCCTCCAATTAATAGTCAAGTCACATTTATTTATTCATTCATTCATTTATTATTTATACATGTTATTCATTTAATCTATAAGCAGTTCTGCAAAAAACAATGATGTCACCGTCCAGCTGTGTTCATATTATCTCTACTCGTCACATCACGTGCTCGTGTGTGCTATCAGGTATATGTGTGTGTGTGTGTGTGTGTGTGTTATCAGTGACCGCTGTGTTTTCGCGCTTACCTGTGCTCATCAAGTTACGCAGAAGTGCAAAATATTTGTGCATTTCATCCTACTCACAGGCGTCAGCGCTGTGCGATCATCAGAAATTAGAGTATGGAAAAAATTAAAGACATTATTCCTGATTATCACGATGGGGACTTTCTGTGCCCTAAAAGTGGGTAAGTGTTATGACAGAATATAATATATATGTTTTTGTCCCACTCATTGTAGGTTAGCCTAATCTTTGTGACATGAAGTGTTAAATAATTATTTCAAAGAATTATCATTATTTTTTTTTAAATGATACATTTGTAACGAGTTAAGAAGTTTGTCTCGTGATTTCTTTTTTTTGTTACTTGATTTTCTTTGGTTTTGTCTCATTGAGGTCCAACTGTGATCTCGTACTAGCTTTATTGAATGGGAATACAGTCTAGTGTTTAATTAATTGTCAAAATAGTGATGAAGGCTAAGGTGTCCTTGAAAGCTTTTTTAAAATTACTCCATATCCTGTCAAACAAATTTTGCTTTTTTTTTTCCTGATTACACACCAATAATTTCATATTTCCATTTTCAGTCCTGTCAAATGTTAATGATAAAAGCAATATAGACATACGTATATGAAAATAAATAAGACCTCTCACTTCAGACATGATGTCAAGATGAGGTATATCTGACAAATAATGTGATTGATTTTTTTTAACCTTAAATTTTAGGATAACTTGACTTTGTGTCAGTTACCTATTTACATAAAAGGGGGATTGAGAAGAGAAGGAGGTAGACATTTTAAAAAGGAAAAAAGTATAATTTATCTTATGGTGACTGGATTAGTCATGTTAAATGTTCTGATTTCATTTAACAGACATATAACAGACATATTTTGCCCTATTCATTTTCTGCTTGTTGAAACCACTTTTGAAAGCATATGCGGCGTTGATGAGGTGAGACTCCTCCTTCAGTAATTTCATTCACATGTTAGTGATTACAGTACGTTTAAGTTTGGGCTGCTCAAAATCTGGATTGGTTACCCACTGTAGCTTGAACGCCAAGATAGGAAGAAGAAAAAACAGGAAAAGGAGGAAGATTTTTTTAATATCTCTTTTTTTGAGGCTTCTTAGCCTGTTCATCAGTGATAGAAAGCTGGCGGCCATGTCAGCTGTATGGGACACTGACTATCTGTGGAGGGAGGTCCAAGGGTCAGTGCAAACAGGTCGTCTTCTTTCATGTGGATTTGATTATAGATGTTAGACGGGACCTTGCTGTCCTGTAACTACAGTTCTGGTTTGAAAAGTCTAAAGGTGTCTGATTGGTGCTGGTCCTGTGATTCTTGTCATTAATGTAGCAGCTTGTTGACATTTTGTCTATAAGATAAACAACATTTTAAAATCTTAATATGCACTAAACTTTTCACTTGCAACATTGTTGGCAGCATATTTTCAACAGGTTGCATTTTATCAATGGCATCTGTGGATGGGTCCAGTGTTCTGTCAAAGCCTGAGCTGTGTAATTTCAACACCACATAAATAATTATTTTGCTGTTTTTGCTGATTGAAAGTCTACATAGATCATTTTCAACAGGATAGTTAACGCAAAGCTTGTTTTGATACATTTGAAACATTGTACTTTCCAGTAACATTGGGATTTAAAATGGCTACATGTTGGATATATATGGAAATCTGATTCTGCATTAAAGTAAAAAACAGGCAATTGTGGAAAAAAAGTTAAAATAAAGTAACGTGAGATATAAATTCACATTTTTTTACTTTAAGATGAAAACAAGCATTCATACATACCAGATAGTATGAGAATAAATCTGTATTCATTAAATTGAAAGTAATTTAGTTCTATATCAATTAGTGAAGATATAACGTGAGTTTGCGTTCCTTTAGGGCAAAGCTGGCCTCTCTCTTTGGTCTGGACCGAGCAGAGAGTCAGGGAAACGAGTCCTTTCAATTCACTGCCCCTAAACAGCCAAAAAAGACCTGCACCATATTAGGTATGTGGGACAGCAGATTGTCATGTAGCCTTTTTGGCACAATTCCATGTGTTCTGTTTATTTTGAACATTAATTTGTCATGTTTTAATGTTTTTTTTGTTGTTGTTTTTTAAGGTCTGCCTCCTCAGAAGCCAGCCCCTCCTCCATGTGCTCCAGCTGTGATGTTTGCTACAGCTGTTCACGCATTCTGCTTGTTAGTATAAATATGGCAATTAAAGGATGTTTATGAGACTTTGAATTGGCATAAGTTCTCACATTTCTTAAATGAGCTTTGATTTTCCACCAGTGTGAATGGACAGTATGTGAAGCAAGGCAAGATAGGAGCTGCTGTTTTAGGGAACCATGTCACCAAGGAGGTAAGAGAAGCTTACCTATACTATATGTGTGTGAGCGTGTGTGTGTGTGTGTATTTAATTTGGTCATTTTTTTCTATCTGCAATTATAGTACAAGATTCTGTTGTACGGCAGTAAACAAAAACAGATCACTACGGCTAGAATCTATCGTGGATTTGTCCTCACAGTAAGTGTTCTTTTTTTATTCTGTTTTCTATTCTATTGTGTTGTCTTGTGTTTTGTTCTGTTAAATGCTGCATTCATCAGATCTATACTACATATACCTGTCCACAGGTTCAACCCTGTAACTATGTCACTTTCTATGATGACCAGCAACAGAGCTGGTCTTTAATGTTTGACTCAGAAAAGTCCAGGCCTGAGTTCTGTAAGGAGGTAATACTTGAACTGAATTCTTTTCTGAACATTTAAAATCGATGCATTCAAAGAAAATTCTGGTTTTAAGATAAAATTATTCTATTTCTCAAAGCTCCAACATTTTAAAATTTTACAGATTACAGACAATATTATTTAATTAAATGACCTCTGAGCCTGTTTGCCTCAGGTGTGTGTGGCCAGGTGGAACAGTGAGGCTTCATCAGACTCTCTGGTCACTCAGGACCTGGTCCAAGGCGAAGGTCAAGCTGTTGATGTTGGGGACACAGTGGAGGTGGCCTATTCTGGATGGCTTTTACAGAACCATTCTCTAGGACAGGTCTGACCATTTACACAAACTTTTAATTGTCATTATATTCAAATCAGACTTTAAATGCATTATGGTACATATGTACAGACAAAAGTCTGTTATGATCCTAATGTCAATGTTTAAAAAAAACAAAGTAAGATGAAATAAATATTTATAGTGTTCCTACTATATTCCTACTCTTAATACATTAAGTGGAATCACTGCTTTTTCTTAATTTGCACATCATGGTCTTGAATTTCTAGTTAAACTTCTTTAATCATAGTTGATCACATTTAGCACAGAGCAGCTCAGTGTGCACAGTCTTGTTGATTAGTCACGGCTCAATAAAAGTCATGCCCCCATTGAACTAATCAACTCACTGGTAATTTAAATGGCATGTTTGCTGTGCAGCTGGAGATCTATAAATGTGAAAGTTCAATGTCTCTGTTTGTTTTTTCAGATATTTGATTCCAATCTGGGAAAAGAAAAGCTGCAGCGAGTAAAACTTGGAGCAGGCAAAGCTCTGAGGGTGAGAGGGTGTGAAGTTTTTAATGATGTTTATATTGTATGTTTATGTGGTGTTTTTAATATGCTTTAAGACAAACTATGTGCAAATTCATCAGTCAACACCATTGCTAGGTATTTTCTTCTTAACACTGCAGTGTACCAAAGACAGTCTCAAAAACATTGTTTAAAACCGCTCCTGTTTCCTACCGCCACAAATATGTAACCAATCCCTGTCAATGTGCGGGGCGGGGCTTTTCTCCACTGGCTTTCTATGATGTTCAAAGCCTTTCTAAGGATGCTGATTTTTAGAAGGCAGCTGTCTGATATAGTGAACAGTAACACGGTTTGTGTAACATTAGCAACACATTATTATCTGTTTGATAATGTAGTCAGGCCAAAGGCTAATCATATCAGAGTTACATTCAAGCTATTTTAAGGCATGAGGAAATTATTTTTACAGGAAAAAAAGTTTAAATGTCAGTTTTGATTATCAAAGATGAGTTTAAAGGATAAAATTATTGACTGCAGGGGGACTTTAAAAATGATGATAAAAGAAAATGTATAGCAGATGCAAACTGGTGGTTCTGTCAACTGTTGTGTCATCAAGCTCTTACGTTGCCTTTACTCACAGGGATGGGAGGACGGGATGCTTGGTATGCAGAAAGGAGGTCGACGGCTTCTTATCGTCCCTCCTAGTATGGTTTCAAAGGGCGTCCCTAACCATGTGCCAGAAAACAGCACTCTGGTCTTTGATGTAGAGATTCATAGAGTAAGGCACTGATGGTGTGAATGTAATTTAAGATACCAGAGCAAACATTTCTAGACTGCTTTTTTTTAAAAATCTGTCTATTTATCTGCATGTAGGTTAAATTCTCCAAAGAGCGACATAGTGGGGGATCAGTTGACACCTTCAGTACATCTCCAGGAACCTGTTCAGACACTCTGAGTGAAGAATACACCAGCCAATTGGTCACAACCGATACAGAGGAGTCAAAGTGTGTACAGACAGCATAACCTATGCACTAAATGTTGATATTTTAAAGGGTTCACCCAAAAATGAAATTTTTGTTATTAAGTACTCACCCTCGTGTCGTTCCAAACCCGCAAGACCTTCGTTCATCTTTTTATTTATTTTTTTTTATTTTTTTTGATATTTTTGATGAAATCCAAGAGGTTTTTTTATCTGCCATTTTTTTATATGCCATATTTTAACAAACTTTTATGTTAGATGTGATTAATCACGATTAATCAATTTGGTCACGATTAATCGAAGGTTTATGCTGAGAAGAAAAAATTGAAAAAAATATCTTTTTTTAAAAAAAAGATAAAATACTCATTAATACAATGTTTTTTGCTGAGTACATAGAGGTTAAAGGTTAAACCAAGAATGAATATTATGTGATGAGGGTGTTTTAATTAAGTGTCTCTAGACACGCATCCATGAGCTGATTTCTATGAATTTATACAATTTATTGAAAATTTGTTTTTAGAGACCAAGCTCCTAAGGGGAAGGTGGAATCTGTAAGCGAAAACCTGACAGTGAGTAGTATTTCTTTTAACAACTAGACAAATGCCATATGCCTAAAGTAAAGGCCAAAATGCTGAAGCTCCAACTATAATATTTCTTTCTTGTAGACTTCAGGTGCATCCAAAGCCAAGCTGATCTCACGTATAGCCAAGATGGGTCAAGCCATGCTTCCATTTCTCACTGGGGCCATTCCAGCTCAGCCCGAGCCCAGTGATTCAGAAACAGAGGTCAGGAGAATTGGAGAGTTATTTAAATCTCAGGTTTTTTTCCTGAATGTATTATGAAGTAGATCTATAACTCCCAGATATGTCTCTGTGCAGGATGCCAGTGAGTCTGGACGTACCTGTGATCTCTCTCCTTCACATTCACCCTCCCCAAAACCTGCACAAATGCCATGCAGTCCTCCATCTTGTATGTGTGAAAACAACCACAAATAATCTCCTAATCAGTATTAGTTTTCTCTTCCTTATATTAGAACTGACTGGTTCTTTGCTGTCATGTGCTGGTCTTTGTTTTAGTGTTGTGTCAGCCTGATGATGCTCAGAAACAGGAAGCAATGCCACCTCACGCAGACTCGAACACTACTCAAGGCTTTCAGGTGAGATCCATTGTTATATTTTAGAAGTAGTTTTATTGATTATATTATATATTATGTTATGTTATACACCACCATTCAGAAGTCTGGGGACAGTAGGATTTGTTTAGGAAGAAATTAATACTTTTATTTAGTAAGGATTAATCAAAACATTGATAATAAGAAATGTTTCTTAAGCTTGTGACATTGAAGATTGGAGTAATGGCTGCTGAAAATTCAGCTTTGCAATCACAGGAATAAATTACATTTTAAAATATATTAAAATAGAAAACAGCCTCTATTTTAAATTGTAATAATATTATATTATTAAACTGTTTTTATCATATTTTTGATCAAATAAATGCAGCCTTGGTGAGCACAAGATACTTCTTTCAAGAACCCCATACTTTTGAATGATAGTGTATGTGTTCGTAAGAATTTATTGATTTATTTATTCATTTTTTTTTTGGGATCAACAGCCATATTCCTTCAGACAAAATCCATATTTTTCATCACAGCTAAATTCATTTCCCTCAATCTGCCCATCCCACATTCCATACCAAAGTAAGACCTGAGCCATGAACTCTCTCACACTTCCATAAAGAAAATACTTGCTAATTTATTTTGCTTATCAATTGATTATCATGCATGTTGTCACTGCTTGTTTTTCACTAAATGCAAGAGTTTTGTATTAAACTATAGCACCTGATATTACAACATTCTTGATGTCTGAGGCTCGCCAGCATAACGCAGAAATCCTGCTGGCTATAGAAAAGGTGGTACACAGGATGGACCAACTCACCTGCAAGGTATATTTGTGCAATATAGATTTTTTTATATTGTTTCTTATGGTGATTAAAGTAAAAAACTAAATTTTTAAAATTGTTTTTAGGTGGACGAGTTGCAAAAAGAGGGTCACTTCTCTTTTGGACTCTCCTCTGTCTCCTTAGAAACAAACAAGATCCTGCACAACATTCAGAGAATCATTCAGGTTTGGATTTAAGGATATTTTTTAGCATTTTAATTGTATTTAGATGTACATAATTTGCATAATCTGTGTTTAATTGTGTAAGGAGAGCATGTGTCTGAAGAAGGAGGTTCTGGAGAAGAGTTCACAATTGGAGGAACAGAACCACAAAATAGGGGAGCTGAGTGGACAGAATAAGAGGTGTCCTACCCCCTTCTTCACACTGCAATTTCCTGCTTTCCAATCAGATTAAAGGCAAAAAAGCCCACAAAAACTGGTATACCCAAACATTGGCACACAACTAACTGGTTTACTATGTGTGTGCAGGAATATGGAGCAGCGACATACTCAGACTCGCCGCCTTCAGAATGAACAGGAAAAGGTACACACAGATTTGCTAAATTATGCTATGTTGATTTATTGGCTCACTATATTATAATGTTATTTATGTTAAACTTATTTGATTTATGTTTAATTGGTTGCTGTGTTTCATTCTGGTCTTCTTGCAGGTGTGAACTTTGTGGTGAGGAAAAGGCCTTGAATTGTTTATTTCCTTTCTCTTCAGGTTCATTTATCCGAGGAATTGAGTTCCTCCACCACACAAGCATATCAGCTGCAGCAGGAAATGGTGAATCTCCAGCAGATGGTGACAGAGATTCAGACTGATCTCAGTGCGGCCCTGGAGGACAAACACAAGCACTGTGCTCAGATCAGCCTTCTGGAGGAACAAGTGAAAGGTGATCCCAAAGTTTCATTCAAGTTTTAACTCATATTCAAATGTGGTTACTTTTAACCATAAAAAATGGTGTTAGTTGTAGGACAAAAATCCTAAGAGAGTTTTCTAAGTGGTTCATAACCTTTTTGGCTCCAAGGCCCTCTATTGTCTGCAACAATATTCAAAGGCCCCATGACTTTTCCAGTTCTTTGTGATTTACTGGATAAGGATTGCAGATAAGGATTTTTAAAAAATATATATATATATTTTTTTTACTCACAATTTCTAACTGTTAAAATAGACAAATGAAGGACCACTGATCTGATCTGAAGTGTTTGGTGCAGTTTGCAAGAGTGTCTAGATAATGTGTGTTTTTAGAGCTTGTGAAGCAAGGAGAACAGTCTGAGCAGCGGTGGAGGGCAGAGAAGCAGAAGTGCAAAGAAATGGAAACAATTATACAAAACATGGATGAGGAGATGCAAGATCTGAGGGCCAAAAAGGAGAATCTGGATCAGGTGTGTATAGTTTGTTGTAGTAGTTTGAGTTGAGATGGAAAAGGATGTGTGTTGCTGCACTGACAGAAGAGAAGATGATGCTGGAAGGAACATTTACTGTGCTGCAAGAACAGGCATGTATAAAATTGTCACACTTAATACCAAATGTCCACACTGAAAAGACAGGGCATGAAAATGTAAATAATATGGTGTATTCTGTCAATTGAATAACTTTTCTTGAAGGAATAGTTTGCCAAAAATACATTTAGTTTTTAAAGGAACACTCCACTTTTTTTGAAAATAGGCTCATTTTCCAACTCCCCTAGAGTTAAACAGTTGAGTTTTACCGTTTTCGAATCCATTCAGCCGATCTTCGTGTCTGGCGGTACCACTTTTAGCATAGCTTAGCATAGTTCATTGAATCTGATTAGACCGTTAGCATCTCTCTCAAAAATGACCAAAGAGTTTCAATATTTTTCTGATTTAAAACTTGACTCTTCTGTAGTTACATCGTGTACTAAGACCGACGGAAAATGAAAAGTTGCGATTTTCTAAGCCGATATGGCTAGGAACTATACTCTCATTCCGGTGTAATAATCAAGGAACTTTGCTGCCGTACCATGGGTGCAGCAGGCGCAATGATATTCCGTCGGTCTTAGTACACGATGTAACTACAGAAGAGTCAAGTTTTAAATAGGAAAAATATTGAAAATCTTTGGTCATTTTTTAAGGAGATGCTAACGGTCTAATCGGATTCAATGAACTATGCTAAGCTATGCTAAAAGTGGTACCGCCAGACCCGGAGATCGGCTGAATGGATTCAAAAACGGTAAAACTCGACTGTTTAACTCTAGGGGAGTTGGAAAATGAGCCTATTTTAAAAAAAAGTGGAGTGTTCCTTTAAAGGGATACTCCTCTCAAACATGAACATTTTCTCAATATTTACTCCCCCTTATGTTATCCCAGATATATATGGCTTTCTTCAGATGAACTCAAAGATTCCAAAGTTGCAAATTTAAATTATGCGCAAAATTGCAATATCTCACAAAACATTTGCGAATAAAGCACTGTCCAGTGGGCTGAAGAGAACAAAATCATCACTTCCTGATAAAGTGGTGCTAAATATCAGAAAAATATAAGAAAAATGGAAGTTGCTACAGTAGGAGAAGCCACTGTATATAATAATTTTTGTATATAATAAATTACTTGCACCTCAAAGCGTGCAGACGAAATGCTATAAACACTGTTGTGTTATCTTGGTTTTGGAGGAGGATGCCTGCTGTTTGGGAACGCAGTCTTGTAAGACAGTTCTGGGAGGTAATTATACCGAACCACTTTGATGACAGACTTTTCAGGCATTTCAGATGCTGTGCAATGAAATCGGTCCGCTGGTTGGTCCAGTTATGCCATCCCATTGCAAAGTCACATGACTTTTTTTGATGCGCATCATGAATTTATTCGGTAAATGTGTTTTCATCATAGTTTATGCGCATGTTTTCTTATCCTTATCTAAATAAAAAATTGATCCGACTCAATCGAGCGCATACATATTTATGCACATTTTTTGAATTTATGCCCATCTTGGCAGTTTTCATGCAGCGTCTTTTTATGCAATATCCTAAAATGCGCATAAAAATAGGTGCATGGAAACTTAGCTAATGAGATGGATTATTTTTCTAAAAATCATTTCTGAAGAAAGAAGAAAGAGTGTACATCTAGGACAGCATTGTAACATGTATAGTAAGTTTTGGTTTCGTGTTCATTGTGTTCAGTTCCTGTTTGCCAGTGTTTCCTTTGCTAGTTTGTCTCCATGGTCATTGACTGAGTTATGAAGGTGTTCCTTGTTACATTAATTATCTCTGTGTGTATATTAGCCCTCAGTTCATTCATTTCTTTGTTTCGTGTCATCAGTGTTTTACGTGGTTGTGTTTTCTCCTACGTTCTCCTGTGTTTGCCTTGTGGATTATAATAAATACTGTTATAGTTCTCTCCTTCGTATTCGTTGTGCACTTATACAGCCACAGCGTGACAAGCATGAGGGCGAGTAAATAATTACAGAATATTTTATTTTTATTTTTTATTTTTGGGTCCCTTTAATTTCCCATTTACCTTCATTTTATATATTTTAGTATGAGGATTTAAAGAAGACATCAGAAAATAAGAAAAAGCAGTTTGAGGCCCAGTTGGCGGTTCAGGTGAGGGGTAAAGAGCTGATATTTTGCTATAGGAAAGTCTAAGCCTAAAACTGAGCTGGTGTATCATGTGCAGGTGAAGCGAGTGATGAATGGAGTGTTTCACTCTCTCAGGACAGAGTTTGATCCGCAGGAGTCTTACAGTGGACACATAGTGTGCGAGATTCTCCAAAACACCATCAAGGTACTGTCCAACCAAATAGGAGAAGCCTATGGACTACAAAAGACACAGTACATAACTAGTGTGATGACCAATTAGATAATGGTTTCCATCGTGATGATCTATTTTTCCTTTGCAGAGTATCACCATGAAACTCCTCTCAGAACTTTGGGAGATTGAATCAGACATAGATAAAGTGGAGGAAGAGTACCTACTGAGATCTACTGATCTACTTTCAGATGGAAAACATGCAGAAGGAAAACCATGAAATGAAGGAAAAATGGCTAACATTAAAAGGAAGGTATTTTTGTGAACAGAACAATCTGTAGATCAGGACACCTGCATTTACTGTACACGTGGATACTGCACCGTTGAACCACAAGCATTGCTTCACATATTGAGACCCTGAAAGGAGAACTGATACTGACCAATCACAGTTTATGAGGCTAAATAATGTCCAATAAGTGGTTCTTCAGTCATTAAACTTGAAGAATCCTAATTAGTTCTGGTTCACAACAACAGCGTCCTTCAACAGCACAACAGTAATATGACTGACACGGTTGTAAGCAGGGCCTAAAAGTAACTTTTTGTCCCACCTGCCAATGGCCGGTGACTTACGAAAATTTACCGGCCATAAATATTTTTTACCGGCCATGAAACAAAAACAGGCAGTTATGACTCCAAAGTTTCATATACCTGTGAAAATTCACAATTCCCTATTTCAATTTCTATACCACAGCTAAAACTACTAGCCTAACTAATATAAATTTAAAACATTACTAAAGACAAGTAACAATAGTTTTCAGGTACAGACATTGGATAAAGTAATCAAATGTAAAATAACACTGGATAGTCTTTACTGTATAAATTAAACTAGATTAATCCTTGTTAAAGTTACATAAGTTATTTTGTTGTTTGATTAACATTAAAAACACAGACAGCGGCAGAAATATTAGGCTGCTGTCACTTTAAGACTGAGTGCGCATAGACATGCTTTGTCTTTCTCTACTGTTTACATTCACTTAAGCCATAACCGACAATGTTTACTATGATACTCACTGAGACAGGCATTTTTTGATATAATTTTGTGTGAATTTGTCCTTTCAAGCACAAAACGATGTGAAAGAGAGCTCAATTCAGTATTCGCACACTGTCTGAGATGCAGTTTTAAGGAATTGAGTTCTTTTTCGCATCTTCTTGCACTTGAATATTTAAATTGGCAAGACCTAAACTTTCGTGAGGATGAGGTTCAAGTTTGTTCACGTTCATATTCTCACAACATTGCATTGTTAGTATTCATAAAAATGTTACCAGCCAACTGGCGATCGACACTGTTTCATATACTCGCCAACGCCGATTTTTACTCGCATTTGGTGCTTGGTGAGTGTTAATTTTAGGCCTTGGTTGTAAGTTAACTAGATACAATATTTACTTGTACATATTTGAACTATTGTTTTAAAAGAACATCCTCTAATTTAATATGTTGGCTGTATTTATAATAGAGCTGTCAATCAATTAAAAAACAATTAACTAATTAATTGCACATTTTTCTGTAATTGATCATGATTAATTGCACCTAACATTAAAACTTTAAATATTTTTATATTGTAATAATTTCACATTGAATCTCCAAATTAATGTTGAAACAACATAAACAGTATAATTGAAAGCCATCATTTTAACATTTAATTCTCACTTAATAATATTGGGTTTAAAATAGCCCAACTATGATGATTTCAGACAATAATAACACAACTACAGATTTCCTTTGTCTGAAAGTAGCTGAGAAAAATCTCAATGTATGTTTTATTTGTGTAATGTATAAACATCTTTGTTGTGTGTCTGTGTTAAAAACATTTAGTAGTTTCTCAAAGAGATAGTTCACCCAAAAATAAAAGCATTGCAGAAATAAAAAAGCTTTTTTTTTTTTCATTTACTCAGAGACACCGCTTTAACTCCACCCAAACATTGCAAAACACACTGTTAGGTTATTTCTCAGCGCCCCAAATATTCTACAGTATCTCACAGAAGTGAGTACACCCCTCACATTTTTGTAAATATTTTATTATATCTTTTCATGTGACAACACTGAAGAAATGACACTTTGCTACACTGTAAAGTTGTGAGTGTACAGCTTGTATAACAGTGTAAATTTGCTGTCCCCTCAAAATAACTCAATACACAGCCATTAATGTCTAAACCGCTGGCCACAAAAGTGAGTACACCCCTAAGTGAAAATGTCCAAATTGGGCCCAATTAGCCATTTTCTCTCCCTGGTGTCATGTGACTCGTTAGTGTTACAAGGTCTCAGGTGTGAATGGGGAGCAGGTGTGTTAAATTTGGTGTCATCTCACTCTCTCATACTGGTCACTGGAAGTTCAACATGGCACCTCATGGCAAAGAACTCTGAGGATCTGAGAAAAAGAATTGTTGCTCTACATAAAGATGGCGTAGGCTATAAGAAGATTGCCAAGACCCTGAAACTGAGCTGCAGCACGGTGGCCAAGACCATACAGCGGTTTAACAGGACAGGTTCCACTCAGAACAGGCCTCGCCATGGTCGACCAAAGAAGTTGAGTGCACGTGCTCAGCGTCATATCCAGAGGTTGTGTTTGGGAAATAGACGTATGAGTGCTGCCAGCATTGCTGCAGAGGTTGAAGGGGTGGGGGGTCAGCCTGTCAGTGCTCAGACCATACGCCGCACACTGCATCAAACTGGTCTGCATGGCTGTCATCCCAGAAGGAAGCCTCTTCTAAAGATGATGCACAAGAAAGTCCGCAAACAGTTTGCTGAAGACAAGCAGACTAAGGACATGGATTACTGGAACCATGTCCTGTGGTCTGATGAGACCAAGATAAACTTATTTGGTTCAGATGGTGTCAAGTGTGTGTGGCGGCAACCAGGTGAGGAGTACAAAGACAAGTGTGTCTTGCCTACAGTCAAGCATGGTGGTGGGAGGATCATGGGTCTGGGGCTGCATGAGTGCTGCCGGCACTGGGGAGCTACAGTTCATTGAGGGAACCATGAATGCCAACATGTACTGTGACATACTGAAGCAGAGCATGATCCCCTCCCTTCGGAGACTGGGACGCAGGGCAGTATTCCAACATGATAACGACCCCAAACACACCTCCAAGACGACCACTGCCTTGCTAAAGAATGTCTCCAGACCTAAACCCTATTGAGCATCTGTGGGGCATCCTCAAACAGAAGGTGGAGGAGCGCAAGGTCTCTACATCCACCAGCTCCGTGATGTCGCCATGGAGGAGTGGAAGAGGACTCCAGTGGCAACCTGTGAAGCTCTGGTGAACTCCATGCCCAAGAGGGTTAAGGCAGTGCTGGAAAATAATGGTGGCCACACAAAATATTGACACTTTGGGCCCAATCTGGACATTTTCACTTAGGGGTGTACTCACTTTTGTGGCCAGCGGTTTAGACATTAATGGCTGTTGAGTGTTGAGTGTTGAATGTGTGTTGAGTTATTTTGAGGGGACAGCAAATTTACACTGTTATACAAGCTGTACACTCACTACTTTACATTGTAGCAAAGTGTCATTTCTTCAGTGTTGTCACATGAAAAGATATAATAAAATATTTACAAAAATGTGAGGGGTGTACTCACTTCTGTGAGATACTGTAAGTCCCTTCAATCAGGAATGCACCGCCGCTGGAAGAAACAAAGAGGACAATGTTTCATGTTCAAGCATATTTCAGTTTCAGCATATTTTCAGTTGTGTTAGTACAACACAAAATCACAAAGTACTCATGAAGACAAACATCCCTTGAAACCACACAATCATAAGATTAACAACAATAGAAAAGAAATAAGTAATATAAAATATAAAAACATAAAATGACAAAATTCATAATACAATGATTATGATAAATCAAATGACAACTACATAAATGACTGATTATAAATTATTATAAAATTAATTCATATAAAAAAACAAAGAATACAACACAGATGTATGGTTTCTCTCTCAAAGTAGCACACACACAGGTTGCTATTGAGAATCCTTAGATCCTTCAACTGTAGATAAGTCATGAACTAGAATGTAAATAATGTTCAAGGAAAGGTTCAAGCGGGCCAGGCAGTGATGTCTCCAACATAAAGAGTACCAGGTAAGGATTTCTTCAGACATAGATAAGGAGCAAGGACAATACATACAGCTAGATTATTTTTCCACATAACTGAGAGCAGGTTTCTACTCCCTTTCTTACTCTCACTCACTCTCACTCTCTCTCTCTCTCTCACTCACTCTCACACACACACACAGGTTTGTGTTTGTGAATTGTGGGGACATTCCATAGGCGTAATGGTTTTTATACTGTACAAACCATATTTTCTATCGCCCTACACCAACCCTAACCTACCCATCACAGGAAACTGTGCACATTTTTACTTTCTCAAAAAAACTCATTCTGTATGATTTATAAGCCTTTTGAAATATGGGAACATGGGGTAATGTCCTCATAAGTCACCCTCTCCTTGTAATACCTATGTCATACCCATGTCACTATACAAATTTGTGTCCTGATATGTCACAAAAACGTGCGCACACACGCACAGGCACAGGTTTGTTTAGCTATCTTAATGAGGACATTCCATAGGCGTAATGGTTTTTATACTGTACAAACTGTACATTCTATCCCCCTACACTACCCCTACCCCTAAACCTACCCATCACAGAAAACATTCATGAAATGTCCTCATATTTCATGTTTATGTCGTAATACCAGTGTAATACCCATGTCATTATACAAATTTGTGTCCTCATAAATCACAAAAACGCACACACACACACACACTCACACAAACACACACACACACACACACACACACACACACACACACCAGTTGGAGCTCTCTATAAAAGAAAGCTGAACACTTACAGACATCACTGAGAGCAACTTCTTGGTCTTGAATTGACATGGCAATGCAGAAGTACCCAGCGCCTGCGAGGATTCCAGTGCAGGACAATAGAATCTACACTGCCCAACCAGTGATCGTGTCCATGCCTGAGCAAAAATTCAATGATGATATCATTTTTTCCACATTCAATCTTCACTTCTGTAACCCTTGCTGCCTTGGGTTTGGAGCATTTTACAACTCAATGAAGGTAAGCAATAAATATATTTCATTATATAATTATCCTGCTGCTTAATAAATACCTTAAGCTTATTATATATTTTATGTGTGTCAGGCCAGGGACAGCAGATTGCTCAGAGACCTCACATCAGCACGGTCTTATGGCAGTAGAGCTCGATGCCTAAATATTGCTGCTGTCATTATTTGTGCCTTTGCTATAATTATCCTCATCATTGTCTTTGTCACAATGAGTTACTTCTCAAGTTATCTTTATTATCATTAACTCATCCAAAGAATTAATGTCTAAAAGTTTGTATTCGCATGTATGTACTTTATTGCTTTTATTAAATAGGTTTTTTATATATGTTGAAACTTTGCATTGTTCTTTTATTGAACATTGTCACTGACCTACTGGTGTTGCAAAAAACTGACTGCTCAAGTGTGTGTGTGTCTGTGTGTGTGTCTGTGTGTGTGTGTATATATACAGTATATATACAGGTGCTGGTCATATAATTAGAATATCATCAAAAAGTTGATTTATTTCACTAATTCCATTCAAAAAGTGAAACTTGTATATTATATTCATTCATTACACACAGACTGATATATTTCAAATGTTTATTTCTTTTAATTTTGATGATTATAACTGACAACTAAGGAAAATCCCAAATTCAGTATCTCAGAAAATTAGAATATTGTGAAAAGGTTCAATATTGAAGACACCTGGTGCCACACTCTAATCAGCTAATTAACTCAAAACACCTGCAAAGGCCTTTAAATGGTCTCTCAGTCTAGTTCTGTAGGCTACACAATCATGGGGAAGACTGCTGACTTGACAGTTGTCCAAAAGACGACCATTGACACCTTGCACAAGGAGGGCAAGACACAAAAGGTCATTGCAAAAGAGGCTGGCTGTTCACAGAGCTCTGTGTCCAAGCACATTAATAGAGAGGCGAAGGGAAGGAAAAGATGTGGTAGAAAAAAGTGTACAAGCAATAGGGATAACCGCACCCTGGAGAGGATTGTGAAACAAAACCCATTCAAAAATGTGGGGGAGATTCACAAAGAGTGGACTGCAGCTGGAGTCAGTGCTTCAAGAACCACTACGCACAGACGTATGCAAGACATGGGTTTCAGCTGTCACATTCCTTGTGTCAAGCCACTCTTGAACAACAGACAGCATCAGAAGCGTCTCGCCTGGGCTAAAGACAAAAAGGACTGGACTGCTGCTGAGTGTTATGTTCTCTGATGAAAGTAAATTTTGCATTTCCTTTGGAAATCAGGGTCCCAGAGTCTGGAGGAAGAGAGGAGAGGCACACAATCCACGTTGCTTGAGGTCCAGTGTAAAGTTTCCACAGTCAGTGATGGTTTGGGGTGCCATGTCATCTGCTGGTGTTGGTCCACTGTGTTTTCTGAGGTCCAAGGTCAACGCAGCCGTATACCAGGAAGTTTTAGAGCACTTCATGCTTCCTGCTGCTGACCAACTTTATGGAGATGCAGATTTCATTTTCCAACAGGACTTGGCACCTGCACACAGTGCCAAAGCTACCAGTACCTGGTTTAAGGACTATGGTATCCCTGTTCTTAATTGGCCAGCAAACTCGCCTGACCTTAAGCCCATAGAAAATCTATGGGGTATTGTGAAGAGGAAGATGCGATATGCCAGACCCAACAATGCAGAAGAGCTGAAGGCCACTATCAGAGCAACCTGGGCTCTTATAACACCTGAGCAGTGCCACAGACTGATCGACTCCATGCCACGCCGCATTGCTGCAGTAATTCAGGCAAAAGGAGCCCCAACTAAGTATTGAGTGCTGTACATGCTCATACTTTTCATGTTCATACTTTTCAGTTGGCCAAGATTTCTAAAAATCCTTTCTTTGTATTGGTCTTAAGTAATATTCTAATTTTCTGAGATACTGAATTTGGGATTTTCCTTAGTTGTCAGTTATAATCATCAAAATTAAAAGAAATAAACATTTGAAATATATCAGTCTGTGTGTAATGAATGAATATAATATACAAGTTTCACTTTTTGAATGGAATTAGTGAAATAAATCAACTTTTTGATGATATTCTAATTATATGACCAGCACCTGTATATTGTATGTATTATAAAAGTCATATGCAGCTGCAGTATGTAAAAATAGCCCTCTTTATTATAAAAGGACACTTGAACACATTATTTTAGCAGGTTTATTTTGCAGATGTGTGACAGGCGTGATAACTCGCACTCTGAAAAAATGAACAGACACCATTTCAATGGATGTGGTTGGTTGGGTACAATTATAAAAGCTAAAAAAGAACACATTATATTATGAATATACAGACAACAAAGGAAAACATGTAATGGCAGCATGTATGTGGTAAATGAGTGTAACATTGAGATTCAATCTCACTTGGTCATCACAGGTAAGGTGCCTTTTGTATAGTATCAAATGACCACAAACTTTATCAGTTTTTATAACAAAATAAACACAGGAGGACTACAGTGCATACATTTAGTTAATAATAACCTGCCATCAGAGGGTAGTTTATACAGTAACTCCTACTATTACTATGGTCTAGAAGAGTTGTTTTTTACTTGTTTTTGGTACACCGTCATGTACTGATTGCACATTCTGCTAAAAAATCTTGCAGCTTTCAGATTTTTTTTCTTTAATGACAAATGCAATTCAAGCTGCACAGCCAATAAAAGACATATCTGTCCAGTCCAGTCCATACAGCATAAATAAATCACACAAAGCACACAGATTAAAAGGTTCTGATGTGAATTATTATGCTAATAAACACTTCAAGATCATTTCTTTAAATATAAATGAATACGAAATTAAATGAACATTGTTTTACCTACAGACATACTAAGTTCTTTTTTCATTCAGTACATATGACGAGAGAAGCAGACTTGCATATAAGAGCACTTGGATGAAGACAGAAGTAATTTAGGAAACACTATTGCATGTGTGCAATACTTGAAGTCGCTGAAACTGGCCAGTTGACAGAGTAACTGGCAGAACATTTGTGAGGTTGATTATTTTGAGTGTTATATAGCAAGTACAGTGCCTTCAGAAAAGATTTCACTTTCAACCTATTATTTCCTATTCTGCAGTGTTGCCAAGTCAGTTTAAACCATTTAAATGTAGAAGGCTCTATTCTGTAAATCTTAAAATAAAAAAAAAAAGTATTAAGATTGAAATTTATACTAAAATTTTAAATCGTAAAAATGACTTTAACACCCTGAATTGGTTCTCTCAGATGGCACTGCAGAGTAAAGGTCCGTTCACACCAAGAACAGTAAGTATAAAGACAACTATAACCATAACTATATTAGTATCCACACCAATGGACGATGGCGTTCTGTTCATTATAAGCACGGCACAAGCTGCAGTTATGTCAGCTGCCACTTTAAATGTTTGAGCTCTTTAATTTGGGGTAGATTCTGATTGGCTGTCAATGTTTTTTATCCTCCTGGCAAAAAAATTGATCTGAAAGTGATTCTAGTGATATCATTCCTCTGTGTTGTTATCGTTATAGTTGTGGTGAGGACTTTCCTATTCTCATAGAATTAGAATTATTAACCCCTTAAGCCCTGAGGGTATTGTCAGAGTTTTATTTTCTGAGTGACGTACAAAAAAGTAAAGACTCGTAACTCCAAAACTGTAGCAAGGAGGAGTCAAAAGGTTGGCATCGTTTGAAAGGAAACTTTTTATATTTTTAAATAAAAAAATAATTAAATTTGGACATTCTCATGCTGAGAAACTGCAAATAAACAGCAAAAAAAAAAAAAAAAAAAAAAAAAAAGGGAAAATTTATATATCTTTCTAATTTAAAATTGAATTTAAAATGAAGGAAATATGGTAGCGAGATCATTCTTTTTTGTTGATTTTCCTCTATATGTGAACTGTATCTGGATCAAATTTTGTGGTGATCGCATAAAGAAATCCAAAGTTACAGCATTTGGAACCAAGGTAGCCTTTTTGTTTATCCATTGGCGCCCCCTGATGGGCATTTTTAAAATCGTTCTTTCACATGGAATAACTCATGAACAACGCATGGGATTTTGTTGATAATGATGTGCCATTTTCTACAATCTATGCATGTTTCATGAAGTTATAAGCTAAAATGTCACATGAAAGCTACATTTTAGTTTTAGTTAGCATCTGTGCGCCTGTGGGGTTTTATGTGTTGTAACTGCATGATCAATATCTCGTGATCAGCTTATTGGATTATACTGACTTTGGACTCATTTTAATCGTTAATCTGCTGTAAATAATGATGTCCAGTTTTCCACAATCGGAGCATGTTTCATGAAGTTACGAGCCAAAACGTGACATAAATGCTGCATCGGTTTATTATTTATATATGGGTCTTGCGGGCTTCATGTACAAAAACTCGCTCAAGTTTAGTCAAAGCCCAAAACAATTATAATCATTGTATTCTACTCCGTGAGACCTTTCAAATGACATATAACACATGATTATCTGAACTGTATGATGCTGGCAGTACACTCCGTTTTAGAGTGATAACTCAGCACTCGTTAAGAGTTGAACAAGCTGATTAAAAAGCTGAGTTTCTAAGCTTTAAAATGATACCTATTTTGTGTTATTCCTGTCAGTGGTTGCTTAGTAATTTGATTATGAATTTTTTCACGAGGGGTGGTGTCCCGCCGGCGGGACACTTCGGGCTTAAGGGGCTAAAATGTATCTTTATAGCTATTGTCCTTGGTGTGAACAGCCCTTAATGGTTATGCAGTTTGGTCCTACTGTATGACGATGATGCTAGAATACCATTGTAGGCATGGGGGGGACTGTCTCGTGTGGATGAAGATATAGCTTTACTATGGAGAACATGCAAATATTTAAAATTTAGTGGGGGGGCGGGTTGACATTAAATATAGAAAAGGCACAAGTGCTTTAAGCATGTACATCAAGGGCAATACGAAGACTCAACAAGTCGTTATATTAGTATATATATTCTATTCATTTTTTTTAGTTAGATGAACCGTTACCAAATAGATTCTTAATGTTTATTTATTGGAATGTGACTAGCTTAAGATGAACAATAAACTTTTTGCCATTGGACAAATGTCTTGCTGTTTATGTTCCTCTTTGATTGGCTTAGTTGTAGTAGGAGTGGAAGAGAAAATCCAGTAACTTCTAAAGTGCTTGAAGGTTCACAGACTACGATTTCATGCAGCAAATGGGAGGAAGGACCAATAAGGACACGTGAGGTATGATCCTGACCACAGAAGGACTTGGTGGATGCTCGCCGGCTTCAGCCATGGTAAAGACGGACACGCTGAGATACAGAAGCACGGCACAGAGGGCAGGACTGCAGGGCATCGCTGCAGGTCTGGCAACAGCATACGTGCCCACACGGCAAGAAGATCACATGTGACTACACAAAGCAAAACAGGAGAGGAAATTATGTGTTTTATTCAATAAGAATGCATTAAATTGATCAGAAGTGACAGTGAAGACTACATTGTTACAAAAAAAAATTCAATTTTAAATAAATACTTTCTAATAATAAAAAAAAAATCAATATATAAATTAATATATTTAAATAGAAAACAGCATTTTAAATTGTAATATTTCATAATATTACTGTTTTTACTGTATTTTTGATCAAATAAATGCAGACTTTGTGATTATGAGACTTTTAAAAACTTACCAACCCCAAACTTTTAAACAGTAGTGAAATTTTTAATTGTTTTCATTTTTAAATATTTATTTGAATACTTTTTCCACTGTTTTAATTAAACTTGTTAATATTTGCATTAAGAATTAAGCTTTTAAATGAAGGGGTATATTACTTAGCAAATTAGTGAAAGCTTTACCTCACGTTCCATGCACACCACACACTCGGAATTGCTGAATCTATCAGGGGCAGTAGGGGTGAGAGGGGTGTTGGGGGTCAGTGGAGGAGTGAGCTGCTGTTGAAGTGGGGCGCTTGGAGTGGATGGACCAGCTTCCTGTATCTCTTTCACTGTTTTAGGCAATGCTGAAGGGACAAACATGTTATGATACCCGCAATCACAAATGAAAAACAAAAACACTTTAGTAGAATTCACAAATGTCACTAAATTAAAAATAGTATGTCGTCAAGAGAAAATGTGCGCTCTTACGGTCAGACAGAGTGCGTTCTCTGGCCCAGTGGAGAAGAGCTTTCTGCACGCCAACCTCATTGATGCCCAACTGTATTAAAACAAAAGAAGTTAATGAAAGAACATTTTAAAATGCCTAGACAAACACACACTTTCACATATGTGATGAAACACAAAGGGAAAGATGGCAGACCTTCCTAAGGTCTTTGGCGGTCATGTGTCGCAAGGCCTCAGCAGTGATTCGGTGGTGAGCTATGATTGGCAGGTAGTGTTGAGCAGAGAGTTTACACAGCATATTCCCCAGATCCCTATCCACAGCTGCTTCCTGAGGAGGAAGGAGAGGACAGTAAGTGTCTGTGATTTAGTGATTTAAACACAGGATCTCGAGGCCTGTAGAAGAGCTGCTCTGACCTGCATACGCAAAGACAGCGGTTTAGCATCCAGGAGCCTCTGATATTGAATCATCCAGTAGTTCTGCTGATTGGATTCGCTCTTCTGCTCCAGCTCCATCTAAAGAGCAAAGAATAAACATCCTTAGTATCATTTCTTACAAATTTTATAAAAGTCCTAAGCAAATATAACACTATGATTTATCATGACATTATCTGAAATACATTTTTCCATGTTTTTTTTTTCCCTACACAGAATAACAAATATACAGATAACAGAAAAATTTGCCTCAAGTGAAAACTGTAGAATATTATTTCCCAAATTAACAATGCCCCAACAAATGACATTAATTGACATGACATTAAAATGACCAGTAAAAAAAACATACACAGCAATAAAATAAAATTAGAACAATACATATACACTAGATAGATAGATAATTAGAACAGAATAATACATAAACATGATAGATAGATAGATAGATCAGAATAATACATAAACACGATAGACAGAACAATACATAGAACGATAGATAGAACAATAGATAGAACGATACATAGAACGATAGAACGATAGATGGATAGATCGATAGATAGAACGATACATAGAACGATAGATAGAACGATAGAACATAGATAGAACGATAGATAAATAGAAAGAAACCGGATCAATTCTCGATCGATCGATTGATCCGGATCAATTCTCGATAGATCGATTGATCCGGTTTCCAGTGTCTCCACTTGAGAAATTAAGGAAGCTGGTCCAGAATCACTCACCAAGACCAGCCTGAGCTCTTCCTCCCTCTGATCTTTCTGTTTGAGTAACTGCTGCAGTAGGTCAGTCAAAGCGGTCCTCTGGTCAGCCAGCACCTCCTTCCACACACACAGTGAATACAGTAAATACACACACTCAAACAATACAAAAGAATCATACTCCCAGAACGCTGTGATAACTTATAGAGGTGGTGTGAGCATGATACTTAAACAGGAATTGGATGAAATGGCTAAGTAATCAGAGATAGAAAGAGAGATGCAAAAACAAACAAGAAAAGTGATGTGCGACAACAAACAGAGTGATGGTTACTCCTCTCTACACTCCACAGCATGATGAAGCACTGAAAGGAAAGCACCACATCATCTACTGCTGCTACGTACCTGCAGGTTCTCAGTGTCCAAATTCCTCCTCTTAACCTCCAGCTTTGTCAACTGCAATAACTCTGCCTCTATGAGTTTAATCTATGGATACAAGCATACAGTGGGGGTGTGAATGGCCCCATGGAGACATGATAAAACAGCCATTTCTGGGGCTCTGCATCCAATGAGAGGTGGAATGTGAGAAGCATGGGCTGGCTGAAACCAAAAAAGCTTTTAATGACTAGAATGACTACACAAGACCATCTTAAATATTTTTATATTATAGACCCTATGTAGCCCCGGCCCTTTTCAGCACTGCGCTCGTTGTGTTCTGTCTTCCGGTTTGTATTTCCATAGCATGAAGGTTAGATCTTACAGATTTATGAATGAACCGCTCACTTTAAAAACTTCCCGATCTACTGACATTTATTATGACATCCGCTTCAAACATTACAATGCTCATGATAACTTTCATTAACTCTACAATAAGTAAACCTGCTTCACCAGCAAATTACTCTTTGACAGCAATGCCATAGAAATATACAGAGCTACTGCAAAAACGGAAGTTCAAACACAAATTTCTAAAGATGGCAGCACACTTCTCTGGTGCATAAGGTCTATAAGATGACCACAAAATACCCACTGAATTGCTTTGTTAATGAATATACTACTGTACAAAAGTTCAGGATTTTTTTTAAAGAAATTTAACCCCATATTTTTGAACAGTAGTATATATGTTAATAAATGACAGTGTTGATAAAGTAAAACAAATCCTTCATGCATGTATTTGCTATGGTTTATCCTCTGAAATAAACTGGAGCCCAGCCAACCAGTAGTATGATATAAATCCCTCTATCTGTGTCTTATTGGCTCTTAAATCCTAAGGGAAACTTCAATCATCATACCTGATTACGGATATAAGCGTGCACACTGTCCTTCTGAAGCTGGAGAGCTTCAAAGGCGGCCTTCTGCATTTCCTCCTGCAGACAAAGAGCCAATAAGGGTTAGTTAAACCTTTTAGACCTATTAGACCAGCAATGCACCACCTATAATATTTATAATAGTTTATTAATGTATTTTGCCTGTGGAGTGAATGGGTGGATGGAGTGCAGACTAATTTTTAATACAGAATACAGATTATGTACTTTGTAAGTCAGTGAATTGAATAGTTACCTCTTGAAGAATCTGACTAATGGCTTTGCTTTTGTCTAGCTGCTGCAGGGACAACACTTGGTCAAACTTCTTATCCAAACTGTCCAAACTAAATGAAGAAAAAGAGGGATTCAGACAGAAGGACAAAATAGGACTGTCTACTCACCTGACAATCAAGCATTGCAGTTTCAAATGAGTTTTTTGTTCATGAACAAGCAGCACACTGACATAGTAAGTGATGGATGTAATCTTAAAATCAGAGAATGTGTCTTGAAATCTGCTCACAAGTGGTCACAAGTGACACTTTTGAGACGAATGTTAATACAGAGAGTAAACCGTCTTGCCTGACCATCATGTATGATCAGATCAACAAGATGGATGTTGATACCAGGTGTAAACAGTGTCAAAAAGTGCTGGATTTCAAAACCATTTGTATTGATAGGACGTGAAGCACCTCCTGCAGGTCTCAGACACCAGAATCTGTGTCTTGGCTTCCCTGGCCTCCTGCAGTAACCTTAAATAGCAGCTCTCTGACAGCATCCTCTGCATGGCACCTGCAAACATGTGTATATATAGACTTACATAGACAGTAGAGGAGTTCAAAAAATACTGGGGAAAAAGAGGGGGAGTGGGACTGGGACACGATGCAGGTATGATTCAAACTACAAGTACTAAACATGTCTGAAGCATGTCACCTCACATTTCTAATGACTTGCCTATTAAATACAAAGTCAATTTTCTAAATTATAAAACAATAAGGTAATTTTAAAGATAAATGTAATTTCTAAAACATCACCTGCCACTTCCTTCTTCCTAAGAGAGTTGGCTTCTTCCTGCGTGATGGCAGTAAGGTGTTCCATTCGTATGCTAAAAACAACAACAACAACACATTCAGAATTTTATCTCTATTCAAATAAAACAAAAATAAAAACAGTTTAAGTTTAAGATGTCACAATTTGCTGTGTGTGTAACTTCTATATACACTGCTGTTCAAAAGTTTGTGGTCAGTAAGATTCTTTTCAAAGAAATTATTACTTTTATTCAGGAAAGAATACATTACATAGCTTAAAAGTGACAGCAAAGACATTTATCACGCTACAAAAAAATTCTAAAAAAAATTGTTTAGAATAAAAGCTTCTAAACTTAATTTCTACTTTGTTTCCACAAAACATTAAGCAGCACAACTGAAGAAATGTTACTAGCAGCAAATCAAAATATTATAATGGGTCATGTGACTCTGATAACTGGAGTAATGGCTGCTGAAAATTCAGCTTTACCATCAAAGGAATAAATTGCATTTTAAAATATATTAAAATAGAAAATTGTAATAATATTTCACAAAAATACTGTATTTTTGATCAAAAAATTGCAGCTTTTGTAAGCACAAGAGACTTCTTTAAAACAACCCCAAACCTTTAGTCTGTATATCTAAACAACAGATTCTGATACAGAACTAACGCCCCACTGCAGTGTTTGTGAAACCAAGTTAAAGTAACACATCTTCCTGACCTGATCTCCAAAAATACCTGAACGAACCCGTAAATACTGAGCTAATATGGGTTTGGTCAAAAGCACTCTGTGTTGTAGTGCTGTTTAAACAGCTCAGTACTTGCAGTAACTCTGGACTGTGGATTTCTTAAGTGGTGCCATTAGATAGAGAGAAATTCACTTAGCAAGAGCTGCATTGATGGCAGGAGCCCATACTCTATTAGAGTTCGACCCATGTGTAATATCTACTCACCGGTCCTCCTCCAGAGCTTGCAGAAATTCAGCACTCTTTGCCTGGCTATAATCAAATGAGCACAAACACACAACAAATAACCACCATTAAACTACACAATACTAATGGATTTAGCATGATTAAAGTGACAGTAATAGCTACAGAAAAGCAAGACACTTAAAAAATGGTTCACGTTGTGGCCTCACCGTTTGTTATCAAGCAGGAGCTCAGAGATGCGTCCCATGACAGCGGTCTCTGCCTGACGTACTTTATCCAGCATTTTCAGCCTCTCTGCTTCCTGGGCCTTCTGCTGCTGAGACACACCTAACTCCAACCGTTCCTGCTCCTGTGAGACAGAAAAGCACAGAGAGTTGTCTTTCTGATAATAAGGGCATGGTAAATGAAAATGTGTTTTTGTAAGCTAGGTACCCTGACAGCAACATAGTGTTGGCCCCGATATGGCCCACATCTGGTCCACGTGTAATCCACATGTACCAAATGTGGGCCAGATCTGGGCCATATTATGTTGCTGTGTGGGTAAGTGTAGTGACTGAAAGAAATTATGAAAGAAATTAACACTTTTATTCAGCAAGGATGCATTAAATTGATCAAATGTGACAGTAAAGACATTTAAAATGTTACAAAAAAAATTATATTTCAAATATTATATTTTGTTCTTTTGAACTTTTTTCTTCATCAAAGAATACTGAAAAAAAAATGTCTCATGGTTTTCACAAAAATATTAAGCAGCACAACTGTTTTCAACATTAATAATAAGAAGAAATGCACCAAATCGACATATTAGAATGATTTCTGATAGCTCATGTGACAATGAAGACTTTCTATGAAAATAGAAAATAGTTCTTT
Organism: Mylopharyngodon piceus; assembly: GCA_039654765.1. Lineage (NCBI taxonomy): Eukaryota > Metazoa > Chordata > Actinopteri > Cypriniformes > Xenocyprididae > Mylopharyngodon > Mylopharyngodon piceus. The sequence continues at coordinate 17,457,324 of CM077443.1, forward strand.
TAAATTGAAATAATATTTTACTACATTACTGTTTTACAGTATTTTTAAATCAAATAAATGCAGCCTTGGTGAGTGCAGAAGTGTAGCTCACTCAAGTGAATCAAAAATCAAAATGGTTACCAATTTGACAGACAGCAGGATGTCTTCTTTGCGGGAGCTGTTGAGGAGGAGAAGCTGAGTCTGTTCTCTCTGTTTCTCTTCAAGAACTTTCTCAAAGTTCAACTTTTCCAGCTGTTTCTGCTCCTAGTGTAGAAACAGAGAGTGAGATGTAAATATTACTTCACTGGATGATCCAACAATAACAAAAAGAAACTAAATCAAACATACCTTTCTTTTCTCATAGTCCATGAATTTGCTCTGCAGTGTCACAGAGAGAGAACAGCGAGTCATTATTACATTAACAGAGAAAATGCCACACCAACACATTTAGGCACTGTATGAAATGACTAATAAATAGTGAAGACTGACCTGCCAGGCCATCTCCTCACCATCAACACAATCCACCTCCTGCTTCCCTTCATCATGCTCCAGCACAGGCAGAAGATACTGGGATGGAGGGCAATAATCCAGACCCATCTCTAAACAACATCAAAATATGAACAAACCAGATGCACAGAAATACCCTGTTCCATCAAGGCTTGTGCATAATCTGTACTGTATACAATCTGTATTCATTGGTCTGCATCTAACCAGACTATAATAAAAGATCTGTACCTGAGCAGAGGTAGCGCTGCACTTCCTCTGTGCCGCCCATGCACACTGACGCAGGTGGATAGCTCATATTCTGTGCATCCAGGATCAGGCTCTGCCACACCACATATATACATACAGATATACTGTAAGAATGTCTTTCCAGTGGTCACATTGCCTATGAGCTTGATATGATAAAATCTTTATCTTAAGTGGGCTAAACATTTAAGACACTCACTTCCAGAGTGCGAACACTGGCCAGTTCTTTGGGTAATTCTTTGATGCTGTTCTCACTTAGGTCCAGTGTACGCAGGCTGCTCATGCGACCCACAGACACAGGAATCACAGTAAGGCAGTTCCCTGTCATCATCAAAACATTTTGTTAATTTAAGTGGTTTAGGCTTTTATTACCATTTAATTTGATGTACAATGTGCCTAAAAACAACTGACAAATGACTGACAAATTTTTACTAGCTCTCTGAAATGGTTTAACAACTATCTGGAATCTACTGCAGTGCTCTAAGGAAGATATTTAAAAATGGATATTAAAATATGCGCAAAAATATTTTTTTAAAAAGCACAAAACAAACCTTTCATATTAAGTGTCTGTAGATGTCGTAGATCCCCTATAGAGTCTGGTAGCTGTTTTATGTGGTTCTTCTCTACATTCAGAACCTTAGAGAAGAAATTAATATTTTATGTAAGCAATAAATATAAAGGACACTAATTATCAATGAAACAATATTTAAAGAAAATTCATGCTCATGATCTTTCAAAAATTTGGGGTTGGTACAATTTTTTGTAATGTTTATAAAAGAAGTCTCTTATGTTCACCAAGGTTGCATTTAATTGTTTAAAAATACAGTAAAAACAGTAATATTGTGAAATATTATTACTCCAGTCTTCAGTGTCACATGATCCTTCAGAAATAATTCTAATATGCTGACTTGCTGCTCAAGAAACATTTCTGATTATTATCAATGTGTCCTTGCTGAATAAAAAAATATTTCAAAACAAAATAAATGTTGTAACCCCAATCTTTTGAAAATTAGTGTAGTCCACGATGACACATAAATGTACCTAGTGCATCAAAGCAATATATATCTGTCAGTATGTTATGCATTTTATATGTGTATTGACCAATCAGCATCCAGAACAGTATTCTGTTTTCAAATGTCATATAAGAAACAATTCACATTAGCTTTGTTCATATACAATAAACATACCTGCAAGGACAAAAGCTGCCCGATGTCATCAGGAAGTGATGTGAGCTTATTTTCATGCAGATCCAACACCTTAAGAATGGACACACAGAGATGTTGGCACTAGAGAGAAGTGTAAGACAGTTATGTGCTTGGCACTGGTGTCATCGAACAATTTCTCTCACCTTTAAAGTTGCTAAGGCACCAGTGCAGCAACCTTTAGGAACAAGTGACCTCAGGTCATTTCCATGAAGAATTAACACCTGCAATGAAAGTGGAAACTGCTGTCAAAAGTCTGTTCGCTTCGACCAACAATAGTTCAGAGAAAACAACACTGCAGTCAACTGACTCACTTTCTTCTGGAGCACTTTACATATTGAGAAGGCACTGGAGGGAACCTGCAGATATGCATTTCAAATATGTAAAAACTGCTGTGATATGGATAGAAGCAATCAGGTATCTAGCAGTAATTCACCCTCTTTCTGTTTCTTGAATGAAAATTGCTCCAAAATGTAAATAATGACTGCCATTCATTAGGGTATCAGTAACTCACCTCAGTAAGCTCACAGGCAGAAATGTCCAGAATATCATCAGCACCTGCTTCTTTGGCCTGCACAAAACATAGGCATGTGGGTTTGGATCAGAAACAGTGCACTGTGACAGTAGGATGTTGCTATAAAAAGGTTCACTGCTGATACTTATAATCTCTAACATAAACAAATATGGGGGCGTTGCAATGCAGTTACACTAGAAACTCACCAAGCAAAGCTGGTACTCAAGTCGTTTCTTGGAATCTTCACTGGGTTTCTTCTTTTTGGAGAACAGAAACATTCTGAGGCCAGTGAGATTCAGTTTGTCTAGTTAAAACCCCACAACATCCACAAAAGTCACTGGATGTTAGCGTGACACTTGACTGTGGTGTTGACAACACCAAAGAAACAGAGTGGGACAGAATGGACAAATTCAAGAAGGGCAAGAAACACAGAAGTAAAAACGTGAAAATACAAATGATAATCACTCGATATTCATAAGACTTTACAAGTGCCCCATTTTCATTAGAATTTGATGGATATCGAAACCAGATTTTGAAACCAAATAGAGCAACATTAACGATATAAATAAAAGGACATACCTTACACGAAACGAAGAATATATGCGAATAACCGTCAGTGCGATAGCTAAATTATTTGATCAAAACATGGGCTCCTTGAAATATTACAATATCAATTTATTGTCCCTTGTTACCTTGTATACTCCCTCCCTCTCTGGCAGTACACAAATACACACAACAGGAACAACTTCTCGGATGTTGTGAATGACGTAATGCGTCGCCGCAGTGTGAAAGGTTGCTCAGCTCTCGCGATACTTCGTGGCCTTTATATTCCTGGCGCAACACGCTATCGGCCTTTTCCTTTTTCACTTTGGTGGTGAAGGTGCAACAGTTCTCGGTCGTCCCGAATTCGGGTTCATCCGACACCCTCACCAATTCAATTCAAACTGAGCTGAGCTCAACTTCGTCTGGTACACCATGCCTCCTAAATTCGACCCCACCGAGATTAAAGTTGGTATGTTTGTGGAATACGGTAACCCTTTGACGGATTTCTGATTGTGTGTGAGCGGCCATGCCTGCGCGCTGGCCTCTCGCGTGCTGGTATTAATAAATTAGTAGAGTACAAATACAAACTTTTACCGAACCATATAATTTAGTTAAAGCATTTAAACTAAATTTTGGATGTACAACGTGTAACTTGACTGCGAGGCGTGAATTTCAAATGCTATCCACGGCGTTTTTAGGAATGCTAGCGGTAGCTACTAGTCCGTGCACGCGGAGTTTTGAACGATTCGATATGGCGTTTTGAAATTAGTAAATCAATTTGCGTGCTGTGGTTTGATAGCTATCGGGATATTAAGATTCACGGGCAAGTGTTCACGTGCTGCTGTAATGGCACCTCGCAGTAGAACATCAGGAAGATCTAGCAGCGTCATACTCTGGGCATAACATGTTTGGTTCACGGACACGGAGTTGAACGGTTTTTTAACAGGATAATGGGAATATGTATGCCAGTTTAAGGCTCAACACTAACTTAACATTTGATTTGGCGGTTTTTATTAATTGAAAAAGTGAACTAAAATTTGACTAGTGAGGTCAGATTGTAGCATTTGCAAATTTGTTTTTACCCATCAACACCATGTAGATATTTGCGCTAATTAGGGAAAGATACAACATTTGAAAGCTTACAACTACATAAATTATGGATTACAATGCATACCTCAGGGTTAGGCTGGGAATTGAGTATTAACCCTTTTGTCATCTGTGATGTCTGATGGAACTAACCACCTGATGGTGTCTCTTCATGCCGTCCTCAGATCATCACAGTATGTGCCATAGTGGGGTTTTACTGTTGACCCCAACTAGAACGAATGCTATAAAGACTAGATTGAATTAATGCCACATTCTTGTTTTTCCCTTCAGTGCAGTATGCTCTGGCGACCTTTTAGTCATTTTAGAGGGGATATTCGAATAGCTTTTTTCTTTTCTTTGGTCAATCCTTTCTCTGTGAAGTATGTTTTATATGTGCTAGGTTTAACCTTGTGAGAAGCTTTTTATTCAGTTAACGCTTTAGAAGAGATTTTAACAAAGTTGAACCAAATGTGGTTTTGCAGTTTTTAGCAAAAGATTAATAACCTGATGTAGTTCTACAAAAAGTTTCTTGTCATGAAAAATGGCAACAGAAGCTAGCATGGTGTTTTATTAAAAAAAAAAAAAAAAAACTGCCACCATGTACATTTATAAATAAATGGTGTTTCATTTAAGTTATCTTTGCACAGCTTTTAGAAATATAGGGTCACACTGTTATCGAAGCATCTATTTGATGTTCTGTGGTGTATTAATTCCAGTTGTCTGTGTATTTGCATGCATTTATTAAAAGCACACTAAGGCTTTTTTTCTTCTTCTTTTTTTTTTTTTTTCTCTCTCCCCCCTCCAGTGTACATGAGATGCACAGGTGGAGAGGTCGGTGCCACTTCCTCGCTGGCCCCCAAAATCGGACCTTTGGGTCTTGTAAGTATCTGTAAGTTTGGTCTGTAGTGTTTATTGTCCTGCTCTACATTATAAAGCAGCCTCCTGCCACTGTGCTAGTCTATTGAGTGTCTTTGTACAATCCAGTGGAGGCTCATAGTGACCCAGCTCTAGGAAGCAGGGCGGCCCCAATCTAATGGGCAACTCTGTGCCGAAAGGCCTGGAACAAACCACTAGTGTCACAGAACATTGACTCTGTTCTATGCTGTATGCTCATCTTTCGTTCTCTTTCCCTCAGTCCCCTAAAAAGGTGGGTGATGACATTGCAAAGGCCACCGGTGACTGGAAGGGCCTGAGAATCACTGTGAAGCTGACCATCCAGAACAGGCAAGCAGCGGTAAGCCCTTGAAGTCTTTCAGTCTGTATACTGGCTCTTGAGGTCATCTAGCCTTTAGACGCTTACAGGTTTTGTTGTTGCTCCAGATTGAGGTGGTGCCATCAGCCTCTGCCCTCATCATCAAGGCCCTGAAAGAACCTCCCCGTGACAGGAAGAAGGTCAAGAACAGTAAGTAGCTTTTACTCCACCTCAATACACAGAGTTGTAGGAATTGTCTTTGTGTGTTCTGACCTTTCGTGGTTATTGCAAGCCTCCTGCCACTGTGCAAGTCTGTGAAAGTGACTGTGTTCTGTCCAGAGGAGGCTTATAGTGACCCAGCTCTAGGAAGCAGGGCTGCCCAACTTAATGGGTAACTCTGTGCCGAAAGGCCTGGAACAAGTTTTGTTGCATTTCTTGATCAAAAGTCACAGTAAAAATGTTAGTTTTGCCTTTCAAATAAGTGCTGTTCTTTTGAACTTTTTTATATATATATATATATATATATATATATATATATATATATATATATATATATATATATATATATATATATATATATATATATATATATATATATATATATATATATATATATATATATAATATTTTCAAAGAATCCTGATTGCAAGTATTGCAGTTTCCACAAATACCAAGCAGCACAATAGTTTTATTCTAAGTTTCTTGAGCACCAAATCCGCATCAGGAGAAATGATGCTGAAAATTCAGCTTTGAAATTAACAGAACTAATTTACATTTTAAAATAGCTTTTAAATTTTTATATTTCATACTTTTTGATGAAATAAATGCATTTGTGAGCATAAGACTTGTGCTTAAACCATTCTTACTGACCCCAAACTTTTGAATGGTTGTAGATTGGTATTAGTTTATGAATAGCATATTCTATATCTCTGATGTTTGTGTCTTTCCTCTTTTAGTTAAGCACTCTGGAAGTGTCACTTTCGATGAGATCATCAACGTTGCACGTGTCATGAGGCCACGATCTATTGCCAGGGAACTTTCTGGTTTGTATTTAAGCATGTATTTATCTTGGAGCAATATTTATTGATCAGCCTTCCGCCACTGTGCTTGTCTGTTAAAGTGACAGTGTACTGTCCAGAGGAGGCTGATAATAACCCAGCTCTAGGAAGCAGGGCTGCTCAACTCCGTGGCTAACCCTGTGCCAAAAGGCCTGGAACATGTTATAACTAGGCATGAATGAGTTCTGTTTTTTTTTTTGTTTTTGTTTTTTTTTGTTTTTTTTTTTTAGACAATGGTACAAAGTGAACTTGTCCTTTGCTTCTCAGGTACCATCAAGGAGATTCTTGGCACAGCTCAGTCTGTGGGCTGCACCATTGATGGTCGCCCTCCCCATGATGTCATCGATGACATCAACAGTGGCAAAATTGAGTGCCCAGCTGTAAGTATTGAATGCCATTTATGCTTTGGATTAAGCATTTTAAACATTTTGCCTGTTACTTGTTTTAATTGGACTTTCTTTCTTGCAGGAGTAAAATGAGGATTGAAGACAAATAAAACTTTGATAAAAGTCCAAGTGTTGTGATTGTTTTGTGTCATGATCTCTGGCATTTGATTATTACTAGAATTTGTCTCTGCATGTGTTTTCATGTAGAGCAGCAGGTCTCATCTAGGGCCTTAGCAAACTTCCAAAGGATGACTTGATTTATTAAAATTAAAACTTAATGATTTAAAAACACAAAACTGAATTGATTCAGAAAAACACAATCAGAATCTGTCACACAATGAAATAAAAATCCAGTTTCAGTTAAGTTCAAATTCATCATTACTAAGTATAGACTATATTTAGTCAGTGACCTATTTTGAAAATGCAGACTTAAAGGGATAGTTCACCCAAAAATGACAATTGTCACTTACTCACCCTCAAGTTGGGGGGGAGGAGAGGAAGAATACTATGATAGTCAATGGGGGTGAGATCTGCTTGGTTACAAACATTCTTCCAAGTATCTTCCTTTGTGTACAGCAGAACAAAGAAACTTACATAGGTTTGGCACAACTTGAGTGACAATTTTCATTTTTGGGTGAATTATCCCTTTAAGACAAAGTTATGAATATTAAGCTGGATGACATTATGCATATAAATTGAGGACGACAACTATTAAAATGACAATTTATTTGAAAAATATCTACATGTTCTCAAATATCCCCACGTTGTAGACCCAAAGTACAAAAGTATCTAAGCTTAGGTATGTGTTGCTGCCCTGGAACAAAAGCTGGTTTTAAAATGAGGGGAAAAACTGCCATGGTAGAAGTGTTGCATCAGTATTTTATAGGTACTTCAAGCTGCTCCCTTTTTATTTCTTATCCCAAATTGACATCCAACACATTTTTCCATTTCTTAACCCCAGTAACAGTGTTTATGTGCTCAAAAACTATGGACACTACTGTGTTATATGTAACTAATTAAACTGAATTTGAATAATGTGCAGTTTATCTTAAAAGATACCTCACTGTATTCAAAGGAGCTCTCTGCAGGAATGTTGCCACAGTTGTTCAATATCATAAAGAGAAGCATATTCTGTACCAGGGGTTTGTCCAGGCCACATATCACCTGTCCCACTATTAAAGTGGAAACAACCATCATTTGCCATGGTTGATAGAAACCAGGACGGACTGACCAAATAAAACAATCCTGCTTTTCAGTTCTCCACATCCTCTTCCTCTCCTTCATTCTCTCCCTCCTGCTCATCATCCATGTGCTCATCTTCCTCTTCATCTCTACTCTTGTCATTCTCATCTGTGCTGTTCTTCTTCTCCTTGTCCTTTCGTTTTTGCTCGGATGCTTCCTTTTTGCCTTTCTGACCTTTCTTGTATGCTGTTAAAAACAAAAGCACAACGTCATCAACTCAAAACTGGTTGTATACATTAATAAATCTGATGATTTTCTGAAAACATGAATCTCAGTAGACCAGAACTCTTCTGGTCCATACAGAATTTACCTTCAAGTGCTTCCCGCAAGGGTTGCAAGAAACGCTCGAACTCCATCTCTTCCATAGCTGACATCACATCTCCAGCGTTGAGTGTCTTCCTTTTTGCTTTCATAGCAAAATTGTTTGCACTGGTGCCAACAAAGCAGTGGAGATTACATATGGGTAGGTTGTCAGAGTGGAATTTCTCAAACAAAACTAAACTTCTGACTTACCAAGATGTTGCGTAGAGAACGAAAACACTGGCTGCTTGAGATATCGCTCTTCTTGCCTCCTTGGACACGTTTACTCCGTCTGGCAACTAAACAAGACGGAAGACAAGTTGACTACATTCTAATACATACAATATAATTGACTGCAGTGACGTTTCGGAAAGAGACAATTTACTGGACACATTTATATGGTTTTCACTTAAACAGCTTTTCGGCTATATAAAGACAGCACTGAAATAAGTTTACTAGATGACTTACTGCCTCCTTTATAATCCGCGTTATGACAGCATTGGGAAGATTGAGGTCCTCTGGTCTCTCGGCCATTACACTTAATATACACTTAAATGAGATGCAAAACAACGATGTAATCTGTTTGTTTTAGATTAGTGTCGATTAGATGTCAAACTGAACAACTGCACAACCGCGAAAACTTTGTTAGCTTAGCCGTCTAACTTATCTGAGGATGAACTGATACCAGATAAAGTCGATTTAAGTGCGCTGAATAACAAATTTCGTTACCTTGCATATGCGTTAGATGTGTAAATAGATTATTTTATCTGCAAGTCAATTCTCTATGGAACAGGTGAATCTAGACAAAAGCTAGTGTGCTTCACTATTTTTCAGCCCGCTTGATCATCCAAACCCATGCGGTAACCTTTCACCTCTCACCGCTCTGGCCCGCCAACCAATACAGACGTTCAGTCATGACGTCAATTTGTAGGCTAACCCGAAATAAACGCCAGATTGAGATTTATACGCTTTCACGTTTTTCTATATCATAAATTAGACAGATAGCCTTACATGTGAATTTCAAAGGTGCTTTATTATTATTATTTTTAAATGCGTGTTGTTAACAGGTCACATCCTGGTAGTAGTTGTAGTCCTGTCAGGGTGTAGGCTAGTCTATTATTTTAGTTAGCAACATTCGTTCCCGAAAAAAAGCCCAATAGCTTATTATAGTCATTAATTAAAAATGGCTTTTCTAAAATATATATATATATATATATATATATATATATATATATATATATATATATATATATAAATATAATATAAATATATATATATATATATATATATATATATATATATATATATAAAATCAAAGTGAAACGAGAGGGGAAAACACACAGTTTTGTTTGTTTTAGTGTTTGATTCAGAGTTGTTTTTGGGCCACTCCAGCACCATTTAGATGGCAATTTAATCAACAGCTGTTTATCTGCATCTCAGATCGTGTGAAGTATAGCCTAAACTCTACGTCAGAATGGACCTCTGAACAAACGGAACGAGAAATTCTGCCTTTTGCTCATCTTATCGCAAAACAAGTCTACATGAATAATGTGTTTATTTTCATATTAGCGGGACTTTCTGAAGCATGTGCAGTGGTCACGTATAGCATACAGTGCAACTGCTCATTTGCACGGAATGTATATTGTAGTAATTTCATGGTCTTGCAAGCGCGTTTAGAGCAGTATTAATGTTCTCAAATCATCTCCATTTATAGCATATGTTTCAAGTGTTTTAAAGTACTGCTTGCGTGAGAATGAATGTGAAACATGATGCACTGCCTCGCTGGACCAGAAGCAAATACTGGAATAGGCTAATGTTACTACTTCAAACGTTTTTTCCTCTTCTTTCTTTCTTTCTTTCTTTCTTTCCATAGCATCACATTTTCCTGATTTACCTAAACTGAGCAAAGGTAATCTATATATAATTATTTTCTTAAAAGTGGAAAACATTATTAATAGTGAGGCTTTATAATGGAATATGAAATGAAGGATATCTTATAAGGGTTTATTTGTATAAATGAGTGTATATAGGCAGAAAATTTTCGTCTCCGTGTGTGGTCCCCCCAAATAGTAGTTTAGGATTTATAACAAATTGCATGTGGATTTCTCCATAACGAATTCAATCTACACAGACCCATAAAAATGAACTGCTGGTGGGCGTGGCTTTTTTTTTAACATCTTCATCACGCTTTATTGTTTGCCATGCAATTGTGTCAAGTTCAACCTCATTTGTGGTAAATGGCAAAGACTTTCCATGACTGTTTTTCCCTTCTTTCTTTGATGCTTATCAAATGTCTTGAGGTTAGCTTCATTAGCTCATAAAGCAATTAACATTTAACACCATGTTGTCTTTTTATAGAGACTGGTAAAGTTTCATTCTTTCTCTTCACCCTCTTGCAGATGATGTCACTCAGATGTTCACTTTAAGTGTATATTTTAAGTGAATATGTCTTTGTCTGAATATGACTTTAGTTATAGCCATATCCTGTGAACTATAAGAACATCTTTTGATTGATTAGGATAAACCTGGCTTAATAACAGGGAGCTAATTCAATCTAATGTATGGAAATGTATTTGATATAACCTCAAATGAGGTAAAAGTCTTATTTTGCAATAATTCAAATAACACAACTGGTGGATCCAAAATAGTCAATATTCATATTCATGCATTTTATTCATATTTCATGTTAATAAGTTATGGCTTATGATTTATCAATATTACTTTTGATTTCATATATTCATGTACTCCTTTATGGTTATTCTTCTCGATGTCCATGGTGTATGCTTGCTATATTCAATTGTTCTTCAAAGTGTTCCAATGTGACAGGTCATGTTGACACATCTGCCAAGTACTGCAGAAGCGATGTTTTCGGAATTAGTTGCTCATTTGAACTCGATGTACTTTTGTATCAAAATATGTCCATTTCTATTTCTGCTGACATGTGATAATGTAAGATCTGCAAAATTCCCTTAAGGGTGTCAAAACAACCCCTATATCTATTTTCATTTATTTTTGACATCTGACAAGTCTATGACATAATGGATTAATCCATCTGACCTTTTCTTATTAGACCAAAACATAAGTTTGAGTGAGATGTAAGTTTCCCTATGCTAATGGTATAAAACGGACTGGGTCTTTGATAGTTTAGCTTTCCTTTCCTTTCCTTTTCCTTTTCCTTTTTTTTTTTTTTTTTTTTTTTGCTCTTTTTGCTTCTCGCATCTCTTCTGCTTCTGCTTCTTCTCTTCAATCTCTCATTTCATTCTGCAAATGTCTTAATTTTGTTCCTTCTTTCTGTATATTCTTCATCTTCATCTATTAGATACAATACTCTGGATTTTATTATTAACTATTAATTAATTCATGAATTTGTTTGTCTCTATAATTTTTAATTAATAAATTTGTTATTCCTTATTCAAATTTGACCTCTGACATAATCATTGCTGGACTGCCTGGATCTCATTTTCTCAAGTTTTTGCATCACAACTCATACATTTAAATTTGCCACAGTATGGACAGAGAGTCTGACTCTGAAGTATTCTTTTTACTTGGCCATCTCTCTTTGTCAATGGAAAATCATTAGATAGACCTGAAAGGCATTTATTAGGACTGATAATTTGTGGATGCAACTTTGGTATCATGGCGGTAGTGTACGATAGCAACACCAGGTGTCACTACAAATACTGATAATTCTGGAGGATTTTAACGGCAGCAGTGATACATCGCTTTCCCTCTCTCTTATAATTAAGACCATATCTATATAATTTTATTTTATTATTACTGTTTTGCTTAGGGCAGTGCAGGACTTCCATGCACTCAACAGGAACATGCTGATTGTTAAATTACTTTAATTATTTTCACAATAATTAAAGATGGCAAGAAAAAGAAGTTGCAATAATCTTTTCTTCCCTATTGTGATGTATATCCAAATCAAACGCATTCCTGAACAAGAAAAAATGTAGGGCAGGACTTAATTTTGTCAATCAGGAATTGATTGTGTAACTGTCGTAGGCCAGTAAGAGCTGTGCGAACAACTGGTCTTTAGCCTCCTTGTGAGAGCGCCCGACTCCCATGCTGGCGGACCTGGGTTCAAGTCCCGCTTAGAGTGGGCAGTTTGAGCAGGAGGGGTTACAATTGGATTGTTGGATCATTATGATTTGCTATTGCTGTGATCTCATGTGAGTGACAGGTTGTCCCACCCTTGCACAAGTAAACATGTTTTTAGAGAAAAGAAATTGTTGCAAGAGGGAGGGGAAGTTATTTTGATTAAAGATTATGAGGGCACATTTATAATAAATAATCCATAAGAATAATATTTCATAAAAAAAAAATAAGAAAGGTCAATTTTGATTTCATGGTAATTTTAAAGTAAAGTCAATGTGTCACCTCCATAGCAACGGTTCTTCAACTTCAAGCTATAAACATAACAGCAGTACAAATTGCAACTGTTTAAAATTTGAACTATTTTATGTGACATGCAGACTATAGAAGTCAATGTTATTTCTATTAATATATATATATATATATATATATATATATATATATTATGCAGAGCTTTTTTTTTTTTTTTGTTCTTCTTTTACCTGTTATTTTCATGACTGTATAATTTGACTAGGATTATCAATTTTCTGCTTGAAATAATGCATTTTATTTCCATATGAGCTTTAAGACAGCAGTGTAATACCTCATGGGACTTCATAAAAATTCAAAAGTAAAAGATATTTCCCAACTATTCTACTGTAATTTCTAACTCCAAGTAGAGTGTTTTTTTTTTTTTGTGTGTGTGTGTGTGTGTGTGTGTGTAGTGGGAGGAATGGAGTGGGAAGATCAGAGATGAAAGTGATGTTTTTTAAGGGTGATGTGTAATTGTTGCCATTGTTTTTAACAAGTTGATCATGACTTCATTTAAGAGTCTTTAGGAGTTTCATAAAATTTGTAAATTTAAATGACTAAATTAAATCCATTTTAGAATCTGGATTCCACAATGGAACCCATTGTCCCATAATTCAGATGACTAATGCAGTGGTATTACTTTGACAAAAATAGAGAAGTGTATAAGCTTGGTCAGATGTAGACATAATTAAGGATTTGAGACCACAAAATTGTTGTTTTAATTAAATGGAAATTTCGAAAATAAAATAAAAGTTGATGACAAGTATAGTTGAGCTATACAAAAACAATCATTTAAATTCACCCACTACTGAGCTTCTCAAATGTTTTCTTGAAAAGTGTGTTACCATGAGATAACGCCTAGTCACATGCTTCAACAGGTCAGATTTCCTAAGGAAGAATAGGAAGCCTGAGTTGCCCAGTCTCATTTGTTTCCTCTCAAGGATCAACCAAGAATTTTTGAATAGAAACAGGAAGATCCATCCACCAGCCCACTTCAATAGATGTTCTCAGGAAAGGCCACAACCAACAGAACACATAAATACTGCCGTCACCGTCTGGACATTTGTCTGTTTCTGCTTGAATATGGACAGACATCTCTCAAAAGGTCACCCAAAGGCTCATGGTTTGCATTGAATTTGTCTTCAAAGTTTCAACACTGTACATTTTTAGTATTTACTTTCTTGCATCAATGCGCTGTACTTTTGAATCTTTGTATATGATTGATATATATGGCATGTTACCACATACTTTCATCTTAAATGAATGTGACCTTATTTAGGCCTAGTACCATTTTGATTGGCTTTCATACCTGTATGCAAGTCAAGTTAATCAAGTCAGTAAAATGACAAACATATCCCTATTACGGACAGCCAGCCAAATCTGTTTACTTTCAATATACTTTCAGGGATTAGATGGACGTGTGAATTCCTTGAAAACGATTTGTGCATTTTGTGCTTGTGTAACTGGATGCTCGTCTTACTGTTTGTTTGGACCTGCGTTTCATTATGCTTTTTTCCTCAGCCATCTGTTACAGTTTTGTTTTATCTGTTTTTTATTTGACAAAGAACACAGTACAAAACATTTCTCTTGACCACCACAATTATTTTCATTGAGTCTGTAATCATTCAAAATACATGAAAACTCAATCCATGGAGACTTTAAAAAGATCATAAACATTTGCGTTTTTTATTATATTACAAAAATCTGCATTCTTTTTCCATGTGGGAAAAAGTGTTTTCATGAGTGGAAACAATCTTTTCATGATTACAACAGAACTTTTTGCATACCTTTATACAAACTGTAAATAGCATAAAAGCATAAAAGAGACAATTGCATGCTTGAGTCTGTAGACATGCTGTAATCCATAACTGTGATAACTTCCATTTGTATTGCTTTGTGATATGTTTGTAAGGTACACTCTTGAAGTCAGTAATTTTTCCTCATTAAACTTTTACACATAAAGAAATGAACAGCACTTATCAGTGGCCTAATAAAAAAAAATAAATGAATCATGGCTAACTGCTAAAAGCACAAGTATATAATGGAATTTTTATACGAAATCTACTGCTTTTGCATGTTTCTGGATGTATGCTGTTTGGTATCAGTTCAAAATGATCACCATAAGGACTGTTTACATTTTTCTATTAATACATTTTTCCATTGATTGACTTAGTTTTCGGCACAGATAAAAACTTTTATTGAAGTCTGAGTTTCGTGCTGTCATAACAACATATTTTAGCTTCCAAGAGCAGAACCAAAACATTGCCTGCAAGTTGCCATCAACAGTTACCTCAGCCTCGCCTCTAATCCTCCCTTAAGCAGGGACCTCATCTTCACCCATGCATCTGTTACACCTCATATCTACTGCACACCTGGAGATCTTGTCTTTCACAGAGGACAGTTGTGTTGTTGAAGGTTTGGGCAGTGTAGGAGTGGAGGAGGGTGGTGCTGCTCTCCCTATGGCTGTCAACACCTCGATTTTGAAAGAGTGAAGGAACTCAAACTGAATGAATAACAGACTCACGTGAGTGATGAGAAGTGAATGTCTGAATGAACCTCATTGAAACACACCTGTGGAGAACACCACCTTCACCTGTTTGAACTTCTGACCTATTTAGGAGGTTAAGGAGCCACATGCTGCAATGCAAGGGATAAGAAGCTCCATGCTGTAAGCTAAAACATATTCAATCCAGCTGATACACATTAGTGATTATGCAAGAAAAATCTTATGAAACAAATATCTCTCCACATGAAAGCTTTCAAACATACACATTATTTTTCCTGGTATTACACAGCTTTCTGGAATACTTGATTATGTTTGGTAAGTCATGCCAATCAGCAGTCTGATTCAACATTATCCATGGCAACGCTGTATGTGGTGCACAGCGTCAGGTACATTCATACAGTCTTGATTCTTGTCACTTTGGTCAGAGCAAGATGATGATGTACCATCTATTTATTAACTACAAAAAATACAGCAAGATTTTTAACTCTTCTTCTACAAAAAGATGAACAAACAATGCACTGTAAGGCGGTGTGGTAGCCAAAGTGTACAAAGAAGCCTCAGGAGTAGAAAAACAAAAACAGTATTTATTTAAATAAACAAAACATGCAGGAGATCACTGGAGAATAAATAACAGGAACTTAAGAGATCACATACCACACATAAACAAACGAGAACTGACAAGGAGTAACTAATACACAGGGCAAACAAAGGAAACTAGACAAGACACAGGTGAAACTAATCAGTAACCACAGCAAATAACAAGGGAGTAATCAGGGACTAAACTGAAAGGCAATACAAGAAACAAAAGCACAAGCACAAAATGACAACTCTTACATAACTCCCCCCTCCTTGGAAGGCACATCCTCGCACCATAACAGAGAGTCCAACAGTGGAGGGAGGGAGGAGGTTTAGGTGGTGGGCAAGGAGCTAGAGACAGATGAGACCTTAGAGGAGCTGACCGAGGGAAACACCACAGAGGAGATGACGGAGGGAGGAGCCAGAGAGTGACCCAGAGTTGAATCATTAGGACGAAGGGCGGCGGCGGAACCAATGGAGGGAGGAGCCAGGGTGGAGCCAGGAATCTGACCAACAGAGGTGGAGCCACGAAAGGTGGAGACGCAGGCAGAGCTGAGGAGACGAACACCCCGGAGATTGACTCTGCTGGACTAGTGGGCCAAGGCAGAAGTGTAGGCTCGCAGGGCCAAGGTGGAGACGTGGGCTCGGAAGACTGAGACTGAGGACAACGGTGAAGAGGAGGAGCCCGGTGGATCCAAAGGGGTGGAGGGACGAGGCATAGCCAGAAGCCCGGAAGTCTGTGGCACAACCAGGGTGATGCCTGACCAAGGCAAAGCTGGAAGGACGAGGGAGCCCGGTGGAGCCTGAGGGATGACAGACCACGGTGGAGATGAGGGAGTGTAGGGCCAAGGGGGAGCCAATAGGTCGGAGGGCAGAGGTGAAGTCCGGAGCTCGGACTTGGAGCTGGGCAAGACCAGCAGCGACAAAGGAGACTTGGAGCTAGGCGGGACCAATGGCGACGAAGGAGACTTGAAGCTTGGTGGGGGCGACGAAGGAGACTTGGAGCTAGGCGGGACCAGCGGCAACGAAGAAGACTTGGAGCTGGGTGGGACCAACGGCGACGAAGGAGACTTGGAGCTGAGTGGGACCAACGGAGACAAAGGAGACTTGGAGCTAGGAGGGACCAATGGCGACAAAGGAGACTTGGAGCTGGGCGGGACCAACGGTGACAAAGGAGACTTGGAGCTAGGCAGGACCAACGGAGACGAAGGAGACTTGGAGCTAGGCGGGACCAACAGCAACAAAGGCTGAGTGGGACCAACGGCAACAAAGGAGACTTGGAGCTAGGCGGGACCAACGGCGACGAAGGAGACTTGGAGCTGAGTGGGACCAATGGAGACGAAGGAGACTTGGAGCTAGGCGGGACCAATGGTGATGAAGGAGACTTGGAGCTGGGCGGGACCAACGCCGACAAAGAAGACTTGGAGCTGAGCGGGACCAACGGTGACGAAGGAGACTTGGAGCTGGGCGGGACCAGCGGCAACGAATGAGTCTCTCGTATCACATCGCAGCCTTGTGTTCTTTTTTTTTCATACAAATGCAACTGCCTTCCTCTTGCATCTCAGTGAAAATGACGTCAGAGGACTTCAATAGTAATATTACTGTAATGTTTTGCAATAATGAACAACTAACGGCATATTATCCAACTTATTTAGTCATCAGTGCTTATTTAACTAATCCTTTATGCTTTCATAGGCTACTCAAGGCAGCTTGACTCCATAAATGTACCTTGGATCAAAAATGTTGTGATCAATGTGGCAGTTTTGAAATGAAATGAAGCATTCTGAGCAGACGTCATTTGAGAGATGTCTTTTTGCACAGCACTGGCAGTGGAAAAAGTGGGGATGCTCTGTACACATTGGGCACAGAGCTCATCAGAGGCAAACAAACAGAGGCAGCTCTGTGATGATGCATGAGCCTGTCAGAGAGCGCCCGGCACTGAATACAGACCAGCCAGTGTAGGGTCAGACGGAACCTGAACTTCTCTATCCATCACAAGCAGGGTACCATACATACACACTGAATCTTGTGTATGTGCATATGCTCAGACATACAAACACTCAATAAACTGACCTTCACTCTCTGAGTGCTGCAAGTGGAAATTGAAGGAATCTCCAAATATTCAGACAAGAATGTGCACACACAAACACAAGCACATATGCAAACACAAAGGTTTGTTTGAGTTCCTGTTGAGTCTACTCGTTCTAGACCTTACATAGTTACTGTAACCCTTGCAAAATCTCAACTGCAAAAATAATTCATATCCACCGCTCTACGATTTCCCCCCATGTGATTTATGAGCTCTGTGCATTCTTAAGCGAATCGTCAAATCCTGCAAACCGTCCCATGAATAACCCTGAGGTATCCTTGGTATCTGCTAGCAGTGTTTCTCACCATGCCTGGTATTGCATGCCAGTATTTTGAACCATTTCATTTTTTTTTTTTTTTTGACTCATCAAGGGGTGAAACGTCTGTTTGATTATGTTGGCCTGAAAGTGGCATATTTCAGCTGCCCTCTGAACAATATCATAAAAGAGCTGTTATTGATACATGGCAAGTTTGTGTTGAAAAACGGATGTATAGAGGAGAAAGATACATATTTGGAGAGTTAATATTGGCACTTGTGGTTTAGTTTTTTCCATCTTGGTTGTGTGTGTAGGGAATTATTTCCAGGAACGTAGTTTTTAAAGACGATGCTGCATTAAAAAGCAAAGCTAAACACATTAGGGGCACAAATACACTCCGGTTCCCAGCAGTTTCTCTCTCACACACTTACCAGCTGCAACTCTTAGTCACTTACTAAATGGAAATTTCATGTTTGAGTTAGGAGATGTACAAAACAATCTCACAAAGAGGTGTCAAAGTTACATTTTTATATTTATTTAAAAGAAAAGAAGTCTACTATTAGGACCCTTAAGATTGTTTGCATTGTAACATCATCATTTTACCTCAACTCATTATACCCCCCAATTCTCATGTGTAATGGCAAATAGTCTTACTGTAACATAAAAAAAATGATTTCACTTTTAATTGTTAAAACATTAAAACAGTTATTTACTGTATTTTTGCAGTCATTTTTATGACTGTATGATAAGAGTCATTGATAAAAAATAATGAGAAATACAATGCCAGATGCATTATAATGAGAATTGGGGAGTAAAATGTCATTTGCCAATGCCACAATGCAAAAAAGTTATCTAAGGTTCTTAAGAGAAGATTATGTTTTCTTCATGTAAAATATCACTACTTTATGTTTTCGTTTTGGTTTTGAGTGAAATTTTCTTTTTCCACATTAAAAACCATTTAAGGGATTAGTTCAGTGTTTTTGGGTATAAAACCTTGTCTTTAGATGGATTTTTTTTTCAATGATTTGTGATTCATACTGTTTTGAGATTGTTTTGGTTTTAGCAGATGAAGTTTCCATTGCTTTGCAGACTATGTGTGGCAACTCAAAAGTGTTACCATGGTATTAGTTTATTAGTTATTTCAATCTCTATTACTTTTTACTTCTATTTTTAGGCAAGACTTTTATAATCCTGTCCTCAGCCAGACAGACAAATATATACACACTGATTTCCCACTGTGCAGTTCTGACATGCTTCTCTTGCTAATGTGCTGATCCCTCACTTGACTGCTTCCATGGCAAAGCAATGCAGATGTTCTAGACATTGCTGGACAGAGGGTCAACACACAGAAATGTATGTTTTTATTTTTATTTTTCCCTCTTTTAGCATTCAGGATGGCCATCTGTTTTGTGTGACAAATAGTCATAGGGTGAATTAAGGTAATCTGGGATATTGAGTAATATGGGAAACCCAAGATTTGATGTGCACATTTCTAGTTCACAGTTGGATTATCATGGAATTGAGGTCTCATTTGTTTGTCTGAAGTATTACGCTGACAATATCCCAAATTAACACTTACAATCTTAAAAATAAACGTTCCAGAAGTTTTTTTTTTTTGCAGTGATGCCATAAAAGATCCATTTTTGTTCCCCTTTCAGTGAACAATTCTTAAAAGAACCATTTTTTCTTAGTGTGAAGAACATTTTAATCTAAAGAACCATTTTCCGCTATAAAGAACCTTTTGTGCAATAGAATGTTAAATGTTCCAAGGATGTTAAAGGTTCTTCATGGAACCATCAATGCCAATAAAGAACCTTTATTTTTAAGAGTGTATTTGCACTCTTTGTAAAGATATTTTTATGTTTGTATGTGAACTTATTTATTCTCATGTTATTTTGAGTAAAGCACTTTATTATGACTTGCATTGGACCAATAAGACAAAGAGAAAAAGTATTAAAGGGATAATTTAAAATGTCATTTCCACCACAGAACAGCTAACACTGTGATGGAAATGTTCATGGTTTCAGAACAAAATTACAAAAATGACAGAATTCTCTTGTGATGCATGTATGTTTAAAATTAAAGATAAATTAAAAATAAACTAGTCAGTTGAAAAAAAAAGTTTTTTTAAAGGGATAGTTCACCTAAAAAATAAAATCATAAGTGACTCACCTTCACATTATTCCAAACTTATTCGACTTTCTTTCCTCTGAGGAACACAAAAGAAGATATTCTGAAGAGTGTTTCAACTGTCCCAGTCCATACAATAAAAGTCAATGGGGTCCAAAACAACACTGGACCCCACTGATTTTCGTTGTATTAAAACAATAATAATAATACTATAAGACATATTTGAGAATATCTTCTATTGTGTTTCAAAACACATTCATACAGGTTACAGGTCATGAGGGTGAGTAGTTAAAGGGTTAGTTCACCCAAAAATGAAAATTATGTCATTAATTACTCACCCTCATGTCGTTCCACACCCGTAAGACCTTCATTCATCTTCAGAACACAAATTAAGATATTTTTGATGAAATCCGATGGTTCAGTGAGGCCTGCATTGCAAGCAAGACAATTAACGCTTTCAATGCCCAGAAAGCTACTAAAGACATATTTAAAACAATTCATGTGACTACAGTGGTTCAACCTTAATGTTATGAAGCAACAAGAAAAAAACAAAATAACGACTTTATTCAACAATATCTAGTGATGGGCGATTTTAAAACACAGCTTCATGAAGCTTGAAGCTTTACAAATCTTTTGTTTCGAATCAGTGGTTCGGAGCGTGTATCAAACTGCCAAAGTCACGGGATTTCAGTAAACGAGGCTTCGTTACGTCATAAGTGTTTCGAAATTTCAATGGTTCACCACTGGGGGGCGTGACTTTGGCAGTTTGATACGTGCTCCGAACCAGTGATTCGAAGCTTCATAAAGCAGTGTTTTGAATCACTAGACATTGTTGAATAAAGTCGTTATTTCTTTTTTTTTTTTTTGGCACACAAAAAGTATTCTCATCACTTCATACCATTAAGGTTGAACCACTGTAGTCACATGAACTGTTTTAAATATGTCTTTAGTAGCTTTCTGGGCATTGAAAGTGTTAATTACCTTGCTGGCAATGCAGGCCTCACTGAGCCATCGGATTTTATGAAAAATATCTTAATTTGTGTTCTGAAGATGAACGAAGGTCTTACGGGTGTGGAACGACATGAGGGTGAGTAATTAATGACAGAATTTTCATTTTTGGGTGAACTAACCCTTTAAGAGAAGAACTAGTGCCATGGATTTGTTAAATTCATACATGTTATCTACCACAGAACTATTATGTTATTATAGGAAATCTCAAAATCCCACAGTAATCATAAATATGGGATTGACCAATATTCAGTTTCAACTTCCTTAAACGGTTTTCTAACCATTTGTTGGTCTCATAATTAATTGCGTATACAGCTCGAGCATTTGCGTCATGGTGCCTCAAATATGTCCTAACTAAGGTTCACCTGTTGAGTGCCTCATTGCACTTGTTTAAATTCATGCCGTATGACTCTATTATCAGTCATTACAGCCATTTGCTGCATATGCTGTAACTAATCTCTAATCAGACTTCACCTCTGACCCTGTAGATGTCACATCAGTGCATCATCAGAGGAATGTCATTTCAGCTGCTCTCTTCTCCTCAAAGAAATGAATGAAAAGCTCCACACAGTGATATTTCCACAACGCCTACTCTTTCATACAGATGATTTTCCTTCTTTCTTTCTTTCTTTCTTTCTTTCTTTCTTTCTCTCTTGCTCAGATTTTGTGAGTGGATGCAGTACGTCACTGAGCGGGCCGGCAGCTATGTGCCATGTGTGTGTGATGTCTCGCCGCCACTGCGGTGAGAGCGAGTGCCGTCTGACATACTGTCTGTGCTGTTTGTAGGGGTGGTGAGAGGGATTGCTGTGTGTGTGTGTCACTGGACTCTCCTCTGACGAAAATGTGCTAGACTACCTTTCCTGTATTTCATAACAGCCCAGACTAGTTCCTAATATCAGACACAAACACAATATTTTTTAGCAGCTCTACACTCTTAGAGAAAAAGTTCAATGGGTTCTATATAGAAGACTCAATTTTAAAGAACCCTTTATGCCAAAAAGGTTCTGTATAAGGAGAAAAGTCTTAAATTATTGCATTATACTTTCATGTTTAAAAGGGTATTTAATTTTTTTTTTTCTAGTGATAAAGTATGTTTACAAGCTGTTTAATTCATAACATTTAAAATGAATTAAAACAAAATTAAGTAAAACTACATTCATAAAATGATCCCATGATGGGAACTACTAGTTCTATAAAGAAATTTTCTACAAATTTTCTTTCATTTTTATTTGCTAAAGTATGATATGGAATAAGACAGTAATGGAAGTATATAGCAATAAAAGGGATAAAGGCAATATATAAACCAAAACATTTCAAATGTATATATTTTTCTTTGTGTGTATGTCTAAATTGGCCTGTCATATCTGTGTATGTGTGTGTGTGTGTGTGTATGTGTGTGTGATGTCAGAGGGGGCTGTGCACAGCTGTCTATAAAAGTGGCAGTCACTAAGAGAATTGAGTGGAGCAGAGCTTTACAGTTTTATTGCAATTCTTAAACAGACTTTAATGGGCGAGTGAAGATTGCCAACCAACCAAATTCTTTTTGAACTGACAGATGCAGAGGATAGCAAACATTTTGGATAAAATTATGTCACCTCTAAGGAGCATACTAAGGCAAGGACATTTTTTCACACTGGTGCTGCTGTCATGGGCCGCTGTGGAGGTGAGTTTTTGTGCTATTTGAAGGTTTGAACCTGATAGTGTACCATTATACACTCATTATCTGACATCCAGGTTGACTTTAAGTACATTAAAAAAATAAGTGTTACTGCTCTTCCATAAACTTATTTTAGATCTGATCAATAATTTAAATAAAAATGTTTAATCCTTTATTAATTTTCACTTCATGTAATATGAACTGGTATAAAAATTTTTCGGTTGCAGATAAAAGCTTCTGTTACATTAAGCATATTAGTATAGGGAGTAACAGGGCATTGAACCCACTTTTTCGCTTGATTTGTGTCAGGTTTTGGCTCACAGAGCCAGTACTATTTTTGTATGTGGTCTAATATAGAGGCTGCATGAATTTATAATGTAGTGGCTAAAGAGGGTAGCCTACTGCAATAAATTATCTGCTTCATTGCATAACTATGGCATTTTAAACTCTTTCTTAAATTCTTAAGTGAAAACAACTTATTATCTCTTGATTTATGGAATGGAAGAGGGGAAACGTCTCATATAAGCTAGTCTATTCTAACATCAGTCCTTACTTGTTTCCTTCTGTGCTTTCTCAGGTGCAGGGTGGCTGTCCATCGAAATGCTCTTGCCCTTCATCTCCCCCCTCGTGTCCTGCTGGTATCAGTTCGGTTCTTGACCCATGTGGGTGCTGTCGGGTCTGTGCCAGGCAGTTTAACCAAGACTGCAGCCCTACTGAGCCCTGCGACCACATCAAAGGACTGCGCTGCCACCTAGGGGCCGAAGGAGACCCTGATAAAGGCTTGTGTAGAGGTAAGAGGAATAAGGAAATCTTAGACAGTGTTGTTATTGGCAACTAAAACTATTAAAAATCGTTCTAACTATATGAAATAAAGTTTAAATAAAATGAAAAGTTTGATGGAAAATGTAAACGTAAAAAAAAAAAAAAACTGAATTAAATATGTTCAAGCTGATGTAGGCCTACTAAAACTGAAATAAAAATAAAGTTAAAAACAAATATAAAAAACAGAAACTAATAAAAATTACCAAAACATAAACTAAAATGAAACTATAAAAATAAAAGCACATTCAAAATATTAATATTATAATAGTATATAAATAAAATAACACTGGCTTAAAATTTGTATCTTATTTTACCGTATATAATATTTAAAGGGTTAGTTCACCCAAAGATGAAAATAATGTCATTAAGTACTCACCCTCATGTCGTTCTACACCTACGGGACCTTTGTTCATCTTCGGAACACAAATTAAGATATTTTTGATGAAATCCGATGGCGCAGTGCGGCCTTTATTGCCAGCAATGTCACCGAACCTCTCAAGATCCAGAAAGGTACTCAAAACATATTTAAAACAGTTCATACAGTGGTTCTACCTTAATATTATAAAGCGACAAGAATACTTTTTGTGTGCCAAAAAAACAAAATAACGACTTTTCAACAATATCTAGTGACGGCAGATTTCAAAACACTGCTTCGAAGCTTTACAAATCTTTTGTTTCAAATCAGTGATTCGGATCGCGTATCAAACTGCTGAAATCACGTGACTTTGGCGCTCTGAACAACTGATTTACATTGTACTGAAAAACATCTTAAAAGAGCCTAAACTGATTTACTGGTCTTAACTGGTTTAAACTGGTCCCCTAGCTTGGCCAAGCTGAAAAGTACCCATAAACCAGACCAGGCTAAGAAAACCAACATAGGCCTACCATTTTAGGCTGGTTTAGGATGATTTTTCAACAGGCTTATTAACCCATAATTGTATAATAATAATAAACAGAAAAACTGCACTATTGTTTAATATTTATTAATGATGAATATGGCACTCATAATTGTCATGCTAATTAAGCAGTATTATTGTTAATTCTGACGTCTAGCTGAGGCTCAAGGTCGCCCATGTGAGCTGGATGGACGGGTCTATCAGCACGGCGAGGACTTTCAGCCAACTTGCGAGCATCAGTGCACATGTGTTGATGGAGTAGTCGGCTGCATCCCACTGTGCCCACACCGCATTTCTCTACCCGACTGGCCCTGTTCCCGCCGCCACCTCACCAAACTGCCTGGCCGCTGCTGCCAGGAGTGGGTGTGTGATGATGACAACCGCATTGCTGAAGTGGATCCGCTGCCTGACGCACCTCCACAAAAGCACACTTACCTCACAGGCAACGAGTTACTTGTAGCTCCATCTCCTTCTTGGGACAGCAGTGCAGGAGCCCCTTATCAAGGTAGATGAATAACAGTGATAAACTGATAAAAGAGACATAAACAGTAGGGGTGAATTCAGGGTGATTGGGACACTTTTTGCTATTGAGATGACTTGGAAAAAAGTGTCAACCTGAACTCACCCCTACATTTCTATTCAAAAGTATGCCAACACAGCATTGTTTCTCAACTTTCACTCACAGAAAAAAATTATTCATGGTTATAAACACTGGTTATTTTTTATGGTTTTATATGTTGCTTATAGTTTAGGAATTACAAGCTTAGTCAACATATTCTTATTTTACCTCTGTTGCTTTTTCTTTAGAGTGGATTTCATCCTCTAAGTCCCATGCCATCCTTCCATCCACCTGCTTACTGCAGGTCACTGATTGGTCCCCATGCTCAGCCACCTGTGGAATGGGCGTGTCCAGCCGTGTAACCAATAGTAATCCTGAATGTCGGCTCATCAGCGAAACTAGGCTCTGTCAGATACGAGAGTGTGGCATCAACCTTGCACCATCACACAAGGTATTGTGGCAGCTGTAGTCGGATCTGCAAAATGACATAAATAATATAATATATAAACAATTCAAAAGTATACAAAAATAAAGTATATAAAAATAATTTTATTTTTACTATTATTATAAATAATAATTATAATAATAAAAAATTATGTTTAGACACAGCAACATAGTGTCGGCCCAGATCTGGCCCACATCTGGTAGACGTGGAATCCACACATACCAGATGTGGGCCGGATCTGGGCCGACACTATAGGGCTTTTCACACTGCGATTAACCCTGGGTTATCATTGTTCTAAACACCGCTTTTAACCCCGGGTAAAAGAATGTTTCACACTTGTAATTTAGAAACGGGGTTAGCACCGCTTTTTACCCATGGTTATGAAACCCTGCTCCGGAGCAGGTTTAGCACCGCTTTTGCGGTGTTAACCCCACATTGCGGTGCCTATCTTGTACAGTGTGAAACGATGCGGTGTTAGAATGTTACAGCTAGACGCTTAGCAACAGACAACCAATTGCGTGCCTCACATTTGTCTGCTTTGAACAGTCACGGAAACACAGCATTGTTTTATAAACAGTAATGACCCAGGGTTAACCATTTCAAGTGTGAAATGTTGCTGTCTGGGTTGTAAGTGGCAGCCCAGTTGGAACTACCATAAAGAATATAAAATTTAAACAATATAAAAATGAAAATAAAATAAAAAATTATAAAAAATAAAAATATAAAATTTCATATAAATATAAATGCAAAAATATAATCATCTGCTTATATTTTTTATAATTTTATATTATTTTAATTTTATTACTACTACTATAAGTAATAATAATAATTTAAATATTTTGATTGCTGGTCAGTGGCTTCTGCTCTGTTATTGAAGTAGATTTACATTACAGCCATATCTAAATGTCTTCTCTCTATTCCTCTCCCTTCTTTTACTCAGAAAGGAAAGAAGTGTCAGAGGACCACACGACCACAGAAACCTGTGCAGATGGTATTTGCAGGATGCTTCACTGCTCACCGTTACCGGCCACGTTCATGTGGATCTTGCTCAGACGGTCGCTTCTGTGTTCCCTCTGTGACGCGTACGGTCCGTCTACACTTTCACTGTCCTGAGCCAGAACGAGACAACTTTACCCGCAACGTCATGTGGATACAGCGCTGCAGCTGCAGTCAAAGAAACAGCAGACAAGGCCTGACATCACAAGCAGAGTTCCTCAATCTGCCAAACGATATTCACACATACGCACATTGACATTAACTCAAAAACACATTCAAAAGCATTTTTTCACATTTCTATGGATCTACTGTATCCAATTTTCTGTGGAAACATTTTAGCTCAGCATTCAACAATACAACAATAGTCTCAATATATCAATAATATGTATATAACTTAAATATAAATAAGATTGCTGTTTTATTAGGTATGTTGAAGTGATACAGGGGATATATGGTGATTATATATAAGTAAGAGGTAAATTATGCTTGTAAAGTTTGTTTCAGACACACACACACACACACACACACACACACACATTGGGTTTCCATATTTTATGGGGACTTTCCATAGACGTACTGATTTTTATACTGTACAAACTGTATATTCTATCCCCTAACCCTAAACCTGCCCATCACAGAAAACTTTTTGCATTTTTAAATTTTCAAAAAACATCATTCTGTATGATTTATAAGCTGTTTTCCTCATGGGGCCCACAAAATGTCCCCACAAGGATTTTGGATATTGCCATCTTTGTGGTGACTTTTTGTCCCCATAATGTAGGTTTTACCAGGACCACACACACACACACACACACACACACATACACATACACATACACGCACACACACACACACATACACACACACACACACACACACATACACACACACACACACACATATATATATATATATATTTTTTTTTTTTTTACCATTTTCACTATAATTCAATATTCATACCCCTTTTTACTGTATATAGTGTAAATATGTTTCAGTCCTACTGTACATATCTGATATGTTTGTTTTTATTTTATAATATTTAACAGACTTCAGTTCTTGTGAAGTGTCATATTCAAACTTCAATTTTTTGAGGTGAATGGCAAATAACAAATATGGAGCAAAGACATTTTATGCATATTTTAGTAGTTTCATTTTGTAAAATAAAATGTATTATATGTTACGTTTTGGCTTTGTGTATGTCAAACATTGAACAAATAACAGTGAATAGAATAGAATAGAATAGAATAGAATAGAATAGAATAGAATAGAATAGAATAGAATAGAGCACACACTGGGCAACAATAATGCAATAATAATTATGCTGTTTTAGTGCTACTTAATCATCATTGGAAAGATCTGTCTTCTGAGGTACAAAATACTCACCAATTTGTTCATTTAGAATGTACAATATTATGTGCACCAGCCAGATCAATATTTCTAAAGGACTGATTGAGAAAAATATATCAGTGGCAACTTTTTCTCTCACTCAGTTTCTCTCTATTGCTTTATCTCTGTCTCTTACTCTCTCACAGACAGCTGAGACTTTCAGCACTGCCATGACGAGTGAACAGGAAATGTCTAAATGTGTTGAGAATGTGCAGGATGGCAGGTTGAAATATGTGATCACTGTACAATCCCACAGTGCTTACAGAACATTTGAGCCACACACATACTGTGAGCATTTATTGCTCTTTGATTAGTCAGCATATGTTTTGTCTGCATGTTATGTGACACAACCACAACTTATGACAGAATCTATTAAATGTGATAGAGTGCACAGTCTTCCTAGGCATGTTTTGTGTAGTTAAATCCAGTCCTAAGTGCTCTTTTAAAAAAAAGTTTCTGTATTTAAAGTTTCTGTATGTGACTTCTTTATTTAAATACCACGCCAATAAATAAATAAATTGGGGAGATGGATATATACAGATGTATAATTGTACAGTATATCTATTTAATAGCTCCAGGTTAAATGTGAACATTAGCGCCCTCTATTGGTTAAATGACAACAAAGGACTTTTATTACAGTGGAAACTCCTATATTCATTATCATATTCTATCCTTGCATTGCATAAAACATGGATTTGTTAAGCTTCATTTCATTGTGTGAATAAGAATAGAGTTTGACTGGTACAATATTATACTGTTGTGTATAACAAATTATTTTTCACCATTCAGATGAAATTTCCGAATAGGCTAATTGATCTGATGGTATATTAATGGGCATATATATATATAAAGTTTCAAATTGACTAAAGACAATGATGACAGATGTAGATTATTTCCATCATATTTCTTTGATTAAATCAGAAAATTTCAAACTACTGACCATTACATCATTTAACCTTCTTGCTAATTTAATAATCTAACCCCTTTTTATAGCCAACATAGTAGATGTCAAAAACACTTCTGAGCTAAAAAAAATAATAATTTTTAATGTGAGTATATTTAGTTTTCTTTCTTAAAAAAATCTAGATATCCATTCAAATAGATTCTTATTAAGAAGCATGAAAACAATTTCCACAACTGGTGCCCAAGTGTCCTCTGATTTTCCAAGTATTCCCCCTTTTTTCCCTTTCGTTCTGTCATCCTCTTTATCTCTTTCCCTCCCTGGCTTAGATTTTCCTCACCCGCACTGCTGTGCTCTGTTCATCTTTCTTGGGCTTCTGTTGGTCTATTTCCTTTCTCTATCTCATGCAAAGTGTTGAGTTTCTATGAAACAATGGGGACACCAGGGAGATAGGTACCAGGGGGTTGGGGGGGAAGGAGGGGTGGATACATTTACCTTTGTAAGAGTAGCAAGGGACTCCACAGTGTCTCATCAAAGACCAGTCTGCTCAGGTGATCCCCAAGGCAGAGAGTGTGTGTCTAAGAGCTGCTTGCTTTGAAGTCTTTGTATATGCAGAGCCTGGATTTGAAATAGAATCACACTACTGCCCCTTTTTTAAACAAATGACATTGCCTTACATCAGAATAGAACTGGTAGATCCTTCTATGACCCATCTTTGACCCCTCAAATTCAATTAATTGTGTACTTATGATACTAACAGGATAATGAAATCAGTGTTTCACATTTTTGCTGAGAAATATATGGTGAAACGCACAAGCAAATTCAAAAGTAGAGAGAATAATTTCACAGTGTATTCTCATTTGAGAAAGGAAAAATAATCATCGGTCAAACTTACTAATGTTATTTGGTTGTTGCTGTTTTTTTGCTACTGCTTCTGCTGTTTCTAGTTCTAGCCTCACGTGCAAACAAAATAGCTCATACAATCCTCCACTAGATGCCGCCAGACCCTTATTTCCTGAGCAGGAATAATATCACCATTGCCAAGTCTTCTATTAAATACTAGGCCCCACTGCTTTGACTAGTACGGTATACATGAGTATGTGTACATCTCCTATATGAACATTGTCTTAAAAAGTAATTTTGGCTCTGCTTCATTTGTGAAAATTAATGTGTTGTTTGAACTTTGCGTAGCTTTTGCTAGGGCCTTATACATACTTTTTATTAGAATGGCAATCGATTATTGTTTGACCTCAAATATTTTTTTGTGAAAAAAATACAATATTAAATTCAACCAAAGCACCTGTGAAGTTAAATTCAGCTAAATATTTCATTGTCCTTACTACATGAAAAAAGTACAAGTATACTAAGTTATCGAAGTATATAGAAGTAGGCCTATACAAGTATATAATTGATGATTCTGTACATCAGTGAAGCCTATTATTTAGGCCCAACACTCAATTTTATACAATATAGCAGGGCATCCTTGCTTCATTTCTGTATAAAGACTGCTCTGTACATCTCTTAAATAATGAACAGAGTACATAGTTAAGACTGTGTTAGGCTACAGTTGTCAAATTATGTTTTGCCATTAACAGTTTAGACATTGCTACTGCCTCATGGGTGTGTTTAGTAGACGACATCATAAGCCACAACATTTCTTAGTGTTAGCACTGCTTATAAGAGAGAGGCCAAGGCCAGTTCATTTAAGCCTGTAATGGTAAATCAAGGCAAATTGGACAGTATTGCATTGGTTAAATAAAGATTTACGGCGCCAGAGGTAATTGGCTTTCCATCTTGGCCAGATGTTCGCAGCTTCGATAGTGCCGAGAGATGCAGCAAATTTAAGGTGAGAGCACGTGCTAGTGTTCAATTTAACAGATGCCTGTTTTCCTCTCGCGTGAGCACATCTGTTATTTGGACTGTGTTTTTGCATCTATTGTCGGTTTATTTATAGATTGATGCTTAGAAAATTGTCCATTTGTGTAAGCGCATAGGTGAATAATTAACACAACTAATTTAAATTGCAGCAGGTTTAAATGCTGTGGATAAAGAAGGCCTTTTAAGTCCTTTCAGCAGAACTCAGCCGTGGTGATTATGGGCCATTTAAATTAGTTTCAAATAATTTGAAGTTGCCCAAACAGCCATCCATCATTCTGTCAAATGCCACGCCCCCTCGTCGTTTATTGGCTGCGGGGGTTGCACCTATGGCACGTCACCAGAGGAGTGACTTTAAAATTTTCTCCCTGTTCGTTCATGAGTAATTTCAGCGTAAACTGACGCCAGAAATAAGACTTTGCAGCTCATAGGAGGTTTTAGGCACCAATTCATAAGAAAGCGAGTTATAATAGATACTAGTTTTAAGAACCCGCCACGTGCAAGATCATGTGCAATAGCTCAACGTTAACATGAATTTGACGGTTGTGGCGGAGCGCTTCTAACAAGAGGGACGATTTTGAAGTTTGTTGGAACACGCGACACTCGGATTATCAAAAGACCATTTTCTTCAACGATTTTTGGGTGGACGAAATAAAAATACAAAAACAAGGAGACAGCCAGTCTCTCACTGCTTAATACCGCGCAATAACTTTGAGAGTGATTCCACCACCTTTTGACTTCTTTCCAGACTACGTACAAATAACGGTGAGTAAAAATCTAGTAAACATTTAATCACTAAACCGATCGTGAACTTGTTTTCAGAGAGTTTCGTTGTCTGTCAGTTTTAACAGTTTCTAGTCAGTTCTGTGCGTGTTCAAACACGCATATCAAAACGTCTGCTCCTATAAGATGTCATTATTTTTGTATTTTATCACACTTTTGTAGCTATGTGTAATTTAGCAGACGTCAAGGCAGTTTACTCTACATTTTGATGTAAATAGCATTGTACTTTACCAGCTGAGTTACAGACCAAAAATTAAAGTTTTATTTAAAGTTGTGTGTAGGTGTTATATGTTTTTTGCCAACCTTTTGTTGAAATACTTCATTAACCAAACTTTACATTGGTTCATCTTGGCTGCAACTTTCCTGTACAGTAACTCTCACTCAAGGGCTGTATCTCAAATCACCGTAAGCTGCCAACCTAGACAGCTGGGCTGAGTTGGTGTCTAGGTAAAATGCTGTCTAGGTAGGCAGCACATTATGTTTCGAGACGCAGCCTTTATGTGTGCTGTCACTGGAGCGGAGAATTGTGCACAATGGGGAGTTGTGCGCAGAGTGTTAATTAAAAAGAGACCCGTTTTAATGAAACGGCGAAGCGTGTAGTTATATGGCCCCAGAGCGCATTATTAAAAGAGAAGGATATACTGCTAATCTGCGGTGGTGCCAACCAGGGTTTGGTCATTTGCTCACTGGACTCGCTACTATTTTTAGAGGCTGCGAACCATGGTGTTACGCTCATTTATTTTAATTATCACCGACTTACACTGGGTTTGTGCGCAGTTATTATTCTCCTAACCGACGTGTAAATGACACTAAAAATTCACATTTACAGCACAAGTCAAATTATATTTAAAAAAGCGAAATTATTCTCGCGTTAGCGAGTTTCTATGGAGACCGCGCAGTTAGTTTTCAACAGACGTTCCGCCCCACTAAAGGAAAAGTTGAAGCACAACCATAAAACATAATAGTGTGTTCTTAAGTCTCCTACACCATTAGGCTAGTAATTGATGATATGTGATTTGTCTAATAGTGTAGACCCATCATTTGCTCCGTCAAGCCGACACCAATCCATCAGTCTGCGCTCGGACAGCGACGGTATTGTGTTTCTCTTCATTAGCTTCTGTTTTTGCCTCTTATTTCATCAATCAGCCCGTTAGTCGAGTGGAACTGAACGAGCCTCCCCCTCGATGACCTTTCTGATGACAGCGTTTAAATAACGAGAGAGAAAGAGAAGAGTTCGGTCTATTTCCAGAGTAGCTCCTCATTTCGAAACTAGCAGTACTTTGGTTGAATAGTTCAGTTTATTCATACGTTTGGGAAAACGGGATGAATTCTCGACTTGAAGACCTTGAGGTACATTCTTTTTATTTGTATGTATGTTTTATTAATCTAATGTTACTCCATTAACCTTGTATATGATAGAATTTACTAAGAAGCCCCTCTCAGTAAAAATAGTTAACGTGGGTCTAAAGAGCTTTTACGACATTCTCCACTCATTTATCTCATAATCTGCGCATTGATCTACAACTGTTTGCCCATAAATCACCTATATGCCCAGATTTGCCTGTTTTAAGTTATAAGTGACCTTTAAACAAACTTTGCACTCCTCTTAAGTAGTATGTATGCCATTTTGCTTGCCTTTTAAGTAAGGAATTGGTCACAACACAATGCAGACTGCCAAAGATAGGCCTACAGCGTCACAACTCCTGCTACCCTGTGATAAGACACTACATTAAGCCTCATAGCTTAAAAAAGGTTGTCGCCAAACATTTCCAGTGAAGGATTAACTTACCTAAGTTATTAGAGGGATAATGTAATTGTTCTGTATTGAAACAGCCAAGCCTCAAAGCCTGTGATATTCCCCCAGGGTCCCATTCAGCAGCATTGTCTCTCTAGCTCTCAGGTCTGCAGGAGAAGGATGATTAAAAAATGGGGGATTTGCATTTTCATGAAATTAACTGTTGCAAAGTTATTTGGCAACCTGCTTTGGAATGGCACTTCTGCAGGTGTGCGGGAATGACAATGTATGGTGCTTGTTACTGGTGTCAGTTATGGAGAAAAAGTCCTGAGGCGAAATCTGTTTGCGTAGGAGCGCTGAATAAATTTACCTTTGGTTCAGGTTTATAATCTCGTACAACTGGTCCCAGTGCATTTAATAAGATATCAGGCTCATAGTTCGTGTAAGACTTACAAATATGCCCAACTCTGACATGACAATGAAAAGATTAGAGCCAAGAGTGTCGGAAATTGGTTTAAACTGGTGCCTGGCAAATTCTCCAATAAGAATTCAGGCATGTATGTTCATGTCAGTTTCGGGATGTCACTCTGTTTGAAGGGGAAATGCACATGCAGCTCTCTGAGTGTTGTAGACCTGCTTGACCTGTTTTATCAGGTAAGGTGAGGGAATGTAAACTACACATGTGCACAAGATCTTTCAAGGCTATTTTTTTTGCAGATTGCTAATGCTTAGCTTTAGGATTTCTCCATTTTCATGTTGAAAGATCCGTTTCATAATTCCACCGCACCACTGCATAAACTGTTTGTAAGGTGCTTCACCAAAAACATGTGTCATTCCCTGTGTCATCAAAAGTTTAAAGGGATAGTTCCCCCAAAATGAAAATTGTCATAATTTAGTCACCCTCATGTCATTCCAAACCTGTATGACACGTATAACACAAAAGAAGACATTTTGAAAGTATGGACAGAAAAAAAAACACGGAGAATTTTTTCTAAATATCCTATTTTTGTGTTAGGGTGAGTTTCATTTTGGGGGGAACTATCCCTTTAGGAGCCTATTGTACCTGTTGGCACTGTTCATGCTCCTGTTTGTGGGAATGCGCGTGGCGGTTGATATCTTATGTCCGGCACAAGGTTGGGAAGACAGATATGACCTGAGGAAAGCATTCCCACTCCTTTGCAGCAAAGCACAAAGAGCCTTCCTGTTGCTTTCCTCTCCTCTTTTGACCCCAGGTCGACCCTACCAATCAACAGGGCTCAGTTGTGACCTCTAACCTGGCCTCCGTCTCCAGGCTGCTGCCGACTGACCTCTCCTTTAGAACAACAGAGGGAGGAAATAACAAGTGATATAGCCTCAGCCAGATGTCCAAAGCCTCTTCCTCACATTGCTGCAGCCTCTAGTCTCCAAAAGGAGAAAACTGCACAGTCTGGTCCTCATGGGATTTTCCTGAGGTTCTCCAAATGCTGCATAGAAGCTCACTTTCGTGTCTGTTCAGAAAACAATGCAGAGATATGAAGTTATTTTTAGAAATAAAATGTGCAAGCATTTCCTAATGTATCTGAGCATATGTATTGTGCCTCGAGTCTGAATGTGTTTTGCTTAGTTGGATGGTCTGACCTTCTGAAATCACAATTTTATAGCTTATTTTAGATAATGTTAGAAAAAAGGTAATATTTTGGCCTGAAGCTAGACATACTAAAAATGTACTTGTGTGTGTGTGTGTGTGGTGAGGATGGTTAGTGGTTAGACTGAATTCATCCTTCTGGAACTGCATAAGGCTGTTTATTGAGAGCGGGAATAGTTTGCTTGCTCGCAGGGAAACGGCTGGTGAACAGTAACTCATCAAGGGAATACACTCGACATAAGTGAAAACCTACTCGAACTAAAATCATCAGACAGGGAATGACAAATCAGCTGCACTTTCATTTGGAAAACATCATTAACAGTGGTTGGTGTTGTGATTGAGTTCTCGTGTTGGTTGAAGGCTGTTTACCACAAGACATTCCGACTGCAAACTAGGACATATTAAAAATCAGTCTTGGAAAAGTAGTTGAGTTCCGCCTCTGAATTATTTTTGTTTACGTACTGTGAAAACCGTGGTAAAGCAAGGTGGTGTTTGTAAAGTCTCATACAGATAAGGATAGCTAGATTTCTAGATTAGTGCTCTTATTTGGAGATGCCATATTGATATGACCCCCTGTTCTCGGATCAACATTCACACTCTGAGATAAGGTACTCTGAAAGGGAACAGACTTTAGTTTTTGTCCTTATGGTTTCAGTTACTGCCATTTGAAAGCTGCACTGCCTCCAGCTGGGTTTGATCTCCACTCATATTTGCAATGAAAGTTCTGGAAATGAGCTGTAGATATAAACTGATAATGTTAAGGCAGATATAAAAATCTGTGGACTACATCATTTCCATAGAATTGCCTGCAGCATTAGTTTTATTATAGTTCCGTGGCAATAACTTTGCACTATAAATTTCTTTTTCTTTTAACTAACTTTTTTCTTGAGGTACTTCATATAACATTATGTTAGTACAAACACATTTTAAATGCATTTAACTATAAAAAATTGATTTGATGTGTTGTTCATAATGTTAACGAACTATTGTTAATAAAATATCACATTTATAATGGTGTTATGGTGGTCATAGGTTGTTTAGCAGTGCCTTAGGCTCTGTCCATTATGCAGTCATTTTAGAAGCACAGGTTCTCGTGCAAGAGCAGGTTGTTTTCTAGACAGACTTGTGTACCTCTTCATTGGTGAAACTCTGCCAAGATGTACATTGAGTACTGTTTCATTAACTGCTTACAGTTCTGCTATAGCCAACCACATTTTTTTCTCTCATTGCACTGCATTGTGGGATAAAAATATTGTAAATAGTGTCTCAGTTATCAGTTATGTGTCTCAGTTATCAGTTATGATTATTGTTTCCTTTGATTAGAAACCATTATTTTCTCTTAGCCAGTATAAAAACATTACAGAATACAACTGTTTGCACTATTACATGAAGAAAATAAGCTAAATGTTATAACTGGCCCTTATATGTAATCATAACTTAAAGAAAATGAAAAATTAATGATATTTCAGTGCTTTAAAAGACCTCTGCTGTTGGGGGCTTGCAATACTGTTGTTGTGAGCTGACTAGTTGCTACTCTGGCAAACTTTTTTTGAATATTCCTCACTCAGAATACCAAACTCAGAATACAAAAGAATGGTGATAAACAACAAAGATAATTTTAGATGTAATAAAACCCTGAACTTTACAAAGCAATAACCTAAAGGTGAGCACAACCACAGAGAAATAAAATGACAAATAGTAAAAAAAAACATTACGCAGCCACATTATGTATTCAAGTTGCATTGCATTTGGGGAACCTAGGCACCAGCATAGTAATGTAAACATATCCTATTACACTTAATCTGTAAATATACTTGAGTATACTGTGCTGCTACATCAGTCATTTTCCTGGCTTTGTTTACTGTTATTTTCTGTAATAAATTGTAGGAATATACTGTAAAATTATAATCTCAATTGGTCAGTCAGTTTTATCCTTTTTTTTTCTCTTGGCTCTGGTTTGGGACATTGAAAATGAAATCAGCTATAGAGAGAGAATTTATATCTGTCCCATTAATCTGCTATGATGTTTTCTTAGGATCATAAGAATGTATTATGGTGATTTGTTTGAAGAGGTTTGGGGGAACATCTCTAATGGCTGATCTTCTGATAATGGTAGAACTATCTGGCCTCTGGATAACACAGGCCAGATATGCTGATTTACGAGCTTCTCCGCTCTATCCCGCAGGCAGGCGATGGTGAACAGCCGTGTGGAAACCACCGCTGTCGCGGTAACGGGAGGTAGTGGCGGTGCAGTACGCTCCTGTGCAGGCTGCGGAGGTCGGATCTCGGATCGGTTCCTGCTCTTCTCCATGGATCGGTACTGGCACACGCGCTGCCTTAAGTGCTCCTGCTGCCAGGCTCAACTGGGAGAGATCGGCAGCACCTGCTTCAGCAAAGGAGGAATGATCCTCTGCAGGAACGATTACATCAGGTACTAAAAGAATCGTGCAGTCAGGGATTTGGTGGGACTGAGACAGAAACGTTGAATATAAGAGCAAATAAGTGATGTTCCTCCTGGTCACAGTATCAGTCGTAATGTGTTAGACGAGGAGGACAGGAAATCTCTGGGTTTGACTGGAAACGAATCAATAAAATGTTATTGATTCCTGAACTTGATTGTCGTTTTATATCATTTGACATATCCATATCTCCTTTCTAGAGTTGGTATTGCTTTAAGTTCAGGTGAATGGTCTGAAATGCTCAGAATATTTAGATGGGCTTCCACAGACTTGTTGTAAATTTTTGTTTCATATTTAAGCAGAAGAAAACTGATAAAATCCTGCACACTGCTAGGTATGCAACAGTACATTTAGCCCATGGTTCAATACATACCTCGGCAGAACCGAAATGTCCCACAAACCACATATTTGAAAGACGGTGGTGCTTCCTCATATTGCAGCCTCACTTCGCCATTTGCCATGTTAAAGTGTGAAATCTGACACCAGCATTGCAAGCATGGTTATGCGCCCCCTAACTTTAGTGCACTACATAGTGATTGGATATTTACTCGCGGCGAAGCGTTTTCTTATCTTGGCGCATAGACTCATGGGCACACACACAGAGCCAATTCAAAGAGAAATAAAACGCACAGAAATTATTTAAACGCAAAACCGAAAAAAACAAACAAAATAAAACGCGTAAATTCACAAGCGCGTATTGAACTGTGGATGTCGTACAGAATGGTTCAATATTATATTGAGAATTGTGGCATCCCTACCATATCTTGCATAAACAAACAGCCATTTATTTATTAGTTATCTTGTGCAACTTTTGGTTGTCCATGGTTTTTCTATTTATTGTTTAATATTTATTATATCCAAGTTTATCACAAATTTAAACAAGTAAACCAAATGTTAATTCACCCATTTGTGAAAATAATTTTATCTGAAATTGTCAGATTTTTGGGGGGGATGAATGCAGTGCAGCATCTGACATATTTATTTTAGACACATTTTTTTCTGTGGCAACACATTGGAATATGTTACTGCGTGAACTGTAACAGGACAAGAAAAGTTCACCGATTATAACAGGAAGTGTGTGGGTGCATGTAGCATGGCATCTGGAGCAGCCATATTCCTCAAAGACTCCCCACATGTTTTTCATGTGCTGTACACTGCTTTAGATTCAAGCTGTACTGTTTAACCACACAGTCAGTGATCAAATTAGAACTCCACTCAGAACTGTCATTTTGTCATAAATTTTGACCAGTCTACAAAACAACCGTAACCTTGATTTGCAAACCCTAACAATTGATCGTTTATTTTTATGGCAGTTTTCGCTGAGGTCTATGATTGCATATGTGCCATATGATGATTACATAACTCTTTGATTGAATTTGGCTTCTATTCCCTTGTATATTTTGAGCTGAAGGCTCCAGAGGTGAGGAGATTAGATTTGTTTATAATCGCTGAGGCTTTGAAATTGACCTCTGTGTGTTTGGATGTGTGCAGTGATGCATTGGTCCATGACGGCACAGCATTGTTGCCTGTTAGACCCACACTGGTCTGTTTGGACCTCAACCAGGGATCTCTGACTATTTGGCATTGCCACACAGATGGTTTTTTTTTGTATGCCTGTGATTGCTGTAGAAGTGCCAGAGATGCCTGCTTAAAAGTCAAATAATCTCTCTGGCCCCAAAATCAAAAAGAAACAGTGCAGTCCTGCCATATTTGAAACAAATATTACTGATACAAAATAGTTGTTATAGTTAAGAGTTTATTGCAAGAGTTTATAAGAGTTAATGACAAACAGGATTTTTGTTTTAAAATTTTGAATTTCTCCCACATTTACATTCTTTTTTATATATATACATATATACATATATATATATATATATATATATATACATATATACATATATATATATATATATATATATATATATAATGTATATTAATATATTATCATGTATATTCAAATAATTTTTTATTATTAGCTATTATTTAATATTAATTTTATTTTATATGCATTTTATATTGATATGAATTAATTTATTAAGTATGTATTAATGAATTCATATTATTGATATACATCACTTTTTTAATATACCTATATAATATTATAAATAGTTTAGAAAGTGCACGAGACTGACTCAAATAATACAAAAAATAATACAATCTAATTTTATATAATTAATAAATTATAATTATATATTAGATTCCTATCCTATTATTATTATTATTATTATTATTATTATTATTAATTTATTAATGTAATTATTTTATATACATTTATTAATACAACAATTTATTAAAAAATATTATTAGTTGATACAGTATACAGTATTATTATTGTTATTATTATTATTAAATATAATATGAAAAATAGTTTGACATGGGACTGACTGAACTGAAAAATAATACAAAATAATAGTAAAATTGTTGTTGCTATTATATAATTCAATATAGTGTATTTTTTGCCAATTTTGTATTATTTTTTCACCAGTTTAGGCCTCCTTAAAGGGTTAGTTCACCCAAAAATGAAATTTCTGTCATTTATTACTCACCCTCATATCGTTCCACACCCGTAAGACCTTTGTTCATCTTCGGAACACAACTCAAGTGAGAAAGAAAATACTTTCTTCACAAAGGACATCTCTTACAGCACTATAATTCAGCAAACATGTTATACGTGTCAAGGGTGGTCTTAGGGATATTTCCTTTAAGAGTGCATGTAAGGTGTACTCAATCTGCAGTGTATTAAATATGTATAATACAGCTAATCAAAAGGGCAGAGCTTCATTACCAAATGACACAGCATGGAGCCTGAGGTCTGATAAAAGTAGGGTGCATTAATTAGGGAGAACAGGGCTCCTTTCTGCCGTCTCTTATTAAATTACTGTTTGGATTAAGATCAAAAATTCATTACTGCGAGCAGTCAGAGCTGGGACAGTGATAGCGGAGGAGGGGTTGAGAGAGAGAGCGAGAGAGGGTAAGGGGAAGAGGAGAAAGTGAAGTGGTGAGAATTAGCTGCCAAACTGGTCTGGTTACCGTCACAATAAAGACCCCTGAGAGGGAGCGGAAGAAATGTTTCCTACTGAAACATGACTGTGACACGGTGGCTCCAGGTGTTCTGAATGAAAA
This sequence comes from Mylopharyngodon piceus, assembly GCA_039654765.1. NCBI lineage: Eukaryota > Metazoa > Chordata > Actinopteri > Cypriniformes > Xenocyprididae > Mylopharyngodon > Mylopharyngodon piceus. The sequence goes on from CM077443.1 coordinate 17,497,791, forward strand.
CAACTTGTTTGTGTGCATGTGTGTGAGTGGAATGCTTGTATGTTGAATTTTGTTTGTTTGCATCTGGGTTTTCTCTATACAACCTAGTGTGTGTGGATGCTTTTTTTCTTTCAGCTCATCAAGAGCATGACTTGAACTCATTTGAGTGTTCTCCTAAAATTGTTCATAACAACCTCAAGCTCAGGCAGCAGAGTAATCAACTGCACCCTAATTAGGAGCCAAGGGTGGATCAGAGGTTCCTATAGCCACCCCCCACCCTTTGCCACCAATTACACTGCCACTCCAGATTAGCTGATAGGCTGCAGTCTAAGGACTAGAGGGGCTTTGGTGAACTGCCATCCAGGCCAAGCCGCGCACAAACACATACATTGCGACGCACTCAAACTTCAAGCTATGGACATAAAAATTAATTTCCCCATGTGTGGAATGAAAAGTAAATTAAAGGGTTAGTTCACCCAAAAATGAAAATTATCCCATGATTTACTCACCCTCAAGCCATCCTAGTATCCGCGTATATGACTATCGTCCTTTAGACAAACACAATCTGAGATGTATTTAAAAATATCCTGGCTCTTCCAAGCTTTATACTGGTAGTGAATGGGGGTTGGGGGTTGGGGGTTGGGGGGGGGGGAGTGTTTTGAAGCCCAAAATAAATGCATCCATCCATCATAAATATAATCCCTATAGCTCCAGGGGGTTAATAAAGGCCTTCTGAAGCAAATCCTTGGGTTTTTGTAAGAAAAATATCCATATTTAACCTGTTAGCGTTTCACTGTACCACCTGTGGTACACATACCTTTCAAAAGAGACCAAAACCATGCATATACTCCAAATGGTTCAAGCATGCAACAGCATGCAATTTACTTTGGGTATGCCTTTAGGCATTTTAGGCAAATTTTACAGGAATGCTAAGGGGTTAACTTTATAAAGTGATATAACTAGCTTCTGCCAGACGACTGTACGCATACTGCACAAGTGGACTTGCGCCAAATGAGTAACCCCTGACACGATGTATGACGCAGGATGTAGGAGTATAGTAAGCTTAGACGCCTCTCGCAGTTTAAACAAATATGGCTGGGCAACAAACTCAAGCTCCTCTTTTCATATATCGAAATCCTCCGACTTTTCTCTTTAAAATTTCTCGTTTTAGACTTCAAATTCATGACCGGTGTTTTGTTTTGCTCTATCCTCTGAGCTTCCGCGTTCGTCTTTTGCGCCATGTGTCGGGTCAGGGGTTACTCTTCCACCGCAAATTGTTATTTTACTAGTTATTTTACTTTATAAAGTTTTAAATATGGATATTTTCTTACAAAAAACCATATTCACTTCAGAAGGCCTTTATTAACCCCCTGGAGCCTTGTGGATTATTTTTTATAATGGGGGGTGGGGGGGTCATATACATAAAATAGTCATATACACCTAGGATGGCTTGAGGGTGAGTAAATCATGGGATAATTTTCATTTTTGGGTGAACTATCCCTTTAATGAGAAGTATGCAATATGGTAAACCGTTTTTATGAAGTGAGAACATCACTTAATAAACATGTATTTGTTGACTTTCAGCTGATTTCTTCTCACACTTTTTAAATATTCTTGTTTGAATTAATTGCTGGTTTTTTTCCCCCCACTGTGCAGATTGTTTGGTCACAGTGGAGCCTGCAGTGCATGTGGACAGTCTATCCCTGCCAGTGAGATGGTGATGAGGGCCCAGGGTAACGTCTACCATCTAAAGGTGAGCCATAGTCTGTTGTCAGCAAATGCTCATCTTTGTCTGTATTAAAAACAAACAAACAAAAAAGTTATCTGTGCATTTTTCATTGATTTTATTTTTATTTTTTGAGCTCCTTATTTTTAAACAAAATATAACTCAATCTTCTGGTGAAATGCCAAACTTCACCAATCATTTTGTCCACTTAAATCCCGGCCCTTTCTTACAATGACTGCAAGAAAGTTCACATTTAGATCTGCCTCCATCCAATCAACAACCAAGTCCCTGTCCTACTTTTTTTGTCTTTTTCGATAATCTGTTTTACACAGATGTGTCACAATATGGAAGAAAAAAAATATCTGTCCTTACTTCCATTATATCCAACAACAAAATATTAGAAAACAAACAGGATAAAGAGAACTAAACTAAATAATGCAAAATCTTATCTGTAACACACAAACAAAACAAGATCAGAATATAAAATGGAAATCACCATTTGCAGAATTTTTCCAACATCCTTGTACACTTACAAGGTTACAGTTTCTGAACCAGTCCCAAACATAAGGGAATTTGTTTTGTACATTGCAATTACCTAATTCCCTTTGACATTGCCATGAAAGCCAGCAGGAATTGCTCAACATAAGCTTGAGACAATGCTTAATAGTTAGATTTATTAAATTTTATTTCTTTTTGAGTATTGTATTGCAACTCCCTCAAGACTGGAAGTCGAAAGACTGAAATGCATAATTCTTGCAAAACAATGACTTGGACCCACATCCCATATCTCCAGAGTGAGAATTAGAGGCATTATTGTATTAAAGTATGTGTTTATGCTTCTCATTATTTGGTTGGAATGGAAACATCTGTAAAGACCTAAAGCAGTCTCTTTTTGGGGAAATATGTTTCTCTTTGAATTGTCAGCTGAAGTCTTGCTTTTACTGAACACTGATAGCAGGATAGTCTCAAGAGACGCCTACCGAAACTCATCAACTAACCATTTTCCCAACTGCGCCACACATTCCTCCTTAATTATAGTGGTGTAGGTGTCAACCTGTCTTAATAATATTTGATTGGAAAAAGAAACCATTCCCTGATTAAGCTGAGAGGATCGGTTTGGTTTCCCAGTGGTCCATGTTTGCATAAGTTTTCAAAATTGGGTAACTACATCCTGACAAAATTTCTAATTTGTGAGTGTCTGAAGAAATGTGAGCTTAGAGGGTAATAGATTTTTCCAAACAATGCAAATGTACCATATGTGTAGATACTCTGGTGTCGCTCACTTCCCCATTTATTTCAGTAGTGGAAAACTACTGTTTTACATATAGGACTTTTTTTCTGCTTATATTTGTGAATTAATTTCAGTCTATTTAAAGTTGACAAGACATGAAAGTTCACAGTCACTGTGTCCGAATATGCCTACTTCCCTACTACATAGTAAGCGAAAAACGGTATGTGAGCCGAGTAGTATGTATTCTACTATGATCTACTACTTCCACCAAGATTCTGAAGTATGCATTCGATGGATACTTTACTATTTCATGAGGCCACAGGAGAGGATTTGTGAATGGCAGTGAAGTGACGCAACTGACGCCATAGGTCACATGACAATGACAATGACAACATGGAGGATGTTGTACGTCTAAATTTCATTTGAAACTACACGCATTCATACTACATAGAACATACTTTTTTTTGAACGGTCGCGAAGTAAGTTTCAAACCAAATGTGATACCTACTATACAGTACACAATCTCATTGATCTTATTATAAACTATCCATCCCTTTTTTTTTTTTTTTTTTTTTTTTTAAATTGACCGTGTAATTTTTAATCAAAATGTCATGACTCGATCTTCCGCTTAAACCCCACCCCTTTCTTACAGTCGCCTGTAAGCTCATATTCAGCCGAACTGCCTCTATCCAATCAACAATCGATTGATTGTATCTCTGCCCTTCTTTTTTTGTTTTTCTTTTTTAATAATCTTTCACTCAGATGTATTTTACTATATGGAACTTCCATTTCATCTCAACTTTAATACTTTTTTTTTTATTTGAAAAATTGACTTGTCTTTTTAAATGAGACACCAGAGCAGAGTACCAATGAAATAACTTTTTTTTTTTTTTTTCTTTTTTTTCCTCCTCCACAGTGTTTCACTTGTGCCACATGTCGAAATCGCTTGGTGCCTGGTGACCGATTTCACTACGTCAACGGCACCATCTTTTGTGAGCATGACCGACCAGGTGGAGCTTTGCTCAGTAGTCACCTGACCCCCCTGCAGAGCAACACCCTCCTACCCGACCAAAAGGTATAATGAAAACACTGCGAATTGAAATCTTTGTGCAACCTATTATTGTCAATGCTATGCCTCAGTTTGCATTTAAAACAGTAACATAAAGTTACTTACATTATGTAAATGTAAATTTGTAAATGTACATTTATGGTACCAGATGATGGAAAAACATATGATAAAAAATAAGAGAAAGAAACAAACTGATCGGCTACTTGGTTCTTTTTACACAGGTTTGCTGAGGAAACATGGATGTATAATTTGCGGTGTGCCTTTTCTTCATATATTTCCTCACCTCTTCGCTCCAATCTATCATTGTGAATGTCCACCCACACCCAAGATCTTCCACGCCACTTTTGTGCATTCAGCCACCTTAGAAGAATTCAGAACCGCGCAAGTACTGAGTCACTTGCGAGACAATCACCCCTAACGAGGGAAACGTAATCAAATCGAAGAAAGACACAGAAGATAAAAATGATCATACGCACGCATATGTGGTCTGTGTGGTTATGGCTGGGATAGCCTGACCCTGAAATCCTTAGACTCCATAAAAGAGCAGCTCTCTAAAGCTGGGGTGAAGCTCAACATGATTTTGTTCCCCTTTGAGAAGTTTCTCAAGAAATGTTGTGGATGTTACCTGACATTTTGGACTGTGGGGGTCTATGGATGATGATAGATATCACTTCTTGCCCACAAAATGATGTCCATATATAAAAAGACCGTTTTTTTTGCAGTGGTGGTTGCCTTTTGTTTACAGGCCCTTTTCACTTCAAGTGCAAGTTTCTTTCTTTTTTGAAAATGTTCTGTCGTCTTTGGTGCCTAAAACATTTTTATGTCCCTCCTTTGTCATTTACTTCCTATTAGTAAGTAATCATACACATGCACAGTACAGATACGTGAACATGTATTGTTTCGTCTTCTCAAGTTTGACGTATGAAGCGCTCTTTTTGAAAGGGTCGTAGTCTCCAGAGGAAACGGCATGTTTTTTTTCCCCCAATGGTTTGGTAGAATAAATTATATGTCTGTATGCATATTCTCTAAGAGAGATTGCTATTCAGTGTCTGCCACGACTTTTGTGAGACTGAGGGAGATTGAGAGTAAAATTGTACATATTTCATGTGCTGTTGTATCGTGTTTAATGGTTGACCTGTTTCCTTGTGTCCTCTGTTTGGAGAAATGGAGGAACCATTCAAAAATAAGTATCTGTAAAAGAAAAAAGTACTTAATTAAATAACTATAACCATCAAAAATGCAGTCTTGACATCTCTGCTCAGTGTACATCAACATTTGATGGTTTTGGCTTGGTGTGTTGGACATTCATTGGAAGTCGAGACGGCTCTCCAATAGTCCTTGGCCAAAAACATGGTTCATTACCCTCCAGATTTCAACACAAACTCTTGCGTCTGCATCATTACAGAGAGTAATGAAAGGCATTTGAGTTGGCACTTTCTCTTTCTTCTGCCGTGATTTCAATCCGTGGGTCTTGCTAAAAGGAGGTCTTGTGCATCTTTGTGAATGTCGCTACAGAAATGAGCGTTACGTTCCCGCCTTTTTCTTTCATCTGGCCCTCCTCTCAAGATTTAATTTACTTCTAAATCTGCCTTTTTCTGATCTGATTTGCCACGGTTTGAGAAGTTTTCTCATTATGGCATTTCTGGTAATTGCTTTTTGGCATTAAACTCCCCCATATCTTGTTTATTTAATTAGCTAATTAAACCCATCTCTCTTTTTTTTTTTTTTTTTTTTAACTACCTTTGGCCTGCAATCACAAGGTGTTCCTTTCCAATTTACTTTTACGATTAATAAAAAAATGTTCCTTTCCCTTGCGTTTCTTATGAGAAAAATAGAAGCCAAGCATACCTCATTATGGCTGATGGTGGGTGTGTATGTGTTGGGTAGGGGGTGTAAAAGCCAGCTGTGACTTTTCACATTGAAGAATTCTGTGTGTGTTTGTGGGATCTTAAACGTCCGGAGGTTAGATCACACTGAAAAAACAATGTTCAGTGTATTTTCCTTTATATTATGAAGTGTTTATTACTTTTAAATAGATATGTATTGGGCACAACCAGATGTTATTTTTTTAATGTCGTCATAGTGCAAAACGCTTTTGTCAACAATATAATATAATTGTGATTTTAATCTCATTGAATATAAACTTTATTATATGTAAAAACTTTATGCTATTTTTTATTTTTTTTATTTTTTTTTTTTTTTAGTATATACAGTACTCTGGTGGAGTCGACTTGGTAAATAGACATTCATATTTTTATATTTTTCACTGTATAAGTGGTTCTTTGTACATTAAAATATACAGTCCCTCGCCCTAGGTTCATATTTGTGGGTCAGTGGCATCAAAAAGTTCAAAGAAATAGAAATTAGAAAAAACGTCTTGAACCTAAATAAAAAAAAAACGTCTTGAAATGAAAGCTGCTTTATGGTAAACGCATTATAGTGAAAGTTTACAGTATTGAGCCCATATACTGTACTTAAGATTCAGTGCTCCGTAAATAATCTGTGGCCCAAGATCGTTAAGGAAAGTAGCAGAGAAATTCATTAACTTATGCAAATGATCCTAATTGCAGTTATCTTCAAATCTTGATAAGTGAGAGGAGGGGTTAGTGAATCTCGAAAAATAAAATAAGAACTCCCTTGGCCATTCATGTAGCTCTTTGCATTCAAACCGATCATGCTTCAACTGTGCATTTCTAATTAGTCTGACATATTCAAAAGCCAATTAACGGTTTCTCAAATCAGAGCTCTACCACGAGGTTTTGCCAACTTGTAAAGGAAGGAGAAACTTTATTTTTAAGTGCACTGATTTAAAGAAACCCTTGTCTGTGAGGACATGCATGTCTTCCCCCTTCTTTCTTCAATTCTCTAATTAATCCAATTAACACATGCAAATTGGTGTAATTACATTGTTTCCTCACCTCATGTTGTGTGAAGATGGGGAAAAAGCAGAACAGATGAAGAAGGGATATTTTTTTATCAGACAGTGAAGGAGGCAGAGACTGTAGACTTCTACATTACCAACTATCAAATCACGGCAATAGGCTAGTACTGCGACTACAGGTCAGTGGGTCAAACACCTTGTGATAACATACAAAGACTATAAAAATGAATTCTTACTCTGTGTGCAGTTTATATGAATATAAATATTCAGACAATAAAGGCTCAGAACTGAATTATCTAATATAAAAGAATACCTTGAATGCAATGCAAGTTGCTTTGAATAAAAGCATCTGCCTATAGTGCAAGTTTGGGAACCAGTTTAAATAGTTCTTTGTGCATAGTTTAATCATTCAGTAACATCTCCCACAAGTGGATTAGAGCACTGTCACATTGCAAGACGCCCAATGTAATATCCCTGTGTCATTAAGTGTGTGTTAACCACAGCCACATTAACTAACTCTAATAACTCAGAGATGTCACACAAAGGCACACAAATCTGAAAATCTAATCCAATGCTCAGTCATTTAATATAATAAGTCATAGGAGAAGGCTTTTGGTTTAATACCCTGCCTGTGCTACTTCAGTGCATTTCAGTGACCTGAAACTCCTGTGTACTGCTATCTTTTGTTTCAGCAACCTATGGAGTCAGATCCTGTTGTCTGCCTCTGATATATACTGTATGGCTAGGCCTCCTTCCTTGTCTCTGTTCTGTTTTTAAGCTGCCAGCATCATAAACTCCACAGCTGTTTGGCTTCAGTGGTGGAGAAGCAGTGGAGAAGAGTGCCAAACAGCATACTGGAGAGAAAGAAAGACAGGGAAAGAGGCTGAAGACGGGTAAGGAAACTTTACAATCAGATTAGACTCCCTGAATGCTGATTGTACAGTGTCTTCTTCGAAAACATCTTGCAGCAAAACCTCAAGATGAAACTACATACTCTGTAATGTATTAAGACAGTGCTATTAAAAGATCAAATTCAGTATATACCTTATTGATGATGCATACTTTATACAGGCAAGAAGATGAGCCCAGAAAATGAACGCAAATGCACTAAATTTCTTTACAATGGTTGTCTATGGAAAAATGCTTAACGTGAAACTGCATGTTGCCTTATAATTGTGGGTTTATCTGCTTGCCTGTACATAGTATGTTTTATTAATGAGGTGTATAATGTATTTTGGTGTATACACATCATCAGTAAGGTGTATAATAAATTTGGTCTTTTTAATATCACTGTCTTAGTACATTAATAAGACACGTGTGTTTTTTAGACACGGTTTACACCTCATGAGAAATGGACCGTGACAAAGCTATCAATCAGCCAATCAGTACAGTAGATCCGACTGAATGCACTCGTGCTCGCAACGCATCAGAGCTGAAGAGCATAAAAGGTCTATGTTCATGACTTCCGTGATGCTTCGCCACACGTTATGGGTGTGTTTTTTTTTTTAGGCGGTATCCTTCCTTGTATCCTTGTATTCTTCATTGTGGAACTTGTGGTATTTATATAACTAAACTTCCACAATCAGATTCAAGTCATAATGTTTGACGTTTAATATACATGAGTCCAGTGAGATTTCAGGGTGGGGAAACCTGGCGTGAAGCTGCAGAAATACAGAGAAGGGTATTCCTGCAATACTAGTGGTATTACTAGCTTTTGTATGTACTAGCTTTAGAGCACTTACTATTCAATTCTGTATATGATTCATTTTCAGGAATGATTAGGTTGTTAAATTATTTAAATTTAATTGATATATCAATCACAATAAAGAACTGTTTTTGCACAGCTAAAATAATGTCTGACACCGAAAGCCTTGAACATTCAAATTTAAAATATCTGTGCCTAGTCTTACATTAAAAATAAGGTGGAAAGAGAATAAAAATAGTCTGTGGATCTAGTCTTTGCATTTGTTTGTTTTAGGTTTTAATGCAGGATTCCTTTGTTGGAGTAGAACTGGCTAGGTGGCGCTGTCACAAAAAATGAGGGTCCTAGAAATGCAGTCCTGAAACTGCAGCTTCCCGTATTGCAGGAATATACACTGCCCAGCCAAAAAAAAAAATTGGATTTGGATTTGGATTTTAATAGGCAAATACTTCAAATACTTAAGAATCTATGAATGGATCATTATTACAGTGATTATTATGTTTCTGGCATGTTATATGTTTGGTAACGGTTCTTTTAACCCTTAAAGTTGGAGTGTGTAGCTTTTCATTTCTTAAACAACCATGTAGGAAGACACATCATGGCCATATTCCAGGATGACAATGTCAAGATTCATCATGGTTAAAATTATGAAAGAATGGTTCAGAGAGCATGAAGAATCATTTTCATACATGAATTGGCACCTCTGAGTCCAGACCTTAATTTCATTGAAAGTCTTTAGGATGTGCTGGAGTAGACTTTACAGTGTGCTCACCTCTTGCATTGTCAATACAAGATCTTGTCCAAAAATTGATGCACTTCTTCATGGAAATAACATCACAACATTTATTTCCATTGAGAGGTGCATCATTTTTTGGTCAAGATCTTGTATTGACAATGCAAGAGGTGAGCACACTGTAAAGTCTCCTCCAGCACATCCCAAAAACTTACACTGAGGTTAAGGTCAGTGCCAATTCATGTGTGAAAATGATTCTTCATGCTCCCTCCCAACAATTCTTTCATAATTTGAGCCTGATGAATCTTGACATTGTCATCCTGGAATATGGCTATGATACATCTTAATACATGGTTGTTTAAGAAATGAAAAGCTACACACTCCATCTTTTAGGGTTAAAAGAAGCGTTGTCAAACATAAAACATGCTAGAAAAATAATAATCACTGTAATAATGATCCATAAGTATTTGCCTATTAAAATCCAAACAGCCACTTTTTTTTTTTTTTTTTTGGCCGGGCAGTGTAGTATTCTGATCAATAAAATATAATGTCACTCATTGTCTATAGTGGTTGCGGCTGGTTAAGACACAACAGTGTCCTTTTTTGCTTTAAACAGAGAAATAAACCAGGGAAAAAAGGGTAATGGTTGAGGTGTTACTGGCAAAATTGAAAGACAGGTCAGCCCTCATTAATGGCTCTCATTAGCAGACTTAGCAGAGCAGTTCTTGTTCCTAATGACCATAACTGCTTTACTCAGGCAGGCCAGCCAGAGTCAGCAAACAACACCAGAGAGCAAGTGTCTGTTTTTATTCACAGATAAATATTGTAAGGATATAATTTACTGACGGTCAGAGTACATTTTTGGTTGTCAGCTCATCTTAGTACCAAGGGATTTATGTGGCGGTATTGCACCTCAGGGACACAAGAATAGGCTCAGTAGACACTGTTGTCCCAGCAGCAGGGGGTGTGAGGTTGCTTAAGCTCAGTGCTTAAAGTGGAAAAAAAAAGTGCCGGTACTCTCTTGTGCACTGGCTGGCATAAGCAAATCATTATCACATTTGAAATTTCTACAATGAAAAAAAAAAAAAAAATACTTGGAGATATTGCTGGTACAACATAAATTTATTTACAAAAGGAACCATTTGCCAAAACTGATTTGATGCTATTGTGTGTGTGTGTGTGTGTGTGTGTGTGTGTGTGTGTGTTTGACATGGGTATTACACTGATGTTACGACGTAAACATGTTTTATGAGGACATTCCATGAGTGCTCATATATAAAATAGCTTTAAAAACATACTAAACTAGTGTAGGGGGGTAGAATGTACAGTTTGTACAGTATAAAAAACCATTACGCCTATGGAATGTCCTCACTAGCAAAACAAACCTGTGTGTGTGTGTGTGTGTGTGTGATAATGGAAGTCCTCAGACATCAGGTCTGCAATGGTGCTCCTCATCTATCAGAAGAGGCATAATCACAGAACTGTATGATAGTAATACAGAATATCTTGCAACTTTTTACATTAGGTGTCAATGTCATTCATTCACGTTATTCCAATTAGTTAGACCGATTCTGCTTGCATTCATGTGATTTGTTGAGATGAGAGGTAATTCACGTAGTGCCCCCTGAGTAGTGTGATGTCATTACTAATCACCCAGACACTGACGCTTTGACTCTGAGAGGCAAAGTATCGGCAACATCTGAGAAGTGGCGGAACACAAGAAAAAGTGATGGTACACTAAAGATTAAAATATAAAAGTGCCGTTACTGCATACTGGGGTGTACATGCCCACTTCAAGCACTGCTTAAAGGGTTAGTTTACCCAAAAATGAAGTTTCTGTCATTAAGTACTTACCCTCATGTCATTCCAAACCCGCAAGACCTTTGTTCATCTTCGGAACACAAATTAAGGTAATTTTGATGAAATTTGATAGGTTTTTTTAATCTCCATTAGAAAGCAACGAAATTACCACATTCATGGTCCAGAGAAGTAGTAAAGACATTGTTAAATTAGTCAACGAGACTACAGTGGTTCAACCTTAATGTTATGAAGCGACAAGAATACTTTGTGAGCAAAAAGAAAACAAAAATAACGTTTGTTAAATAAATGTTAAATAAATTACTAAATAAAGTCGTTATTTTTTTTTTTTAACAAGGTCTTTACTACTTCTTTGGACCTTGAATGTGGTAATTCGTTGCTTTCTATGGGAGATCAAAAAAAAACTTTCTTGGATTTCATCATAAATATCTTAATTTGTGTTCTGAAAATGAACAAAGGTCTTACGGGTTTGGAACGACATGAGGCTGAGTAATTAATGACAGAAATTTCATTTTTGGGTGAACTAACCCTTTAAGCTGCACCCGAAATCACATACTGTATAGTAGGTACTACATATGGTGTTAAAAATGTATGTACTATGTGGTATGAATGTGTGTAATATGGCTGAAATTCAGACATACTACATCCACCATGTTGTCATTGTCATGTGACCTACGGCGTCAGTTACGTCGCTTCACTACCATTCATAAATCCTCTCCTGTGGCCTCATGGGATAGTAAAGTGTCCACTGGATGCACACTTCAGAATCTTGCTGGAAATAGTAGGTTACTTTTTTTCACCTACTATTTAGGAAGTAGGCATATTCGGATGTAGGGTTAGTCTCTCAGCCTCTGACGCCATGCCCACAGACCAGCAACACTCTGATGCATATGGCACACTAAAGTGGAAACATTTTCGTGAAGACAAAAGTCTAAATCTGATTCGATGACTACACGTTTTCCGTGAGCTTTTAGATTCCTGAGTTTTTTCATTTTATTAGTTGTGTGTCCTCTTACATCTATAATGGAAGATTAGATAAAAGTACCTCACTGAGAAGGGAATATCATATTCAGGTAAACAAGAAAATACTGATAAAACATGAAAAACTGTGAATGGTCACTTTGCATGTCAGTCAGATGGCCACTTTCTGACTAAGTGGGCAGTCCTTGGCCAAATTCAGCTGCTAAAGAATCTAGACCTTATATCATCAGGCAAAGGTCTCGTACGTGAGACTAGAGGTCACTAGACATACTGTGTATATCACTGATAAATAAATCTGAACATGATCTGAGCATAACCAAGAAGAAGTGAGAGGAGAAGGGAATGACAAAAATGCTTTCTTAGGGGGGTGATGGAGGGTGCAGGGATGCTGGACAGCAATTCCATCCAATCAGAAGACTTTGAATAATTAAACTGATCAGCTTAATTAGCTCAATTAAGTTGATTTGACCATGGAACATGGCCATATGGTGAGAGGAAACAAAAGAGGGGGGAACTAATTAAAAGTAAAATAATGAGGATTTTAATTAAGCAGTTCCCCAGACGTCAGCAAGCAGGGATCTGGAGTCATAATTAAAAAGTGCTGTGGTGCTGGCAACATTTTCTCCCCTCTGTTTTAATAACTGCGAGGGGCTCCATCCATCTAATTAAATCTGTAAATGAATTAGCAACATCGAGGGTCGCTTCGTTTTTTTTTAACAACCCACCTTCACTTCTACGAATAACTTTGTGCACATGCTGCATGCACACATTCGAGTACCCGACACGTCTGCTGTTAATGAAATGAATCATTATTGATACACTGTCATACAGTTACAGGTTCTTGCAGATACCATGAGCAATGTGTAGACTCACCTCAGCGGTAGCATGTATGTGTGTGCATATTTGTACGCTTGTGTGGCTGCTGCTCGCTCTTTCTTGCTCTTATATTGTATACATACTTTTTACGTTACAGTAGAGGTAAAAAGAGAATTTTTTTTTCTAAAATTTTTGATGTATAACTGCTCTAACTGAGCACTGAGCTTTGAAAAACTATTGCAAATTACTATAAACAGACTCAGACTGCTGATAAATGGTGTAGATTCATGATCAAGAGTCAATACTTTATTGCCATTTTTTTTCCAGCATAGTTTTATGGAATTTGTGCTCGGTGTGCTCATTTGTATATTTTCATGTCCTAATCATATACCTCATAATATATTGGATAAAATGTTAAACTTTTTTTAAAAAAATATTTTCTTTCTTTTTTTCTATGAATCAGAATTAAGGCCTGTGCACACCGGGACGAATATCGCGCGCGATTATCGCCGACGTTTAACGCCTCGTGACTAAACAAAGGGCGCCAATATGAGTGTGCGACGCGAAAAACGCCAGGCGTAAAAGCGTCGTTTTTTTAAAAAATGCCTCAGGTTCGTTTTTTTGGTTTGACGCGCCGCGTTAAAACTGGCAGACCAATGAGATTGGCGCTTTTGTTCACGTGCCTGGAGCTGCTGAAGTTACAGTAAAACACTACTTGGTGGCGCTCAAGCACAAAACGGTCTTGCCTAGCACGCTGCACACATTGATACCAAGACAACGAAGAGGAAGTAAATAGACGAGGAAGACCCCTACAAACTATCCCTGCGTCTCAAAACAGCTCCCTAGCTTCCTAGGTCGTGTATCAGTATACCGTGTAAATGAATGTGGCCGACTCCCTGATCAGTGCCCTGACTACTGAACTAGGGAGCTGATTGAGATGCACGCTATGGGTGCTCTGCCAGTTCTTGGCCACACCAATAGATGTGTATTATTTCTGTATTTTTACTGTTTTTTTTTTTTCTTTTTTTCTTTTACATTCAAGAAATATAGTTGAGAATGTCTATTTCATAAATATGTTTATTTGCACTACCGTTCACTTGCACTACTGTCATTGTGACTTATTTGCACTACTGTTTCTGACTACCATCTCTCATATGTCATATATATGCCATATATGCCATTTTATATCTGCATTTTTATCTTCTTTAACTTTATTAATATCATAAATATGTTTATTTGCACTACCGTTAAGCACAAGCGCCATATACTGTCAGGGAGTGAATTTGCACGTTCACTCTGCGCATCGCCAGTAAAAATCGCTTGGGTATGAACACAAAAAACGTCTCGATAAGCGCATGCGATATTCGTCCCGGTGTGTACAGGCCTTTAAAGGTAGGGTAGGGAATTTGTTTTATAAGCACTTTGTGTTATACTGGTTGAAACTCTCTTCACATCCTGATAGCAATCAATAATGGAAGTGGTATAAATATTAAAACATATATATTCTGTAAGTCTCAGACCAAAAAATATTCATCCAATCATTGCATTCGTCAACATATTTATTTCCATATTTCCGCGCACCCTGCTTGCGCAGACATCACGCGTCATCAGTGTGTTCCATGAGGCTATGCAGAGATGTAGACAGACAGTCACTGAGCAGCGCAAACAAACAGCAGTCGCATTTTACAGTTCCTCCTGAACCAAAACAACAAGCTTATGCTGTGTTCACGCCATGTCATAACCGTAATTACGAGATGACAACCCTTGACGTTCTACCCGGAGCTGTTCACATACTCAGACTCAGATTTATGCATTTCTATGTCAACTCTATCAACGGCAAAATGAATCTGCAGCAGTAAGGTGGTAAAAGTAAGCACTCTGTAAGTTGTTTAGGTTTAATATTATTATAATGTTATGTGGTTTGAGACATGAATTTAATACTGTCTCTCGTATCTTTGCAGACTCTGCTCTGCACGTTCATGTGTTTTGAAGGAGGCGTGGCTTTGGAGAGCGCTCTGAAGGGAAGGTGGGATCTCATGCTTTCAAAGCTAGTTTTCTATTGCTATCCTCTCTGTAACTGCATACCCTACCTTTTAAGTGAATGTATTTGAATTTTAAATGATTTCACTACTTGGATTAGAGAGGATTTAAATATTTTGTTGTATGTCTTTGCTGCGTTGCACTTCTAAAATGAAAAAAAAAAAAAAAAAAAGCTATTTATTAATCAATATACTGTTTCTTAATTTTTGTTCACTTTGTGTAATCAAAATGTTCTAAACAAAATGTGAATATTGTTTTTTTTATCATTTTATTGGCTCTCCTGTGTCCTCACCTTGTTAGTCTTTTGTAAATTGCTTTAACTAATAAAAGCCAATTCCTTCATGATATCATCCTCCAGGAAGTGACATGTTTCTGGCAGTAATAGAACAACACAAACATAAATTCGTAAAAATGGATATAATGGATTCTGTGGTTGATTTAGCTACATTCCATCTTCTTTAATAAAATTATTGCTATGATATTAATAAAGAAAACACACTACCATTCAAAGGTTTGAGGTCAGTATGTTTTTTTGTTTGTTTGTTTGTTTTTTAAAGAAATTAATACTTCTATTTAGCAAGGATGGATTCAATTGAATACACTATTTTGTAATGTAAAACTGTAAAGTGTATTTCAAATAAATGCTGTCTTTCTTTTCATCAAGGAATCTTTAAAAAGTATCATGGTTTCCACAAAAATATTAAGCAGCACAACTGTTTTTAACATTGTTATTAATAAGAAATGTTTCTTGAGCACCAAATCAGCATATTAGAATGATTTCTGAAGGATCATGTGACATTGAAGACTGGAGTAATGATGCTGAAAATTCAGCCATCACAGGAATAAATTACATATTAAAATAGAAAACAGTTGTTTTACAGTAAATTATAATAATATTTCACTATATACTGTTTACTATATATTTTTTTTATTAAATAAATGCAGCCTTGGTGTGACCATAAGAGACCAAAAACGTTTCTCAAAATGTACTGCATAACAAGAATGACCCATTTAACAATTTTAGAAACGTCTAGAACACTCTACATATTGTCTCCTCAGTTCCCTATGTTTCTGCATCTGGGGTCCCTGTCCAGACCTGATCTCTCTAGTTAATTGTCTGGGTTACCTTGACTAGCCTCAAAGGCGGTTTGTCCTACAAAGCAGCAGGAGAGCATGCTGTGGATTAATTGCTTTGGTTTTGATGCACTATTCCCCTCTCTTGTGAGTACAATGGAGAGATGCTGTGTGCTGCTTTATACAACAATAGACCGACACCTGCTTGAATACATGTATGCATTAACACAACAAATTTAAAATGACACAAATGTTTGTCTTCAGTTCCAGTAGCACAGCTGAACGTTTGAGTTACTTTGTAAGCTTTTATAGCCAGTGGACCTCATTATGAATTGTCTCATGAAACTTGATAGCCTGCAGCTTTTGGCCGATGGCTAACATTGGGTGGGATGACCTAATCTGGGCCTAAGCTTCCATATAACTCCTTAATGAGGATTTTGTCACAAATGCAGACATATTAAAACATAAATAAGGTATATGGAATTACATTTGACCCTGTCATATCTAAAGCGATGACTAGTGAAAACTCAAAAGCTACTGATCCAGGGCCTGTTTCACTTCTACACGCATAATGGCTCACGATTGAACTTGCAGCCAGAAAAATGATTCTGTATCTGTTTTTGGACACAACTCCCACCCAGATCTGCCCTCCGTGGCGTGCTGATTTGAGTTCTTGAACAGCTGGTCTAGGGTCAGCTTTAGAGGGGCCGCCGTGACCCTGGGAGCTAATTAAAGCAGATAAGAGCATTAATGAGCTCCAGTCTGATCAAAGGGCCGCAGCTTGGCCTGGGTGGTGGGAGATGTAGCAGAGATTGGAGGGGAGCTCTGTTTACCCCTGTCAGGGTCAGTAATTGGGAGGGGAGGTGCACAAGCTGTTCCTTTTGTGCGAGCTGAATACCTTCACTGCGGACTGTGAGTGGACCACGCCAATAGCTTTACACATTGGTTACATTCCATTCTCTGGTCAAATGGTGTTTCCAGTCAGGGAGTACTGACCCCTTCCAGACCATTTCCTGATTTTTTTTTCTTGTAAGCTTCATTGTAAACCCTAATAAGGTAATCAGTTACATCAATTTTTTAAGTTCTCAAAGATTGTTCAATTCAGTTTATTTGTATAGCGCTTTTCACAATACATATTGTTCCAAAGCAGCTTTACATAAAATGCTTGTTTCAATGTTACAATTTAGGAAGTATTCTGTTATCAGCCAGAGATAATGTCCATATGGCAGTTATATACAGCTATAATATAATACATTGTTAGCTAACGTCATGTATTTAGTTAAGCTAACATAACAAACGTGTTAGGCAGCAGTTACAGCTTGTGCTGGTAATGATTACAATGTAAAGACAATATTACAATATTAGGATAATATTTTAAAGTTTTGCTTGTTGATCCAAAATTGCTGTCATCTGAAATCGCACATTTGGCGTTGCCTGAAAACATTGCAAAGGCTGGATCCAAACTGAAGCTGGCGCAATCTGTAGTTACTCTGAGATGGGAAAATAAGTTAGTAGAACTTTAAATATTAATTTTGTACTATACAAGCATGTTAATTGCAATTTAATTGAACTATAGAGTGGTGCAGGTATGACGTCAGAAGCCAGAAGTCTGATTCGCCGCTGGTTCCTTCGAGATTTTCCTATGGGGTTTTACAATGGGGTTTTTCCATTTGTGTAAAATAAAGCCTGTGGTAAACATAACGTGACTATACTTTGGCATTTTGTTCTACAACATAAATTACACACACCCATAGCTAAAATGTGAATTTTGAAGCAGTTATTTCTGAAAAAATTTCTGAAAACGTACGTTTTTTATAAGTAACTAGATAAGACAGCTTGGGGTGTGAGTGCTTGCAGTTTACGTTATAGAACAAAACGTCAGAGTATCGTCGAGTTATGTTTACCACAGGCTTTAAGTGAAACGGCTTTTTGAACAAAAAATATGTAGGCCAGGACTTGATTTTGTCCATCGGGAACTGACTGGATCAATGTGGTTTGCTATTGGTCGATCTCATGTGAGTGACAGGTTGTCCCGGCTTCGAGCCAGTAAACACATCATCAAGGAAGAGATGTTAATGCAATAGGGAGGTAAAGTTATTTTGATTAAAGGGGGGGGGGGGGGGTGTCTAAGGCTATTTCATGCATTCTGACTTATTTACACTGTTAAAAAGTTGCATTCTCATGCTAAACATGGCCAAAGTTTCAAAACACCAGTTAGACGTATTTTGTGCCAAATACACTCCTTCCGGATTCGGATAAGTTTCGGAAAGTTTTTATCAAGTATGGCCCTGTATCACGTCATAAAGGGCGGAATTGCTCGTATGGGCACTTCTCCCTGATAAGCGTGCACACACACATCACCCAGAGCGAGAGCAAGAGCACGCCCATCAACGCACTTCGTTCGGGATATGAAAGCCGAGAGATTTTTCAACAGTGTCACCAAAGAAGTGTGTTTTTTGTTGTGAGGGAAAGATAACCTTTTTCAGCTTCCAAGTCCCAGTTCGACGCTGGATTTGCAGATCGGAGTCCCAGCGATAGATCCCGGTCATGAGTCAGAACCACATGCGGTGAGTAAAACTGCATCAAATGTCTGCGTTTTGTTGGCAATCCGCGCGCAAGTGCATATAATGTAAACAACACAAACTTTTTTGTTCCCTTTTTATTTATGATGTCGCAGCTTGCAGATGATCGCTACGCAAAAGCTGCGCATGCTCGTGACTCTTTAGCTCTGCCCACGGCACGCCTCCAGGATCTCTGCTTTTTCAGAAAGAGTCGGTACAGCATATCTATCTTTCATAAATATGATGAAACTAAAGACTTTTCGGAGATATGAAGGATGCAATATTACTCTATAGGTACTCAAGATTAACACGAGATTGATTGCCGAAACTGTGTGTTATGTATGAGGGCACATTAATTAAAAACAAAAAATAATGATGTGCACAGATCAATCATGTATAATAAATACTGCAATATTCCATAAAAAATAAGAATTATCCATTTTGATTTCATGTTGACTTTAATCTTGTGGAAAATACACAAAAAGACTGATGCAACAAGAAATCTACTGCAACTCATTCAGTTTAAGTTCACATATATATTTTCTTTTCAGTACAAAGAAATTTATTATTTTTAAGTAATATGTGAGTGAAATACAAAGTTCTGTCATGAAACTCTAGATATACTCTTGGCAGTATTTGCTGTTAGCAGTCCGCAGCGCGCTTTCAGAAACCCTCCACCTTCCCCAGCTCCACCTGCATAGATCCGCTACAGGTAATTTCATGTATGTTATATGTGCAGCAGCATGTCTGTGGATGTATTGGCGGAAGTCTCTGTACTTGCAATAATCAACAGCAGCAGCGTAGCAGATCTATTCCGCCAAGACCAAATACATTAACATTGCCATGTCCATTACCATGCTAATTTCTCCGAGAGTTGTCTTGACAGAAACAAACGCATTTCATTTAGTTAATTTCTCTGTTCAGTTTTAGAGTGGAAAGACTGGAATGGACCTCCTGTAAAAGTTGTGTGGGATGGTGAATTTATGCAAGTGATAGACTCATGGTCAACAAAAATGAGCGAGCATGAGGAAGGCCACCTGTATTCACTGCAGGGTGTGGGAATGTCCGACTCAGCCTGACCTTACCACGTTCCCTGCTGCTGGAGGAAAAACTCGTTATCTGAGAAATCCCTGCTAATTACGCCTGCTGCTTACAACGTGCACACACACACTGACACAGCCAAGTGTGTACGCCTAAAAAGACACAAGACACAGTCACTAGAGTAGTTCTGTAGGAATTTGCATCCAAATAGCTGAATTTGTCTGCAGTTACAGATATATTTCCTTTCATTCTTTCATTTAGAATAAAGTTGGTACTGTGCTAAGTAACCAAATGATATTAAAATCTCTCTCACTCTTTTTTAGTCTCTCTGTGATGAGGGCTGTGAGCCAGCCCGTCTCTCGGTGGGACCGGGACGAACACGGGCCTTCATTAGCACTCCCTAATTAGGAACAGATGCAATTTACAGCACGGGGCCCACACCAAGCAGCACTGCTCTCTCTTCCTCCCTCCCTGTTTATCTGCTTCCTCTTTCTTTTCTGTCTGCCTACAGAATCATTGTGTTTCTCTTTCTAGATTCTTCATTTTTTAGATGTTTTGTATGATTTTGATAAGTGATAGTTGGATTTTTGTGCTATCTTTTGCCTGTGTGTCTGTCTCTCTCAAGCAGATTCACTCACCTCACACTTGCATAGTCACCGAGCCACATGTGTAATTAAGGACACTTCCAACTCCATTACACCATGCTGGTCCAGTGCCACCCTCCCAAATCGCCCTCTGTTTTTCTGTCTGTCTCTCGCACCAATTCTCTCCATCCTAAAGCCAGAACCGGGTTTTATTTATAATGAATAGTTTCATTCTCTAAGGACTAGAGCTAGAAACAAAATGGACTTCAGATTTTGCACCAAATCTAGCCTGACTCAGCTGTCTCTTAAATAACGGCCGTGTATGCGTTTGTAATGAGTGCCTCCGCAGACATCCCTGTGGGAATTTAAAGGAAATTGCTAGGAATTTTTATCTGGTTATTTGAAAACAGCATGCATGCTGTTTAAGACAAGCCAGGAATTTCTACTGGATTTGCTAATTATACCTTCAATATCACATATCACAGTTTTTTCCAAACTTTTTTTGTATCATGTTCTTCTATACAGTTCCATCAGTAATTCATTCACTGACACCGGAAATGCATCCTGGATATCTTTTGCATTAATGTGAAAATGGCTAATATTATAATGGCTCAATAAATATATATTAATGACAAACCCCCCCCCCCCCCCAAAAAAAACAGACTCATCAATCAGCTTCCTCTCAAACTTAGCATGAGCAATAAAGAACAAAAAAAAAAAAAATAGGAAATACTATTGTATTGTTTTGGAGGAGTGTAAGTGAGATGAATAAAAAAAAATAATATATCATATCATATCACCTCCATAGAAAGTCTTTACACACATATTATGCTGTGAGTGTCATCCAAACAAATTGCTGAATCCAAAACTATTTTTTTCCTTTAAAAAAAGTGACTGAATGTGCTAATCCATTAATAAGAAAAATATTTTATTATTTTACTGATTTTATGTTAATGTTTATTTGATTTATTTAATCAGCCCTAATATTTTTACTTTTTTTAAAAAATGTTTTTTTATAAATTTACAAAATTTTGTATTTATATTTAACTTGCAAATTAGCCACATCACAAGCAATTTATCATATAAATGATTTATGTGAAAATGATTGCTACCTCATTTTCAAGAACTGTAAAGGAAAACATGGTTATTCATAGACTGTCTTTTGGGTCTGGTTTATGAGACATGTTTGACTTGCCAGCCTCACAATGCCAAGCTGGTGCCGAATAGAAACGCAACCTTATGCTCTTCTGCCTGCTCCAAACTTCCAGCCTGATCCATCCATCCATTTGGTCTGTTTTCCCTAAACTCTCACAGCAGCCTAGACATAATCTCCCTAATTACCCCTTTAAAGTCGACACAGAGTGCGAGAAGCCTAAGCCAAAGGCCCCTAATTAGACACCTAAAAATAAAGAGGGGACTTTACGGGCAACGTGGGCAGTTTGGGGAATGTTTTAATGAGGGGGGCTGGAGCTGACAATAGCGTTACAGTCATTTGTTGATTAGGGCTGCTGACACCCCCTCCAGCCCTCCACCCCTCCCACGTTTCCACAGCGCTCTTCATCCAGAAAAGGCTACTGTTGGCAGAAAAGACTGGTCAGACGTCACACTTTAAACGTCCTGCTGAGATCACATCACCTGTTTCAGTTTTCTATATACACTGCTTCTATAAATATGCTTCTGAGAAGATATTACGCCACACACTGTATTATGAAATGTAAACACTTTACACTTGACTAAAGCAGAGCTTAACTTTGACTCTTTCATTTAGTTCACTAAAAAATGAAAATTCAATCCTGTGCAAAACACAAAAGCATGTTTAAAGAACAGTTTTTGTCCATAAAATTGAAGTCAATGGAGTCCAAAACAACACAGGACCCCACTGTCATTTGTGTTCCACGGAAGAAAGAAATGCAAAATGAATACAGATTTGGAACAACATGAAGGTAAATAATGGTTAAAGAGCAAATAATCACAAAATCTAAATCTTAAATTTGGCCCATATAAGTCTAAAGTGTCCAAAAGAGTATGATTTTTAAATAACATCACACAAGTAGATCCTACCAATTTGAAATAATTTAGCAAATTAAAGAAATAAAGGACACAGATGCTATTTCCAATGGCCCAGACATCACTCCAAAAGTTTAGAGTATCAGTAATGTAAGCATTATGTTTTGCTTCTTAAAACATTTTAAGTGAAGAAATCCAGTCTGTTAATGATTGCACATTCTTAGGTCTCATTTCCACCATCTGTCAGGCAACCTTTATTTGCTATTTTTATGAATAATTAAGTATGAGGATATTGGAAGGTAAGCAAGATGTTTACATCTTTCTACAGTAGTAGGCAGAAATTTGATTTAAATGTTAAGTTAGTTGATTGTGTTGTTAACATACTCAAGCCATACTATTCATCTTAGTATGACTCAAGGGACTTCATAAAGACTGAATACAAAAAATTAGATATACAAGTTCCATTGTGATTCTAACATCTGTGCAGTAGCCACCGGGCGTGTTGTGTAGCACCACATAGTCAAATGTAATGTGTTGTGATAGTTTGTCAGACATAAATTGCACTTGCCAGGCTAAATCCTCCAGGGAGAATCCAGCTGGTTGGCCAGATTGAAATTGCCGCTATGGTGTACCCACACTTAAAGTATTTAATGTTAGCTGCACCCATGCACAATCTCCAAATGAAACTGTAAACACAACAGAAATAATCTCGTCCATCTGGTCATGTGCTATTCAGTACCACCACAGAACAGTTTAGTTCTTAGATCAGGTTAATCCCCGACTGGCCATTATTAAGAATTAGTTTATGACATTAAAATGGGTTGTAAAAGGCTGATTAAAATCACACTCCTACCAGCTGACATACTTTGAAATGCCCCTATTATGCTATTTTAAAGTTCGAAATTTTTTTTTGGACGTCTCCTACAATAGGTTTACATGCATCCAAAGTAAAAAAAAAAAAAAAAAAAAAAAAAAAAAATATATATATATATATATCTCTTTTCTCACAGTGTCTGAAACGGTTTGATCAAGGATTCAGTCTCTCTAAACACCTCTTTTCCGAGAGCCTACTCTGCTCTGATTGGTCAGATGGCTCCATTGTGATTGGTCTACCACTTACAGTGCATGTCAAAAATGAAACGTCCATTACCATATCTGAATTTCAGCTCCGGAGGCTTGCTCAGCACTTGTATTCACAGTGATATGAACAGTAATGATGGCGTCTGTTTTACCGTGCCGGATTTGCTTACACAGCGCAGAAAACAGCATGTCACTTGCCTTCTCAAAATGTTGACAACATGAACCAAACATTTCCAGCTACAACTACAGTGTTTGAGGGCGGGTCAAAGCAGATGTTCACAGACAGCCAATGAAGACCATAGGCTGAAAATATGCAATTTTTTTTACAAACCTGCCTAGGTTCCTGGAGACAGTGAGACTGGAATTACTGATGACTCATTTCAGGCAGTTCAGAATCAGTTCTTTCTTTTGGGAGACAATAACTTCATTTTTCGTGAACTTTGATCTTGAAAACGTTGTAGAACTTTTTACATTTTACACAAACAGCTATATTACACCCTACATGAAAGTTAATATCCGAAAAAGCATAATAGGGGCACTTCCCAGACAGCAACATAATGCGGCCTAGATCCGGCCCACATCTGGTACATGTGGATTACACGCGGACCGGATATGGGCCGGATCTGGGCCGACACTATGTTGCTGTCAGTGTTTAAATTTAGTTCCAAACATAGGTTCGGGAGGAGCCTAAACATTCAGTACTGTCAATCATCATTATGAGCGTATATAAGCAGCAGTCACTGCGTCATCCCAGCGACAATTCTTCCAGCATCCCTCCTCCTCCCCATCTCCTCCTCTATTTCTTTATTCTCCCTCTGTGGAGTTATAAGGGTGTTTAACTCGCAGCTCGGGCCAAGTTTGTTTTACCATTAACCATTCAGACTGAATGGGCAGATGAGTTTGTGAAATGTAAAATTTAATATAAAAATGACAAACATGTCAACAGCACAAGAGCTAGGCTTACTAATCAAACACCTATACTGAGACTCCCATGAGAACTCTTTAGCTGTTTTGCACTTTGACTCTGTAGATTCACACACATATATATTCGCACACATCTGCACACATACTTTCACCCACCCACCCATATACACACACCCTCATGAGATCAGTAACAGGAAAATTGGTCTCTCTTTCTGGCCCACTTGGGATTGGCGGAACTGATTAGCATTGCAGGGACAATTAGCGCCACTCTCAATGAGCAGCACTGAAAATAACCCCTTCCTCATCATTTTCAGTCCACTGAAACAGCACACACACAAACTGACTGGATGTGTTTCCATCAGCCTGGACATGAATGGTTCATCCATGTGCCTTCCCTCACAGAACATTTTTGGATTCTTTGGGCACCTGTAAAGATCTTCCATGTGTAGGTCGTTTTTAATGTTTCTGATTACATGAGGGTGAGTAAAGGATGACACATGACAGACTTTCCATTCTCTCTTTAAGCACATACATTTGCTAACAAAAGAAGTAGCATTCATTAAAATATGGACAAGAAAACTAGTATCGATTGAATGTGGTTTGAGTTAGCAGCAAACTGATTGGAGAAAAGCAGAAAGGGGGCAGGACATGGTAAGAGGTGGGCGGGGCTGTGTGCCAATGAACCATGTGACATGCAAGTCAGCAGACATATGGCTTTGCTTAGAGAGGGTGGAGAGAAAAATAAAACATAAGAGAAGTCACATGAAACGTGAGGCTAATGGTTCATGTCCATCAACACACATTTAGAACGGAGAAAACAAGTGGGACGAGTATATGATTTGTTAAAGTGAGAGTCAATCAGAGTTATGTGGCAACTTAATTAAGGTCATGAGACGTGTATCTGATATGAGGTTTCATAGGTATTACAAATTGGATTGTATGTGGAGCACGTACATTGTGCAGAGGTCATCCCTAAGTACTGAAGCAAGAATTCCACAACCGGACTGAAACCTGAAAAGCGAAGATGAGTCCTTTTTTTTCACATTTGTCATGCTGATTTTGGGGGGAAATGGACAAAAGCATCATAAAATGTCTTAAACAGAGCTGACTACACTCATTGTTAGCTGAATGCATAATCAATTAAGCCCAAATATTTAATAAGCAAACACACAAGGGGCAGTATTCACATGCAAAATTTCAGACTTTTTTGCTTTGTCTGTGTACATGAATTTACTAGGAATCAAACCCACAGCCATGGTGTTGTTAGCACCAAGCTCTACTGTTTGAGCTACATGAACACCTACAGATGGCTCTCAGATTAAAGAAACACTAACAGTCTACACTTCAACCTTAACGTCATTACAGTTAACAAATTAACTGAGTAGTATGCCACAAGAATGAAAAGAAAGCATTATTGTCTGAGACCGGTATGGAGGTCACAGTGTACATCTGGCCTAAATGACTAAAAAGTCATGTTAATGAGAAATCCTCCTCTTGGGACCTCCAAATGTGTGGCTCCATGGATTAATGACATGTGTTCAGCCCTCTTTAGCCGTTTCTTGTTGGCTCAATAATGTGGCCGTAAAGTTGCGTAAAGACCTTTTGAGTCGTCAGTGCTGCCCCATGTTCTTCATTTCTGAATTACATAATTTACACAAAATAGGTCTGATGTGTTTATATGTAAATCCTAAAAAACAAAACTCTTTAGGAAGATAATACATATTGAGCAATTAAAGATATGTAAGGAATAATGAACCAGATAAATAAATAACATCTGTAGAAATGAAATACTGAATTGAGATTAATTTTATTTATATTGTTACAAAATATTTCTATTTCAAATAAATGCTGTTCATTTAAACTTTACATTCATCACAGAATTCTGAAATAAGTTTCATGGTTTCCATAAGAATATATAGCAGAACAACGGTTTTCATTTTGAGAATAATAAGAATTTTTTTCAACACCAAATCAGCATATTGGAATGATTTCTGAAGGATCATGTGACACTGAAGACTAGAGTAATGGCTGCTGAAAATTCAGCTTTGCCATCACAGGAATATATTACATTTTAAAATAAATAATAAATATAATAATAAAAATAAATAATAAAATTATATATATATATATATATATATATATATATATATATTATTATTATTTTTTTTTTTTTTTTCTTTCTTACACTGTATATCTTTACATCTGCCTGGAAGGAAACCTCAAAGATTCCTAGAACTGGTGGGAGGTGGAGGTTATAAAGATGTTAGGCCTTCTTATTGAGATGCAGTGTTAGAGGTGCTGGGAGGTTTCAATAAAAAAGTTTAAATTGTATAGGTGAGGCTTCACTTACAGCGTTGGAGCTAATTGGCAATAAATGAGTCCATCTGGTTTCATTTGCAGCTTGCAAAAGCAGGAGGGTATGTGTGTGTGTGTGTGTGTGTGTGTGTGTGTGTGTGTGAAAGAGAGTGAGGAGGTGGAGGTGCACCCTCCTTTTTTCAACCCCCCACACGTGCCTAAACACTATGCTTAAGTAGAAATCTAGAGCATGTATGGGAGTATGTCCAGACAGCAATGCCCCAAAGTGATCAGTGAGCTTTAGACAAGCCAAGTTACAGTCAACAATGTTGAGAAAAAGTCAAGAGGGAGCACCTCTATAAATAGCCATATGATAGACTATGGAGAATATGTGATTACCTCAGCGCTTTGTGCTGCGAACATTTAAGCAAAACAAAACAGTGGGGGTGAAAAATGATTGAGAAGGACAGAAAGATTTCTGAAAGTCTGACCAGAGGTACTAAAGGAAGGAGAGAGCTGTTTCTGATGTGTGCGTGTATGTATGAGGCTGTTTGGGAGAGACGAGTGAAAGGCATGTGTGTCCTGGGCTTCTCGTAGATTGCCGGTTATTTTCTTTACCCGGGCAGCTCAATCATGCCCTGTGTGTTTGCGCAGCTTGTTAATCAACGCGAGTGTGATTAGCCCTGAGCCAGGCTGATCAAACCCCGCCGAGCGGAGCCAAGGCCAACCCCATCCCTCCCTCCCTCTACTCCCCCACCCCCCCAAACAGGCTTCATCCATCCCAGAAACCTCCTACTTACTGACTGAATTCTTTGTGCATTTGCAAGATTCTCCTTCCCATCGCCTGCTCCACCTTGAGGAAATCAAAGGAAGCACCTACAGTAGCTTCATTCTCAGGATTTGGCATTTGTCTTTGCAATTACAGGAATATTCTGGGTTATATACACTGTAAAAAATTTTCATGATTTATCACAACATTTTATCTTTTTTTAAATCAACTTCAATAATTAATGTAGTTCAAATAACATAATATTTTGAGTTTCTGTTGATTAAACTAATCGCCTTCATTGTATTAACTCAAATTTTTAATTTCAATGAACTCAAAATTTTAAGGCAACCAGGTAACTTAATTTTTTATAAGTTAAACCAACGATTTTTTTTTTACAGTGTACAAGTTAAGCTCAATTGATGACATTAGTGGTATAATGTTGATTACCATATATATATATACGAAAAAATCATTGCCAAGAAAATTCATGGGCAGTCTCTCGCGCATGGCAAGAGATAGAATTTTCTTGGCAATGATTTTTCCGTGGGAGGATATATATGAGCAATATCACACGAGTAGCACAATTCAACTTGCTCTGGAATAAGTAATAGATTACTAAGACCAAAGATTGCCCGTTTTATGTACCCAAAATGAATTATGTCTCATGTTTAACCACAGTAAGAGCCAGCGGCAAATCCCAGAAGCACTGGCCGAGATGAAGCTGTTCTTGGCACATACACGACCCCTGAACGGCCGTTGACGGCCTGGAGCTCGCATCTCCGAAAACATCTAAACAAATTGTAAAATAGGCGCTATGATTAAATATAAGTCACATAATTCAGGTCTAAACAACTACATTCTCGCCTAAAAAACTCTTAAAACTACAGTTTAGTATTCGCAAAAATTACAGTGGATTTGCTCGGCCGCCATGACGGTCGCTTCAAGCGGAGTGATACAAACGGTGAAAAGGTAAGAGTGCTGTTATCACTAGAATATTGCACGGCTATCAGCCAATCAGATTCGAGATCCAGAAAGAACTGCTGTATGAATATATATATATATATATATGTTTCTTAAAAAAATTGACATAACTTTACACAGAAAAGGTTAGTAAGGGATATTTTCACACTAAAAACGTGTCAACACACATATAATTTACAAGTTGTGGCTTTATTCTTGTGAAACAGTGAAAACTTTAACGTTTACAGATTGGCCCTATTCACTTCCACTGTAAGTGTAACCCAGATTTTTACTTTTTATAAAAGTGGAAATTAGTGCTTTCAATTGAACCCAGAATATTCCTTTAATGAGAAAACAGCTTGTGTTCCTCTCACTCGCTTGCTCATTATCTCTGTTGATAAGGAGTGAACATAAGGCATAGATCACAAGAGAGTAAAGGTGTTGCTTTCCTTTAATTTTTCATAAACAAAGCTGAACCTAAGAACCTCCGGTTGGTCGCCTGCTGACCACTGATGCGATCCGGTTTGTGAATGCAATCCGGTTTCACAGGATGCTACTGTTTATGCTGGTGGTCAAGGTCACACATGAGCTCGCTCTCTCTCTCTCTCTAGCTCTTGCTGTATGTCCCTCTCTTAAGGCTTCTCTCCCTTTCTGTCTGATGCCCAATTGGGTTTCCTTCCATCAACAGAAGTCCTAATTCTCATATAAAAATATCTGGCTAGTGCACGGCCCTCCTGGCTATTGTTTGAGAGGCACTTTTAGGGTGGCCTTACTTCCTGTGTTAAAGCTATGGGGGTTAGATGCTGTACACTCTGTTTCAAATCAAGATTTTGGCCATAGAGGAGGGAAATTTCCCAGGTTGACTAACACACAGTCAGAGTTCCACTGTCAAACATAATCTGAAACAATAATTAATGCCAGGGTTCATCATATGGAGTAATGTAGCAAAATGGCTACCACTGTGTATTTTGTACATGGGTGTTTCAACTATGGGCACTTTTTTTAAACCCTCCTAAACACTTTTTTTTAAATGCTCTCCTTTTTTTCCCAGAAAGTCATTAACATTTCCAGTACACTGTCATTTCTACCACATCTGTTCTGTTGTGGAGCTGACATTTTAAACTTGGTAAACAAGTACAATAACTTTTGGAAAAAGAATATCTACCAAACATAGTAGCATTGCCTTGTTTCACACTAGTTTGTGAGAGGTGCTATACCTGAGGGGAATGAGTGAGCTTCATCTGCATAAGCTGTGACAAGCTGATGGTAATTAGCAGTGAGACGTAAGTAGATGGTGGCTCAGGTTAAGAAAAAGTCTCTGCTCATTAGGAAAGATGGGGAGATGGGGGCTCGGGAAAGTGATAGCTCAGTGAGGGAAACAGGATGAGCGGAAATCGGGATGGGTGAAGCTGAAGAAAGGTCTAAGTGAAGAAGGTGATGACACCTGTATTTGCTCACATACTTGCTCTTCATTCTCCTTCCTTTGTTTTTTACTTTGCTTTCTTTTATCATTTCAACTTGTCTAAAACAGCCAGCAACATGTACTAAGCAAGCCTTTATTCTCCCAAGCTTACTTGTAAAGGTTCACACACGATAAAGCCTCTTGCGCGGAAGACAATTGCCGTATTTACTCTTTGTCACGAACATCCTAACAGACATCCTCTCTGAGACCTACCTATTGAAATGGGTGACAAAAGAGGGAAGAGACAGCATGGAAAAGTGCCCAAACCTGTATCTGTTTTCCTCCGCGTGCACAAGGGAGAACAGCCGGACGCTGTGTTTGGGTGCGTTCTGATAGCGGCTCTTATCGAGCTCCGTTTCTCTCTCTTCCTTCTTCCTCCTCTCCTTCTGTCTTCCGACCTCCGCCTCGAGGGGAAGGTGCTTATGTCATGCCGATTCCCCGGGCCTTGTGGGAGAAGGAATGAAAGCAATAGATTGAGAAAGAATTGGGAAACAGTGCATGCATTGCATTTGTATCTTCATCTGCTTGTTGAAGTAGATAGTGATTCACAAAATACAGATTGCTGAAAAGAAACCTTATTCTGGCTTCACCCAAAAACTGAAAATTCTGTCTTCATTTATTCACCCTCATGTCTTTTCTAAACCTATGACAATTACTTTCTTTCTACTGCAGAAATACAAAAGAAGATATTTAGAATGTTTAGAAAGTCAGTGGGGTTCAAAACAAATTTCACTTTTGTGTCCCACAAAAAAGAAAGTGCATCATACAGGTTTGGAACAGCATTAAAGTGAATAAATGATGACAGACTTTTCATTTTTGGGTGAACTATCCCATTAAGTGGCTTCAAAGTGAGTTTACAAACTTTATAAGCAGCCAAGGAATATCAAAGCTGGCAATTCTTCGAAAAAGAGGAAAAATAAAGATGGAGAGACCCAAAAAACAGGCGACTGAAAGTAAGAAAGAAGAACGGTGCCAAAGAAGAGAAGTCTTCCAGGGTCTGTGAGAGGAAATGAGCATTGTAACAGAATGCTGTGTGGTGTTGAGGCCTGAGGGCAAAACTCAAAACCTCATATGCAGGAAAAAAGCCCCCTCTCTCTTTATTTCTCTCACATCCTCTCCTCTCCATCTCCCTTCCTCATCTCTCTCCCACACAACTAGCATTCGGGTTTGTCCTACTACTATCGCTGCCCCCTTCCCCCCCAACAGGAAATGAAATCCATTTTAAAATCATTTGGAAAACCACAGGGGCTTCAGACCAGGAAATAATCAGCGTGGGAGAGAGAGAGACAAGCGAGAGAGATAGAGCTCCATGGATGGATACAGGACAGAGATGCTCCATGATTTCAGATTTGTCTGCTCTCCCCCTCACTCTGGCTTTTTCTCTCCCTTCTGTGTCTCCTCTATTCCCATCCCTCAACGGAAACTGGATATTACACAGTGGGTGGCCAATCCTGGACCTGGATCTCCCTTTGCCTTGCCAGCCTGACCCCGTTCTGACCTTCAGTAAAAAGTGCCACCTAGGGGGCGCTGTCCTCTTATCACTACACTGATAAGATCTGGTCTGACATTTCTTTGGTGCAGTATCTTAAAGGCTGCCACTGAAGTCAAATAGCCAAAATCCCTCTTTTTTATTATTCTGTTTTCACCCATGAGGCTCTCACTCTCCCTGGACAGTCTGAAGGCAGTGGAGATGAGAAACCAGACTTAGATGAGACTTTTCTATACACAAAGGACCCTTGAGAAGGTTAAGGTGAAACACACTGAGGCTATCAGGATAAAGGTGTTGAATTCTGAAACTAAGGATGTAGAAAGAGTAATATACATTTTCATACAGTATTTACATTCTATTAAATTTGAAAAGTGACAAAAAAAGTGATCAAAAGTGAAAGTAAAGACATTTATAATATTACAAAAGATTTATCTTTAAAATAAATGCTGCTCTTTTGAGCTTTCTATTCATCAAAGAATCCTGACAAAAAGTATCATGGTTTCAACAAACATATTAAGCACAACTTTCAACATTGATAATAATAAAAATTGTTTCTTGAGGACAAAATCAGCATATTAGAATGATTTCTGAAGGATCATGTGACACTGAAGACTGGAGTAATGGCTGCTGAAAATCCATCTTTGCTGAATTAAAATAGAAAATATCTTAAAATGTTTTATTACCGTTTTTACTGCATTTCTGATCAAATAAATGCAGCACTGGTGAACAAGGGGCTTCTTTAAAAAACATTAAAAACCCCAAACTTTTGAATGGTACAGTGCGTTTAATATTGGAACGATCACATTTATGAGACAACTGCACATGAAAGTCACCAGTCATAATAACCAGAGGGTAAATTATTTTTTAAGATTTAACAATAATGCCTGCCAGAAAATACTACAAAGAAAGCAGACCTGTGTGACCAAACTACAGTACATTTCCCTTAATTCCAACTGATTACAAACCAAAATGTGTCTACTTCCATTTGAACGCACAGCAACTCTTAAGGATACTGTAATAAGTGAACAGTTGTATTACTTCATTTGGTAACAGAAACATTTTCAAATTAAAACAATTGTCCCCTTTAGAGCAACTTTTTAACAGGTCAAACCAACTCATGTCTGCAACGTCAGGAAGACTTGAACGTACATGGTAAATTTATTTATGCTGACTTTAAATTTGATCTCTGAAACAATAAATGGTATGGTTTTACTAACAGTTAGCATTCCTACAAGCTGTTGAACAAATTTTTTAAAACATGAGTTCAGTATTTGGAAGGCCTCAGTATGTTTTGTGTGCTGGTTGCAATTGAGGATTCTTGGCACGTAGGCATATAAATTTTCCCCTGCTATAAAACGGGCATGCTAAAGAGAAACAACCCAGAACAGATCATTTTCCAGGTGTGTTTAGTACTGGCTAATTTACACCAAAAGCAGAGTGTGCCACAGCCTGCTCCAGTGGTTGCCTGCCGCTGCCTCCTGGTGGTTAAAATCATGCAACCTCAAAGTCGTATCTGTCAACAAGGTCCATTAAGCATCTACTTTTGTTTTTCTAATAAATTTATCAGGGGATAATCAATCAAATAGACTGATAAAAAATGCCTAGATAGCAATAAGCTTGTAAAGACAAACAATGATGAGGCTGTGGTATTTAAAAAATGATCCACTGATAAGAGTGTTTTTTTTTTTTTTTTTTAAATAGAATTTAAAATAAGAATTAAAAAAAAATTGTAATAAACTCTCTGAACATACAGTATGACTAACTTCAGCCACGACCTACAAACCTACAATCCAGCACTGTTCCAAGAACAACAAAGAAACAGAGTCATGCTCCACTTAGGCCTGTGCAGACATTCAGATACGGTCTCAAGACACACACACCAACACATCTTCCAAAGAAGTCCACTACCTTGACCAAATCACTTTACTTCAAAAAATGTGAATCAGAATTTCATTGTAATCATGTCCTCGTTACACCATATTGTGAAAGAAAGTGGAATAGATTGTGAAAAACAAAGTCAGTTTTGTATTGCGAGACACAATCAGGAGGAAAAGCCTCCAGAGAACGTTCACTCATCAATCAATGTATGCCATTAGTGATGTGTACTGTTCTGATTAAAGCCCACCACAGAGAGGTGTGACAGTGTGTGCTCCAGTCTACCTAAATCTCTGTCATCACGAGCCCTAATCTCAGCTGACTGAGGTTCAAAGGAAGCGCCAACCCTCGCTCACTAACCGGTGAGAGACTGATTGCTTTGAGGAATTTCACAAGTATTAATGCATTTACAAGTAGGCAGACTGTACTATAAAGATGTAAAGAAAGAATTACTTTCTTACAACATAGAGTTCTAATATATAGAGTATACTATAAAGTATTGATATTTTTTATTGGTAGATTTGTTTTCCATATTAATTGCTATCTTAACCTATAGCTGCGTGAAAACTTTTGAACAGGATGAAGATGTCCAAATTTTTCTTATTTTGTTTAAATATCATTTTTTTCATTAGGTACTGCCCTTTGAAAGCAAAAGAAGAGACTTGCATTTTTCCCAGAAGACAAATTAAGTACAATTTACCTTGATGTTCAAATTCAAAAGGTTTTCACCCCCCAGCTCTTAATGCATCATGTTTCCTTCTGGAGTCCTTGTGTTTGAGTCCCCCAATAATCCTCAATAATGTGAAAAGATGGATCTCAAAATCATAGTCACTGCTGGAAAGGGTTCAAATATGCAAAAAATGCTTGAAAACTGAAGAATCTGCAGGACCTGGAGGATTTTTCTGAAGAACAGAGCTCAGTTTAACTGCTCAGAACGAACAAGGAACCCAAGAACAACCATCACAAAAAACAAAAAAAACAAAAAAAAACAGTCATGGATCATCCAGGCAACCACACACAGTATTAAGAATCAATGGTTCACAAACTTTTGAACGGGGCCATTTTAATAAATTCAGCTATTTTTTTCTTGTCGACTATATATAAACATCTTTTATGTAAAATATCTTACTCATGACAGTACTAAATAAAAAAATAACATGCATTTTGTATGATCTCTTTTATTTTGTTAAAATTATTCACATTTTCACAGATTCTGCAAGTGGTTCACATACTTTTTCTTGCAACTGTATATATATGCTTACAGACTCACTTCATATAGTTAACGGTCTACTGAAGAACCACATACTATCATCTCATTAAATGATGATGCTATACAAAGCTTAAATGAAAGTAATCCCAGCATCTCAGAAGAGCACAAACTCCAGAGGGAAAATCCAAGCACCAAAAGACTTTTCCACTAATGTCAGTTTGTAAGTCACTTTTTCAACTTTAAATTCATACATGTGTGAATGACATCTAATGTGTGTGCGCTCCGTGTACGAATTGTCGCCACGGCGCGTGACGCACCCCAGGATTAGACAGTTCCAGCGTGGTGGGGCTTGATTGATGAGCCCATTCCAAATGTTTTCGCGTCCAAGTCAGTGGGAGTTTGAGTTGCCTTTGCGCATCTTAATACCAAACAAAACATTAGCGTCGGATTCCCAGGGCTGGCTGCCTCTCACTGGATTTCATTAGTCACCCCTCCACAGCACACAAATGCGCTGCATGGCTCCGGGACATGGAGAAGAGGCAGAGGCAGAGAGGGAGAGGAAGGGCAGGGGGCCATTAAGGGATCATCATCTCATCCGAGCTTCCCTACCGCTAAGGATCAGAGTGTTAGAGGAGGTGAAAAAATAATTTTTTTTTTTCCTTATTCTTCAGTAGTTTCTGATCAGCTCTGCTGCTCACTGCGACACCTCATGAATCTGGACCAAAATGTGGATACACATGAAATAATTAACTTTTAATCAAAGGCCTCAGTTGCTATTTGCTTATTTGATTTCATGTTTTTGCAGTGAGATTCAGCTCACCCGTCTAAACCGCTATATTTAAACGATCCCTGTCACATATCCAACCGGCTTCATCAGGAGAAACACTGATCTCATTCCCCCACTAATGAGGGCACTCATCTGTGTGTTTGTCTCCCCTGCCTACTTTTCCTCCTGCCAAGCCTTGATGCAATTACACCCCCACATCTGCAGGGGGCTCCCTCCTCCCATCAGCACGGGGCTTTCGAGGGGCCCTGGTGCTCCTGATTCACGGTTAATCAATCATGGTGCCTGGGTAATGACGCCCCACTGCTCCCCTAATGTCTTCTGGCGGGAGCCTCTGCCGCTGGCATTGAGCTCACGCAGGCACACATATGGCCGCTCTGAGTGAGTGACAGGACCCCTTTTGCGTGTGTGGCACCCCGCACGATGGAAGCCATCAGCTCTGCACATAGACACGCATGATGACAACCACACACACACGCCTGAGGCAAAGAGGAGAGCGACTGGAGAGAGGGAGGAAATAGAGGAGAAGTGCCGCTTGGCCAATCTTCTCACGTTAAAGTGAACTGTCAAGAACAAAGCAAGTAGGGCAATGGGATATTTTCCAAAGCAACTTGGTTTGGGGAGCATTTTGAGGCCTGTGACAGAGGGTTTGTGACATTCAGAATTCAATTTAGAATGTCCCAATTCAATTCCTGAACCTGAGCAAACAGGATGCAGAACTGGGATTCAGATTTGATTATAGGGAAGTAGATTTAAAATGAACTGAAATTCACGCACAAAAAAATTATATAACTGTAATTTTTAGCTGAAAAAGCAACGTTTGTCCAGGCAAACTTTGAATATTGGCTTCACAAAGCCTTGCTTAAAGGTTTTAAAAAGTTTATATGACTCATAGACAGTTTTTCACAAGGATAATAATAAGAAATTTTACTTCAGCGCCAAATCAGCATATAGGAATGTGCGACACTGAAGACTGGTGTAATGACTGCAGAAAATTCAGCTTTGCCGCCACAGCAATAAATTACATTTTAAAATATATTCAAATAGAAAAGTTATTTTAAATTGTAATAATATTTCGCAACATTACTGTTTTTACTGTATTTGCATTTTACTGTATTCATCAAATAAACGCAGGCTTGGTGAGCATAATGGTACAGTCCTTGTCAATATTTTAGCGATGCTTGTAGCACCATTCAAACAGATGTCAATTTTAAACCAAGCTGCTTTCTGATGGTCAATGTGGATAATTTGCGTGACCTACTTGAACATGCAAAATCTGAGGGGAACTTTTTCACCCTCACGTGAAACTTCTGATCGCATGGATTCCTATTGAAATCACTGGATTTCGCTCACAGAATTTCAGCAAACATCAGAAAATTTGACTGCACCTTAAGAAACTTCTTTCAAAAAACTCTTCAAGAAATGTACTGAGCCTTAACTTTTGAAGTGTAGTGTACTATATATATAAAACACAATTTTAGTCCCTTTCAAGGAAAGTCTGTTCACTCGGCGGCCATATTTGCAACGCCTCCGGGCAGCTATTTCGGGCATCCAAGACCAAGTCCTATCTATTTGAATGGGGGAATCCTGAAATCTCAAAAACTGCTTGGCGAACTCACCATTAAATAACATATTTCAAATCAGCAACAAAATCTGACATGAACTGCCCCATAAATGTTGTTTCTTATGCTCAAATAGTATTAAAAAAGCTTATTTTTCAGGCTAGATGAGCCAATGAGCATGTGCAGTCCTAAGTGTGAGTCTCAGGTGTCTATGGGAACCGCAATGACTTTATCAATCAGCAATTGGCTCTTTTACTTAGAAGGTGGGACCTATTCCGCCATAGTGCGCATTGCAGTTTCTCCCATTCATAACTAATAGGACTGAACCATCTATAGTCTTTGCTTCTATTGCTCAGAATGCATTACCTGCATTGAACTGCAATTCAGTAATTTATTTTTCTGTTATTCCAAATCAAATTATAATTCAACTTCCTGTGGGGTGTGGTCAGTTCAATTCAAATTAATTCAGCTCATATAAATAATATATATATTATTTATATATTAAATATATAAATAAACTTATATATAAATAAACTTGCCTTGCCTTACATTCTCCTTTAGTCTTCTCCAAAACCATTTTTTGATATTTAAAAAAATGAATTTGTTAGAATACACCTCCTATATTTTTATTGTCATTATTAGATTTCATTCTTCATATTTACTCTTTGCCAGATCAATTTTATTTGATACACTTTTAATAGATTTTGGTTGGGTTTCCAAAAGGCTCTTGTCAAAAGTCAAAAAGACATTCAGAAATTTCAGGAGGAAAATAAAAGACTATTCAGGAAACTTAACTGAATTTGTGAGATTCATAGAGCACATTTTCATTAAACCTATCTTGTCAACTGTCTGTGTCATTGTGGACTGGCTTATACGGGTGGCCCATTCAATCTGTTTGTATGAAGAGATGCTCCTCAGGCTCTAAGCATTTGTATGCAGTATATAGAGTGGCAGAGGCCCATCTGTGCAGCCTAAAACCATTCTAATTTATGTTTCACACCTCTTGCTGCTGCCACACTTTGCATCTCATAGCACATACTCTCTCTCTCTCTCTCTCTCTCTCTTTTCCCCCATCTCTCTTTTCAGTGGCAGTGACAGTGAAGTTGCTTTGGCTGTTAAAGAGCAATCCATCATCTGTTTAGAGCGCTTCATCAACATTGTGTACATAGCAGTGCTAAAACAGAGAGGATTTATGTTGCTCAGACAGAAGCTTTTTCTAGTGCCATATGGATGAGGTATAAAATCACAAAAACCAATTAAAAGGAATAACATGCATGCATTAGGTTGTGAAAGCTGAGACAACAAAAGATCACATTAGCAGCTCTTATATGCTTGTGCTCACAGTATCAGACTAAGGAATACAATCTGTTTCCAACCTTTCACAAAACCGATTCTGTTTTTTTTTTTTTTCATGGTATGAAGGTCTTGCCATTGCTGTAGTCTTTTGATCAGGAATATTTCATTTTATTGTATTGTGCTTTTATTACCACTTTTGAACAAGATATGAATTACTGAGATTCTAAAGTAGAACTGAGTTCTTATAAGAAACTGTTGTGGTTCTGGACCATGGTACTTTCAAGTACATGCACTCCAGAAGCCGATTTCAGTATTCAGTCAGATTTACCAAATATTTGCTACAAAATAATAAGTGATGCACCATTATAAAAATTCTGTACGCTGATAATTATTGTCATGTTATGACCAATAACTGATAGTGGATATTACCTACACGATTCTGTCTAAATAAATAAATTACACTGCTCAAAAAAATTAAAGAAACACTTTTTAATCAGAGAATAGCATCAAGTCAGTTAAACTTCAGGGATATTGATCTGGTCAGTTAAGTAGCAGAGTGGGTTGTTAATCAGTTTCAGATGCTTTGGTGTTAATTAAATTAACAACAGGTGCACTAGATGGGCAACAATGAGACGACCCCCAAAACAGGAATGGTTTTACAGGTGGAGGCCACTGACATTTTTTCCCTACTCATCTTTTCTGACTGTTTTTCACTAGTTTTGCATTTGGCTAGGGTCAGTGTCACTACTGGTAGCATGAGGTGATACCTGGACTCTACAGAGGTTGCACAGGCAGTCCAACTCCTCCAGGATGGCACATCAATAGGTGCCATTGCCAGAAGGTTTGCTGTGTCTCCCAGCACAGTCTCAAGAGCATGGAGGAGATTCCAGGAGACAGGCAGTTACTCTAGGAGAGCTGGACAGGGCCGTAGAAGGTCCTTAACCCATCAGCAGGACCGGTATCTGCTCCTTTGTGCAATGAGGAACAGGATGAGCACTGCCAGAGCCCTACAAAATGACCTCCAGCAGGTCATTGGTGTGAATGTCTCTGACCAAACAATCAGAAACAGACTTCATGATGGCCTGAGGGCCCGACGTCCTCTAGTGGGCCCTGTGCTCACTGCCCGGCACTGTGGAGCTCGGTTGGCATTTGCCATTGAACACCAGAATTGGCAGGTCCGCCACTGGCGCCATGTGCTTTTCACAGATGAGAGCAGGTTCACCCTGAGCACGTGACAGATGTGAAAGGGTCTGGAGAAGCCGTGGAGAACCATGACCAGTTTGGTGGTGGGTCAGTGATGGCCTGGGGAGGCATATCCATGAAAAGACGCACAGACATCTACAGGCTAGACAATGGCACCCTGATTGCCATTAGGTATCAGGATGAAATCCTTGGACCCATTGTCAGACCCTACGCTGGTGCAGTGGGTTCTGGGTTCCTCCTGGTGCACGACAAGGCCCGGCCTCATGTGGCGAGAGTATGCAGGCAGTTCCTGGAGGATGAAGGAATTGATACCACTGAATGGCCCCCACGCTTGCCTGACCTAAATCCAATAGAACACCTCTGGGACATTATGTTTCGGTCCATCCGACGCCACCAGGTTGCACCTCAGACTGTCCAGGAGCTCAGTGATGCCCTGGTCCAGATCTGGGAGGAAATACCCCAGGACACCATCCGTCGTCTCATTAGGAGCATGCCCCGACATTGTCAGGCATGCATACAAGCACGTGGGGGCCATACAAACTACTGAGTACCATTTTGAGTTGCTGCAATGAAATTTCAGCAAAATGGACTAGCCTGCTGCATCATTTTTTCACTTTGATTTTTGGGGTGTCTTTGAATTCAGTCCTCTGTAGGTTGATAATTTTCATTTCCATCAAACGATGTGGCATCCTTTTGTTCCTAACACATTACCCAGTCCATATCAGTGTAGATATCCAGCATGATATTTGTCTGATGTGTTTTCAAAGTGTTCCTTTAATTTTTTTTTTTAGCAGTGTATTAAAAATAGCTGTAAAACTAAAATCAGTCATTTTTAATGTTACAGTTTTTAGGCATTAAATGTATAGTATGACAAATAAATATTAATTTTAAAATTTTCTGAAGATTACATTTTACAGTGTTAGAAAATTTATGTTTTTAAAGATTAACTTAAAGTGTGAAACTTCAAGTGTTAAATGATGGTAAAGACAATGTAAATGTAAAAGTATGAGAAATTAGCATGCAAAATTAAATATCCAATATTGGTCGATATAAATCTAAAAACAGATATGGTATACACTTCATATCCTTAGAATAAGATGACAGGGATTATGGACACTAATGCAAGGCCTGTAGACGTATGAAGTATGAGTCTGTCAACCTAACCTACTACAGTAAGTTGATTTAAAGAAAAGCAATGTCAATGGTCACTGGAAGCTTCTAGACACTGTAAACTTAAGACACCATTACGCAGTAAATGAAGCCCTCCTCTGCGATCTTCAACTCACAACACAGCTAGTTGATTCAATTAATGTTCCTTCCCCCTCTGCTCTGGTGTCGACCGCAATTCAACTCGGAGCTTCCTTCCTTCAATGTTCCATGAAATTGGGCCAGATTGTTGTGTCACGTTAATTAATGTAATCCTCGTTGCATTGAAAGAGCTTCAAGTTAATAATTAGACCTTCTTGGTGACAAGATTTTATATGACATTTAGCTCAATAAATCTAATCTAATATTAAGAAAAGTGTGGACGCGATTTAGTAGAGTTGTTTTGCTACTGTTTTGCAAAACTTTATGTAACTTAGCGTTACAGGCGTTTCATATCACACCATATTGTCTCTATGCATGTATAGCCTGCATACAGCAGATAGTACATGTGTAAATCTG
This sequence comes from Mylopharyngodon piceus, assembly GCA_039654765.1. Lineage (NCBI taxonomy): Eukaryota > Metazoa > Chordata > Actinopteri > Cypriniformes > Xenocyprididae > Mylopharyngodon > Mylopharyngodon piceus. The sequence goes on from CM077443.1 coordinate 17,538,608, forward strand.
GCTCACATACCTTTCAAGTTTATAGAGAGAATATTCCAACAGAAATCAGGTTTTTAAAGATCACAGGATTTTTATATTTTTTTATCTATGAACCTGTCACATCAACTCTGCTCTCGTCTAACACTCAAATCTCATGAGCGACTTTTTCAGTAACTTTTCAGCGCCACCTGCTGGTGAGGACAGAGAATCGACACTATAGACCCTTTTCACATTTCCGGGTTTCTGAGAAGCGGTATAGTTGGGTAAAATTATATAGCGGTGAATGAGAGAATACATTAAATATATTTTTTTGTGTTTCCATTTGCTCAAATAGCAAAAGTAAAACTCCACAATAGTGTTTTCACAACTTTCAAAAAGAGGAAAAAAATAGAGAGCGATTGATAACGGCAGTCAGAAGAGAGAAAGATGTCATTTTTACCGTCACTCCCATAGCCGCTGAATTAGAAACACCCTCACAGCAGCGTTTACTAGTTTTTTGTAATTTGATGCAAAGGTAATATAATACTAAGTATAGTGTTATAAATGTACATACGTTTTTTAAAAAATGAAAATAAAAAAACCTTTTATTTACGATATTGATGACCGTTAAAACGCGTCATCACAGTCTGTGAAAAGGGTCCATGTAAACTGTAAAGGGAGTTATATTTCACATTTAAGTATTGTGTTGAATGTTGAATGATCAGTTGAAATGTGAAACACCAGCAAATTAACATTTCTGCATAAACAATTTCTCATATTTGCAGTCTGAAGCTTTATGTATATATTCATCTTTGTAGCTAAAACAGTGGAGTAGTACTAGCAACGCCAAGGTCATCGATTAGTTTGCCAGGAAATAACTGTTAAAAATGTATATGCCCACCATTCACTGTAAGTCGCTTATAAAAGCGTATGCCAAATGAATAAATTCAATGCCCATTACGTAATTTGATTTAATCTAAATATTTGACTGTAACAGATATGTGATGTTTATATTAATAATCTTGACGTACTCAGACGTGGTGTCGCTTTAGTTGCGTATTGACCTTAAAATACCTGTTTAAATATTTCTTAACTAGTTTCCATGTTAAAGACAATATATTTTAAAGATTTCTAACATTGTTGAAGTCAGTGCTTCATTTTATTAAATCTGAGATAAAATCGCCAGTGTACTTAAGGGCCTGGTTTCACAGACAGGGGTTAGATTAAGCCAAGTTACTATAACTGATGCAATGGTCTTGTTTATGGATTGTGATACTGGTTTATTGGAATTGGATAATATAATTAAACTGCTTATACTACTAGGGAAATATCATATACATAAAGCAAAATGTATATCGACTGTACCAAATGGTAGACTATTTTCCACTGATTTGAAGATTTTTTATGACTCTTTAACATCAATACAGAACAATCGAAAAGCTGTTAAGACATCTAAGCTGTTGAAAAGGATACTTAATGTAATAGAAACGTGACTGTTTTGTGATATAAGATACAGAATTTTGATTTGTTTTATATATTCAAATGTCTTTGTATTCCCCTACTGTTTCAATAAAAAAAAAAAAAAAGATTAAGCCAAGTTTAGGCCTTAGTTCAATTAGTACATTTAAGTAGCTTTTATAAATGTGCCTTAGCAAAAAACATTACTGGTGTGCATCTTGAGACAAAACAATGGCACTGACTTATTTTAAGATATGTCAGTGCAAGTTGCTTTTAGTTAAAACAGGGGGGCATACATTTTCTTACCTGAAGACAAACAACTTAAACACTGAAATCCACCAGTACTGTATCTCAAGTGTGTGTGGGTCGTCTCATTTTTAACGCTAGATGGCGGTCTTGTACCATTGAATGACCTGCACACAACATGGCTTTCATCTAGTTTGCACTACTGTCACTTTAAGCATTAAAAGGAAATGTTTTAGTAATTAAAAAAAAACATCTAGTCTTTCTGCCAACTTAACATTTTTTTTTATTTTTCTATATTCTGTAGTGTTACACAAAGAATGAATGGTAACTAATACAACTTTAGTAATGCAAAATTGAACAGAGCTTCATCTACAATTCACTTTAACACATCTGCTAGGAAAAAGGCCAAAGACAGACAACACACCCCAATAGACTGCTATCAAATTCAGAGCTTTATTAGACATTGCAGTAACAATGATAGCTTTTTAGCTGCTTGTGAAACTGCTTGGGAAGAAAAGAGATCAGAACAAAAAGACAAACCAACGAATAAGGAAACGGAACGTAACAACAGTGAACAAGAACTGGAATGGTAGTCTTTTTATGCAAGCTCCTCCTCTCCCTCTTCCTCGAACTCTCCCTCCTCTTCTGCAGTGGCGTCTTGGTACTGCTGGTACTCTGACACCAAGTCATTCATGTTGCTCTCGGCCTCCGTGAACTCCATCTCATCCATCCCCTCACCCGTGTACCAATGCAAGAAGGCCTTGCGCCTGAACATGGCAGTGAACTGCTCAGAGATGCGCTTGAACAGCTCCTGGATGGCGGTGCTGTTGCCAATGAAAGTGGCTGCCATTTTGAGACCGCGAGGCGGTATGTCGCACACGGCGGTCTTGACATTGTTGGGGATCCACTCCACGAAATAGCTGCTGTTCTTGTTCTGGACATTCAGCATCTGCTCATCCACTTCCTTCATAGACATGCGACCTCGGAAAACGGCAGCCACGGTGAGATAACGACCGTGGCGGGGGTCACAAGCAGCCATCATGTTTTTGGCATCAAACATCTGCTGTGTGAGCTCGGGAACCGTAAGAGCTCGGTATTGCTGACTCCCCCTGCTGGTGAGGGGGGCGAAGCCCGGCATGAAGAAATGCAGACGGGGGAAAGGCACCATATTGACGGCCAGTTTGCGCAGGTCAGCATTGAGTTGGCCAGGGAAGCGCAAACAGGTGGTGACCCCGCTCATCGTGGCTGACACGAGGTGGTTGAGGTCGCCGTAGGTGGGCGTAGTGAGTTTGAGTGTACGGAAGCAAATGTCATACAGCGCCTCGTTGTCGATGCAATAGGTTTCATCTGTGTTCTCCACCAGTTGATGGACGGACAGTGTGGCGTTGTAAGGCTCTACAACAGTGTCTGAGACTTTGGGTGAGGGCACCACACTGAAGGTGTTCATGATGCGGTCTGGGTACTCCTCACGGATTTTGCTGATGAGGAGCGTGCCCATGCCTGACCCGGTGCCTCCTCCAAGGGAGTGGGTGAGCTGGAAGCCTTGCAGGCAGTCGCAGCTTTCCGCCTCCTTACGGACCACATCAAGAACTGAGTCTACAAGCTCAGCGCCTTCTGTGTAGTGACCCTTGGCCCAGTTATTTCCAGCACCACTCTGACCTATGATTGAAAAAAAAGTTACAGATTATACAAAGCTCATTTTATTCAAAATTCAACATTCAGTCAAATTGCATATAAAACAGGCTTACCAAAGACAAAGTTATCTGGTCGGAAGACCTGCCCAAATGGTCCAGATCTCACCGAATCCATGGTTCCAGGCTCCAGGTCGACAAGAACAGCACGAGGTACATACTTTCCACCTGTCATAGTATAAAACACATGTTTCCACTCTTAATTAAGAATTCTTGCATGGCATTTGTTGTGTTTTATTATATTGCAAAAGTAAACTGACCAGTGGCTTCATTGTAGTACACATTAATCCGCTCCAACTGCAGATCACTGTCTCCATGGTAAGTTCCTGTCGGGTCAATTCCGTGCTCATCACTAATCACCTCCCAAAACTGACCACACAGAAGAAAAGGAGTCAATATTAATAATTTTATCACCTTAAATGTAAGCGTGATATCGCAAATCTTCAAAAATCCTTTTTAACGGTCTCTTTTAAAGTGTTGTCATGGCAACTTGCTAAACTACAAACAAGGCTTTAGAGGAAAAAAACAACTATAACGAGTTAGATCGCTAGTTACTCATTGTATCCTGTTATTTTCCTCTAGAAAAGCATAGTTAAATTAAAATTGTCAGGTAAAATTAGTTGAACACATAATTAGACAACATATAACGTTAACGTAAAACTATGTCCCTCGCGACTAGCCTGGATTGGTCTTATATCGTTATCAATACCCTTACTCACTTTGGCACCGATTTGGTTTCCACATTGACCAGCTTGCAGGTGAACAATTTCCCTCATGTTGAATCGTTATGGAAAAAAACACTTTTTTATTCAAAAACAAATGTAATGAACTTTCTTCGACCGCGCGTCGTCGACACTCTGCAAAGCACAGCGAACGGTTTTCAGTTTTAAATAACGCCAACCTTCGCTTTCAAACACAGGTGGATGAACGAGACGTCAATCATTCTTTGCCCGCTTTTGATTGGCTGAGGAACACGAGCTCTCACTGAGCTTCTGCTTTTGATTGGATTAGAGATGTTGTAATCTGTTGCCAATGGTTACAACGCGGCTCACACAGAAACCGTTTTGTATTGGTGGTAACCGGAGACCTGCTTTTATCGTTGAATAGAATAGTTTTTTCATTGAGAATCGTGTTACCAAGCACACCTACCCACACCAAACAGTGCATTGCATGTTTGGACTTGTTAACTTCTGCCTAGGAGTTTATCGCACTTGACAGGAATTATTATAGGATTTAATTTTCAAATGAAGTATCATTTTACAACAGCATAAAGCGAAATCATTTGAACATTGATTATAATTACATGCACATTTACTTACGTGGCAAATGTTCTTCTTACAAGGTGGCTGGACTGTGCATAAAGTCACGCCTTTATAAATTCTTTAAAATGTTTTATCAATAGGCTACAAAACCTCTTCCAGTTAATTTGTTTCTTGACCTTATTTATTGTAGAATGGGTATGCTTTACATTACTATGCTGAAAAATAAATATATATACATACTGGTATATAAAAAAATTATCAGTTTGACATTTAGTTATTGTTAAAGGGATAGTTCGCCCAAGATTAAAATTCTGCCATCATTTACTCACACCCTCAAGTTGTTCCAAACCTGTTTGGTTACCTATATTCTTAAAAATATCTTCTTTTGTGTTTAGCAGAAGAAAAAAAAATAATAATACAGGTTTGGAACAGCTTGGGGGTGAGTAAATATATAACTTTAAATCAAGGCATAGCCTGCCCTACCACCTCAAATTCATATGGAGGAAAATAAGGAATTAACTGAAGGAAGCTGCATTAAGACTTGCTGGCATTTTAAATCTTTGAAAAGCATCACCGTATGTCATTGCTGGGGGAGTTGCTTGTAAAGACATGCACTTTACAACTAATTAAACATCTGCGGCCAACATTTAGAAACCAAAAGGGTCCATTTTCCTTTTCAGACTATGTTAATGGTTTTGCATTTTGTTGGACTTATGCAATTCGTGTTAATATTAACCATTTTCATGTTTGATTTTATGGACTGTCAGTGGAGCGAAAGCACATGCATCGTATGAAAATATATGAATGGAACTGTACAAATTCATACAAATGATTCACCAAAAATTAAACTAGTAACAATTAGCCTATTTTGCTGTAGTGCAAGCAACACTGTCCACATCCTAACCTGCTCATTGTTTAAGATATGCATCTTTTCAAATAGAGATCACAAAAAAAGTATTGCCTACTTCCTACAGTAAGTCTTTGTATTTTCTGAATAAGGATACAAGCCCTGCACCTCCATTAGTTGACCCATTCTGATAATGATCTATAGCTGTTGATTAAAATAACTGAATGAGAGCATGAGAAAATAGCTGCTTTGAAATGGATATCTTTGACCCTGTTTCAGTACCTCTTTATTTAAATCAAAACAAACTAGTCAATATACACAGGCACAGACAGAAACACACGCTCATAAATATAAATGCTAAAAAGAATAAATACCCAATTAGACTGTAAATTGTTCCTTGCTGATGCAAATGTCCAATGCAACCAAGTATTTGTGTAGGCCAATATTGTGCTGCCATCCCTGAAGCACTGTCTCAGCACAAGTGGGATGCACAGCATCGATTCATTATTTATGAGTATCAGAGGTGTCATACAATCCTTATAGAGGAGATCATCCAGTTCATGCGTGCTATGACAGAAGCACACATAGGCTGAGCAGACACAAAACGAAATATGATTAATGACGAAGGCAGAATGATTTTCCACAGCAGGACTTACAATGCATTATGCTAGTTGTTGATGTATAACATATAACATTTGTATTATATTAATCAAGTCCACTCATCAGCATTTTGTCAGACCACAAAAAAGGCCAAAATCATGTTATTAGACCAAAGGACCCAAGATTTTGTGACATTTATGACAAAGTTTACTTAAGCCATATGCATAACACTGATTGGGCTAAATACTGTATTATATGATAACTATATGACTGTTAGCTCAACTGAGCAGCACTATCAGTTACTAAACACAATACCCTCAATACTACTGTTCAAAAATTTGGGGTTAGTAAGTTTTTTTTTAAAAGTTTTTTTTATATATATTAATAGGCTTACTTTTATTAAGCAAGGATGCATTAAATTGTTCAGTAGTGACAGACTGTAACAAGAGATTTATATTTGAAATACTGTTCTTTTGAACTCTCAATTTATCAAAGAATCATGAAAAACAGGTTTTAACAAAAATATAAGCAGCAAAACTGTTTCAGCTGTAATAATAATACAAAATGTTTCTTGAGGACCAAATCACCATATTATAATGATTTCTGAAGGATCATGTGACACTGAATTTTGGAAAATGGCTGCTGAAAATTCAGCTTTGCCCTTAGATAAGTATATGTAGATGCAACATTCGACCACTCACATCAGCGTGCCCGCCATCTTGGAGTGTCATCACTCACAGTAATCAATGATGCCACAACACTTCTGGTTGTGAAACCGCCGATATTTAAATTCCCGAAGAAATTGCATGACCTTTGCCAGGTGAGAATGTGTTGGTTTGTGTTTTTATATGTATATAAAATGTGTTATGTGTAGCTCAATATTAAATTGAGTTATGTGTATCTCAATATTACAGGTTTTTACTTTGGTAACTTTTTAATGTTGTGTTAGCTGATACCTTCGCCTTGTATTGTGTTTAGCAAAATCATCTGCTGGTCTATTGCAGATATAGATATTCATATATTCATACATGCATCTAACTATGGTTGCAGACGCTCAGTCAACTTGCTCTCGAATGTTCACGGACTGCCTTTGACTGTTCCAATATGGCGGACGGCTTATGTATAGCGGCCCATAGATACAGCCGCTAATGAGACATCTGTGTGTGTGTATATATATATATATATATATATATATATATGGATTTGCCATCACAGGAATAAATTACATTTTAAAATATATTAAAATAGGGCCTTACCGGCCCTCAAAATTGTGAACGGTAGTGTAGGTTTCCAAGATATTAGTAGTTATTATTTGATATTAATGTGTGTATGCTCAATATACAGTAAGGCTCATCGAAACTAGGACACTAATGTGATTGAGGTACTCCCTCAGGGATTGGGAAAGTCTGAACTTGAGAGGTTGTCTGTGTGTGTGTGTGTGTGTGTGTGTGTGTAAGCAGAGGTGTAAGGCAAAACTATGCACTGCATTATTGATTAACATTCATTGTGTAACCACACTGCAGCAGCTGCCTTGCACACACACACACACACACACACACACACACCTCTTTTTAAACTGAACAAAAACGCCTAGCAATAACTTTGAATAGGCAAAGTGGGACATCAGGGTGAATATCTCCCTGCAGCTTTTAGACATGAAACACTGTGATTTCACCTTCTTTAGTTTAGTTTAAGTTGACTAGACACAATAGAAATATATTTTTTAGTCTTGTGTACCAGACACTCAGGTTTACAGGTTATTTTGGCAAGGTTTGACCCTGTTTTCATTTCCTTGCTGTTGCTGGTGATCCCTAGAAAGAAAGATAACCTGGCTGGAAGACTTTCCCCTCCAGCACAACAAAAACAGCTCTATAGAAACAGCAGCAGTAATGCTATAGAAACGCTCCCCACTGAAGCCTCATTCAGTGACACAGGGGCAACTGTATGTACTGTATATTCATGGCCAAGGAAACTTAAAGCAAAGCAAATTTTTCTCTTTGTAGACTATTGAACATGTATACACGTAAATAGTATGTAGTCTTATGTTATGTGATAAGAAAGCAAAAAAAAAAACATCTTGTGTTGTCGTAGGTGCCTCTCTGAAAGACACTAAGAAGGAAAAAAAAAACTTAAGTACTTATAGAAATTTAGATTAGTATATGTTTATATTCTTGTTCTATTGCAGTCAGGACAGACCCAAAAACACATTCAAGTCAAATTTTATTAACAAATGCATGGACCTGAATAAGTCCTCAATGGCAGCCTTACATAATGTTGGTCACTTGACATTCTTTTGCATACTCCTGTTTTGCATTGCAATATTCTTATGTTAGTTTTAAAATCATACTTTTATCCTAAAGGCTTATTATATTATTGATAAGGTAGTTTTATTATTTTCGCTTTGGCCAACATGTGCTGTATTTAAACAAAACCTCAACCATAGTAAAGGTATATAGGTTTCAGTTTATCAGACAAATGTTTGACCTTTATGTTATTCATGAAGGAGGGCATCTATAAATGAAGATAAGAGCATCTCATGTGTCTTCAGCAACACAATGTGATAAGATGTTCATGCAACATGACACCTTGACAATTCAGTTTTGCATTCCCACCCAAGCTCTCTGGGGCTGTGCAAGAAAAGTGCTCACATCTAGATGCAGAATGTAAATGATTTGAGTATGAGAATGCAATTTATGTAAATGTGTTTGGGGAATAGGTAAAAGACTCTTTTCAGTAGCATTATATATTGGACGAAAGCTGAAGTTTAAGATATAAAAATATATAATATTAAATTGTTGTTTATAAAAATATTTTTGTCACTGGTATAGAGGTCATGATTATCAGTCACACCATAGACAGCATTCAAGATAAATAACTACATGGACAGAACATTTGCATTCATTTAATGATGTATTAGTCAAAAGTCCAAGATGTATAATGGCAGTGAAGGGGACCAACACGTTTGAAGCTCAAGAAAGTGCATCCATCCATTATAAACATACTGCACACGGGGGTTAATAAAGTCCTTCTGAAGCAAAGCGATGCGTTTGTAAAAGAAAAATATCCATATTTAACAAATTATATAGTAAAATATCTAGTGTCAAACTCGTTGGTCCCATTCACTGCCATTATAAAGCTTGGACGCGTCAGGATATTTATTAATTTAACTCTGATTGTGTTCATCAGAAAGAAGAAAGTCATGTACACCTAAGATGGCTTGAGGGTGAGTAAATCTTGGGGTAATTTTCATTTTAAAGTGAACTAATCCTTTAATGGTTCTGGTTTATATGTATATCATTTCTCATTCTTTGCTGAGGTGGTATCCACTCCTTCAAGAATTTTTAAATGGGAAATTACTTATAATGTATAGAAAGATGGTATTAATCCAACTAAAAAAAAAAAATCAACATAATTTTGACGTATTAGTATTATTAAATGAATGCAAATGTTCTGTCCATGTAGTTATTTATCTTGAATGCTGTCTATGGTGTGACTGATAATCATGACCTCTAGGTCAAAGTGGAAACATTTTGTCAAAGGTGCAGCTGACAACTGTGAACTGATGTTTTTGTACATGCAACTCTGATGACTTTCTGCTTACATATGAACTTGGATAAATTCCCACATTTTCCCACCATTTTTTATTATAATTATTATTATTATTTCTGTTCATTAGTAAAATGGATAAAACCTTCTTAACGTTTCTTCTTCAGCAAATCACCTCCCAGCAGGTTTGACATTATCCTGGAAGTAGCCAGGATTGGTGATGTTGCCAGAAGGTTTGTAAAAGGCCACAGTGATGAATTTGCCCTTTCCATCTGATGCCAGGCCAACCCCAATCTGGTCTGTAGACCTCCAGATCATCTGGGTGAAGTTACCTGTGCACATATGAAAGGTTTTTTTCTGGTATAAATATTCAATTATGGTTTGTGATTTATATTGTCGTTGACATATGTAATTTAACACTAACATATACATATTGAATCAATATTTGCTATTTTATTTTACAGCTTTAACCATTTAAACTCTTCAGCTGATATGAGTGCAAAATGAATAGCCTACCAGTTCCATTCTGAAAGCCAGGGGTTGCAAAGTTGTACTTCACATTTTCCTTGTACCATGACTCAGCAACCTCTTTTCCTACAGTTAAAAAATTATGAGTTTTTCTATTAACTGGTGTGCTATAGCTCTTAAACAGACCCATTTGGGGGAATAACCAATTTACCTGTTGGAGGCACCATGTTGGATGTCCATTTGTAAGACATAGTCTCTCCATGACCTTTGCCGCTGTTCTTCAGGGCATTAATGCTAATCAGATGTGCTGCCCAATCCTGAGCCTCTTTACTGAGGATGGGGCACAGCGAGAGAGGCCGTGCCCCGTGTTGCCGTCGGTAATCATTTTGAGCTTCAAGCAGAGACTGACGAAACTGTGACAGGATCTCACCTTCATCACAGGAAAAGAAAGAGCTGTTAATAGACTTAAGAGACTTTTGAATTGAAACTAAGGCTTTGGTCTTTTTAACATCACTTTTTACATGATTTCAAGTAAGTCTGTGCACATGCTTATACATCAAATGGTGTATACGTCATATTTTAATTGCAAGTGTTCCACAAAGCAGTCTTTGTGGGAGCTGATATTCTCAAACTAATGACCAATTACTGGTAACTAATCATTAAAACAACTAATAGTTTTTGAGTAAGGACATGTTGGCAAAGACTAATTAAAATTCCTTTAACTGAAAGGAAGCATTTATTACGCATTTATTCAGCCGATGTCAAATAGATGCAAAAAATAAACGTTGTATTAACAATTTTTTTTCTTATGAAAGTCCATTTCTGCTACATAAGGGACAGAAAAAACTTAATTATGACGTACCAAGCCGAAGTTATGACATAAATTGAAATTATAAAATAAAATGTTAAAAAAATCTCATAATGACTTCTCATAATTTCCACTTTTTGGCATAATTTTTAATTTTATGTCACAACTGTGATTTATCAAAGCATGCTTTATTTTCTAATGTGGCAGAAAATGGGCCTCCATAGTTTCTTGAGGCATTCATGTTCTCATTGCTTACCTTCTGAGCTGCTGCTCTGTGGAGACTGACTCTTACATGGTGCTGGTACAGAACTGTGAGATGATGAAGGCAATTGGTTTGACTTGATGCTGAGAGCACCAAGTGCTTGTCCAACTCTGTCAGCTGAACACCAAATAAATATGTTTAAAACTTTCTGTGAATTTTATACAATAAGGGTTTATATATATGTAATACAAATTGTACATAGTCACACTTTCAATCTACATCTACTTTGTACAATAATCAAAAAAAGTATATTGAGTATTATATCTCTGCACATGTAGGCATATCAGACTCACCAGATGGGGTGGATTTGAAGTCTACTTTGGAACCTGCCGGTAGGACATTTCTTTCAAAATATCCAGCATTGCTGATGTTTCCTGCTGGGAGGTACTGACCCACCACAAAAGTTGTGTTCTCATCAGTGGCCAGTCCAACTCCCAGCTCCTTTGTGTCCTTCCACACCACCTGTGTGAAGTGACCTGGAGAAACCACCAGATGTCAGAACAGAGACTAGAGCAAATGTCTAACCGCCCCAGAATGTTTACAGATGGATTCACCTGTTTTAGAGGAGAATCCAGGCCTGCTGAAGTTGTAGTCTTTAATCTCACTGTACCAGCTTTCCACTGCCTCACGTCCTGTAGAAATTACAAACATGCGATTTTTAAAACGTGCAAATAAGTTCATGAGACACAGCCGGTAATGAAATAATGTTTGCTTCAAAATAATTAACCAAAGCTCCAATTTTACGTAAAGAATTCACATCTAAGATGCCTGACTGAAAAGTGTGCAAGCGAAACATTAGCAAATGTTACAGACAAAGTAGTTACTAAACTCTGACCTGTAAGTTTTTTGTTAGCTAAGCTCCAAGCATAATATACATTTTCTCCATAATCTCCATTACTATGCTTGAGGGTCCTGATCGACAGCAGGTGTTTGGCCCACTCCTGCGAGGAGCGGCACAGGTTTTTGTTTATGGTGAGGGGCGGGGCTCCATGATGTTTGCGGTATGCATTGTGAGCCTGTAGGAACTCAGCCTCAAAGCTGCTGTCTGCTACAGACAAACATAAAGAGTTATTTGATGTGCAGACAGCACATCCCATGCTGACTGAAAGGATAAAGACAATTTTTCATTCTAACATTTCAAAGTATTTTTTTTTTTTTTGTTGCGTTGCACATGATCTGTTTCAGAAACCATAAAACAACAGTACAAAGAGTGGACTATCACATTTCATTTGCATCATGGCTAGACAGATATATACACCAAAAGGTGCATTTTAACCACATTCCATGACAACATTACTCTGTGTGTTTGCATTTGTGCAAAGAAGACACCATCAGCAAAGTGCTGAGAAGAAAACCTGCACAATTCAAAATACATTTAATGGCCCTTTATTCATCATTATACAACATATAGATGAAACCAACTGTATTGATTTTGAGGTACTTTACCTATACCACACTTAACTTACCCTTTAAGGTGGTTGGCACATGAAGATCCCCTCTGCCTCCTGATGGTGATATTTCAGTACTGCGAGGAACTGAGGGTACTCTGTTTGATACACCATGCATTGGTCCCACTTTGTCAGCTAAATGTTGCCAGATATATCAAATCTTTACTTTACTGTAATGAACATCATCTATATCTAATACTTTATTATTATTTATAAAATGTAATATTAAGGATATAGAAAAAATACGAAACAAAATTGTCTTCATAAATATCATCACTTGGATACTGTGAAATAACCATTCACTAGAAAGTGTACTCACTTGTACCAGTGGGCTTTGAGTCTACTTTGGAGCCTGCCGGTAGGACATTTCTTTCAAAATAACCCACATTTGTGATGTTTCCTGCTGGAAGGTATTGACCCACTACAAAAGTTGTTTTCCCATCAGTAGCCAGTCCAACTCCCAACTCCTTTGTGTCCTTCCACACCACCTGTGTGAAGTGACCTGGAGAAACCACCAGGAGTCAGTGTTGTAAAAGAGACTAATGCAAATTTAACCACCCAGTGTGTTTGCAGATGGATTCACCTGTTTTGGAGCAGAATCCCGGCTTACTAAAGTTGTAGTCTTTAATTTCATTGTACCAGCTTTCCACTGCCTCACGTCCTGTAGAAAGCAGAGGAAAAAAAGGTATGTAATTGTTTCCACATGCAGTAGGCCTATGTCAAAACACCGGATTGGTTCACATTGTGTAATACTAATGACAACACAAATGCTTTATATATCTCCAGTTTAGTGTCTTGTGATGAAGCTACAAAGTTATGACAACTGCAGAATGCCTACTATGGCATGTAATTATAGTGCACTCCACTTTGACCAGGAGTTGTCTGACTGGATGACTGTCCCGGGATGACAGGTGACAGCTCACGATGCTTTTGAGAAACACAGCCCTGGTTAAAAAGACTGGTAGCATTTATGGGAGGTTTGATTACCTTCTTAAAAGAATTTGACTTTCATTGACTGGTTTTGAGAGCAGAAAGCTGACCTGTGAGTTTTTTGGTAGCTGAACTCCAAGCATAATAAAGATTTTCTCCGTAGTCCTTGTTGCTGTGTTTGAGAGTATTGATTGACAGCAGATGCTCCGCCCATGCCTGTGCGGAGTGGCACAGGCTTTTGTTTACGGTGAGGGGCGGGGCTCCGTGTTGGCTGCGGTAAGCATTGTGAGCCTGTAGGAACTCAGCCTCAAAGCTGCTGCCTGGTAGAGAAGAGCGCAGTTTAATGATGTGCTTAAACAAAATCAAATTGTATACAAGTTTATTTCAATTGTTTGATGAGTTTGGATAAACTAAGGCACAGACAGGGCTTAGATTAAGCCAGGATTATATCTTAGTTCAAATAGGGTGTTAAAGTAGCTTTTATAAACGTGCCTTAGCAAAAAAAACTGGTATGCATCTTGAGACAAAACAATGGCATTGGCATGTTTTAAGATATGTCCGTGCAATTTGCTTTCAGTTAAACCTGGTCAAACCTGGTTAACATGCATTTTAGTCTGGGACTAGTCTTAAGCCATGTCTGTGAAACCAGGGGTAAATGTTAAAGTTAAAACTGGATAAATGCTACTAAAATGTTAAATAAATAAACATACTTATTAATTAATTAATAAGGAGAGAGCGAAACAAAAACAGAGAGAGCGAGTTATAATTGGAAAATTGAAAAAAGTTGTCTAGACTCACCTGCCATTCGTAAAGCTATGTGAGAGACTGCAAAACAAACACATGAACACGGCAGTTACACCACAGACAACAAAATATCTGAACCACTCCCATTATGTGGGTATGAGAGATAGAAATGGTATGTATTTAAATCTAATTAAATACATGGAGTAAATAGAAGTCTACTCTGTTCACTTTGCAAACCAGTGTTGAGTTAGACTCCTCATAGATAGTTTAATTAAAATGTGTTAAAAAAAAAAACAACAACAACCAAGAAACATCACATTCTCACAATGATTTAGTAATCACAAGAGCGACGATATTCGATTTCTGTAATATTCATTTACATTTAGATTGATTTGCTTTGAATGTTTCTTTGTTTTTTAAATTGAGATATTTTCTTGAAAAGTAACTCTTGTAGACTTTGAATAAGAAGTGCTTGCACTGACAACTGTGCTCAGACTAAAGCTAAAGCTTTTGCTTGTCATACATAATGGCAGACGCATTCATACTTTTAACCTGTTTCATAATACACTTCTGTTGGTGTTAAAACAATTAAACTAACATTTTGTGTTTGATGTCAAAAGAACCAAGTCATTGTATGCACTCTGTTACCCTAAGAGACCGGTTTCTTTTTCCATTTGACTGAATTTAACCAGTTTCATTTCCGTTTTTTTGCGAGTAGGTGTCCATGTGTGTGCTTGTGTACATGTGACAGGAAACTGCCATGGTGCTGCTCAGTCACTCAGTGAAAGAGCAAAAATGTTACTGTCGCAAGACTGGTCATTCTTGTGACACACTTGGACATTACACTTCTTGCAAGACAGCTACTCAACTGCAGAATACGATATGGTTTGTGATTTACTTATAGTCAGACAGCATTAAAATTAAATGTAACTAAAAACCACACATCACGACGCCTTGAGCAAAGCAATGAGCATGTTTGTATTTGTCTGTCTTACTATTTGTCCTAAGTGTAGTTTGTTTAATAGAGTGAAATAGGTTTGATAGGACATCATTATAGTGAATTTGCATAGACTGAAGATTGGCAGAAAATGCATTATTGCGACACACAATTGGTGTCTAAGACCAAAATGCCTGATACTGCAAGTTCTTTTCCTCTACTGTGACTAAAGCATCAGGCAGTACACTATTTGATGCATGCATTTAAAGAAAAAATAGTGTCTTATCTGTGATTATTTGAAAATGGATTATACATTGGTTATTTTTACTGTCTAACAGTAATCACATTGACAGATAACGCAGATAGTCTTAAAAAATTTACCTGTCCTGTAGTCTCCCCAAGGCAAGAATTTGTCTTTCTTTAAACGCTGTCTATTTCCTCTCTTTCTCTCCTTCTCTCTGTCTTGCTGACTAGCTCTGAAACCTACGTACTTTATATCTGTCAAGTGATGAAACGCCCCAAGACCAGGAAAGAGCACTTCTGTACACACAGACCCATATTTTCAGGTTTAATTGCCTTTGAAATACACACACACATGCACGTAAAGTTGTTTTTATATCATTATATAGACTCTCCATAGATGTAATGGGTTTATACTGAGCTAATGACATTTTTTTTAATTCCCTAACCTTAACCTTACCCCTAAACATAACTCTCACAGAAAACTTTCTGCATTTTTACATTTTTATTCAAACATCGTTTTAGTGTGATTTCTAAGCTGTTTTCCTTGTGGGACCTGACCAAATGCCCCCATAATGTCAAGCATTTGAGGTTTTACCATGTTTTTGGGGACATTTTTGTCCTCACAATATAGGTTAAACAAGTACACACACACACACACACACACACACACTCTCATCATAAACTAATTTTAATGCTATTAGGAAATTGGAGAACATGTTCAATCATGTGAAATTTAATATCTTTAGTTCATGTTCACTCCTGCTATCTTCTTCAGAATCGTTTCAGAATTGTCCTTGCTCTTGCATGTTGCGATAGCACTTCCTCTCTATTTGCGGTTGATTCCACTGACTTTTTTGGTTCCGTTTGTCACCCACAATAAGTAGTTATTTCAGATACAAGTAATTTTGTGCACAACAAAATCATAAATCAGCCCTGTGAAACTTGAGCAGATTTTTGAGTTTTCTCAACTTGTTTTTGTAGGAAATTTGAGTTTTCTCAACTTATTGTTGTATAAACTGAATACAACAAGTTGAGAAAACACAAAAATCTACTAAAGTTTGTTGCCTTAAATGTTTAAGTTTTCTTAATGTTTGATTTTTTTTACAGTGCAATGGTCTAATTTGTGCTTCCTTTGAGTCATTCATGTAAAAGTTTGTTTATTTTTTAACTGTTTCTGTTTTTGGTAAAGCTGCAGGGTACTTGTCGTAGTTGCCTTGGCATAAAATATTTTGCAAACTTCTAATTTCTTTAAATCTTTGCAACAGAGGTGTAGAGAATGCATGTTAGCATAACCACAAAACTGTAAACTGCAAAACTGTTATTCATTTGTTAATTTTATACAAATTATTTTTTCCCCTTTCACAGATCCTGTTATAAAGCAGCCTTCAAATACTACAGTGTCTGAATTGCAAGCCCTCAGTTGCAGAAAATGCAAGTCCTGCTCAAAGAAGTGACCCTCCACTTGAAGATGAAGATGTGACATTTAAACTCTTTTGTTTCTTTGTTTGGTTCAGGCATTTGCATGCTTACATTTGTAAAAAAAAAAAAAAAAAAAAATGCACTATTCACTTCTGTACTTTGTTTTTCAGTGACCTTTTCAGAATGTAAAAGTAATTCTTATTCATTGATGTAAAATTATGTACTTTTCCATAATACAGGTATAACTGAAATGTTTTATTTATTTATTTGAATGTATTTTGGTCGAAAGATTAAATGCTGCTGTACTTTTTTAATGTACTGTAAGAATATTTGTAATGGTGTACACAATATGTAGTGCATTAAAGTTTTTAGATTTCAAAGTGTGTGTGTGTGTGTGTGTGTGTGTGTGTGTGTGTGTGTATTAAAGAAATACACTTAAATTGCACTAAATGTACTTAAAATGGGTCCATTTTAACACAATTTCAATGTATTTAATATATTGCAAATAGCTTGAACTTAAGTACATCTTGAAATACGCTTATTATACTTCAAGTTGTTTTAAAATAATACATTTAATATGCACTTAGTATAGTATAATTTTAATATATTAAGTGTGTCCAAAAATCACAATTTAAATATATTTAGTGCAGTAAAATACACTTTATTTCAGTACACTTCCATAATGTACTTAAAGTGCTCTATTTTCATGCACTAATTTTGTACTTAATATACTAAAAGCTCTTCTTTAGTACTTCTTAAGAACATATAAGTGTACTCAACTGTGCTATTTTGAGACACCATGAATATGAACTAAACTGTGCTTTTAACATACTATCTCTGTATTAAAAAAATGTATTTAGTATTTATTTTTTTAAATACAGTATACAGTTTTATAAATACTCTGTATTTATTTTTTTAAATACAGAGATAGTATGTTAAAAGCACATTTTAGTTCAAATTCATGGTGTCTCAAAATAGCACAGTTGAGTACACTTAGATGTTCTTAAGATTATCTTAAGTACTTAAGAAGAATTTATAGTATATTAAGTACAAAATTAGTGCACGAAAATAGAGCACTTTAAGTACATTATGGAAGTGTACTAAGTGTACTAAAATAAAGTGTATTTTACTGCATTTTTTTTTTCACCTGGGAAGGCTCTAGCATCCCAGCAGCCTTACATACAATAATAGTACATGTAGTTTGGAGAATGGATTGATGGATGGAAAATCATGAATCATGTACCATAAAAAGAACTATGATATACTAGGTACTATATGAATACATTTCCACAAACCTTTCAGTTGAAATCATAAGTTTATACACCTTTGTGGAATCTGCAAAATGTTAATTATTTTAACAAAATAAGAGGGATCATATAAAATGCATGTTATTTTTTATTTAGTACTGTCCTGAATAAGATATTTTACATAAAAGATGTTTACATATAGTCCACAAGACAAAAAAAAAAAAAAAAATTTGCTGAATTTATAAATATGACCCCGTTCAAAACTTTACATACACTTGATTCTGAATACTATGTGTCGTTACCTGGAAAATAATTAACATTTTGCAGATTCTACAAGGTGTATGTAAACTTATGACTGTATGTATGTGATGCAGTGGGTGGTACATGTGCTCATAACATACAGTACTATGTTAAAGTCTTCTTGAGCACATTAGATGCTTCACCAAAACATTTGTTCAAGGGTGGTTATTTATAACCTTTATCTATTTATATCTCACAAATAGGTCGTTCCAAGTGTCTTTGAGGAGTTTCCACACCTTTTGCACAGTAAGAGCTGTTGGCATTGAATCAGGTTTGAATCTGGCCTGGGTTGACCTAGGTTGACCTGATCTTGACCTGTTGTCCAGTAAGTTGAAAAGCTCATTAAAGAAAGAAAGAAAAAAAAAAGATAAAAAAGAAAGAAAAACCAACCAAACAAACAAAAAATTAGGACTACAAGCAAAGAAAGTCTCTTGTAGACATACTACTAAAACATGTTTAAACATGTTTACATACTTTTATAGCTGTCTGTTAAGCTTTAAGTTAGGCATCATGCGTTTTCATTGAAGTGAGAAGAAGTTTAATTGATTGAACTAGCGCTCTGCTGGGCAGTCATATTGTGCAGATAATTAGTCTGTTCAGTTTGTACAGCTTATAAAAGCTCTGAACGTGGGATTTATACAATTAATTAATAGCCTATTCATTTCAGCGTGGGCGGTCAGAGTACCGGTGTTCCCTAAACTTTAACTCCCTGCCAAATTATTACCCATCTCGTTGAGGCCGATAACTGGTTGCCTAATCCCCACCCCCACACCTAATCCTAAACCTACCTATACTAGGGACTAGGGGGGTAATAATCTGGAGGGGGTCAGAATTCGGCACAACACCATACGCAAGTGCTTACTGGTGCATACCGGCCCACTTTAAGCACTGGTGGTATTCAAAAAGAGTGAACTTAGTAATTTTTTTACTCTCATTAATTTTCAACTACATGTTAACTAACTCTCATTACAGTATTAGTACTGTTAGGTTAGGGTTAGTAGAATAAGTTGACATGAAGTTGCAAAGTTACTTATAATCAGTAGAATGTCTGTTGGGGGAGCATCAAAATAAAGTGACAGTCTACTAATACTCTGATGACTGGTAGTTGACATGTACAGTGCCCTCCACTAATATTGGCACCCTTGGTAAATATGAGCAAAGGCGGCTGTGAAAATAAATCTGCATTGTTTATCTGCTTTAATAAAACAAATCACAAAATTCTAACCTTTCACTGAAGTAAAATAATTGAAAGTGGGGGAAACTCACATTATGAAATAAATATTTTTCTCCAATGCATGTTGGCCATAATTATTGCCACCCCTAGAAATTCTTAGGAGTAAAATATCTCTGAAGTATATACTCATTCATATTTACTTTTTTTTTTTTTTTTAGCACAGCAGGGTGACTAGGAGCATGAAATATAAATATGAGGAAACACAAATGCCAAATTTCCTTAATCATTCATCACAATGAGTAAAACCAAAGAATATAGTTCTGATGTGCAGCAAAAAATTGTTGAGCTTCAAAGTGGCTGTAAGAAAATAGCTAAAGCACTGAAAATCCCCATTTCCAAGTCAAGTCAAGTCACCTTTATTTATATAGCGCTTTTTACAATGTAGATTGTGTCAAAGCAGCTTTACATTGATAACTGGTACATTATTTGGCTGCACAGCAGCTCTTAAAGAATAGTGTCAATGCAGGTAGATCAAAGCACTGTTGAATATCAAATGTCAAGTCAAATGTCAAGTGTCCCCAACTAAGCAAGCCAAGGGCGACAGCGGCAAGGAACCCAAACTCCATCAGGTGACATCAGGTGGCAGACAAGTGGCAAATAGGTGTTTAAATGGAGAAAAAACCTTGGGAGAAACCAGGCTTAGTCGGGGGGCCAGTTCTCCTCTGGCCAACAGTGCTTTGTTACGATTCAGGTTGCCATCGTAAGTCCAATAGGATCGCAACATTCAAAGTATTTATTCCAGTTCCATCCAATTGAGGATCGTATTCATCACGCCGGTATGGACGGTTGTTGAGGAACTGTGTCGTGGCTGTCGTGTCAGTGAGGCCCTCACAGTGGATGATCTAGTTGACTCAATCTCTGCTGATACTTCAGGGCTGCGTTGTGGTCGTGTCAAGGCGCAGGTCCTTGGTCTCACCTGGATACGGCCCGGATCCGGTTGACTACGGTGAACCTCGGGATAACCAGAAAGACTAATATTAGCGTAGATGCCATTCTTCTTCTGATGTAACGAGTACATCATGTGTTATAGGAAGTGTTCCCGGTTCCGGCTGACCTAATTTATGCAGCCTAATAATCCTTTAACGGATTTGAAAATATAAATTGGTAATGTGTTATGTGTATGCCAGGTTAAAGAAATGCGTTTTTAGTCTAGATTTAAACTGACACCATGATTTAAATTTCCACCATCAAGACAATAATTAAGAATTTCCAATCAACTAAAGATGTTACAAATCTGCCTGGAAGAGGACGTGTGTCTAAATCGTCCTAATGTACGGTGAAGAGGAGAGTTTAAGTGGCCAAAGATGTGTTTGGTGCAAACAGGGATAAAAAGTACCCCATGCCCACGGTTAAATATACTGCTGGATCTTTAATGTTGTGGGCCTATTTTTCTGCTGTAGGTCCTGGACATCTTGTTCAGATACAAGGTATCATGGATTCTAGCAAATACCAAAATAAAAAAGATAAAAAAATCAAAACTTGACTGCTTCTGCTAGAAATCTTACAATGGGCCATGGTTGGATCTTCCATCAGGACAGTGATCCAAAACAAACATCAAAATCAACACAAAAATGTGTCACTGAGCACAAAATGAAGCTTCTGCCATGGCCGTCCCAGTCCCCTGACCTGAACCCTATAGAAAATGAGTGGGGTGAACTGAGGAGGGAAGCACCAACATGGAGCTGGGAATCTGAAGGATCTGGAGAGATTCTGTATGAAGGAATGGTCTCTGATCTCTTGTCAGGTGTTCTCCAAACTCATCAGGCTTTATAGAAGAAGACTCTATAGAAGAAGCTGTTATCTTGTGAAAAGAACATTGCAATAATTGGGTGCCAATAATTGTGGCCAACATGAACTAGAGAAAAACATTTATTTCATAATGAAATTTTCCCCCCACATCCAATTGTTTTACATAAATGAAAGGTTAGAATTTTGTGAATAGGGTTT
This sequence comes from Mylopharyngodon piceus, assembly GCA_039654765.1. Lineage (NCBI taxonomy): Eukaryota > Metazoa > Chordata > Actinopteri > Cypriniformes > Xenocyprididae > Mylopharyngodon > Mylopharyngodon piceus. The sequence goes on from CM077443.1 coordinate 17,560,203, forward strand.
CAATATTAGTGGAGGGCACTGGATTTGCAAATTTACTTATAGTTAGTAGAATGTCTAAAGTGGACGAAATAAAGTGATTATATATATATATATATAATTAATAAATAAAAATAAAAACGTAAAATATTAAGAATACTATGTAAGAAATAATTAATGTAACATCTACATACATCCTACTGTATTATGGTGTTATGGCAATGTGACCACTAGTGGGCAGCACAGACATATTGCTGTATGAAACGTCTCAACAGGAGACCGTTTTCATCTGACCTCTAAACAGTTTTGCATCTTCTTGAGGCTTCATTTTGAAACGTTTAATTAGTTAAACACATCTGCATGTTCTTTTATAGCTAATGTGATGAACTATAGGCTACCTGTGATTATTCTGCTAGGACACCCGCGTGAACTTGAGCAAAACTGACATCATCCACTAAAAATAACCTGAGACCAATTGGTTAAAATTTATTGCATCATAAAAGTGAAGTTCGCTCTGAGAAACGGTCTAGCATCATTTGTTTGTTGTCAATATTCTGTATCTAATGCAAAGAAATTGTCAAAAGTGTCCAAATACTCTCTGGGGTAGTGGGTAATAATTTAGCTGTTTGCCAACTAGGTGTTCTTAGGTTATCGATGAAGAATAGTATTACCATCAAATAGAAGTTGATTCAGTGCTTTCGAAGGCAGACCTCAAATCGCTAATTTCTTCCGAATAATTAGTTGCAAGTCCATTATTCTACTGGGCCTTCTTGTACCTTCATTATGTCCTCTTGAACCTCTTTGATGTCTCTCTCTCTCTCTCTCTCTCTCTCTCTCTCTCTCTCTCTCACTCACTCTCACTCACTCACACACTCACACACACACTCACACACACACACACACACACACACACATTTGGGTTTCCATGCTTTATTGGGACTTTCAATAGACAATGAATTTTATACTGTACGAATTGTATATTCTCTCCCCCAACCAAAAAATGTCTCCACAAGGACAAGGATTTTGGATATGGCCATTTACCCTACATTATGGGGACAAAATGTCCTCACAATGTAGGGTGTACCTGAACTTCACACACACACACACATACACACTAATGACTGCCGAATGTCACTTCAGGGGTCATATAGTAACTGCTAATGAGAGGAAACTTTCAAATTTTCCATTCTTTTGCTGTAATAATTTTGATGTGAGACAGAAAAAAAAATGACCATGCAGTAACCTGACAGGCCAAGTCATTTAAATCAGTCCAATTAGCACTAAATGCTAGCACACTGTATTAACACTTGCTGAAACCCTAATTACAGTAGATATTGCTGAACCTGATATTAAAGATCATTCTGATACGCTGTTAATACAAAGTGTATGAGGTTTATAAAACAGACTTTCTTTCTTTCTTTTTAGACTTTCTTTCCTGTAGTCATTTTAATATACATTAGTATATGTCACAGTCACTATCTGTTTCACTGTCCCTGAACTCCATTTCCCAGCACTCCTCCTGATCCACACCTGCACCCAGTCAGCTCATCTTCTCCTCATTACACAGATTCCCTGCACCTGCACATCATTACCTGCACTCACTATAAATACTCTCTTCTCCTACACTCCCTGGTCTGGTCTTGTCAATGTCTACCTTGCCATGTTGTTTTGCCTGACCCACTTACCTGCTGAATACTTACCTGTTGTTCCTGTGATATGTCCTAGTTCTCCACTGCTGCTGTTCTCCACCGTCTCCATGCTCCTCAGCTCCCTCTGGATCCCCTGGAACACACACAGACAACATCAGACTCCGATAAGCCACACAAGACTTTCCCACTCCCCGCCTGCTTACTTGTCCTCTCTCCTGTGTTGTCTTCATCGTTGTTTAATAAACCTGCTGTTATTTGTACCACTTACCTCAGAGTCCCTTGTCTATGTGCTGACAGTATAGGTGTAAAAGAGATATAACCTTTGTTAATAGGTAGCTCAACCAATAATTTGGTCCATGTAGACCATAAAAATGTAATATTCATGAAAATCCTTGAGTAAAAGCTTTAAACAGCAATCTAATGAACAGGGTATAAGGCATAAACCTACAGACTTTTTGGGCATAATGAACAGATCCATACTGTTTTAATCTATATTAATTTAACAAATTACAGTATAGCTAAATATTTTTGGCATGTGATAGATACAGTGCCTTTGTTTTCAAATGTCTTTGACTGATGGGGGGAAAAAACATTAATTTTCCACTTGACATGCTTTTCAGCTGCTTACATGAAAGGTGTGACACTTTAATTTCTCTGTTCAAATGAACCAAAAGAGTGATTTGTCAAAACACACTGAACGAGTGAAATGAAAATGAAACTTACATGAGTGTGTGTTGATGAATCTGACAAAGTTGTAATGAAACTCCTGAATATTTTTTTTTTTTTTTTTTTTTGACTACAACTGACGAATCTGTGTAGATAAGCAATCTAAATTACACATGACTTGAATCTTTGGAAATCTGTTTCTGAATTCTTTGGATTCCTGTACTGAATTGGAGAAAGAAGATAATGTTGTTTTGATTTTTATCAAACAAATGTTTTAAATCACATAAGTCAAGAGTTGTCAGCTTTTTAATAGTGTTTTTATTTATTTATTTATTTATTTTTTTATCTAGACTATTGTTTTATCTATATGCTTATCCCTGAGAAGGTAATACCCTGAAGTAATTGTATACTCTCAGAAAAAAAAATTTACAAAAAGTGTCACTGGGGCAGTATCCTTTTAAAAGGTACTAATATGCACCCTTTAGGGTCAAATAAGGTGCAGATGTGTACTTTTTGAAAGGGTAACGCCCCAGTGACAGCTTTTTCTTGCAGTAGATTAATTGGTGCAGGACCCCCCTGAATGCAATCCTTGCTCACGAGAACTGTTATGGAGAGTGTTTTTTTTTTTTTTTTTAAACCCATCACCCCGAGCCATCAATGTCATGTAAGTCTAAATCACTCTAGAGCCACAGAATAACAATGCTAACAATGTTGACTTTTGTCAGAACAGTTACAACAAAAAATTCCATAGACATGAATAAAATAAATGTCTGTCTATTGTTTTGAGCAGAGACTCAATACATTTTCTGTTTTTCAGTGTCATTGATCATGGGTTTATTTAATCAAAACACTTACCAATTTTGTAAATTTAATTCATCATTACTAAAAGAAGAAAAAAATGACGTTTACCATTTAACAGATGCTTAATTTCATTCAAGAACTATTCCTTGCTGTCAATTGTTGGCCAAAGTGCTTCACAGTTATAGTTAAACATAAGAGTAGTGGCTATCTTCTCTTTGAATTTTGGTGGACCAAATATTCCAACTTCAGACTTTCTTTCGTTACGTTGGAGAAAGTTTTTAGACAGCCAAACTTTAAGCTCATTCAAACAATCCAACAAGGATTTCAGAGACTGCTCATTCCCAACTTTGTGAGGTAGATAAATCTGTGTGTCATCTGTATACAGGTTCGGAAATGTCATAGGGATGACAAATGAAACCCAAAGGACACGTGCACAAAGAAAACAGTGTGGGACCTAAAATAGAGCCTTGAGGGAGACCATATTTAAAGGGGATCACAGATGATGAAGCATTTGCAAAATTAACAGAGAATGTTCGGTCCTGTAGATATGAATGAATAATAGGTGGCTGTGTTTTACAGTAATGTTTACCATTAAGGGAGTTAAAGATTAGGACAAAGATTTTAAAATAGATTTTGTGAGTAAGGAGGATGCGTTGTAGTACACTACGAATCTTAATTACAATGATAAACTAACAGCCAAACTTCCTCTTCTTCTTGAGATCCTGTGCTGTAATTATGGTTCTTTGCTCATAATTATATGGTTATTATTGCCATTATAAAGTGTAATTTGAATCAAGGTGCCAGACCCATAATCATGGTGTGCGCTCTCATTATTTCTAAAAATACACTATTATGCTGCAAACGTCAGGTTTTGTTTACTCAAAGCTAATTTTACTTTAAATGTTGTTAGCAAAGGAAAATAAGTACACATATAGTTGATTCAGATGAAAATTGTCTTCTATGGAGCTTTGCATCAGCTGTTATCCAAGATGAGAGGCTCCACAGGTCCAAGCACAGGTACAGGACAGAAAAGTTTGTACTGAAAATAGAGGAAGCAACTAGTAGTCTGCAGAATAATTGGGCACTACTCTCTACCTGTAGCACATCTTAACAAAATTCCAGTGTGGCATGGACCAGAGTTTTCCAAAAACTAGCCAGAAGGTTCAGATATAACTATAATTTAAGAAGAACCCTTGACTTTCTAGTGTCAATTAGCTGCAGGTTTCCTTTTTCTTCAAGGCACTGCCTAATTGCCTCGTACGTCTCAGATTCAAATGAAAACAACTTTATTGCTTCAAATTGGATACTGTGAATCTTCACTGATGTTACATAAATGTCTAATCATATTAAAGGTCTGTGTTACACCAAAATTCAGCAAGCCTTTATGGTGATGTTTCCATCAGTCAGCCAGGCTATTACCACTGAAACATTTACACCAATATAGTCATAATAATAAAAAATAATACTACTTATAATACCTTGTTCATTTTTCAGAGTTTCTTAAACCTACTGCCAAAGTGTATGTAATATGACAAAACAGGGGCCATGGAATTTTTGTATCAAGAAATAAAAGCCTAATTTATATGTAACTTTCTTTTTGTTCCTTTAAGGGATGGTGTATGGATACGTAGTCTATATTGTGGTGCTCAGTACTGATCTTCTATAACTGCTGCTGCTGAATGGAATATTTTCAGAGCTCTCTTACAGAATTCTACCAACCAGATCTCCCATCTCGTCTAAAAAAAAACAAAAAAACTGCATGGTGTACATGTTTTGGGAAAGTTAATTTGGATATGTCTCACAGATAATTCTTCATAAAGCTGCAGTATGTAAAAGTTGCTGATTCTAAACATCTTTTCTATCTGCAGGAGATCTGACACGAATTGTATTGATAAAATGTATTTATAGTCTATTTCAAAATAGATAGCATCACTGTTGATCCAACCGCCACATAGAATCAATTTGTAACAAAAGGAGACTACAAAGAAGCTATGTAAGAAACACCCATATATACTTAAAATGCATTTTGTCAAGTGTATTTTATGCTGTTTTCATCATTATTATGATGCAGCAACCAATAGTGTTTTGAGTATTGTGAAGACCGAAGACTGACTGCTGCATTTCTGAATACAACGACATGAGGTGTTTTCTGATGCATATCATTCTGCTGTTAATGTAGTTCTTCCCAGGTGTTTGAAATGCTGCATTACCAATTAAACCCTTCCATAATCTTATTTAAAGAATAATTATTTACAGACAGGACCTTTAATAATACTCTATGTGAGCATAAATATCTTTAATATAATGTCTGTATCAGTTTCTTTCGTTAAGTATAAATATTAAAATCTCTGTGAATTAATTCAATAGCAAAATAATAAAGAAAAACAATAAGTTACACTCCATTTCTTAAAGGGTTAGTTCACCCAAAAATGAAAATTCTGTCATTAATTACTCACCCTCATGTCGATCCAAACCCGTAAGACCTTCATTCATCTTCGGAACACAAATTAAGATATTTTTGATGAAATCTGATGGCTCAGTGAGGCCTCCATTGCCAGCAAGTTAATTTACACTTTCAGCGCCCAGAAAGCTACTAAATACATATTTAAAACAGTTAATGTGACTACAGTGTTATGAAGTGACGAGAATACTTTTTGTGCGCCAAAAAAAACAAAATAGCGACTTTATTCAACAATTTCTAGTGATGGGCGATTTCAAAACACTGCTTCATGAAGCTTCGAAGCTTTACGAATCTTTTGTTTCAAATCAGTGGTTTGGAGCGTGTATCAAACTGCCAAAGTCACGTGATTTCAGTAAACGAGGCTTCGTTACGTCATAAGTGTTTCAAAATGTTTTGAAATTTCAGTGGTTCACCACTGGGGGACGGTGATCTCTGTAAACCCATGAATCAAGCCTATAGGTTTTACCTGATCTCAGTTTTATACATTTGTAGACATTTTAATTAGACATTACTAGGCCTATAATTAAAAAGAATAATAGTAGTTAATAGTCTCTTATTGGCTTAGTTAAACAGGCCAATAAGAGACTATTAACTACTATTATTCTTTCATTTACTGAAATCACGTGACTTTGGTAGTTTGATACACGCTCCGAACCATAATTTTATTCAAATATCTTAATTTGTGTACTGAAGATGAATGAAGGTCTTACGGGGTGTGGAACGACATGAGGGTGAGTAATTAATGACATAATTTTCATTTTTTAGGGAACTAACCCTTTAACCCTAATACAGCAGTAAACTCAACACTATTTTGGGGCAGTAGGATGTTAATTTAAATGTGTTCATTTACTACTGCTGTTCTGTAAAAAAAAAAAAAAAAAAAAAGGAAGGAGGTAGGGGATAATTATGTTAACTTACTATATGAACAATATAAATCAATGAAGAAATGTATTTTCACTACTGTCAGGTGCACACAAGGATTATCAATCAGAATGAATTCATTTTGATTTAAACAAAAGGTGTCCATGTAAACGTAGCTAGTGTGGGTTCCCCTATTTCTTTGTTTTTAAATAAGGTCTCTTAAGCCAGTGGGGGTCCAGGACCACCAGATGCCCCTTCTTCAGACTTTTGTGCACATTAGAAATACATAAGTGTACACAGTTCCCAAAACAGTTATAGTGCACCATTTGTAGCTATAGTTGTTTAAATGTGTCTATCATGCACAGATATGCCCTCCAGCCTAGAGGATGAACTTTCAGATCTGATGCCACAAATCCATATATCATCAAATGGGAATTGTCTACAACTCTTTATCCTCCAGCTTCTTCTGCTTTGTTTAGACTATAATGCCATCTGCTTCCCATCAAAGCATTGGTTAATTAATAATTTTGTTTCTCTCCATATAACTGTACTGTGTTTTTTTTATTTTTTTTATTTTAATTTTTGTTTTTTTTATAAATATGTATATATAGATTTGAAGATCTACAGATCTAATTGACTGGCAGAGTGTTCAGAATCACATTTGCATAGTGCCTTTGTTATTGAGTGTAGACTTGCAATTGGTAGATCATTTTTATGCGAGTATCCAACCTCTTTGAATATTGTTTGTTTGCTAGGCTCTTTTCCACAGTGTTATATTCTGCTAACTGTAATAAACCTCAAAATAAACTTTCAAACAGCATTGAATTCTCCCTCGTGCTGTTTTAGTTCTCTTTCGAGCATCTGTCTTAAAATAATACACATACAGGTTTAGTGAACATCAGTCATCAAAAGGAATATTCTACATGTTCTAAGCTGTGTTGCTTTTTGCCTTTACTTAGAGATAATGTATTATTAATTTTATATTTTTAGGGAGTTTCAGGAAGCTGTAGCTATCTATCTGTAGCTAGCTAGCTATCTATTAGAATTTGATCCAACATTTTTTTTTAATTTGGATCAAGTTGATCCATCTATTTTTTTTATTTTTATTATTTTTTTAATAGTTAATACTTATTTATTCACTTAGGTGCAGGTGTAATGTGATTAAATTATTTTCCTAAGTCTATTTTTCATTTTATTTAGGACACAAATCCCAAAGAAATTGAGTACATTTCAGTGATATTTTTTTTCCTATGTTGAAGAAGTAAACAACATCAGAAAAGGAAAATGGTGGTTTTGAAGCACTCTTCTAATCAGTCCATACATTATGTTCTTGTACACACGTGATTCATTAAACACATATCACTGTAACAAGCCTGTGGGCGTTTGGACACACTAAGACACTAATTGAGTGGCAATATGTGATGTGCAAGACTGCTTCATTAAACATCACCATTGGAGTATACACTGCTCTTGAGGCAATAGCTTTTTCAGAACATGTGCCAGAAAATCTTGCTCTCTCAGATGTAGATTTGATACACTAACTGTCAACAGTTTTTCTGATCCCCATTGGCTTTGAGCATTAGTGTGAAGCCAGGTTTATTTCTTTATTTTTTTAAAATGCAGCCTAACTGCATTTATTTTCAAAATCTGAAATTAAATGAGAAAAATTAAAGTTTCATCCTTCAATCATCCTTCTGAGGGATATGGTAAACAGGTAAACACCTTTTGGTTTGTTGTGCATAATGGTTCGCCCCTAGACTACTTAATTAATGGAAGTCTGTTCATTTATAATAGAGATATTATATAGAAGTAAAAGTGGTGCTGGTTTGGTAGATAGATGCTGGAAATGTCAGTGGTTGTAGGTGTAATGTGTGGTAGTAAACCAACATGAAGAACACCAGAATTCAGTCTAAATCCTCTTTAATCCATAAGAGAAATCCATAGAATCCCAGGAGAAACATAAATTCTTTCCACACATAATGTTAATCACCAACAAAGAACTGAACAAAACAGGGATTACTTACACATAACAAGGGAACTAATTAGACAATAGGTGAATGTAATCATTAACTCATGAGAAACCAAGAAAATTAACAAAGTTAAGGAGAGCGATAAATTGAAAGGATACAAGAAACCACAACACATGAACAAAAAACACAATGAAACTAAACATAACTGACAGTAGAACAGCAGCTGCTTATATATTCTTGTATTGTGATGGACAAGCTCCCAATTAGTAATACAGACCAATTTCAATCTTAGGGGGACTTAGCCCCCTTTGAGGGTATACATGCCTCCACGTTGTGCATTAAAATCATGTAATGCATACATAGCCAAGGATTATCATTTACATATACTAGGGTGTATAGGCTAGGGTTGTGTACTTACTCTACTGCAGTATTCCACAGTATTGCAGTAATGGGTTACTTGTGTGCCAAATACGAGACTACCTGATTCCTTGTTCCCTGTACAAACGGTGTACACACACATACACACACACACTATAGGTCCTTGTGCTGTAGCACTGCTGTAAATAATTACAGCCCTTGCCTTCATGGTACAGAAATACACCGTGTCTTGCTTTGACTCTGCACTGAAGACAACACTGCTATTCTTGTGTCACTTCACTCAAGAATTGTTAAGTTCTTCTCAATGTTCTATTAATGTGGCTGTTTTTTACTTCTTACATTAATTGTCCCTTATATCTGGGGCTGTTCTGGATTGTTCTGGATCCAACTGGATTGTTCAGAATTGTGAAATAGGTGAGCGGTTGCAGAGAAGGTGAAAACTTATAAACCTGCTAATTTGAAGTGTGTCCAAAGTTTTAAACTGTTTTCAGACTTTAGACAAATTCCAGTGAATGAGAATTTGTTTTATTACTACTGGAAAAAAGATTTGCAATAACATATTAAAATATTTTACGCCTGTCTGGTACAGCTGTGTCAATTCCTAACTGCAACCCTGGTTCTGTTCTGATGGTCATTTTGACAAAATATGCTTTGCTTTTCAGTTGGCAATTTGGCAAGAGGTATTATTTATAACCATTTTGAAGAAAGCATTTAACTGATTTAACCTTTTTTATGATGTTTTTTTTTTTTAAACAATTAAGCCCAAGGACCTATTTTTCTTTCTAAAGATGCAGCAGAGCAGATACTCACTTGTCTAAGAGCACATAGTGTTCTATCTTGTCTTTTGAAAAGATAACTTTGCACATATGCTGGTCATGGGACAAAAAAAAGCAACTGTGATTAAAATAAAACTTGTGGCACATTGCACTGTGCACATACTAAATGTTCTTTCCTGCAAAACAAAGTCAAAAGGCCATTATTATAAAATGCCTTCTTGAAATAAGGACCTATAATGTAAATGTTTTCACTTGACAGAATTGTATAGTTTTTAATATGTAGGAGTCTAAAGAAATGTGTATCCCAATTATCCAAGTTTAAGCTTTTATTTTTCCTTTTTTTTTTTTTACCATGCAGTTCATTTACATTGTCAAACCAATACATTTAAAATAATTTAATTAAAGCCATGCACATTTGTTTCCAATTGTCCAATCAGTCACTCCAGACACAAAGCAACAATTGCTTAAAAAAAATCACAAGACTAACAAACAAAATATATTTTATATCCTTAGTCTGTTTTTGAACAGAGACCACCAACTGACATTTATGGACGAGGCTGGCAACAGTGAACCTTTTAGTTATCAAATCCCTAAATGTGGACATGTACAGTACTAATGTATAGCTTTCTAACTCTGCAGCACCTATAGAAAGTTTTCCAGTAATCTTTTGCCAGTCTACATGCTTTACAAAAATTGAACTCCCCATTGAGACAGTTCTCAACATTCATAGCCTTTAAATAGTCCATTTTTGATGCACCCTGTGAAGTCTTCCTGCCTTCCATTACCTGCTGCACAAAATGCACAGGCCATGACTAACTGTTCTGCTGTCAGCCAACCACCCCCCTTCACAAGAAGCATGTTTTAGTTATTACTGTCACCACCTGCCTGATAGAAACAGATTCAGGTTTTAAAAAGCCTGCTGAAATGGCAGGTCTTTAAAATGGAATATAGTCAAGAGCTGATGTCAGTCCAGCTAGTCCTGAAAGATGGAGAAAAACTGATTTCACTCAATGATATCCAGATCAAAAGCTTGTGAGGGTTAGATTTTCAGCTAAGTGGCAGCACTTTTCTCCTGACTAAAGGCAAGCATAATACACCAGCCATTATGTACATTCATTTTACATAAATTCTGATCTGATAAATGCACTTTTCTATAATGGTGAGCAACCACTGATAAACAGTTTCTTTGTTTCCTTTTTTAATGGATGAGTTTAGATAGGGAACCAACAGGCAATTATGGCTGTCAACTATAAAGTGTAAACAATGGTTGGAAATCAAGTAATTATATTGTCTTGCGACAGTTTTAATCTAATTAATATCAAACATTACTCTCGTGGGTGAAAAATAGAGGTGATCTCAACTTAATGGAAAATAAAAATTTCTAGATAATATTTTAATAATTTGTCTTTAATATAATGACACAGTAAAAGGCAATTAATTCTGGAAAAAACATGTCTAATATAACAAGCTAGTACAAATGAGTCTTTAAACAGAAACATGGTCACACTTTAGATTATAGGGTCCAATTCTCATGCACTATTAACTAACTATTAACTATGACTTTTGTCCCAATAAACTCCTAATTACTTCTTATTAAGAGTTAGTAATGTAGTTGCTAAGTTTAGGTATTGGGTAGGATTAAGGGATGTGTGGTCATGCAGAGTAAGGCAGTTATAAGTACTAATAAACAGCCAATATCCTAGTAATATGCATGCTAATAAGCAACTTAGTAGTGAGAATTGGACCCTAAACTAAAAATATATGGCTTCCTCTAAAGGAGAAGCTGATATTTGGGAGTCCTATCAAAAGACTTGTAAACCCCTTCTCTAAGCAGTAAGTGATTTCTGTTATTATTGGACAAATCTCATTCTGATTCTGTCACAGTCATGTCATGTTTAGTTTCATTGTCTTGTTCTGTTTAGTTTCTAGTCATGACTTTCCCTGTCTCTGTTTTGTCTGGTTTCTAGTTCTTCATTAGTCGTCATGGTTTCTGATTAGTTACACACCTGTTTTTGTTCTGTTGATCATTCCCTCTGTGTATTTAAGCCTTCGGTTTTATCAGTTCTGTGTTCTGCGTTAATGTTATGTCATGTGTAGAGGGTTTGATAAATTTACCTATTCTGTTTATTCATTCTGCAGCTTCGTCTTTGTTTGGGGACAGATTCAGCTTTCATAATCATATTACTGAATAAATCATGTCTACAATCAACAAAAGCATCTAAGCATTTGAATCACAGACTAAACACACACCATTTGAACATATTTTTCTGTGACTTTAACATCCTTCTATTACTAACTCTGACTTATACAGCAGAAAAGCCTTCGGAAAAAACATTGTCATCACTTTTCCTGCATTACAGTTGTGAGAGCTTTACTCTCTCATTGACATTAAAGAGTTTTCTGTGTTTCTTGTGCAACAGCAATGTCTGTACTCTTTTACAATGGGATGCTAAAAGCTTTGTCTACTTAATTGCATTTCTCCCATTTAAATTTAACGGTGAGATTTTCAAAGTTTTCATGGCCAAAGCATTAATCACCAAGACAGCTTAAAAACATTGTTTCTCAAATTAATTTTGCAGCTGAATATTATGCCTTTCCTATATGCATATAATCAAATGAATACCTTTCTCTAATCCACTGTTTCTCCTTCCATCTTCGCTGATTCCATTTATGGCGTTCTTAGTTCATTTCATTTTTAAGATTTATACAATACATATTTCCTCACTCTTCATAATTACCATTCATATATATTACATATTTGATGGTTTGGGTTGAATTCTTTGGGCAGGAGTTCAGGCTATGTTTGAAATAGCATACTATCTTGGCACTATTGGCTGCATACTGATTTTCTATTTGACAGGAAATTAGTATGCGCTATACATGCTGTGCATATTCTGCACATATGTAATATCCAGAAGATAATATTAATTCAATGTGTATGCCGGCTCCAATGTATGATGTCATTAATTCAAATACTGTGTGTATCCACAATCCTGTTATTAGATGCCGGATTGTCTCAGGGGTCTCTGCACAATCTGCCATTTCCAGTGACTGGTACAATTTGCCAATGTCAGCCACCTCTGCAGTCACTGTAAAAAAAAATCCTAATTTTACGGAAAATAACTGTGATTTTTTTTTACAGTCATTTTCTTTTATTTTAAATTATACCCAAAACTCTGTAAAATTACAAACAATGTATGTAAATGAACAACTCGGCTGTTATTTTAAGTATTTTGACATTAATGAAAAATTACAGTAATTCACATATTTTTTACAGAATATTTACTGTATTTTTTATACAGTATTTTTTTGTTTTAAATTACAAACAAATGTTTGTAAAATTACAAAAATAATCAGTAATTAAACAGTAACAAAACAGTTAAATGATAAAACGGTCAAATGAATGGCAGCCAAAAAACCCTGTAGAATTAAAGTAAAATATCCTAATTTAAATACCCGAAAAACACTGTTATTTTCTTAATTATTACGATCAAATACCTTCACTGTAAAAAAAATCCTAAAAAAAATGGTCAATGACTGGCAGCTACGGCTGCCAAACAAAAACTGTAATATTAAAGTAAAATATCCTAATTTAAATAAACCGAAAAACACTGTTATTTTACAGATTTTTCCTGAATTGTATTTCTTCACTTTAAAAAAATCCTAAAAAAAAAAAAAACGGTCAATGACTGGCAGCTACGGCTGCCAAACAAAAACCATAAAATTAAAATAAAATATCCTAATTTAAATAAAGTGCAAAAAACTTTAACAAAAATTTTCTTTAAATGTTAAAAAATACTTTTATTTTACAGGTGTTTCCTGATTTGATTCAAATGACTGGCAGTAACAGAACATTAAACACTAACAGATCTCTCAAGATCTCAGCATCTTCACTTATTACAGTCCAGACTTTATTTCTTTTATACAAAGGTTCTTATTGAGAATTAACAAAGATTTAGATGATGTTTTATTGAAAAAAAAAGTTTGATGTCACCATCATGGAGGTGAGCGTTTGCTTTAGTTGAGCTCTTGACCCTTGACTTTTTCCATGTTAGTTTTTCTTTGACTGCTTTAACTGTGTTTTTAATGTACGTTTGTTATAGAAAAAAGTGCAGAAAAGAAACTCTGATCAGATTTTTTTTTTTTTTTTGGGGAGCACAGAGACATCAATAATCAACATATGAATCTCAACAATGGTGACAATCAACAGAGCTTTTTTGCGACTTTAGTAGCTTGTTTTGTGAAGTTCAGAGTTTATCTGATTTTTTAAAAAAAAAAATTATTGTCACCGTTGTTGAGATTCATACGCTGATTCTTGATGTCTGTGTGAGCCTGAATGACATTTTCTGCATAATGATTTAATAAAAATGTTTATGGTATTACAGCATTGCAGTAGTACTGGCATGTTAAATTACAACTAATATTAAACAATTTAGTCAGAGACCAGACTCTGGTATCAGTGAACTAGACCACTTTATGAAGACTATATCATCACTTAAAAAGTGACCAATGTCATCTGATCAGAGTTTTCAGAGGCCAACTAAAGCAAGCACTGACCTCCAGAATGGTGATTTCAAACTTTATTATTTTATTCAATAAAACATCAACATCTAAACCTCTGTTAATTCTCAATAAGAACTTTAGTATGAAATAAATAAAGTCTGGATTGTAATAAGTGAAGATGCTGAGATCTTGAGAGATCTATTAGTGTTTAATGTTCTGTTGGGATTTAAAGGGTTTCTGTATTGTGTTTTGTGTGTCACCATTGTGCTGGAGAGTAGAGCCTGTGCTTCAGTCCAGGATGAGCCAGAAAACATTGGTGTTATGCTACATGTTGCTTTATTTCAGAGGCAATAACATATAGTTACAGTAATTCATTCATGTGTGTTCTTTCTGGTTAAATGCAAGAGATTCACATTTTGTAGTGAATGTGTTTCGTTTGTAACAATTCAGGATATACCTGTAAAACAACAGTGTTTTTCTGTAGAAAAATTTATTGAAAATTTCTGTTAAAGTTTTTTACACTATTTAAATTAGAATATTTTACTTTAATTTTAAGGTTTTTGTTTGGCAGCCGTAGCTGACAGTCATTGACCTTTTTTTTTACAGTGTATATGCCATGAATGGAGTTATCCTGCCATGACACTTTGTGTTCTTCTTCCTCTTCATCCACACATGTTGCCTCAAGTTGCTGTGTGAAATATTGACTGTGTTCATAGATGTTTATATTTCAACTAGGATGGTTGGTGTTGGAATTTTAAAGAACTAAGATTTCCTCATTTGGCCAGCAGAAGGGTACATAAGAGGTGAAGATAGCATTGTCTTGAACGATGTCTGAGCATAGGGTCATCTTTGCAGTTTTTTTTAAAAGTTGGTCTCTAGTTTTGCCCTCTGGAGGCCCAATGAATTCCTGATGAAGATAGTTAGTAGAGGCATATAGGTGGCATTGAGTTACAAGCTTTCTTGGAATTGATCCAGGCTGTGCTCAAGTTGATTTTGTAGATGTAACTGCTCAGGTTGCTAAATCTTCTGTTCTTAACCAGCGTAGCTGTGCCAAAAAGTGATTTGTCACAATAGTTGCAAATGTAGGCGCGGAGCATGTGTAAGGCTGAGCAGGGCTTAGTCTTCCCATGGCCACGGACTAGCTACACTGAGACTAGCGTGGAATTTTCTCACTCATACCACTGCCTGCTGCTGCTTCTGACTGCTCTAGAAAGAAAAGAAAACTGATCAGCAGTTATGGGCAGCTTTTCTCCTTAATATTAGCATACTGGCGAAACGTGGCAAACAATCCAGTGCGTATCTGTGTCTGCGCTCTGGAGAACGTCAAAGGTTTCTATTTACAGCATGTTTTTGCAGCACTGAGTATCGTAGCCAATTAAACATATCTGTTGATTTCTTGAACGCAATGGCTAATCAGAGGTGTTTAAGTTAGCACTGAAAACTTGAGCGGTGAAAGGATTCTGTGTTCTGCACACTCGCAAATTCTCTTATTATAACAAACAATTTAGTAAATAAGAGATTCATTATGCAGTCAGCTTCATTGATTATAACAAAACTTTGTGAGATTGTAATGAACTAAGATTAGTGACAGCTTTTTAGTGATTGCAAAAATTGCATTATTTCATAACAATTGTACTGTGGAGGCAATATCTTGTTTCAAGGGATGTTTAAAATGTTAAAATTGGAAAAAGAT
The DNA here is from genome assembly GCA_039654765.1 of Mylopharyngodon piceus. NCBI lineage: Eukaryota > Metazoa > Chordata > Actinopteri > Cypriniformes > Xenocyprididae > Mylopharyngodon > Mylopharyngodon piceus. The sequence goes on from CM077443.1 coordinate 17,575,937, forward strand.
TCCAAACTTCTTCATTTAAAGGGATAGTTCACCCAAAAATGAAAATTCTGTCATCATTTACTCACCAAGTTGTTCCAAACCTGTATGAATTTCTTTCTTCTGCTGAACACAAGAGAAGATTTTGAAAAATATGGGTAACCAAACAGCTGATGGGCCCCACTGAAAAAAAAAATGCTATGGAAGTCAATATAAATATCTTCTCTTGTGAACATCTGTAAGACTTATAAAACTTCCTACTCATTCAAAAAAGTGATATCATCGTATTGTGCTGCTGAATGAAACTTATTCGAAGGCTTGCTTGTCAGTGCTGTTTGGAATGCTAAATACAGTTATTTTCACAGGGTTATGAAAAAGATTGACAAGCATTTTTTTTTAAAGGGGAAATACATCTCTTTAGCCTTACCCTGGAGTTGGGTCACCATCCGCTTATGGTTGAAAACACAGTGCAGTGAAAACACTATAAAAAAGAAAAGAAGGTAAGACCAGCCATTATGAAAACAACACCAGAGCCACTTTTTGAAGCACAAAACATTCACTTAGCAACACTAAGAGAGAAGGAATACCTTTGGCTTGTTGTATATAATGATAGGGTGAATTCAGGGTGATTGGGACACTTTTTGCCATTGAGATGACTTGGAAAAAGTGTCCCAATCAACCTGAATTCACCCCTACTTCTTTTTGTGTATATATGTTAATATAGGTATTTGCATGTGTGTTCTTGGGAGAAAAGACTGGTTCTATTTTTATTGTTCTGTTTTGAATAATGAAACATATTCCAAATAGAGAACAGAGAGGGAAAGGGGCAATGTTTCTGATTCAGATAAAGACAACATGCCAGGCACATGCACACTTTCCTTTGCATGAGTAGACTGCTGAACTGTGCTGCAAAGAATTAGCATATGTTTTATGTTGGTAGAAGTGAATTTTTCATGTTCTGTTCCTGAGTGTGTGGTAGGTATTGTGTGAATGAGTAAAATGAAGGTCTGCTTTTTAGACATTGTGTGCTGCACAATAACAGGCTCTGTGTTAAGTCTCTTTAAGAATATTTGTCCTTAGATGTCAACTTTGTCAGCCCAATTTCAAATTTCCTTAAAAATGACAAAAGAAGTACTTGATGGCCTGTTGGTACATGCATAAACAACATTTTTATTCCAAAGCTCCTGCATCAAACATATTACATTGTCACTCTCAGAGAATAACAGCCTCCAGCTGTTCCTGGTACATGATGCTACAGTATTCATAGTTAACAAAGATACTTAATTAATTGTGTTTGTAATTTTCAACCTCTCTCTGTGAAAGTATTGAGAAATCTGGGAAAAGATTGCTTGCTTGGAGGCAAGATGTTGAAATTATAATTTAAAGCTTTGCATGGGTTTATAGGATAAATATAATCTGACATACACCAGGTCTAAATTTTCATCTGTTGAGTGGGATATACTAGTAAGGCATAGAACAGGTGGCCTTATCAACAGAGACAAATGCAAGTGTAGTAAGAGCATTTGTTTATTTAAATTATTTAGACTAGTTCTTATCAATGTGCTTGAACTTACTCAAAACAACTAAAGCCACCTTATGGCAAAAATAAACAGTGAATCATGCAGAAAATTCGTGTAACCTTATCCCACATAGTTAGCTCTTTGACTCTGGTATGTCAGAAAACATCATTTGAATATCTATATTGATATGACAACTATATCATCATGAAACATGTAACTCGATTTTTGAGATGCTGCTAAAACACTTCATAATCTAATGAAGAAATGGGAATAATTGCTTGGAATCTGTTGGTCTTTTCATGAAGAAAGCTTTGGAGATCTATTAAAATTGCCATGGTGATAACTGAAATCAAAGCAGCTTCCATTAACATGGGTTGAACGAGAACTACTGTAAATAATAGGCTATACGTGTTATCACAGTATGCCCTAATTTTTCTATTTAGAGTAGCTAAAAAGGCTAATGTGGCATCTTTATTCCCTTCAGGGAGATCGCAGCCCGTGTGTAGTTTGTTTCTCCTCCTCTCTTCCTCTCACAGCAGCAGCAGGGCGGGAATCTCTCCATCAGGTTTTAGTAGTATGAGCGCAGCGCGTGCAGTAGCAGCAGTTTACTAACCAGAGCAGCGAGTAAACAGCACAACTTTACTCAGAAACAAAATCTTTTGATTTGTTTTTGGATCTTTCCTCGCTTTGAGTTAATTTCCTCTCAAAGAAAGCAGAGAGTTTCTTCTGAATCAAGAGTGGAAGCGTTTATCTCACAAAAGGTGAGACATTTTTAGCTATATATTGTTTGTGGCTAGGAAAATGTTGTTTTTGAAGATCACGTGACATGTTTGGAATTGGCTCTATTTCACATTAATTTGCATTTATTAATTTTACTTTAGGCTATGTGGATTTTTAATATAAAATCATATTGACTGAATTAGCTATTTTAAATACCGATAATAGCCTATCAAGTTTTTATATTTTTCTTTTTAATATGCTTTTCTCATTTAGCTTTGCTAAACACTTAGCACTATTAAAAAGATGAATTATTTAGATTATCAGAATCATTTAGATTAGATAAGATTATTATTTATTGCTGTAATCGTTAATGTAATTTCCATACTTGCAGTAGCTGCTCCTGACGCTTCGTCTTGCCGTGCGTCTGGTTAGGCTACGTCAGTTTCATCTCATCGAATTAGTCAGGTAAACCCAACCCACATCTATTTAGATTTTAAATTCGTATCTTAATCTGAACTGTAACACCATTGCGTTCGCCGTAACATTCGACATGTGATCATTGATCCTCATGCCAGCAGAGGACAGCACATCTCAGTGTGATGTGTCAAGTCAGAGAGGTACATATAGGTACATAAATACAGTAGTATGTAGGCTATTTATGTATGTATAAATACAGATCAGATCAATCAATCAATCAATCAGTCAATCAAATGATTATAAAGGCAATATATGCACTTTTAGTCAGCTCTTTTGAGTGCATCATTTGCTAAATTTGCCTTCATCTAACCTACCATGTGCCCAACTTTGAGGGTGTGGTAAACTGCAGTCTATAATTCTGGATCATTGATCTGAATGAGTGATTTTCACTATAGGCTAGCTATTTAATCTTTATGAAATCATTATTTCATAACATTTGTACTGTGGAGGTAGTATCTTGTTTCAAGGGATGTTTACAATGTTAAAACTGGAAAAAAATTCAAAACGTCTTCATTTAAAAGGATAGTTCACCCAAAAATGAAAATTCGGTCATCATTTACTCACCAAGTTGTTCCAAACCTGTATGAATTTCGTTCTTCTGCTGAACACAAGAGAAGATATTTTGAAAAATATGGGTGACCAAACAGTTGATGGGCCCCATTGACTTCCATAGTATGGAAAAGAAAAAAAAAAATGCTATGGAAGTCAAAGGGGCCCATCAACTGTTTGGTTACCCACATTCTTCAAAATATCTTCTCTTGTGAACTATCCCTTTAACTTTAATCAATGAGTGGCATCTGTAGGACTTATAAAAGTTCCTTCTCATTCAAAAAAATGACATCATCCTATTGTGCTGCTGAATGATACTCATTCAAAGGCTTGCTTGTCAGTGCTGTTTGGAATGCTAAATACAGTTATTTTCACAGGGTTATGAAAAAGATTGAAAACTATTTTCTAGCATAGTGACTGCCTTTAATTTCCACATGAGTCACAACAAAAATTCTGATAGCATGTTGATAATATGTTGTATTAAACAGTAATCAATACCTATTTGTTTGTCATGCCATTGAATGTATGAAATAAGCACGTCAACCCTTATCCTATTTATAATATGGCAGAAAATAGGGTTATTCTGATTGGAGAGGAAATGTTTGGAAAATCAAGAAAAAAATGAAACTCTTAAAAATGCAACAGTCTTCATATTATGTAATAGATGCTCAAGGCTGTCAGTTGTGAGAGAGGGGAATTGATTTGGTTACCTGATTATACAGACAATGACAAACCTGACAAACCTTTCTGTAAGATAAATTGTGAAATTCTGTGTGTTTTTACTGTTACTGTAGACCAGAGTTATATAACAAAGATGAGTAGGGGTTCAATCATTTGATTAAACAGTGCATGGGCAGTTGGGGTGAAATTGCTGCTGGATGGGGGGCTCTGAGAAAGCTAGTTGGATTTTCATAGTTCACACTCCAGAGGAGGCACAGCGTGTACAGCAGTATGCGTCATTATTAAACAACACAGTTCAGCCGAGTCCACAAGACCATTTGATCTGCCTTTAGCAAAGACAGGCAAAGTATAGCACCACGAATGTACAAATAATTTGTTTAGCTATAACTAACTGCTGTAGAGCCCTTCCCACAAGATGTGGCAGACTGGATTATAATCAGTCTCTCATATAGTTGCAGATTTAAAGTGGGAGATAAAGGATATAATAAAATAGAAGGTGGCTGATTGAAAGTAACCGCCCATCACATATTTAATCTATACAAAGATGAAAGTATATTTTGGTCTGAAGTTCTGTGAGGACAGTCTTTGGGCAGGGTCACGGTGAATGAAATCATGAGAATCTCGCCTTCTCAGTTGTCCAAAATGTCCACACACACACACACACACACACACACACACAAACAAACAAAACCCTCCGACCTCCTGGCTTCGCACCACATGCAACGCTCCTGGGAAGAGTGCACCACGGATGAGTCATCTCATCTCCGCTAGGTCTGCCTGCATGCCTTACCGTAAAAATCTCGTAAAGTAGCGTTATGACAACCTTTATTTAATTGGCATAAGTATCGATATGTAAAGCTTGGGAGTTGGGACTGTTAATAAGCCTGACATGGCTGACGTTGTTAGCGTTATTTCCACTTTTTATTCCAAATACAACTTATAATGTTACATTTGCTACCATTTTGCCAATTAACGAATACAACTTTAGTTTAGCTCTACTATACTATATTGTCATAACGTAATTAAACAGTTTGCTTTTACACACACAAGATGTTCTGTGCAATTTCATAATGATAGGGTTTGAAATGAACAGCTGTAAAATGCGGGTAAAAATCAACTGTAGATGGTAACGATGTCAAATCATTTGGAAGGTTATGTTTAAAAAAATTGTTCACTCAATTTGCTGGCGAAGTTTATGTAAAATGCGCAGATTTAGCGCACATACTCAACTAATGAGTCAATTAAATATAGCCGAATTGAGCAGCATTTGCGCATTTATGACTTACTTCAACACAACCGTCACTAAGCAACAAATAAAGGCGCGCTAATGTAGGGTAAATAACCCCAGTGTAAAAAGGGGTCGCAACAATGAGCAGACCCTGGCCAGATATAAACACTGATTTTGCGGCAGCGATCAAAATGAGTAGATGACCATTGAAACTAATGTTATGCTTCAAATAAAGATTGTATTACATTGTTATGCCAGTAGGTGGCGACCAGTTACTTTTAAAAATGTACTTGATAGAGATCGTTTAAAAACTCTGGACGAAACAAGTCTTCATTCATTAATTTCAAAGTTTTTTTTTTACACAATGAATTGATTTAAAATAACAAATTTTTTTTAATAACATTTTAGACGTTTATAAATAGATGTATAACATTAAATAGAAAATTTTGTCAGAACCTCAAGTACTTATTTTGTTTAGTTTTCTAATGTTTTGTTAAAAATCCAGATTATCCAGAATCATAAATTAAGCTTAAAAGAAGATATAATATATTTGGCATCTAACTTATTCTATTAGCACTGTTTCTAATATTAAAATGTACAAAATGCTTCGAAGCTTCATGAAGCAGTGTTTTAAAATCGCCCATAGATATTTTTTGAATAAAGTCCTTATTTTGTTTTTTGGCGCACAAAAAGTATTCCCGTCGCTTCATAACATTAGGGTTGAACCACTGTAGTCACATGAACTGTTTAAATATGTCTTTAGTAGCTTTCTGGGCATCTGAAAGTGTTAATTATCTTGCTGGCAATGGAGGCCTCGCTGAGCCATCGGATTTTATCAAAAATATCTTAATTAGTGTTCTGAAGATGAACGAAGGTCTTACGGGTATGGATCGACATGAGGGTGAGTAATTAATGACAGAATTTTCATTTTTGGGTGAACTAACCCTTTTTTGTTTGTTTGTAGTGCTAGCAAGCGTTGACAAAGTCAGCAGGGACAGATGTATGTACAGCTAAAAAATGAAGCATCGTTTCTCTTTTTTTTTAAAGCACTTTATCTCAGCACTGCTCAGCAGAGTTATTGAATGCAGAAGAATTACTTCTACATTGGCACCAACAGCCTTCTTATCTACAAGTCATCATAGATGCTAGGCTGTCTCCATTGACATCGGCCTTAAATGCTCAAAACACCAAGCTATAGCTGTGTGCAGCTGTTTTGCAAATTGATGAAAGAATGATTATCTTGTCAGATCTCGTCTCTTGTCTGTCTCTGCAGTGCGAGTCTTCGTGCTTAATGGATGAGTTATTAAGTGGATGTGAACTCCTGACTAGAAGCCGAAAGCTTGAGGGACTCCACTGCAGCACACATATACACCTTCAGTATTGCTTCAGAATCCTGAGAGAGCAGGATTAAATAGATTTTGTAATATATCAATGCAAATCATGGTTCGTGTTCCTGGCTTTGTTTTTCAAAAACTTTCACTGTAACTAAACCTTGTGGAAGGAAAAGTTGTGTAAGGGGATTAAATACTAAGCCAGATAATAAAGCCCAAAGCAGGCTGGTTAGGTGTGGGTAATGCTGCTTTATTCAAATACTGCATTTAGATATTCTATGATTATGACTAAAACTGCTGCCATTAAATTTCATTAGCACCTCACTGCTTTCTGTTTCAGCTACATTCTGTGCCAATGATTGATATGCCCTTTTCAATAGAGAGAAAATATCTTGTTAAATTTACATTAAAAATGGCAGCTGTGGTTGTATAAAATATGGTGACAATGTTTCAGGTATTATGGGATAGCATATTGGTGCCTATATGTTTTATAATAATATAAGGGACATACACACAAACACAAAACACCATCAGGGTAACACACATGATGCTAAAATAATGCAATAATCATTAAATAAATAACAGCAAATGTAACACAATAATACTACTGATAACAAAAATAAGAAGAAACAGAACTATTGAAATAAAATATAATCATATGTTGTGTCAGGGTCACACAGGGACTTCTAATGTGCTTTTTATGTAGTTTTACAGTAAAATTAGTTCAACACCACATACGAAAAAAGAAAACTGAATACAAACGTTTTCAGGATGTCTTTTCAACTGCAAAATACAAAGCTATGAGTTTTGATATTTAAGATTTTTCATTATCTTATTTTTCATTACATTATTTCATTTTCATTAATTTTTTATTATCAATGTAAGTGCATTGCTTTGTTTGCAGAGCATGAGTGCAAGGCAATGACAGGACAATATTAGTACAACACTTTCACATGGCATTTCTATTATTTAACGTTTTGCTTTTTTGCATTTGCTGTTCAGTCATTCAACACAAAAGCCATTCTCTGATTCAAAAAACAAGACATGGGGGTGGACAATCCAGAGTGTCAAACCAGTCATAATTTACAACTCATCTGCTCACTATCAGCTGAGATATGATGCTTGGGAAGGTCATGTCCTTCAGAGTTCACAGCAATATAGATCACATCAATTTTATGACAAGACAGCAGTGATCTGAAAGTGAAAATGGCTTTCAATGCAGATGAAGTTCCGTCAAAGCAGACTATAACTGATGCATGATAATTTATATGTACATATGAAATGCGGATCAAAAGGACAGACTTCAAGGCTATTTCAGCTTATTGCCTGCTTTTTAACTTTTTTTATGAGCATTTAAAAAAAATACACAAAATAAATAATTTTGTAGCTTTGTTCATAATTTGAGTCAACTTGATTAAAAAATCAGCTATAGAACAACTTAATTCACATGAAAATGCAGCCTGTCTGAAAATTCCTCCCACTCTGTTTTTTTTTTCTTTTAAATTAAAAAGAGCAATTATTTTTAGCTTTAAGTGTTTGTAGACAGTCATATTCTCTTTTGTTTTCTGAACTAGCTGATACAAGCTGCTTTCAAATTAATTTTCTCATTCATCCTTGCTGAAGTTGCTGGTTTGTGCCACAAATATGGCTGTATGTGTCTTTTATAGAGAAGCCATTGTTCTCTCATCTCAAAGAATAGTCAAGGTGAATATGAAAATGGCAGTAAATTAATGTGGATCGAACCTTGAATTATACATGCCATCTACCATTAGAAATACTACATCAGATTGCTGTTAAATATGATTAGAGGTCTCTGTCTTACTTGATTCAATGCAACATTTAATTTCTGACATAATAACTATATAATTAAAAACATCTGTGATGTGCTGTCATATGCTAACCTTACTTAAACTTGAGCTTTTATACCTCATTTCTCCCATGTCTTTTTACTGCATACACATCTCTCAACAAGAGCACATTCACATTGGAAGTATTTTCATCAATTACTCTAGTTTGTAAAGCATAAAAGACCAACTGCTTTTACACTATAAATTAAGAGGACTGCATAAAAGAGGGTCGGTAATCCATGCGTCTTATCTTCTTCGTGCATTTTATACGTCATATCTTATATGTCACAGTTGTTTATCCAGCATACGTGACCTCGCCTTAAGCTTTCATGCAGAGGAAAGGAGCTTGCTTGCCAGATAGATTCAAGATTGTAACCAAAAACAGACTCTTCACCAGTACTCTGTGACATCACACATAATGGATTTTTTCTTACAAGATGTGACTACAATTTGAATTATTCATAACCTCCCCATTTTAGCAATACAAAGCACAGACAACTACAGACAACCAGTTGGTTAGAGAATGGAATAGAATTTATAATATTTAAAGCACACTGCATGTTAATGCACAGTAATGTGCGTAAAACATTAGAGTGGATTTGTGCACACCTTTTATCTCATTAAAATAATGACATTTGATTATACCTTGTGGGAATATGACATATTGAAGTGGTGGAAATATTCTTCTCGATATGATGTGAAAAATATGAGGGTTCCAGTATTATATGCTAATAGTTACTTGAACATTTTAAAAGTATAGCAGGGATGATATATATATATTTAGACTAATCACCTTTTGTTTCACATACAGTATTGGTCTGAATAGTTCTTTAATTTTTCTTTCTCCTCAGAAAGATGGCGATGAAACTATTGGACCCCAACTCCACTATATCATCTCCATTTTTCTCCCCTGTGGAGAATGGCCACAACGTCTCAGTGAACCGTACCTCCTCTCGTCCATACCATTATCCAAACATCACCTATGTGGACTTCTATCTGCACGAGCCCTTGGTGTCTGCTATCTTCATTGTATCCTACCTCCTCATCTTTATTGTGTGCATGGTGGGAAATGGAGTGGTGTGCTTTATCGTGGTAAGGAGCAAGAACATGCGTACGGTCACTAATCTCTTCATTCTCAACCTGGCCATCAGTGACCTGTTGGTTGGCATCTTTTGCATGCCCACAACATTGGTGGACAACATCATCACGGGTAAGGCCCTTTTTGCTATCAAATGTTTTCTGTGTTTTTTCAAACAAAATTGAACTATATTACTTGCATTAAAAGGGTAAACGTACAAAAAAAATATTGTTGTTATATAATTGTAATGTATAGTTACAGTAAATATTATTTTGCACAGTTCACCATCTAGGCATAAATACCTCTTACATCAAATTAATTATACGAAAGCAATAAGGTACGAGAGGCTGTGCTGTATCGTGCATAAGTCACAGCTGAAGGGCGTTGTTAGGCACGACGTGAAGCGGAGCGCCTGCAACCCCTTCAGCCGTGACTTATTCACGATACAGCACTAGCCTTGAGTACCTTATTGCTTTTATAAAACGGTTACTACACAATACAAATATTAAAGCCAAAAAATATGTATCAATGCAACTTTCATGAAGTAAAATCACTAAAAGCCTTCCTTCCGCCGGAAAAAGTAGTCCCTGACCGTGACCAGCAACAGAAGTTACATTATCACGGCATTAGATGGCGGCAAAGACTGTCTTTATGAGTGAGCTACTCAGTAGTGAAGACTTTTACATTGAAAAGACTGAATTATTGTAAACACGGAACAAGACGCAACTGACAAATGCTTTGACTAGGGCTGTCAGTCACGGAAAAACCCCTTAACTGTTAAAAGGACAAGATATTAAACATATTTTTTATTATGAACATAGCACTGACCTGAAGGAAAATGCTAAATCTGAATGCAGTTAATAAACTCACTCACTCGATCTTTTTCTCACAATACTCTTCTACATAATACAGTAAGCTTCAATGAACAATATCATACAGTTTACGTTGCTAAGAGTGGTTGCTAAGGGTGTTGTGTAGTGATACACAGAACCGTTGGGTGAAGCGGTCATAGCCGTGTTTTATCGTGAATAAAACAGCTATTGACCAATCAGAATCAAGGACAGGAACTAACCATTTTATAAAGTTTATATATAAAACACCACTTCATGAAGCTTCAAAACATTTACGAATCTTATTTCAAATCAGTTGTTCGGAGCTTGCTTCATTTTAACCAAGTCACATGATTTAAGCAAACAAGGCTTTGTTACATTGTTTCGAACCTTGGTTTAGAAACTGCTGCTAAACTGTAAAAAAGAATTGTTGGTTTAACTTAAAAAAGTAAGTTACCTGATTGCCTTAAAATTTTGAGTTCATTGAAATTAAAAATGTGAATTAATACAACAAAGGCAATTGGTTTAATCAACAGAAACTCATAATATTATGTTATCTGAACCACATTCATTTTTGAAGTTGATTTGACAAAAGAAAAAATGTTGTGATAAACAGTGTAGATGAGGTTGATCTGGTGAACCCATGAACTAGTGTCTAATGGTTTTAACTGATCTCAGGTCAGTTTTAAAATGTAGGTTAATTTTTAATTTTTTACATGTGTATAATACAAAAAGGAAAACAACATTTAATTGCTTCTAATTTATCTAGTTTACGAAAAGCTTTCTAGTTATACACAAAAAGCACTACAATATACAAGCCCTTATTCCAAGATACACACAGAACAAAACATCACACACTTCACATCAGCACTACACTTCTACAAGAGGGTAAAACCAAAACAGCACATTCCCATGATGCTTTGCAAAGGAACAGCCAATTAAAACTATTTCCTGAAGCCACTTAAGTCAGAATAAATGGTAACTATTTACAAAAGGCCTTTCTGTACAGTGCATGATTCTAAACTAACTCAGGGGTGAAATTAGCCAAACACCCACTTGTATAGTTTCTAGCATCAAAATATCTGTTTATATGTTCAGTGGTGACATAAAAAAGTGTTAACTTTCCATTGAACGGGGGACAAACATGATAACACCAGGCAGTCTAAAACAGCCACATTTGGTGCTTATACAGGTATTTGATGCACATTTAATTTATCAGTATTTCAAGAGGATGAATGCTCAGGCATTATAGGCCTAGAACTAATCATAGAAGAATGTTTAGGCAATTTGTAGGCAATCAAGTGAATCTGACTGAACAAGCTCGTCCTGAACACCCTGAAATTGGTCTGTCCTTCTACATCACAATAAAGGCTGCTAAACCGAGCAACATTTTTTTTCTAAAATGAGTACCTTTTGCTCAGTGGATTCTTCAGAGAGGAATGACATTTTTCATTGGCTGCATCCTCATTTCTTTCATCTGGTTACCATGCAATCATTACATACTTCGAAGCCTACCGAGTGTGCTCATTCATCAGAGAATCTACAATCACAATCACTATGGACCTCATGGAGTTGTTATGAATCACACTTCTTCTTGCTAATCCTCCCCACCGAGATGTGTTCCCCTGGAGCTTAACAAGCTTCCAATCAGTAAACGGGAAGAACCGTCTATTGTGAAAGGCATCTGAATGCAGAAATGAACTGAAGAAATTATACTGCAATACTGCAAAGACAGTAGCAGGAAAGATTTTACAAAGCAGTTTGAAATTTTGTTACTTTTAAAACAATGGAAACATCCAAGGGATTCTGAGCCTTTGATGTTTTTTTTTTGTACAATAGAAAGAACTGTAGATGACAGAACTAAAACAACTTGTAAAGTTCTGAAAATTATCAATGTGTTCATGCTGCAAAGTATACTGTACATAGAGATACTATACATAAAATATGAAAGAAGTGACTTAAGTTCATATGCGCTGTTGAGCAGAGCGACTTAGTGCCGCAGATATTCACAGCCATGCTGATATTCATGCTTGCAAGTGTGATTTTTTTACATTTAGGTTACTTTTGCTATCATCTAACGCTTCTTTAAAACTCATCTTTAACACTAATAATTTAATAACACTGTTGAATGTAGTTTTTAGCAGATACTGTACATTCATTCTGTCAGCATTCTGTCAGACCTCATTCAACAATTATATGACTGCACTGAATATCAGTGTTTACTCAAAGCATTTCTCCTGCATATGGCAGAAGAGGAGGTACATGACAGTTATATTTATGGCATTTAACAAATGCTCTTTTTACAGAGCGACTGAGAAAAGTGCATTAGCATCACATATGATACCGTTGCGATCAGCAGATGGCAAAGCATGCAATCTGGAACACGACCTGCTAGGAAAGAAATGCTACTACAAAGATTAAATACAGGCCAGTGTAAAATAAGCCAATGATTTTTTTTTTTTTTTAGCTTGCCCAAGTATTATTCTGTATGTCCTGACTGTGGTTATTAAAATGAGGGTTGTAAATGACAGGTTAGTCTTCAGTGTGACACCAATGTTCTTGGCGTTTTGTGTGGATAAGATGGTTCAAAATTGAAATGTCAAAGTCTTGGAAAGGGTGGTTCTTGGCTGAAATGAACAACAGTGCAATTTTTGCTAAATACAGCTTAAAATGATGGCTGTTATTGTGCCTGCCAAGTATGAAGTGATTCAGTGAGGATGCCATGGTTGTCAGATACAAAGAGTTGTTAATCGTCACAGCATTATCAGTGTAAGAATGATAGACATGACAACAGACAACATTTACAACGTTGACGAGCCAGCAGATAAATATAGCGATTTCAAAACTTAAATTTTACGTGCATGCCAAAGAGAAACGTCCCATATGAAGTGCATATATACAAAAATGCAATGCATTCACCAAGTAAAAATGTACATAGCTTCAAATGCTTGAAAAGAACTATGAATTCAAAGCAAAAATTATTCAGAGCTGAATGTCCTCTAGACGTTTTAGACTTTCTCTGAGAGAACATGTTTTGTCTCTATCTCCTATGGCACATGGTAGACCCTTTGAAATTTCAGAATTGCAATCATCTGGCATATCGCTTGTCTGTGTTACGTGGACTCTTAACTTGTAGTTTTGCTTTGTTTCCTGTTTCCCCCTTTTTATCCCCTAATTGTCCTTATTTACTGTATGTCTTGGTTAGCCATCTATTGTAGTTGCCATGTAGATTCGCGTAGAATCTTTTTCTCTACATTTTGGCCTTCCGTCCGCACTGAGACAGTGTTTTTGTCCTGCGAAAACTGAGCTTTTGAAGATGCTCTCTGTGGATAAATTTGAAAATGCTGTTTTCATGTTATTGTGTGGACTGTGAAAATGGAGGTATTCGAAAACAATGACAAACGATGTTTAGTTATGTGACACATATTTTACCCAGTGATATCTATGGTTATGGCTGGCATGTTTCTGCTATTTGCTTTTATTGTGTTGCTAAAAATAAATATTACTTTGTACAGTCTTCCTGCAATCTCCCTACATTCCTGCAAAATGCCATTTTTGATTAATGTTTACAGAGAGAGTTCTGAAACAAAAATGCTATTTTCAAATGTATCCTAGTGTAGATGTATCATGGGTTTCTTGTACTTAAATATGATAATGTGCATGTTTATATTGTTAAAATCTTGAATACCTAAGATACTACAAACAGACACTGAAATTAACAACAAAACACTAATAGTCACTAATTTGGGAGCTGCTGTACGAATCCCCAGTGACAATCAGTCACCAGAACTGTGACCAACTAGCAATATTCTGTTACGGTTCCAAGCACACGCTTCCTATCCTGGGTGCCTTTAGCTGTCACATTGCAACACAATCCGTGGAACTTTCTATGTGATACCTGGTGACAGCTGCTCTTTGCTTAGTTACCAAACAGGCAGGGAGGCGAATCTCATTAAACTCCCTCAGTTCTGTCTCCACCAACAGGGCTATAGCAGGTGGGCTACTAAAGAACCACTTTTAGTTATTCCAGGGTATCTGAAAACTCTAAGACTCCTTGGTAATGACAACGCATAAATCTTTATGTACAACCAACATTTCACCCTCACCAGAGGTGTTTTTACGACCCCACCTATAACACCTCCATGTAATTGACTCCATACCTCACACCTCCAAAACCCAGGCTAAGTAAGAATACGTGTTGACATTTGACAGGAAGATTTCCACATATACCATAAATTTAATTGGACTCTGTGTTCTCAGCTTTATATTTAAGGCCTCGATATACTCACAGCAAAGTTCTTTTTTGTTTTTAACTTAGGGGGAAAAGAAAGTTTGAAATACCTTTGTGGTGATATAGTGTTAGCGAACATCCTGACGCCACTTCAGTTTTTACTATAAGCAGGTCTTTTGTGAATACGTGTTTTAACTCACGTCTGGCCTTGACGGACTGAGCTAACCTACCTATTATGTAATTGCCACAGACCAGTAGTAGTTCAGCTGGAGTGAATTTTTCTGGAAAATTTGCTTTGGTGAGCTGAACTCCCGAAACAAACTCAAACTGGGCATGATTTCATTCAAAATTATGTCACACCAGTTCATTCTTCAATTCCCAAGTATATTGGGGCCTTAAAGCAGGTTATACTGCTGATCCCAACAGCACATCAAAACATCACCACAGGTCAGAGGAGATACAAGCCTCAACTTTGGTATTTTTTCTGCTGCTCAGGTGTTGGAAAATGCAATCCACCAAACACTCCAAGGCATTTCTGGAGCCAAGAACCTGAGTGACAATACCATTGTGTGCAGTTGAGCACGAGCAGACCCTGACAGCAGCCTAACGGCACCATTCCAAAAGGCATCACACCTAATCACTGTAAATATAAGTTTAATAAGTCCAGGTTTGAAATCTTTCCATTTGTGTCCTCAGCAAATGGCACCTGCTGACCTCAAAAAGGTGACTGCAGTGCAACACATCAGATCAGTGCTCTAACCATTGCCAGTGAAATGCTAGTTTTACGGACATTACCAACATTGTTCTGAATCCAAAATACAGTATGTAATTTATATGATTTGCAAATAATAACAAATTGACATAAAGATTATATGAAATATTTATTTGGCAATCCAACATCACAAAGGAGCTTAATTGCATGTAAATTTCAGTTGTACTGTACGTAATTGTTTAGGCTGACTTGAGTACAGTAGAAATAAGCTGCAGTCTAGTCCATGCTGTGTACAAAGGAGATGTTTTAAATTTATTCGGCATTGTATATAAGAAATTTACATAACACAGAATCCATATGATAGTGACAGTAGGTGTACTCCTTGATCTTCAGTTCATAAAGTTTACATAAAGTTTAACATTGCTTGTTTTTTTCATTGCTGGTTATTTTTACTATAAATGTTGCTTTCTGTCCATTCATGCAACTGTATATTGGCAATCTATAACAGTGCATAAAGGATTACATAACCATATGATGTAATAATAACATTTAATAACTGCAAATTAATATATTATAATTCAGTGATCTAAATTAATTAAATATTAACTATTCTTTTAGATTTATTGTTTATTTATTATGATTTATTATATTAATACAATAACTTAATAAAATGTTTTGGTCATGTCACCTTTTTCACCTCTCTCGAGTTTGCCATGTTTCATTCCAGACATTGAAACTGTGATATAAACCTTTGAGAAAGCTCACGCAAAAAGACATGGATTGGGTGCTGATCAAGAGTCAGCACTGACCCATCTTAAAGACAGTCTAAGTGGTAATAGTTTACTTTGGCACTAAAGGACAGACACAGAGCTCCTGATCCTATAGGGTGCATTTCTATTACAGTTACTCTTATTGATGATGAACTTTGATACTCGCAGACAGAGTGTGAAGGGTGCTAATGTGTGGAGATACAAACACTATTAACTCTACATCTATGGCAATCCATTTACATTCTGCCCATTAAACTAATCTGGAACAATCAGTTGCAAACAGGTTTCAAGCCACTTGCTTGAATTGAGCATTTTCATTGTTAAAAACAGAAAAGGGTCACACAATCCAGGTGACTGTCTTTCACGCCAGCCTATTTCTAAACCCCCACACTTCCTTGCACAGAGTAGCACAACAACAGCCACGACTCTTGAATAAATCAGAGGGGATTCTTTGCACAGTCCAGTTCTCCAAAAGTGTTTTCTCCAAGCTTTTGATGGAACACCATCCAGTGAGATTTCTCAGGTTTTCCAACCAAAGATTATTAGTTATCCCAAAATCCAGAAACTATAAGAGGTGACTGTGCTTTTGCTGTACTGTAGCTGCTCCCAAGCTTTGGAATAACCTTCTTGTATTTTGTTGTTTGTAAGTGTGCTTGTAATTACATTACCTCAAATAGCTTGAGGACTGACCTCGAACAGATCTTTTGTTGGATCATGAATCACATCAGGCCATTGCAAAGACAGACAAAATATCTCGTTTCTTTCTTAGCTTTATTAAGAGTAGAGGATACCCTGGCCTTCAAGGTCGCAGATAATAGCAGACAAGGACACAAGGACAGATGCATATTTGTAAGGTCCCCCCATGGAAAATGCCAGCATACATATCTTTTGTTCATGATGCAAGTAAATAGATTTTATTACTTGCCAAGGAATGACCTTCACTCTCAGTTCAGCACTACTAAGTAAATAGAAAAAAACAAAAAAAAAAAAACAGAAAAAAAGCACATACACAAAGATGTCTTTAAATAACTTCTTTACAACTCCCTTGGACAGAATGGCACCTCAACTGCAAAAAGAATAGCTGTGGACTGTTAGTCGTCATGCCTATATGCCTGTTCAAGTGATATGGAAATAAAAGAAACCAATAATAAACTAATTATTTTGGCCTATCAAATAATTAAAAATGTTAATTATAAATAACTTTTTTTTGACAGTTAACTGTTTAGCAAGTTTACAGACTAGCTTAGATTTCACCATTGCAAGATTACACCATTCTGGCTGCAGGTGAATGGATCTAATGAAGTTCATGCAGACTTCAGACAAAGCACTTCAGAAAGCTGGAACAGTACAAATTTCAGCCCTGTTCCTAGAGCCAATCAAACAAACCTCAGGTCATCAGCTTGTTTGGAAGAGACACTAGGAACAGGTTTAACCACTGGTCTATACCGCCTAGGTGTAGGCATTCTGCGTTCACATTATTTATTATAATTGAACAGCGAGTGAAACAAAAGTGGTGATATTCACACCAACAAGCATAAGCACAAGTGTGATACTGCTTCTACAGAACAGTTCAATTAACAAGAACTTAATATTTAGTAACTTACAATTTTTTTTTAAAGAGTATTGTACTCTGTCTCCTCTCCACCAATAAGCTGATGTGTGGTGGGCGTTCTGGGGCAATATGGCTGCCGTCGCATCATCCAGGTGGATGCTGCACATTGGTGGTGTTTGAGGAGATTCCCCCTTCTGTATGTAAAGCACTTTGAGTACCCAGAAAAGTGCTATATAAATGTAAGGAATTATTTATTGTTAGTCTATTTTTGCTCTGCCAACGAAATCAGTTCTAATCCAAGTCATAACACAAAGCATTGCATCTTTTAGAGAGCGCTGGATGAGGTGGATATTTAGGCTACCTACAAGTCACAATTTTTTTTCTATTTATCGCGATTAAGCAGTGTGTGCAGTTTGTGAAGGACTCACTGTAGGTAAAGCTAGAAACACCCCTGGGGTGTTCCGAATGAATGCATTTTGTGAAGTGAACTTTAACAGATATCCTTTAACAGATATCCTGTGCTCAGAGAATAGAGGCAGTGAACACTGCATAGGGAACCTTTGGATCAGAAGGCAGCTTCAGTGTAAGTGTCAACTGAACGAATCAGTTGAGTTGATTCACTGGCTCACTCATAAAGACTGTCACTGCATCCAAAATCGCATACTGTCTGAGTATGTACTACTTGAATTTACTTAATGACCATTGAAAAGTATGTTCTATATAGTATGAATATGGGTAGTATGAATGAAATTTGGATGTTCTACATCCACTATGTTTTTACCGACCTACCAGTGTCAGTTATGTTGCTTCATAAATCTTCTCATGGGATTAGTAAATAATTCACTGCCATTAATAAATCATCTCATAGGAGTAGAGTGCTCATCGAATGTACACTTCAGAATCTTGGCGGAAATAGTACGTCATCCGGGTACTTTTCGCCTGTTGTTTTTCAAATACTATGTATTTGGACATACTACTCTTTTGGCGTACTATTTTTTGCATAACTATTTATTGTAGGGAAATGTTTAATTCTGGACACAGCAAGTCACTTGGTTTGTTGCTGAATGTATCATTGCTGAATGAATCAGTTGAATAAATGATTCATTGACTCACTCATAAAGTCAGTCACTTGACTTGATGCAACCTGCAAAAAAGAGTCGGATAAATTGAGACTGTCCTCACTGCAGCCTCTAGCACGATGATGTACTGGATTAAATCCAATTTGTAGTGGGCGTATGCTTTTTATTTCCCAAACCAGTTTAGTTTAGTTTAGTGCAAACTCCGTCCTGCAGCTGATTCTAAAGATTTTATTACTGTGTCAGTCACAGTGCTGATTGCCTATGCTACAACAGACACTAACTCCTAAACCGACCATACACCCTAACCTTAACCTATTTTACGAATCCGCTACATATTTAATTTAATCTAGTACATCATCGCACTACAGGCTGCAGCGAGGACCTTCACATGAGCCTTTGTGAAGGATCCTTATAAAAATTAGTAGTGACACGTTACCATGAATAAGATGGAGAAGAGCTTCTTCCTTTGTAGCTGTTTTTACTATTCCTAGACCACCACATTGTTCATTCTCTATAGACTCAGTGTTCAGGGTTTTTGTATATACGGGAATGATGTAAGAATTAGCAATACAGTCATCTTTATTTGCAGTTGGATACATTTAAATCTGGACTGTTTTCAGTTCTTTGAATGATGAAAATTAACCTTTAATTTTAAATGAACCCTGACATTCTTTGTCTATGTATTTGTTGTCTCCTGTTTCTCAAATGAATTCTTTCATTCGTTACTCTCTGTTTGCCACACTCATTCGATAACTTCCTCTTTTACTGTCTCACAGTCTCTACCCAATTATTTTTTCTCTGTTATTTCCTCTGTTCTTCAGATCCATTTTTTCTAACTCCATCTGTCTTTTAAAACACTCCTTGTCTATCACATCATTATTCACACCCACATATCGACCAGCTGCTGCACAATATCTACAAATTTAATCAGCCTCTTAAAAGGATCTTCTGGGTTTACTCTTGCAAGAGGTGAACAAAAACAACATTTCCCAGAGTGATTGAGCTCTGTTCTTTTCTTCAGTCTTCTCTATAATCCCCTCAGCTAACACTACTCACCACACAAAAAAAGTGCCAGTTTAAAGTGGTGTCAGTATGTGAAAAAAAAGAGTAAATAAGGAGAGAACACTGAATGGAAGAGAGAAAAAGAGAGATCAGAAAGTTCAGATTGTGAAGTCTGTCTGTCAAGTTGCATTAATTGTAAACTGAGGAAGAAAACAAGAAACACAATATGTACGCAGTGACAGTCTTGGATTGACAGCGAAATGTTACATAAAATTAAATAAAATATTTTTTTTTTTTTTAAGAACTAGCTGTTGTTTTGTTGTAGCCCCCAAGATTTTTACTTTCTAGAAAATCTAGAAAGATGAACAATGATACCGCAATTTGGGAGAGGAGCCTCAAAAATTATAATGAAAAGCTCATTTTAAATGAAAAATTAGTGATTTCTTAAGAAGTATTTAAGCTATGTAATTCAATGTAATTTCTGCTCTGTTGTTCATATTTCACTTTTCTCCTTCAGGCTGGCCTTTTGGCAATTTGGTGTGTAAGTTGAGTGGAATGGTGCAGGGAATATCGGTATCCGCCTCGGTCTTCACTTTAGTGGCCATCGCTGTGGACAGGTGTTGTCAAAATATTTTATTTTTTCTGATTAATATTTTTTTGACAGGATAAGTTTATATATATATATATATATATATATATATATATATATATATTATACTGTATATATATACCATCATTCAAAAGTTTGGGGAATTTTTTAATGTTTTTGTGTAACGATCCAGTCCAAACTGAAGGCGAGATGATGAACCCAAGTGTAGTTTATTGTAACAAAGTGAACAAACAAAGCAACCAGTTGACATGAACTTGAACAGACTTGAACAGACTTGAACAGACTTGAACAGACTTGAACAGACTTGAACAGACTTGACAATAAGACTCACCAACAGCAGGGTTACAATAACAATACGCGACCAAGTAGCATGGGGAAGACAATGGCTTAAAATACAAGAACTTAGAGAACACATGACTAAGACAACCAATGGGGAAGTGACACAAGGAACAAGGGAACCAATGACAGAACAGAACTCAGAAACACATGACCATAAACAACCAATGAGAACATGACACATAGACTAAGAGAGAACATGAGGAGCAAGGGAAGCATGACACAAACAAGCAGCATGAAACAAACTACAAAATAAAAGACATGAAAACATGAACATGAAAATCCAAATCTAGACATTACATTTTGAAACACATCACGCACCAACACTGCATTTATTTGATCAAAAATACTGTAAAAACAGTAATACTGTGGAATATCATTACGTCTTAAAATAACTGTTTTCTTTTTAGTTCACTTTTAAATGAAAATTAGCCCAAGCTTTACTCACCCTCAAGCCATCCTTGGTGTATGTGACTTTCGTCTTTCTGATGAACACAACAGGAGAAATATTAATAAATATCCTGACGCAGCCGAGCTTTATAATGGCAGTGAGCGAGGATCAACAGGTATGAGCTGAAGAAAGTGTCTCCATCCACATCCATCCATCATAAACGTGTACTCCATATGGCTCCAGGGGGTTAATAAAGGCCTTCTGAAGCGAAGCGATGTGTTTGTGTAAAAAAAAAATCCATATTTAACATATTATGAAGTAAAATATCTAGCTTCCGCCAAACCGCCAAAAAAATGGAACTGGCGTCACGTCAGGTATGCTTGTTTCATAAGTTGAATAGGGAAGGCGTATGACATAGCGTAAGCGTTTTGAACTTTTCTTTTTTACACAAACAAGCCGTGTGGAGTATGTTTATGATGGATGGATGTGGATGGAGACACTTTCTTCAGCTCATACTCGTTGATCCCGCTCACTGCCATTATAAAGCTCGGATGCGTCAGGATATTTATTAATATTTCTCCGATTGTGTTCATCAGAAAGAAGAAAGTCATATACACCTAGGATGGCTTGAGAGTGAGTAAAGCTTGCAGTAATTTTCATTTGAAAGTGAACTAATCCTTTAAGTATTACTTTCTTTTTTATATATATAATAAAAATCAAACAGACCCCAAACTTCTGAAAGATAATTTTAAAATGGTAAAAATTTAAATTGAATAGATTTATTATAAATGTAGGAATGATTATCTTAACATTTTCCATTTATTGTACATTATTCTTAAAGCACTTTCTTGAAACACTTATCTTCTGTTTCTGTCTCGATTACCTCTGCTCTGTTTTCTGTCATCCATCTCTTTTCTTTTCTCCTTTTAATACGTCCTTCCTCTTCCTTGTTTTATATTAATGTGTCAGATTCCGCTGCATTGTCTATCCATTCAAACAGAAGCTCACTATCTCCACCTCCACCCTCATCATTGTCATCATCTGGGTTCTGGCCATCTCCATCATGTGTCCATCTGGTGTAATGCTACAGGTCACCAAAGAGCACAGGGTCTCCATCTTGCTAAGCGATGGCAACTCCACGCAACCCTTCTACTGGTGCCGTGAAAACTGGCCAAACCAGGAGATGCGCAAGATTTACACCACAGTCCTCTTCGCTAACATTTATTTGGCACCTCTGACTCTCATTGTCATTATGTACGCTCGGATTGGAATCACGCTCTTCAAAACATCAATGCCTGCCGCTGTGTGCCAAGTTGGGACCTCAGGCTCTGGTTCTGGCTCTGGAAAGCATGGCAGATATGAAAGTCGTCAACTGGTGTCCCGGAAAAAGAAGCGGGTCATTAAAATGTTGCTAGTGGTGGCCCTGCTCTTCATCCTGTCATGGTTGCCATTGTGGGCTCTCATGATGCTGAGCGACTACGCAAGCTTGAGTGAGCATCAGCATCGCGTCATTAATATCTATTTTTATCCTCTGGCTCACTGGCTGGCGTTCTGTAACAGCAGCGTCAATCCCATAGTCTATGGGTTTTTCAATGAGAACTTCCGTAAGGGTTTCAAGGCGGCCTTTAAGCTTCAGCTCTGCTCAGCCCTTTCAGGGAAGAGGAGAAGCTACTCTCACCGGCTGCAGGGGAATGCTGTATTACCTGCCAGCTTGCCCATGACCAAGGAGTCTGTACTGGAGGCTGGGGGTCCCAGACAAGGACAAGGGCTCATCCAAGGGCTGGTGTCTGTGGGCAATGGGAAGGGTGACAGAAGCCAGTCTTCAGGCAAGGAGAACATGAAAGAACAGGATCTGGTCATGGAAGATCTGGAGAAGGTGTGTGTGTGTTAGAGAATATTGTTTTGGAACCCTTAAACTCCAGATATGATATAATGTAATGTAACTATAAATATATTTTTTAATTATATCTATGCTGTTATCTAATTATATCTTTTTTTTTTTATTGTGTCTTTTTGTTTGAACTTTTTTATTCATCAAAGAATCCTGAAAACAAAATTAAGCAGCACAATTGGCTTCAACATTGATAATAATAAGAAATGTTTCTTGAGCATCAAATCAGCATATTAGAATGTTTTCTGAAGGATCATGTGACACTGAAGACCGGAGTAATGGCTGCTGAAAATTAAGCTTTGCTATCAATTTTTTGTTTTACTGTTTTTTTTTTAATCAAATAAATTCAGCCTTGGTGTAAGAGACTTCTTTTAAAAACATGAAAAAATCTTACCAACCACAAACTTTTGAATGGTAGTGTATATAAAATACAGAATTACATATTATATGTAAAATATTTAAATATAGTAAAAGTTTGGTGAAAGGCTTCTCTCTTGATAGTTAAGTTAAATAATGAGAAATACTCTTAAAATTTCATATTCAACAGGATTTGTACATGGCAAATTCCCTAGTTTCATACTGAAATTCCACACTATTAAACTGGTATATCCTTGAGCAGTTACCATTACAGCACACACTAAAAAAAATGGCAAAAATTTTACCTTTAGGGGTACAACAGCTGTCCAACATACCTTTAGGTTTAAAAACTGTACAACATCACTGTGCCAGTAGCCTTAAAGGGACAAATTTGAACCTTATTTAGCCTCACAATTTCATAATAGTACCTTAAAGGGTTAGTTCACCCAAAAATGAAATTTCTGTCATCAATTACTCACCCTCATGTCATTCCACATCTGTAAGACCTTAGTCAAAGTCCCTTTAAGACAAGTCGTTTCACTCGGCGGCCATCTTTGAAACGCCTCTCTGGCTTTGTTATTCTATAGTCTTTGCCTTCGTTCATCTTCGGAACACAAATTACGATATTTTTGATAAAATTCGATGGCTCAGTGAGGCCTGCATTGCCAGCAAGATAATTAACACTTTCAAATGCCTGGAAAGTTACTAAATACATATTTAAAACAGTTCAGGTGACTACAGTGGTTCAACCTTAATGTTATGAGGCGACGACAATACTTTTTGTGCGCCAGAAAAAGGAAATAATGACTTTATTCAACAATATTTAGTGATGGGCGATTTCAAAACACTGCTTCATGAAGCTTCGAAGCTTTACAAATCTTTTGTTTCGAATCAGTGGTTCGGAGCATGTATCAACTTCCAAAGTCACGTGATTTCAGTAAACGAGGCTTCGTTACATCATAAACGTTTCAAAATTTCAATGGTTCACGTGACTTCGGCAGTTTGATACACGCTTCGAACCACTGATTCGAAACAAAAGATTCGTAAAGCTTCGAAACTTCATGAAGCAGTGTTTTTAAATCGCCCATCACTAGATATTGTTGAATAAAGTCATTATTTTGTTTTTTTGAAAGTGTTAATTATCTTGCAGTCAATGCAGGCCTCACTAAGCCATCGGATTTCATCAAAAAAATTCTTAATTTGCGTTCCGAAGATGAACAAAGGTCTTACAGGTGTGGAACGACACAAGGGTGAGTAATTAATGACAGAATTTTCATTTTTGGGTGAACTAACCCTTTAAAGGGATAGTTCACCCAAAAATGAAAATTTGATGTTTATCTGCTTACCACCAGGGCATCCAAGATGTAGGTGACTTTGTTTCTTCTGTAGAACACAAATGATGATTTTTAACTCCAACCGTTGCGGTCTGTCAGTCGTATAATGCATGTCAATGGGAACTCCATCTATAAGAGTCAAAAAAACATGCACAGACAAATCCAAATTAAACCCTGCGGCTCGTGACGACACATTGATGTCCTAAGACACGAAACGATCGGTTTGTGCGAAAAACCGAACAGTATTTATATCATTTTTTACCTCTAATACACCACTATGTCCAACTGCCTTGAGCGCACGCACGGTATCCGGTGTGTGAGGTCTGAATGCACTCTGATGCCGGAAGTGATCGCTCGCACTCATTGACATATACACGCGAGAGATCACTTCCATCATCAGAGGCGTTTTTAGACCTCACCAACCGGATGCTCAAGGCAGTTGGACATAGTGGTGTTTTAGAGGTAAAAAAATGATATAAATACTGTTCGGTTTCTTGCACAAACTGATCATTTCGTGTCTTAGGACATCAATGTGTCGTCACGAGCTGCAGGGTTTAATTTGGATTTGTCTGTGCATGTTTTTTTGACTCTTATAGATGGAGTTCCCATTGACATGCATTATACGACTGACAGACCGCAACGGTTGGAGTTAAAAATCATCATTTGTGTTCTACTGAAGAAACAAAGTCACCTACATCTTGGATGCCCTGGGGGTAAGCAGATAAACATCAAATTTTCATTTTTGGGTGAACTATCCCTTTAAGGGAACATATTACCACTCTACTAAAATGAACCTTTAAGGGGTAGATAAGGTACAAAGTTGTCCCTTTAAGGGTACTGCCCAGTGACAAGCTGTTGTAACCCTAAAAGTACAATCCTTGCACATTATTTCTGACAGCACAGATGCTAGTAACATCTTCTTTTTTTTTTATTGGCAACCAAGGCAGTTTTACAGATGGTCTTCTCTAAATTGTCAATTTTCACCCTCTATCTCCTTCTGGCATCAGCAGATTTTTTCTAATAGACCCTGTATGGTCCATTTTTATTACAGAAGGTTTCAGTGAGAAAATTCAGGGTCTTATAAATGGTATGAATGTAACCATTGTTTGTCTGTTTTTCTTCACAGGTAATGTATGATTTATAGGTGCTTAATGATCTTCATGGAACCCATGGTCAAAGATACTGTGCATTCAGATGATTTTCCCTTCTCACTGACTGTTTTACTGCTGGGAGGACACCATGAGTTCGTCTTTCATCTCTTTTCATCTCTTTCATCTTGTAGGCAAGATGTGCTCTGCCTTTTCTCTCATGAAATTTAAATTTAAGACAATAATCATGCCAGAACGGCAGTCTGATCTGGAGGGTTTAAAATTCAGACATTGTGTGTGATAAACACAAAGAAGGTCATTTTGTGGACCTAGATTTGACTTGATAAGATGTGAAATGAAATGACATCTTACTGGATGCCAAATTATGCCCAGTGTCATTCTTGGATGTTTGCTCTGTCACCCTGTTTAACCTGAGGAATACATCCTGAGGTTCAGATAAAATTACACCAAATGTCAAGGCCATAACTAATTTGGATATTCCTGTGGAAAAGATCTTGATTCTAAGCCACATCTCAAACTGACTGAAGTACCTGAACAGGGGATATTTGAGAGGGATTTCTATTGCATCTCTATACCTGGATGGTAAAATTACTGCATTTTGTTAAAATGGCCTGTTCAATTTCTCCTCTTTGAGTTGAAAAATGACTACCTGCCTGCTCAACATGTTCAGTCATTAACCAACATTGAATGAATGTCAGCAGCAAAACTTGCAGGTTTCTTGCTGGCGTGTTTACAGGGTGAATGTAGTAGGTCTTGGTCTGTGACTAAATGAGGAGCATCATAACTATGAATCTGTATTAGTATAAAATAGTTCACCGTAACAGGAAGGGCATTTTGCCAGTTATTTTCAAAAACACTCAACAGTTTGTGTCCTGACATGGGGAACAGTGCCTGAGGATCTTTTCAGACTCAAAAACTCAATGTAAATGAGCTGCTGAACAAGAGCAGTGCCTTAAAAAGATGGCATTAGCGGTCAGAAAC
Organism: Mylopharyngodon piceus; assembly: GCA_039654765.1. NCBI lineage: Eukaryota > Metazoa > Chordata > Actinopteri > Cypriniformes > Xenocyprididae > Mylopharyngodon > Mylopharyngodon piceus. The sequence goes on from CM077443.1 coordinate 17,602,529, forward strand.
CATGAGAACTTGAACGATCTTATGTGGAATGAGTCAAGAAACATCCCCGAGGGAACGGCAAGTGTCCTAACTGTCACTGGCTATCGCATCTGACATTTATACATATTTCACAGTTTCTCTTTTGGCGGATGAGAATCTACGCTGGTTATTTTGTATGTGTAGAAAAAAAAAAAAAAGACCTCACTCCAAAAGGAAATTTTGTTGTCTGTTTCTAATGTAAACCTGCAGTTGGGTACAAAGTGATATACTTGAGGCACACAATATATTGCTGCTACAAAGTCTTCTGTGAACATTTTTTTCATGGCGTAAAACTTTTCAGTTTGGTAATATATCCTCTTGGCTGCAATTTTGCATCTTACTGTGCTTTGCAATGATGTGTAAACAATGAACAATCCGTTCAGGAAATAGTCATTAATTGAGGTTAGGCTGGATTTTGTTTATTTGACTAAAAATGCTGTGTATTTTGTCTCTGAGAGCAAATCATACACATAACAAATGTTATGGTATCTAATGCTTAATTATAATATTTACAAAAAGAAATAATTATCATTATATCACCACTGCTTGTTGCATAATGTGCATCAGACAGAGAACAAGAGTTAGAGAGAAGCAGGACCTTGTTGAAATGTGTTACTGGTTGATGGTCATTATGATGAGCAACATTAATTTTGTAAAAGTGAAAAGCCTTTTGGGGTGTTAGCCTACTTGTCATGTCAGTGTGTCGTGACAGCATAATCATGTCTTTAAAGCCCTATTTTTGGGGACATATGTGACAGTATATTTGTTGGATGTTGGCACTGTTAATGTTACCATTGAAACATATTCATCTCAACAAGACAGATTCTATAGGACAATGTAGCCTATAAACAACATTATTTTGACATACTCCACAGAACACAGCAGACAGGAAAATTATACAGGGAGAAAAACATCTCATTTTATCTCTCTGTATTTCAGAGTTGTTAAATGTCTCCAGCACTGGCAGTCGCACAACGTTGTACACTGACATTCAGTTTATTCTTCTTTAGAACCTGGAAACAGCATCAAAAGAGTGAGTTGATAAGTATGCGATGCATTTATACACGATTCCCACACTATGCATATCATCCACTGCAGCATCAAGAACCTTCAGTTCTATCATCCTTTTTCTGAACACGGAAGCCTCGCTTGACTTATTCCAGAAAACTTCTACATTTCCCCTCTCCAGTGTTTCTGGTCAAATTAGCATATTTTCCTAGAAGAAAATGTAACATTAAATATGACTAAAAAAAGCTTATGGCTCCATAGTGCTGACACTTTACAGTGTCGCAATGACTGTCTTTTGGCAGTGCCTCAACAGTTTAATGAGTGGGTATAGATGACATGAAGTGGCCCGAAGTTATGTTGATAACATATCATACAGTTCAGAATCGCGGTGAAGTTCAGAGGGCTTTTTGTCCACATTATACGAGCACTCATATACCTTACTTACATAAGTGCTGCCATGCTCATTTTCTCTCATCAGTCATTGACATGCAATTGATATGTTGCCAGAAACTAATATTTTTTTCAGGTTTGTTGGTGCACAAATCAATTAATTTCAGGAATTCTTTGTTTATTGCTGCTATTGTGGCAGCTATTAAACTGAATTTATTTTGTTTAATTAATTCAGTTGCTCGTAGTATTAACATGGGTTCATTTAAAGACCGGAATAGGACAACAGTTGAGTAGAAATTAGAATCTGTCATGGCGGTGTTTATCAGGAAAAAGGTGGATATGTTTCTGCATTTTCAAATTGTAAGTGACAATAGTCTCGATTGAGATGCGCCTCACTACACCTGAAATTTAGACAAGAGTAGACGGCTGCATTTCTCACTTCTTGAAGTGGACCTACTTGATCAAAGGCGGATATCGCGTGATTCAAACTCATGCTTTTTTGCTAATAAATTGGATGTAATCTAAATTCTGTTGCTTTTACATGAAAATAAATATGAAGAACAAGACACCCAAAGTAGTGGTTAGTTAATTTTCCTACCAAAGATGTGTTTTCCATCCATTTTTAGTTTAATAAATATGTGTTTTAGATTTTTTTATGAATATTAGTGATTAGTAACATGACATGGGGCCAAGTATGGTGTCCCATACTGGGATTTGTGCTCTGCATTTCACCCATACAAGTGCACACACACAGCAGTGAGTACTGACACACACACACACACACCATGAACACAGCCAATTTTGCAGCGGCGCCCGGTGAGCGATTACTGGTTAGGTGCCTTGCTCAAGCGCACCTCAGTTGTGGGTAATGAGAGTGGAAGAGAGCGCTGTTTATTCAATCCCCCCACCTACATTTCCTTCCGGTACTGAGATTCGAACCCCTGACCTTCAGGTTGCAAGTCTGACTCTCTAAACATTAGGCCACAACTGCCCCAATAAAGTTCCCACAGGACTCGAACCCACTATCACTATGCCTGTCACTCATCGCGTTGCGCCACTGGGGAGACATCATGTCATCAATCGCCTATCCCATGCAGAGATCAAAGAGTTTAAGAATATTAATTTACACATAAAAACATGATATCAGGTTTAGAAAATCAAACATTTTAGATGAGAACAAATCATCATGGTTGTTTAAATGAGCATTAAGTTGTATCGTCAACAAGTCCTTTCCCATCGTGCCTTCAGCCAACACATTCAGGGGAAAGCAACTGCACATGAAACCTTTTGTCCCCTACCTTCCCCCGTTTGTGTGTTTGGGGAAAAGGGCTTGTGCCCACTGGCTGCACACAGTGTACCACAGCATCTTTAAGAGCACAAATCTGCACAATTTTGATAGTGTGAAACCAGTTTCTTCTGTATTGAATGGGAAATGTTCCTGTTTCAGCTCTTTGGAGCTTACTTTCATTTATCAAGTGGCAATGATAGACCTAAAATTGGTATGAAATAGAAGTTGCGATCCTCCTTTCTTTCCTATTGTGAAGAGATGTTTTTGCGAGGGGAAGTTATATTGATTAAAGATTACGAGGACACGTTAATTAAAAAAGAAAACAGTGATGTGCACAGATACCTCATTCATTAAAAAACACTGAAATATTCCACAAAAATAAAAATGATCAATTTTGAGTTCATTTTCATTTTAAGGATTTAGTTGGTAATACAAAGTTTAAAGTAAGAGTGTGCTGAAGAGTTATTGAGATCTTGATATACCAACACCAGGTTACTCTAATAGCATTGCTAATTTGAACGACAAGTCTATAACTCATAAGCAAATGGGAGAAATAATGGAAATTACACTACAGAGATATTTGTGTCAATTAACTTCCTTGTACCCGTAATAAGTTATTCTAAAACTGCTGTGTGTATTGTTTTGATATACCTTCTGTTTTAACATATTGCGAGACTCAGCTATTGACAGTTGGCTTTGGGACCTTCAAGTACTATGCTGTAGGAATTTACCTTTGGAACATTCTGACAAGATCAGTGTTATATATACATTTGTTTCAAGTTGTTTCAGTGAATGTGAACATTTAATCTGGGCAGAACCCAGATAATGAAAGCATATCTGTTATATGGTGGTGTTATTAAACTGCGAATTTTGTGCTATATAATCAATGTTTGAGCACAGTGGAATGGTGTTTTGTACATGGAATGTCAAATCTATGAAACCGCATGATGTCATATTTGAATATTTTGTGGGCATAATTATTTTTGTAATTGTTTAACAGATGTCCTCCCTTGTGTGACAGTTTGTGGGTACAAATCTGATATCAGAGTCTATACAATTCACTGAACACTACTCATTTGCATAATTATACACTCAAAACAGCAAAAATATTGTATGGAATGAGGGACTTGTTTTTTTTTCTCCACCTTTGAAGATTTGTATAGCTTTATGCATCATTACAAGAAAAATTACTGCTCATCTCTGTTTAAATAGATAGTAGACTATATGTGACTGTAAATATTGCCTTAGTAGCCTATATATTAAATAAAACTAACTAATAAATAAAATTTTGTCTATTGAATGTGTTGATTGTGTTGGTTGAGAAATAAAATTTACTTGTGTGACATGATTTCAGAATGTCGACACCTGCATTTTGCTGGCTTTTTCAGTACAAAGGTATGTTCACATGCTTCTCTAATATTCACAAGCATCCTTTATTCCTTTTTGTAGGGTTTGGGATACAAATGATTGCAGTGCCAACCTTTAACATGAACTTGATTGCCATTGTCTTTGTCTAAACTTTCTGATTTAAATCAACGAATAAACAGACTATGAATTGCACCTATTCAGCATTAAAAAACTGAAGTAAGTCCAGAAGAGAATAACCAACAATGAGAGAATTGGAATTATAGGCATATACCTGATAAAATGCTTAAAAAACCAACCATTTCTTCTTTGAGAGGACACAGAACATTGTTGGAAAAATTGCTCAGATTCCCTAGAGAAACACAACACCCCTGACAAAGCAATACGCCCCCAATGGCTATCTGTAATAGCGAGACAGATTCTGTCATTCATTTCAAAATCACATGCTTCATTTGAGCTGTCTGTGTTGACATCACATCCACCTTTCGTCCTCTTGCTTTGGTATTGGCTGGCATGTGGTTGTTTCACACAAGCAAGGAGGTGTAGATTTTTGTATTTCATGGACAAGCCAAATTTGAGAGCACAGGGAACAGACTTTTTTCAAAAGCTTTATGGATGACATATACATTTACATCACATTTGCATTTATTAATTCAGCAGACACTTTTATTCAAAGCAACTTACAAATAAGAAATGCAACAAATGATTCACCTTATAAGGTAGATAAAGTGGGACACAGTTTGTCTTTCATCTCAATGACAAAAAGTTTCCTACTTTGTATTCACCCTATATCTGTTAATAAGGACATTTGTTCATGTATAAGGTTCACAAAGTTCATGACTGAGGTTTTTGAGAGAAGAAGAGTTAAATGGTAAGCCTTCCCATGACAATGCAGTGCAGCAAGCAAAAATGAGAGATGGCACTTCAGCACTTATGACAAGGGCTTCCTGAGGGAGGATTTTAAAAGAGCTACAAATCTTCCATTATTAGATTATCTCTAAAACTCTAGATAAGGGAGAGACATGCCAGTTCTCCATTAGAGGATTACTGTAAGTGCTGTTAATTAGAAAGAGAGAGACTTAACCTTGTGCTGATTCTTAAAGAGAGAATCTTTTGCTACTGTTCATGTTTTTGCTTCTCATTACTACTCAGAATTAATGAAAGACACATTGTGTCTGATGATTTTTATATGCTGACTGAGGTGCTTTAACTTCATCAGTGACAAGGAATGTGTTTTGACAAATGACATGAATGTTCTAATGCAATCTCACAGTGAAATGGAAAGCATATTATATTAAGTAAAAAATTTTAATTAAATTCAGGTTGTATATTGAATAATGGTGAAAAGCACGTTCGGATTTGATTAAATGAACTAATCTTGATTGCATTCCTTTGCATTATAAAGTGTTTATATGTATAAAAAAAAATGTAATTGTATTGTAATACAACTGCACTGTAAAATAAGAGTAAATAAAAAACAATATTATAAGCATATTCAATATTTTCATAGTAAAATTACAATACTTGAGTCTTCATTTCTTTACTTGCAAGAGTTTAAACCTCGAGTTTTGTTTTGGTGGAAAACTGCAAAAGAAAAAAAAAAACTATTTCTGTGAAAATACAAAACATGTCTCATTACAAATCTAGTGAAATTCTGCAATCATCTGTCCAAAAAAAAAAAAAAAAGAAAATGTAGAAATGATGTGACTGAAAATAAAGCATAACTGGATTCCCAAATGCACTTAAACTGACAACGCACTGACAACTCTTTGAGATTGAAAAATAGACAGAGATGGAGATTGAGGTTCAGAGAAGAATGTGTTAGACAGAGATTGCAGACTGAAGTCCATAATCTGAAACAGTAGCATTCAAGCATGTCTGCATGAGGAGCTGTTAAAAGCCTTTCAGGAAAATTAATGTCACATTCTGGGTACATCTTCTGATGTTTCTGCTTCAAGGAACTCTCTCTTGGGTGCTGAGGTAAGTTGAGATACTGTAAAGAGGGTAAGAGAGTGACAGAGTATTAGAAAAAAGATGCAGTGTTGCTCTAGTGCTTATTTTCTTCCCAAGTGCTGGAGGATAAGGGTTGATGGCATATGCAAACAAAACACATTAATGAAAGCATTCTAAAAAAAAAAAAAAAAATGATATTAAAGGGACAGTTTGTTAGTCTTTTCCTTCCTCACACTTGTAGTCCTCATGGATTCACTCCAAGTGGCCACAGCTGTCTCTTATAATGCTTTGCCAGCTGTGCCAAGCTGAGTCTCTCCCAGTCATGTGATTTTGATATATTTTGTAATAGGTTTTGTAGTGCTGGTATACACACACATGCTGACACACACACACACACACACACACACACACAAACCCAAACTATAACTAGCCATTGTAATGTTTTAAAGGTAAACAGATTCACTTGAAATCTACACTGTATTTCAAATCCAGACTTAAAGGGATAGTTCACCCAAAAATGAAAATTCTGTCATCATTTACTCCCTCTCAAGTTGATATAAACCTGTATAAATTTCTATGTTTTGCTGTGCACAAAGGAAGATATTTGGTAAAATGTTTGTAACCAAGCAGATCTTTTTTTCCTACAATGGGGGACAATATCTGCTTGGTTACAAAATTCAATAGGAACTGACACCCCACGAATGCTTTAGAAATTATTTACGTATTTATGTTGTCTTCACTTAAAGGAATAGTTCACCCAAAATTGAAAATTTTACTCACCAAGGCAATCCAAGATGTATATGACTTTCTTTCCACAGGATTTTTCTGTCTAATTCAAGTGAAAGGAGATCAACGTAGTCAATTTTTGAAGGTCCAAAATCCACATTTAGGCAGCTTCAAAGGGCTTCACACGACCCCAGCTGATGAACAAGAGTCTTCATAGTCATTCAGTCATTTTCAGAAAAAAATAAATTATATGCTTTTTAACTACAAATGCTCATTGGTCCAGCTAAGCATGTTCACAAGATGGTTAAGTGAACACTCTCATATTTCATATACTCAAAGCCGGAGGGTGCTATCTCACAGACAGTCAAAAACAGACTTATAAAATGTATACTTATTATATACCAAAGTTCTTATTATATACCAGTGCTTTAGGTCTTTCTAAGCAGAGACAGCCTAAACAACTAATATGGCATGCCTATTTTCCTCAGTTAACCCATAAATGGCTCTAATATCTAATGCAGGGGTGAAGTTTAGAGCATGTTTTTGTTTGGTAACAAACATCCTCTCATTGAAGTTCATTAAGCAGCGTTTAAAGTTGAGTGCATTGCCAAAATCCATTAGAAATTCAATCATCATTTTATTAACTAGGAATATGAGAAAGTAAAAAACACTGGAGTGCATACATAAAAATTCTGTGAGAGACATGCTCTCAAGAGGCCCACTTAGAACGTTAGTCAAGTTTTTTCTTGCACCAAAACGGTCATAACACAATTACTTAGAAGTTTACTGTTGGGGTCAATGTACTGCATTACTTTTTGAAGGGTTTACAAAACAGTCAGCACTGAAATGTGCCGTGCAAACTGTATAGTCAAACTGACGACATTAGGGACCAGCAAACTTCAGCATAACATCTTCATATTATTTTAGTTGGTATTTAACTATTTTTCTTCTGGTGCTTAGGAAAAATAGTAGGCTATCTATCCAACTTTCTCTTGAATATTTTACCATACTGACCTGCACATCTTCAGCTGACTAGCAGAGGGACACAGGATTTCCTCAAAAATTTGGATGTACTTGCATCCAAGAGAAACACCCCCACAACATAATGCTGCCACCACCATGCTTCACAGTAGGTATGGTGTGTTTTGGGTGGTGTGTTGTGTTTGCTTTTCGTCAAACACAGAGCTTGGAGTTTTTTTACGCGTACGCGAGGGTCAGCTTACAGCGCACATTACGTGAATTTCGTCAGGAATTTTTGTAACCGCCAGGTTTTTGTAACCGCGTGTACTTGTACACTTATTTCATTTTTTTGCAGTAATTAGTTAATCCACAAAGTGGCAACCATGCCCTGGGGGCGTCGATTCACAAGGTAGTCAAAGAAAAACTGCATAAACAGAACAGATCAGAAGATAAACATAAGACAGAAGGTCTTCAGAGTTACTAAAATTGCAGATAAGTGCGTTTGATCGTGGTTTGAGCTAAACTCTGCAGGACAGTGGCCCTCCAGGGCTGGATTTGAGGAACCCTGCTCTAAGGGTACGTTTACATGACAACAATGTACTAAAAACTGAAAAAGTATTCTTTTGCAATTTTAATGTACAGACGACAACATTGTCAAATCAACCCCCATTCACACGGATCCGCGAAAACGACTAAAATCAATGTATTCTGCTGTCAGGCCAGGAGATGGCGATGTCATTTTGTAAAGAAACACTAGACTTTTTTTTTTTTTTAATAGAACTTCAAGCAAAACAAAGTCAATGTACAGTCAAAACTACAATACATATACACATAGAGAAAACAGACAGCCAGGGGGGAGGCTGTAAAATTATATAAATATATTAAAGGACTCACAGACAGAAACAGTTTTAATTGCTTTCTTATTATGTGAATGAAGAATAGTCTTAATATATATTTGCATTTCTTTTTCAAGAACCAAAAACAAAGGATGAGTTTTACTGTACTTACATTTATGTATGTGAAATTTAGCAAAAATTAAAATTAAATTTATAATATAGTATTCTTTGCTTTTATTTGGGGGGATATTAGTAAAACCAAATATAACATTTTCTAAACACAAAGGTGGAGTCAATGTTATCAATAATAAATCTCGACAAATCTTTCCAAAATTTTCTTACATGAGCACAATGCCAAAACAAATGAAACAAAGTTTCAGCCAGTGTATTGCAAAAAGAACAGTTCAAATCAATATCCTTTTTAAATTTCACAAGAAAGTTATTTACTGGGTAGTATCTATGTAAGATCTTAAAAGTTATTTCCTTAATTTTATTTACCAATAAGTATTTGTTTGGTAAAGTCCAGATGGCTTTCCATAACAAACCTTCCACCAGTCTATTCCAATAAACAATACAGTTGGGCCTGGTGACAATATCTTTTTGAAAAAGAGAACAAATAGTTTTATTAACATTTAAGACTCCGGGGGCAAAACAAAGTTTCCCAATTGCAGTATCAAATAAATTAAATGAAGAAGAGGGCGCAACACTGGTTTGGGTATTAGCTCTGAATAATGCCAAGACCCCTGTGGGAATTGCATCCATGACAATAGAGAATTCCCTTGGTGTCACTGGAATTTTATGAAAATCTAGAAATTCAGGGTAAGTGAGTAACATGCCTTCTTGATTCAATAATTGATCCACTCGTATTATACCTGCTAAGAACCATCTTTCAAAAAATAAGGATTTATTTTTAAATAATATATTGTAATTGTTCCAAATTAAATATCTATGGGGTGAAAAGTTATGCTTATATAACAGGGACCAAGCTAGCAACATTTGTTTGTGAAAGCAAGATAAGATCAGAGGGATTTTGTCAATTTTGTAGTTGCAAATCAAGAGAAATTCAAGACCACCTACTTTGGAGAAAACAAAACTGGGTATAAAATTCCAAAGAGAATTTGGATTTAGAATGAAATATTTAATCCAATTAATTTTAAAATTATTATTTAGAGTACTGAAATCAAGGAAGTTCAATCCACCTGATTCATAAGTATTCATTATTATAGATTTCCTAATATAATGCGTTGTGTTTCTCCAAAGAAAATTAAATAAAGCAGTATCGATCACTTTACACATAGACTAATCTTGACAGTCCCTCAGCTTTACACAACAAGACTCTACCTTTTAGAGATAAGTCCCTCAAAAGCCAGTGATTCAACTTTGTTTTAGTCTTCTGGATAATGGGATCAAATTTGATCTTATATCTAGATTTTTGATCTTTCGAGATAACAATCCCCAAATATGTCACTGATTCCTTCACTGGGATATTAGCAATATGTTGTAACTGACAATCTTTAATAGATAACAGTTCACATTTGTTAATGTTTAAACTAAGGCCAGAGGCTTTAGAAAATGCATCTACTACTTTAAGAGCAGCTGGGACCTGAAGTTGATCTTTTGGGAAGAGTGCAGTATCGTCTGCTAACTGGGATATGATAATATCCCTGCCAGCAATAGATATACCTTTTAAGTGGCTTGATTTAATATAGATATTCATAAGTTGAGTACAGAACAAAAAGAGGTAAGGGGAGATGGGACAACCTTGAGAAACACTATAGACTGAACACCTAATATGCATGCACATGACATCAACGTTTTCACAGATTCGTGTTTTTGTTGTTTACACAGAAACGATCGTTTTCAAAAACTTGCACTTTTAAATCTGTTTTCAAAAGTTTGCCTTTTTTTAGACCCCCAAAACGCTGTTGTCATGTATAAATGAACGGCTAAATCCAAGCGTGCCACACGAGTCCTGAAAAATTAAGCCAAAGCATCTCGATCGCCCCCAGATGGCTGGAAGCAGTATAGGTCATAAACCCCGCCCTCTCCATGAAATGCAATGGGACATGAGATAATCAAATTACACTTCAAATAATTTTTTCCAAGGACAATTTCTGTCATTTTAGGAAGTTTTTATCATGCTGGTGTTAGTTCAGATGTTCGTTCCTTAAAAAAGTTTGGTTTTAGTTAGTTATTTGATGCTATAAAAACTGGGGTGTGACGTCATGATTGACAGATTGCCATGATTGATCTCTGAGGGAAGTAGTCACTGAGGCGCCAACGGACTTTTTTTCTGGATCTTCGCGAGGTGATTGGAGCTTTAACTTTAATTTCTACATTTCCAGAACTGTTTATTTCACACCGACATAATGAGTTGTTCTGAGTTTGGGCAGGATATTGATATCGCGGCTCCACTTAGTGCTTACTGCTGTGCAGACTCGGGCTCCAAGGCCCTGTCCCAAATGGGCTCTATGCACGCATAACTTCCGCGTTTGACGCAAGATTGCTCATCAGTTTCTGGTATAGGATATTTAAAGCGGAAGTCAACGGGATTATGGCGGAGTCAGCAAAGTTTTCTCGCTGTTTGCTTGAATTACCCAAATTTACCATAAATGAAGTACAAAGAATCGTCCGGACGTGCAGTACAACACCGCAGAGCAAACTTGAGAAAGGTTTCAAGTTTTATGTGTCGTCGTATCTCTGCAATTATGAAGGTAAGTTTAGCTAGCCTGAAGTAGCACGACTAACATTGTGCTGTTATTTTCACGATCTGTCCAGAAGCAGGCTAGTTACATTAGTAGAAATGATTTTCATGTAATGTATTTGCAATTTTGTCTTAAAGTGTCAGGTAAAAACAGGGTCACAAATGAGATCTCAGTGAGAGCACCCTAACCCTCACGGCCTTCCTCTGAGTCCGCACTTTCACAACGTAATGCCGCTTTGACTGCCGGGTAAAGTCCTCTGCGTAGCTCACAAGCTGTGTCTCATTTCGAAGGCTGTGTCCTCCGGAGGTCGCATTTGAAGGTTGCATACGTCATTGAGGCTGTATCATTTCAGAAAATTAAGTAGGACTCTCCGAATGCGACCTTCGTATGCGCCCTTCTTTTACAGGAATTCGGAGGATGCATGAGGTGTATCCTTTGCAGCTGCAGATAGCCCACAATTCTTTGCGTCGCTGTTGAATTTTTTTTTTTTTTTTAATGTCAGCATCAGCAGATGTACATGTACAAGCGAAAATGTGGTGTTTAAATGTAAGTAGTTTCAAGCTTGTTTTTGTTTTAAACTTTGTTTTTCTTAATATCTTCCTTTGTCTCTGTAACAGATATCTGTTGTACATACACCGCAGCTCCTCAATCATTAACCAAAATAAAACAAGTAAATACATTTTCTTTTCAAATTACTTTCCAAATTTATAAATAATTTTCATTCATTGGACTGTTGTGAGAGAGCAACGACGCTGCCGTGAACGTGTTGGCATAGCAACGTAATACTTCCTTTTTCCTTTCCTGCTCATATGTCCTACGAAGGACGTCTCCTTTAATTCTGATTAAGGACACTCAGTATACCACATCCTTCACGGGATGCGTCCTCTGGAGGATGCAGCCTTCGAAATTAAATGAAATGAGACACAGCTACAATCTTGCGGGCTCAGCAGAAGTGCACATCGAGGGCGCATAGCAGCCGCAAAGGGGGCACTCACGAGCACCCTTCTTTAAGCTTAAATGACGAATGGGACAACCTACGGTCTTGTGGACTTAACGGACACGTGCACGCAGTGGCCATTGTAAGTCCACAAGACCGAAAGGGCACATGAAGTGTGCCATTTGGGACAGGGCCCAAGTTCACTATGCACAGACTCGAGACTCGATGTCAGCGCCAGATTGGCACACTGGCGGCTTCAGTTACTACAGTGGAAGAGAGTGAAGGTGTGTTGTCCATCTTTTTTTTTTTTTTTACAGTCTAAGGCCAAAATACATAAAAAGTTTTGGGAACACTTTAGTATAGGGAACACATATAAACTATTAACTACAACTTTTCCCTCAGTAAAATCATTTACTGCTTATTAATAGTTAGTAAGTTAGTTGTTAAGTTTAGGTATTGGGTAGGATTAAGAATGTAGATTAAAGTCATGCAGAATAAGGCATTAATATGTGCTTAATAAGTACTAATAAATAGCCAATATTCTAGTAATATGCTAATAAGCAACTAGTTAAAAGACCCTAAAATAAAGTGTTACCCCAAAGTTTTATGTTTTTAGTTAAAAGCGGTGTTATGTAAACATGATTTTTTAATAATCCTCCAAAATGTTTTAAAATGTTATTTTCACTTGATGAGGAGGGTTATAATGTGTACATACAGCTCAAAAAAGTTAGACTTAATTTATTTTATTTTCCAGGGTGTAATGTGAAAAAAGGTAAAGATTTTCACAGGGTATGATGACTTTCTATAGGCACTGTATACATAAAATTAACACAACTGAAGAAAACACAAAGTATAATACACAAACACTCATAAGGAAAGTGGAAAGTCTACATAAAAGTGCTATAGACACTTCAAAATCAGCCTTTTGGGGCAAGATCAAAAACATCTTTTTTTATGATCTTGAGACGTGCTCAGTTGCATTTTCTCTGAGTGTGTTTTGTCAACTGTGACATTGCAGCTCTCACTGTGATCAAAGTAATCATCTACCTGAAATCTGTCGGGCAACACATTTAACACACTCACAGCTTTAGAAAAAAGGAAAGTGTTGCTGCAGACACCACAATATTGCTACAAATTACAATAAATGAGTAGAGTAAAGACGAGATTTGGGGTCATGTACATGTTTGTTGTTATTAAATGTCAACCATTAACATCTTTAACACATCCTATGTCCCCCTACTCCAGATCAACATGCTCACATAATGGCCTTGAATTCACTGATAGGGCAGACACGACCTTGCTGTTAGAGAAGTACCATTTTAATTTAATGAGGCATTGTTCCACACCAGCTCTTGTTTAACCTTTGAGGGAGGCGTTTGAACAGTTATTTCTGGGTCATTAATGTGTCACTGCTCCTGGCACTGGCACTGGCACTCTCATGTTAGCTGTCTCTGTATGTTTGTCAATGTTGAGTTAGCAAGTTTTTTTCATTTCTGTTTTTCAGTCTCTAAACATCTAAAACCTAAACATGCAGAATTATATTTGATCTGTGGCCAAACATGATGAGAAAAACAATGTTCTTGAGTTATTCTCCCATAACTAGTTTCTATATATAAAGATTTCATAAGCATTGTGTCCAGTGAGAGCTCTTTGTAACATTAGTCTAATGAATGATGTATCACTTCAGAGGTGTTGCTGATGTTTCTTTCTCCATGTTTATACTTGCCTTGTACAAAAAGTTTCTTGTGCTGCCGTCTTTATTATAATGGAGACCATGAATTATGTATAAATGTGAATGCATGTGTGTGGATACTTGTTAACAATCCAAATAGAGGAGATTGGGGCTAGTTGTAATATAGGGCATAGTTGTCATATTTTCTCAGGACTTTTCCTCATTCTGGCATGATATGTTTAAACAATGTGTTCATATGTGTTAGACACAGCAAAAAATATCCACAACTGGAATGGCAAAGTTGTGTTTTACCCATAACCAATTACAATGTTGATGATACCATATATGACTGGATCTCGATGGCTAAATACTTAGATAACTAACTAAATAAATAAAAAAATATTGTAAGCAAATTTGGATTGAAGCGTATAGGTTTAATGGAGAAAAAATAATATTGATATAAAAACCTAAACCTAACTTGTAACTACAGAGAGTAATCATTTTCATATGTGCTATATATGCTACCCTTATATGGTTGTAGCAATCGAGTTTCAATTTAAATCTCCCTAACCATCCCACAAATGTATTTCACAGATCTGTGACACATATAAACACACTCATACAGCATAAAGAACCATATACTAGACACGGCTGTACAAATTTGACACATTCAAATGTGTAATTAAGTAACACTAAAAAAATAATTACATTACATCCAGTATATGAGCCTTTTTCAGTCACAGATATTAAGAAACGTGAATTACTTTTGAAAATAAATCATACATTAGAGCAAGTGTTGTCCTAGTATAAAAATGTCTGAACAAACAGTTTTATATGAATGATTTGTTAATGGTTTCCAAGCTCCCAGCATGTATTTATGGAAGCCCGTTTCCACCACTAAATAAAAAATAAAAACAGTAATTGCGACTTTTTATCTCAGAATTCTGACTTTATGTCACGCAATTGCGAGTTTATATATTAGAATTCTGACTTTTTTTCCTCACAATTGCGAGTTATAAAGTCAGAATTCTGAGATATAAACTCGCAATTGTGAGAAAAAAAGTCAGAATTGTGAGATTAAAAAGTAGCAATTACTGTTTTTATTTTTTTATTTAGTGGCGGAAATGGGCTTCCATATGTATTGGAGAAGCAGCTCTAAAAAGACATTAGTAAACAATCATTATTCGGTTCAGTGTTGGTTCAGTTTAGTTCAATAACTGTGCAAAGCTCGTCAATTATGAAAGTAGCTGAATTCATATATGGAGTGATGTCATCATCCAACTCAGTTCAGTTCTGTATGACCATATTTTTAGAGCATCTTCAATTAATTTTTATGCTGTTTAAGATAAAATCTACATCTCCAAATTCATATCTAAAGTATAACCTCAACCATACTGTGTGCAAATCAAAATTTAGATTACATATCAAATCCAATTACACACACACACACACACACACAGAGTATTAGCACTTATAGCGAATGTATTTAGTTCTGGAAGTCATATGAGGGCTTCATTATTATACAGTCAACTTGGAGTGGCTTATTATAATAAAAACAATCACCTTACAGGACTCCGGCTCATTATTGCTAACAGCAAAGGGGAAAAGAACCACTGGAATTTCGATTCAATTATGGCTGAGGAAAATAATTGACAAACAACTCAAAATTCATGCAGAGAGTGAAGAGAGAGGAATGGAAATATGTAAGGAGAACAGACCAATATCTGTTGCTGGACCTGGTACAGCAGAAATATTGATGTTTACTCAGCTCAACAGATCTAGAGCTGCTTGCTTATGGATTTTGTCTTCTACTCTGCATAATACCAGTCATCCGTCTTGTTACACTAGTACTTGATGTTCAAGCATGTGTTCAAGAGCAATGTTACATTTTTCCTTGTTAAATTAAAATTGCACTACTGCCACAAGAAAAAATTTTTTAAACAGAAGTTTCTTTAACAGAGCTATTTTAAAATGGATATTTTACTGAATCATGTCTTAAAACATTCAAATGACCAACACCACAACTGAGTGCAATTTAAACATCATATTAGCAAGACTCAAACATTCAAGTCCTTCGTTTTATGGGAAATAAAGTAATCATTTAAGTACAGTTTTACTTTTTAATTCATTAGCACATCAAATTACAGGATGGTGGTTTTTAAGTGATTGCATTTAGAATTCACATGCATGTTTCGCAATCAATCGAGTCAATTAAAACAGTCAGATTAATCTCTGACTAATAATGTTTGGCTACAGCCTTGTTTCCACATGTATAACTATAAACTGGACGGGAGCTGAAAGTTATCCAACAAACATAATGATCTGTATTTTCTATAACAATTGCATTGTCAAAGAATCTTATTTTATTCAGAGTATGCCAAAGAGTTCACGAACTCTGTGCTTAACAGTACACACACATGTAACCCTGTGCTGAGAACTGTTGGAAATGCAGCATAATGGGTATTGTCTGCCTAAAAAATGTTTGTTTGCTTCAGGCAGGTTCACTAAGAGCCAGAGGAGCAGAATAAAAGTGCTGTATCTACTGCACAGAACTGTCAGACTTTGAAAGCAGTGCATGTTGTACCGACTGTGAGCAAATACAACAAAAAAAAAACAAGACAACATCTGTAAAGTAACATGTCCTCAGCATCTACGTCTATCAAATCAGACTTATAGCAAGTGCTTAAGCCACATTGAAGTATATGGTGAAATGACCTGTAAATAAAAAGAAGAAACATATAGCTAATTTGAGTCAAAATACATTTTATCAAGATACATTAATACATAAACAATACATATTACATAATAAATATGAAAGAGACTTTGTTGTTCTAAGACATCATGAGTGCATCAAGATCCAAAGATCTTGTGTCTGTGTCTTTTGGGAACCAGACAAAAACATTAAAAACACTGTATTATAACAGTACACATATCTTTTCTCCATGTTGTCTAGAATTGTCTACCAAATAATCTGATTTTAGTGAAGCAGCTGATTCCATCTGCTTAAAGGAACAGTTCACCCAAAAATGACAATTCTACTTTAGTTCAATCAGTAGAGCATGGCACTTGCATCACCAAGGTCATGAGTTTCATTTTCCAGGGAACGCAAGAACTGATCAGCTGTAATTCAATGCATTGAAGTAAAATGCTTTGGATAAAAGCATCTGCCAAATGCACAAACTGCAAATGTAAATTTGCTCACCCTAATGTTGATCCAAACCTGTATGACATTCTTTCTTACGTGGAACACAAAAGAAAATATTTGAAGAATCTTTCAGATGTTTTTGTCCATAGGCTTACAATAAAAGTCAATGAGGTCCAAACTTCCAAAGGACATAAAGTAATCCATACAACTTAAGTTAAGTAATCAAACTCTCAAAACAAATCAAAACACTGATTAACTCATTTAACTCATGTATGCCCAAATCAAATATGGCAACATGTCAAAAACATCAAACCTTATTAGTTCTTGTGTGATTACGTCATAATGTCACATGACACACAAGAATCAATTAGGTTTGATTTTTTATGTAATCACTGATGGCATAATTTCAGAAGCATGTTGCTTACCAGTATCATTTGTATGAATAACGCTCTGATGAAAGATTGTTTTGATTTGGAAATCTTTTTTGTTCTCACTTCAAGGCTACTGAAAGTCAGCACAGAGTGATTTATGTTGCTGTGTTACACACTTATTATTGCTGGTTTAATAAAGGTACCGTGTCCAGTTTCCTGATAAAGATGTGTATGTGACAAACATGTCGGAAGTTTGGGGGCGAGCAGTTGGCCTCATGCTGAGAGAACCCTTTAATTACTGTAAAAGTGCCAACAAGATATAAATTAGGGAGAAACTAGACTGAAACAGAGCTGTATTTGCCTGCTAGAACAGCAACCAAATTGGAAGAACTGAAAACTCTCTAAAGTTTAAGTTAGGGGCTATTTGTAGGACTTGATGATTTATGTTTTTAGCAACATCTTTTTAAAAAAATCTCAAAATGGAAAAGTAGTTCTAATTATTAGATTCAATATAATTAAGACTTGTTAGTCCATTGGAACAATTTTCATGAGTATTCACTGGAATTATAGTCATACACATGTACATGTACATTTTATGAATTAATACACAATTGGAGCCAAAGAACAGATTTGATCATGCCTCTTAAAATCACAATTCACTGGTTCCAGTTTAGCTTGGTTCCAAATTCCAATAACCCTATTAACAGGAACATTGTCAGCTCTAATCGCTCCTCTTTGACTTTCTTTTGCTATAACTCAGTTGAGAAAGAAGTCAGAGTGATGAGTTTGTTTCTGCTGTCCTATCACCATGTGTCAGTCATTCAAACCAGCATGACTTTCTTCTGTGTAACACAAAAGATTACATTTTGTTATATCATCTGATGATATTTTTTGAAAATGTTAATACAATGAAAGTCAATGTTGTTCTGGACCCCACTGACTGAAATATATTCTTCAAAATGTCTTCTCTTGTATTCAATATCATATTGTATTTTAGATTGTCAAACTCAGCCTCCTCACTCAGCATTGCATCAGCTTTCAGAGAGATGGTTATCAAGCTCTCAGGCTTGGAGGCAACATATAATCTATCAGCTGGAGAATATATTTCAAGATAAGGTTTGATTAGTCTGTAATTGTAGTGTATTTTCAGAGAGAAATAATGAAACATATTTAAATTTCTTAGAAACGATAGACTGTCACATTATATAATAAATCATGTATAATGGCTTTAGATTCCGGTGATATTTCCTGCATGTTACAGCTGTACAACATAAATAAATGCTTTTAGATGACCAAAAAACATTTTTTATAAAAGAAGTGTTTATTAGAGTGGTCATAAGTTTACATACATTTTGCTAAATTGAAAAGTTTACATATGCTTGATACTCATACTGTTTTTTTAGTTTTGTTTTGTAATAGTTGTTCATGAGTCTCTTGTTTGTTCCAGTTAAACTGTGCACTGTTATTCAAAAAATTATCCAAAATTGGTCTATTTAGGATTTATGATGATGATTAAACACCATCTTTCATCTCAGCCCCCTTAAAATTCTGTGATTAACTTTTCCAGCACCCCAAAACTGTGATCCCCTCAAATTTCTATTTAATATCTGTGGCTTACTTTCCATGCGTGTAATACTATGCAGTATTAAAATTGCTAAAGTTTATCATCTGTAGCATACAGCCTTATAAACAACTTGTGATCAAAGGTACTGTACAGTGTTTTAATGTCATGTTTTTTTTTTCTTTTCTTTATGTCACAACCCTGACTAGTGACTTCTATTTTCAATTCTTTTTTCTTTTCTTTTTTTGCTTTGGTTCTCTCAATGTTCTTTTCATCCATCCACTAGCCTATATTTCTCCGTTATATCATTTTCATTCCTTCCTGCCTTTTCAACTCTGAATCATTTTCAAATCAGTGGGTGCCTGCACATGCTTCTCACTGAAACCTTTTCTGTTGTGCAGGATTGCTAGACTGTAAATGTAAGAATTATATGATGTACCATTCAAATCCAACAAATAAATGTTTTAATTTGAACAGCAAAAAAGGGGTAGTTCATCACTGGCAAGATGGGCTTTTAATAAAACTTGACTGTCAATGCATTTTTTTTAACGACTAGAGAAAAACCTTTTGCCAAAAGGAAAACTTCAACACCTATAATGCTCTAGGCTCAATCCGTCTGTCACTTTATTAATAACAAGACAATATTATTAGCACTTTGCTGCATTTAAAATTATAGATTAAAAATGGAGACAAAATGAAAACATAGAAGGATTGTTTTGCATCTGTAAATGTTACATATTAATACTGAGTATTAACAATGAGACCAGGCTGAGAATCTATAAAGTGAGTCAAGGGATGAATGTATTGAGACCATAGTATATATCACTGTATATATGAGAGAATGCTTTATAGAGGAAAAATTGAGAGAAATATTGAAGAGGAAATCATTATTGTGAGGTGTGCTTGAGAGCAGGTGATGACAATGATGATCTCTATTATTTTTGGCTTAGAATTGGATAAAAGAGAGAACAATCTATTCTTGACAGCAACATCTTCCATTTAATAATGTTTACTTGTCCACTTTGACATTTAAGGTTATAAATCCTTTTTCCCAATTCCACCATGTGATCTTCAAGTGTCATTACTTCACAGACCTCTCACACCATTATCTGTAAGGGAACCCAATCAAATATAGCTGTGTGTGTGTGTGTGTGTGTGTGTGTGTGTGTGTGTGTGTGTGTGTGTGTGTGTGTGCTTGAAAGGGGAAGGAGATAGTCAATGTGTTCCCTCAGTCTCATATTTTCTTTATTCTGTGTGATACGCATGACTCTTTTCTTTACTCTTATATGTCTAACCTCTCTCACTCTCTATGACTGGAGATGTGAACTCTTTCAAATGCACACACATACTTCATTTCCTTGTGCCACAGATGGACAAAGTAATGTATTACATATGCCTTACGTCTTTGTGTGCAAACCTAGTGTAAATCCACCACATATGCCACAAGTTCACCTCAGTGGCCACACAAAGTTTTAGGAGTAAAAACCACACCAAGTCAAGATGACTTAAAATGATTGAAAGTCAAATTCACCCCCTCAACAACTTTTTTTTTTTAATCTTGCACATATGAGGTAGCCTAATTTTAAAAGTGTGTTTTCTAGACCTGGAAAAATTGATTGTGTACATTAACATCAGTATCAGAAGCAGCTGATTTGTTTACGTTAATTGAGATGTTGCTTTAAACAGCACACGCTCTCTCAGAAGCCTAATGAATGGGTTTTGCCCGACTCTGTAGGGCTGGTGGAAGAACGTGGTGAGAGACAGTGTGTGACGTAATGACTTAATGAATATGCTAATTTGCGTATGACGCTATCTAATGACATTTAGCGACTTTTTGAACAGGCTTTAGCTACTTTCCCTTGAAAATAGTTGGCAACAGTGTGACTGGCACGTTACATGGGAAAAGAAATTCAGCTTTGGTTACAGAAGTGCAAGCCAAAATTCGCTCCACTGGAAACCTGTACTCTCTCATTTTTTGTCCTCCCCAAATTGTCATTTTAGGTATTGAAGCAGAATTATGCTCCTTGTGAATTGGTTGATCCCCATCCCTAGGCTACTCGAAGGTCAGAGCTGGGCTTGAAAGAACAGAATGGTTGCATCATGATTGTATCACCCATTCTTTGCTGCCTCTCCAGCTTATTAGTCTGGATATTCTTAGTTTTCCTTTGCATGCTCCCTTCGGTACACTGCTCCCTTAAGCTTGTGTTCCGGTCCGGAAGGGTTATATGTAGAGTTGCTGCTAACAACACAGCATTTCATCTATCGCCTGGTCCGGCTGCTAGATGTAGTGTTATGGACTTAGCTGAGGCTATGTCTGTAGCAGCTCTGCTCTCACGGGGCTGTCCTGTAGCTGTGGCTCAGACTGGTCTAATGCAGGAGTCTCCGTTCCAGAAACGGTTGAGCATGGAGGCTTTGGGGTTTTTTCATAGTTCCCTCGAAAATGAATGTCTTAGGCAGGAGTGTCCAAAAGGGCACTGTCCTGCAGAGCTTAGCTCCAACTTGCCTCAACACACCTGCCTGGAAGTTTCTAGTATAAGACCTTTATTAGCTGGTTCAGGTGTGTTTAATTGGGGTTGGAGCCGAACTCTGCAGGACAGTGGCCCTCCAGGAGCAGGATTGGACACCCCTGGTCTTAGGGTTACGCTGTAACCCGGATTGCCATACTTCAGGCATACCTGTGCGCGACTTCCGTCAGACAATTCATATCTGACGTGTAATTGGAAATGTGTGTTCTGACTGGATTCTTATTTGGTGTCTTCATCAAGTTGCAAGTCTTTCAAAGGTTTATAAGGGGTTCAAGGACGTAGCTATTCAAATGTACCTTTAAATATCTAAAGTGGCACTTAGGCTGGAAAATAATCTATATTCTGTCTTGCTTATGGAAATAATTAAATGAAACAAACAAATGAATGGACCTTATTCATGATGAAACAAAAATCGTTCAAAAATTCATCTGAATGTAAATTGTCCCATTACTGAATTAAATGCAACAATGTATGTATGGTTTTAAGCACAATTTACACAGAAATTTATTCTGCTTGTGTCTCATGAATGCAGCCCAATTTGTCCATTATATTTTCTCTGCCTTCCAGGACGCAGTGTGCTCTTTCAGAGACAGAATAATTGCCATCAATCACTTGGGAGAAAATGGTTGCATAAATGGACTTTTGTGTAGTGTGTTCATGTTTTTGTTCAGCCACACTAACATCAGTTTTGGGCAAGTTGAATGAGTGTTCTTAAACTGGACATACAGAACAAGTTGTTTATAATGGGAATTAGATGTTTAATATTTAAAAAATATTTATGGTATAACAGGGGTTTGACAATACTACAAACCATATATCCATTATTAGAAATAGTCAAATATGCAGTCACACAGTGCATGGTGCAAGGAAAGTTCCTCATGCTCTCTCTGATAAAGAGGCTGCTTTCTTTTCCTTCTGATTAAGCATTGAGATATCAAGCCCATCAGTGGAACAGGATTATCAAAACAGCCATGCCTCTATATAAATAGTGTCGCACAGCCTCTCTTGACCCAAACAGTCTTTCAAATGCCACCTCAAATACTTGTAGGAATCACTCATCATACCATCTTTGTCCAGGGGAAATGTTCTCCACAAATGATAAAAACCAGTGTTAAATAAAACCAGCGTTTCACAAAGAGACAAATTATAAAAATTCTCATAAACATATGTGCAATAAAAATCAGAAGAAAAGTGTTTGTGTGTATGCTTTGACGGGTGTGTGTGTATTCTGTTGAGGGGAGCACATAAATCAACAAAGACAAACAGAGGGAGAGAGAAAACATTGATAGAGATCATTTCATCCTGAGCCACAGGACGCACTGAAAACATCATTACTTTACTCAAAACTTTCATTGGCCAAAGCACAGCACTGAGCGAAAGGATAATGGCAGCTTCACAGATCATTCTGCCAGATTGATTACCTCCAAGCTCATGTTGACAGAGCACTTGTCCTCTTTCTTTGAGTGATGCCTTCAGTTGCGGTTTGTGTCTGTGCAGTGGGACCAAAACATGTTCAATGCTATTTCTGTGTTATATAGGCTAGCAACTTTCCAATGTAATTCTAAATGCTTGACCAGGCTAACATCAGAGAGTTTGTAGCTCAATTAGACTAGTTTCTGAAATAATTTAGATAAAAAAAATAAATAAAAATAAAAAAACATTAAAAAACAATTAATTTTTAAAACATTTTTTACATTATTATTATTATTACAACATGTCCAACATGGATCTGATATGCTTCTGCAAGGAAAAAAACATGAATCCACAAAATAATCAAATAAAAGCATTCACTTAAAAGTAAACAAGCACTGTATTCCAAACACGTTCCAGATTGAAAACATCCGGTGAGCCAACTACATCTCCAGCTTGTTTGGCTCATTTTAGATATAGCAACCACCAAGTATGACTACAAATAACAATGGAATAAGGCTAATCAGTATGACGAGTGCTCTACATTATTATTCATGTTTTATTCTTATGAGGAGGAAAAGTCCTACTGTTTTTCATTTGATTTCTATCATTTGCATCATTTGGTAATAATAAAATACAAATTAGTTTACACTCTCAACAAGTAATGAGAAGGCTACTATGAAATTTCTAATGTTCATATTAAAATTATTTATTAAACAACACGTATTTATCATAATTACATTGTTTACGTTTTTACATTGTTTTAGAATAACTACATTAAAAAACATTTTTCTTTTACTTGTTACTATGTTCAGCTGTTATAAATAGATTCTGTTCTGATGATTAGCCAATAACCCAGCTAACAGAATTTTGTTATAGGAACGTTCTCCAAATATTCAGTGTTGGTTCTGGGAACGTAAAAAATGCCCAGTTTTCTTGACGTTAGAGGAACGTTTTTTATAAGGCATGAAAGACGTTCTTTCAACTTAATTTTGATTTAAAATTCAACATTCTAGGAACGTTGATTTGTAACATTCCAAGAACATAAAAATGTTCAGTTTCCTTAATGTTAATAGAATGTTATTTAAAGGTTAGTATAATGTTTCTGAAACATTTTTTCAATCATTCAAACACCTGCTGTGAACAAGCACTGAAAGAAAGAGAAATAAGAACACAAACTACAACTTTCTTCAGTCACAGAAGATAAAAGACATTAAATCTCTCAAGATCTGATTAAACAACTCCACAAACAGCATTACCAGCTTCACTTATTACTAACCAGACCGACTTTATTTCTGTCAGACGTCTACAGCAGTTCTTATTGAGAATTAACAGAGGTTTAGATGTTGATGTCTTATTGAAAATGTTTAGTTTGAGGTCACCATCATGGAGATCAGCATCTGCTTTAGTTGGGCTCTTGACCCTTGACTTTAGTTGAGTTGCTTCTTTATCAACAATTGCAGGTGTTTACAGAAAGCATTTGTGCATTGGTAAAGCAGCTCAACATGTTGGTTTTAATAACAGACAAGTGACTGCATTAAAGTGGTTTAAATAACTACTTTTTCTTTAGCTTTGCTTGCTTTTAGAATTGGAATGTTATATGAGAAAGAAGTAATAAACTCAAAAGATGTGATAAAAAATAATTTATAACACTGTGACTTATGTAAGATTCCCCAACAGTATTTGAAAGTTAAATACAACACAGACATCAACACTTGTCATACAAACCTCAACAATGGTGACAATAATAAAAAAAAATTTCAGCTGCATAATTTATTCATGCTGCAATGCATGCTGGGAGCCATGAATGTGTTTTGTTTGCTGGCATGAAGCATGTCACCATTGTTGTGTTTCATATGCCGAATGTTGATGTCTGTGAGTGTATAAATGACACAAAAACATGTTTTAAACAAAAAGTTAGCAATGACAGTGTTGTTTATATACTCACAGACATCAATATTCAGCATCTGAAATACAGCAATGGTGTTACACATTATTTTTTTTTCATGTTGGTTGAGTTTTATAGTTTTCAATAATATTTCAATTTCTTAAAGAGAACATTGGATGCCGATTTTTCAGAAGTTAGTATGATTCTTTAGGGTTTTCATGAAAAGTCTATAACATTGATTAAAATTTCTTAATGGTTGTGTTTTTTACCTTGTCAAAACAGCTCTGTTCACAGCGAGCCATTTCGGTGCATGTCCCTTTAAATGATAATGAGCTACTGTTCACCCCACCCCTATCTTCCGTGGGCGGGCAGGTATTGCATTGAACTCACCATTCTTATTTATGTAGTTATAAATGCTCAAAAACGATTAAAATACATTTGAAAATTACTTCTTAGTCATTAACTAACACCTTTATAAACCTTATTGTAGTGTTACCATGTTATCTTTACATAAAATGTACACAGTTTGTAGTAAGACAATCACCTTAATGCATTGTTCATTATAAACGTGCAGTTATGAATTACAGTGAGAAGGTTCTAAATAGAAATGACGACATACATGTTTGTTCGACTGTATTATTTTGATAATGAACAAGCTGCGATGTCACGTTTGTAGTGCTTTGTTGTGTGTGTGTGAGGCGCCGGCGCGATCAAACAACAGTCTTTGCAAGGGACTTGCCTCATCGTCATGGCAATGGTTCGTGGCCAGGTCAGATTACGTCAGAGTTTGTTGTTGTTTGTTGGAAAATCATACCACACTGCTCAGACATTTCCCGACCCAACAAACGCCGATTAAACGTTCAGTCGGGTGAAAACAAACTCACAGGGGTATCACACTAACTGCGTCTCATTTCGGAGGCTGCGTCCTGATCCAACAAACTGCAACAGACGTGTTTGTTGGCGTTTATCTGTGCGGTGTGAACTGGCCTTTAACTTTAGCCGCATTCATCATGGAACTTGCTAACTAGCACATTATTAGGAAAGGCGATTTGCAAATATTCATAAAAAACCTATAACGTTACTCATGTCTTCTGGAGGTACTGATCCATCCTTCAGGAACTTTTTAGCGCAGACATAAACGCATATAGGTAGATCCAGGGGCGCATTCCCTTCAAAAACAAAATTAATCCACTGCGTCCTCAGCGGCTCAGATGTCGAGAGTAAAGGACGACTGCTATGTTCATTCTTATATCCAATAACAAAACACCTCAGTTGCTTTGGAGACATTCTTGTCTACACCTGCGCGGCTTCGAAACAATGGCGGACTATTTACAGCTCACTCAGGGCGGGTCTATGCTAAAACGGCAGTGTCTGTCAAGAGTCGTGGGAGGGGCCTGTGCAAATTTACGTCACTTTGCCAAGAATCTGTGAACGGCTTGATCTGACAAAGCGCTTATGATTTGTGGGGATTAAAAAAAAAAGCTCTGGTTGGATTTTTATCATTATAGGGTGGTTGTGTAGACACACTGCCAACACACATTTATGTCCAAACACCATGTAAAAGTGAATTTTGCATCCGATGTCCCCTTTAAATCAGCAATTACAGAAAAAAAGTTGTTGTTTAAACCACTTTAATGCAGCCATTTGTCTGTCATTAAAACAGACATGTTAAGTTGCTTTATCAATGCAGAAATGTTTTCTAAAAATACCTGCAATTGCTGAAAAAGAAGCAACTCAACGTTCTACTTTGATGGCTTACGTCACAGTCATGTTGGACAAAATTTCTAACTGGCATGCACTTCAAATCATATACCGATCGGTAGAGATCTTCACGGGTCCACTTGGATTCGAGCAGGTTCGGGTCCAAAACTTGAACGAGTGCCTCGGACCCGGGTCGGGTCTAATATTAGTAGCCTTTGGTCTCGAGTAATTTAAAATAATTTTACTGAATGGCCCTGAGAAGACCCGGATTATTTTAAAATTTTCCAAATTTCCACTATTCATTTCAGGTGTTTAACAATATTCTATTTAAAACAAATACATATTAAAGGGACAGTGCTTCCCACAGGTTTGAAATATAGGTGGTAGCCGGGTGGAAAATCCTCCTATTACCCACGACACAAAAATGGTCTGCTACATGTGACAAACAACAAATAATGTGTGATTTTTAACAATATTTATTGAAATTCATTTTGATTACATAGGCTACTAATATTATGCGTTATCATTGTAAATTATGCAAAATTACCGCATTTAAATGGTAGAGTTCTCCTTGCTTTGTCATATAGTGTCTCTCTCAGTGAATGGGACACAGATTTTACTGATAATAGTAAAATCTATATATTGAATAATATACGTGTTGAATAATGATTAGTCTTTTCTTCCTGTGGGGGAGCATGCCAGCCAGAGACTACAGTAGTATACTATGAATTAAATGAAAATCAAATTAAATACAATTTATTGTGTAACCAAAATACCAATAATTCCAGATAGCAACTTTTGACTGGCCTGGATCCGGCCTACATCTGCCACGTGTGGTATGATGATCTGGGCCACATGTGGCGTGGAATGATGGCACTTGGGCGGACCGCTCCTGTTTGCCAGATCTGAGCCACAAGTAGGCCATAGCAATGCTACATGTCAGCCAAGAGCAAAGAACTAAACCAGAACTGGACCTTATCTAGGAGACAAACAGAAACACCAGAGCTACAACTGACTTCAGCCACAGCCTTAGATGAAATCAACTGAAGATAAAAGAAGACATTAAATCTCTCCAGATCTCAGCAGACGAGGATTAAACAACTCCACAAACAGCATTACAGCTTCACATATTACTAACCAGATTGACTTTATTTTTGTCATTCATCTACAGAAGTTCTTATTGAGAATTAATAGAAGTTTAACACTCATGTTTGTTTCATTTGAAGTCACCGTAATGGTGATTGATGTTTCCATTTGTTTGGCTCTTAACTCTTTTAAAGTATGCTTGTCTTTTCTGGCTGCTGTGACAGTGTGATTGTCAAACACATTTGCAGTAGCAAAAATGAGATCAGATCATCATGTAATAGCCTGAATCATTGATGTCATTTGAATATAACAATTGTGTTGTGCCGTTAATTCTTTTGAATTAAAAAGCCCTGCTTTACTGCAACGTGAGGTCACACTGTACTGCAGAAACCAGATAGAACATGAACTGAAAACAGTGAACTACAATGACAAACACAGATATGAGCAATCAGCGTATGAATCTCAACAATGGTAACGACAAAATATATTCAGACAATCAAATCAACTCTGGACATCACAAAAAGCTACTAAAATACAGAACAAAAACCACAACAAAAAATAAAAGCAAATAGTTAGAATTAAAGAACATAATAGGACAATTCAGCTGCATAATTTATTCATGCTGTGATGCATGCTGGGAGTTTTGTACTATTGTTCCCAGCATGCATTACGGCATAACACTTTTGATTGTCATCTTTGTTGAGATTCATGTGCTGATTCTTGATGTCTTTGTGTCATCTTAAAATAATTTTTGTGTGTATTTTTTATAAATCTTCTGATCGGTTTTGTTCCATTATAAGGTTTCAGTGAAGGTCGGTTTTGTTCAGTTGCACATATTTCTTTCCTTCGTATGTCAACAACAATGTAGCAGGAAAGGCGAATCCATGCCTTAGTTTCCTTCTTCTGAATTCCTCGCAGACCCGCTGGAACTCTGCTCGTTGCTGACGAATGGGGTACGGTATATCCTGGGCAAAGTAGATCTTCTTCCCCTTGTACTGGATGTTTTTCTTAAGCTTGGCGGCACGCATAACTCGCTCCTTGTCCTGGAAGTTCAGGAATCTCATTATGAAGCCGCACGGGGGATACGCGTTTCTTCTTCTCTCGCCGAGCCTGTGCGCCCTTTCTATTGTGACCTGAGGGACCACAACTGAGCGTTCTCCTCGCGTATCTGAGCCACCTCCGCTTTCAACGCCTTTAGCTCTCTCAACTCAGGGAGTTCATCTTCTGTATCGCTGATGCGGGTCTCTGCAGTCTGGATACGTCTCTCCACACCTCCCAGGTCAGACCTCAGAGCGACAATCTCAGCCTTCATTTCAGCTCTCCATCTCTCCACACTACGGCACACATCATCCAGCTTCTCAATCACCCGTTCGAGTGTGCTATCTTTTCGGGCGTCTTCAGTCTCTGCCCTCGCTAGTCTGGGCCGCCACGTTCCCGGGAGAGGCACAATCTGTTATTTTAGATTGCTTGCTTGTCGAGGGTTTGCCCGAGCCAGAGTTCTTCGACTGTTTGGACATCTTTCACCGCATCTTTTTCTTTGTATTTGGGTTTTGCGTTCATATTTGGATTAAATTCGGCAGAGAGACTGAGCTATGCGACTTGTCACATCTTCTCCAACCCGGAAGTCCTATCGGTTTTGTTCAGTTGCAAGATCTCAATCGGTTTCATTATGCTACGAAATTTCAATGACGGTCAGTTTTGTTCCTTTAGGAGATTTCAATAGCAGTCAGTTTCATTCCTTTACGAAATCTTAATGACTGTCAACTTTGTTTCATTACGAGATTTCAGTGACGGACAGTTTTGTTTGGTTACAAGATCTCAATGATGGTTAGTTTTGTTCCTTTACGAACTCTCAATAATGGTCGGACAAAGTGTCAGTCAGTTTGTTCTTTTACGGGATTTCAAAGATAGTCGGTTTTGTTATGTTCTGAGATTTTCAGTGATGGTCGGTTTTTGACCTGTTACGAGATTTCAATGTTGGCCGTTTTTATTCGGTTTTTATTCGCTTTTCAATGACATCTGTTTTATTCAGTTATGAGATTTCAGTGATGGTCAGTTTTGTTTGGTTACGAGATCTCAATGACGGTCGGTTTTATTCGGTTAGGAGATGTCAATGACGTCTGTTTTATTCAGTTATGAGATTTCAGTGATGGTCAGTTTTGTTCAGTTATGAGATCTCAAGACGGTCTGTTTTGTTCCATTATGAGATCTCGACGATGGTTGTTTTTTTCCCGATTTCTGTGATGGTCGGTTTTGTTCGGTTACGAGATTTCAATGACAGGCCGTTTTCAGTGTCAGTCGGTTTGTTCTGTTATGAGATTTCAAAGACAGTCGGTTTTGTTCCTTTGTTCTTTTACGAGATTTCAATGACAGTCGGTTTTCATTGTCAGTCAGCTTTGTTTAGTTATGAGATCTCAATACAGTATGTTTTGTTAAGTGATTTTAATGACAGTTGGTTTTGTTCTATTACGAGATTTCAACGATGGTCAGTTTTATTCGGTTATGCGATCTCAATGACAGTTGGTTTTAGTCCATTATGAGGTTTCGACAATGGTTGGTTTATTTTTTCTGTTACGAAATTTCAAGGACGGTCAGTTTTGTTTCGTTACGAGAGATCAGTGATGGTCGGTTCTATTTCTTTAAGAGATCTCAATGACGGTAGGTTTTGTTCCTTTGTTCTGTTACGAGATTTCAAAGACGCTGAGTTATAAGATTTCAATGTCGGTCGGTTTTGCTGGGTTATGAGCTCTCAATGATGGCCAGTTTTGTTCAGTTGTGAAATCTCAATGACGGTCGGTTTTGTTCAGTTATGAGATTTCAATGACAGTCGAGTTTGAAACTATTCCAACTGTTGGTTTTGTTTTGTGACAAGATTTCAGTGACGGCCGGTTTTGTTCCTTTACGAGATTTTAAAGATGGTCCGTTTTGTTCTATTACGAGATTTAAATGACAGTCGGTTTTCAGTGTCAGTCGGTTTGTTCTGTTATGAGATTTCAAAAACAGTCGGTTTTGTTGCGTTATGAGATTTCAAAAACAGTCGGTTTTGTTCCGTTATGAGATTTCAGTGACTGTCGGTTTTATTCAGTTACAAGATTTCAATGACGTCTGTTTTATTCAGCTATGCGATTTCAGTAACGGCCGGTTTTGTTTGGTTACAAGATCTCAATAACGGTTAGTTTTGTTCCTTTACGAAACTCAATGACGGTTGGTTGTCAGTGTCAGTCGGTTTATTCTGTTATGAGATTTCAAAGACAGTCGGTTTTGTTACGTTATGAGATTTCAATGATGGTCAGTTTTGTTCCTTTGTTCTGTTACGAGATTTCAAAGACAGTCGGTTTTGTTACGTTATGAGATTTCAATGATGGTCAGTTTTGTTCCGTTATGAGATTTCAATGACTGTCGGTTTTGTTCAGTTACAAGATCTCAATGACGGTTAGTTTTGTTCCTTTATGAAATATCAATGACGGTCGGTTTTCAGTGTCAGTCGGTTTCGCCCTGTTATGAGATTTCAAAGACAGTCGGTTTTGTTCCTTTGTTATTTTACGAGATTTCAAAGACAGTCGGTTTTGTTACGTTACAAGATTTCAATGATGGTCGGTTTTGTTCGGTTACAAGATCTCAATGACGGTCAGTTTTGTTTAGTTACAAGATCTCAATACAGTATGTTTTGTTTTTTTAAGAAACAAAACAAGGAACAAAACCGACAATGGTTTCGATGATGGTTGTTTTTTTTTTCTGTTACGAAATTTCAAGATCGGTCAGTTTTGTTTCGTTACGAGAGATCAGTGATGGTCGGTTCTATTTCTTTAAGAGATCTCAATGACGGTAGGTTTTGTTCCTTTGTTCTGTTACGAGATTTCAAAGACGCTGAGTTATAAGATTTCAATGTCGGTCGGTTTTGCTGGGTTATGAGCTCTCAGTGATGGTCGGTTTTGTTCAGTTGTGAGATCTCAATGACGGTCAGTTTTGTTCAGTTATGAGATTTCAATGACAGTCGAGTTTGAAACTATTCCAACTGTTGGTTTTGTTTTGTGACAAGATTTCAGTGACGGTCGGTTTTGTTCCTTCATGAGATTTTAAAGATGGTCCGTTTTGTTCTATTACGAGATTTAAATGAGGGTCGGTTTTGTTCATTTAAGAAATTTCAATGACAGTTGGTTTTCAGTGTCAGTCGGTTTGTTCTGTTATGAGATTTCAAAGACAGTCGGTTTTGTTCCTTTGTTCTTTTACAAGATCTCAATGACGGTCAGTTTTGTTTCTTTACGAGATTTCAGTGACAGTCGGTTTTCATTGTCAGTCAGTTCTGTTTAGTTACGAGATCTCAATACAGTATGTTTTGTTTTTTTAAGAGATTTTAATGACAGTTGGTTTTGCTC
Organism: Mylopharyngodon piceus; assembly: GCA_039654765.1. Taxonomy (NCBI): domain Eukaryota; kingdom Metazoa; phylum Chordata; class Actinopteri; order Cypriniformes; family Xenocyprididae; genus Mylopharyngodon; species Mylopharyngodon piceus. Next base: position 17,634,450 of record CM077443.1, read on the forward strand.
CAATTCGAGATTTCAACGATGGTCGGTTTTATTCGGTTACGAGATCTTAATGACAGTCGGTTTTAGTCCATTATAAGGGTTTCGACAATGTTTTTTTTTTTTCTGTTACAAAATTTCAAGGATGGTCAGTTTTGTTTCATTATGAGAGATCAGTGATGGTCGGTTCTATTTCTTTAAGAGATCTCAATGACGGTAGGTTTTGTTCAGTTATAAGATTTAAATGACAGTCGAGTTTGAAACTATTCCAACTGTTGGTTTTGTTTTGTGACAAGATTTCAGTGACGGTCGGTTTTGTTCCTTTACGAGATTTCAAAGATGGTCCGTTTTGTCCTATTACGAGATTTAAATGACGGTCGGTTTTGTTCATTTAAGAGATTTCAATGACAGTCGGTTTTCAGTGTCAGTTGGTTTGTTCTGTTATGAGATTTCAGTGACGGCCGGTTTTGTTTGGTTACAAGATCTCAATGATGGTTAGTTTTGTTCCTTTACAAAATCTCAATGACGCTCATTTTTGTTCTTTTACGAGATTTCAACGAGATTTTTTTTCGAGATTTTTCAGTCAAATGGTATGTTTTGTTCTTTTATGAGATTTTAATGACAGTTGGGTTTTTTTTCCATTACGAGATTTCAATGATGGTCAGTTTTGTTCGGTTACGATATTTCAAAGATTTTGTTCCTTTGTTCTTTTACGAGATTTCAAAGATAGTCGGTTTTGTTACGTTCCGAGATTTTCAGTAATGGTCGGTTTTGACCTGTTACGAGATTTCAATGATGTCTGTTTTATTCAGTTATGATATTTCAGTGCCGTCCGGTTTTGTTCAGTTACAAGATCTCAATACAGTAATTTCAATGACGGTCAGCTTTGTTCAGTTGTGAGATCTCAATGACAGTCGAGTTTGAAACTATTTAAACTATTGGTTTTGTTTTGGGATGAGATTTCAGTGATGGTCGGTTTTGTTCCTTCACAAGATTTCAAAGATGGTTGGTTTTGTTCCTTTACGAGATTTCAATGAGGGTCAGTTTTGTTCTATTTTGAGTTCTCGACCATCGTTTTCTTTCCATTACAAGATTTCAAAGACGGTCTGTTTTGTTTTATTGCGAGATTTCAGTGACCGTCGGTTTTGTTCCTTTGCGAGATTTCAAATATGGTCCGTTTTGTTCTATTATAAGATTTAAATGACGGTCGGTTTTGTTCCTTTGTGAGATTTCAATGACAGTCCGTTTTGTTCCATTATGAGATCTTGGCAATCTGTGTTTGTCAATTGTTTTGACAAACACAGTTTGTCAAAACACAGTTTGTCAGTTTTGTTTCATTATGAGAGTTCAGTGATGGTCGGTTTTATTTCTTTATGAGATATCAATGATGGTAGGTTTTGTTCCTTTGTTCCTTTACGAGATTTCAAAGACGGTTGGTTTTGTTTCTTTATGAAATTTCAATGATGGTTGATTTTGGTCCTTCACTAAATCTCAATGACAATCAGTTTTGTTCTTTAACGAGATCTCGATGGTTGATGGTTTTGTTTTGTTATGATATTTCAATGACGGTTAAATTTGAAAGTTTAAACTGTTGGTTTCGTTTCGTTACAAGATTTCAGTGACTGTCGGTTTTGTTCCTTTGCAAGATTTCAAAGATGGTTGGTTTTGTTCCATTATGAGATTTTAAAGACAGTTGCTTTTCATTGTCAGTCAGTCAAATTTTCATTAGTTCCGTTACGAGATCTCAGTATGGTATGTTTTGTTCTTTTACGAGATTTTAATGACAGTTAGGGTTAGGGTTTTGTTTCATTATCTTTAAGAGATCTTTAAGAGATCTCAATGATGGACAGTCGAGTTTGAAACGATTCAAACTGTTGGTTATATTTTGTGACGTGGTTTCAATGACGGTCGGTTTTCAGTAGCAGTTTTGTTACATTAAGAGATTTCAATGACAGTCTGTTCATTTCAGTCTGTTTTGTTCCATTATGAGATCGCGACAATGTTTTTTTTTTTTTTTAATACCTTACTTTGCAATATTTCAATGATGGTCGGTTTTGTTTCATTACAAGATTTTAATGACATTGGTTTTGTTCCTTTACGAGATTTCAATGACAATTGGTTTTCATTGTCAGTCAGTCAAATATTCATCTCAATATGGTATGTTTTGTTCTTTTAAGAGATTTCAATGATGGTCGGTTTTGTTCCTTACGAGATTTCAATGATAGTCAGTTTTGCTGGGTTATGAGATTTCAATGACAGTCGGTTTTGCTCAGTTGTGTGATTTCAATGACAGTCGGTTTTGTTCCATTAAAAGATCTCAATGAAGGTCAGTTTTATTCCTTTATGAGATTTCAATGACAGTCGAGTTTGAAACAATTCAAACTGTTGGTTTTGTTTTGTGATGAGATTTCAGTGACAGACGGATTTCAGTGTCAGTTTTGTTCCATTACGAGATTTCAATGACAGTCTGTTTTGTTTCTTTGTTCTTTTATGAGATTTCAAAAACAGTTGGTTTTGTTTAGTTACAAGATTTCAATGATGGTCGGTTTTGTTCCTTTAGGAGATCTCAATAGCAGCCAGGTGAATTGTTGATAGCACTTCTACATGTTGGAAAAAAAGTTTTTTTAATACATTACACTTGTGATGGGTGAAACGAAGCTTTTCAAAGCTTCAAAACAATTGAACCAATTGCAAAATGATTCATTGTTTCGAAGCATTTGAAACACCACATGCTGGTGATCCCATATACTGTATCATATATATCATTTGTGATGTGAAACTAACTAACTAACTACCTGCATGGTGTGTGATGTAATGTAGGGATTATTTTTGCCCCAGGGTTACACCCCTTATTTTCTGGGGTTTATTTTAACCCTTTATTCAGTACAGTTTATGGTGACTGTACTGGGGCTTTGGGCAGTATGTGATGTGCTGTATGGACTATTTTACACCAGGGTTACAACCCTTTATACAGTACAGCTTATTGCAACTGTACTGGGGCATTAGGACCCACTCAGGCCAGAGGTTGATCAGACCCACTGGCATCTCTAATATCTCTTCCAGCAGCTACCCAGTCTACTAGAAAGCCTTCCATCCAGATACAGACTGGGCTCAACCCTGCTTAGCTTCAGTGGGTGTGCAGGTGAAAGCTTCAGGTTGACCGCTGCTAGGCTTCTGTAACATCTTTCCAAGACCCTCATCATTAACACAAACACTAAACACCATCATGGTAACACACATGACATTAAAAAATAAACTAGTATTTATACAGTTAGAACTGTCAACTTATTTCATTTGAATCCACTGAAAAGGATTATTTCTTAACATAAAACTGCAAAAACTTAATGTGTAATAGTAAAATAATCAAAACATAACTTAATGTCTGTGGAAGCAGCAATAATAATCTGTTCCATTATAATTAGATGATGTGTTATATTCATATCAAATACATATTATGTATGCAAATGTAAAGTTCACTCTGTTCTTCTCCCAGTACACCAGACACTTAACATCCATGTATTTTGAGAGAAGTGGATGAATTCACGTGTTGTAAATCCAACAGAGCCAGTTCTCTGAACTGCAGTACAATCTAACATGACAGCACCCACTGCGCACACATCTCAACTAACGCAACCATAATAAAGGTCCACATCAAAGAGCAACTCCACATCAGACACCAAAACTCAGACACCAAAATATAAATCTCAACAATGGTGACATGCTTCATGCTGCAATGCATTCTATAACAGACTATTATTAAGTTGAAATTAACTGGATTACATCTACATGATCAATGTAGATGTAATGCAGCTAACACAATTTCAGCAGCAAGAGAAAAACTAACACTAAGGGTACGTTTACATGACAACGATGTACTAAAAACGGAAAAAAATTTTCTTTGTACAGATGACAACGTTATCAAAACTATCCCTGTTCACACGGATCCGTGCAAATGACTAAAAACACTGTACTACGCATGCCAGATAAGTAGCTGGCGATGTCACTTTGTAAAGAAAGTCTACGCGCCTGCGCATATATGCATTCTTTTACAGAGCACTCGCCTTGCGCATGCCTATCCACCTTATTTTTACAGTTTACTGCACTTTGATATCCTTCTCGTTATTTTCCTATAGAGGTTAATATCGGAAGTCTTGCACATTCAAGAAAAACACCTTATTTCCACGTTGAAAAATAAGGTGGATATAAAGTGGATAGACTAAACATGTAAGTTTGTCAAAGTTTCTGTTTTCAAGCCACAAAAATTTGATATAAAACACATAAAAAGTTTTCCATTTTTAGTTAAAAACAGTGTCATGTCAACAGCCCCTTAGGCAAGAGTCAAACTGCACAACTAAAGCAAACACTAATCACAATGATGGTGACTTCAAACTAAACATTTTCAACAGAACATCATCTAAACCTCTGTTAATTGTCAATAAGAACTTCTGTATATATCTGACAGAAATAAAGTCAGTCTGGTTAGTAAATAATGTCTTCTTTTATCTTCAGTTGATTTCATTTAAGGCAGGGTTTTTCCTACATTGAAAATTTTTTGGCGGCCGCCAAAACTAATTTTTGTCCCGCCAAAGCCTTGTTTGATCAGTTCTTGTGATTTTTATGAGTAATGCAAAGGACTTCTGCGCTTATGATAGGGCGCATGTTAACTGATGGAGAGAACAAGCAGAGAGCTCCTCCCTCGTGCGCGCGTACTCTCTCTGTCTTCAAACTAAGCACTGTCTTTTGCTATGTCCCTCGCACATATTAATCTAAATCAACTGGCACGATGCTAAAAGTTCGGAAGACCGAATCCATGTTTCATGTGGCGCATTCAGAGAATGTTTTTTTCCTGAATAACCTCTGGGTGTGAATAGTGCTCAAAAAACGTTACCTCATCTTCTCTGACAGGCGTTCCGCACATGCAGCTGACATAAACCACACTTTCAATAGATGAAAAAAAAAATCCTATACAGCAATGAAGTGTTTTCTGTGTTGACAAATCTTTTGCGATGTCCTAACAGCCAGGATTCGCACACAACGCATCCACGTCCGCTAATGTCCGATTCGCAACCTAATGACTCATTTGAACTGATTCATTTTAATGAATAGTTAAAACAACTGAACTCACGAGATGTCACTTTCTGAATCGGTGTAATTCAAAATTCAACATCTGCCCAACTTTGGACCTTGACATCAAACAAATATTAGGTTAAGATGTCAACCCGATTTTCATTTTCAAACAAAATCCAATTTCTGATCGATGTTGGAGTCTACATCCTGTGCCTGCTGGGTAAAGGTGGAGATGGAGTGATGCTGGAAGTATATTCTCACTGGAGTGACGTAAGCAGTTATGATTGACAGGTGATGAACATGCACAACCCAACTTCTGTTTACAGATAAATTTGTAACAATTTTGTGATCATGTTTTGATTTACAGCTATCTAAAGAAAGCTTTCTGAGAGAATCTCTTTATATTTGTTGTAAGAGTGTCTGTTGTTCAGTGTGTGTGATAGTGTTTGAGCAGCTGCAGTATCTGTCAGTGTATCCCGAGATAGTAACTTTGTGCCGGCCCATGTGGCGTGGAATGATGGCACTTGGGCAGACCGCTCTTGTTTGCCAGATCTGGGCCACAAGCAGGCCATAGCAATGCCACATGTCAGCCAAGAGCAAAGAAATAAACCAGAACTGGGCCTTATCTGAGCAACAAAATATTTATATATTATTTATAGAATCATCACAGCATTAACAAGCAGATTCACTGAATGAATAAAGAAGAAAACAGAAAAAAAAAAACAGAAATACAAGAGCTACAACTGACTTCTGGCCACAGCCTTAGATGAAATAAACTGAAGATAAAAAAAAGAAGACATTAAATCTCTCAAGATCTGATTAAACAACTCTACAAACAGCATTACCAGCTTAACGTATTACTAACCACTGACTTTATTTCTGTTAGAAATCTACAGAAGTTCTTATTGAGAATGAACGGGTTTAAATGCAATGTTTTTTCCCATTTGAAATCACCATAATAGTGATTAGTGTTTCCATTAGTTGGGCTCTTAACTCTTATTATAAGTTTGTCTTCTTTGGCTTCTGTCAAACACATTTGCAGTAGCAAAAAAGGACAAAGAATCAGAATCAGAAAGAGCTTTATTGCCAGGTATGTTTACACATACTAGGAATTTGTTTTAGTGACAGAAGCTCCACAGTGCAACAGAGTGACAGCGACAAGACAGGACACAGATAACAATAAGAATAATATACAAATATACAAGATAGACAAAGTGCAAAAAAACAATATATAATATAGACAAGTGAGATCAGATGATGATAATGATAATCATGATGATAATCAGCTATTGATGGGTTCCTAATCATTGTGAAATATCCTGAATCACTGATGCCATTTGTAACTAATAATTGTGTTGTGCAGTTAAAGTTTTACTTCACAAATCCTGTGTTACTGCATCATGAGATCACACTATATTGCAGCAATCAGTTAGAAGATTAAAAAAAATTATTCTCAGATGACACACAAAGACATCATGAATCTCAACAATGGTGACAAAGTGTCATGCTGCAATGCATGCTGGGAACAATAGTACAAAACTCCCAGTATGCATCACAGCATGAATAAATTATGCAGCTGAATTGTCCTATTATTTTCTTTAATTATAATTATTTGCTTTTATTTTTTTCTGTGGTCTTTTAGTAGTTTTTTTGTGATGTCCAGAGTTGATCTGAATATTTTGTTGTCACCATTGTTGAGATTAATACGCTGATTGCTCATATCTGTCTTTGTTATTAAATTTTATTATTTAATGCCCATGGGTTTTTTATTATATTTTCAATTCTAATTGATTTCTGCAATACAGTGTGACCTCATGTTGCAGTAAAACAGGGTTTGTAATTTAAATGTATTAATGGCACAACACAATTATTACATTCAAACGACATCAGTGAATCATGTTATTTCACGATAATTATAATACCATCAATAGCTAAAAACTATCACCTGATCTCTTTTCAGCTTTCTTTGTTACTGCAAATGTGTTTGATAAACACACTGTTACAGCAGCCAGAGCAGACAAACATATTTTAAGAGTTAAGAGCCCAACTAATGGAAACACCAATCACCATTGTGGTGACTTCAAATGAAACAAACATGAGTGTTAAACTTCTGTTAATTTTCAGTAAGAACTTCTGTAGATGAATGACAGAAATAAAGTAAATCTGGTTAGTAATATGTGAAGCTGTAATGCTGTTTGTGGAGTTGTTTAATCCTCCTCTGCTGAGATCTGGAGAGATCTAATGTCTTCTTTTATCTTCAGTTGATTTCATCTAAGGCTGTGGCTGAAGTCAGTTGTAGCTCTTGTTTCTGTTTGTCTCTTCTTTCCTTTAGTGATTCTGCTTGTTAACAGGTTTGTTAATGCTAAGATGATTGTATAAATAATATATAATGATTTTTTTGTGGCTTAGATAAGGTCCAGATCTGGTCTATTTCTTTGCTCTTGGCTGACATGTGGCATTGCTATGGCCTGCTTGTGGCTCAGATCTGGCAAACAGGAGTGGGTCTCTTGAGTCTCGAGCCTGCGCATAGTGAACTTGGTGCCCGAGTCTGCGCAGTAGTGAGCGCGAAGTGGAACCACAATATCAAGGTCCCGCCCACACTCCTGCAGAATCGGTTAAAGCAGAACAACTCATTATGTCGGTGTGAAATAAACAGTTCTGGAAATATAGAAATTAAAGTTAAAGCTCCAATCTCCTCCCAAAGATCCAGAAAAAAAGTCTGTTGGTCCTTCAGTGACTACTTCGCTTAGAGAAGCTGTCAATCTCAGCTGTCAATCATGATGTAAAAACGTACGTTTTTATAGCATCAAATAACTAACTAAAAACAAACTTATTTAAAGAACGAACACTTTAACTAACATCAGCGAGATAAAAACATACAAATTGTTTTTTGAAAATGTAAAAATGCACAAAAAAAAGTTTTCTGTGATGGGTAGGTTTAGGGTTAGGGAATAGAATATACAGTTTGTAAGGTATAAAAATAATTATGTTTATGGAAAATCCACAGACATGGAAACCCAACGTGTGTGTGTGTGTGTGTGTGTGTGTGTGTGTGTGTGTGTGTGTGTGTTATTTAAAGAGAGTCTGAGGGTTTAGCTCACACCAGCAAAGTTTGGAAATGATTAATATTCTTAAGTTAAAACACAATACAACATACTTAAAACAAAGCATCCTTAAGGCGTTTTGCACCTGGCTGACCTTAGCTGTCTTTTAATGACATTTGATATGACAAGTATACAAAACAAACTAAAAAAAAAAAAATATTCAAATTAAAGTGTGAATAATTATAATTTATCTGTAAAGTATAATTATTCAAACTTATAATCATTGGCTTGTCACTCACCATAAAGTTTTCACCTTTCTGAGCTGGCTATCAAAGCAGGGTGAATGTCAAAAGGTTTAATAATGCCAACCAGTGTGATGACAACAGTTATTATACATGATGGAAGAGAAATTAGATGACACTTGTTACGAATCACTGAATGAGTGGTTTGCCTTTAAAATGTCAATAAAGTTCAAATACCTTGTGAGAGATTCCAGATCTGTTCTGAAATAATGACATGCTGAAGTCAGTAGTGTGTCATTCTTTTGTTAAAGGTTCCTCTCAAAACATTCTCTCATTTTCAAATTTATACTCTGGTGAAATCCGTAGAAACATGAACTCATTTGTTGGAAAACATTACAATAATTGAACCACGGTGTTACAGTTGGTTGCAATACAGATGAATGCCAGATCTAAACATAAGCAGTTTAAGTCTTTATTTACACAGAACTCAGGAACACAAACACAAATGGAACAACCAAACCTAACACAACGAGAATTAACAATGACCTGAACAAAACACAGGGCTTAAATACACAGACCAAACTAATTAATTAAATGAACTGGTGCAAACAAAGAATAACCATAGAAACGGATGAAAACTAACTGAAAACACAGGAAAATGAACTAAACATGTGAAGAACACAGATCTCCCGTAATACACAGATTATTTTTGATATATATTTTGACACACACACTGATAATCAGAAGACTTTGGAAAGGCATGTGGTTATGGAATGTTATGGCATATATGGCAAATAACTGCCCTTGTTAGTGAATAGAAGATCAGGTAGCTCAGGGATTTGTTCAGCCTGACATGTTCTTGGCACACTGTCATACCAGCTGCATCATTTGAATTGTTAAAAATTATATTCTTTTACTTCCTCCTGCTCCATCTTCTACAAGGTCTCTAGTTTGAAAAACATTTTGCTCCTCCTTGACTGGATTTTGTGTATCTATCTGTGTATGTGTGTGTGCGCGCATGTGTGCGTTTTTGTGAATTATGAGGATACAAATTTGTATAATGACATGGGTATTACACTGGTATTACGACGTAAACATGAAATATGAGGACATTTCACGAGTCCTCATATTTAAAATAGCATTAAAAACATACTAAACGTTTTATTAAAAATGTAAAAATGCAGAATGTTTTCTGTGATGGGTAGGTTTAGGGGTAGGGGTAGTGTAGGGGGATAGAATGTACAGTTTGTACAGTATAAAAACCATTAAAAACCTATGAAATGTCCTCATTAAGATGGCAAAACAAACCTGTGCGTGTGTGTGTGTGTTTATGTGTACTGGTTTGACATACATCATGAGGACTCAAAGTCCTTTTTGTAAAGTCCCTAAAGTTAAAGTCCTTTTTGTTAAAGTCCCCATTGTAGTGTCTATTCCAGGTTTTAGGCCACGTCCCCTACATGATTCAAATCGCTAAATAAACATACTAAACGATTTTTATTTAAAAATGTAAAAATGCAGAAAGTTTTCAGTGATGGGTAGGTTTAGGGGTAGGGTTAAAGTCTAGAAAATGTCATTAGCTCAGTATAAAAAACATTACGCCTATGGAATGTCCTCATAGGAGTACCAATAGACCAATGTGTGTCTGGGTGGGTAATTTAAAAACACATTCACATATTCATGGTTCTCTGGAGGTCGGTTAATGGTCACATGACATGCAGGTAAATAAATAAAATATTTTATCTTTTTTAGTGTGTTTTAATTTGATTCGTTTTTTAAATTTATTTTAATATCTTGCAGTTCCTTTCTGAACCCCAGTCTGGGAAACCTTGAGGTAAGCACTTCATGTTGTTGATGATAAAAAAAAAAAAAAGGAAAATATTTTCTTTCACTTTGTATTTTTATATCAATATAGTACAAGATTATCCTATTCAAATCAATGTTATAAACAAGTAAATCAAAACTAATCTAAAAGTAATAAAAAATTAGTCAATATATCTTTGACGATAGTGGTCCTGACAGAAATCCATTACTCTAAAGTACATGATGAAAATTTTAGTAAAGTAATCTATTAACATTACTAACTACAATTTTCATTATTTAGAGTAATCGATTTCTGTCATGACCATTATCATCAAAGATGATTGACAATTAGCATACAGTTTGGTTTGTCAGTATATGGTTCTGTTCTGGGTAAGAACTCCCTGCCCATCCAGCAGGGAGAGCAGCGATAACCCCCTTAGGGTAAACAAAACAGAACCAACCAACAGGTATTGCAGATATCATTACTGTTTTTAATGATAATGATTTAATGTAACATCATAATTCAAGAAAAATGAGTCTGATTCAAAGAGGAATATCAGAAGGCCAAGTCTTGACTGGACGAGAGGAGGAGCCGGGGATGGAGGCGGGTAATTGGCTCCTGAGCAACGCGATAAAGCTGCTGATACTAAATAGACCTTATATAGGGATGCTGTGATAGGCGTCATATTCTTATAGGTTGACGTGGATCAGCTGAGAATCAGGTGATGCGAGCTTGACTGAGGTGACCTGCCAGAACTATCGCTACGCTTGATTGTAAGTCATCTACCCAGCACTGAAGATCAACACATATACAAAGAGCACATACACTATATTGCCAAAAGTATTGGGACACCCCTCCAAATCATTGAATTCAGGTGTTCCAATCACTTCCATGGCCACAGGTATATAAAATCAAGCACCTAGGCATGCAGACTGCTTCTACAAACATTTGTGAAAGAATGGGTCGCTCTCAGGAGCTCAGTGAATTCAAGCGTGGTACCGTGATAGGTTGTCACCTGTGCAATGTCCATGCGTGAAATTTCCTCACTACTAAATATTCCACGGTCAACTGTTAGTGATATCATAACAAAGTGGAAGCAATTTGGAACAACAGCAACTCAGCCATGAAGTGGTAGGCCACGTAAAATCACAGAGCGGGGTCAGTGCATGCTGAGGCGCACAGTGCGCAGAAGTCGCCAACTTTCTGCAGAGTCAATAGCTACAGACCTCCAAACTTCATGTGGCCTTCAGATTAGCTCAAGAACAGTGCGTAGAGAGCTTCATGGAATGGGTTCCCATGGCCGAGCAGCTGCATCCAAGCCTTATATCACCAAGTGCAATGCAAAGCGTCGGATGCAGTGGTGTAAAGCACGCCGGCACTGGACACTAGAGCATTGGAGATGTGTTCTCTGGAGTGACGAATCACGCTTCTCTGTCTGGCAATCCGATGGACGAGTCTGGGTTTGGCGGTTGCCAGGAGAACGGTGCTTGCCTGACTGCATTGTGCCAAGTGTAAAGTTTGGTGGAGGGGGGATTATGGTGTGGGGTTGTTTTTCAGAGGTTGGGCTTGGCCCCTTGGATAATTTCATGCTCCCAACTTTGTGGGAACAGTCTGGGGATGGCCCCTTCCTGTTCCAACATGACTGCGCACCAGAGCACAAAGCAAGGTCCATAAAGACATGGATGAGTGAGTTTGGTGTGGAGGAACTTGACTGGCCTGCACAGAGTCCTGACCTCAACCCGACAGAACACCTTTGGGATGAATTAGAGCAGAGACTGCGAGCCAGGCCTTCTCGCCAACATCACTGCCTGACCTCACAAATGCGCTTCTAGAAGAATGGTCAAAAATTCCCATAAACACACTCCTAAACCTTGTGGAAAGCCTTCCCAGAAGAGTTGAAGCTGTTATAGCTGCAAAGGGTGGGCCAACTCCATATTAAACCCTACGGATTAAGAATGGGATGTCATTAAAGTTCATGTGCATGTAAAGGCAGGCGTCCCAAAACTTTTGCCAATATAGTGTACATTCTGTCTGTATTAATATGCAGTGCATAACTTGGTTTACTGGATCTATGTATTCTAAAAACAAAAATGATAAATTCCACACAAAGAAAACAGGGCGATCAGCAGCAATCTTTAACCCCATAGGTCTCAGATCTCCTTCATGCTTGTGGATATTCAAACTAAGTGAAATTGCAGACATTTCTATCTATCTATGAAATTGCAGGATTTCTATTGGATTTTGAGTAGTTTGGAACAGTTAATCTTTGTTCTTCTCCTCCTTGTGACTCTTTCCACTCCTCACTCCTTTCCTGTTTCAAAGTAGCAAACATTGCATTATGATCTGTATATGAATTTTGAGCAAAGGAAAAGAGTTTTCTTTGATATCGGTAAAGCCTGAAGCCTGTCTAAAGTGGATGTGTTTTTCTTTGTTCTGCTGCACAACATACGCAAGCACAAGGCAAAGAAATTGCATAAGTTCTCTTCATTTCATGTCTTACTTCCTCTTTTTACCTGATATCACTACACAATTGCATCATGAAATACCACTTTCTTTCCATTTCACATGCTTCACTCACCTTGACCAAGATGTTTTAGAATGAAGCACTCTTGTTCTATATAGAACCTTAAAGGGTTCTGTCAGGTGTTTAAATAACCTTTTAGATGTTCCCATAATGAATAATTTTATGAATTTAGTTTTAATAAATTTTTAATTTTGATTAAATTGTAATGAATTAAACAGCTCATAAACATGTTTTATCACTAGAAAAAAATGAAATAACCCATTAAACATGATAGTATTATGCAATCATTCAAGACATTTCTCCTTATACAGAACCTTTTTGGCCCTAACCCTAAACCCTAACCCTCATTAATGATTAAATTAGTTAAAATAGTTAAATATCTATGTCTAGATCTATGTTAAATTGTATTATGTAACAGCAGGGTATGGGGTAAGATACTTCCTGGGGCAAGATGACCATCTCCCTTGTGTTTCCTTTGTGCTTTGTCACATCCGTCTTTGCTGGTTTCTCTTGGTTGTACTCAGGTCTAGTTTCCTTTAAGTTAGCAAATCTTTCTATTTACACTTTAAAATGCATTGTTCTTAATATGGCATCTTCCCTCATCTGCAGTTTTTCTTGATTGCTAACACACTATAATCGATTCATTTGTCACAGTTTCCCAAACCATTCATTCAGGTCTCAAAACAAACACACATTTCTCAAAATGTTTAACATGTTTCACCCGTTTCACCCGTTTCACCTGTTTTCACACGTTCCAATTTTCTTAACGATTTATGCAAAACTCTACACAAAATACTCTGATTTTACACAGGTTTAACCATGTTCTCATTCATAAAACACAAACATAATATGAGCATTACAATGTAAACTCAAATAGTACACATTTATCCATGAGTAAACATTAAGTATCAAAATTTATGACACATAAATCAGAATCTCAGGATAATATAAATAGGGCCACAGGTGATTGTGCTTTAGTACTACTTACACAGTCTAATTACAGTACACGTTAACAGTACTTTGGATGAGGGAAACTTCACTTTGTACAGTAAACTGTAGCACATGTTGTACAACCTCAAACTTGTGATTGTCAAATTTATTTATAGCCAAATTTTAAATGACTGGGAGGTAGAGAAAATCTTTGGTCAGAAGACCAAGAAAACTGGTGAATTTATTTATTTTTACTTTTTTTTTTTTTTTTTTACTGTACTGTAAAAGACAGTAGGTATACTATATTGTGTTGCATAGCGAGTTCATACTTAATATTCAATTCTTTATTTGAACTTTTCTAGTGCTTTACATCTACTGTAAGATCACTTTACAGTAGTGCAATGAAAATTGTTTTTATGCTGTAATAGACACTGAGCTGCAAAATTATTCCTAATCCCAGTAAGAGTTTTTTGTTACAGTGTTATGAATTGATCTCACTAGTGTTCACTGCAGGAAAGTAATCTGTGCATTTGTAGGTTTTGTGTGTCATCTGAGGCCAAAGTTTGATTCTGACAAAAGAGAATATGTTTTTGACTAGAATATTATTATATTATATTATATTTTGAATTATATATATATATAAAATTGTCTCTGCACAAGGTTTTGATATTTTCCCTCCATCTTCATTGCCCATTATTTAAAATTTATTTATTTATTTACAATTTTTATATGTTGAGCTTTAACTACTGCAACTTTTGTTTGTTGGCGCCACCTAGTGGTTTTGTGGAATATTCATCACCACGCAGATTATGTGTCTTTACCAAAAACATTGTCATGGGTTACACTTAAACATAATATTCCAAAAAGGGGTTTTATAGCATGATATCATAGCAGAATCTTTTATGATTCCATAGGATTCCATAAAATTACTTCAAAAGTTCCACTGATCCTAAGAACATTTTTAAGTTCATATGATGTCATAGGAAAAGCTCTATGATCATTATATGATCATTATATATGGTGATTCAAATAACCCAGTACTTAAACCTTATACCTAGGACAAGCTCATTTTTTTAATATTTAAAGAAACATATGCAATTCAAAAATTCTATGAAAAGTGTACTAAACTTAAGGTGCTGCAAAGAATCAAAAGAACCTTTATTTTTAAAAGTGTACCATTTTCCCCAAGACAAGACAAGCAATGTTTCGCAATATTACTGTTTTTACTGTATTTTTGATTAAATAAATGCAGCCTTGGTGAGCATAAGAGACTTCTTTCAAAAACATTTTTTTTTAAAAATTGTAATGTTTCCAAACTTTTGACAGGTACTGTATATATTCATTACTGGTCATAATGCTCTGTGATGTAACTAAAATGGCCTTACAAATAATAAATGCTTAATCAAATCACTAATGTGCATGTTTAAATCATTACAAGAATAGAGAAAAAGTGTAAATAGGCATTTTGGAAAAGTCATTTCCAAGGAATAATATAAACTAAACGTCCAAAACATGTAAGTAACATATTAATATCAACATTAAAAAAGGAGAAACTTTTGCATTTGAAGATAATAGACAGCTTAATACATTTTTAATTTAGCTTTTTTTTCTTTTTTAATACATTTCAAATCCAAAATGACTACAACGTCCAGGTAACAGCTTCATGAAAACCTTTGGTTAGACTGTTAACAACTGGTATAATTGGTATACAGTTACTACAAATAGCTACAATGGCTCTAACAAACTCTACAAATAGCTCATTTTTCCTTTGTTCTTCACCAGTTGTTTCTAACCTGAATTAATTGAAGCCTTAAATTATTCTCTATATTTTAATGACTTCACTCTATTGTACTCTGTTGTACAAGTTGTACTTCTCCACTGCTGACAGCTCAGGTCATTAAGCAATAGACCAACATTTTGTAATTATACTAACCACTAGCAGCCGGCTAACATATACAATCATTCCAATTTATTCTTTTGGCAGGGCCAATTATTGCACAGTTCCTGCAAGTTAATAATTAGTTTGGATTGTTATAGCACATTAACATAAAAAATAAAACATAAAAAAATACTAAACCTACTAAAAATCAAAATTAAAGTTTGCAGGTTTAGCTATAAGCAGTACAATTATTAAGATAGCAAATTTCAACAAACATAACCAAATATTATTTACGCCTCAGGGCAACTAAATTAGAGTACCAAAACATCGATTTTTAATAGGACATAACAAACATGCTCAAATATATTATCTCAATTAATAATAAGAAAAATATTTTCTTACAAAGAAATATTGCACAAATAAATAAGTGGATATAATGTGTTCATATGACTCTAGGAGTGTCTTTGCATCCTGGTTCCTGCATATTCTTCTTCTTGTTATTCTTCTTACTGACCCCAAACTTTTGAAAGATATAGTAATAATAATAATAATTACAAATTAAAGTATGCATCAGTAATGATTAATAATAATGATATGTTATTAATCATTACTGTTGCATTCTTAAATTCATTTTTTATACGTTTATACTTTTTATTATACTATCTATTATATTACTTTTATTATTACATTTAGCTTTAATATTTAGCATTACAAATATTTAACCAAACAAAAGCTATTTATACAACAAGTCCTATTCATGAATCAGTGTGACAAGTCATCAGTCAGCCCACTGTAAAATAAAGTATTAAGAAAGCAAGATTACTAAATTGCTAACAGGAACTCATTGCTTACTTGTTGTATTGCTTACAGTTCACAGAGTTTATAAAACCTGCTTTAAAGAGGCAAATTATAATATTTTGAATCTGAAGTCTGAAGCAAAACAGCTTTTGATTACATACAAAGCAAGAGAGGAAATTGATCCACATTAGGCCCTGCGATTTCATAAAAATGTTTATTTCAAGATGATGTCTCAAACCTTGTTGCCCTTTCACATCGTATAAACCCCATACATTTTAATGTCAGAATCTGTCCACAAACACACCAGCTCTGCCATCCATCATAAACTGAACACACAAGCGTGACAACATCATCAATAGGTGCCTCTCTTTGAGGGCAGTATCTGATCTGTCACCAAAGAATACATTGCCATTATGCCCCAAGTTCCTCTATGTACAGATAGTTACGATCCTGCGAAAACTAAAGAGAGATAAAGAGCTGCTGGATAAAAAATCGTTGCTTTTTTTTAAAGATGTTGACAGGTAATGAAGGAAAGGGAAACATACAAAGAGAGGATGACAAAGTGCTCATAGTCACAAAAACCACCGATTAAAAATTCTCTGAGACAGAGACATAATAGCTTGCAAATTTAGCACAGCTTATCGCATCTTAAAAGATTGAATGCATTTTTTTTAAATGATCATACAATATGTTATACCACCATTTTCCATCCTTGGGGGGGAAAAGAGTGAGCAGTCTGAACTTACAGAACTTTTTCATCATGATATTATCTATTTTGGGTTTATGATTTATTTACATTATATAAATACATGAAAATAATGCCAATTTAAAATGCATCACTGCAGAAGCACTGCATTAATAATGTTTTTGGAATACAAAGGTTTTATAAAGGTGTTTTAAGCAATCAATATAATGAGAGATCACATTCGGAGAAATCCTTGAGCGAAACATCAAGGAAAATTGGACTGAAATGGCCATACAATGTTCTTAAAATGGCAGACAATATATGAGGCTGTCATTCGGGGTTTAATTCAATAGTCCTCTTGTGTTATTCTCACATTCTTGGCCAATGTCTTCATCACTGTTTGTGACCGTCTCCTTTGAGCTGGAATTACTAGGATCGGTTTTATTTTTCTCCCTTTTTTCACCCGGTTTGGGATTTGTTGTCTCTGAAACAGGAGCTTTTAAGACAAAAACATTTTTACTTTACACAATGCCTTAAACACTTCATCCTTAATAATTTGACTGATTTTGATTCATAGTATTAAAGAGAAACTATTTCAAGCATTAAAGTATTTTTGGGTTCCACTGATTATCATCTATTGCATTACTCAGAATTATTGAATTTCCACTTATTTTAATATGCACTTCATCTCAATCTGGACAAGGAAAAGCATGCGTTTTGATTTACCCTCTAGATTAAAATGATGGCCACCATCTGCTTCACTGCTTCCAACAGCATCATTGTCTTCCTCGCTGAGTTCCACTATTCGCTGTCTTGCACTCTCAAAAACAGACTTCAAAACAATGGAGTCTTCAAAAATCTGAGATATAGAGAGACATTTAACAGTCTTTATACAGTTCATCTGCTATATTCACTGATACAAACAGCTTTTTGCCTAGCAAAAATATTCAGACCCATTTATCACACCCATTAACTACTAAAGTAATTGACCCTTCGCTGGGAGTTTGATTGACAGGCGATCTAACCAATCATAATGCCGAATCCGCCATTTTGTCTGACAAAGCAGTCAGAAGAGTTAGTAGATTAACGTTGGTGGACTTGAACTTGAAAACTTATGTGTACTGATGTCTTTCTGTAGTTGAAATGTGGTTCATTCATGTTTATTTGATGATATAAAGTAAAAGTAACTAAAGGAGGCGGGTCTTTGCGAACAGTCAATTGTTTTAATTTTTAATGCTAATATAAACATAATGGTTTTTATGTCAGACAGAATTCTAAAAAACTGTTAAAATGTATTTACATAAATGTTTAATTCTTGTGTTGCAAAAGCTCTAAGTTTACATATAAATCATACAAGTTGTGAATTTAAACATAAAACATTCAAAAGAGGTCATAGATACAGTAAATTAAACATACTGTATGTGTAAACTTGTGCAACATAAAAGAAAAAAAATGCAAATACCAATGTGGGATTTTTAATCAAATGAGAAAATTGGTTCAGGGTATGAATATTATTGCACAGAAAATGCAAAAGATTTTGAAATGTTTTAGAAAGTATTTTTAAAGAATGAATGACCAAATAACATGTTCTTAAGGCACACCTGAGATCCTTCCAGATTAAACGTCTGAGCATTGTGACACATCTGCATGATATCCTTTTCCAGGTCCGCAATGCACCTGTATTTGTGATTACGCACTCTCTCCTGCATAAGCAAAGCCAGGATAAATTCAAGGGAATTAGTGTAAGAGAGCAGAAGACGGAAACAAAGAAAAAGTTCCATTAACTGTCACACATAAATTTCCTGCTTTATCATTTCTATGCAAACACCAACGGAACTTTAAAAGTAATGACATATTTTCATTTTTTTGATCGAACCTGTAAAAATTCCGCCTCCTGCATATCACTCTAAAACCCAATCAGCAAAAACACACAACCTGTGTGACAAGAGCAAAATCAATGTGTTTCTTCAGCTGAAAGGGATGTCAGTGTGGAGATAAGAATGGAAAAAAGTGAAGAATGGTCTGGTGGAAAAGGGAGTGATGGAAGCGGAGAGTGAGATTTGTGTAACTGGGAACGATTCAAGTTCACCCTGATCCTCCTGAAGTCGACTGGCTTGCGGATGAGCTCGTAATACTCTGGCACCTCTTTTCTTGAAGGCAGCTGGACGAAACCTTTACTGATCTGTCGGCCCAACCTGTAGAACAGTGATGTATTCAAGAAGAGTACAAAAAAAAGGGCTGTTACTCATTTTATTGTGCTGACTTGAAGTACACATGCACTGACCTGACTTAAAGAATAAAGGGAAACAGTATGAACTCAAAACATTGTTCAAGAAGTTCTTTGTAAATCATTGTTTTAGTGTCATGATTTATATATCATGAAACAAAAACAGAATCAACAACAACCGATTAAGTATGTGTTTAAGTACTGACGTGTCCTTGTAGTTGATGACCATGTCTACGATGGTGTTCATCTGTTTTGTGAGCTTGGGAGGGTTGGGGGGCAGCTTCTCAGCAGGAGGGCGACCCCGTCGCTTTTTTACTTTCTCCACCACCTCCTGACCAGTCTCAGACCCCTGGTTGCCTTGTTGATCGCTTTTTCGTTTCTTCAAGTTGCTTTCCTCCTCCATAACCTCAGACACTCCGTTTTGGATAGCCTGAGACTGAGGAGAAGACATGATCCGTGGGAACACTGATGAGCACTACTGGATGTGACAGAAATAGGGATTTGGACATGAACTGGAACTGAAAAGTATCCTCACTGTGCACATTCTAAGATCAAAAATAAAATAATACCTTCAACTAAGAATAGTCATTGTTCTCTTCAGTAACTTGCTTAATGTTAGCCAGTTAATAAGAAAGAGAAGTGGTTTTGTTCATTTTTTTTTTAGATAAGGTTAACTTTATAAGTATGAACTAAAAATGAATTCTCTTTAAGCATTTAATAATCTAGGTTAGCCTACTGTTAACTTATTGTAAATTCATGTTCTTTCATAATACATTTAATAAAGATGTATATGTATAAATTAACTAACCAAAATTTATAAATGCTAAAAATGGCTATTCATTCATGATACCTAATGCATTAACAAATGTTAACAAATTGAACTTTACTGTAAAGAGCTACTGAGTTACAGTTTAGGATATGACATTTAAAATTCTAGGATATAATGTATATAAGAGCTATTCGGTACATTATTGTGCTAATTTTTATTAAATGCATAGTGCATGTGAATTTGCAACTCATTACTGTAATATTCTTAAAGGATTAGTTCACTTTCAAATGAAAATTACCCCAAGCTTTACTCACCCTCAAGCCATCCTAGGTGTATATGACTTTCTTCTTTCAGATGAACACAATCGAAGTTATGTTAATAATCACCCTGATGCTCCAAAGCTTTATAATGGCAGTGCACCTGTTTGAAGCTCGGAAAAACGTGCATCCATCCATCATAAATGTACTCCACACGGCTCTGAGGGGTTATTAAAGGCCTTCTGAGGCGAAGTGATGCGTTTGTGTAAGACAAATATCCATATTTAACAAGTTATGAAGTAAAATATCTAGCTTCCGCCAGACCGCCTTCTGTATTCAACTTACGAAGAAAGTAACGCCTCTCGCAGTTCAAAACGCTTACGCTACGCCCTACGGCTTCTGTATTCAACTTAAGGAAAAAACGTAACTGACGCGACGTCATTTGAATACGGAAGGCGGTCTGGCAGAAGCTAGATATTTTACTTTATAACTTGTTAAATACGGATATTTTTCTTACACAAACGCAAGGCTTTTATTAACCCCCCGGAGCCGTGTGGAGTACATTTATGATGGATGGATGCACTTTCTTGAGCTTCATTCTTGTTGGTCCCGTTCACTTCCATTATAAAGTTTGGATGCGTCAGGATATTTATTAATATAACTCTTGGGGTAATTTTTATTTTAAAGTGAAATAATGCTTTAAGACATATGAAGGGATTATTAATCATCGCAGAAGTTCATTTTAATTCAGTGTTTTGTTAGTTTTGTGCCATCATCAACCTTCTCTATGCCATGGATTGCCACATATAACACTCAGTTGAAAGACTTTGTGGCAATTCATGCACTATGAAAAAGGTCAAGGTACGTACATCCAAATTGTCTTGGCCAGGTGCAAGATCAAAAAAATATATCAAATAACACAAAAAAGATCTGCACACTGTTATTCGCCCTTTATTTAGAAAAAATTAAAAGTGGCAATGTTTCGGTCAAAGACCTTGTGTGTGCCTGACAAAGGTCTTTGACCGAAACGTTGCCACTTTTAAATGTTTCTAAATAAAGGGAGAATAACAGTGTGCAGTTCTTTTTTGTATTATTTAATTCATGCACTATGAACATGTAGAAGTTTGCAGCATTTAGGATATTTGCCATGTTGTATTTTAAACACGCTTAAAAATAAAGGTTTTTGTTGTTGTTGTTGTTTTTTGCAGTGCATACCATAAAAGAACAATTTTTTGTTTGGTAAAGAACTTTTACTGAACTTTTCAGAACATGTTAATAATCTAAAGAACCTTTTGTGCAATAGACAGGTTCAATTAAAGCTTCTTAATGGAATCACAGATGCCAAAAAAGAATCTTTATTTTTTAAAGTGAATAACAGTCAAACCAAGATAGTTATAATTAAATAACTAAGCAGTTTAATGACTTTTCTGGCCTTTCATCCAAACATTTTCAGGTCTAAATTGGCACATATCATCATTATCTTGGCTACACGTCTCACCAGGCAAGATATGCCTTCAATCTTCAGTCGCCTCTAACACGAACAGATGCTTTCACTTCCATTTAATATTTGATAAAGCATCACTTAGCAATATCACGAGCTCTGTATGAAATCACACAGGGGCTGCTGGGGAGGCAAGAGATGCTGGTACACTGATCTTCGCTCCCATTGTGAATAAAAATATTGACGTTTACGACTATGCTGATCTCCGGCCAACATAAATGAACAGTGACGTACGGTTCACCATACACAGCGTTCACCGAACGTGTTCCGGTAAACAAGAGACGAGACACCGCCGCTTATGAACATGCACACGCCTCACGTGTGAGAATAAGCAAATGCAAATCCACTGTGTGTGTGCGCGCGCGCTGCCGAGTCTGTGTTTTACACAAAGGCAATTAAAGTGCAGTGATATTCCTGCCGCAGCCACTGCTGGCACAGAGAGCATATGAGAGGGATGAAAATATGAATTCTGAGTATGACGCTATGCAGGCAGCGCCAGCCATTGATGTCAAATCAAACACACACACACACGCACACAGAACGCTCTCAAATACTTAAATGCAAAGAAATCAGACAAAACAAGACGCAATGTACTAAGGTGAGAGAACAGCCCCTCGCAGACGCGAGCGTTTCATGCAAACATTCTCAACACGGGCATAAGAGAAACATGAAAGCGCGAGCGCGCAGTGAAACACACGGAATGCATTTATTCACACGTACCCCAGGGGACCATGTGGAAGGAAGGAGGCCTAATAATCAACAGCATAATAATGGAATGCATACCCACACACACACACACACGCTTGCATGCACAGGCGCACAACTGAACCGCTGCACACAAAACATGCAGGGTGTTTGCAAAAAAGCACATTCAGAAAAGTCTATATTTGGTGCAACATGCAAAAAAACTCTTGTTACGCTACACAAGTCTGTTCCCATAACCTCTAGAAAGGAAAAGAGATGTGTCAGGACGCACACAACCGATATGTCTGGGCAATGTTTTCCTTCGGCAGACACAGATCACACCTACACACACACATACACACTCCCTCTCTCACTTTCTGTCTGTGTGCCCATGTGCTGAAGCCTGGTGTGATTGCGTGCTCTATGCGCTGGAGAGAGAGCAAGTGAGTGTGAGAGAGAGAGAGAGAGAGAGAGAGAGAGAGAGAGAGAGAGAGAGTGAGTGAGAGAGAGAAAGGAAGAGGGCGATTTACCTGACTGTGGTCTCCAGGCTGGCTCCAGTCTGGAGGAGAGAGAATTAGCAAACCAGCATTGCAGCGCGCAGCCAGTCTCTTCATCAGCTGATCACTCAAAACGCACAGCCCAAAAGGGGGGCGAAAAGCGCCCAGCTTTTCATACACAAATCAATTGCCGTTAGGATGTTGAGAGAGAGGGAGAGAGAGTGAGTGAGAGAGAAAGACAGAGCAGAGAGAAAGAGAGAGAGAAAGGAATAACTGCGAGAAACCTTTCTGCTAGTTTGTCCCCGTGGAAAGGCCTGCAGCTCGCTTTTCTCTCTCTCTCCCCCTCTCTCGCTCTCTCTCCTTTTCTCTCTCACTCACTGCATGTTTTAATATCGACTGTCGCAATCTGGTTTCTTTTCCTTTTTTCCTTTTCCCCTCTCCCTCTCTTTTATGCTCTCGTTCAGTCTTTTTTGAACGCCCCTCTGTTAAAAGAACCAGGCTCCATATTTGTGCCTATGCAGATGGTTTTTTGCAAGCCTTCCTGACATCTTGAGAGGATTCCAGGGTAGTTAATGCTGTGTTGCACACACTCTCAAACACACACGCATATGAATTGGCTAATGGCATGTTTGTATCTGCGTCTGGTAGCTTTTACAACATAAAAGAGCATAGAGATTTTGGTGAAATCATTTGGGGCTATAAATATTACCAGATAGGCCAAAACATAACAGTTTCTGTCTGTTTCTCATTGAGAATTGAGACCAATAACTTATAAAGTAGCTTCACATGTAGCTCAAAGACATTCAGTCATTCTTATGCTGTATTATTGTAGGGGTTCGGCAGTGTCCTATATTACTTCGATTCTTGGTCAAATATGATTGGTTTGATGTTAGACCTGAGAGATGTTTGTTTACATTGAAATGTTGTGCCGGAAATATGCTGTAACGAGATATTATGCATTTTAATTCACTCAAGTCTGTTTATTACTAACTAAAGAAATAATAAACAGTAGATTATTGAGATAGACAAAGCAGACATTGAGATAAAGCTGAAAAACTTGTGTCAGGGTCACATACACCAATAAAAATAACTGACCACGTGTTTCGCATATTTCTATATAACATCAAAGAAACTTATTACAAGAAGAGGTTATGATACTAAGTAAAATGTCATGTGCTATCTTTAGCATTTTGTAAACTGATTTTAAATTTCTCATGAAAGTTCAGTTTAATAAATTGCCAACATTTCCTATTAGGTTTTGCTGTCATCAGAAACCCTGTGACGAGTCATAATTCTGCTTTTAATAATTCTCCATAATTTTCATGAATGAAATATGCCTCTCAAGTGTCTTTTTAAAATAAGATGCAGTTTTAAGATGCAACATTGTTCACGTACTGTATATTTGCCATGGCAACAGCTTCATTATAGAAGCCATTGTTTAATTTATCAGATAATCTTATAAAATGTAATCAAATATCTGACGAGCCTCTAAGAAGTAAATGTTGTTTGACCATGGAAGAGCAGATTATTAGTGTGTTATGGTATGATTACATGCTGTCATAATTTTACATTTCATATGCATGTTTTGCTATCAGGTCGACAAGGGCATTTTGGTAAAACATCTCAGGCGGTTACTATGGCAACACCACGTTTTACTGGCTGCAGACCGCACTGAGCTGTAATGCTATAGCATTTTATCACAAAACACAGACACAGTGAGCTGAACATTCTCAAACACAATGAGCCACTGAGCTACATAAAGATGAGCTATTAAAATGAACTAAAATAAGAGATGTAACGAATTTAATGTATATACATGCATGCATCTACAGTATATAAGTGACGTATCGTGTATCTGTATTCCGACTCAAAAACATACATGTAAGACGTCATGTTACACAAAAGCTGCATAAATCTTCTAACCTAACCTCAATTAATGCAGCCTTCTATATTCATTCTCACCACATGATATTGTTTGTGTAATATTATGGGTTGTCTTTTATCTGACAGCCATCTATTTTCCCTTTCAGTACAGCTGAACTGATTCTACATAACAAGTATTGAATGTCAGCTGTTGTCCTTTTTACATGTGTTATTCTCTCCTTATTCTTAAAGAAAAGTGCCCTTCATTTTGTGAAAAATCTCTTTTATCATGTTAACAATTGCAAACATGATTGTCTAACCTCAAAAATGGGCGCAGATTGATTGTCATTTTGCAGCAGAATGCATTATTATCACAGGATTTCATTTGAAATATTAGTTCACACAAAAATGAATAAAAAAACTGTCAGTTACTCACCCTCATGTGGTTCCATGGACTTTTCTTCTTCTTCTGTGGAACACAAAATAATTCGTTTTGAAGAATGTACTGGAGAATGCAGTTACAATGAATGGGGAATTGATCTTTCAAGGTTTGTGGACACAATGTTTTTGGATTTGTGAAGTAAAAGTTAGATAAAATTAGACCCTTGGGGTAAGATGAACCCCCCAGAATTGGCACAGAAGATGCCAAAAGGCATGTTACTAGTGTTATTATTTTTAAATGTAATACTTATTGTAATTAGTGGGGTTATCATTTAATATTTACATGAATTAGATGTACATTTCAGATATCTTTGCTTTCATTAAAACCTATAGGTTAATTAAGTGAAATCACTGAATTTGATTTCACGATGTTTCTATTATGACATATCTTTAATTAAAATACGGGCAATTAAATATGTAGATATTCATATGCCTGTACATAAGTCATAGAATAATTTTACCTTTCAGATAAATCTCTTTTACTGGGATTGTGCTTTGTCTGTCATCTGTTATTCAATTATTCAACTAAGTTGTCAAAATTAAATATTAAATAGAACAGTTGATTTAGTATTTGGCATTAATGACACTTAAAAAAAAAAAGTATATAAATATTAATAAGAGTTATCAAAAGTAATTTATACATTCTGTAAAAGTTTATCCAGGGGGGACTTCTTGCCCCAGGTAGGGGGCCAACTTATCTCCTTACCCCTCTTTAATATTTGACATTTTGTGCTATAACAACTAAATTAGCAAATGTTTCTGTTTATTTCCTATAATAACACATTGGCTGATGCATTATCATCCAGCACATGCTAAACTCATATCTAAATATGTTACAGTTTAAAAGTAAATCCACATTGTTCTTAAGGGGGGCATCTTCCCCCATGTTACCCTATATGAAAGAAGAAGGTTGGCCAGTGGTTCATTACATAATGACAAAATATAATGCCTAATGTTTTGTATTTTTTGTAACTGAAAAGAAAAAAAAAACTAGCAAGATGCAACGCAACAGCAAAAGACATCCATCTGACAAATGTACATAGATATTTTTTGTTTATATGGTGTATTGTCCAGCCCCATGGTTCGTGAGCAACCTCTCCAAAGATTTGAGGTATGCAGGGTTAAAAAGAGCAGATCAGTCAAATGGCACATGTTCACATCCAGACCAGTTTTTGTAAATGCCCCACTGAAAGCATTCCAAGCAACTATATCAGTGTCTGGTCAGGGAATTGCTCCCCTGTGAGCAGACAGCAGCAGAGGCTGGTAAAATTAGCTCATCACTGGCTGTGCTAAGAAGGCCAGTTGTGTTTTCAAAAGCTGCATTTTCTGTTCTTCGATATAAAAAATAATTATACAGGCAAAGATCAACATCTATCTGTCTTCAAGGGCAAAAACAGCTTAATACACAAACTAAATAATGTTATTATGAAATTCCACAGTTGCAGAAAGGTTAACATTAGAGTAGCGAGTGAAACCAACTTGGAAATGCATGAATACATTTTGAATGGGTTTTCTTTTCACAGCAATTTTAAAAATTGAGATTTTTTTTTCATATCAATTTTACTAGCCCTATAAATCCATTAAAAAATGTAACCCTTTCTCATTATGACATTACACCAAATTTAAAATGTTGCTAAATATCTCTTTCATGACACAAAGCTCTGCTTGTGGAATTTACATTCTATTTCTTTAAAAATAAATATAGTATTGAAAATGTATATAATATTCTAATTACATTAAACTCATATATTACTCATATATACTCATATTTTATATACTTAATAAAAAGAAGCATGTATTAAGTATATATAAAACGCGAGAAAACAACAAGCATTAAAGTTCGTCGCGATCTCACAACGCTTCAATGACTGCACAATGATTCTTTAATAATAATGTCTACACTTTTTAATGATGATTTGACAGCATGCAAAGTATTTAGCTCTGAACAAAAACTCCGGCGTTTTGAGCGGTGAGTGGATCCTAACATCTCGTTGCGTTCCAGAAATCAACAGCTTTGTCTGTGATTGGCTATATTGCTCAACGCTGCAAAACACGTGATTAGAAACTCTGCTCGAGCCCGTAAAGCGTTTTTCTTTGATCTTAGTTGTTCTTTTAAAAAAAAAAAAACCAACAACATTTTTATAGCTAATTTAAAGTGTTTATTACAAGCAAATTATTAAATGATAAAAATGAATAAATGTAACTGAACAAAAATTTGCGTTGCATTTACTGTCCTAAGAAAACAGGGGGTGCTGCGGCACCCCCACTTCCCGAGCCCATGTAAAGACCTTCTTCACTGATACAAACAAACAATAGATTGTAGGTTTGTTTTTAATTAATTGTATGAAAATATCCACTTCATCCAGCGCTCTTATTGTTCTCTGTTATTGTTAAAGCATCTGGTCAATTCAGTCCGTGACTGAGCTGTCCGATTCATTGAAAAAATTTAATTCACGAGTGATTGCTAAAGCATTGGGTTCGTTTTATATTTTTCCAACTGTACTATATTATTAATAATAAATAACAATAACAATATTTTTGGTAAATTTGTTCCTTAGAGTAGCAACCTACTGATCACCTGCAGTCCAGCTTTTCACCATTAGATGGCATCATAACTGTTCGAGTTATATAGATCTAAAGAGAAAAAGTAATGTAATTTTTGCAATAAACACAAGGTGGTGTTGTAAGCACATATTTATTTACGTATATATGAACATGACATTTACATTTCATTCATTTTTATAAAGAGTTGCTAAAATCTAGATTTTAGATTTTGAAATGCATAGAATAAGTGGAATATTACAAGAAATTAAATCAAGCTTTTAAAAGTAAAAAAAAAAATGTATACAGTATCATAAAATGCATATATATTACATAAAATGAATACATAAAACTGTTTTGACATGCAGTTTCCTATTATAGTATAACAGTTTAATTTAAAATATAGATCTTTGTTAGTAAACTGCATAACTGGTATTTTTATATTTGAGAAAGATAACAGCCCTGCTCTCTTTAATATTCCACCTATTTAAAGTCATATTTATCTCAGTCAAATGATTGAACAGGTTGTTCAGAGGGGATGTCTGAATAGATGAAGAGAGCATGGGAAAATGTCATATTAATCAGAAAAGCTTTTGCGTGATGCAGGTGGAGTCTTGCTTCGAGGGGATCCCTGTGGATGAGCATGAAAACAGTTGTGCTGCTAATTTGAGTAATTGGTAGGTAAGTAAATAAAATTAAATGTGATGAGAGAGTACAGGCGTAGATAAGAAAGAGTCATACCCTAGGTTGGCCCTTTGAGTAGTTGATATGGGCATAGAGGAGCATAGCAATGTCTTTGTGTCCGGCCTCGAGAGCTATAGACAAAGCAGTGCTCTCATCCTACCAGCACACACACACAAAACATACCAAACAAAAACACAGATACAAATGTCATACACATTTAAACAAGAACACAAATTTAAATCACAAATGAAAATAATAAATATTAAATCTTTTCTCTCATATAGCCATGTGGTTACTCACATTGTCAGTCAGTGTGGCATCACAGCCTGGCTGGGCCAGTAAGAGTTTGACAATGTCAGCATGGCCGTGTTCACCAGCACACATCAGAGCGGTTGACCCCTCATCATCCTGGATGTTGACCTCTGCCCCCGAAGCCAATAGAGCCCGGACCATATCTATACGCCCATGACTGACTGATAGCATGAGAGCGGTCTGACCAGCCTGTGAAGAAAACAGTCCAGTAAACACAAAAGATTACTCTTAGGGAGAAACGGTTTTCTCAGTTTAAATACTCATATAAACATAGCTCAATATTCAGACAAAAAAACAAAGACACAAATACCTGGCTGGCCTTGGCATTAACATCGCCTCTGCTGAAGAGCTCCTGCACCACCATCATGTCTTCCTTTGTTTTCACAGCTGCCAGGGAGGCAAGCATTATGGGAGTATAGCCAGCCTTATTCTGATAATCAATATTACACACTCCTGCATGAGAAGGAATCAAGACCAACTTAATTGTCCATCTAGGTTGTCCACAAAACATTAAAGGATCCACAATTTGAACCCTTTTTAACAATCGAGTGTCTCTCTACAGTTTATTTAAACAGTGCTCTAGAAACAGAAGCATTTAACACTCAAGTCTGGGAAATCCTGTATAAACATTTATATTAAACAAACCACAACCATTCAAAGGGTCAGCACAGGTTTTAAATGTTTTTCAAAGAAGTATCTTATTCTCACCAAGACTACATTAATTTGTTTAAACATACAGTATAAACCATAATATTCTGAAATATTATTACAATTTAAAATAACATAAAGCTGAAAATAATACATTTTCAGCAGTCTTCAGTGTCACATGAGCCTTCAGAAATCATTCTAATATGCTGGTTTGCTGCTCAAGAAACATTTCTTACTATATTAGTATGTTGAAAACAGTCTTTCTGCTTAATATTTTTGTGGAAACCAACATTTTTTTCAGGATTCTTTGATTATTAAGAAGTTCAAAAGAACAGTATTTTTTATTTAGAAATATTTTGTAACATCTTTACTGTCATTTTTGATTAATTTAATGCATCCTTGCTGAATAAAAGTACAAATTTCTTTAAAAAAAAAAAACATACTGACCACAAACTTTTGAATGATAAAGTAGTGGTTTGGTTGTGAAATATTCAATGAAGATCCTGCAAGCATATTAGTAATACAGCTAAATTAAGGTATAAAGAAGTAACACAAAAGTTGAATCTGGTGTGCTACTTCACATTGGATTAATCTAGGATAATATGTTAATCCACCTTATTTTTAACATAAGAGTGGGCGCATAATGAATCAGAAATCTTGCATATTCACAGAAAATATCATTGCAAAATAAGGTGGTTTCGGGGTACCTGCAGCAAGTAGAATCTTTACTACACTGAAATTAGAGTGAGACACACTGTAGTGAAGGGCTGTGTTGCCATTTTGGTCAGCCATGTTGGCCACATGGCACAGCACGTCTGGCGAGACATGGCGGCAAGCGAAGAGGAAGTCCTCCACGATCTGTGGACATGCCCTCTTCTGACTGGACAAACAGAACCACTCCTGCTGCACTGTGCCCAGACAGGAGCGCTTTTGCAAAGACAAACAGATAAAATACAGAAAAATCAAATCAAAAAGTCGGGTAGAGTATCCGTGTAAACTACATGGACACTTTTTACATATACTATGCCAAGAACAAAATTAAAGCAGGCATCACAAGCAGGCTTAAATTACTTTTAACACAGAGACAAAATACAGCAACACTATAATTTTAAACTTCCAAAATCCCACAGAGTACCGAACAATCTGATCTATAAGCCAGTGGGTAATTATGGGATGAGGAAAAGACTGAGTAAACATAGAATACATCAACAACTGAGTTTTTCAGACTGTGAAATGCATCTCCACAATACATCATAAATGAAGTTTGGTTTGCCCTTCTTTTGCTTTCCTGTTGTTGAGTTATATATTTCTGAACCTTGAGAATTCATTCCCACATGTTTCTTAAACATTTTTACTAAAGCTAGATCCATCTGAGATGGTTCAACTATTCCTGAACATGTTGTTGTTGTGTGTGACAAAGCAACTGAAAAAATTAGGAGCCACTAACAATGTATGTGAAATGACTAATTACTAAGCACTAAGCAAAACACATTCATACAATGGGCTGTAAATGTTACAGAGACTCCTTAGCCTCTACTAACAGCAGAGAATAGAAAAAATACACGGCAAAGATAAAAGAACTGACATCAAAAGACAAATCTCAGTTCCTAACTCACCAGTTCTCTGTTGGATATGACCTTGCTGCCATTGAGGTGAACCTCCAGAGTTTGGCAGGCAGAAAGCATCTTCTCACTAAATGTATACCTATACAGTAGAAAACAGATGTACCATGATAACTGAACAGTTTCATCTTGCACCGATAAAACAAAACTTGTTATGAGCGTGAACCTTTCGTTTCTCTTAGGAATCTTCACTTTATCTTTGGTACAGCCCTCTTTCTCCCTCTTTCCCCTTTTTTTCTTCTCTTCATTCTCAGAATCACCACCCTCAGACAAGAGGTCCACAATACCTCTCTGTGTACTGTATATGCACAGAAAAAGATGTACAATTAAATGTACAATGCACAATCAACAAAACAATGCAACACTGAGCTGAATTTATTAGTTATTTAATAAATATTGAAAACCTTTATTTACCCAAGCGATGCAGTCTTAGGGTTCATACTATCCGTGGTGCTTTTTCTTTTCATGATAGACCTGAGACAGCGGTCATCACTGGGTGAGCCTGAAGGAAATGACACAACATATTTCTAATTAAACTAATTGGATGTGACACAATATGAGACTCAAAACAAATTTTAAAATAAAATTTGAAATGCAATTTATGTTTTGGTTGTGCATTTCTTAAAACAAGTTTTCAAGTGAAGATTTGTAAAAACAAATCTGCATACAGTTGATGTTCATCTCCCTTCCTTTGGACATAATATATATTAAGAAAAGAAGTTCCATTGAAGTGAATCATATTTGTGGGTCCTTGACGTGAAGAAGCTTGAAAACATTTGATGTCCCTGGTTTGCAATGACATCACCTAAGCATGCACACACTTCTTTATACACCACAAACACCTGCTAAAGGCTCTTTTTATTCTTTAATAAGGACTCCTGATACACAAGCACTCCTGCCTTTCAGAAACCATGCACAGTGGAGGCTTCCAGTGTGGATGGTATTCATTTCTGCCACATACCAAAGAACATAAGAGCATTCCAAAAGCCAACAGCAGCCCAAATATTCTAAGTGTAGGGCTTATTCAGCCAAAAGACAAACCAGAGAGAGCTATTTTCACCACCCGTTCAAATTCCACAGTAGAGGGACTGCTCTGAAAAAAAGTCTCCTCTTTTCTGCTTATATTTGCATCTTACATGCACTTCTTTGCCGGGTGGAGTCATTTCGACCAGGATGCAATACTTTTGCTTGCTAACTTGAGTTCACATGTACTGTAAATACATACCATGAAGAGCAGCGGACATCTGCAGTTCCATTTGATTCTTCCGTTTAACCATTGCAGTCTCATTTGATGACTGGCTATGTGCAGTGACTGGAAATTAGAAAGAAAATAAAAGCAAGAAATTAGCTGAAACCACATAAAGCATCTAAATTTGGCCAAAAATGCTTTTAAAAGGCAGATACACAAATTTACACATCCTTACCTCCAACTTGTTCATCTAAGTGACCGTGGGATTGGAGAGTGACCTCATGTTTTGACCCAGGGTGGCTGTCGGTTAACAGGTCCTGTTGTTCTTTAAGTAATTTCTGCATGCGATCTATGTATTGATCAAGTCCAGGCTCAGTCTGCACAAACATCTGGCCCTCCGTGTCGCGTATCCTCCCATCTCCCACTTCTACGCC
Organism: Mylopharyngodon piceus; assembly: GCA_039654765.1. Classification (NCBI taxonomy): domain Eukaryota; kingdom Metazoa; phylum Chordata; class Actinopteri; order Cypriniformes; family Xenocyprididae; genus Mylopharyngodon; species Mylopharyngodon piceus. Next base: position 17,667,065 of record CM077443.1, read on the forward strand.
GATGCTACGTGTCTTGACCGGATCTGGTAGACGGGATGGACCACATGCAATGTTTCGTGTATGGAGACCGATGAGGATATTCTCATTGATATTTGCCATTCCGATGCCAACATCTCGTGTCATCAATTTAGGGACAGCAGGGGTGCTTGTGTCTCTAACTAAACATGTAGTGGTTCCAACAGAGCGCATCTGAACACCAGCCTTCCGGTCGCAAACCTTCCCATCCCCAACCGCCAGAGATCGGGTGATTGTATGTGCTGTGTTGGTATGTCTTTCCCTGGTGAGCGTGTGCTTTGTGTTGGTGCTGGCTTCAGAGATACAGGCCTGAAAAGTGCTGGTGCTGCGCGAGACGGTGCAAAAGGCTGTGCTGGTACGCTGCGACAAAGTCTGTGGGATTGCCATTACACCAAAGTCAACGCTTCGCACTGGGTCAATGACAGTTCCTTGGGAAATTAGCGATTTGACAGTTCCGACATCCGTGTCGACCGTGCAGTCTCCACAACCCACCGTTTGGTGGGAAATGTTTTTCTTGTTCTCCATTGTCTCCAAAGTAATTGTGGCAGCATCACACATGCAAATTGTTGTCCCAACACCTTGATTTCTTGTTGCTGCAAGCTTGCTTCCAACACACTGATCTTTTCGCTCTACTCTTTGGCGCACTTCCCACTCTTCCATAGGTGTATCTGGGCCAGATGAAACAACCCTCACCTCTGGTTTGCAGGAGACTCCAACAGCAATGGAAATCCGCTCTAGTCCTCCCCCAACAGCAGAATGCACAAGGTTGGTATGGTTTCCAACCCCAAGAGTGCGAGTTTGCGACCCGGTCTGGGTTGCAGCGCAGTTCACCTGTGGCTGTACGGAGGAACTCTTGTCAGCATGGTTTCTCGCTTCTGCTTCCCGCAGTTCACTCCTCAGCCTGCCCATTTCTGCCTTAAGCATTGCTTCTTCAAGCTCGGCCTCCAGTATCTGAACCCGGTCACTTAAATGTTGGATGGTTTGCTGTTGCAACTCGGTTTCTGCTTCCTTGTTGGATACAACCCCAAGCATAGTCTCAGTGACACTGATGGCCACTGACTGAGTCTCAGGTTTTGCACCAACAGCAACATCCTTACAAAAATGTAATTTGTGTTGATGAATGTCAACAACTTCATTAATACTCCTGTCATCTCCAACTGCAACAGACTTTAGATCCCTCATCTTGAAGGCAGAGGATTCAAGACGTGCATCTTGGATCTTCTTTTCAAGCAGTTGCATTTCAACACTGAGCTGTTGGAATTCCGTCAGACCAGAGATGGCACTGTGCTCCCAACCCTCCATCGCTGGTTTGCAGCTAAATTCTTGTAAATCTTTGTCAATGCTAGAGCCTGATTTTTGATCTTCATCTTGCCTCTTGACCAAGGCGGTCAGTTGTCTCTTTTCTTCCTGCAAAACAGAAATCTTCACCTGTAGGACAGGAATGGCCTTCACTTGCTCCTCCAGGTCCTTTAACCTTCGTAATGCAGCTGCCATCTGATCCCTGACCATCTGCAGGTGGAGTGGGCTCACACCACTCACTGGAGATGCTCGGCCAGAGCTTGAGGGGCTGATTTTAAGGGTGTTGCCCAATAACAAGGAACCTTGTTGGGGCTGGTCTAGGACTGTCATCTTGGCACCTTGATTTAGGGCACTCCAGCTCGTATACGGAGATAGGGTACCTCTAGAGCCAAGACCACCAAAACTGGCCAGTCTGCGCCGCGGCTGTGGTTCTGGAGGTCCTTGCTGCGATGAGCCTTTCTCATGTTCCAAACGTTTGCATGTTTCCATCAAAGTTTTGTCCACTAGAGGATTTGGTTTGATTGGGGTAGGATGTTGTGTGGCTGGGGCAGGTGTCCCATCTACATACCTCTGAGAGGTGACTAGGTCTTGAGGGACCGCAGGCCTTGGACTAGAGGATTTAGGTTTGGAATGGGGAAGTGGGGGTCTTCTTCTGTTGACAGAAGAAGAGGAAGAGGATGAAGAGGGAGAAGTTTTCTTGGCTTCATCACTGCTCACTGAGGACAAAGACTCTAAAGAAGTCCAGTGTGTGGGGTTTACGATGCGTTGCGACTCGGAGGCAGTGCTTGCGGCTCCGGGCCGCTTGTTAAAATGCAGCCGTCGAATGGTGTCACTTCGCTCAATATCGTCCACGTATTTAACAAAGTCTAAGTCGAGCTGGTACCCATATGGTGTATCAATGCTGAATGGGCTACTCTGAAGAGTGTCTGCAGTGATCTCACTCCAGTCTGTTTAAACAAAGATGACAAAATTACTTTGGCAGAGGAATTTGGAAGAGAATTCATATTCAAAGTTCATATTTTTAAAGTGAATGTGTCTACATCTTTTTTTTTTTTTTTTTGGTAAAACTGTTCAATAATAAGATAAAAATACACTTCCAAGCCAAGAACATGAAAGTGTATGACTATGGACTGTTTTTAACTAACATGCCTGAAAACACTATTTAAAATCACAGAATGAAACGGAGACTTGCAGAAAGAAAAAGACGAAAAACATTTCAAAATTCAGAATAAAATAGTACATGCATATATTTCTTATTCACAGTATCGCAGGCACATTTCAAGTGGTGACATTCTCAGCTTTCAAAATGTATCTGATTTCCATAAAAATATGCATTCTTTACTAAAAAGCTCAGCAGCAAATGTCTTTCCAAATAAAATACGGCTAAAGAGGACATACTGTAAGTATTAATTTTCTTACCTGCTGATTAGAATTGTCACATAAATAAAATGTTGTAATCACAGAAAAAAAGTTCTAGTAAAGTTCATCTGTTCTCTTTCTCCTCTCTGTCCTTGTCTTACTCTTTCTGCTCTCCTCCTCCAGGCCTTCAGTCTCTTATTTTGTGTTTCTCTCCTCCCACTGCTTTTTTTATTCCCTTTCTCTTTCATCAACTCAAGCATTCAAAAACTTTTCTATTGAAAATTTCAAAGAAAAAACAAACAAACATGCCTTTATATTGAAAAAAAAAAAACCCAAAACATAAATAAAGCTTTCCTCTTGCATTCAGAAACAGAGAGCATGCAAGGCAAAACCATTTTTATTATAATTTAAGGAAACTGCAGAGTTGCTGATTCTTACCTTGTTGATTCAGGTGGAAGTGTGTTTTCTGAGTCATGGCAGATTTTTATTGACGATACCGCCAATAAAATTTCTCTTTCTCAGCAGTGGAAACACTAGAAAAACAAGAACAGACAAGAGCATGTTAAACATATCAACTAAGACATATATGTTGTTGTTGTTTAGCAACCAGGACACTGCTAATAATCTTTTCTTGTTCAAAAAGAAACTGGTACAGTTAGGGTTGTGTGTCCAAATTACAAATTGTATCCTATGTAAAAATTTAAACAAACAAACAAACAAACAAACTAAAGCTAAAGCAGCACAAGTGTAGAATGAAGGTTTTGTGTCTGGTTATTTGTGGTTAACAGATATAAAAGTAAGGGGTGAAATCTTTCAATCATGGATCTCACATGATTTATCTTTTCATATACTGCCTCCTGCTGGAGATATAAAAGGTAAGCCATCAATACAACACCTGAAAAAAGAGAGGCTGATGAGCTACAGACAATTATAGTAAAAACATAAAGGGATTTGAATCTTTTGAATGAACTGGTTTGAATGAATCATTCACAACTAGATTGGACTGATCCAGTTCTTCTTCTATTCCTCACATGAAGCAATGAATATGACATCAGTTGACTTGGAATATAGTGCATAGTATACATACAGTGTTTTATAATACTGCTAAAGTGCATTTATGGTGCTTTTGCATTTTTGCAGTCTCCTTTCATTGTAATTGCATGGAAAAAAAACATTACCTAAAATGTATCCTTTTGTGTTACATGGAAAAAATAAAGTCAAAAGGGTATGGAATGACATGAGGGTGCATAACTCTAAATAGTTTTTAGTTTGCTGCAGCTGCAAGCAGGAGTTATAGCTCAGTCACACACAAACAACAAGCAAAACCACATGTGTCTGCCACATAATATCACTTCCTTTTGATTAAAGAAAGAAATTAGAAGAGAGAGAAACCCTGCAACCCAGGAGAAGCTTGCACTGTCACTGCAGACAGATATCTGAAACATGAGACCTGCATTGTGTCAGCTGAATTGCTTGGCAGTGAGAGGACACGGACACATTGACACAACACGCACGAATGGACACACACTGATCCATGAACACACACATATCTGATATGATATTAAGGCTTAGGGAAGAAATTAAAATGGAGAATAACAACTAAGAAAATGATTCATGAAAAAGAGAACAACAAAGAGATAAATAATTTTTTGGCACATATTTAGAAATACATTTTTTTTAATGCAGAATAACAAATATGACCTGAAATAACTACTAATTGATGAATAATATGTGCATCTAATATACATATAATTCTCACAAAACATACTTTACAGACTATGAAAACACAAACACTACAAATAAACTTGAATACTAAATGTAATGATAAATGTCCATGTTGTTGACTTTGTTAGCGCACTAGCAGAACAAATAAAATGTTCTCTTTGTTCCATATGTTGGATCCTTAAACACAAACAAGGGCTGTTTTATTGTAATGCAGAGGGTAAACCAATCTGGTTAGGTTTACTGGATATTGCATTCTCAAGATTTACTTAGTTTTAAGGGGGAAATATGTATGTGTACATTAATGGACATAATCTGCTCCTGGTACAGCCCAGTATATCTTCGCCTCACTGGATTACACACTGCCTGGAGACTAGCTGTACCAGAGAGCCCAGATCCTCAACTAATACCACAGCCATTTTACATTCTTGTAAACATAACTTAAATAAAGAGTGCAATAACTAATAAAGTGTATTTTGGTAGTACTAAATACTCCAACTTATCTTGTTTTAAATGTTTGAAAACATTTCTCTTAAACATTACTGATAATTACATTGGCTACATGTAATGTCTGCAGCAAAATATTCCGTCCAAAGGTGACAACAAATGCAGTGAATAATTTTTAATAAGATATCATATCCACATTAGTGCAGGTGAGTCTGTTGTTTACATACCAGAGCGAAGCGCAACTTCAGAGATGAACAGGAACTCGCTCTGCGTTCTTCTACATCTGAACACTTTAGTTTATCTTGAAACGGTGCTCCCGTAAAGAATGCTTAGCGTAAACAGCCAGTCCTGGAGTAACTTTACCATGCTGTTCTGTATATGCGTATAGAGGAGTTGCTGCTTACGCCATGACGCACTACGGCAGGTGTGCAGCAGAGGTCTATCAGTGCGACTTCGGAATAGCGTACTACTTGTACTATTTCTGCCATATAAAGAAAAAGTAAGAGTAGTATGCAAGTAAGCTATTCCAACTAGTTCCCACTTGACTTAACTTAGTACTTAACTGTACTTAGTAGAAAAGGAAGCGTGAAGTAGATGGTGGGAAAATAAAATATTGAAAACAATAGTTAGGCCTATACTAAACATGCGCTAAAATAACTACATACGTGGGTATGTGCTATTTATTGTATTCAAATAGCATTTTTTTATTTGCTGGACATTTTCTATTATTGAAATTTAGCGCAATACTGTAATAGCAGATCCTATACAAAACTTGAGTTGGAAAACAGAAAAGGTTCAGTATCATTTAACGCTCATAATGACACACTCTAAAAAACGACTGTAAAAAAAAACGAAACATATTTACACAGTAAAATACCGTTTTCCATTGAAACAGTGATGTACCATAAAAAGCAATGCATTCTGTTGTAATATAAAGAAGTAATATACTGTAAAAACAATGCATTTTGGGTAATATTTGTCGAAAACGACTAATATTACCCAGAATGCATTGATTTTACGATATATTACTGTTTCAATGGAAAATGGTATTTTACTGTGTAAATTTTTGTTTTTTAGTTATTTTTTAGTGCATATGTCTTTAAGATTAGAGCGACATCTGCTGGCCATTTTCTATTATTGAAATTTAGCCCAATACTGTAATAGCAGATCCTATACAAAAATTAAGTTAAAAATCAGAAAAGGTTCATTATCTGTTAATGCTGATAATGACATGTCTTGAAGATTAAAGCGACATCTGGTGGTCATTTACCTGTACCTTAAGTTCTGCAAAAGTCTACAGAAAAGCTGTTGGGCATGGGTTATACTCTCGTACACGCTGTTTCTCCATGTTTTATGGGGACTTTCCATAGACATGATTTTTATACTGTACAAACTGTATATTCTATCCCGTAACCGAACCATCACAGAAAACTTTCTGCATTTTTACATATTCAAAAAACATCACTTACCATGATTTATAAGTTGTTTTCCTAATGGGGACCAAAAAATATCCTCATGAGGACAAGGATTTTGGATATAGCCATCCTTGTTGGGACATTTTGTCCCCATAAAGTAGGGTTTACTAGGTCCAGATACACATGGACTGTCATTGCTAGTTAATGTAATACTTACTACTGTTATTAATGAAAGTAATGAAGTATTACCCATATATAGTACTATACATATTACAGTGATAACATTTATAAAAAAAAAAAAAAAAAAAAAAAAAAAAAAAAAGTCAACATACAGTACACCATGTTTTCAAAAGACAGAACAATCATGTCTTCATGTATTATTTTATTAGGCAGTTGTATTTACAAATCATCTTTTTAAATGTAAATTATCAGTAATTATCTGTAAATTTACATTGGCAAGCCTCTGCGAGGTGCATCTCTGCAGATAATCAACATAAATGCAGTGAAGAGAAGTACATCAACAGATTTTCTAAACATGTTTTCAAAGGCTGAATAAAATTGTTCCCTAATGATAAGGAAGAGATATCATTTGAACAAGACTACTACACGGGGAAAAAAACTTCTAAAGAAAAAAAAGGTAAAGGGGACAGAGCAAAACCAAACAATTTCTCATGGATTTGTCTTAAGCTGGCTTACAAAGCATAGATTGTCAAGTTTTAGCTTCAAAGACTCATTAATAAAGATTCTGAAATGACAGTGCAGCTTAGAACAAAAAGGACCAAACCATTTTTTTCCTTCTTTCATTCCTTTTAGGAAACTAGACATGAACATGTAACAAATACTCAAGAATCAGAATTACTGGCCTTAAATCTTTTTTTTTTTTCTTTTTTTTTGAGAACGTGATGTTGCTGCATTTGTTAGGACCAGTCAGGATATCATCAATCAATCAAGTTACACTTTGTGGTAAGAATGTGCATTAAGACATTCTTCTTGCTTATATCACATGACTTTAAAATGTAAATAAGCTGTGCCATATATTAATTCCAGCTTTTTCAGCTTTGCATTTGGAATATTTAATTTGAACTTAACTGGAGCTCCAGACAGGAAAACAAACAAGAGCAAACTATTTAAATTCCTATTTATTGTATTCACTGCACTCTGTGGAACTGATCTGGAGGAGGATTACTCCGGTCAGTAAGTAAAATCATTTTCCATTCATGTTGACAGGATGACCTTTCTTAGTGGACTTAAGATGGTACATGAAGCTACATGCATGTAGGATGTGCTTTCCTATTTTCAGGTCGCGCAATCTTACAATTATGAATTCAAGAATAAGACATGACTATGGCTTACTCAGCCAGTGCGTCACTTTTCATGGATATTGGTCAATATTTAAACTCTAATGGATATTCATTGTGATGATTAACTATATTGGGCACCTCAGCTCTTCTAAAGTGTCTTTGCAGCCTACAAAAAAAAAAAAAAAAAAATACTAAAGGAAATCCAGCAGTTTTAATACTGGGCCTGTCTGAAACTTAATTTTTAAAAAAAAAAAAAAAAGGAAAAAAAAAGGGGGGGACAGAAACATTTGATTTCTTTCTTTAAGGAGTACTTATTTTTGAAGCAACCATTGTTTGGTAAAACAACTAAAAACATTTTTTTGATAAAGCAGTGTATGGAATAAAACATCTTACAGTGATATAATCAAACATTCCTTTAAAAAAAATAATCCAGTCCAATATCACAATTTCAATACAATCTACAACCCCATTTAAAGCACTGATAAACATAAATCCGAATGCATTAAATTCTGTATATACTTAAATTTATGTAAAATGTGAGCAAATAGAAAAAAAAGTCTAAGGTGTGACAAACAAACAAACAAAAATCTATGAAACAGAGGCAAGGACATTGCACTCCCTCAGGATAAATGGGTCTTACATTGGTCTCTTCCTTAAGAAAGGCTGACTTATCAAGTTGTCCCTTTGTGTTAAAGTGCCCACCATGTTAAATTGGCCCGTCCCAGCAGTGGTCCGCTATTTAAGTCGGCTCCTCTTAATCGAGTGCCCTTCCCAGTTGGCCGTGTCAATGGGATAAGCAGTCATGACACTGGCCCACAAAAACTTACAGGTAAAACTGTGCAAAAGCGCTTTCAGTCTCGCTTGTCGGCCCACATGCCCACAAGGGCTCTTTCTCTATAAATCTCTTGGTCCGCCAAGAATTGCAACAGCATTGTGTACAGTACAGCTAGCTCAGTGTATAACTCTATGCCCCACTCTCTGCAAGGAAATCCTTGCTATAAAACCCGGAAAAGAACTGTAAAACCATCTCTAAAAGTGTATAGATACTATAAAGTGGCTTAGCAATCTTTCTGACACCTTGACTGTGGCACAATAAACAATCTCCATCCTTTTCCCTTTCGCACCTTTTCTCAGTCCCCTCAAACAGGCTGATGCTGGCGACAGTAGGGCCACAGACCATTCAGCTTGTTCATGCGAGTGGGATGCATGGAGTCTTGAGTCTGTCTGCATGCTTATTGCTCTAAAGACACTGAGAGAGAAAAAGAGAGACAAAAGAATAGAGATAGAAGGACTGCTGTGGATGAAGACACAGATATCAGAGGATGAAGAGGTAGAGAGTATTCTAGAAGAGAGAGAAATCAAGCCAGAGAGTGAGAGGGAAGACAGAGGAGAGTGAGAGAGAAGGCATCAGAGGAACCACAAGTTATCGTGCTAGCAGCTTGATGAGGTTGGCGCACATCTCAAAGAACTCTATGGTGTGACTTCCTGGACGGGGGAGGATCTCTCCCCCAGTGGAATCCACTGAGGAGGTAAGAGAAGAAGCCAGAGAGCTTTCCGCCGCTTTCCCTCCGGATATCGGAGGCGTGGAGGGTGCGGACGCGTCGCCCTTTACTGCATCCTCACATTCGTTTTTCTCGTTCTTTAGGGTAGTCCGGTAGTTACCAACTGAGCCAGAGCGGTGAGGCGTGGCGGTCCCTGATTTTACTTCCATCATGTCATCTGAATGAAACAGAAGACATCAGACAGTGAAGTATGCAGAAAACACCCCAGAACACGGCACAATAGGGATGAGTATTGCAGCGAATTTAACAATTTTGGTTATGATTCCTTTTAATGGTTCTGGTTCCTTTTAGTACAGTTAATAAAACAATATTTGAAAAAAAAAAAAGAGCCAATTCTTAACATTTACAATTCGAAACTACATAAACTCTATTGTTTACCTCTGCAGTTTGTTACCAGATGATGAGATTTCAGCAGAATAGACAATTCAGAAGTAAATTAAATATTTTATTTCAATTTTAATTTAATTGAAATTCTTACAAAAAGAATGTCTTCTTACTGACTTAATAACTACAATAACAAAAAGGCAATCTAATAATTGCCCCAACATATTAAATAAAAATATTACATTTAAAAATAACATTTCATTCATTTTATAAGAAACCACTGACTACAAAACTCATGTGTATTGTTACACGATATCAAACAACCACTCAGTAACTACACTGACTGAAGTCTCACAAGCTTTAAGTACTGTATAACATAGTAACTAACAACAATTCAGACATGCTGAAAATTATACTTGTATTATTCAGAGTCATATCTATTAGTATTCATATTCTCATGTGTGTGATTGTCTGTTTTCAAATTTTTATTGATTATTGGTAAATTAAGGCAGTATTAAATAAATAAATAAAACTAAACACTGAATAAAACCACACACACACACACACACACACACACACACACACACACACACACACACACACACACACACACACACACACAGAGAGAGAGAGAGAGAAGAATTTTACCATCTATGCTCCTGAAGTCTAGTAAATAGGTCCTGCTGTCCACCTGGTAGAGTTGGAGACTCATCTTTGTATGTATGCCAGTGACTGGGTTCTTCCTCCGCACTCGCAAGTAATAAGGATTCACTACCTATCAAACCAAAAAGGAAAAAAGCCAGGAGAGTCAACAAATCTGACTGTAATAGACCCTAAGTTCATTAATATTTAGCAATGTTTAACTTTAAAAAGGACTGTGCCGATGGGTTCATTGCACTGTAACGCTATTTGCACTTTTTTGAGGAGGTCTGAATGGCGTACTCCTGAACAGCTGTAAACACTGTTCCACTTGATAAGAGAGGCCGCTATGAGATAAGACAAAGAATGAACACTATTTTAAACAAAGACATGTAGGCCATTTATGTCCAAAACTGATGGCTCACTCAGTCAAACATGCTTGAACTTCAGCCAGTTGAATTAAGACACACAAACCAGAGGTTGGAGTCAAAGGTCTTTCTACGATGGTGGCAGATACGCTATTTGTCAAACAACATTTTATGGCTATTCCTCTTGTAGGATTTCCTCTTACTATAAACATAACTGACATAAACAAAACAATCCTCTGTGATTTTATGTTTCAACCACAGATGTCAACAGAGACCCCAGAATTCCATAGTGTACCTTTAATATACACTACCATTCAAAAGTTTGAGGTTATTTTAATTTAAAAAAAAAAAAAAAAAAAAAATTATTCAGCAAGGACCCATTAAATTGATTGTTAAGAAAATAGTCCCGAGGCGTGCCTCATCCCTGTCCTCTTAATTAGCAATTGAATGAACAATCATTCAGCGCTAAGGGAGAGTATAAAGTTTTGTCTTTATTTAGCTGAGTCTGAGATTATATAGAAAGAGTACAAGGGGTGTAGTATGGATTTAACCAATGAGAGAGACATTACATCATGATATAGGAATGTGATACATATAGAAAAACAAGTCTAAATATGGTCAACTTCCGGCCAAGTTCCCATGCCTTCCTGAGGGTCCAGGAAGGCCTTATCCATTAGGTCCAACAGAGCCTCATACCTTACATGGAAGTTGTTCTGGTATATAAAGAGAACCAGATGTTATAGTATAGAATACAGCTTCAACAGAGAACAAAATACCTTCTGTCTACAGTCCTTCAATGCTGAGACCAGCACTTTAAACATAGAATCTTTCATTGATCAAACGTGACAGTAAAGACATTTACAATGTTACAATAGATTTCTATTTCAAATCACAATATTACTGTTTTATGTATTTTTCATCAGATGAATACAGCCAAGAGATCGTACCAATCCCAAACTTTGGAACTGTAGTGTACCATTAAAAAACAAATTCTGTCCTTAATACAGGCTCTGTTTACATTTTAGCTCCAGGCTGTTATAACAGTGACTGTAATATATGCAGATACCATACTGTAAAGTTTGTTGTTAACATTCTATTTGCCTTTGTAAGTTTGTGTGTGTTTGTGTGTGATATAGAGAATGCAGTCAAGACTTTTCTATTTATAGAATTTACCAGAAGCCCCAAAACTCTTTCCCACAAGGCAGAGATGGAATTTACCCTAAGATCATGAATCTCAGGAGGATAAGCAGAAAAAAATGCATAGCAGGACATGCATTCACTCCATTTATCTATTTTTGCCACTCCTCCACATTCAAAGCACATGCACAGATGCTTACCTTCCACTCATAGTCCAGCTGCTTCATAGCACGACAGACCTCACTCATGATATCATTCGGTCTGCTCTGGCTACGAATTCCCAGGTGCCACTTGGCCCGCCGAACACCGAGATGCTTGGACTTTTGGGGGTTAAGCTCATCCAGCGTGTGTCGAGGACGCGGTTGAGTCTCGGCCACTAGGAATGGCACTCTTTCAGGGTGAATCTTAGCAGAGTGATGAGCAGGCAGATCGTCTAGAAAGCTGTCTGGGGGACTGGAGGCTAAATAGAAGTCTTTAGCCTCACTCATAATGCGACGGTTGTCTATGATCAAGTGATAGGCCACAGCAAGTGGATCCTGGTGATTGCGACTGCAAAAGAGGGGAAGATAAAGGCAGGACAGATGAGAAAAAAACAACACACATATACATATATGCATATATTTCTGCGTGTATTTGACTGTTTCGGCACACAACTGAAGACAAAGGCCACTAGGCTTGTCTGTGTTCCGCTCGGAGCGTGCGTACAGAAAGCATCCTGTCATTAGCGAATTCAGTTCTCTTTTTCGGCTTATTGCGCTTTTAATATTTATTATTTTAATATCAAGCACATCCGGCTCTTAACTTTCTCATTCATCCATGTTTCTTTATTAAAAACTTCAAACAGTCCCGGCCACTGAAAGTTGTGCAGATTCTCATACGGACAGAAATGTGACACTTTTATAGGACATAAAAGGTCTCTGCAGCAAAATCGAAAGTACCCTGTGAAATGTTTCGAAATGTCTCTTGATGCAGCAGAGCACCATTTTCAATAACAGGATATGTTTCAATAAGTCACTTTTTTTATATATAGCCTACTTTTAAATTTTCACTGCTCTTCTTTCTTTTTGCCATTACCACAAATAAGCTATGTAGCTGCTTGAATCTGAGTGCAAGAGCTCTAGGTTACCATAGAAACATAAGTGGTTTGCAGTTGATTGCTGTTGTGACACACGCGAACAGCAGTGAACATGCACTTTGGCCGTTACAAATCGAAAAATATTATTACTCTAAACTTTTCATTTACTTCAGTAGCCTGTAGGCTACAACAAAGAAGTTGTAATTGGCTGATTTTTCTGTAGAAAGCTGATCTCTACTGATGCGTCTAATATTTTATCGATTATTTGCTGGTAAAGGGCGAAAGTCTGAGACCTGGCGAAAGAGCCGCTGAGTTGAAGTAACAAAATGTGTGATGTGTCACGGCCCCGTTTTCCACGTTCTGCCTCTGATGTTGAAATGTGATTGGCAGTACTCGTGGGAGACTTCATTAATTGATTGATTTGTGGGTCGAAAGTATAAAAATTGTGGTGTCCTTTACAACAGAACTTCCTCTGGAGGAACTCCAACTAGTGCCAACTTGCTGTTTTTTGTTTTGTTTAATGTGTGTCGATATTTATCACACCAGTGGATTATTATTTTTGAGCTGGCCGTGACAGATGGAAAAAAATAAATTGGCACACAAACCTGTACAAGCAGTTGAGCACCTCCTCCTCAGTGCACTCAAACTTCTCACACACCTCCTTCAGCGCCTCCTCATCAATCATATTACTGCTATATGCAGCATCCTCCGGGAACAGATACTTGGGAAGATCTTGCTTAAACCACTCATCATCCCTGAGAATGGAAAGCAATAAACAGAGAAAGAGAGAAGACATTGATTTAAACTTTTACAAATCTTACTCTCCACATCCTAATAGTTATGGCATTATTAAATGAAAAGGACAGTGCCTGGTATAGTTTCTGACCGAATCTCTTTGATGGTGGCTCTCTTCATGGGGTCCACCTGGAGCATGTGTTTCAGAAGGCTAATAACGGAGGGGTTCAGGTACTGAGGTGTGAAGAAGATCCCATCGCAGATCTTCTTGAAGAGTGTTGGCACGTGGTCGTCATCAAATGGCAGCGTTCCGCATAACAGGGCATACAATATCACTCCGCTGCTCCAGATGTCCACCTCAGGCCCGGCGTATAACCTGGGTCAGAAGAGCAAGATCAGTCAAGAGATAATCTGAATGAACGGACTTCACAAAGCCATTTGAAACAGCACTGAGCATCAACATAGAGGACGAGAACAGGTTTTTGAGATCATCACTAAATATAAAAAAAACAAATGGAAAAAGGTAAAATACAGCCAGAGAGGTAAACAGTACCTTCCAGAGATTACTTCCGGAGCAGCATAATTAGGAGAGCCGCAACTTGTCCTTAAGAATTCTCCATCTGACATCATGTTTGACAAGCCTACGTGAGAAAAAGTCGAAATTTAAGACTGTATAACTTGTAATATAAACATTAAAGGGTTAATTACTCATCCTCATGTCTTTCCAAACCCGTAACACCTTTACTAAGACCTTTTATGACTTTACTACCTTTCTGGGCCTTGAAATTTGTTATGATGTTGCTGTGTATAGGGAGATCAGAAAGCTCTCGGATTTCATCAAAAATATCTTAATTTGTGTTCCGAAGATGAACGAAGGTCTTACGGGTTTGGAATGACATGAGGGTGAATGATCAGTGATAGAATTTTCATATTTGGGTGAACTAACCCTTTAAAACAACCATGTTTCACAAATATGAAGAGTTCAACATACCAAAGTCTGCAATCTTAGCATTCATGTGCGCATCCAGCAGGACATTCTCAGGCTTGAGGTCTCTGTGCACCACCATATGTCTGTGGCAGTAATCCACCCCTGAGATGATTTGTTGGAACAGACGCCTGCTCTCCTTCTCATCCAACTGACCAAAGACAGATGACCATTATTTTTACATCTCCCATGTGACCTGAACTGAACATTCTGCATTTACTGTTCCCCTGTCGCAACCTACTGTGCCGTTTTTGTGGCCCTGATATACACAACTGTTCAAATGTTTGGGGTTGGAATTTTTTTCATTCATTGTTAGTCTTATGTTCACCCAGGCTGCATTTATTTGATCATAAATACAGTAAAAACTGTATTATTGTGAAATATTACTACAATTTAAAATAACTTTTCTATTTAACATAATGGCATTAAAGTTAAGTTCATTTAAACAGCAAATTCCCTGCATTATATTTATGATTTCAAGATTACAAATCATTTAAATCATAATTGTATAGTTATTGGCTAAAGTCTATTGTATCAGAATGATTGCACTAGAGATGTGCGAGACTAGTTGATTAAACGATACTGCTGCTGCTAGTCGACTTGGAAATACTAGTTGTTAATCTTTTTTGCACATTTAATGTTTTGGTTTATTTTATTTTATTTATTTTTTTTTACAAGGGCCACCTTTGAATTACCCTCATGTTCATGTAACATTTTAAAAGTAATATATTATTTTGAAAAGTGTATATTCATTTTACCTCAGACTAGTCGGTTGCAATATTTCCATTTGAACATTAATGAAATTAGTTGTTAGACACATCCCTAGATTGCACTTCCTCTTTCTGCACATCTATGATGCATTTGTTTGAAAATGACAGTGGCATTTAATCTCTCACTTCCTGCTTGACTCTGTATTGCAAAACTGAAATTTCTGTATTATAAGAATATCACATCAAAAACTAAATGCATTTTTTCACTGTAATGCATTTTTTACTACATTAAAGTGGCGTCACTGATGGAGGTTCTCTGGGCACCGCAAAAAGACCCAACTATACAACAACTAAATGAACAGTTGATTATTTTTATAATCAATATAAGCAATTCAGTTTCCAGTCCTAATCATAACCTACGAATTAAAAAGCTGTACCTTTCCATTTTTACAGATGTAGTCGAAGAGTTCTCCTCCTGACACATATTCCATTACCATGAAGATGTCGGTTGGTGTGCTGATGACTTGGTAACTGCCAAACAAACAAAATGCACAAATTTGTGAAGAATACATGTGTTTGCTTCCGTAGACACAGCTAAATGCATCTGAACAATGAAAACATCTGAATTGTAAATGTAAAGCTTTTAAGATCTACATCATTCTAAACAAGATAACATATTCTGAATTATTCCCTTCTAGTACTAGTTTAATGATAAATTCAGGCATATTTTTATTGGTTGGGTTTAACTGTTAGGTTTTAATGCTAGCTAGTAATGCTAGATTGTACACTTACTATTTTTTCACAATTTTTATGGGAAATGTCAATTAATCCCTAATGGTTTTGGAGTAAGGCTGGATAGCTTTGACATTCCCATGTATTTTCTGGCCAGAGTAAAGGTATGTGTTTTTATGATTGAAACTGACCTCAAAATAAAACATCAACAGACAAACAGCTCATATGTAAACACACTGACACACACAAAAATCAAGGTGACAGACAGAAAAAAAAAAATTGTACAGAGCATCAAAGGGCAAAGCTTTACTGCTTCTCTATAATGGGAGGAAGTGAAAATCACCTCCCTCTTTCCCTTCCTCTGTAATTCCATGAATGTCTTGCCTCATCCCTTGCCACAAAATAAAAAAGAAAAAAAAATAAGAAAAATACAAGCACAAGGGAAGCGAACCACAGGGCTCATTCACACGCACACAGTCTGTTACTCTTTTACTTACGACTCTGGGATAAATATACTTTTTAAAAAAAAAAAAATCTACTCAAAAAGATTGTGTAGGTCAAATAGGTGCACATTCTAGCCCCTAAATAAAATACTACATATTTATTATCTGTGTATTAGAATACAGATGGAATGAATCTGCCAAGGAAACAGAAAATCGTTTGGTGAATTTTAATTGCGTGGGAAACGAGAGAAAGGGAATTAAAGGGAAAAAAATGATCAATTTGAGAAAAATAAATCTCTAAATCAAGGGTAGAGATGCACCGATACTAAATTTATCTGCCAATACCAATAGTTCGATTTTCTTGAAGGAAAAAAAATCTGATGCATCCAACTGATGCTGTAAACTTTACAGGGAACCCTCTCATTTAGTACATTGCTATAATATCAGAGGTTAAAAAAGCTCTAGTGTTTTCTTTATAGCTAACTAACAAACTGTGAACATAACTTTCCTTAAGTAAATGAAATGTTAAGTGACATTGTTCACAAGTTATTGATGTTTTTATGCAGTTGAAACACTGATTGAGCGACTACATGAGACATGATACAATTTAATAAGTTACACTCTATCTTTCAACATACCTTTTGATGTTTATGCATGTTTTTTTGTGCTATAACCTATATTAAAGTGGAAGAAAAGACTTGCTCTGCACTGCCATTTGAACTGAGGTGCTACAGCGATCTGTGACATCACATTTAAGAGTGTCAAAACCCCATTTATTGTTTGAATTTTGTGATAAAATGGACAGAATTTGAAAGCTAAGACTATGTTTTTTATCAGAAGTAACAAAGCACAAAGTCTTTGCGATTATTGGATGTGAGGTGCAGGCGCACTACAAATAAATGTGGACCTGGCAACCCTGGTTTGAATTACGGGTGATTCATATATGGTCAAATAGAGACTGCTTCAACGTTGCAATTTTTTTTAACTGTTGATGCGTTATTGTCGCGTTAACTTAAATTCAACACAAGACATTGTCTTCACACACAGTATGAGTTGCAGTCTTGGCACGTTTCTCCTCCCCCTTTTGACTGAAAGGATATAATCGGCCCTGATCATCGGCTGTTTTTAAACAATCTGCCGATGACCAATAGTGAAAATAATTGCTTTTATCAGCCGATCCCTAATCAAGGGTACACATTCTTAAACAGGTCATGGTTGTTACTCACAGTTTGATTATATGCGGGTGACGGAAGAGTTTGAGGTTCTGGATCTCACGTCGAATCTTCCCCACCACATCAAGACTGCGAATCTTCTGCCGGTTTAGAATCTTTACCGCCACCTGGTGCTTGGTCAACTCATGCTGGCCAACTGCACAAACAGATAGAGAGTCAATGGAAAATATACAATAAAATTCACAATGTATTTATGAAAAAGACACATGAAGCACATTCAGTGTAGAAGAATAAATGTCATATTCAGAAAATCTTCGTGAATAAACCATTTATTCCAATGCCGGAGCAATCACTTGTTTGCTGTTTGTAAGCATTTAGTCAGCCTAATCAGTTCACAAATTGTTAGGCCAATTCTGCTTATGGTAATAAAAAATAATTAATAATATATTATATTATAAATAATTATAATATATTATACAACTTTGGTACTGCCCTGGGTTGCTACTTGATGTCCAATGTAAAACCAGTGTCCTAAAATAACTCTGTGTAGGAAACACTGGGATAAAAGACACTAAAATACTGCCAAACTGCTGAAAAGCAGAATGTGTGATGTAAGGGACAACTTTGAAGCTTGCATTAACATCACAGTGCCAGTAATGTGCAAAGTTCACTGCATATTTGTTCAATTTTTCCATAAACTGTTTTATATATGGGCAAAGGCCTTGCAAACCAGCTTCTTATAAGGCTGGATTTTGTTTCATTAGTAAGTGCTGAGAAAGCTGTACATTGAAGTTTGAACTGTTCTCAGAAGCTGTGTATGGTCTCAGTCAATTTGCAACATTTAAAACAGCTTGCCTGCTTTAACTAGACTGCTCTAGTTATGCATTAACACAAACCCAGTCATGCAGAGGGAACTGTCTGTGTGTGTCCTAAGACCTCAGAGGCCTAACACAGCACTATCAATTGTCTTTAAGAAGGCTACTTTTGTTTGATTGTTGATTAGTAGTTTCCATGTTTTGTCAGAAATATATCAACATCTCAGTTTCCCAGAAACCCATTCTTATGAAATATTTGCACTTCCTTTATTGAAAGATACGCCTTGTCTGTTGCCCCATAATACAGGGTAATTCAATGATGATTCAATAAGCGCATTGCTCTGAGGGGCACAGCATGCGAGGAAGCCATGATTCACTATTATCTCGCTGTTGTACAGCAGACATTTCATTATTGCATCAGACATTGTGGAGAAAAAAAACATGATTGTGTAAGAATGGGATTTTAGAAAAGCCATCAGCTGCTGGGTGCCTCTGGGCAATCATAGTTATAAATAGGGTTACAACTTGCAAATATTTCAATTAATCTGTTGATTCTGTCTTCAAATAAACAGTTTTAAAAAAGCAATATTTTATATTATGTTTATTTCATCCTGGTTAATGTTGTCCTTCAAATAGTGTGCAAACTGAAAAATGCATCTATGTAGGCTGTTATACATTATAAAAATGGCTTAAAATATAAACATTACATTCTAAAACTTGACCACCATAAGGTAAAACAAAAGCAAAGATGCGTTTTGCCCATAGAGATGCGTTATTCACTACTGTAAAGTCACGTGACTGGCGGATGTTTTCCTTGCACAGAGCGCAGGCGTGATTAAACGATAATACTTCGTTATCTATAACTATTACAGATAAGTTGTTGTTGCAGCCCTAGATGTAAGATAAACATAGCCTGACTAATACAAATGCCATTAACCTGGCATGAATATACATGTCATACTGGATTAATTAAGTTACGATTATGAAACTGTGGATCAAACAAAAAGCGCGATTGTTTTAATTCATCCAACTCACAGCATGCAACTCAGGAAAAATGACTTTTTTTTTTTTTTTAAATAAAACAACTTCTCGTCATTTTGATATAGACTTTCTGAAAAACTACATCTGCGGTTGACATTTGGCCTGTGCACGAGCGCATCCATCAGTCTCCACCAAACTGCAACTTCAGAATACTAATAATCACTCCATAAACCGAGAAGCTAACCAGGTTAGCTGCGACCAATCCATCTACAAACCGCACAAACATTCCACAGGCGTGCGACTATTCAGAAACCAACGTTAGCAACGGTCGGCTGACACTATCAACAGTGATAAACGCAGAGACAGCTTCGTTGTTTAATCGTTGTTTAATGTTTGTTTCTTGACTAACGTTACACTGTTATTAGCCAGCAAGTGCTGCTGCTTTAGCCGCATTTAAAGACTCGATCATCTCCAGTTTTACTTTACTGTCTTCAATACAGTAATAATACAAAACCCAAAACATCTAGGACAGTTTTACCTTTAACTTTTCCAAACGTTCCCACTCCTAGCGTGTCTCCAAGAATATAATGTCCGATTTTCACCCTGCCTTCATGTTTCTGCTTGTCCGTCGCCATCTTCGCTCTGAGGCCCTACCTGAGAGAGGCAGCCGCGGGACGAAGACGAGAGCAGCCTCTCTACTGACAACTACCGGTACAGAAGAGCGCGCCAAAATACCAAGCTCCAAACACTTGGATTAATGTTTATGACATTATTACAAAATATTAACTAATTATAGCAACACAATTATTCAAATTAATTATTATTATTATTATTATTATTATTATTATTATTATAGCAGGAATAAGTGATTACCTGGTTACATTTAAGCTTATTTTGAGTCCACAATGGTACTTTTTTTTTACTGAAGTGCACTGTTGGATTCCAAATATATAGGTTCTTTTGAGGTAATCACACACAAAAAATTATATATATATATACACACACACATACATATGTGTGTATATGTGTGTGTGTGTGTATTGTATATATATATATAGAGAGAGAGAGAGAGAGAGAGAGAGAGAGAGACCAATTTGAAGCAGACGTCACAGTTATGTTAATGCTTGGAGTTTGAGGTCCCTGCGGAACAAAAGTGGGCGTTCTGTATTTGTGGGTGTTTTCAAACTGGTGGGTGTTAATCATGCAATAAAAAAATGATCCCCTTCACCCGACCCCACCCCTAAACCCTAGCAACAGTCTGACGTCGGCAAATGAGGTAACTCTCTCAAAAACGCCCCTCTGTTTATGGCCTCGCCCACTGATGTGGTAACTCATACTATTGTCCTGCAGAGACCTGTACTTGGCTGCGCGCGCATAGTAGTTGCAGAAAAAAGCGGTAGCAAGTGGAGGAAAATGTGCAAAATCCACAGAATAAGAGAAAAATGTTTTGTTGTTTTGTCTTTGGATGTCAGAATCGGAATGCAAAAAATATAGACTTCATTTTTATAAAATACCGTCGTTGAAAACGCCCTTTGAGGCTAAACGGAGACGTTTATGTTGCAAGTCACAGACTGGACTAATGAAACCTGCAATGATTAATCTACTATTAAAGCATGAATTGATGTAAACAGTAAGTCTACATAATATTCACATATGCAGTTCATAGGGGACATACATACATACATTTTTATTTCACAATTCTGACTTTTTTCTTGCATTTGCGTGTTTATATCTCTCAGTTCGGACTTTATAATTTAAAGTTTATATCACAATTCTGAGGGAAATAGACAGAATAACGAGTATATCTCACAATTCTGTTTTTCCTTCTAAGAAATGTGAGATATACATTTGCGAGAAAAAAAAGTCAGAATTGTGAGATATAAACTCGAAATTAACTTTTTACTGCAGAACTGTTATTTTCTGCAACCAGGCAGGCTCCGCCCACAAAAACGTCAACATAATGGGTCTATGTGTATATTTATTTATTTATTTATTGTTTGTTTGTTGTGTTTAATATCTTGAATTACTCTTGTAAGACCAATCGATCAATGACTATGACCAGACAAGAACAAAGCAAAGTTTCAACAGATATAAATGATTTAATAAAAACCATTGCAGGCAAATACAAACATTCAGACATTAATTCCCCGAAGGAATCAGCTGATTAAAAGATGACGTGATTTCACTCGACATCTTGAAGAGGATGATGATGAAGCCAGTTATAAAGATGAAACCAATGATGACGGCAGCAATGTTTAGACGGCGAGCTGTAGTGCCGTAAGACCGTGCTGATGCGAAGTTTCCAAGCAATCTGTTGTCCCTGGCCTGACACAAATAAGAATAAAATATATGATAAGCTTGAGGTATTGGTGAAGCAGCAAAATGATTATATAATGAAATATATTTATTGCTTACCTTTACTGAGTTGTAAAATGCTCCAAACCCAAGGCAGCAAGGGTTACAGAAGTGAAGATTGAATGTGGAAAAAATGATATCATCATTCAGTGTTTGATCAGGCATGGACACGATCACTGGCTGGGCATTGTAGACTTTGTCCTGCATCAGGATCCCGCCATTTGCTGGGTATGTCTGCATCGTCATGTCAATTCAAGAACAAGAAGTTGAAGCTGCTCTCAGTGATGTCTGTAAGTGTTCAGCTCTGTTTTGTAGAGATCTCCAACTGGTATGTGTGCGTCATTTGCTATGTTAATGAACACTGGGCGGAGTTAAAGTGAAGTTATCCCGAATTATTATTATTATTTTTTTTTTTGTGTGTGTGTGTGTGTGTGTGTGTGTGTGTGTGTGTGTGTGTGTGTGTGTGTGTGTGTGTGTGTGTGAAGCTTTCATTTTTGGCTGAACTATCTCTTTGAAAAAACTACTAAATGTTTTCGACACGGGCACACCAGGGCCGTATAACCACCATAGACAATGAGGTGGAAAAGCGTTTGTGTGTGTGTGTTAATGAGAGAAGTGCCTATGACTTTGAGAGGTTTGTGTAGCCTATTCCATGCGGTATGCCTTTTAATTTCTACTTCTTGTTTTTGAGGGAACACATTTCTCTCTGTAACAAAGTGGGTGGTGAGCAAAGGGGTTCTACGTTTTGGAGCAGCATCTAGGTTTGTATTGGGTATGTATTCTTTGGCTGGATATATTTTTCTCTTTAAATTTTCTGTTGCCTAAAGATCCTTTGTGGAGATAAATCCAGATGATACAAAGTCGTAAATTATGAAGATGCTCTGCAGCATTACTGTGTATTTTTAAGCGCCTGTGTTTTTTTGTTTTGTTTTGTTTTTTTCCCACCAAAACATTTCAGTCTGCAGAAGTTCTTTGGGAAAAAACAGTTATACTGTATATAGGCTATGCAATGTTTTAAATAAAGAATTTAATATCTTGTAATAATTGTGTCTGTCAGTAGTACTTACGTAGGATAAAATAAAAATGAATTTATATAAAAATTATAAAATCAATAATTTATGAATTACGATAGTGTACTGATAACCTGCGTCTTTTACAGTCATTGCACTGCATTAATTACA
This sequence comes from Mylopharyngodon piceus, assembly GCA_039654765.1. NCBI lineage: Eukaryota > Metazoa > Chordata > Actinopteri > Cypriniformes > Xenocyprididae > Mylopharyngodon > Mylopharyngodon piceus. The sequence continues at coordinate 17,689,837 of CM077443.1, forward strand.
GTACCATGTAGTTATGTAAAACTGAAATACGGTTATAGTACTATAAAATACCTTTGAAATGTCTAACAGTGTATTCAGCCCCATGCAATGTGGGAAGTGGAAATCCTGTTCTTAGTTTCTATGCTATTTTAACGCAACAAAAATCATTAATGTAATCTCCACCCGAATGGATTAAGTAGGCTAAATTGGTTGAACACGATAAAGATAAATTGTGACAGCATCCTGAAAGATATAATTTAAAAAAATGTTAACTTGTTAACTTGCTTAGTGTATTAGTGTGTGTTTAGGTTCATTTTTTGAGTGTGTGTTTAACATGTCGGTGCATGTTGTGGGAGTGAACATACGTGACTACTCTGATTCTTTTTTTTTTTTCTTTTTTTCTTTTTTTTTTGCAGAAAGAAACAAGTAGGCTAGTACAATAAGGCAGTACAGAATCTTAAGAAAATGCAATAGAACAGAGCACAACAAAAAATAAAAGCAAAACGAGAGAGAGGAAGGAAAGAAAAAAAAGAGAGAGAGAAATTACACATCAGGGTCTTCTAGTTTAAAATTTCTCAATAGACTACTCTGTTTCAGGGGTGCGTTTCCCGAAAGCGTCGTTACCCAAATATGGTTGCAAGTTCCGTCGATAGCAGCATAATTCAACGAGTCTGTGTTCCCGAAAACAGTTCCTACGAACATTCCCAAACTGGGGTGCGTTTCCCGAAAGCATCGTTAGCCGACTATGGTCGCAAGTTCCGTCGTTATCAGTGTAGTTTAACAAGTCGGTGTCTCCCGAAAACATAGTTCCAAAACGAACATTCCCAAACTGCATCGCAAACTTGTGTGGTTGGAACTACAGCTCTCGACCATAGCTCTCGACATGTGGTTAGCATAGTTTCTTGTGTGCATGACATGTTGACTTAATAAATCCTTATTTTGAGCAAAATAAGCAAGCTGACATTCAGTACAATCTATTTTATTTCCAATATAACTGAGAATTATCTTCGCTTGTTTATTTTGTTCAAGATAAGGATTTATTAAGCCCAGGTGTCATGCAAACAAGAAACTATATGCTTGTAACCACAGGTCGAGAGCTATGTTCCTTCCAATCACACAACTTTACGATGTTGTTTGGGAATGTACTGTGTTTTCGGGAACACAGACTCGTTGAACTATGCTGCTAACGACGGAATTTGCGACCATATTTGGCTAACGATGCTTACGGGAAACGCACCCCTGAATCAAAGCAGTCATGATCACACCCACAACATGCACCGACATGCTAAACAAGCACGCACTAAAAAAATGAAGACAAGACAAAACAAGTTAACAATTCTTTGACAAAGATAATTCTTTGTTGTCACCGTTTATCTTTATCGTGTTCAACCAATTAAGACTACGTAATACATTCGGGTTGAGATTACATGAATGATTTTTGTTGCATTAAATAGCATAGAAACTATAGGAACAGGATTTCCACTTCCCACTTTGCATGGGGCTGGATACACTGTTAGACATATTAAAGGTATTTTACAGTAGCTATAACCATATTTCAGTTTTACATCACTAGCCTACATGGTACTGTAATTATGTAATACAATGCAATGACTGTGAGAAAAAAAAAAAAAAAGGAATTGTATAACTTAAAATGTATTTTGCAATACTGATGGGAATTTTGCAGTTCTTAGGAACAACTCTAATAATAAAGGCCGTCTGCTTTAGGCTACTTGATTCATTGTTTCCAGATTTTTTCCAGCTGTGGTGGCAGCTGTGACCTTGGACACCACACTCCCTTCCCCCTTTCCCCCTGGTCGTTAAACCTCCCCACCCAAGAATCACTCGCACTCACACACAAAACAACCAACCATCTCTGTCAAAACAAATTTCAGAAGATATTTATTTGCAAAGTTTTAAACTGCCACAGTAAGAGAAGCCTATATTCCTAATCTATGGGGAAAAAATAATAAATTAGGTTAGTGGACAATTCATGAGTGCACAATAATTTTATAAAATAAACATTTACTTGGAAAAAAAAGCATTTAGGGGAACAAATAAAAGTTAAAATGTTCCACATTGCTCTTTGTATTGTTATAAAATACATTGATGAAAAACAAGTAGGCTATATATAGGCTAAAGCTACTATAAAATGAAAAGACATTTCTTTTAAATGAATAGCGCAGCTTTTTAATGATTCAACAACATATTATAGATAGGACAGAACAAGTTATAATCTTTATATTGCGCAAAAGTATTATAATATGAAAGGCTCCAATAAAGTGGTGCAGCCTGCAGGTATGACGTCACTTTGTAGGCCAATCGGCAGTTAGCGTCACACTGGTTCCCTTGACAAAAACCAATAGGATTTTTCCATAGGCTTTTGGATTATTGCAAAAACAAGCTCCGTGCTCAACAAAAGTTTATGAAACTTACATGTTTGGATCATCAAGATCATTTTCACAGATGAACACAACTTTTAGAATTTTGAAGCTTAAACGTAGTCGCCAGAAGTAAAAAGCTAAAGGTAGGCTATAAACGAACTACACCAAAGTCTCACAACTTCAACGTCACCATCACTGAGCTTCTAAAAACTCTTTCAGTTTTTATCTAAAAACACTTTCCCATAAAGTTTGAGTTAAAATTCAGCATTCACTGAAGCATTCACACCGCACGCAGAGGCTGCGCGGCAGCGCGTAGCAGGAGCAGAGCAGAAGCAGCAGTGCCGCGATCGTGTCGGCGCTGGGTCTATTTTTGCTGCGCTGCTAACGCTCAATTAAAGTGAAAGTACACATTTGATGGACAAAATAAATATGATTTCACACAAAAAGTGCTCAAAATGCACAGAATAAGCATATCTAGTGTGTTTTAACAAGAATTGGAGTATGTCAGGAAAGAAAATTAATATAAAAAAATATTTATAGAAGATTTACTCAAACTTGTTTTTAATTTCAGTTTGGGTTAAAGTATGGTGTATTATAAAAAAAAACTAAAGTAAAGTGGCCAGAAAATATGATACATAAACATTATTTTAGTTATTACACAGACAGCTATATAGGCTCTAGCATACCCAAATCAAACCCGAGTTTGCTGGCTTTTTTCGCCGAGTTTGCTGTCTTGTAAACATGTGCAGGCTGCAGATGATGTAAAACACAAAGCTTACCTCATTCGTGTGCAGCAATGGATAACACAAGGCTTTATTCCTATTTATTTTTATTTATTTTACGTTTATATGCGAGTGTTGTACACCTCCCCATGTTAACAAACTTTCAAGACTATCAAGTTTATAAATGACCAACTTATAAAAACAAATTTATAGTTGTCTTTGTAAAGAAATGTTCACTTTATATGCAGCTTGGAGCCGCTGCTGTGACGCTGTACAAACGCTTCCAGTGTGAATACTCGCGCGTCTCTGCAGCTGCAGTTCACGCTCACGCGCTGCTAACGCGACGCTCATGCGTCGCTGACGCGTGCGGTGTGAAACCAGCCTTACTGACCGAGAAACAACTACAGATGATTCAGTGACAGAGCGGTCCGAACGAATCCAAATCATTTCAGATCGTTATGCAAGCGCGTTTGGCCAATTCACGGAAAAGAAAGTCGACAGAAATACGGGACACGCTAACTGCTGAAATATTTGCACGGAAAACGTTTCTCACGTCAGTCGGAGGAGCGTGCATGGTACGAACAGTGCATATATAGCCGTACAGCTGCAGGCATCACTGTGGCCACGTATCTAACCAAATTTAGCCGCACCGCCAGGAAAAGAGGAAGAGGGAGATTGAGGTGCCGCGGGCCGGATGAAGATGATTGGCGGGCCGGATTTGGCCCGCGGGCCGCCAGTTGACGAGCCCTGTACATAATCCATCGCCATACACCGGAGAAAGTATTACCAAATATCTATTTTAACAAATAAATAAATAAATAAATAATAAAATAAAATACCTAAATGCAAACGTCATTAGACAACATTACTTAGGCTACATATAAAGAAACAAAATGCATGTGCCATGGATAAATAAAATGAAATGGCCTCCACACGGACAATAAGGAAATGATTTAAACCATATTGTTGATGAAAATGAGAACAATACAAGTGTTATTAAAAATAATGCATCAATGTTTTTAAAAAAATATTAAACATTTTTAATATTACATTAATAGTAAACATCTTTAATATTACAGTTTAAAATAACATCATTGCTGTTTTAGCTGCAAACGCTGAAGAGAATGAACACCTGTAAACTGAAGCGCTTTGCTAGAAGGTTAATTAACTCAATGGAACACATCCTAGATAATTCAGATATTTATACAAAATAAACATAATATTACCACTAATATTTGCACAAAATCATGCACAGATGAACTTGAACTTGAAAAGTTGTGTAGTCAGAATGTTGCTCCTGTTGTGGATGCATTCTTCCCGTAACAACATGCTGAAACATGTCAACTAAGCCCAAAGAATTCACAACGTTTTATTACAATAGTGTATACAGTTATAATGTTATGGATATGATGATGGAGTATTTTATCCATCCTATAGAAAACAATTGTAGAATTAGTTTGCTTACTATAAAAGCTAGAAGTGTTTTGAGGCCTCTTGGCCTATTTAACTGTAAGGGTCAGATCTGTCTGAGAAGTTAACTTGGCCACTGAGCATATTTTGTTGGTAATTTTCCACCAGACAACAGGTGGCTGTGAAATGAATAAGACCATTGTTAAGGGTGTCATGTGAAGGCTTCTTGCCTCATTGCCTTATTCTTGCCAGTATTGACTGGTTTGATACAATGTTTCATTTGGCCCATGGGAAAAGGGTTGACCATCAAATTGGCAGAAGGCCCATTAGAAATTAAGTCAAAAGATGTACAGTAGTTGGAAGTTGGTCACCCTTACTAAGAAAATTATCTCTTACATAAGCAACACCTGCAATAATATTGGTGAAATGACTGTGGTGGAAAGGTTGGGGAGTACATGGGAAAGAAAGGGAGGAGAGCCCCTGTAAGTGAGAATATGGGAAAATGTAAGGGTGGATATTACCAGCCAATGATACTACTTTGGTGTGTTTTAAGAGATAAGAAAAATGTATAAAAAATGTGCCCCAGCTAAGAGAGATTCAGATGTGAAGCTGACATCTCACTTTGTTGCTTGTCAATAAAGTTAAACTCCTGGGACCTGGAACTTCGACTCTGAGAGTTTTTCTTTGAGACCAGAACTGAAGGGACACAGAGACATCGAATTTGCCACAACAATGACAGCCCCAATCATAGTTATTAATGTTTTGCGTTGCTGTTTGAGCGCTCACACTGAAGCTAAAGATGATCATCGGTACAATGAAGCACTGCGGGTTATTTACCTCAATGAAACACGTCCTATATGAGATTAATCAGATATTTATACTACATAAACTTAATATTACAACTTATATCTGCACAAAATGACTCTGAACTAAGTTATTTGCTAATCAGGATGTGTAACTCCTGTTGTAGATGCGATTTTCCTTCCTTCCTTTTTTGGGATCGAACAAAGTCCCTTTCATGAAAAGTCTGTTCACTCGGTGGCCATATTTGCAACGCCTCCGGGCAGCTAATTCGGGCATCAAGACTAAGTCCTATCTGTTTGAATGGGGGGAATCCTGAAATCTCAAAAACTGCTTGGCGAACTCACAATAAAATAACATTGATTTCAAATCAGCAACAAAATCTGACATGAATTGTCCCATAAATGTTGTTTCTTATGCTCAGATAACATTAAAAAAGCTTATTTTTCAGTCTAGACGAGCCAATGAGCATGTACAGTCCTAAGTGCGAGTCTCATGTTTCTATGGGAACCGCTGCAGTGACGCAATGATTTTATCAATCAACGATTGTCTCTTTTACTTAGAAGGCAGGAGGTATTCTGCCATATTGCGCATTGCAGTTTCTCCCATTCATAACTAATAGGAGTGAACCGTCTTTCTAAATCTACAGTCTTTGGATTGAATAAAATTGTAGTTCGGGGTTTCTCTGACTACTATTGTTACAGCTAACAGCACAACATATCGCGGGCATATTGTAACCTTGTTGTGAACCTTCTAAGAGTTTCAACAGTTTTTTTAGTCTTTTTTTTTTAACAGTTTTAAATTTCAGTTACAGTGCGTGTGAAGAACAATTCCTAATCTTTTCTACTCCCGTGTTGTGATCTAACAGACATGTGGTAGCAAGTAACATGGAACAGCGATAAACTCCATCAAGATAAAGTCTTTTTATGCAAACCATTTAGATAAACAAGATCGTATCTGGTCACCATGATTTTGCCAAGTAAGACATGTTCCTGGATCAACATCTTTGTTGATCCTGGAACAACATTCCAATCAACCAATCAGATTTGAGGGACAAGTTTACTGTTTATGTCAAGTTTAGGCTTGCAACCAGGGTTAGGTGCTTCTACATCAATGTTATTCACCTATCTTTCCCCTCTGATTTTAGGGATAAGTTATGGGTAGGAATATGGTTAAGACTAACTTTTCAGACTGGAATGTTGTTCCAGGATCAACAAAATATGTTGATCCAGGAACATGTCTTACTAGACCTCCATGTAAAGTAAACCCATGCATGAGTACAGCAATATCCCTCTCCAGAAATCACATTCTAAAAGGTAAAATTGTTCATGTTTTAATGTATAGTATTAATTGAAAGGATTAAATGTAGTCTATATTCTTTGAAGAAAAAGGATTTGTATCACTTCTCACATATGATCTCAGGTTTCCTCTGAGGTTAAAAATGTACTTGGCAATTGTAACAAAGACTCAGGAAACAGATGATAAGTTCAGCAGCTTTATTACAGCACAAGTTAAAGAGCGTGAGCAGGTAAGTTTAGTTATAGTACACAGTATATAATGATCAGTAATGTTAACTAATGAACCTTATTGTAAAGTGTTACCAAAATAGTAATACTCTGTATTTTGCAGATTGGGAGATCATGGACACTTGGTGGTGACAGTGACAGAGGGATATGAAACACACACCTCGAGGAAGGCAAGTAAGTACAAGGGTAAGGTTAATCCACAGATACTGGAGAACTGGAAGGAGTCTTACTTTAGAAGAACAGGAGATATCACTGAAGAACACTTGATAATACGCAGACAAAACACATGGCGATCATTATAATGAGTCTGTAGCTCTGTATGAGACCAGACGCTGACTAAGTGTGAGGTTTGTGGTTAAATAGTGTGGCTGAGTGGTGATTAATCCATAACAGGTGTGGGCAATTGCTGAAGGAGTGCAGGTGAGTATAAGGAAGGATAATGGTAAGTGTAGTGCACGGCAGTGACTGTGACAGCAATACTGATGGGAATTTTGCAGTTCTTAGAAACAACTCTGATAATAAAGGCTGTCTGCTTACTATATGATAGCAGTTAGTGTGCTAAGAAAATGACAATTTACCACAAGAGTATTTTCAAATTTGTTTTATTACAATTATGCTGCAATCGATAGTGTGTTCTTTATTTAAAATAAACCAGTGTGTGACAATGAGACTTTATTGCGTTTTCCTGAACATATTTATGTAAATGGTGACAGTGTCTAGATCATCTATAAAAAAAAGTTTTACATGCAGATGCACGAGGTAGTTTAGAATATTTTATGAGAAAAGTTGCTAAACATAATACTTGCATTGAGTAATTTGATAAAACAGTTTAGCATTAAGAGACATCTATTAATGAGTCATTTATAACTTGGACTGGAGTCAACAGTAGTGTTGCAGTTTGAAGTATAATCCAAATGGTAGCAAATATATGCCAACATGATGACAAACAACAACAAAAATGAGAACATGACAAAGCACAATACTGCTTAACCAATTAAAAAGATTCCACATACTAATACGCTTATGAGCACAAAATTATATTATTTTGATTATTATAATGGCAGCAATGATCCTCAATTGTACATTCAAGAACATAAAACTAAATAGAACACAAAAAGAAGGCAGAAATAAGAAGTGTAATGCAGGGTGAAAATTTTTGTTTCATTTTTTAATCCTATTTGCCATGCAAGCTTTTCATCTCTCTGTTTAGGTATTATATATTCAACCTCAAAGGGATAGTTCACCATAAAATGAAAATAAAGTCATCATTTACTCACCCTGGTGTTGTTCTAATGCAGTATGCCTTTCTTTATTTTTCAGAACACAAAAGGATACATTTTTTAAAAATGTCCCACTACTTGTGTGCTTTTTCTGGACGAGTCAGAGTGAACTGTTATGAATAACTGAACTGTCTGTTAGAGTCTCACGAACATGTGCCAAGCACAGAAGAACAGCCAAGGTCAGGATTTTCGTTAAATAATACATTAAATTTCTGTTTGTTTGTTTTTTACTAAACCATATCATATACCCCCAGAATACTCTGAAAATACGACACGTGTAAAATCGGACCATTCTATGATACATTTTCATACATTTTAAAAGCTTGATTCTGGTCAGTATATTCGCTGCCATTATATGTATGAGTGGGAGAGGGAAGATCTTTAAAATTTCTTCTTTTGTGGTCCGGTAAAGAAAGAATGGCATACGGCATTGGAACATCACCAGGATGAGTAACTGATGACTTAATTTCATTTTAGCTTGAAACATCCTTTTAAGCATAATAACAATTGCTTTTCAGATTGTGGAGAATTTTGAATTTTCATTTGCTTTCACTCCACTGCCTCAGGATGTCCTCTGCTGCTTGCAGGGTTGAGTCCTCCTATTAATGTTAACAAAAATATGAATTAAATGATATAAACAACATTTTAACAAGGTGAACTACAGATCACAATGGCAATCACTTTTCCTGCGTTGATGTATGATTCACCTATATAAAGCAACCTATACTGCATCTAAAATTATAAGGGCTGTCAAAGTTAACATGTTAACTTTGTTAAGGTATAACAGAGTTGATTAAAAAAGTGAAAACTAAAAAGACTAGTCATGGTGGTAATTAAACTTAACAGTCTCTAAATCATAAAATTGACCACACAAAACATTGACATTCCAAATAATTAAGCAATTTTAAAATGTGTTTAAATTTCAAATAATTTCATGTTTCATTTTTGTGTTAGAAAATACCTTAACGAAGCAGAATCTGATGTATTTCTGGAATTCTTCTCTGTGTTCCGGGCTGTAGAATGCAGATACAGGGATAGTTGCGAGTCCCTATTCAGAAGTGAAGAACTCGCATTATTAATTTATCAACATATTTTGCTATATAGATTGTTATAGATATTATAACTGTAAATACTTTGTGATTTGTGATTACCTTCTCTTTTATGAGCCATTTCACAAATCTGTAGTCATAGGGTTCGTCTTTAGTACTAGGGTCGGTAAGGTCAATATCTTAAAGAAAAACATTTAAAATCAAAAAGCAAAATTAAGAACACTTTATTTTTGAATAGTCATGTCAAAAAATGAATTGCTATCACAGAGTGTAGCCTTGTTGTTCTCATAATATGAGGATTCCCCTAATCATGGAAAACCAAAACATGGAAATATCAGAACATTTTAAACTTTCCAGGCCTGGAAATATATAAAATATTTTAAAGATGTATAAAATTAAAATTATAGAAATGGATATACATAATCTATAATGGATATACATTTATAATTATGGACATACTGTATATTTTCTAGTTTTCAGTCACTGCTACAATACAGTGCACAGCATAAATGAGTACACCCCCTCTGAACAAATACAAAAGATGTATTTTCTTTATGATCACTAATACAATTCATGGAAAGATGGCAAAACTAAAATTTATTAAACATATACATAATAAAAACTGAGAAATATATGTCATTAATAGCCATAAAATAAGTAAATTAGCCAATTTTGTTTAAATTAATGATTGCAGAAATGAGTACACCCTAGATTTAATTCAACAAATGTATAATATTCTAATACTTAGTATGTCCTCCATAATTTTGAATATACTGCTCTGACCCTTCTTGGCACAGAGTGTACAAGTTCATGACAAATTGTCACATCTGTCCTGTTTAACTCCTGGATGATGAGCTCCTTAAATGCCCTGATCTTTAATGGGGAGTGTTGCTCAACCCGTCTCTACAGAATCCCCCACAGGCGCTCAAGAGTGTTAAGATTGAGTGCAATACATGTCCACAGAAGGTTTTTCACCTTGGGAGAATGCATATCCTCATTGTCATGTTGAAAAAATGCCCAACAATGGAGGGAATGAGGAAAGGGTAACATCTTCTGTTTCAAGTTTGTGTATTAAATTACACAGTGGTGTGGGAATTCATGACAGCATTGATAAAGCACAACTCCCTCACACCTTCAGCACTCATACATCCCTATATAAGAGCTTTACTACCACTGAACTTTACTGTGGGAACCAGGCACTTCTCACTGTACTCCTCCCCTAGCAACACCATAACATTTTGGATGCTGTTAGATCCAAAATTATTGATTTGTTCTCATGAGACCAGAGTATTGATTCCCAGAATCTATATTTTGTAAATATGGGCTTTGGAAATGGCTAACTGACTTTATTGTGCTTTGGCTACAGTAGGTAGTTCCAGTGAGAACAACAACCATGCATGTCATTTCTTACTCTGTGAGATAAACAGTCACTCTTTTCATAGCTTTTGCTGGCTCTGAGACAATTGCTTGGTATATCTCCTGCTCTTTGTCTAGCAAAAAAAATCCCTCATCACTAAATGAAAGCTTAAAATGAAGGCCTGATTATTTCAGGGGGCTTGCCACAAGTCCATTGTTTTTAAATTTCTGTGTTACTTTTGCTATATTTTCACACTTAAAACAATGATTTGGTAATCCTCTTGTACCACTGTCCTCTTTTGTGCTAAGAAATAAGTCTCCTGACAGTTCTCCCCCAAGTGCTTCCATTGTTGTCAGCATTAAGTCTGAGAATGATTCAGTGGGCTATATAACACTTTTAATTGTCAAGAAATGACAATTATAAGAATAAGAAATAAGAAATGAATAAGAATAAGAAATTCTTATCACCTTAATAAGAAAATCTTATTTTCTTGAATAATTTTGACATGCTTCTTTGGTAATTGATGAAGCAGACTTGCTGGAACATTATATCTCGAAAGAACCCTAACATGTAATTGAGTAATTGCTGACTTTCAGAAGTTTCAGAGGGGGTGTACTCATTTATGCTGTGCACTGTATGTATAAAATTATAATTTTATAGAAATAATCTATAATGATATATGCTTTTAATTATGGATATTGTGTATTTTCTAGTTTACAGTCAGTGATACAGTATTTTACTAGCTAGAAGCTGCTTTTTGTGAATGCAAACCCTATAAAACGATTACTGAATATCTTTATCCAATAACCACGAACGACTGGAAAAGACATGAAAAAAAAGTGTGAGAACAATATTATTTGTTTATTATACTGTATTAACAATAAAATGAGAGAACACTGCAATCAGTAATTGTTACTTACTGAGATTTGAGATATCTGCAATCATGAAGTATCCTCCCTGGGGCAGAATGGGTTTTAGGCCAACGCTCTTGAGACAATCTGCCAGCCTTAGTCGCTTTTCATGAAGATTGAGGGGTAACTGGTGGAAATAGCTGTCCTCTGTTCCGAATACATCATATTCCCTCTGAAAACCTACTGCTACAGCTTCCTTAAGAACAATAATTGACAATGTCAGCCCACTGAAAAAAAATAAAAAAAAAAGTACACAAACTTTATCTTTAAAACACAGGAGCATTGTTTTACCTGGGCAGCTGTGGCACAGTGATACACTGAGTTCTGATGAACGGTTTTTAAGTGCTTCAGGATATGCCCTGATCCCATTGCCCAACCCACCTACATTAAAATAATAAAGTAATTTGATGACTGAAAATAGAGATAATCTAAAATAACCTACTGCAGAGGCACTTCCAGCCAGTCAAAGACATTATGACAAACAGAGGCAAATATTATTGCAAAAAACAAACATTGCTGAATATGACCAGCTCACCTTCCACCCTGTGGCACTGAAAGTCTTGCCAGCACTCCCAATGGTGACAGTGCGTTCCCACATACCTGGCAGACTGGCTGTCAAAAAAACCCCATTCATTTACAAGTCCACAAAACTGATAAATTGCATTACTCGCACAGTTCTGCTCTTACCAATCTTTACATGTTTTGTTCCATCATATGTGAGCCACTCGTACACCTCGTCGCTGATGCATATGACATCATGTTTAATGCATAAGTCAGCAATCACCTGAAGTTCCTCCTGCAGATAGACCTGCAAGAAACCACAGTAAGGGTTAGGCTGAACATAGGCATATGTATCTGTTGTAAAAATCTAAACCACTGACCTTAAAAGACATTTCTGCTCAATTTCAGTTCCAACTCTGTATGATTGGCATGTATTTTTTTTTATATAAATTACACTACCATTTTGGGGTCAATAAGAAATTAATACTTTTATTCAGCAAGGACGCATTAAATTGATCAATAGTGACAGTGAAGGCATTTATAATGTTACAATAGATTTTTATTTCAAATAAATGCTGTTTTTTAAACATTATATTCATCAAAGAATCATGAAAAGTATCATGGTATGTATCAAAATACTAAGCAGAACAACTGTTCTATTTCATCTGTCAATACGCCATATACTGTGGTGTGTTGACCTTATTCACATAACCAGGGATACCTGTGTAACTCCGACCTATTTCATCTCAGTCAACACGTTACAGTACCTTATTCACAGATCCTGGGTTACATGCATTTTCAACACTGACAATAATAAGAAATGTTTCTTGAGCACCAAATCAGCATATTATGCAATTTTTTTTCTAAGGCACATTTATAAAAGCTACTTAAATATCCTAATTGAACTATGGCCTACTCCTGGCTTAGTCTAAGCCCTCTCTGTGAAACCGGACCAATGTCTTATTTCTTTCTTTTGATTTTGGAATATGAAATACAAACCAGAGATTTCTTGACAGATTTCATGAAATTCACTTGTATACAACTATATTGGATAAAGTATAAGAATGGGTAAAACTGTCCTCTGTTTGTTGGTGACTGACTCACCTTGCCAAGAGGGTTATTAGGAGTGTTAATGACAATGGCTTTGGTACGAGCACTAAATTTACTCGCCAACTCTTCAGGAGACAACACCCAGTCAGCACTGGATAGAGCAGGACCACAGCCTTCCCTCTGTCAATACACAGCAAGTATTAATCAAAAGAAACATTTTAATCTCAGATCAAGTTAACAGATCTTGTCACGTGATATATAAACATACTGGTTTAAGGGGCACATATATAGCTGTTCCTCCCGCCATCATTACCATTGGCTGATAACAGTCAAAAAATGGCTCCACAATAATCACCTGCTCATGAAAAGGAAAAAAAGGGCATTCTGATATCACATATTGAACATAAGGAAACAGTGAGTGACTTTTTCATTCTCTACTAACAATCTAATTTATGAACTTGAATATTGCCTTGATAATGATAACTTTACCTCATCACCCTCATCAATAAGAGCCTGGAAGGTGCAGAAAAGTGCTTGATATGCTCCAACAGAAACCAAGATATCCTCCATCGGATTTATTTCCCGGCCAACAATCCTACTGAAGAACTTGGCCAGGATCTTCACAAGATTTGGGTGGCCCTGTATGACCGCATGTGGTTAGATTCTTCAGCAAAGCTTTACTATTATACTCTTTAAAGTATGCAGTGGTTGTTCATTTAGTAAACAAACAAATCATTAATTGAAAGCTTAAAAGCACTTGTACTTCTAATATCTTACAAAAGCACGTGTGTACTGGTGCATGGAGAAACCTCCATTCAATGCTTTGCAGAAGGCTTCTTGAATGAAACTAGGAGGGGGGAAATCAGGGAACCCTTGACCCAGGTTCACAGCCTTATAATCGGCAGCCAGCTGAGTGAATTCCACCCTACCGATGACATACACAATATAGGAATAACATGCAGTTTTAAACATAAAAAATTAATTTACTTTACTTCAATAAATGTGGGATGCAGAATGGTAAGGTAGATCTAGCATCATCGTAATCAGATAATTACACGGCTCTCTGTAATACAAGAATGGCTAATTTGCGCCATCTTGCGACTCAAAACTGTTATTGCGACTACCGACTATAAAAATGGAGGACAGTACTAATTTGATTTATTGTAAGCATAAAACCTTAAAATAAATACTTCTATATATATATAATATATATATATATATATATATATAGTAAACTCAAAATAATTCTACAAGTAAGATAATAATAATTTAATAAACTAATTAAATATTTACGTCCTTGTATTTCCTTGTCTGATAAATGCCGTGTAATAAGCCGATTGTACAGCACTAAACAGCTGGTCTACCCATTTTCACTTTCACAATGAACCTTAATTACCATATATTTTTGTCAATTCCTTCAATCCTTCTCGCGTGCAATTTACGAGACATTATGTCCTGCGTAAAAAAGCAGAAAAGCATGTAATAAGACAAAACGTTTGCAAATTACGCCACTAAACCACAACATGATCAGAAATACCGATCGAGTGTGAAATGTGTAATACCTTATCATGAAAACCTGCGATTAGTAATCTGTTTGACAGCGAAGGTCCATTTACCGCCGCTCTTCTCCACATACCAGTTTTTTCCAAACAACTTTACTGTAGGTTTACTGCAGGTAAATCAGTAGTAACACATAGTAACAGATTAAATTCAGGCCACATCTCTAGCTACTGAACTGTCAACCTTTGAATGTCGTGCGGTCAATAATTCAGTGACATGACAGCAGTCTTGTCCTTAGGATTTAGAGATTCAAGCGACAAACGATAAAGTCGTAATTGTTGATTTCATACCGTAATCTAAAAACTAATAATGCACAAAACTTTCTGTTTTGCACCAAACCTTGATTTACTTCCCCCAGCTGTTAAAGACGTCACACATTTCCTTCTCAAGCGTCTTCCTTATTCTCAGCCAATGAACCTGCGAGCAAAGCTCCTCCTCCAAGCAGCAGACTTTACTTGTCTTTTGACTACTTCCGCTGTGGGCGTGGCCAGAGACTGCTAGCACTAACGCTGTCAATATATACTGTACACGTTGCAATTTATAATGATCATTCTTATTGTACAATGTTAAACATAAAGAACAGGCATTTTCTTTGTATTTCATCTACGCTCTAGCTTGTTTCCTAATCTATCATTCTAATAAACCTTGCATGGTGGTACACCATGAATAGTGCTGGCTCTGTGACAATTTGTTTAAGTGCCTCTATTGTGAGTCACTTTGGATAAAAGTGTCTGCTAAATTATTAAATGTAAACATAGATAATGTAATGAAATGTAAATGTCTCCAACCTTGGCTTGGCAGAATAATAAAAACACAAAATATAGACAAATCATTCTCTTTATAAAGCTGACATCTTAAAAGTGAAAAATAATTTCTTCACAATTAATTTTTTTTTTTATCTCTTTCAGTCCTAAACACAAGGCAAAGTCCTGCTTTTCATCCTTTCTGCCTATAAGTCGGCCTTCTTGACATCCCCAGGCAGTACACGACCCTTTTTTCTTGCCCTCTGTTTGCGCTTCTCTATCTTGGCATCCTTGCGTTGCTTAATATTCCTTTTCCGCTTGTCTTGTCTCTTTTGCATCTTCTCCACAACTTGCAGGCTCCTCTTTGTCCACTTCTTTTTCTTCTGAGCTTTCCTCTTCTCCTTCTTCTTCAATGATGCATGCAAGAGTTCCTCATTGTCTTTGATCTTCATACCTTCAGCTTTGTAGAGAACATTGGTCCACTTCATCTTCTCTTCCTCTCTTTGTGCTTTGCCTTCATCCTTCTCCCTAAGTTGCTCGAGGTAATCTTTCCTCGCCTCGATGCGTGTTAAAAGCTGCTTGTAGTTCTTGCCAGTGAGCGGAGTCAGTATTCCTTTCACTTTCCTTTTCTTTTTATTCTGGATCAGCTTGGTTCCTTTGTCCACATAGTCTTCTCCAACCTCCATCTTGTTGAAGACTATGAAGCTCTGCTCCTTTTTGGCAGGTGTGCTCGATGTAGAGCTGACTTGCAGTTGGGGTTTTGCTGCTTCTTTGTCTTCTTCTCCTGCCTGCAAAGCTGCAGCATCTGCTAACTTTTTCATTCGAAACTCTTTACTTTTCCTCTTCCGACGCTCCCTTTCTTGTTTTCGTTTTTCTCGTTTCTTCTTAACCTCATCCGAGGAAGGATCTTTAGGAGGGCCCTGAAAGAAAGCACATATAAAGGCTTGGCTTAAAACCTCTTAAATGAGTGATATAATACATTTCTTATTTTCTCCATGTAGTACTTTTTTAATTTAAATGCAAGTTATGTTTATGTTGTTGTTGTTTTTTGAAGAAAAACATCATAATGTAGCTTTTGTGAGCAATTTATGTCATTTCTCTGACCCAAAGAAAACATACCCTCTTAAGTAAAGAGATTCAGCATATTTATTTACACTTAATAACATTACATTTTCTTCCATTTTTAATCTTTTAGTCCAACTGGAGCATGTACCTGTCCACGAGACTCCTCAATCTTCTGGTGGAGCCTCTGACGAAGAATGTCTACAGCATTAAATTCCTGTGATGTTCCACCTAACAGGGATGAATCAGTTAAAACCCATTAACATTCAACAATAATAAAGCATATTCTCTTTTTTCAAACTGTTTTTTACCCTCAGGCTTCTTTTGTGTCTCTGAAATCCCATTCTGAACGGGTTTTCTCTGAGCTGGAGGTACTGCAGGCTGAGTGTTCTTTGAAACTGGTTTATTTTTGCTTGCATTCATGTTGTCTCCTTTTGTTGGCTTTTGCTTGTTCTTTTTCTTCTTTGGAGGAGCGCCATCATTAACCCCGCTGCCTCGGAATGGAACTAAAAGGGGGATTAATAAAAATGTATTAATTATAATTATCAATTAACAAAAAGTTAGTTTTGAAAATACAAACTTTTCATGTATAAATAAACCAACAATTTCTAACAATTTCACCACTGCTGCAGGTGACTATTTAGTATTCACAAATTCATTAATGTGCAATTAACAATGCAGAACATTACCATAGGGTCTTTTCTTTGGCTCTGTTTTCTGAGATACGCATACTTTACGTGTCAACTTCTCCAGATAATCATACTTCGCAGCAAGGCTGGCCATGTCTCCTATTACAAACAAACAAGTAAATGCAGCAGATGTAGATAGGTAACATATTAATTACGATTTTAGCAAAGTCAGAGTAATGGGAAACCTATGCAGTATTTTATGACAACAATAACAAAGATGCAAATTAATGGATGTAATAAACGTATTATTAAGCGTTTGACTTGACGGAATATTTACCTCGCACAATCAAAAACGTCAATCGAAATTTCACCGGACAACTTGTGTGATGTGGTAACTGTGATTAATCAGCTGGAGAATGAATATAAAGGCATCTTACCTCCCTAGAAATTACAAACTGAATCGGATAAAAGCCTTCAAATGTGGACTGAATACGACAGCCCTAATAACTTCACCAAATATGTATTCAGAAACATGCCCCACGTGTGTATCGTCTTGCGCATGCGCATAATGGTTCAGAATCCCCGGAAATTGTTACATTGAAAGCATTCCCCTGAAAGCACAAGACATGTTATGTAGTCGACCTGACAGTTGATGTTTAGGTTACAATTTCAGCTAACATGAGCGGTTTCAGATTAATGGTGATGTTCTCTAATAATACATTTAAGATCATTCGAGGAAGTGTAAGTTCATTTTCATTTTTTTCCCGCCTCATAAAGCAGTTTGCAATTTAAATAAAGTTTATTTACTATCAAAATGTTTGTAATTCATGCTTGACAGTTAAAGTGTAGTTCATTTTTTCTTTTCTCAGATTCTCATCTCACCCAAGAGGACCCTGTTTGTGACACGACAGGGTTTATTTAGACGTCAGGATGCCCCAGTGCTCCGCTGTAATTATGTTTAGTTTTCTCATTTACTATATTCTAAATTATTGACTAGACTGACTACATTACCGTTCAAAACTTTGTGTTCGGTAAGATTTTAATGTTTTTTTTTTTTTTGTTTGTTTTTTAAGTCTCTTATGCTCACCAAGGCTGCATTTATTGATTAAAAAAACTGTTATATTGTGAAATATCATTACAGTTTAAAATGTTTTCTAATTTAATATATTTTAAAATGTAATTTTGCAAAGCTGAATTCTCAGCATTATTACTCCAGTCTTCAGTGTCACATGATCCTTTAGAAATCATTCTAATATGCTGATTTGGTGCTCAAGAAACATTTATTTTTATTATCAATATTATTTAAATGTTGAAAACAGTTGTGCTGCTTGAAATTTTTGTGGGGGAACCACAAAAGAACGACATTTATTTGAAATAGATTTTTTTTAAACAATGTAAAAGTATACTTTCTGTCACCCTAAACTTTTGAATAGTAATGTAAAATAAAAAAGGTTAACAGTTATAGCTGTCTTACTTTCAGGCATTATGCACGAACAATTTTGTAGAGTCTTATGTGATTTTTAAAGTGTTGTTTTTTCCGTAGGTAACCTAGCCAGGTCCAGTCAGCAATCAAGTTCCACTGTTGCGGGAAGAGAGAAAGGAGAAGACTCCTTCCTGAAGTGGCTTCTCTTGTTGATACCTGCCACCACATTTTGTCTTGGAACATGGCAGGTACAGGCATAAGGGAATTATTTATCTGATAAAAATCATAACTAAAACTGCCATTAGCTGTTTGTGAAAAGCCTTCTGTTTGATTTTGTAGTTAAAACGCAGAAAGTGGAAGTTGGAGCTGATCCGTGATCTTCAGAGCCTGACGAATTCAGAGCCTATCCCACTGCCCATAGAGTGAGTCTGTGCCTTTTCCACATCCGTGTGCCATACTCTCGAGTGTTATTAAGCTTAGACATTGTGATAAACTGGTGATGTAATCTGTGTGTATCAGTTCTATGGAAATCAAACAGCTGGAGTACAGGCGAGTGAAGGTGCGTGGGCGTTTCGATCACTCAAAAGAGCTTTATGTCCTGCCCCGCTCCCCTGTGGACCCTGAGAGAGAGACCCGGGAGGCAGGCAGGATTTCCTCCAGTGCTGAGAGTGGAGCTAATGTCATTACACCATTCTACTGTACTGATCTGGGGTACAAACACAATCAATTTGAATTCCACTTAATTATGTATACTTGCCTGACACTCTAATATGGCCGTAAAAACTTTCTGGATCAATTTTTTAGGATCACTATCTTGGTGAACAGAGGTTATGTACCCAAAGCTAAGATCAAACCAGAAACCAGGATGAAGGGACAGGTAATAATGTCTACTGAATCAAATCCATGCATAAACATGATCAACTCACTTCAGAGTCTTATTCAATTTTCACTGAGACTTTTAATTTTTCAAATAATGATAATTGTTTTATTACATTATCTTAATCTTTCTAAATGTTAAATCATTTTTGAGGGGTGTTTGTATTTTCTAAAAGGTGACTGAGGATGTGGATCTTGTTGGCGTGGTGCGTTTAACCGAGCAGCGGAAACCGTTTGTCCCTCAAAACAATGTGGAGGCAAATAGGTGGCACTATCGTGACCTGGAGGCCATGGCAAAGGTCACTGGTGCTGAGGAGATCTTCATTGATGCTGTGTTTGGTTAGAGCTGCTCTTAATATACTAACTTTTGGTGAATATTTAGTATAAACCCATAAAACATTTTTGCCCAGTGATCACATCAAATGTAATGAATGCAAGTCAGTTAAAATCTTTTTCTATTCTTTCATTCAGACAGCACAATACCTGGTGGGCCAATAGGAGGGCAGACAAGAGTGGCCTTGAGAAATGAACACATGCAATATGTCATCACATGGTTTGTTAAACACAATTACTAATCTATTGTAATGCCTCAAAACATGCCTTACTTGTCTGGATTGCTAAATTCAGTTATTTTTATTTAAATCCTCATGCATTTACCCTTGAACTGAAACAGAAACAAAATTGCTTTAAAACAATTTAGGAACTACTTGATTTGTAATTTCATAGATGAGCATGAGGTGAACTGTTCCTTAACAACTGAATTTTTTCTTTTTTTTTTAGGTATGGACTGTGTGCTGCTACGTCCTACATGTGGTATGCAAAATTCATCAAGCGTATTGCTTTATAAACATTTTCAGCCCTTGTGAAATATGCACTGTAGAATAATAAAGTTCTTTTAATGTTGAACCCAATTTTGTTAGTAAAGATGTGGATTTGTTGTCTAATAAAATAACGAATTAAAGAACCCTTTATGCTTTGATACAAAGGTTATAAGGGAAAATATCCTTTAAAGCAGTGCTTCTCAACCACGGGCCCTCAGCAAATTTCCAAGGAGGCCACAGGATGACAAAATTCTGTAATACTGAATTTATTTTTCCCCTCAATATTATTTTTGTTTGAAAAACAGAATAAGAAACATCAGAATCTTGAATCTTATAGAATCACAAAATAATTCTTATCAAAACAAAACTCCTAGTTTCTGTTAATAAAAAGAAAACAAGTAGTGTTGTCAATTGTAGCAGGAATACTGGAGTAATACGGAGCCGTCTGTTCTCTAATCGCTCTCGCGGTACGTTGATGTCATGCACCTGGATTGTGCAGCACTGCTTCAAGTCAAACACCAATTATCTTATAATTGTATAGGTAATAACTATTACCTATAGCCAATATATGAGGGACATAACCCTCTGGTGCTCTTCACATGGCAGTCAAAAAAGACTGATTTTTTTATTTGAATATATATATATATATAAAAAAAATATTCAAAGTATTTTTAGGGGATTTTATGATACTAAATTATTTTAACAGTTATAATCCATTTATTCACTTTTTGAGCATAGACCTGAAAATGAAATTTCCAACTTAAACGATCATAAATCTTGAAACTTAAGTTTGATCTCTTTTTAAAGACAACACTTGGCAAATTATTGCTTTAATGAAAAAGTATTAATTAAAAAAAAAAAAAAGTTATATAATTTTACTTAAGAAAAATGCACAAAAATACTTTAATTTATATGAAATATTTTCATACAATTTTCTAAAACAAATTTTATTCTAAAGCTCCAAGAAAATCAAAGCCATACATCTAAACTGTGTTCTAAATTTGAGGTTGATGTTTCAAAGAATGAGCTTTCAGTAAGATTGTCTACACAGTACAAAAAGTCTCCACTAGATAAAGTTCGTTTCCTATTCAATTCCAATGCAGTAATTTGACCATAAGAGGACGTGACATTTTCAGGACCATTTAACCTTTTGTAAACATGTCTATGAGTTCACATAGCAATTGTGTTCACTTTACCAAGTTTTGCACCATTCCGATGATGAAAAAAAAAAAATTAAAGTAATTTCTCAATCAAGATTGCAAAGAACACCAAAGGGTTATATGGACAATGGGGGTCCTTTGAGTTTTAAAATCAATAAATAAAATAAAATTAAAAACCAGTCAAACTCCAGATACTTGTGTGAACATTTTTATTAAACAATACAGGAACTTAACCCAGTTTAGTAGCCAGCTCCTTGGCCTTTGCTTTCTCGAGTTTAGCAATGCGAGCAGTTGACTTGGGACCCAGGACATTGCCTCCCCAATGACGACGGATCTAAAGAGATAATTGAAATGGAAGAAAAAAAAAAAAAGATTTAGAAATCAATTAGCAGAAAGAAATTTGGTTATACAATGTCAAATCAATTTATTGTAAATCAATAAATCTGTAGTGTATTAGTTTCAGCAATTGTAACCACTGCAGACAACAAACTGACCTCCTCGTATCTATCATTGTAGTTGGTCTTGATGGCCTCCACCAGTTTAGCAAGAGCTGCTTTGTCTTCGCTAAAGAGAGGGAGGGAAGGACAAAAACAAAATGTTAACCACAAAGGTCTTATGTCCATAATGCCCAAATCAGTGTGTAACTGCAGATCATTTTGCTCAGGGTTAAAAAGCTCATTTGAAACCACACGGTTGTTCAGTTGAAGAAATTCATACATCATAGCCATACGATGTGCAGCACAGTAAAGTGACACATGAATGTGTTCGTTACTTACGGGTTGGTCTGTGTGAAGGCAACAGAAGTGCAGGTCTTTCTGTGCACAAGTCTGCCCAGCCTGGCCTTGCCCTTGACAATGCAGTATGGGACACCCATCTTACGGCACAGAGCAGGCAAGAACACCACCAGCTACAAATGACAAATTAAATCAATTAAGAATCGACAACAAACCCCACCTACACACATCAAACCAGAAGCCAAAACAATTCTGGAAAAAAAAAAAAAAAAAAAGTTACAGAAATGCTTCTGAGAGATATTGAGTGGTTGCTGCTCAGGGTTAAAAAGCTCGTATTTTTAATCTTCAGTTTGAATTCAGTTGAAGAAATTCACTACATCATTGCAGACAACCACATGGGCTATTCTGTAGAAAAAAACAGCTGAGAGGAACGCACCTCAATGGGATCCACATCGTGAGCAATAACGACCAGCTGTGCCTTCTTGCTCTCCACTAGTGTGGTCACTGTGTTCACACCTGAGAAATAACAAGAGTGTCAATAAAAAAAATAAATAAATACAGCACTGGTTCTCAACTAGGGGGCCTCAACAAGATTCTAGAAGGCCCCAATGACTTAAATATTATTAAAATGCAAAACACTAAAAATAAAGATGACCAGAGGTACATTTCAGCTTAGATAGGAGGGCCTTTGAATAATGTCTTGGACAAAGGGAGGCCTTTGAGTCAAAAAGGTTGAGAACAAGATTGAGATAGATGCCATGTACAAATGAGTAACTCATAACTCAGGAAAGGATTGTACCTTTCAATGTCTTGAAGGAAAAGACACTCTTTAAAAAGACCCACCTGCACGGAGGACTGGTGGCCTCTTACTGGGCACGTCTCCCTTTCCAGCAGCCTTCTGTTCAGCACGAGCCAGCAGTCTCCGTTTCTTCTCCTGCTTGGTCTCAGGCCTGTATTTGTGGGCCAGCTTGAAAAGCTGGGTAGCTACAGAAAGACAAATTTAAAGTGTAAATGTAAAAGCCATTTTACCTTTTCAGCAATCATAATTCTAACAACAATGCTAGAAGGACCTCAAAGTCAACAATTTAGGACAAACTTAAGCCAAACTTTACAGTGCAATTCCTAAGCAGCAATAACATACAACAGTGCATCAGTGATCTTGGTGGAAACTGTCCACATCAACTATTCAGATAGCAAGTATTATTCACATCATCTGCACATCCACAAACGTCTAAAATGCCACAGAAGTCTAAACATTTAGAGGCCGATGCGTTTTTACCGATTAACTGGTGGAACTATTGGTTATCTGTATAAATATTGCAATAGTATATTAATTACCTTTGCAAGATATATAATGCCACTTAAAAATTACTTTTAATTTTATTGTAAATTATTCTCAGGGTCAAGTCATTGTTAATTTTCTAATAAAGTACAGCACTTTTACATTAGGCAGAAAGTTTTCGTTCACTTTACTGATTTTAAACTATCTGCGATCAGTTATAAGCACATTTTTTAGATTTTTTGTTATTAAATTGGAAAAATCCACTATTTGCAACATCTAAAAGCATTGTTGTACAGACAGGACAGCATCAAAGTCAAAAGAGACACCAGTCAAACGAATGACTCACCGGTCTGGCGGTCCAGAGCCTGGGTGAACTGGTTGATCGCAGGGGGAACCTTCAGACGCTTGTAGAGAATGGCCCGCTGCCTCTGCAGACGGACATAACGTGGCCATTTCACAAATCGGGTCAGATCCCGCTTCGGCTGGATGTCCTGACCTGAAGATTAAAGTGCATGACTTTCATTAGCAATAAATTAGGGTAAAAACTTTCAATTGATTTCAAGAAATCTGTGCATCAGCGATCTTGGTGGAAAATTGTCTGCATTGCTGTTAAGATAGCAAATATTCATTACATCATCTGCACTTATTTACACACTTCAAGAGACTGTGTGGACTCAAATCTCATCAACAGGCCAGTTGTTACTCACCAATGCCAAAGTTCTTAGGCCTCTTCTCAAACAGGGGGTTCACAACTTTTTTGACCTCATGCTTCTTGGCCACTGAAGGGGCTGGTGCCACCTTCTTCCCCTTAGCCTTTTTTCCTTTAGGCTATGGAGAGATGCACAACATTGTGAGTTCATTATCCACATTGAGCAGAAAACTTCAACAAAAATAGCATTTTACAGCTCTTGCTCAGTTTAAAAAAGATGACTTCTACACAAAAGTTCAGGTGAAGAAATTCAAGACATCATTGCAAAAGCCAACCCCCCCCCCAAAAAAACCCTAACTTATGTTGTGACATGCGTTGTAGCAACTTGTACCAATTTAGCATTGTAGATAAACACATACCTAATACTACTGCATTTTCATTAATCATAGCAAATTATTAATTGACAAACGGGCGTGTATTAGTGTAGAATACAGCAACGCTTGTTTAAGAAGCACCAGAGGGCCAATCTGATTCATTTCTGGCCTACAACCCAATCCGCTAACATGTTAGCATTCGAATTAGAGTCCATTGTTGAGTTACTCGTAATAATAAACATACTACTTAAATTATAACAGTAAGCCCGTTTTAAAACTACGAATAAGAACAATTAAAGGCTTACGGTCTAAAGGCGCCACATCTCGAGGCGTCACTGCTGACAGTAAACGGACACTACAGCTTACACAAGTTCTCATAATTCTTCATCTACATACTTAAAATGATCACAATTCTCGTCCAGAGAGCAAGCGCTGGTGCTTTATTTTCCATAACTGATATATTATGAGCCCTAGAACACCCTAGAAAACAGGATGCTTAAGGATTTTTATAAAGTGAAGGCTCCCCAGTCAAAACCATCGGACACTCACCATGTTGGTTCAGACGGAAAGGAGGAAGAAGAGGATTGTGGGAAATTTAACTACCGCGACATTTGGTAATGACATCATCTGTACGCGACAGAACAAAAGCGGGAGGTTCATGTTTATTTGAAGAGATATTAGAAGAATGCTTGAAGTTGTAAGTAGCGACTTTATATATTTAAGTTATAGTACATACACTCTTCTTAACTCATTAATTATCCATGTGTGATGCACAGTCGCAGAAATCTTCACGCACTGTTTATTTTTAGCGTCTGAGAGAAACGAAATAAATCTCGAATGGTGACATTCGCAAATGCTTCAACACATAACTGTGTTGAAGAATAGACCGTACTCTTTTATGTGTTTCTGAAAATAGCCAGAATTGACTTTTTCACAGATGGACGAGCGGTTGTTAAATCAAGTCGCGTTGCCTTTACGAGCCGTCCAATTGATCTCTTAGATATGCAAATAAGAACGTTAACCCAGGATTTACAAATGTTCAGTATGTGTAAATGTACAATTGTAAAAACGAACTACCTAGGGTTAATTAATTAACTAACTGCTAAGCTATAAAGTATAAACAGTGTTAAGTATACAATTATTATGGGTTAAAAATGAGTACATAATTTAATAATTTTTGAGAACATAAAAAAATTGTGGGAATGCAACAGTGCCTGTTATATGTGTTTAGTTGCGGTTTGTGTTATAATTAATTGTAATTCTAATAAAGTTTTGTTTCAGATCCTTTAGCACTAAGTAGAGTGTGACTGAAGGGCGCTGAGATGACCACACAGAGAGTCCTCCCGCAAAGCAAAGAGACTCTATTGCAGAACTACAACAAAAGACTTAAAGATGACATCAGGTCAATTCTAGACAATTTTACGGAAATAATCAAAACTGCCAAGGTATGTTGGCATGCATTGTTGCTGTGTGATGTTCATATTTATATGATTTTAACTATGAGACAATAATCCGGTTATTGCTTCGATCAGGTGGAAGATGAGACTCAGGTTTCCAGGGCGACACAAGCTGAGCAGGACCACTATGAGATGCATGTGCGAGCAGCCAACATTGTAAGGATGATAGACACCTCAGATTTGGGTGATGTTAACAGTTAACACATTTAAAGGGATAGTACACCCAAAAATGAAATGAAAATTCTGTCATCAATCACACACGCTCATGTCATTCCAAATTCATAAGATTTTAGTTCATCTTTAAACACAGATGAAGATATTTTGAATGAAATCTGAAAGATTTCTGTCCCCCCACTGAAAGTCTATTCAAAACTTTGACATAAACGTTCATAAAGAGATTATAAAACATTGAGCAGCAGATATATACATAGAGCACTCAAATTTGGTAAACAGAATCTCAACCGTACTTGTGTTACACGCGAGAACAAATCTCATTGGTTCTTGCGGAAGCTGAAACGCGCTGCCGTGACATGCGAGAATGAACCTCATTGGTTGTTACGTGTCAAGCAAGCATGCTTGAGCTTCCGTATACCGTATTTGATGTGCTCTATGTGCACTGATCAATGTTTATATGTGAATAAAAGCCTAAATTAAATCTGTGTCATATAAAGTGACGATGTCTCTTCAGAAGACTTATTAAACCGCTCAATTCATATAGATTATTTCACAATCTCTTCACAGTTTGAAGCGAATACACTTTAAATATCTTCATTTGTGTTCTGAAGGTGAATGACATTTGTAATGACATGAGGGTGAGTAATTGAAGACAGAATTTTCATTTTTGGGTGAACCAACCCTTTCAATGTGTTTGTGTTTTAGGTACGTGCAGGAGAGTCTCTCATGAAGCTTGTCTCAGACCTGAAGCAGTTCCTCATCTTGAATGACTTCCCCTCTGTCAATGAGGCCATCAGTCTCCGCAACCAGCAGCTGCGCACTCTGCAGGAAGAGTGCGACAAGAAGCTCATCTCCCTGCGTGATGAGATTGCCATCGACCTGTATGAGCTCGAGGAAGAGTATTACTCCTCCAGGTACAAATAGACCAGTGATCCCAAACGTGTGCAGTCACCTCTGCCTTCCCTTGCTTACCAACGCCATAAACGTGATGCATATGTACATCATAAGAACATAACACATGGTGATTTATGGAGCCATTATTATGTCTATAAAGATATTTTTAACTTGCACAACCAATTATTGGCTCCAACCGTTGATCATTTTACTAAAATATGCGCTAACCTTGTTGGTTTGCCCTATTTGTTTTATTACACCTTGCTAGATTGGTCCTCCGTAAACATACACGCACATTCATATACCATTGTGCCTTAATAAGAGTGTTTATTCTTGCAAGTAAGCCTATAGCTAATGAAAGTGTGCATTTTTCCTCTCACACAGCTGTCATGTAGTAAGACTCCCTTACAATTTAGATACTGTAGACCCTTGGGTTTTATTCAATTCCTCATGTTTAAAACAAGACAGACATCATCATATCTGTTTCTGCTATAGCAAAATCCATATATCCATATTGTCATATCCATCCATATTGCAGTCGCGCCAAAGAAATTATAAAGCACTTTCCATATAAAAAGTTTTGTACAAGAAAACTTCTGTTATACATATATAAGTGCATGTAAATATTTCCCCTCCAGGTGCCTTAATCGATTGTTTTTGAGAAGATTTACTTTATTTTGCAATCAGGAATCAGGATGTGTATTTACTTTTATTAGTGGTGCTGGTCAGATCTTTTTTTTTATAGAGATTAGTATAGGATAAATCTGGATCTTTATTGTTATTTAATGATTTTAGATAAATTTAAGCTGTCTTTGAAGCACACCATTGTAACCAGTAATAGTTATATGTGAAGAGAAATTTCCACTGGGTTTTTATGGAAACAATTTCATAATTGATTTTTTTTTTTTTTTTTTTTAAGGAAAAATTTTAATGTCATTTGATATTTTGATATATCAAATATCAAATGACATATAGGGTGCTGTAAGAATTGTATAGATTACTTTTAAGAATCATATTAATTTGCTTACTCAAAAAAAGTTGTTAAGATCAAGAAGCAGATTTTTTTTTTTTTTTTTGAGAATTCAAAAACGCCATGATTTTTTTTCTTTCTCTGTTAAAGTAATTGAAGATTGTGTAACTGGCAAAATATTTTAGCTTTCAGTGGCATATGTGTAAAGTTAAAAATGTAAAATTTATCATTTATAAAGCATTTGTTTTCGTCAGTGGTTTAAAATTGCACTACACTATGTTTCTTTGTGGTGCCGTATTTAGTAGAAACAGTGTTGGTCACATTAATACCTGTTTAAAATGTATCAGATTATTTGTCAGGTTTTCCACAAACCAACTGGTCATTTCAAATTTCATAAATAAACCAGATAGAAACGAGAGCACATTTAGTGTCCGATCTATTATTTTCTCGCCTCCGATTTGGAATTTATGTTCTGCCTCTGTCTGTTGAGTTCATAGTCTAAATTCTCTGCAGCTTACAGCCTTTCGCTTTTCATCTATTGAGCAATTCTATTATTAAACTCTACACACATCTGTTCAATGCACAGAAAGACAGCAAACAGAAGAGCAATGTAATCTGACAGACCATCATGTGACCACACGTTTCCAATCAATATGTTAGTAGCAATCCTGAATAATGCTTTTCACAACTTCCTTTCTCTGCTTGGGCTTCCTTTCCCAGTTCTTTCATATGTTATGTGATTTTGTTTGTGTATGTGTCCCTTACGAATGTTCATTATTCTCATATACTCCTAATTGTTTACAGAGTGTGTTTTTAGGCAGAAGTGGACAGTGGAAATGTTAGTTTATGTGCTTGTGTGTAACGTGTGTGTATAACGTTTCTAGCTGTGGACAGTGGGATGGTGTTGAGTTGCCACTTTGTGAGGCCTTTCATCGGCGGGACAGTTGGGGGTCCCCCGAGACGACCTCTGACCCTTCACATGCCAACCCAGAGGATTCAGACCACTTGGGGACCCAGGAGTCCATGCATGGCAGCAGCACTAGTGAGCAGTCGTGAAACACTGGCAGCTTCCTTCATGGACCAGTTAGATTACACAGCCAAGCAACTTGCCATCTTAATAAGCCCCGTCGTAAACCTCCAGCTGTAGACTGCAAATCTAGAGTACTTGAATTGATGTGATTTTTTTTTTTTTTCCCTGCAAAAATGACACTGAATTAATACTGAGATAATTTCTTATGTGTAATATTTCAGTATTGTAGCTGGGTAACTTAGTTCTGGGTACCAGTGGTATAATAAAATGTTTTCTTTGCTGTATGTTGGCTACGTTTAATGCCTCTGGTTTGAATAATATTACAACTATGCTATACTTTATTCATCATTGTTCTGCAAAATAAAGTACAGATTAAGATAAATTCTGTAATTAAACTTGATTTAGGAAGTGTTTTGTATGCTAATAGAAAAGACTTCTCTGTAAACATGCTGCATACATTTCAGAGTAAATCTTGCTCCTCTATTTAAGTAACAAAATACACTGTTAAATGTCACTGTTACATGTGCATTATAATGCTCTTCATTTTTTTTCAAAATGTGACTGCCAAGGAAGTGTTCTCTTTTTTTTTATTTTATTAATTTCTATATATTTTTATTGCTGTGCTACCTTAGGATGACCTTTCCATTTCAGGTTGTTACAAGACATCTTAGCAAAAACTCTAATAGAGGTTAAAAACTTTTGTTTCATTAGGAAATTCTGTAGAATAAAAATAACCTTTGATAATAAAAAAATGAGGTTTCATTAATAAGTAGTGATCCAGGCAATTTTGTTGAATTTTTCCACATCAGACTGAAACATATAACAAACATTGCACAGTACATAATTATTAAGCCAAAATGTTGTCCTACTTAAAAAAAGTTTACAAAAATGACCAATGTTTTGGGGGAAGTTTTATTGTAAAATGTTTGTGATTGTAAGCTATGGAGACATTCTTTAAATACAGTAAAAATATTTACATCATTCAGTTTACAGAAAGAAAAAACTGTCCGTCTAGTTGACTATAAAAAAAGGTGGAGGATTAGTATCGTCGGTTCATCTTCTTGAATTTCTCATAGTGGTAGTCATCCGTGGCCTTCTCGTTATTCGGTCTCTTGCGGAAATTGGGTGGTGTGGCTGGAGAGCAAAACCAAAAAACATAAATCACATGAACAAATTCATTAAATGCAATTCACTCTGTCAATTAAGCAAAATAGTTTTTTTATCTTACACTCAGGTGCTGGATTCTCAGTGTCTCCTACTCGTAGCGGCCTGGCTTTGGGCTCTTCTCTGTGGCGTCTCTGGGGAGCGTTTACATCCTCATGATAGACTTGAGAGAAGAACAGAAAATGAGTTAACCATTGTTAGGAAATATTTCAAACATTCCTAGTTAGTAATCTACATTTTTAAACATTAGACAGATAAAGCTGTTAACTAAATCTAGATGTGATGGATAATCTTGATGAAAAAAAAACAATACTTCTGAATATAAAATACACATAGGTTTAATGATACAATAAATTGGTTTAAGTAAAGGAATAATTGTATAAAGGACAAATACATTAACCTTACAAAAAAATCTATTTAATATGAAATGAATCCTGATTTTTTTCAGGATTCATTTCATATTAAATAGATTTTTTTGTAAGGAAAAACAAAAAGGCACAACAACTGTTGTCAACATTGATAATAAGATAAGTTTCTTGAGCAGCAAATGAACATAATAGAATGATTTCTGAAGAATCATGTGACTGAAGACTGGAGTAATGGCTGCTGAAAATCATTAATTACACTTTAAATTATTAAAAATGGATAACTTATTTTAAATTGTAAAAATATTTCACAATAATACTGTTTTACAGTATTTGAACATAAGAGACTTCAAAAACATTAAAATCTTACTGAGCCCAAACTTTCGAAGGAATGGTAGTGTATGTGTACACTTACAGCGATTATGCTGGACATAATTCACAGCAATGTTAGTGGGAACAAAGGAGGTTCCATTGTCTTTCTTCTTATTCCTTTGCTCAGCAAGCAGCTTTGCTTTGGCATCTTCTGTGCTGATGATGTTCTTTATCTTTGCACTTGTAAGAATGGGAAAAAGAGGGTTTTGAAGCTGGCATCCAAATCTAGGTGGGTCTAATTAGCCAGACTACAAAGAAAAGTATCTGATGCGATCAATGGAAAATGTCTGAATTATTTTTGGTCTTTACTTACTCAATCCCCAGATCCACCTCTGGAATTCCACTCAGCATCTGATTGGACAACATCTCTTCTGTCTTTTTGGCAGAACTGACACGGATGCTCTCTGGAAGCTCGTACAGGAGGTCCTCTGGATTCTTCACCTTCACCTTCTGCTCCTCTGCCTCCACCATGCCTTTCTTTTTCTTTAACTCAGTCTCAATGTACTTCATCCTGAATTAAATCACATACAAGGAGAGAGAAGATAAAACCATATAAAAAAATCACCAATGAAGAAAGACCATCATGCAGAAACTCGAAGAATGCAGATGGCTTGCGCGCACACATAGCAACTTACATGTCTGCATCTTCATCTCGTCTGTTAGTCTCGGCAGAAAAGGAGGTACCAAGATTCAGGTCATTTTCATCGACTGTCCTATAGTTGAGAGGAAAAGTTAAATATTTAACTTGTAAAATACAAAAAACATCAACTTTAAATAAAAAGCAAACATGATAACATAACACTTACAAGTTTTGGTTTCTGTCTTTCACTTTCTTCATGTCAACAACACCTCCAGTCTTCAGTTTAAATGGGTCATCCTAATACACGAAAAGGAGTGACAATATTTTACCCCTTTATTAGTTCATAGGATACATTTACTATAACACTGCAAGTACAACGTTGTGCTACAAAATGTAGTTCGATTTAAAAAAAAAAAAAAAAAAAAAAATCATACCTCAAGCTCAGCCTCCAAAGGAAGCTTCTCTCCTACAAGTAACGTTGCAATGCTGGAGGAATAGAATGAAAAAGCAGCATGTAATATTCCGAATTAAATTAAGCATAATGGAAAATTATTTTATATACAAAAATTAGAAATGAAAAATGAAACATTGTACAAAAAATACAACTTGTGCAAAAGCCCAACTAGATATCTGACCAACCTCACTCCATGCTGCCTCTTTCGTAGACTTTGAAGCTCCTTGGCTTCATCCAGTTTGGACCTTGGAAAACAAATTTAAATGTAACAAATTTAAACATATTTTCATATATAAAAAAAGGCATCTGCATGTTGCCTCTGAATGAAGCTGACATGTGTATAAATGCTTTTCTGTAGTTCGGTTAATCTATTATGGCTAAATGTAGTGTATTTGGCTTGAACGTGATAAACATATCTACCTGACCACGGCTTTTGTCTCATCGTCTTCCTCGTCGGATGAGTCCTCTTTCTTCCTCCTAAAATTCTTACCCGGTGGCATGATTTCAAATAACTTTTTTAATCTATATATTTAATGTTTACTTTCACAGGCCTGTACGCAGCGTCGACGGTCTGTGTTTAGCGACGGACCTCTCTCCACATTTCCGGAACCTTCCGCTGACATCACAATTACTGTATTAACAGCTGATCTAAGATCAGCTCGTCTGTTTTCCAAATAACCGTTTAACGGAGTAAAGCGACTATAGGGGATGAAGAGACTGGTTCAAGATCAGCTACTTCTATGAATATATAAACAAAAAAAAAAAAACGAAGTAAAAATAATAACAAAAACAATTGAAAGCATGAACAGCCCAAATAAGTACTATGTACATTTTAATAGTGTAAGTAAATAAAAAATAGTTTTTGATCAGAGGAAAGAGCTGAAAGCGTTCATTGGCTCTGGTCAAAGCTGTGACGCACACTTATGCTGTTGTATTCAGTATGGATGCTGTTTAGTACACTGTTACCCACCTCTGTTACAAACACCACAGATTGGCCTAAAATGATCATCTATGAGTGTTATTTTTGTTTATGTCTGACAGGTAAATAACTGTTTTTATCTTTCCTTTGGTTGAAGCGAAGTGTCACTGTTTATTTGCTAAGATAACATCATGTCGACTGAGCGTATGAAAAGTGTCTTGCAGCCCGAGTGGAAATATGGCCTGTTTATTCTGCAAGATCGTGATGCAAAACAGCCTTTGAGTGATTGACGATAACATTTAGAGAAACTGTAATGTGTTGAAGAACAAGATAATTACCGAAGCCGCAGAAAGAATCCGTATGGTTTGTTTTGAGATTATTTTTTCGATTAAGATGAATAGTAGTCTGGTTCATATTAATATTATTGTTTTTTAGTTTCTCTTCGACCTTGTTAAAGCTACTTTTCGTGTGAAAAGCAGATTTACAGATTATTTTTATGATGTAGCATTGTGCATTTCTCCACTGTAACAATGGACGGGGTGATATGCGATGAATGCATCCTTCAGTTGTGCTGGTCGCATGAAACAGCATTTTTGTGCTCCTGAGAGTTTCAGTGACCGACTCACAGTGGTGCCATCTAGCAGATGTGCTAGATATCAGCCTCAATTTTATTCCTGTTTTCTTCTGTCATTATTATTATTTTTAAATAGTTTATTCGATGATGGCAGATTCTCTCTTTCACTCTGATACTGTAAGTTCATTAGAAGGCGACTGACTTAATGGTGACTTAATTAGATGGTGACTATCTTCATATTTCTTTTTGTTTACCACGGAACATAGAAAGGCGGGTTTTAAAACAATTTGAGGCTAAATAGATGATTTCATTTAATTTCGTTTTCTTTTTTTGGGGGGTGGGGGGAGGGGTGTACTTTAACCTCACAGCTGTTTATTGTATTGATGCTGTCTGTGTCTGAGGTTGTATCAGTAGTTGTCAGTTCTCTGTGCTTTGTAATAGAGTGAAGTCAAAATCAAAATGACTGACAGCGGGGATCTTTGTCCTCACTTGGACTTTATTGGTGAAGTAACTAAGGAGGAACTTATTCAGAAATCAAAGGTTAGAATTTCTTTTGCTGATATTTAAGTCTTAAATGTATTATGAGTGCTGTGTATTGAATTGTATCATGTTATTTTTACTCAAGGGCACGTGTCAGTCATGTGGGGTAGGTGGACCAAACCTCTGGGCATGTCTACAGGTAAGGAGCCTTTTCCCTAGCAAAAACATACAAGTACAATGGGTTTTAAGCATGTAGAAAGATGTATGAATGCCATCTTTAAAATTAAGCCTAGAACATTTCTTTAAAGTCACCATGAAATCAAAATTCACAATTCTTTTTTATGGAATATTGCAGGATTTCTTATTTGTCTGTGCACATCATTATTTTTTTTTAATTCATGTGCAGTCATTATTGATTGGACCATTGTTGTTTACTAATGCTGCAATCTCAAGTTGTCCTGCCCTCACACCGAAAAACACATCATCAGAGAAAATAAGAAATGTTGTTGCATGAGGGAGGGGAAGTTATTTTGATTAAAGGATAGTTCACCCAAAAAAAAAAAAAAATCTGTCATTAATTACTCACCCTTGTGTCATTCCAAACCTATAAGACTTTCGTTCATCTTCAGAACACAAATGAAGATCTTTTTGATGAAATCAGAGAGCTTTCTGTCCCTCTATAGACAGCTATGCAACTACCACTTTGACGCTTCAAAAAGTCTACAAAGAGATCGTAAAACTAATCCATATGAATTGAGTGGTTTAGTCCAAATTTTCTGAAGAGACTCAGTCGCTTTATATGATAAACAGATTGAATTTACTCTTTTATTCACATATAAACATCGATCAGTGAACATAAACAGAAGCTCTACCGAACCTGCTTGACTTGCAAGAACAAACCTCATTGGTTCTTGCAAAAGCTCAAACGTACTACGTAACACATGAGAACGAATCTCATTGGTTCTCGCATGTCAAGTGAACATGCTTGAGCTTCCAATTATGTTGATGAATGTTTATATGTGAATAAAAGCCTAAATTCAATCTATTCATCTATAAAGCGATCATGTTTTCATCCGCTCAATTCATATGGATTAGTTTTACAATCTCTTTGTGAACTTTTTGAAGCATCAAAGTGGCAGTTGGTAGTGACTGTCAATGGAGGGACAGAAATTGCTCAGGTTTCATCAAAAATGTCTTTATTTGTGTTCTGAAGATGAATGAAAGTCTCAAGGGTTTGGAATGACATGATTGTGAGTAATTAATGACAGAATTTTCATTTTTGGGCAACCTGTAACTCACATGAGATTGCAGCATTAGTAAACAACAACGGTCCAATCAATTATGGATGGACACAGTCAAGTCCTGTCCTTTTTGTTTGTTTGTTTGAGAAGCAGTTTCACTCAGATATACGTCACAATAGAAAGCAAAAGACTATCACAACTTCTGTTTTATGCCGACTCTAAAGTAAATAATATATTTCTTGAAAATCATTACTCTCATTATTATCCTGCTTTGTCCACAGTGTGACTGTCCCTATGTAGGCTGCGGAGAATCATATTCTGATCACAGTACTATACACGCACAGGTGACATTCTCTTTTATTCTATTTAGGCATTCATTCTATCTAGGTATCATCCATATATCATTTTTTTATTCTTTTGTACATGTTCTTTTTACCTGTTCCCAGGCCAAAAAACACAATCTGACAGTAAACTTGACCACATTCAGGGTGTGGTGTTATGTCTGTGAAAGGGAGGTGTTTCTGGAACCAAAACCTGTTACTCCTATATCAGTAGCTTACCGCTGCAAACCACATGAACAGGTAAATTCATCCGAATGTTTAAGAAATGTGCACTTTTAGCTGTTTAGGATTGTATAAACATGATTAAGATGGTACTTCCTGTTTGAGGTTGGCTGTGTCTTCTGCATTATTAATAATCAGTCTGAAGATCTCATTTAGACACAATAATTTATAAAGCACATGTACAATACAAGATACACAATTCACTCTTTTTTACATCCCCAAAGGATCCTCTTCCCCAGACAACATGTTACCCATTGAAGGCGGTTCCCATCGCAGTGGCTGATGAGGAAGGCTCAGAATCTGAGGAGGATGAGATTAAACCTAGAGGTATAATCATGTAGACAGGAAGCTAGTACATATTGCATGGCATTTTAAATCCTCTAATAAATGATAAATGGCAAGGACACCCACCTAGACATTGATGGGGACATGTCTACCATTCAAAAGTTTGAGATTGGCAAGATTTTTAAAAATGTTTTTGAAAGAAGTCTTTTCTGTTTACCAAGGCTGCTTTTATATGATTAAATAAACAATAAGTAACAGTAATACTTTGAAACATTATTACAATTCAAAATACCTGTTTTTAATATATTTTAAAATGCAGTTTATTCAATGCCAAAGCTGAATTTTCAGCAGCCATTTCTCCAGTCTTCAGAAATCATTCTAATAAGTTGATTTATTGAAAATATTTTTGTAGAAATATTTTTTTCAGGATTCTTCCATGAATGGAAAGTTAAAAAAGAACAACATTTATTTTAAATAGAATGTTTTTGTAAAATTATAAAACTCTTTACTGGCATTTTGATCAATTTAATGCATCCTTGCTAAATAAATGTATTAATTCGTATTATTTATATTATTTAAAAAATGTTATTGTTGATCTTTTATATAAACCTTTACATTTTTATTTACTAACAGATGTGGATATCTTGCCATGTTTATGCAATAGCTTAAAGGAGAGGATTGAATAATGAACAAATAACCAGTCAATTTCCTTTTCTGTTCTTTTAATATGAAAATATTGCTTAATGGATGCAAGTAGCCTGAATTAAATTAAATCTCATTGTCAATGGGTATGTGTAATGACTAAGATTCTATTCCACACTGCAAAATTTGAGGTTCATCTATCATTGCTAAAAGCAATAATTAATAAAAAGCTTGTTATGCTTAATGCTCTTTACTCTATCTAAGGTCTCACAGGGATGAAGAACATTGGGAACTCCTGTTACATGAACGCTGCGCTACAGGCCCTGTCCAACTGGTGAGTTCACAACTTGTGCAGCATAAACAGGCATTATCCAGGCAACACAGATTGGAAGCGTGACTGATTTCACTGATAAATTTTTCGGTTCTGTGCATCTTACCCTTTAAATTGACAATGGTTTTCCTGTTTCTTTTTCTCTTCAGTCCTCCTTTGACTCAGTTTTTCCTGGATTGCAGTGGGTTGGTGCGCACGGATAAGAAGCCGGCGTTGTGTAAAAGCTATCAGAAGCTTATCTCTGAGCTCTGGCACAAGAAACGGTAACAAGCACTGACTTGCCAAACCGCTAACCTAGATCTGGCCAGTTCTAGCGTACCTAATTTTAACCTTTTGAGCTTGATCCTAATTATCTGAACCTTATCATTCTCCGTTGGTTTTCTTTTTCCCTCTTCTGTACTTTCTTTGGCTTTCTGTCCAGGCCAAGCTATGTTGTTCCCACTAGTCTGTTTCATGGAATCAAACTGGTGAACCCCATGTTTCGTGGCTACGCTCAACAGGTATAAAAAGCAGTGTTATTTTTTTAGTATTATAGTAATTATTAATATATTGAATTGCCTTTGTTTACTTTTAGTTTCAGTGATTTTAGTACTTCAACTTATTTTATTTTAGTAAGTTGCGAAGTTGCTAATTTTCATTTAAGATTTATAAGTTTAAGTTTTTCATTTAATATTTTATTTTAGCTTTATTTCAGTAAATAAAATTAATTTTAATAGTTTAGTTTTAATTAACAGTAGCAACAATGATATAAAGATTACTATGCAACATTTCAAGACTGTAAATGTGTTTATCATATAAGCCTCATAGACTTTTTGTAAAGTTCACACTTCTTGCTTCTTTCTTTTTAGGACACTCAGGAGTTTTTGCGATGTCTGATGGACCAGCTTCATGAGGAGCTGAAGGAGCCTTTGACCGACTGCAGCAGTGCAATCTTAGATTTCGACCCTGACCGCAACCTTGACAACCAAAATCATTTTGAAGGAGACCGAAGCCCCTCTGAGGACGAGTTCCTGTCGTGTGACTCTGGATCCGGAAGCGAGAAAGGAGATGTAGAGAGGGCAGGAGGAGAAGCAGAGCTGCTCATCCAAGATGAGTGCGTGGGCGTGAGAGGAAATAGCGGGATCTCGGAGAAAGAGAGGCTGAAGGAGAGAAGAGGAGAAGAGAGGACACGGGAAATGGATGAGGATGCAGATGTGGACACGGCCGCACAAGAGGGACAGGCAGAGAGAGAAACGGAGGCAACGACTACAACCACAACTGTGCCGACATCAGGAAATACAGGTATGATGTTCTTATAATCTTAGGCTACATTCACACTGTCAGTTTTTAGGATTGACAACCACATTTACTTACAGTTGTGAGTCTCGAAATGTCCCTTTCACACAGCAACTTACAGTAGCGTCTCGAATACTGTCTGTATGAACGTGCAAATGGAGACAAGCCCGCATTTAGTAACCATAGCAACAGTTACCGGATGGCGACATCCGTCTTTGGTCTTATCACTTTTGATGCAATAAGAGTCCAATCGCAGCTGAGTTAATTAATCAAATCTTTATTAACCGACAGCAGCTTTTATATCTGGGTGGAGAGCGAAGCATTTGAGTCGCGTGTAGAACACAAAACTGGCGGGAGCAGCTCCGGTGGAGAACAGTGACTGGATCTAAAACCTTCAGATGACACACAGTCTTTATGAAGGTTTTGGATGTGAAAACATAAATCTTTTCACTTCCTGATCCCTCTTTTTCTTACAGAACCTGATAATGAAGCTTCCATGCGCTGTCCGTCCTCTCATCCCTGTAGCCCCGCTCACAGTTTGCAGGAGCTTCACTCCAGACTCTCCAGCAGCCCACCAAGATCCAGCCCCCTCAGAACTGGACCCACTTATACCTTAAAGAAAGGTTTGCTTCTTTCATATAGCCAAATACACCATAGATTAAAAAATAATAATAAAATAAAAAAATAAAAAAAGTTGGATTTTGCTTTACAATAAATAACCATTATGTTTGTTTCTCTTATAGCTCAGATGCTCCTGAGCACCAAGAAGAAGAAGCAGTCCCGTTTCCGCAGTGTTATTTCAGATATCTTTGATGGATCCATTCTGAGTCTGGTTCAGTGTTTGACATGTGACCGGGTAAGGAAGAATGCAAGGAGTTTTTCTGTCTCTAGAGGGCAACAAGCATCAAATCACATTCATTACACTTAAAATTGCATCACTACAGTGTAGTTGAAACTGTAGGGAAGTCAGTGATGCACCATGTAGTTTCTGAGGTGCTCCAGTTCCACTTCCACTTCAGATCAATTCTGCAATTCAGAGCTGCACAAAACAGACTGTGTCCATATCAAATAAACCAAATGTTATGTAACTGTAGAAGGATATATTTTAATGGTACAGTATGTGTAAAATGGCAGAAATAGCAATGTTTTAATGAAAATATCTGCCTTTGTAGGTTTCGACAACCGTGGAGACCTTTCAGGACCTGTCTTTGCCTATTCCGGGTAAAGAAGATTTGGCCAAACTCCATTCCTCCATCCACCAGAGTGCTCCCGTTAAAGCTGGCGTCTGCACGGATGGCTATGCAGCCCAGGGATGGATCTCCTACATCATGGAGTCTATACGGAGGTATAGTGAGGGTGTGGTGGGGCTGAGAATGAACAAAGGGAAAAATTAATTGCACTACAGTTCAAAAGTCTGTAAGATTAAAAGTCTCTTATGCTCACCAAGGATGCATTTATTTGATCAAATATACAGTAAAAACAGTCAATGTGAAATATGATTATAATTTAAAATAACTGTTTTCTATTTTCATATATTTTGAATTGTATTTTATTCCTGTGACAGCACAGCTGAATTTTCAGCAGCCATTACTCCAGTCTTTAGTGTCACATGATCCTTCAGAAATCATTCTAATATGCTAATTTGGTGCTCAAGACCTTACTATTATTAATGTTGAAAACAGTTGTGCTTCTCAGTATTTTTGTTGAAACCTTGAATTATTATTATTTTTTTTAAGATTTCTTTGATGAATATAGTTCATAGGTTTAAAAGAACAGCATTTATTTGAAATAGTAAAGAATTTTTTTGCATAAATTAAATGCATCCTTGATAGATAAAATTCATAATTTTATAAAATGAATAAAATTAAAGTATTAATTTCTTTAAAAAAAAAAAAAAAAATACTGACCCCAAACTTTTAACCAAACCCTGAATGTAAAACAATGTAATTGCACTGAAAGCAAACATTGATATTGTACTGTAAATGTATGTGTGTTATTAAACACAGATCATGGATAATCCACGGGTCAGTGGGCCAAGTAATAAAAAATAAAATTTTCATAATCCGATTAATTGCGGGTGGGTCACGGGTAGATGAGATATCTAAATCAGAGATAATTATATGTTTGGGCGGGTGGCGGGTGAATGATTTTTAACAGTGGATTCGAATGACATTAGAGCTGATCCGTGCATCTCTATTGTGTGTGTGTTGTTATGCAGGTTTGTAGTGTCTTGTATTCCCAGTTGGTTTTGGGGACCCATGGTAACGCTGGAAGACTGCCTGGCAGCCTTCTTCGCTGCTGATGAGCTGAAAGGTAACCGCACCAATTTTGACATTTTTTTTGTGAATGTGCAATTATGAATGTCACAGAAAAGGGTAAAAAAAAAAGAAAAGAAAGAAAGATAATATTCACTTTTCCACACTGTTGTAGTCCTTGGCAACATATGATGTTGATGTTTATTTTTTTTTTCACCAAACAGGAGACAACATGTACAGCTGTGAACGATGTAAAAAGTAAGATTTCTTAAAAAAAAAAGAAAAAAAAAAAGCTAAAATGCGTGTGATCAACATAAAAAAATGTGGTTGCAATGCCGTGTAACTATTTCACAGTCTAATCTAAATAGTACTTATGGTTTTACAGCCAAAACCATACTGTTGCTATTAGGTTTACATGTTTAGATGATGAAACATGCTCATTTACTCTACCTTTTTCCCAGATTGAGAAATGGTGTGAAATATTGTAAAGTTCTGCGTCTACCAGAAGTAAGTACCCCCCTCCATTTCGATCTGCAACTTCAATACAACTTGTATTCGTAGTTTGTGTGTTTATGTGTGATCTCCTTTGCAGATATTGTGCGTTCACCTGAAGCGTTTCAGGCATGAAGTCATGTACTCATTCAAGATAAATAGCCATGTGTCATTTCCATTGGAGGGTTTGGATCTCAAGCCCTTCTTGGCTAAGGAGAGCTCATCTCAGATTACTACCTATGACCTGCTGTCTGTCATCTGTCATCACGGCACTGCTGGGAGTAAGTTACTTCTGTGTAATATTGCGAAATGAAGCAGGAGTTTTGAGATTTTTATATATGGCCTGACATTTGTTTATCGCTGGTGCTTTTCCCAGATGAGAAAAAACTGTATTATTTGTTTTGTTTTGCCCTGTTGAACAGGTGGTCACTACATAGCGTACTGTCAGAATGTGATCAATGGACAGTGGTACGAGTTTGACGATCAGTATGTATCAGAAGTGCACGAGACAGTAGTGCAGAATGCTGAAGCGTATGTCCTCTTCTACAGGTACAGGTTTTTTGCTATTTTATTGATGTTATAATGTTTGTTTAAAGTGCACACAGTAATGTTTTACCTTATTAAAGTTGGCTTGAAATGAAAATTCACCCTCTTTTTGAATGCACCTTATTGATATGAACGATTCATCCATGCATATGTTTCATTTTTAATTGTATGCCTATTGTATGTACTATTGGGACACATAGTGTTGAGTGCACTTTTAAATGGTTGTAATTTCATGATGTTCATTTTCTTTCAGGAAGAGCAGTGAAGAATCTGTGAGAGAAAGACAGAAGGTCGTCGCTCTGGCTAATTTAAAGGAGCCCAGTCTGCTTCAATTCTACATTTCCAGAGAATGGCTCAACAAGTTCAACACATTCACTGAGCCTGGACCCATCACCAACCACACTTTCCTCTGTCAGCATGGAGGTATAATCACACACAAATACTGTCATGTATATCTAAAACCCCTCCAAACTGGACCAATTTAAGTGGAATTAATTACTTGACTGTAATATTAATTCACCTACATCAAGGTTTTGTCAGACCATGGGTTCAGAAGAGATTAGGAGGTGTCAGGGGGTACTTCTGAGCCTAACTCTGTCATGGGGTTTGCTGCTTGAATGAAAACCACAATTTTTTTCTCTGTACTGTGATTACTGTGCAAGTATGAAGAGCTGAATGTGACTACATATTGACTTAAGTGAGTGAGTAAATAGATTTACTGGCTACAGTAAGTGGTATGTGGCTACAGTTTGTAAACCTCCACATAATAGATTATTTTAAATTGCTAGATCCTATGGGGTGTGATTAACAAAAAAAAGTATATCTTTGAGTTATAAAATAGGAAATTATTTAAAAAATGAAATGATACTTTAAACATGAAATAAATACCACCAGTAGGTGGCAGCAAGTTACTGGCTTAATGAGTGAGCCATTGCATTATTCATTTAACCTTACTCCTCTCTTTGGGTCATTTTGACCCAAAATTATTTTACTTTTAATGTTTAAAAAATTAGGTGTGAACACCTAAGAGCTTGCTTAAAACTTTCACATTTGGAATGGGAATCCACACACCCATAAAAAAAATTGTAGTTAGAAATTTAGTAACAAATCCTTCCTTCGTGTGTCATTTTGACCCCCATAAGGAATGAATAGGAAATGGGTAATTTTTCTCCAAAAAAAAAAAAAAAAGTGGCACAATCCAAAACACACGCTCAAATGAAGGGATGAGACTATAGAATAACCCTAATGCAGAACACTCTCACAAACACACACGCATGCGGTCGTGCTCGCATACCGCTCACAAATAGAATTACATAATAAAATTATTTTTTTATTTCTAGATATATATATCTGAATACATAAAAGCAAATTCAAATTTCAGTTTCGACTTTTATTACCCTATTCCAGTTTATTTTCTGTATATAGAATCTCCATAGAGAAACTATAGGCCCCTCTGGTGGCAGTTATTATAAAATGCAGATCAATGTCATTTTTTTCCACAAGAGGTCAGCAGAGACACTCAATGACTGAATGCATGAAGGGGCTTTCACTAGAGTAGGACTGGAATGAGGTCTTTTTTTGTGAAACAATGTACAAAAATATGCTTATTTTAAAATAAGAAAAATGATAAAATTGAAGAATTTAGAGGTAAATAAAATAAAAATGTTTTGTTTTTCTCTGGGGAGGAGAGGAGTAGGGTTAAACAATTTGTTCAAAATGGTGGATTCATTCAGAAACGAAGCCAGTGACTGTTTTTTTTTAATGGATAAATGAATCATTCACTCAAATGATTCATTCAAAACTGCAAATTTGTTCGATAATGAAACACCACTGTCTTGTTCTCAGAGACAAGCAATAGTTCTGCTCTGGCTTTGTTTTGGATGATTTTCGTTGACATTTTTGGTGCATCCCAATTCACGCACTTATGCACTATTCTATGACGTTTTAAAGTATAAATGGCGCAAATAGTGTGTTCGCACTAAAAATTCCAAAAAGGAAAAGTGCATTTTAAGTACCCGGATGATGCACTAAATTAACGGAAAAAATGATAAATGGAATGTTAGACACTTCATGCACTCAACTGTCGCAGCTTTAAGTACGTAGCGGAGGGGGAGGGGCTATCAGACTCCGATGTTGAATGACAAAATAACCTTATACAATTCACACACTACATGGATGAGTACATAGTGTATAAGTGCATAGTGTTTAGTGCGTCATTTGGGACGCAACTTTAAACTGTATTCTAATAGGCTACATCACAGTGAAAGCATGCACCCTCAAGGCACGATTTTGTCTGTTTTTTGCAAAGTGAGTAACATACTCAACAATGTCAGCTCACATATCGTTAAAACAACAATTACCAGATTACCGCAGACAATACATATCGCACACCCCTATTTGACCCTCACTGTTTTTTGTTGTTTTTGCTTGACATAAGTGACATAGAGAAACCAGAGACATACTGTCTTAAAATGTTCTATTTCTTCTCCTTTGTCTGCATGAAAAGAACTGAGCCCATTATGTGGCTGTCACTGCTCACATATCTTCTTACAACTTTTTCCTCAGTGGAAAAATTACCACCAAAGTTTATCTAGAATGCCTGAAGTTTGTTTTTTTTCCCTCCTCTAGTGCTCCATGTGATGACTCATATGTGAACTATTAATTGCATTAAGCCACCAAATCTAGCGTGTAAATGTTTTTATGAGAGACGTTTCATGTAGAAACTATATTACAACAAGTGACATGGTGAACAGCAAAATAATCCTATAATTAATCAGTTTTTTTTTAAACTCATTTTACCCGCCATTGGCATTTGTGGCAAATAGCTAATTTTCAACCCAGTATATGCCCCCTATGGTTT
The DNA here is from genome assembly GCA_039654765.1 of Mylopharyngodon piceus. Taxonomy (NCBI): domain Eukaryota; kingdom Metazoa; phylum Chordata; class Actinopteri; order Cypriniformes; family Xenocyprididae; genus Mylopharyngodon; species Mylopharyngodon piceus. Next base: position 17,734,040 of record CM077443.1, read on the forward strand.
GCACATACTTTATTTTTTTTCACTTGCTGTAGCTGTAAAAACTTAATTTGGGTATGATTTTATACAGGAATCCCTCCTACTAAATACCATTATGTGGACGATCTGGTTGTGATCCTTCCTCAGAATGTGTGGGAATATCTTTACAACAGGTGAGTCATGCATAGCCATGCACATTTTTGACCTTTAGGAAGTCCTCAGGACATTTATCACCTTAGTGGAACATGGGATTATTTTTGAGCTTCTGATCTTGTGAAGTCAACAAAACCTCAGTCCAACCCTGAACTCACAAGATGTGTATGGAGTTGTATCGGTTCAAGACATCTGATGTCATGTGTAAGGAACTCCACACCAGCAGTGCCATGTAAACATTGTTGAGTTATGTGTTTGCTCTTTTCACTGGCCATACTTTGAACATTTCTTCATGTTTTTCACAGGTTTGGGGGAGGCCCAGCCGTGAATCACTTATATGTGTGTGCCATCTGCCAAGTAGAGATCGAGACCTTAGCCAAACGACGAAAGCTGGAGATAGACACCTTCATCAAGGTGAACAAATGACTTCACACACATTAATTTGCTCTTGCGGGTTTAATATGTTGCTAACTTTTGAAGCCCACTTATAAATAAACAATGAGATGCTGTAAAAAATAAAAAAACAAAAAGTAAACAATGAGATGCTATAAAAAGTAAACAATGAAAAGTAAACAATGATATGTCACCACAACACTTACTGTGAGGCAGGGAGTGTTTTTGAATACTGTTCTTCTAGGTTATCCACTCAAATAAACAGCATTTTAGGTAATGTAGCGCAGAAACTCCTCTTTGGAAGGAGCATAATGTTCTTGGAAGCGTTTGCTGCTCGTAAAGCCAGAGAACTGATGAAAAACAGACTGCGTACTGGACAGATCAAGGATGTGATCTGCACTGGAATCTTATCAGGACTGCAGCATCTTATCAGGTGCACCACTAGATTTAAAACAGACATGTTTGAAGCTTTGGGAAAATTTGGAAGTTATGTTTGAAACTTAACAGGTTTTCAAGGGGCGCTTCAAAATGAAATGCAGCATATAACTGTTATACTAAAGAGTACTGAAACTCTGAAATTGTTTAGAGGAAGTTTGAAGTCGATAGTGTAATATCTCTCTGTGTTTCTTTTTCTCTTTCTGTCTATAGTTAAATAAAGAGTTTCAGGCTGAAGAAGCACCTACGGTCATCCTGTGTATCAGCATGCAGTGGTTTAGAGAATGGGAGAACTTTGTAAAGGGCAAAGACAACGGTACACTCTCATACAAACTCACAAACGTGATACTGCTTATTTATTATTTAAAAAAAACATGCAGCAAAATGAATAATGTCAGTCTGTGGAATTTAGTTCACTGGCCTGAGGAATTTAAGTGTCTGTTTATATTGTACAACTATTTTTACTAGGGGTGTAACAATATATAGTGTCAGAATGTATCGCAATACAAAAACAATATGGATCGTGGATAGTGACAATATGTATTGTGTATAGTTCACCCAAAATGAAAATTACTGTGTGAGGAAAAAATTCAAGTTTACATAGTTTGTGTCAGTACTACATTAAACTACTATATATAATGTTGAATATAATGTATAATAATGTAATGGGGGAATATTTGTGGGTCCTGATAATGCCAAATGTCTTGTGTTACCAGTAAAAAGTGGCCTACATTATTTTAAATATATCTAGTCAATGACAGAGTGCAAGCATATTCATCTAAAATAATTCTGTACTTGCAGCTTCAGAATCATGAATATTTTTATTCTAGGTATCAACATTGTCCTGTGCATTGTGTTACCAGCACCAAGTCCAAGCCTATTCATTTCCACCCCCAATGTAATACCAAATTTAGCATTTTAATCAACAGTACATTTTTGTTAACCTTTTACCATATGTCTTGGAGTATTGCAATAATATCGTATCGTGACATGAGGGTATCATTATACCCCTAATTTTTACACATTCAGTTTGTATTTAAAGTCACTGTGAAATCAACATTAACGTTTCTTTTTTTAATGGAAATTTGCAGTATTTAGTAAAAGTAATCCTTTTTTTTTAATTTTTTTTTTTTAATTCATGTGCCCTCATAATCTTTAATCAAAAACATTAACATCCCCTTCCCCTTACAATGACCTCTCTTCTCTGTTGACGTGCAAACTAGCACTAGGACTTGGCAATAAGGTTGTCCAATGGCCTAACAAGCTTCAGTCCCTCCCCTCCAGAAACTTGTCACCCACATGAAACAATCGCAGCAATTAGCAAATGGCAAAAATCCAGTCAATTCCCGATGGACAAAATGAAGTCCCACACTATTTTTTTTTTTCTTGTTTGAGATGCCCTTTTACTTGCATTTACATTACAATAGGGGGAAAATCAGTAGCATTTTACAGTTAATGCTGATTTTAAAGGGATAGTTTACCTAAAATTTGTCCTCATGTTGTTACAAACCTGTATGATTTTCTTTTTTTCTTTACACAAAAGAAGTTGTTTTCATTATATGGACTAAAAACACTGAGACATTATTCAAAATATCTTCTTTATCTTTTTCTTGTGTTCCACAGAAGAAAGAAATGCATACAAGTTGAATGACATGAGAGTGAGTAAATGATGACAGAATTTTCATTTTTGGGTGAACTATCCCTTTAAGGCTTTGTGTAAAATACATTACAAAAGTCCATTTTACATTAGGTGATGTGTGTAATTTTTTTCTGATGTTATAGTACTCCCTAAAAATTATGAACTCTGAAACACATTCAAAACATCCCTCTGTTTGTTTGAATGTACCGACCAGCCTGACCACCCTCTGTATTTTCAAGGAAATGTTTGCTTATGCACTGTAAAGGTCATTATTCTTTTCCTCCCTCCGTCTCTGTCTCTCTCTCTCTCTCTCTCTCTCTCTCTCTCTCTCTCTCTTTCTGCTGGTTTAGAGCCGCCCGGCCCCATTGACAACAGCAAGATTGCAGTAATGAAAGGCGGACATATCCAGCTTAAACAGGGTATTGCCTGTCTACAAATTGACATGTCTGTGACTCATCTTGTGTCAAAACTTTGTCTGAGTCGCATGTGTGTGTGTGTGTGTGTTTGTGTGTGTGTCTTTGTATATACATAGTTCATTATCTATGGTTTGGTTTGCAGGAGCAGACTACGGGCAGATATCTGAAGAAACGTGGCAGTACTTGTTAAGTATTTATGGCGGTGGGCCAGAGATTGCAGTGCGGCAAACCATCAGCCCCCCAGACACTGACACGCATGGTGAGAGGAAGATAGAGGCAGAGACTAGAGCCCTCTGAAATGGTAAGACACAGACACAGTGACCTCAAAAAACAATTTGAACACTAAGCCACACTTTTATGTATGTTTGTTGCCAATAAGATTTTTTTCTAAAGAATTTAGCAAGGAAGCATTAAATTGGTCAGTAAAGGTATTTATATTGTTACAAACAATTTATATTTCAAATAACTGCTGTACTTTCGAACTCTCTATTTATCAAAGAATCCTGGGAAAAAAAAAAAAAAAAAAAAAAGGTTTCCACAAAATTTTATACCGAGAAGGTGAAGTTAGTTCTGAGAAAAGCTCTAGCATCATTAATACCAGACATGTTTCGTCAGCATATGGTACAGACTGGTATGATGCAGACAGGCTGATTAATCACCATCTACATAGCTATTATAATCTATGCTTTAACACTACATTGATGTTTTTTTTTTTTTATGTTTTACAGGAGCTTCTCTGTCCCCTAGATGATTTTACAAATAAAAAAAAGTATTGTATTTAGGTCATCCTAGGGGACAGAACAACTCCTGTAGTTGAAGAATCCCCCATATATTTAATAATGTTGTTTTTGATAGGTTTTGTTTGTTTCTTTGCTCTACTGTAGGTGATGAAGACCAACATGTGGATGACACTGCGCTTAAATTTCTGTCTTACAAACACTTCGTGAGCATTTCTGTGGATCTGCTATCTGTGACTGACAGAGCTCTCCTATCATAGGAAAGGGTCTTATTTATTAAGTGAATAAATCTATTATCAGACACGCACATAAAACATATTTAGGTAACACTTTACAATAAGGTTCATTAGTTAACATTAGTTAATAATACATTATTAAAGGGTTAGTTCACCCAAAAATGAAAATTGTCATTTATTACTCACCCTCATGTCGTTCCACACCCGTAAGACCTTTGTTCCTCTTCCGAACACAAATGAAGATATTTTTGATGAAATCCGATGGCTCAGTGAGGCCTCCATTGCCAGCAAGATAATTAAAACTTTCAGATGTCCAAAAAGGTACTAAAAACATATTTAAAACAGTTCATGTGAATACAGTGGTTCAACCTTAATATTATAAAGCGATGAGAATACTTTTTGTGCGCCAAAAAACGAAATAACGACTTTTCAACAATATCTAGTAATGGCCGATTTTAAAACACTGCTTCAAAGCTTCACGAATCTTGTTTCAAATCAGTGGTTTGGAGTGCCAAAGTCACGTGATTTCAGTAAACAAGGCTTCGTTACATCATAAGTGTTTCGCAATTTCAATAGTTCACGTGACTTTGGCAGTTTGATACGCGATTCGAAACACTGATTCGAAACAAAAGATTCGTAAAGCTTCGAAGCAGTGTTTTGAAATCGGCCATCACTAGATATTGTTGAAAAGTCGTTATTTTGTATTTTTTGGTGCACAAAAAGAATTCTCGTCGATTTATAATATTAAGGTTGAACCACTGTAGTCACATGAACTGTTTTAAATATGTTTTTAGTAGTTTTCTGGGCATCTGAAAGTGTCAGTTATCATGCTGGCAATAGAGTCCTCACTGAGCCATCGGATTTTATCAAAAATATCTTAATTTGTGTTCTGAAGATGAACGAAGGTCTTACGGTTGTAGAACGACATGAGGGTGAGTAATTAATGACAGAATTTTCATTTTTGGGTGAACTAACCCTTTAAAATCAAGAGTTGTATTTGGTATCATTAGTTAATGCACTGTGAAGTAACATGAACACATAAACTGCTGTATTTTTATTAACTAACGTTAACAAAGATTAACAAATACAGTAACAAATGTATTGCTCATGGTTAGTTCGTATTAGTTAATACATTAACTAATGTTAATAAATGAAACTTATTGTAAAGTGTTACCCATATTTAACATTCATGAACGAGCTTCATTCATGTGTGCTGTTGATATGCTTGTTTCTGTTGTCAGTGGGACTAAGGGCAATGACGTAAGCCTTTCTTAGTAGTGCAGAGGTAAATACATAATGCATCAAGCAGGACACATTCGAACTCTCACTCAAAATCTTTGTTAGAGCTCTTTGCTGACGTCTGCCTAGGCAAAATAAGGCTTGAACTTAGTATCTGCATGTTCAAAGAAGCTTTCTTTGCCACCCAACTCCACTATATCATGATAATTCATACTACAAATGTGATGAAATCATGAAATCAAGCATGTTAGCACTGTGAGGGTTTTTTTTTTTTTTTTTTTTTTTTTTTTTTTTTGTGTGTGTGATGAATCATTGAAACATGATGGTGTTGATGGTGTTGAAGGCTTTATCTGTTCAGCACTATTATAAAGCGAGTTCTGTTTACATTCCAACTCGCTTCCTATTTCCGAGATCTGAGAAAACAATTTCCATCAATACTTAACAATCAAGTAGCGTGTTCATGTTCACGCTAGCCACTAAATCATGATCTTTGGATACTATGGAATGAATGAGATTTGATGTTGCAGATATATGCCGGTTTCAACACTTTTGCATTGGAAGTTATAATTCAGGCATTAAACTGATTCATCTTAAGTAGGAATAGGATGTGACGTCATAGGTGACTTTGCCTTTTCATGTTAATAGTAAAAGTTTTGTTTAATCTAGAACTGTTTACTCAATGCTACTGAAATTTGACCGCAACTATTATTACCCAATATAAGATTTCAATATTAAAAGCTCAGGATGTGTTTGCCATTAAATATTACGTTTTGTTTTAATGCACTTTAAAAAAAATCCTCAGTTTTGACAGTTTTGAAATCCCATCTGTCCCAATAGAAGGAAGTGAATCCTTCCCGGATATCCCCATCTCGGCATCCCAACTCTGGCACAGGGTTGCGTAAGCTACTATATTTGACATATTCAGTATTAAATGGTCTTCACATTTTTCACAATTTCCTCAGACTGGAAAAACATGCATTAACTGCTTACTCAACATGCTTCTTGGTGTGCTGTCTGTTAAAAGCTGCATCGTTTATATTTCACAATGTTTTAGTGATGCAGCCCCACAGCCCCAAATGAAACTAAACTACTTTTCTAAGGGAACGTGCAATGAGGCGTATCAGATGTGTTGGAAATGCTAATAGAATGCCGTTAAACTATTCTAGTTTAAGTGTGTCATTTCGAACATATTCTTTGTACATAAAAAATGTAACCGTTTTTATTTATGAATGTCTTTTCTCATAAGCAAACGGTCAGAATTGTGGAGAATTGCTGAGTTGTGTATAGGACAACATGGTCTGTTACATATTTTGTTGCAGGAACTTAAAAATTCCAAGGTAACTCCTGATGTAATGCCTTTTTAACTTAAGTGATTTAAATGTTAAGATCTGTCTGATTTGACAAATAGAAATAAAGCCTGTTCTTTCTCCACAGTGTCTATTTCTTTCGTTGATTAGTTTTTATATAACTTAGTTCTTTTATCATATTACTGTGATTCCCAGAATTGTCTTCCTCATCTTTGAGCAATGGTTGTGATGAGGATTACGTTCATGACTAGCCTGATCCAGTAATAAACTTCAGATCCGTTTTGCGTAACCTAAACCCATGCCCACACTTGTTAAAGGGATCGTTCACCCAAAAATGAAAATTCTGTCATCATTTACTCACCTTCAAGTTGTTCCAAACCTGTATGAATTTCTTTCTTCTGCTGAACACAAAAGAAGATATTATGAAGAATGTCAGAAACAAAACAGTTTATGGTCCCAATTGACTTAAATAGTTTTTTTTTTTTCATACTATAGAAGTCAATAGTTTCGTTTCCATTACCCTTCAAATTGTGAATTGAAAATACGTCAATTTCGCAAAAACTCCAATATATCGCAAAAAAGTTTTTATACTCGCATGAGGTGGTTTTTCAGGCAATTCGAAAAAGGAATATTTTGCAAAACTGCAATGGAAACCTTTCGCATTTACAGTTCGTGTACGTAAAAGTCGATCATTCTTTAAAGATGGCGCGGTATGTTTGGACAGAAGACGAGACAGACGTCTTTAATAAACTCATAAAAGACAAAAGAATAATGGATATACTGGATTCTGAACAACAAAGAAATGCCACAATTTATCAAGACTTCAAAGAAGATAGGAGGGAGAAACACCCAGAAACACCTCATACGTGGCTGCTCCCAAATATAAGGGGTTTTCCTTGTCATTAATGCTTGGATAACATGCCTACTTCTCCTTTGTTAAAAAACAATGGCTAGTGCAGTGGCCGCGATATACTTGAACCTACTAACATCCGTTTTGGAATGACTTATCGTGAGAGGAAAAAAATGTTTTAGTCGCATGACTTTAGTTTTTTATCAACATTTAAAAAATATCACAAAAGTTTTGCACAAATCTGTAATGGAAACCCGGCGAATTCTTCAAAATATCTTCTTTTGTGTTCAGCAAAAGAAAGAAATACAGGTTTGGAACAACTTGAGGGTGAGTAGCCTAAATGATGACAGAATTTTCATTTTTTGGTGAACTATCCCTTTAAAGCTACAATATGTAATTTTTTTGCCGCTAGAGGTCGCCTATTTAAAACAAAGGCGTAGCTTGAGTGCGGATTCTTGGGAGATGTCGTCTTCACCTCACAGTCAGTGGAAAAGAGTCGGGACGGGACTCGGACAGAAATCATGTTCATGGATAAGATTATTAACGTTACTGTAGTATGAAGCAGAGCAGGGCGAGTGATATTGGAGCTGAACGAGGCCGCTGAAGCGATTGCCAATGAGAGACGAACGCGACACACGCCTCGAGAGCAGTGGAGCTCTATGCCGCAGTCGCTTCCATTTCTTCCGGTCAAGCGTATGAGGTAACACCGCGCTGTTTATCATATTAGAGACATTTGAGTGTGTTGAAAATGATGTTATAACGTTACTCTGAACGTTCGCTCGGCGGCTGCTGTGAGACTTGTTGCACACTGCAGTAAGCTAGATCGATATAAGAATATCATAATAATAAATGCTGGGTGGCTTGTGTTGATAAATGGCTTGCAATTAATTTTAAAACGTATTGTATGATGGAGAAAATGCTGTATTAGCCATTTGACAAAATACTTTTTCTCTAAGGCATGGTAAAATCGTGGTAGAAAATCAAGAAAACTAGATTTAAACAATAAAACTAAACGTGTTGAGATATAACAATAATTCGTTTTCTGTCTATAAATGTAACCAAACCGTTGTTCCCTTGTCTAATAAAATAAAACCGGAAATCGAGGGTAATGCAGATATGACGCCATTGACAGGCGACTCCCGGACACGTCCCGTATCCTTGGTTAAAATAGCGATTTTAACACTATTTACAAATAGTTGGAAACATTTAGGTATATTGTAAGTAGTACTCAACTGAAAAAAATATATAACACTGGCCTAGTGGTTTTTGGATATTTTACAAGTAGCCCCTCACTGCAGAACAGTCGAGATCCAGGGGGCGGAGTCGGGTAGGTTAAGGGATATGTAAAGTGGGAGGAGTTGGATCTAGATCTTGTGTTCTGCAGTGAGGACCATCTCTATTTTACTGCAAAAAATTTACATATTGTGCCTTTAAGTAGTTTCTTAACCAGGATCCTTTTTTTTTTTTTTTTTTTTAGCTGAAGATTTCAAATTAATTCTTTAAAATAAATTGTTTTAGTAGTGTTTTTGTTTTATACTGGACACTGACAATATACCCTGCAGTGTTATTTTAGTACTAGTATTTATATAATATAGTATTTATTAATATTTTGATTAGCTTTCTTTTTTTTCTGTTTTCATTTGAATTTTAATTTAGGTTTTAGTAATTCTATTATGTGCTTTTGTCATTTTTGTTAGTTTTTGGTTTATTATACATTTCTATTTGGCTTTAACTTATTTTATTTCAGTTTTAGTTATTTTAGTAATTTTAGTACTTCAACTTAAATATTTATAAGGTTAAGTTGAAGTTTTTCCATCTGATTTCATCTTTATTTAATTAATCATTAAAGTTTTAACAGTCAATTAAAAGTATTTTTAGTAGCTTTAAGTAACAATAACAACACTGAATCTACAACATAAATTGGACAACTCTCAGCTTTTTCCCTGTTTTTCTTAATGCTTTTTATTCTCTACATGCTAGCTGCTACCTATGTAAAATTATATCTTTATTATTATTATTATGTATAAAAAAGAAAAAAACACAAAAGTCTAGTTTTTAGGCTAAGCTATTTCCATGGGTCCATCACTTATCATATCAACTGCGTCCTAAAATTTTCAAGGATCCATATTTAGCTCCCCATGCTGAAGAATGTCTACTCAAAGTTACCTTAAGGCTCGGGGCTCTCTTCATCTTGTTCATCTTAATCACCACTTCATACATGCCCCCAACCCCCACCCCTTTCTCCATCCTCTCTTTGTCCTCAGACAGCCCCTGGAATATTGCTTCAACTGCCTCGTATAAACCAAATAATCTCAAAGGGAAGGTGAATATTTATGTGACAGAGCTCATTATCATTGTTGATGTCATTATAAGTCCTCTGTTTTTCTGTTTGCAGGCTGAAGAAAGGAGAGCACAGGAGGAGGAGAGAAGGATGCGGAGAGCTGCAGACCACCCATCTGAGCGCCTGTCTTGTCTGCCGGGGAAAGGATTGTAATTTTCAGCCCGAAGTGAGTCGTCATTCCTCTGTTTTTGCGCAATTGCTGCATCTGGCTTTTATTATCTAAAGGGTAATTTCAGGAAATAAGCATGCTTTGTGTATAACGTAGACAATAACATCTTGCTGGCTTGGTCCTCTATGTCTATAAACATTAGCATGTGTGGTACTAGCTGGGCTGCAGAAACATCTGGCAGCTCTTTTGTTTAACACAATAGATAAATATTGCATTGGTGAGTCTAAATGATCAGGTTATTGTTAGTCAAGATTCTGTTTACAGTGTGTTTACTTTAAATGATAGTAACATGGAAAGAATTCACATCCTTGGTTCGAAAAAACCATAAATAATATATATGGTATGAATTTATGGTTTGATTAGAAGTAACATTACTATACACAGAGGTGAAAAAACATTTTCACAGTAAAGATAAACATTGTAGTAACTGGTTGCTAAAAAGCCCTTCCTGCTTTAACACTTAGAGGTGTAACATTTATCCATATATCTTATAATCTTCACTAATCACAAACTCACCTTTTTTATGCAGATGAGGTGAGATTGTTGTGCTTTCTGCTTAGATTTAATGCGTGTGAACACCCTATTTGTTATGCTGTTTTTGAAAGTTTCATATTCATATTCAAGTGTATTGAAATGGACTTTCTCTTATTTCATTTAATTGCTAAACACAATTGCTTTGAAAATGACATGAATCAACATGTAATCTGGAGGTATCTGCAGTCTCCAAGGAGTAAATCAGCAAACCTCAAATGTCTATGCTATAAAAGAGATTCCCTTCAGTAATCTCAGACACAAAGGCAGCAGGCAAGAGGCGTTACCGATGAGCTCAGAGCAATGTTGTCATCCAGGGCAACATTGCATGAGTTAATAACCTCATGGCTGTGAAATGAATTTTTAATAGACCTTGTTATTAACATTTCAGTGTGTGCAGAGCCTGTGCATCTCTGTCAGCCTGTCACAGCTCGAGTGCTCAAAATGATAAAAGTTATTCAGGTTATTAACACACACACACGTTAGGTTTCGGTATCTTTGTGGGGACTCTCCATAGACATAATGGTTTTTATACTGTACAAACTAATTTCTATCCCCTAACCATAACCATACCCCCTAAACCTTTCCATCACAGAAAACTTTTTGCATTTTTACATTTTTAAATAAGCATCATTTAGTGATCATTAACCCATTTCCAGGGGTGCACATAACTGGTGCGCAGGTGCGAATGCGTGGTAAAAACAAATGATGCGTACCAGAAAACGTGGAGGGAAGCGCTTTTGAGTACCAGCATTTTTGGGGACAGGGACACGTTTACTTACAGGAGTAGGATTTTTCTCCATCTCTGGTAAGATAGCAATCATGATGATAAGTGTGTTCATGAATTATTAGGGGTGCAACGGATCGCAGTTGATCCGTGATCCGTACGGATCAGGTCCTGCGGTTCGGCATGCATGTGATTTGCGGATTAACTGCTAAGTTTAACCATCATAATGTGAAAGTTTATCATTTGGACGTGTTTTGTCTTGCCAATTCAAAAGATTTTAAATGCGGAAGAAGAGTTGAAAATTGGGATTTGTGTGCCTCACACACCTGAAACGCACGCACACATTGAGAGAGAGAGAAAGAGAGAGAGAGGCTTTCAGACAGCGCTCGAACACCAAATACTTCTTTCACGTTTACTTGCACTTGAACGGACACATACACACAAAATTTTGTCAAAATACCCGTCTCGGCAAGTATTCTCTCGGTTATGTCATAAGTGAACAGTTGAGAAAGAAACCGGATGTGTGTCAGTTTATTCGGTCTGCACATTCGGCCTTAAAGTGACAGCAGCCTAATATTCCTGCTGTTGTCTGTGTCATTTGTGTTAATAAAATAAAAACAAAATATCATCATTATCTACCATGTTCGAGAGCAAAGAAGATAGTGAGGAGAGCAGTCAGAAGGAAAGTGATGACAACAACTTGTAGGATATAAGTGTTGTGTAAAGTTTGAGTACTAACAAAGTCCCTTTAAGACAAGTCATTTCACTTGGCGGCCATCTTTTTCAGCTCCTATCTCTTTGAATGGGGAAACATCAAATTCTCCAAAGCTGTTTGCCAAGCTTTCGATTAAATTTCATATTTGAGATCACCAATGAAATCTGACAACAACTGTCTCATAAATTTTGTTTCTAAATGCTCGAATCATGACAAAAAACTGTATTTTTCAGGCTGGATCAAGCTAATGCGCATGCGCAGTCCCAAATGCGCGTCTCTTGTGACTGTTTCTATAGAAGCCGGAGCTTCTAACAGCCGCTGCAATGATGCGATGACTTTACCAATCGGCGAATGGCTCTTATTTAGAAGGCGGGACTTATTCCGCCATATTGCGCGTTGCACTTTCTCCCATTCAAAACAATACGAGTGACGCGTCTTGTGTTATTCTATAGTCTTTGGTACTAAGCAACATCTCCAGGTGATCCCTTGAGAATCAGACCAAAAAAGTTATGTGCACCCCTGCCCATTTCCCTCGTGGGGACCGCTGGCTGGTCCCCACAATGTAGGTGATCTCAGGTTTTACTATCCTTGTGGGGAAAACACCTAATGTTGTAATCTACATTTATATCCTTGCAATGGAATATAAAATAATTGAGCGGTTGCATGAGGTATTGGTTATAGGTATTAGAGATTGTATCTGAGATTTAGAGTTTGTATTAATTTAATAACACAGTTAAATGTAGGGTTTTTTTTTCAGCAAATCTGAAGATGAATATCTATTTTTACTGTACATTCAAATGTAGAATGACTGATTTTTAGCATAGTAGTCAGCAGCATCTGACTGCACAGTCTTTTACCCAGAGTTCTTGTAAACAGCAGTCTACATTAGTTTAAAGTTCATTGTTATGAGATGCAGATTATCTCAGATGCCATCAGACGACACAGCTGAACGTATTATGTTTCTTTCCCCAGGCTGGATAATGGTCCGAGAGATGTGCGTGGACTCATGACACCACCGAGACTTTAGCAACAATAGCGACAATGATCAGAGTCACACCCAGGATTCACAGGGTGGTAGAATACAGCTTCACTGATCTTTGACTAGGGCAAAATGCAGACTTTATTAACTTCTGATATTCTATACTTATATGATAAAGTAATGGGAGTTTAAAGCAAAGTAAGTAAGGTGTGGTACTGCATTTTTTAGATTAAACACTCATCTCCGAAATCATATTCCAGTTGTCATATTTCTAACCAAGACTAAGAATCTATCAGAAATATTAATGACCATGTTTCAATATTTGGCACTACACTTACTATTGAACTTGTAACCTTGTCACCTTTCAGTAATTCCATTGCGGTCCTCAGTCCAGCTCTGATCTATTTGTGGTCTGCAATACACATGCTACAACGATTTGACTCATAGTCCTTCTGTCTTTTCTTGTCTCAATGTATCCTTTTCAGTTTTCATCTTGTACTCCACCTTGTAATTGTCATTACCTCCAGGCGAGGGTTTGAACAAAAAATTCCTTGGAAAGATATATAGACTTGGCTGCTTTCTCACGCTTTCTTTTTTTCCCGTATAGCTCTTTTCACACGGACATGCTCATTATTTGCCATCATATGTTGACTCCAACTGCATCCAGTGTTTCTTAAATGACAGCCGGTGCTTGAATGAGTAAAGGCCTCTACACTGCAGACATGTGCTTCAGTGTATACCTGATAAAAGGTTGCCATTTAGGGAGAAAGTTTTTTGTTTAAGCAAATTGCGTCTGACGACATTCTCGACATATAGAAATGGGTTGTGCCATTTGCACACAGCTGATTGATATGTGGAGTGTTTCTGGCTCACAAAGAGGCCAGACGTCAATGGACATGTCCCATTTGCCAGAGAATTCTCAGCAGGACTACCACAGACTCTCAGGCCTCCACTATACTTCCTCTTTCTCTGATGCGGAGGACTGCTGCGATGACATCACAAGCACAACCTCTTCCTCATCCTCGGACTATCTCGGAATAGACTGTTGACACTTGTGGTTTTAGAGTTTTGCAGGTTACTGATACCTTGTGCCAAATATTGCCATTCCCTTTGGCTCCAGATTCAGTCACTCACCCAATGACAATGAAATATGCTTAGTCTGCCCAAATTAAACCTTGTGTCTTGACTATTATGGAAAGGGGTTGTGTTCTCATCATGTCCACAATTTTGTTCCTACTCCAATTTGAGCAACAAACCCATCACTGTCAGGGAAAATCGATGTGTCTATAATAGAATCACATTTTCTTTTATCATTATGGATGGAAATCCAGTTTGGAAATATGAATGTACATTCTAAAAATAAAGCATTCAATTATGTAAAGATCTTAACGCTGTTGGTTTCTTCTGGGAGGAACAAAAACCTTCACAATGGACTTTGAAATGATGGTGTTTTAAGGTGCTGTCAAATTTACTATTGTTTGGCAAATTTTCACAAGTGCAATCCAGTCATTTTAAAAGGAATCCATACAATCAGGGATTTCACTGATAGATTTCGCAGTGGTTTCCTAGGGAGTATGAATGCTCACCTTCTCTTTCAAGATGCTTTAGCCTGTAGTTAGCACACCCAGGGAATGACAAGGTACTGAAGAGATGTACTCTCATACGGAATGTTTGAGGCTGAGTTGAAATCTCCATTTCTAATCTCCATCATAGTAGTGTTGTCACAATACTGGAATTTTTAACTTCTAGTTGGTTATGCAAATTTTCTGCGTCGAACAACAGAAAGCTGATTGGTGCTTCATACACACAACATTCAACATTTTTGCCTGCAAAATTTCAGTAATTTTTCCTATTCATTTCTTTATTATCCAAGAAAACATTTTAAAGCTCTGTTTAAACTGTATTGCTTAAACCAATACTAAGTTGAGTCTAATAAACTCAAGTCACATGGGTTTAATACTGATTAATTCCCATCAAGACTTCTGTGTTGCTACAGTTAAATGATTTAAGATCTGATTTAATGAATTTCAAGAAAACGGATTAATCAGTTTGTAATTTTATTGTTGTAATAAAGAACACTGCTTGCAGCTGTGGCAATAAAAAATGTATAGACTAAATGCTGTCTACAGTAAGACTTTCAAAGAACGGGGTGGAAAGGTATGTATAGCAGCCCGGTTGAAATAAAGAAATTAGCTCTTGAACTGAAGTTTGTTCCTTTTTCCATTTGTTATCCTTGTTCAACTCCACAATACACCTTAGTCGAGCTAAATCAAACAAACAAAACAATATTGGTATTCGCAAGGAATTCAAATTTATACAAAATGGTATGAATTTTCAACCAGGTACTAAAACAGCCAAAGACAAAAATATAAAAAGAATGCAAAAATACAACAAACAGCAACTAAATGTCCTAAATTTACTCAAAAATTACCGTGTTTAACTGAATACTTGCTAAGACGGATATTTGACCATTTAAGTGCAATAAGCCACAAAAGAGAACTAAATTTGGTACTCCCGAGCTGTATGAGAAGCAGCTTTATGTGTGTGTCACTAGATCAGTGGTGTGCGCACTTTTGGTGTGAGTGCAAAACCTGCGGCAATGAGAAGAATAATGTGAAATACCCGCAACCATGACGAAATTCAGGACCTGTAACACCAACACTATTCAACGGCACAAATGAGACGAGTGAGTGAGAAGAGGCAGGTGTGTATCAAAAACTGTCAGTTCGCCATTGGAGAGAAGAGAGAGCGAGAACGCGTTGCTGGTATTTTTTGACAACACTATACCATAGAAATTCTAAGTAATCTTGATCTGCTCTGCACCATGGGAACATCCTCTCGATATCACACATCAAGGCCACTGAATGCTGTCTGAACCACAAAAGAATGCCAGTCAGGCTGTTCATCAGGTCAGGGCCTCTAAGTAGAAGATCATTTAAGCTGGTTCCCTTGTATCTGGCGGAGCAGTCAAAGACTACATGAAATTTCCCTGGCTTTTTCAAGTGATACACCCTATGATGAGGGATGTACCATTTTTCTCCTCCTTTTCCTTCATCAAGGACTCTTTCTGTGTCACCGTTTCCTATTACCTTTTCAATGAACTTCACATAAAGTACTCCTTATCCTACACTAATCTCTGCTTGAAATGTTGAACTCTCACAACAGGAAGAGGCTTGTCATTTGGAAGTCTTTGCTTGAAGGGAAGGGGCATTTCCAAGTGGTTGTCTTTGTTCATTCTGATGTTTTCTCCTAGTTTGTTCAAAAACACAATGTCCTCTTGAGACACTACCCTTGCGTATTTATTAGTATCTCTGAAAACCGACTCCAGCACTTTGACGACATCTGCAGGCATTACAGAAGAAATCTCCTTGATAGCTACTCTAACACAGGCTAACATCACTTTGTGACTCATGGTGCGGCAAGGAAGAGCCCACAATGCTCCATCCGAGACCCATGCGAACAGCGTATGGCTTGTTGTCTGCTCCAAGTATCACTTCTCTAGGTGCCAAAGCTCTGGAACAATTATATCCTATTCATAGACCAACCTCACAATCTTGAAGTGGGGAAATTTTATCTGTCAGAGTAGAGAGATTTTTGCAAGTTTGACTCGGAATGCTCTTTATATAATGAACGGCTGACCATAGCGATCCTGAAGTCTTTTCCACACATCCTTGTATGCTTCCTCATCGCTTCTGTAAAAGATGCCTTCTAGAGTTTTCCTTATACTATCTTTGATGGCTTGTGCAAGGTCAGCATTAGGAGGTGGCGATGACGCTTTGCCATTGAGTGTTGAACTAATTGAGAATGAATACACAGGTTCTTGTGTAGGAATGCTTGGTTGCTGCAGCCCATCATTCTGGTTAGTCATACATATCTAGTCTTGCTCTAGCTGCTCTTACCTCCCTTATCACCAATCTTTCCAACCCACTCATTTGAGCATCAAGTTCTCTCCTTTACCTCTTTTCTAGAAGTTGTATTCTTTCCATTTGTTCCTTTTCCTCTACTATCGGTGCATATTCTGCTTCCTTTGCTGCAAGCTCTGCTGCTTGCCTCTATTTGTATAGCTATCATCATGGAGTTCAGTGAGGGTTGACTTATGGGTGTACTCGACTTGGAGCTGATACATGGGACCGCAGAACTCGATCAAGCAATTCGGGAAGATGCCTCTTTACTCTTTCACCATCAAAGTCTCCATCAACTAGTGTTGTAGTACTTGAGACCGGTCTTAAGACCATTCTTGATATTTATATTATAACAACTGATATTAGCAATTAAGCAATATCACAAGAAATTGCAAATGTGATATTGATTTTTTTTTACAAATGTTCAATAAACAAAATTGTATTTTTTAAAACGAATTAATCTCCACATTATTTATGCATTTGTAATTGTACCAATTTAGATGCAACTTCTGTTCCACCTCTGCAGTGTAAAGATGAACTTCATGAATTTAAATTGATTGGTAACAGCTCTATAGTGTCTTATTATTCTAATTGTAATTATTAATTAAAAATAAGACATTTCTGCAGTAAATGTGGATCTTTCAGATGGATTTGAGGAGTGCTAGTCTGGTCTTGGTCTTGACTCGGTCTTGACTTGCCTTGGTCTTGGTCTTGTCTTGGTCTCAACCCCTCAAAGTCTTGGTCTCGACAGTCGACACACACTGGTCTTGGTCTCGACTTGGTCTCGGTTTAGGTGGTCTTGACTACAACACTACCATCAACACCTGAGATCCTCTCGTAAGCTATCTTTACAATGTCACAGCATCAGTCTGCCTTCTTGTATCAGTGGGTGGAGTAACGTAACTTCGAACCCTTATTTATGCATTCATTACATTGTCTCCTTCTTTTTCCAAGCATAAGTATTGTTAGTTGACTCTCAGGAATGTCTGTTTTCAGCTGCCCTATTGCCTTTCGAGCCTCAGCTTTCCATTGCTCATATGCATGCATAAGCCTCTTTTTGATACACGAGCATCTCTTTACACCTTGAAATGATTTTCTATCTCACCGTCTGTATACCTGTTTTGAGAAGGTAGGATTTTTAATGTTTCCATTTCCTTCACAGGAGTGCACAACTTGGACCCTTGGTCCACCAGTGAATGGAAACAATGGTAGTAAGCTCTTAATGTAGGTTGAAATAAAGAAATTGGCTCATGCACTGATTTTTATGTGTGTCCCTTTTTCCATTTATTATCCTTGTTTAACTCCACAACACACCTTACTCGACTCCACAACACCATAAGGAATACACATTCATACAAAATGAAAATAATCTGCTATTTAACCACAAAATTACAAAATTAGGACTAACATCGAATGTAAATAACATAATGTTACTCGTAAATCAAGCAAATACATATAAAACATGCATAATTACAAGATATACCACATATAAATGCATACACTAACCTTATGTCCTTTTCAACAAGGTATATATCAGCCAAAGACCAAAATACGAAAGTAATGCAAAACTAAAACAACAAGCAGCAACTGACCTAAATGTAATGTAAAGTGCCTTTACTCTTTTAAATATGTCTCCGTCTGAGCGATCTCTCTCCTTCTTCTACCCTTTGCTCTCCCGTCTCTTTCCTGAGAACCGCGTTTCAGAATAAAAGTCTCTATAATAACAGAGGGCAAAATAACATTTCAAAATAAAAGAAACATAACTAATATTAAGAGAAAACATAATTACGATACATAATGTTAGAATAATTTATATATAATTTATACATCATATTAGAAAGGATGCAAGGTCTAGAGATGCATTTTTTAAAAGTAAAATTTTTTACTTCATTCCCACAGAATGCATTTTTGCATAGGGCCTACCGTGCTACTTTTCTATTATTTTTTCATATAAACATGCACTAGACTAACGTTTTGAGTGTTGCACTTGCGTCTTTTGCAGTGTTTTTTAAATGTTTAATGAACCGTTCACAATAACGCATTTTTTTTATTCTACTGCTCTGATTTTTTCATTGTTTTTCTGTAACATGCGCTAGACGGTAGATCTTTTGACCGTTGCACATTGATGGAGACTGTGGTGTACACCGTAAGTTTTTAAATGCTTAGCTTAAATGTGAAATATTGATAAATAATCCTCATAACAGCTGTTGAGACAGCATTCCTTACGTCAAGACTTTGAAAGCATGAGATCCCACCCACCCTTCAGAGCGCTTCCCAAAGCCACACCTCCTTCAAAACACATGATGAATGCACAAAGCAGAGTCTGCAAAGAGTCACGAGATGAGAGACGGTGTTAAATAACCTCATGTCTCAAAGCACATAACCTTACAGTAATAATGAACATAACTTACAGAGCTCTTACTTGTACCATCTGACTGCAGCAGATTAATTTCGCCGTTGATAGTGTTGAAATAGAAACAAATAAATCCGAGTCTGAGGACACAGAACAGCACGGGTTGCCATCTCATAATTACGGTATATGACATGGCATGAATACAGCTTAAGCTCATTGTTTTGGTTCAGGAGCAACTGTAAAAGGTGGCTGCTGTTTGTTTTTGGAGCTCTGTGACTGTCTATCTACACTCTGCATAGCCATGTCCTTGCGAGCAGGGTGCGCGGAGGTATGGAAATATGTATATTGACAGGCAGGTAGGACATCAGTCCGAATGTAATGATTGGACGAACATTTTTTGGTCCTGAGACTTCCACAAATGATATATGTACATGTTTTAATATTTAGACCACTTCTTTTATTGATTGTTATCAGGATGTGAAGAGAGTTTCAATCTGTATAACAAAAAGTGTTTATAAAAAAATTCCTATACTCTACCTCAGTTCTTCAACTTAAAAAAAGTAAGTGTCCAGAGACCTTTAGTTTTTTTTCATTCCATCGTGTCTGCGTGTCTGTCTCAACTCAAACAGGGCATCATATTCTTCAAAATCTGTGCCTGCAGGGGAAGGCAATCGAAGATGACTCTTAACTTGGTTGAGAAACACAGTTTAACTTAATGCAGCTGTACTGAGACTGTAATAGGAAGTTGGTTCTGTTCAGTTTTCAACACTTAAGAAATACTTTCTTTTTCTTTTCTTCATTTTTTCTTTTTTCTATTTGACTGTTTTAGGCTATATTTTTACATGTCATAGCCTATGTAGTGACATCCAAAGCCATAGTAAGAGCTTGGGGAAAAAACACTGAAGTAGCAGATTGGTATTTCATGGCATTTTAATATTTGAAAACAGATTGCAAACAATTTCAACTCGATAACATGCTTCAGCTGTCCTCCTAGAAAAATGTACTTTACTTGTACCCAACTATACAAAATGAATAAACATTTGTGGTTTATTATGATTTCTTCTATCAGTCTGTTTTTCCACAATCATTAATATCCTATTAAAAATACTAATGTCAAGCTATTTTCCAGCATAATCAGTGGGCATGGGACCCCAAACATAAAAACAGTAAACACAAGGGTTAAATTTTTTTCTCGTTTAAATTTGTATTCCAATTGAAATGTGGTGGAGGTTCTTTTGTTAAAATGAATGTAAGTAAGATTTCTTCAGTTCCTTATGTCTCACCCTATCCTCATATGGGACATGTGTGTCATCACATGGGCAGGAAGTCTGCACGTCAGTGAAAGTTTTTTGCCAGGTAGTGAGTGATTGGGGAAAAGGCTGGACCAAACGGTCTGGGGTTCGCATATAAAACCTTCTCCAAATACGTCTCCATCATATTCATATCATACACAGACTCGGTCTGTTTAAGTCAAGATGCTCGGGAGCGATGTACTGTTGTGCTTCATCTTCTACAGCACGCTCTTAATCTTAAAGATGTACATTATTGCCATCATTACGGGACAAGTGAGACTTCGGAAAAAGGTAAGTTGTGAAACTTATTCAAAATACTTTTCATTACTGCAAACACACCGCTAGCGAGGCGACAGAATCACTGCAACAGTCGCGTTCATTATAATGCAAACATTTCTTTGTTGTGTCGAGCGAGAAAAAGGTTTCTATTTCGAATAGAAATAGTCTGCATATTGCAACTGTCTGGATTAACTTCTGAAATAAATGAATGTAGTTGCTCAGAGATATGCTTTCATAGAATGGCTTGACATCCTAGACAGATGTAAAAACCTACTCGTTTTTGACAGGCGTTTGCTAATCCCGAGGACGCCGAGAGACACGGAGGTGTGCAGTTCTGCCGCATCGATCCATATGTGGAACGCTGTAGGAGGTAGGAGCACAACTCTACTACACACTTGCCCTAAATTCAGCATCTCTGTGATTTTATGTTTAATTTCACTAATTAGAGTGTATAGGTTCAGTCCGCATGCCTAATTGACAACAAACGTATACAATGTTAACAAATGCATTTTTTGCCATGTTACACAAGCTAATGCATGCCACTATTTATGAATTTCTGTAACATTAGATATGGCCTACTAATGAAACAGATTTACATTAAAGAATATACCAAGATTAACTGTAATAGGTTTTCATTTTTGAAATTTCTACACTGTATAAATTGTATAAAATTGTATAAATTGTAAATTTCTTCTTACTTTTGTTATCAGATATGTACATTAGATGGTTTTAAATTGGGCCTATACATATTTACACTTTAAAGCATTATTTTTGCATTAGTTTTGTGTGTAACTCTGATGGTACGCTGTCACTGTAAGTTTTACAGTGAATTTCTGGCAACCACACCTGCCTGTTGTTGTTGTTGTTGTTGTTTTAATATATATATATATATATATATATATATATATATATATTATATTACTATGTACAGTATTTACTATTTACTGTATATTTTCCATGTAGGCTACATGTTTTCCATTAATCTTCATAAATTAGTTTTCATTTATTGTGTTCACATGGGTTCCATTTTCTGACTGGAGAAATTTTTCAAAATTAGTGTTTCTTGTCTATAAAAACATTGCGTGTCTATAGACCCTTTTTACATACTGTAATGGTGTGTTTCACACTTATCAACATGACAAATCTAATGCTGCTGTGAGGGTGTTTCTAAAACAACAGCTGAGGGAGTGACGACAAATCTGCCGTAATCAATCTCTTGATATTATTTTTTCCCTCTTTTGGAAAGTGGTGGAAATGCTATCATGGATTTTTTTTTTTTTTTTTGCTATTGGAGCAAATGGGAATACAAAAACTATATTTGCTGTCATCTCCCATCTCTTGTCTACACAACTGTGACGACTTCTGCTTCTAAAAACTGTAAATAAAGGGTCCATTGGACCTGTTACACTTCCGTCTTGTTCCCACTGGGCCCATTTAGTTGGAAAAACTGATGTCTGGCAGATTAGTAAGTTTCTGTAGCACTGTCGAAGTCTTCAGAAAAGGAGTACTATATAGGAAGCATTATGTTTAATTCATAATGGACTGTGTGTAGGTAAGATATCTTTCTTTATTTTGTATAAAAATTAGTCAGTCACCATGCCTGTTTGTTCAAATATGTTTCCACAGTAGACTCTTCTCAATACCTGTATATGTGAGAGCATATGAAAAAGAGAGAATGTATTTTGAGACTACTTACTCTAAAACAATCATAGACTTGGCGGCCTGTTAGGACACATTCATTATACTTAAGCTGCAGGGTTCTTAGTGTTTGGCGGTCTCTAATTTATCATCAGGAAACTCGCCTGTTCTGCCCATTACAGCCCACTCCACCGTCTGCACAATCAGAAAATGATAAAGATGTTATATAAAGATGTTATTTAAGTAGACTGCTCTGAAATCACTCAAACGTATTGGCACTGGAAAGTCTTTTTTTCTGTAAGTGTATCATTTAAGGTATTCATAGATGATTCATAGGTGATTTTGAGGACCTGTGAGTGGCAGCCTGTGGTTGCCAGATTGGTAAAATGTGGTACGGTTGTCAGCAAGTCCTGACAAGACTGTTATTTGACATTAATTGGAATGCATTCACAAAGGTTTCATTGCAACTCAATGGCAAACAAATAACTGCAAGTGAACAGAAAGGAAGAAGGTGTTAAATAGATCTAATAGTTTGAAAGTTCCTGTTTGGATCAACAACTTTATGTTGATGTGTCAGCAAAAATTATTTCAATGACAAACAGGCACATTCTTGATCTTCTGAGAAACCTACAGAAGAAATACAAGTGAAAACTCAAGACATTTCAAAGACTTATTATTGACAGTAAATCACCATCATTATTATTATATTTTATTTTATTTCAAATAATGATTATTAATATTATTTAGCAGTTTGGAAGATTAATATAAAATTGAAAAGATGCGTGGACACAGGTTTGTGTATTTCAGATATTTTGTAATCTCTTCAAACCTGGTGCGTACTATCAGATTTTATAGTAGGATCTAAAGCTAGAACATTTTCCAAAGAAGGATGTGGAAAATAGTGAATAACATACAAGTAAAAGTTATTTCCTCTTTTAAAATTAAATACCAGCAGAAAAAAGCTTATAATGGAAAGTCCTTGTTGGGGCAAAGAGATGAGGAAGAAGCTGTGTAATGCAGGATTTCACGACGATGACCAAGCACTGCTACGTAACTGCTGTGCTGGGAAAATTATAGGAAATGTGACCATAATGTGTTCATGGTGGTATGAATGTCAACACATAATTAATTTAAAGCGGGTACAGGAAGTACTACAACTTCTTATTGCTATGATCCATTCATGGGACAGCCACTGCCATGATGCACTGCGCAAGTGATTCAGAGTGAAAGTAAATTTATATTGCAAGATTATGTGATGTTGGCAAAGCTTACTGTTCAGGCATGCTGCCATTAGACAGAGCCAGACAGCTGAAGTCCTGATAAAAACCAGATGTTGAGTGTACATTCCTCAGCTCTTGTGCCCTGAGAAAAGCAGCTTTCCACATGTATTTCCGCAGTCTGGAACATTAAAAAATGCCTCAAAAGGCTATTCATTCAAATACAGCGTTTAGAGAATAACATTACCTAGAAGTAGTTGAAAGAGAGGCTTAAATGACAATGTGGGAATGCATGAAGGATGTGGTTAAAACTTGAAAAGAACTTACTCATGGTGAGCTATGATTAAACAAGCATGGTCATGCTATGCTGTACTACATCATTTACTGTGTAAATGGCAACAAAAATGTTTGTTTGCTATTACCAAAGTCATGTCTTATTCATAACACTGTTTACATTACAATTCTCAAAAGTTTTCCTACATTAATTTTACACTGTTTGTGTGTGTTTTTTTTTTCCAGAGCACAACTCAATGATATGGAGAACATTTTCCCCTTTTTATTTCTCGGAGCCGTCTACTCCATGACAGGTCCCTCGTATGCAGTAGCACGACTTCATTTTCTGGTCTTCTTCCTGGGTCGAGTTGTTCACAGCATAGCATACCTGTTGGCACTTAAAGCACCGACGCGTTCATTTGCCTATGTCATCGCTCAGGTGCCTTGTGTTTCCATGGCAATACAGATACTCATGGAAGTAGCCTCATTCGCATAACCCTGTCAAATATGGAGTCCTGTGATTGGTCAAGACTTCTGGTTACAACTATGATGCGGAATGGTGCTTTGATGGACTTACGGCCTCTCAAAATTTCACTTTAGCATCAGACTTGATTGATGACTGACAATTAATAGCTCTGCTCTTAAATCACAACACTCATTGCTGTCATTTTAGTACTGGACACTAGGTTTTGTATTGATGCAATGTGTATAGTTGTATTACCATTCAAATGAAGGTTATTTAATGTTATTTTCTTTTTTCCCCATGATCATGTTTGCATATACTCATATTTATATATTTGAAACAACAGGCCTTAAGGCCCGTTCACACCAAGGACAATAACAATAAAGATATAGTTCTAAAAATCAATCTAAATATAAAAGAATAGCAGAGTCCACACCACAACTACAGTATAATGATAACAGCGTATTGTTGGAATCACTTTCAGAGCGAATTTTTCCAGCTGATGAATGATAAAAACATTCAAAAGTCAATCAGAATCCATCCTGCTTTAAAGAGCATGAGCATTTAAAGTGGCAGACGAAAACTGCAGCACGATCTCATCCGCTGGTGTGGACGTTAATATAGTTATTATAGTTATGTTCTTGGTGTGAATAGGCCTTTAATGACCTTGAATGGACCTCCAGTCTATAGCGCAGCCATTATTTAGTGACCACCATCTTTTCACTTTCATACTGCAAAGTTTACGCAAGCAATAACTGCTGAGGTCAGTTCAGAGTCCGCGTGACTGTTCCACAATAACTTGTAAAAATTCCTCTGTTATTGAACCAGAAGCCCTGCAGAGCCCAGGCTTTTCAAATTTATTGTAGCGTTAAACAAACGCTGTTGCACAACCACTACCCTTTCCTCTTTGTCCACTGGGCTTTGGGTTTACTGCATTTTGAACACAGCCGGGTGCTTTGCCTGTCCTCAAGAACGCTGCATACAGCATGCAAAGCTAGTGTTTTTAGGTTAACAAGCTTTTAATTTAGGTTTTGGTAATTCATCACACAGTGCTTTTATTATATATGTGTATATATATATATATATATATTTTTTTTTTTTTAAAGTGTAACTTATTTTCATTTTTTTTCTAATATTGTATCATTTGTGTAGTGATGTTTATAAAGAGATAATGAGAAAATCATAGTTTTTATAATAAAGGAATAATGAAAGGTTTTGTGTGTGCATGGGTAAGTGTGATACTTTGTTGACTCAGATCAAGAAATGGGGGGAAGTGGACGCCTACATGCTAAAAACAAGAGCTGCGAGAGAAAGAGGGACAAAGAGAGAGAAAAATCAAAGGAAATTGACATGAATTGCTGCCAAATAGGCAATTATAACATAGCAGACAGACCCCATTGTACAAAAAGGGAAAGAAAAAGACTGACAGGAAAAGTTCAAAAAACTTTGTGAGACAGGAATGTTATTGCTTAACATTAAAAATAAACCAAATCTCCAGCACTATTACAGATATCACGAATAACACAATATTAATTGGTTTGATGAATGGCGGAAGTGAATCAAGATAAATATGTGAAAGGGCAAGCAGAAGTGATCTTGCTAGAGAGCATGGAAGGAAGCGTGTGTGTTTGAGTTTGCATAAGAACCTATGTAGTCATGTATAGTCATCTGAAACATGCCCTGGCTTGTCACATGTCTGTATACATACTTGCGTGCTCAGAGCTTAAAGGATTAGTTCACTTTGAAATGAAAGTTACCCCAAGCTTTACTCACCCTCAAGCCATCCTAGGTGTATATGACTTTCTTCTTTCAGATGAACACAATCGAAGTTATAGTAATAAATATCCTGACACATTCAGACTGTCACGCTGGGTTGCCGGAAGGCAGACACAGACGACGAGAATAAATCCGAAATACAGATTTTAATGAACAATCCAAACAGGCAGGCAATCAGGTTCAACACAACATACACGGACAGTGATCGGACAAAGACTGAGTGAACGGGAGGAACTTAAGTAGCAAACATAACAAGGGTAATTAATGGGACACAGCTGACATAAATGAACTAATGTTGACGGTAACCAAGGATACAGATGAGTGGCGGGAAACTGAACAAAGGAACATGTGACAATAGAAAACAAACTGAAAGTCCTTGAAAACTGAAACTAACAGACTGACATTACCCCCCTGGAGGACGATTACCCCCCCCGGAGGACGATGACCAGGGCGGGACCGAAGAAGGTAGCATCCATGGAGGAGACAACGGTCGGAGTGGCCAGATGGATGCGACCCAGAGCTCAGCCATGCCAAAAGTCCAAGGCGGAGTCGACGGTGGTAGAAGCCATGATGGTGATGGACTCGGGGGATGGTGACTGCGACAGAGCCTTGGGAGGTGGAGCCCACTGCGCAGACGGAAGTCCGAGGCAGTGATGGAACGCCGATGACCTGGGCGGCCGTGACGGAGCTGCAGCGACGACTCTCCGAGGCGGAGGTGGAGATCCGGAGAGCAGAGGATGAGCTGGTGCGACCGAGGGCAGAGGTGGAGCCTGTGGGAGGGCGGAGCTTGCTGAAGCCGAAGGGGTAGAGGGCCGGAGAGCAGCGGACGGCCCGCAAGTCCGCAGCGGAGGCTTGGCGATGTCCGACCCAGGGGAAGCCGACGGTCCGAGGGAGCCCGGCGAGTCCGAATGCTCGATGGTCGATGCCGGAGTCGAGGGGAGGAGGAGTGTAGGTGCAGGAGCCAGGTCGACGGGTCGAGGCGGGACAGAGCGCGACGAGGCTGGAGGCGATGCCACGGGCTCGTAACGCCCAGGAGGAGTAGGCTCCCAGCAGGACCACGATGTAACCTCGCCACTGAGAGGAGGATATGGTGACATGGCGGGACTGATGGGAGACAATGATGACTGGGTGACAGGCTTGGCGGAGGTCTGGAAGTGAAGAGTGGCACAGAAACCCAAAAAAAATAAAGTGTCCTTGATGGTAGTTAGTAGAGGTGGTGGGAGAGGGAGGCTGGGTGGGGATAACAGGACTGACGAAGAAGATTCAGATGAATTCCAAGGACATAGGGAATTTACCTCACCACACTCACTAAAACTGTCCAGTAAGTTCATCTGGTGCTTGCTCTCAGTGGCGGGGGGGGGGTGGACGGGGCTCGCATCCATCCCCTCGAACTCCACGAGGACTCCCACGGCGATGGACGGTGACGTCAGCTCACACCCCTGGTCAGACTCACTGAGGTGCTTCGGCTCCGGGGCGATGTTGAGTCCCACCATTCCATCCGAGGATGGACTGTTTCACAGACAAGGCACTGTTTCACAGACAAGGCTTAAGCTAGTCCCAGGCTAAAATGCATGTTTGAGCTGTTTTAACTGAAAGCAACTTGTACTGACATCTTAAAATATGTCGGTACCATTGTTTTGTCTCAAGATGCACACCAGTAATGTTTTTTTCAAGTGTATGTTTATAAAAGTTACTTAAATATCCTAATTGAACTAAGGCCTAATCCTGGCTTAGGCTAAGCCCTGTCTGTGAAACCAACTGTGTTCCTTATCTACACCTAAAAGGTGCATATTTGTACATTAGTGGTATGTAGCCTACTCTTAAAGTATGAACCTTTTAGAGGTATATAAGGTATGAAGTTGTCCATTTAAAGTCAGCATGAAAGAGAAAAGTAGTCTTTTCTCCCCTATTGTGATGTATATCCGAGCGAAACGAAAAGAAAAACGTAGGGCGCGACTTATTTTTGTTCATTGGGAATTGATTAGATTGTTGGATCATTGTGGTTTGCTATTGCTGCGATCTGACAGGTTGTCCTGCCCTTGTGCCAGTAAACACCTCATAAGAGATGAGGGCTGCATCCGAAAACCTAGGCAGCTGACTTGTTGCCTTGCTGCCCCGTCAGGCAATGACTTGTAGGCAGCGTTTGTGCATGAAGGCACCTCACAAAACTGATTTCAGACAGACTTCTGAGGCAGCGAAACAGTTTAATGATCTACAGAAAAACAGCATGAGCTTTGGTGAGAACTAAACAAATATTTAATTACTACAGTAGTAATTTCTCGCTAGAAATGATATCAAAAGTGAAAAAAATGTTGGTCAAAAACATACTTTTACACACAAACTGACCAGCAAACGCAACTTTTAGACGCCATCTTTATTTAGCTGAACTGTCACAGAATGGAAAGCACAGGATTATGGGATATCAAAGGCAGCAAAGGATTCATCTATGCTGCCTTCAAAAATCGATCAGATGAAGGTATCTCAGGAAACAGAAGCTAACATTGGATTTGGACGTGCCTTGATGCCTTCCTACCTTGAAATGTGTCCTTTGAAGGCAGCATTTTCCAGTTTTCAGACGCAGCCGAGATGTCATTGCAAGAGGGAGAAGAAGTTACTTTGATTAAAGATTACAAGTGCACGTGAATAAAAAAATAAAATAATGTACACAGATCAATCATTTACAATAAATAAAAAAAAGAATTGTCAATTTTGATTTCATGGTGAATTTAAAGGTACACTATAGGTGTGTCCCAATTCACATACTTATGCACTATTCTATGATGTTTTTAAGTATAAATAGTGCAAGTAGTGTGTTCACACTGAAAATTCCAAAAAGAAAAAGTGCACTTTAAATACCTGGATGATGCACTAAATTAACAAAAAAAAGGAAGTGTGGAATGTTGGACACTTCATGCACTCAACTGTCGCAGCTTTAAAGGATTAGTTCACTTTGAAATGAAAATTAGCCCAACCTTTACTCACCCTCAAGCCATCCTAGGTGTATATGACTTTCTTCTTTCTGACGAAGACAATCGGAAAAATATTAATAAATATCCTGACGCATCCGAGCTTTATAATGGCAGTGATAGGGTTCAATGAGTATGAGCTGAACAAAGTGCTTCCATCCACATCCATCCATCATAAACGTGTACTCCACATGGCCCCGGGGGGTTAAAAAAGGCCTTCTGCGTTTATGTAAAAAAACATCCATATTTAAACAAGTTATGAAGTCGAATATCGAGCTTCCGCCAGACCGCCTTCTGTATTCAATGTACACAGAAAGTGTAAACCTCTTGCAGTTCACAAAGCTTACGCTACGTCATGCGCCTTCCCTATTAAACTTACGGAAAAAGTGTAAATGACGCGACCAGTTTACACTTTCTTCATAAATTGTATATGGAAGGCGGTCTGGCGGAAGCTCGATATTTGACTTCATAACTTGTTAAATATGGATATTTATTTTACACAAACGCATCGTTCAGCTTCAGAATTCCTTTATTAACACTCCGGAGCCGTGTGGAGCACATATTTATGATGGATGGATGTGGATGGAAGCACTTTGTTCAGCTCATACTCATTGAACCCTATCACTGCCATTATAAAGCTCGGATGCGTCAGGATATTTGAGAAGTTTGGTTCCAAAACGCGATAAACACCATTTTCAAAAAAAACTGAGTTTCTGCCAAAATTAGTATTGTATCTGGTCGGTACTGAAAAGTCATTTATTAATTTTGCGCAAAATGTGATATCCGTCGTGTTATTCTGTCATGTTTTCTCCCTTTATTTCCAAAACGCGACAAACGCCAGTCTCCCTTCTCTGCAGAATGCAATATATCCGCTCAACCAATCACAGTGCACCATTCCACGCACTGTAAACAGTAATGGCGGCGCTCTGAATACACCCGGCATCCTAGTTTTCCTGGGGCCCGTTTCAATAAGGAGGTTCAACCAACTCTGAGTTAAAACTTGAACTCTGAGTTGACTTACTCTGAGAGAGGAAACTCTGAGTTTTCAGTTTCAGAACAGCTGAATTGAGTTAGTTCAATCGACTCTTGAGTAGGCTGACTCTGAGTTAAGCATGTGCACCACGACTATGAAAAGCCATCATCAATGGAGCTCAGATATTACGATTCACCATGGCAACAGCACGTGACAAAAGGACGTCCGCATACTTCTGAGTCAATGCAAGTTTAATTCTTATCACTGTTATAATATCAAAGGTGAAAACTGGTAGAATGGTAAGTTATTGAATTAATATTCATTTTCATGGTATCCCACATGCAAAAAAAAAAAGAAGAAAAAAATAATAATTTAACAGGATGCAATAATAAGAGTGTAAATGATTTTATCATTATTAAACACTCGTTAGGCAATTTACTTCCACTTTTAGAACATTTTCTTCGTTTTTATTGAAAATAAATGCCTTTCTGATGTGATATGTGATGGGAAAAGGATGAATAGCGAGCTCGGCAGAAGGCGGATTCGAACCCAGTCAATCGCATCATAAGTTAATTCTCTGTACCCAACAAGCTACTGCCTACACCACTGCAGCCACAAGAACGTGTGTTAGTTTTAACATGGCCTGACATTGGTGGGCTGAGCTACTGTAAATTCGCACTTAGTAACAGACACTCCGAATAATCTTGTTTTCTGTTTGCATTAAGATTATTTTTATTACCACACTGGCAGATATTGATCATTTTACTTAAGTAAAATGCACTTAATTTAGTTCCCCCCAAGAAACAAGACTAAATATCTTATATCATTTTCTTATATGCAAAATCCATCTTGATTTAAGAATTTTTAGATATTTGTACTTGAAATAGAACAAAAATACTAAAAAAAAGCATTTTTGCAGTGTGAATGAATGAGTGAACTATTTAAACATAAATTGCACTTTAAAAAGGGGGAGGAGACCGAAGAAAACTCAGGCAGGCTTGACTTAACCTGCTTTCTCGGGTTTGACATACCCCCCATTCTGAAATGGAAAACCCAGAGTTTCCCTCATTTCAGGGTTAACATACTCAGAGTTTTTACTTAACCTCCTTTCTGAAACGGGCCCCTTATCTGCTTTGTACTTTGTGATCAACAAAAACAGAAAAATTAATAATTTTGACGGCATTGATGAACCTGTGGTGGTTTCTGCGGTGGGGAAGAAACGCAAGTCATCGAAATGTAATCATTTACGTGAGGAGATTAAGAAGATGAGGCACTCGAGTTGGGAGGAGGAAAAATGCCGGCTGTTGCTTGTTCCACGACAGCATCAAACTTCTGTCACGGTCCCAAAAACTGAATAATGGACAGTTTTTAAAAGCCGTTTTTAATACCAATGTACTCTGTAAATGTGTTTATTTTAACCGTGCGGTGGCGCCAGATACTCTTTAATCGGTAATGACAAACGGAGACATAATTAATTTATAACATTAACAAGATGACTCGTTGAATTCATTTTGGGAGCGACGGCTGAATGTATTTTTAGTAAAATGCCTGTATATAAGATTAGTATTGGCAAAGTTCAGAGGCTGTCATATATGCGAATCGACTTACTTTGTTGTGTATTTGCAATATGAAAAATAACTTCTATATTGATGGATTAATTGCATTGTGTTGTGTACATAGTGTATAGTGTCATTTGGGATGCAACTTATGTAACTTTTGGCCCTCTAGCAGTAAAAAAAATGCATATGCATTTTGCAGAAGAACATTGTTTTGGTTGTGCTTCGGCTCTGCGTGACTGTGCGGATGAATATCCCCCCTATGTTCTGGCGATGGACCATAGACAAAACATCTTTTGAAAAAAACTTGTTTCTGGATAGCCCTGAAGCACAAGGACAAAAAATAAGTTAGACTCAGTTGTTTCTGGCTCATTATTAGTCAAGCCACAAAATTTTTTGAAGTATTAATCTATTACATACCTAATGATGATCATAAGCAGAAATTCCAGCAGCGGGCGAATTTCCAAAACAGCTGGTAGGACGAACATTAATATTTACGATAAAAGCTCTATATGATTTGTCAGTTTTGTTAAACATCCCTAGGGATGGACTTTAGGGATAAGATTGGGGCCAATTAGGTTGCATCTTCTCCTCACCAGAAATTTGCCAAGAACGCAACCACGTGCGCCACTTATCGACGGTTGTATCCGAGAGTCTCTACTATTACGGTGGCTGACAGAGCTTAACGCGCTGCAGCTGAAGAAAACATATGTAAATAGAAAAAAACAACAGCAAATTAAGTAAAAAAAACATCATCATTTTGACAACACATGTACTGCATATAATCACAATGCATCCAAATACATAAACGCGCTGCAAATATTCACAACGCAACCAAATACAGAAACGTGATGCAAATAGCATAGACGACAATGGAAATGTTTCAAGGGGACCCCAACAAGTGATGAACCTGGCTAGGACATGCTTGTTGTTCAGTCTACTCGTCAGTGGGGTTGTCGATGACCTGAAACTTAAAGGGTTAGTCCACCCAAAAATTGTGTCATTAATTACTCACCCTCATGTCGTTCCACACCTGTAAGACCTTCATTCTCATACGTTGTTTACATCCAGCGCTTCCAGGTTCTGCGTCAGAACGCCGATTCATTATTGGCTGGCTCCTGCATCAGTATCATGCATGTGTCGTGCTGCTCACGTGTGCAGCATTGGCCAATACTGAGCCGGCATTCAGACGTAAACATGGAAGCCTTCACTGTGCCAAAGAGCTTAGAACCCAAGAGGCGACACTTTGATACTTTTTGTGTAACAGCCACTAGATGGCGCTCCGGTAGCGCGGCCGCCATTATGAGGTGAAAATACTAACTGGACCATAGAATCCTTCACATCTTACTCACCCAAAATCGGCGAATTTCACTGCCAAATCAGAAGCGCAATAGAACAGTTTTTTAAATTAAGTCACCAGTAAATTGTATGGCTCCTTCAGTAAATGTTGTTTTGTCTTATATATGTTTTATTTTACCAGTTGTCGAATCTAACCATTCATCCATCTGAGGTAACGTAGTTAGCCTACTTTATTGAGTATTTCCATTTTATGCAACTTTACACATTTATTAATAGTAAATTAATAATTAATAAATTTAAGATCATCATGTTTACAGCGAACAATATATTTTAGACCTAGTGGAGTAATAGTAATGATATCTAGGTCTGAATTGAAATAGGCTATATTGTAGGCCTACGTTTTAATGGATCACGCTACAAACATAACGATCTTATAATACATGATGCATTGCTGTGTCCGTTATCGCATAATTCCCACTTTTGGACACTTTTGCTTTAACGGACATTAGACAATGCAAAATCAAGCTGTTATATTCATATATTTATTGTCCAACATTCCCAATTTTTCTGATGCATGTCCTTAATTTAATTTCATATGTTGGTAATAATTCAGTGTTTATAAGCCTTTTAAAGAATTTTAACCCAAACTGACTGGGTTTCTAGAGAGCAAAGGTTTTGTGAAAAAAGTGGAAGGCTTAAACACAAAGTGTGTAAAATAAACTGTTAAAAGGATTTGATGATCACTAGTGATAGTATTTTATTCTGTGTTGTCATCATTCAGGTTGGATTTCAGCTTTAATGTACGTTTTTTTAACAAAGCAGCTGATATTGCCATAGAAACTATGAACTGCCGACTCGCTTTCACCCCAAAATGGCGGAAACGCAGGGCGGCTGCTGGGCGCCGGTGTTTCAATGGAACGTTCTATTAAGTGTCGCTTCTTGTTAGTGTATATTCTTTGACTGTGCTTTCTGTGTCACCTGCGTAACACCGTGTCCTAACCAGACCCGATGCGATAAGATTCCAGCGACGAGCAATTTGACTGTCCACACTAGACGCGAAAATGAGAAGCGATCAAATCAATAAAAAAACACAGCCAATCAGAAGAGAGTATGGGCGGGCTCTCTCGGCAAGAGCACAGCAAACACAATGAAATGGGCAAGTACATAGTAAAATTCATAAATATTGCACCATTTAAACATTATTTAAAGTACATAGGGACATAATGGAGTGACTGAACCAATATTTGTCATATAGAATAGGCTTGTTTGTTCGCATTGAGTTGACAGTTTGAACGTTCTTGTGCCCATTTGTTCATTTTCAAGATCTGAGGTGGTGTTCTTATTAAAGCTAAAAAGCTGGGAACACAGAATGATTTTCAAACTCACATTAGACGCTTTTAACATTAAATAAAGCACATAAACAGTACCTGATATTATCATTGCCATACTTTGTGTTGCTGTTCCAGCCGCGGCGTCGGAGAAATAGAAACCGTTTCTAAAATAGAAATGTCGCGGCTGGTTAGGACAAAAACTCAGATTAACATGGAAAAGATACCTTTTATCGCATTTCGCGGCGTCACGTCTGGTTAGGACATGGTGTAAGGATAATGACACTGAAGAGAAGAGATTGTTGAATAAAGTCGTTATTTTTGTTTTGTTTTTGCGCACAAAAAGTAGTCTCGTCGCTTCATAAAATTAAGGTTGAACCACTGTAGTCACGTCGACTGTTTTAACGATGTCTTTAGTACCTTTCTGGACCTTGAAGGTGTTGATTTTATTGCTTCCTATGGAAAAGTCATAGGCTATACCTCTCGGATTTCATCACAAATATCTTGATTTCATCACAAATATCTCAATTTGTGTTCCGAAGATGAACGAAGGTCTTACGGGTGTGGAAAGACATGAGGGTGAGTAATAAATGACAGAATTTTCATTTTTGGGTGAACATTAAAGGTGAGATTTTTGTTTATTTTAACATCCTGACTGTATGTGCGTTGTGAGTATTTGCAGCGCTTTTCTGTATTCAGTTGTGTTGTGAACTTTTGCAGCGCGTTTCTGTATTTGTTTGCGTTGCCAATATTTGCAGCCTGTTTCTGTATTTGGTTGTGTTGTGCAGCACGTGTTGTGAATGTGTTTTCTTTAGTTGCAGCAGGTTGCAGCACGGAACGATTTCCAGGTAAATTTTTCCAAGTAGCTCCTAAAAAAAAAAAAAAAAAGATCATTTAATTTCAACTTAAAAATGCTTTGGGATGACTCATCCCAAAGCATTTTTAAGTTGAAATTAAATTAGGATGACAGCTGATCTTACTAATAAGGATTCGTCTAATCTAAAAATAGTTACATTTAACATTAGAAGCTTCAATCCTCCAATGGATGATTTGGGCATTTCACAATTTGATACTCAGTAACTACAATATGACCTAACCAAACAGTTTAGGTGAAATACAGTTAATAACCCACCAACTCTAGGTGAGGTATCCACTCCAAAAATTGAGATGCTTCAGTATAGGAATAAAAGTTACCAACCTTTTTGAACAAATTTAAAACAAAAACTGCGCCTTTGTCAAACCAGTTCTTAATAAAGCGGTCAGTTTGCATTATATTTACATATGTAATGATGTAATTTGATGCACATTATGACGTCATTGGTGTTTTAATAATTATTCATTTAGGCCTATTATTTTATAAAAAGACTTCATGAAAATTTTGCTTGTATGTGGTTTTGCTTTGCGTGGCCCATGTGGGCTGAATAGTTTGGTTCAACAACACTACCACCTATAGGTCAGTGTAAAACATAACTGTCCTTTAATGTTGACAGCATTTTTGGAGATCAAAAACACAAGGAACTGTGATAATACCAGCAATTTCTTTCCACAGCAAAATAAGGTAGTACAACCACTTATTTAAATTACTACAGGTTATCCTAAATTGGGATTAAGAACTCAGTCTCTGCAGACTGCCTTGAAAACCCATTGGGCTGCAGCTGCCTACCTAGATACCATTACTATGTATCATATTAGTGGCAGGTGTATCTTTGTTTCAGTGGAAAAGCAAACAGTTCAATATTGGGAAACCACAAAACAAATATGCTAGTTCATAAGATATATGTCAATATATGATATAAATGTTTAAGCATGTCTGTAGTCTGCTTGCACTCGTTAAAACACAAACTGCATGGTCAAATTTCATAAATATTTATTTCATATCAATGAACAATATTAACTACAGCAGTGGGCTACAGCACTTTTTCAAATAAATGCTATAATAATAATATTTTTGAGGCCACATTTGAAACACAAACATTTACAAGTAGTACTTGGCATTAAAAACAATGGCAATACAATATTTTAAGACACTTGGTGTTTTTTTATTCATTTTTGTATAATTTCCGATATCACAGAGTTTCTGCAACAGTCTAAACAGTTAATATTGATATAGATTCAAAACCACTGCAAAAACAGTTAGGAGAGTGAACAGAGGGAGACAACAGACAATATGCCAAAAAGAAAAAGAACAGAAAAATATATTCCTTAAGTCTCTGGCTCACCCATTCCCCTTGAAGAACAACTAATATAGCAAATAAATAATATGTAAAACTTTTCATTTACAAAAATATTCCAAAGTTTTCCCTTTTTAGTCCAGACTGCTACTAGTGTTGAGTGGTTCACATTCAGATGAAGAAAGGTCGAGAGTGGTGGAGGGGGTGGGGGGCATGCATTCAGCTAAGCAATTTAATACTTTACTACTTACTCCTCTTCTTATGCTGTTCCTGAGGCTCTTGTGTTCTGGTGTCACTTTGATGACATTCTGAGTTTGAACTGTAAACAGCAGAATCAATATTCTCATTCTCTTATTAGACAGCAAAAATAATGTTTCAGATTTTTGTATTGTTTTCTAGTTTTGTTGACCCTGGCTTGAATTCCTAGAGTTTTTTTTTTTTTTTCAATTTTTACCAAATCTATGAGAAATATAAAGATAATACATCCTAATTCTAAAACATTAATACATCAAATCCCTTTTATTTTGTAGTAGGATTGAAGGGAGGCATGCAGGTGATCCAGAGCCCTTTTGACTGTGTACCTGTAAATGCGGATGTTCATGGATCAAAGCTTATACTGTTAGCATAATAAACCGCTGTAAATTTACCAGCTGTAGTCACCAAACTGTGTTCTTTAATGATTTTTGTTTGTTTCTGCCTCATGACATATGCAATTCATGGTCAGTCTGATAGAGGGCGCTAGTGGTTGACGGGTGCAGTAGAAAATGGCACTTGTGGGAGACTCCTGCCGTTTCTGCCAAGGGTTTGCATGTCAGGGTTTAAAAGCATGGTAAGGGTGAAGGCAGGTTAGATCATAACATTGATATACACAAGAAGTGAGTTTTATTTCTCCATAATACAACAGAACTAGAAAGGTATATATACTATATATACTATATATATATATGTATGTTTACATTTGTATGTTCATGTGCATCTGGTCCGAGATGCATATAGAGTTTTTTACAACTTTGAAATAATCACACAATGTACAAATCACAAACATAGAAAACATTTAAAAACACAAAATAAGGAGTTAAAAAATATGTGTCATTGTTTTTAGGAGCGTCAATCTTACATTCAGGTCTTAGAGTGAAAAGTAATATTATTTTGTCTTGACCTTAGATTTTGGCTCAAACCTTTCATGCCAAAATTATTTAAATATTCTATTTCTGTTCATATGGCTTCAGGTTTGCTACAAAGCTACAAATTGTCCCAAAGCTGATAGAGAATATGTCTCGTTAATCATAGACACTAAATCAAATACTAACTCAGATTCTTGGGCGTTTTCAACATTTTTGGTCAGTTTTTCTTTCAGCAATATTCTGAAATGATCGCCGATAATCAGATTTTCTAGTTTTATTCCTATCTTTCTTATAGAGTAAACACAGGATCATTCACGCACACACACACTTGCACACATCCACTAGGAGTGAATTTTGACATCACCATACTGTAAACTCCTTCAAGTTTAAAGCTCTGGGGATTCATTTGCACATAGAAATGAGTGGGCAGACTGAGGAAAACACAAAATTCAATGTAACATGATAAAAAGAATGATATAAAGTAAAAGGTAAAAGGATGTGTAAGGTGAGAGGTGCACTTTAGATCCACAGACTGTGATTGTCATCACTTAAGGTCCAAAATATCCTCCTCGAAAGATGTGGATAAGGTAAAAGGGCTGGCCGTGGGTGGGCTATCATCTCGTGGCTCCACCTCAGAGCCAGATGAGCAAAGCCGCTGGATGTCAGTTTCTCCCTCTACAGACTCCATTCCCACTCTGGTTGAAGATATCTCATAGTCAGTACACATCACTGGTATACTTGCATCTAACATGCAGAAAAAAGCTGCAAATCCTATGCAAAAAAGCCTATGCAATATCTACTGTTCAAAAGGTTAGGATTAGTAAGATTTTTTTTGTGTGAAACAAATTAATACTTTTATTCAGCAAGGATGCATTAAATTGATCAAAAGTGACCGTAAAGATATTTATAATATTACAAAAGATTTCTATTTCAGTTCATTTTTTTAACTTTCTAATTATCAAAGAATCCTGGAAAAAAATGCATCACATTTTTTAACAAAAATATAAGGCAGCACAACTTTTTAAGAATGTAGAAGAAAAAAATGTTTCTTGAGAAATCAGCATGTTTTCTGAAGGATCATGTGACACTGAAGACTGGAGTAATGGCTGCTGAAAATTCAGCTTTGCCATCACAAGAATAAATTACATTTAAAATACATTACAATAGAAAAGAGATATTTTAAAATGTAATAATATTGCTGTTTTTACTTTAGTTTAAATAAAATAAATGCAGGCTTCTTAACTAACTGCATGATCTGTCTCAGAACTGTACATTTTTTGCCATATGAACATTACTTTGACTCTGTCACCTCTGATTAACAGATAACTTGTAACATTTTCTGCAAAGGTGCTTTGAAACGATATGTATTATGAAAAGCGCTATATGAATAAATGTGAATTGAAATTGAAATTTAAACATTAAAAAAAATCTTACTGACCCCAAACTTTGTGTTAGTAAATTATGGAAGCTTGTTTCCGCCACTAAATAATAAAATAAAAAAGGTAATTGCGACTTTATCTCACAATTCTGACTTCTTTTCTCACAATATAAACTCACAATTGCGAGAAATAAAGTCAGAACTGCAAGATATAAACTCGCAATTCTGACTTTTTTTTCTTGCAATTGCAAGTTTATATCTCAATTCTGACTTCTCGGAATTGTGAGATACAATTTCGAGTTACAAAGTCCAATTCTGAGGGGAAAAAAATACTTTTTTTCTCAGAATTGCGAGTTTATATCTCACAATTTTGACTTTATAACTCACAATTCTGAGATACAAACTCACAATTCAAAGAAAAAAAGTCAGAATTTTCTCTCAATTCTGACTTTATAATCCCAATTGCGACTATATCAAAAAAATAAAAAAGGTAACTGCAACTTTTTATCTCGCAATTCTGACTTTTTTTTTTTTAGGATTGCGAGATAAAAAGTCGCAATTAACTTTTTAATTTTTTTATTCAGTGGCAGAAACAAGCTTCCATAGTAAATACTTCTGTTTATTAGTATTATAATTTTTCAATACATGAATTCAAATTCATTGAATAAATCAATGGAATCAAACTATTTATACAATGAATATTCGGTTGCACTTTATTTTACAGTATGTGCATTTTCAATGTACTTACGGTGTAACTTATCAAGAAAGTACTGAATAATATAAGGTAACTACATGGGTCAAGATTATAGGTTTAGGGGTAGGTTCAGGACTAGTCCTAGTTACTACCCAGTTATTGTAATTACTACAATAAGTATATAGTATGTACATGCAAAAAAGGACTATGAAATAAAGTGCTACCAAATATATGTATACAATATGTATTGCCCAGCCCTACCACCCACCGAACATACACACACACTTACTGTTCAGTGGTGCTAATCTCTGCTGTTCTCCTCTGCTCTTCCTCCTTGTTCTTCTTGCTCATTCTTCTCTGTTTCACTGAGTTACCGTCTGCTTTACTGCTGGGTTCCTCAGTTAAACCTACAACAGGTACAGAAGATTATAGACAAATTCAGACACAAGAATTCATATGCTACTGTGTTTTAAGCAGAATTTTTAAGATGCACCTGCAAGAGGTGCAATAGCACTTCCTATAGTCCACTTAGCCATTATTGTGTGTGTGTGTGTGTGTGTGTGTGTGGGGTGTGAAGTGTGGCAGTCTAGTAGATCTAGCAGCTTATCTAATGTGTGATCAGGATGTCTCACTCCAACACTTCGTAATGAAAAATGTCTGTCTCATCTGAACAGATCAAGTATAAGTATCATTGCAGTTTTTTATCACACGCAATTAAAATGTTAATAATAATGGTACTGAGCTGCACCACTTGGAGCTTTATTGTCCCTAAAAACACGTTCAAAGCAGCACTTATCCTGTGGCAGATTTCATTCGGTACATTTCATGCCAGCCTCCCACTGCGCCACACATACATAATGATAGCTTTCAGTTCAAGAGCTCACAAATAGAGAGACACTCACCCAGCAGTTCTTTCCGTGTGCGGCTGGCGATCTCTTTGATCTCCATGCGAGACAGCGAGAGGGAGGTTGTGCTTGCGATCATGGGAGCGGGGCCGATCACACTTGAGGCAGGTGCCGTTAGCACTTTATTGACCAATGGAGACTTGAGGGGCCTCTCTATGCTCCGTCCAACTAGGTTACTCAATGGGATCTTATAGATGTGTTTTGAGGGAGCTTCACCTTGAAGAAAGAAAGGAATGGTTGGAAAGGGGCAGAAAAGAAGAGCGAGAAGGCTAAAGAATGAGACTTTAGAATAAATGGTGTAACTGCCACAGCGTTAGTGGTCGGTCTAGGAGCAGAGCAGCTGTTAGGCACATTAATATCTACTCAGCACAAAACATAACGTGCACACATTGCCTTGTGTTTAAAGACACACATATATATAAATACAGTCAGAGTCACTGCTGGATCCACACTACTGTAATTAGCATAATTAGCTCAAATGAAAACAACTGTTTAATCTACCCACAGGTAAGCCTATTTTAAATATGCATTTCTGGGATAACTAAAAACACAGTTTAATACAATTCAGACACAGCAGTCTATTAGTAAACACACACTACACTCTAAAAAAATGCTGGGTTAAAAACAACCCAAGTTGGGTTGAAAATGGACAAACCCATTGGGTTGATTAAACCCAGCGGGTGGGTTAAATGCTTGTCCAACGTTCTGGGCAGTTTTATTTAACCCAACTATTGTTTAAAAATTACTATATGGCTGGCTTAAAATGAACCAAACAATCAGACACATAATTACTAGAGGCAACAGTAATAATCAAAAGGTGAACATTTATTACATATAAACATTAACATTAAACATATTATTAAATGTTAATTTCCAACATACTTGGGGTTCATTTTAAGCAAGTTATACAGTAATTTTTAACCAATAGCTGATTTAAATAAAACTACCCAGCAGGTTGGGCAAACATCTAACCCATCCGCTGGGTTTGTCCATTTTCAACCCAACTTGGGTTGTTTTTAACCCAGCATATTTTAGAGTGTACCGTTGAAATGTTTGGGGTCAGTAAGATAATTTTTTAGGTTTTGAAAGAAGTATCTTATGCTCACCAAGACTGCATTTATTTAATGAAAAATACAGTAAAAATAGTAATATTGTGAAATATTATTACAATTTAAAATAAGTTTACTAATTAATATATTTTAAAATGTAATTTATTCCTGTGATGGCAAAGCTGAATTTTTAGCAACGTTACTCCAGTCTTCAGTGTCACATGATCCTTTAGAAATAATTCTTATATGATGATTTGGTGCTCAAGAAACATTACTTTTTATTATGTTGAAAACAGCTGCTTAATATTTTTTGTGAAAAACCGCTTTTCAGGATTCTTTGATGAATAAAAAGTTTAAAAGAATGTTTTAAAATATAGAAATCTTATTTGAAATAAGATTTAAAATAGAACATTATATATGTCTTTACTCACTTTTGAATTTAATGCATTCTTGCTGAATAAAAGTATTAATTTCATAAAAAAAAAAAATCTTACTGACTCTAAACTTTTGAATACACATACACACACACAAGACCCATATGTATTGCAACATTGCTGTGGAACTATTTCACGTCTATTTGTGCATTGTACTGTTGTGTAGTCCTGCTTTTTGTGAAATGTCACACATTGTTATAAATTGAACATCTGCTATGTTCCGATTGGCTTTGACTGTCACGCTGCGTTTTCACGTTCAGACAGACAAATTTGTGTCAGGAACCTTATCACGTCACGTCTGGTTAGGACAAAGTGTTATTTAGAGTATTTTTCCCCTCTCCAAAGTGGGCTTCAGACTCATGACTTGGATGTGAGTCAGACTGGAGTCTGTTTTTAGTCGTCATTGCAATTACTTGTGACTCAACTCAGACTTGATCTGATGACTCCGGTTGAGTTATTTATTCACTGACTGACATTGTTGCTTTTTGGGTACATTGAGCCTAATCTTATGTGTTTAAATTTGTCTACTGTCTCAAACATTCTGAGCCAGTGCAGTAAAACATTAAGTTTAACCCGATATACAAAATAAAACCTAATGATTCAGAACAGGAATACGATTTTTGGGAAATATCATTGTCGGCTATCAGAAAAGTCTGATTGGTTACATTATTGATTTTTGTTTTAATGCTGTCGATTAGCACGGAAACAAACAAAAGCACGTTTACAATTATGCTTTTACAGTAGATATCTCTAGGGTAAATGTACAGCACCACAAATGTACAACACTTGATTCTCATCTTTTTTATCCACTAGACTTGAGACTCAAGTTTAAGACTTGACTCTTGTCTTGACTCAGTCTTGTAAAACAATGACTTGACATCAAGAGTGGTTAAGAAAATTAGTCTCTAATTCCTGTTCCTCAGAAATTAGGGCAACCACATTGGAAAGGCAGGTGTTTAAAAGGGAAGCCACTTGATCAGTGCTGGCTGTCTGCCTGTATTCATGAACAATTCCATGTAAAAATCACTTTTGGTAGAGCGAGAGCAGGAAATGATGGAATGGCACTAACTGCTAGGCCACTGCAACAAAATGGGGTTACTATATGAATATGAAGTGTTACCTTCACCGGTGTCTCAATGAAAAAAGAATAAACAAACAACAACAAAATATCTATGCTGCCAGAAGATGCTATATAATAAAGAAACGACACAATAAAAATCTAAAACACTTGCTACTTTTATCTGGGTGATTCTTCAATAAGAAAAATAAGAAATAATGTACATGCTATGTTATTGTTTATGCATATGACAGATACTGGAAATACTATTCAATTACTATTAAATAGTATTCAACTTTTTTGTTAATCTTTTTAAACCTTTTTTTAAACTATGCTTTGGATATTTGTCACAGACGTGGTGATTTGGAGAAAATAATAATTCACACATATATTTAGTAGCAACAAACAAGAATCTTGAAAACTGAGGTCATGTTAGATAAAAGAGCAAGGATCTGGTTAGAGACATGACGGTGTCTGACATCAGATACAGATTTCCAGGCGAGGAAGGATGCTTCCCCTTTAAGTTAATTTAGAATAATTAGAGAGTCATAATCAAACACAGGACTATTTCATTATAAATCCATGCGTATGTCTGGAATACACTGAAAGTATTCCACAGACATCTTTGCTCCATGGGACAGCACGATACATAATATGTATGTATACATATACACATAGTATATATATATATATATATATATATATATATATATACACACACATACTTCCATGAGCATGAAATCAGCATATTAGAATGATTTTAAATTGTACTAATATTGGACAATATTACTGTTTTTACTGTATTTTTGTTCAAGTAAATGCAGCCTTGCTGAGCAAAAGACTTCTAGAAACATTTAAAACATCTTACTGACCACAACTATAATATTATATCAATTTTGTTCAATGCAAATTGATAGAAAACAAAAACATACAACAAGAAATGGTAACACTTTATAGTTAAATTCACTAAAATTAGCTAATGCATTAGCTACAATGAACTAACAATGAAGAGTAACTTTTAATAGCATTTATTAATCCAGATTAATGTTAATTTATAAATATAGTATTGTTAATTGATAATGTTAATGTTGCATGTTTGTTCATAATACATCAATGTTAAGTTATACAGCATGAAATGTAGAAATTAACAGATTAAAATGCTGTAAAGTAATTTTCATTTTTACTTTATGATACCAAATGCATTAAAGGGTTAGTTCA
The DNA here is from genome assembly GCA_039654765.1 of Mylopharyngodon piceus. NCBI lineage: Eukaryota > Metazoa > Chordata > Actinopteri > Cypriniformes > Xenocyprididae > Mylopharyngodon > Mylopharyngodon piceus. The sequence continues at coordinate 17,778,228 of CM077443.1, forward strand.
CCCAAAAATTCTGTCATTAATTACTCACCCTCATGTCGTTCCACACCTGTAAGACCTTCGTTCGTCTTCAGAACACAAATTAAGATATTTTTGATGAAATCCGATGGCTCATGAGGCCTCTATTGCCAGCAATGTCACCGAACTTCTCAAGATCCAGAAAGGTATAAACATATTTAGTACAGTTCATGTGAGTACAGTGGTTCTACCTTAATATTATAAAGCAACGAGAATACTTTTTACATTTTTTGTTTCGAATCTGTGATCGGCCATCACTAGATTTGTTGAAAAGTTGTTATTTTGTTTGAAAGACCACTGGTTGAACCACTGTACTCACATTAACTGTTTTAAATATGTTTTGAGCACCTTTCTGGATCTTGAGAGGTTCGGTGACAGTGCTGGCAATAGAGGCCTCACTGAGCCATTGGATTTCATCAAAAATATCTTAATTTGTGTTCCGAAGATGAACGAAGGTCTTACGGTTGTAGAACGACATGAGGGTGAGTAATTAATGACATTATTTTCATTTTTGGGTGAACTAACCCATTAACTAATGTTAACAAATTGAACCTTAATGTAAAGTGTTACCAAAATGTGTAGGCTGCAACACAATGTTGTTGTATCAATGTGAACATTATGTTGAGATAAGTAATGCTATGCTATCAGTCTGTTTCCCATGGTGCAAAAATGGCAGCCACAGAGAATTGGCTGGATGTTTAAAAACACCAGGATGTGGATTTTGTCACAGCCCCTTGACGGCCCTCTTCAATGCTGCGTGTGTAGACAGAAGCGCTAAGCTCTGGAGGGCCGTCCAGACTGTGTGTGCGCATGAAGAGAAGAGGGGCCCTGACAAAAGTATCCATGGTGACACAGCGATCTGTAACTCATGCTGCAGCAAATGTGTCCCATTTCCCTAAAGTCTCTGTCTGTTTCTATTTATCTGTCTCTTTCTGTCTATTGATTTCCCTTGTCATCTCTCCATCTCATTCACTTCAGTTTTTCTCCACTGTTCTGTTTTCCCCCCAAAGACTCCTCATACCACCATTTCTCTATCTGTCTTTGTTATTCTTTCTGTGAGACTGCAAGAAGGAAGGGACACATTATGTTAGCTGCACATTTCACTCAACACCGTCTGCATGCGTCTGTTAATTGAATAATAGACATGGTGAGTCTCCATGGTAACGTGCATTAGTGAGGCAGCATGGGAAATGTAGGCAACAGAAGTGCCTGCAGTACCTTCAGAGTCTTTAGACATGTAGAGGGATAGCTTGGTGCCGTAGGGGATCCGAATACAATCTGGACCAGGGATGGAAAAGAGCAATATATCAACCCAACCCACACACAGAGGTTAAAAGACAAAAACACCATAAGACAATACACAAAGACAGTTAGACGACTCGCATGTATGTAACTCGTTACCCTATAACAGCAAAAAAAGCAACATATCATATACAATGGCAATGGGTGAATTTGCCCAGTATCACACTCTCTCAAATCCTAAACACAAATACCTAAGTTCAGTAGCATGGGAATTCAGTTTAAAGTGTTAGTTCACCGCCCAAAAAGTTTAAAGGGTTAGTTCACCCTTATGTTGTTCCAAACCTGCACAAGTTTCTTTCTTCTGTTGAACTACAAAGAAGATATTTTGAGGAATGTAACCAGACAGTTGACAGTAGCCACTGACTTCCATAGTATTTTTTTTCCCTACTATGGAAGTCAATGGCTACCGTCAACTGTCTGGTTACCAACATTCTTTAAAATATCTTCTTTGTTGTTCAACAGAATAAACTCAGGTATTACACAGGTTTGGAACAACATAAGGGTAGGTAAATAATGACAGATTTTTTTATTTTTGGGTGAACTAACCCTATAAGAAAATTAAGGTAAATTGTGTATGTGTTCCTTCAAGAGCAGAAGCGTACCATCTCCAAGCGGTGAAGGGAAGACAGGCATCTCATAGCCGGTGGGAGTCTGAGGAGAACTCTGGGAACTAGTGTCTCTGGAGCTACAGTTAGAGGCAGAGTTTATAGGTGCTGATGAGATGAAATAGATATCAGACTGCCAAAAAAAGAGAGGAAGAAATAACAAGATAAAACAGTGAGAAATGTGAGTGACAGGAATGCATTATATAAAAGAATTGACACTGTCATCAATATATTTTCTGTTAAGAATTTTTCATTGCATTAATTCTTTTTTTTTTTTTTTTTTTTTTTTTTTTATTAGAGTGTACACTACTGTTCAAAAGTTTGGGGTCAGTAAGGTTTATTAATTAAACTGATAGTAAATGACAGTAAAGATTTTTACACTGTTACAAAAAATGTTATTTTAAATAAATGCTGTTCTTTTGAACTCTCTATCAAAGAATTCTGAAAATATCACAGTTTCCAGAATATTAAGCAGCACAACTGTTCTCAACATTGATAATATATTTGCCATCACATGAATGAATTATATTTTAAAATATATGAAAATAGAAAAACAGTTATTTTAAATATTATTATTATTATTATTATATAATATTAATACAAATATTTCACTATATTTGTGATCAAATAAATGCAGCCTTGGTGAGCATGGTCATTTTCATTACAAAAATCTTACAGACCCAAAATGTTTGAACAGTAATGTATAAAGTGTAGAGTTATACACTGTAGTAAAAAGACAAGCGTCATATATCAAATAAATACATAAATCACATACAGTGGGGTCCAAATTGTTCAACATCACATTTTTTCCACTACTAATTATTTTATCAGTACATCTTAAGTATTGTTTTTATTAATTTTAAAAAAAAACTGTTTATTTGCAGGTCTACATTAGATTTTAAATCCCAGATGTTAAATATGATCGAAGACTAAACAAATAAATAAAATATACTTTTGGACCCCACTGTATATACAACACGAATTCCGGAAATGTTGGGACATTTTTTAAATTTGAATAAAATGAAAACTAAGAGATTTTTAAATCACATGAGCCAATATTTTATTCACAATAGAACAAAGATAACATAACAAATGTTTAAACTGAGAAATTTTAAAATTTTATGCACAAAATGAGCTCATTTCAAATTTGATGCCTGCTACAGGTCTCAAAATAGTTGGGACGGGGGCATGTTTACCATGGTGTAGCATCTCCTTTTCAAAACAGTTTGAAGACATTTGGGCATCGAGGTTATGAGTTTCTGGAGTTTTGGTGTTGGAATTTGGTCCCATTCTTGCCTGACATAGGTTTCCAGCTGCTGAAGAGTTCATGGTCGTCTTTGATGTATTTTTCTCTATAGGTGAAAGATCTGGACTGCAGGCAGGCCAATTCAGCACCCGGACTCTTCTACGACGAAGCAATGCTGTTGTAATAGCTGCAGTATGTGGTTTTGCATTGTCCTGCTGAAATACACAAGGCCTTCCCTGAAATAGACGTCGTCTGGAGGGGAGCATATGTTGCTCTAAAACCTTTATATACCTTTCAGCATTCATAGTGCCTTCCAAAACATGCAAGCTGCCCATACCGTATGCACTTATGCACCCCAATACCATCAGAGATGCTGGCTTTTGAACTGAACGCTGATAACACGCTGAAGGTCTCCCTCCTCTTTAGCCCGGAGGACACGGCATCTGTGATTTCCAACAAGAATGTCAAATTTGGACTCGTCTGACCATAGAACACTTTTCCACTTTAAAACAGTCCATTTTAAATTATCTTGGCCCACAGGACACGACGACGCTTCTGGACCATGTTCACATATGGCTTCCTTTTTGCATGATAGAGCTTTAGTTGGCATCTGCAGATGGCACGGCGGATTGTGTTTACCGACAGTGGTTTCTGGAAGTATTCCTGGGGCCATTTAGTAATGTCATTGACACAATCATGCCAATGAGTGATGCAGTGTCGTCTGAGGGCCCGAAGACCACGGGCATCCAATAAAGGTCTTCGGCCTTGTCCCTTACGCACAGAGATTGCTCCAGTTTCTCTGAATCTTTTGATGTTATGCACTGTAGATGATGAGATTTGCAAAGCCTTTGCAATTTGATGTTGAGGAACATTGTTTTTAAAGTATTCCACAATCTTTTTACGCACTCTTTCACAGCTCTGCCCATCTTTACTTCTGAGAGACTCTGCCTCTCCAAGACATCCCTTTTATAGCTAATCATGTTACAGACCTGATATCAATTAACTTAATTAGTTGCTAGATGTTCTCCCAGCTGAATCTTTTCAAAATTTCTTGCTTTTTCAGCCATTTGTTGCCCCCGTGCCAACTTTTGATACCTGTAGCAGGCATCAAATTTGAAATGAGCTCATTTAGTGGATAAAAGTGTAAAATTTCTCAGTTTAAACATTTGTTATGTTATCTATGTTCTATTGTGAATAAAATATTGGCTCATGTGATTTGAACTTTTAGTTTTTTCTCCAGTCTTTTAGTTTTCATTTTATTCAAATTTAAAAATTGTCCCAACATTTCCGGAATTCGGGGTGTACTGTATACCTGTTGATATATATACAGCTGTATAATGTATTTAAAATGAAAACCTTATGGCTTGAACACTTACTCTGGACGCAGTCAGTTGCAATTCTGGAACGACAGCTGTATATACTAGGTTGCCATTAACAACTAGCCGGATCTCTATGGAGTCAGTGGTGAATGCGAGGATATATGGGAACGCACACACTGTGACACAGGAAGTGAAATAATAGGGAGATATCTCAATTATTTCCACTAAAGCAAATGCAAAATGAATGTTGAAATGAAGATAAAGTAGTAATAATAAAGAATGCAGGTCCTAAAGGTACTGACCAATAGCGTTGGGCATTTGGTTCCAGCTGAAATGGAAGTCTGAAGAGTTGGGCTGAATCATAGGTGTGGCTCCATTAAATGGACACACCTTCTTATATACGCAAATATCTGTTAGAAGAGAAGTATAGTATTATAGCATCTGACTACACAGATACAATCACTGACATTTTAATAGACACTAACTGTTATAGCAAAGAAGAAGTCCAGCCTCTCCATCTTCATACACATCTATGGCAGCAACAAAGTTCACCTGGAAAAAAAAGTGAAGTTATATTGTATACTGTTTATATATGAATGTGTAGACTACCAAAGTCCCTTTAAGATAAGTCATTTCACTCGGCGGCCATCTTTGAAACGCCTCTCGGACATGCAAGAGCAGCTCCTATCTCTTTGAATGGGGAAACATCAAATTCTCCAAAGCTGTTCGCCAAGCTTTCGATTAGATTTCATATTTGAAATCACCAATGAAATCTGACAACTGTCTCATAAATTTTGTTTCTAAACACTCAAATCATGACAAAAAATGGCATTTTTCAGGCTGGATCAAGCTAATGTGCATGCGCAGTCCTAAGTGCATAGGAAGCACGCCTCTGACTGTTTCTATAGGAACAGGAGCTTCTAACGGCAGCTGCAGTGACACGATGACTTTACCAATCAGCGATTGGCTCTTATTTAGAAGGCGGGACTTATTCCGCCATATTTGTCCCTTGCGCCTTCTCCCATTCATAATGATACGAGTACACCGTCTTTCTATATATAAAATCGTTGACACTACCGTTCAAAAGTTTGGTGTTGATAAGATTTTTTTTAATGTTTTTGAAAGAACTTTCGTAGCCTCACTATTTATTTGATCAAAAATACAATAAAAACAGTAATATTGTGAAATATTATTACAATTTAAAATAAGTTTTCTATTTTTATATATATATTATGAAATGATATTTATTTCTGTGATGACAAAGCTGAATTTTCTGCAGCCATCACTCCAGTTTTCAGTGTCACATGATCCTTTAGAAATCATTCTAATATGCTGATTTGGTGCTCAAGAAACATTTTATCAATGTTGGAAACAGTTGTGCTGCTTAATATTTTTGAGGAAACCATGATGAAACAATGACTTTTTTCGGGATTCTTTGATGAATAGAAAGATATATTTGTAACGTTATAAATCTTTACTGTCACTTTTGATTAATGCATTCTTGCTGAATAAAACTATTCATTTCTTCTAAAATCTAAATGAACCCAATCTTTTGAACAGTAAAGCATGTTTGTATTCTCACCCGGTTGGCGTCTACATGGTGTAGTCTGTAGGCGTCTCCTGTGCTCTCATTGATCAAGTCAAACTGATGTCTGTAGGCCACACAGATCATGTGGTCATTCTCTCCTGTTGGGCCGTCAACCAGAGCCATGACCACCGGGGAGTCACATAAACAGATCTCCTAAGATAAGTGACAGCAAACATCTGAAATGTTGAGAGCTTAAAAGTAGCTAAATGTCTGTGAGTGAATCTTTCCTAAAAGCAACAAATGACAGTTAAATCCAGTTAACTTATGATGAAAACAAACTTCCATGCATGACATTTGTGTGTATGAGTGAGATGAATCCGTGCCCTACCCGTATGTATTGGAACTCTTCCACAGGTGAGTCAGTAGTCCCTGTGACTGTAGCGATAGAGCTGAGGCAATCGAGGCGTGACTGTTTCCTGGTGATCAGAAGAAGCTTGTTTCTTATCGCCGCAACGATTCTAAGCTCTACCCCATGATGTGTGTTTATGGAGTAGAGATGGCAGCCTGGGGAAACACAATTCTGTTACTCTTAAATGTATGCAATGTGTATTCTTGATTTTGACAACCTTGGAAATCATTTTATTAGCTTCAGGCCACAAAAACAGTGTCCAAGATTTTGTAGTAGTGATGCTATTTGTTGTCACATTGTATTGCGCACACAGCCATATTGAACACAGTCTCCTAGAATATCTCTCAAGTAGCATTTAGAATAAATTTAAGAAGGAATTATATATTTATAAGTTTTTCATACCTTTGGTTTTCTCAAGCTTGTTCTCCCTACTGTCATACTTGGTGCGGACAAGCTGCCGCTCCTCTATCCCTCTTTTGAGTGTGCTCAGTCTGTAAACATACAGTCGAGCATCTTTCCCTGCAACAGAATTGAAATTGGTCATTAAAGTAATTGAAATTAAACCAAATTTCAAGCACTCTTATACATTCCTGGTACAGTTATTCAAATGAGCGTGACTACTTCAGCTGTTTAGAGAATTCTACAAATGAAGCTTTCAGGACTGAATATGTGATAATAGGCTGGCAACAAATGAGAGACGCGTCTCATCAAACTAAATGACGTCTCAGCTAATGCAACATGTTTGGATTTCAAATGCCTGTCATAGTGAATGAAAGTTGCTTGGTGACGGAGTTGATAACGCATTCATTATTTCCCCTCTGCAGAAGCTGTACTTCCCAATAAGAGTGAGAATTTGCTGTACACCGTTTTGAACTAATGATCAGTATGGAAGATGGCGGTAGAGACTAAATTACATGGATCTCTACTCTTGGTTCTCTTTATAATGAGCTATAAGTCTCGACAATGCGAACCAAAGGTAATGCCCGTATGTGTGTGTGTGTTTGAATACTATTTTGTGCTATTCCCAGCTGGGTAAAGATGCTCATTATTACAGCAAAGGACCAAGAGTTTCCTTCACGCTTTGCTTTGGTCTATTTCTTTCTCACGCTTTATCTTTTGGCAGATCATTTCACACACTTTCTTCTACCCACATAAGAACTGTGACATATTTATATGCTTATATAATTACTATTATATAAAATCAAACACATATCTTACCTTTATCTGCTCTTGCAATGAGGAGGTCCTGAGGTTCAAGCACGTGCAATTGTTTGACCGTCAAGGTCTTGTCAAATACCTGCACTGGAGGCAGGGTTGGTGAATCTAGACCAGCATGCAAAGCAAGATTAATTTGTGGTTTGCATGGTAACTCAATCCCCCAATGACATTCACTTGCTTTGATTAACAGACAAATTTGTTAACTGTCACTGCAAAAATGTACTGGGTACATGTATAAATACTTATAAGCATTTATATCCACTGTAGTGTTGTGGGCATGCTATACATACCTGCATTGGAGAACAGTGGATCTGAGGCTAAAAGGGAGGACAGATTTGATCAGATTCAGCAAGTTAGTTTCAAAGAACACGAAAGTGCCATATGCATCATACAAACACTACTGTTCAAAAAGTTGGGGTCAGTAAGATGTTTTTTTTTTTTTTTTTTTTCAGCGGCTGTCAAAATGAATACTTTTATTCAGTAAGAACACATTAAATCAATCAAAACATTTATAATGCTACTATATACATATATATATTAAATGTTCTATTTATCAAAGTATCCTGAAAACGTCTTGGTTACGTATGTAACCCTCATTCCCTGAAGGAGGGAACGGAGACGAATTGGGATATCGCCAGAGAGCCCTATCAGCTTCGAGTGAAACTAAAACAAGCCAATAGAATTGGCGTGCAATATTTGCATAATGCGCACAGCCCCCGCCAGGTGGGTATAAATACGGAAGCGGATGCAATCGCACTCTGTTTTTCGCTGAGGAGACAACCTGAGTCTGCACTACAGCGAAGGCACAGGAACTGTGGCGACGGGACGTACGTCTCCATTCCCTCCTTCAGGGAACGAGGGTTACATACGTAACCGAGACGTTCCCTTTCAGTTGGTCACGTACGACATATGTCACTAGTGACCGTCAAATTGGGATCCCAAATAAAACACCACAGTTACTGACCCCTTCCAGCGCCCAGCGTAAGCTCCAGCCACCCAGCGCACCTTGGGGCAGAGAAGGGGGTGAGCTTACACCGAGAGAGTCTACTGCTGTTCCGCAAGACCCACTCAGTAAGACTTAGACAACACTGGGGAAGCAAACCCATAGGGGATGCTGCGGAGGCCACAACCTACCCAGAGGGGGAGGTATTACGTGGAAATACACATATGGACTGGCCGTGGGCAGTACGCATATGGAGTCCCTGGGATGGCTCCAGCCTAGAGATAGGGGGAGACTCATCTGACAGGTGACAGCAGAGCTGACTCTGCTAAGGGAAAGACACGGAGTCACAGTAGGGAGTTTGACCGTGGACAATACACATATGGGACCACTCACGTGGAGGGGTCTCAACATATGGCACCCAGCCAAACATCAACGTCAGAGACGGACGTTTGGCCTCACATCAGACACTCCGCAATGTCCGAGCCGCAAGGGGAGGCAGAGGAACTCGACAGGGTTCGCCAAGCAGGGAACTCTACTGGAGCAATGGATGCACATATCCGGCCAGGGGGCGGGAGTGGCATAGCAAGCCAACACTAGAACGGGTTCTTTGCGTTACCGGCTACTGGAAGCGAGTACATGGGAAGATACCGGTTCCAACCCTCGCCCAGCCTGCAGCTCTACAGATATCTGTCAGCGAGGCGCCGTGCACCAGCACCCAGGAAGAGGCAACTCCGCTAGTGGAGTGAGCTCTTAACCCGAGCGGGCAAGGCACGTCTTGGAACTGATAAGCCAAGGCGATGGCGTCCACTATCCAGTGGGCCATCCTCTGCTTGGAGACAGCCTTTCCCTTCTGCTGGCCTCCGTAACAGAGAAAGAGCTGATCTGAGGTCCTAAAGCTTTGCGTTATATCCACGTACAGGCGCAGAGCGCGGACGGGACAGAGCAAAGCCAGGGCTGGGTCTGCCTCCTCCGAAGGCAGCACTTGCAGGTTCACTACCTGATCTCTGAAGGGAGTGGTAGGAACCTTGGGCACATATCCAGGCCGGGGTCTCAAGATAACGTGAGAGTCACCAGGCCCGGATTCCAGGCACGATTCGTCGACCGAAAATGCGTGCAGGTCCCCTACCCTCTTAAGCGAGGCCAATGCAACCAGGAGGACAGTCTTAAGGGACAGTACTTTTAACTCCACTGACTGCAAAGGCTCGAAGGGATGACCCCGGAGAGTTGTAAGTACCAAGGAGAGATCCCAAGAGGGTATAGAGGAAGGGCGAGGCAGATTCAGTCTCCTCGCCCCCCTCAGGAACCTGACGATCAGGTCGTGCTTCCCCAAAGACTTACCACCGACTGCATCGTGATGTGCGGCAATAGCGGCAACATACACCTTGAGGGTGGAGGGAGACAGCCTTCGCTCCAAGCCCTCTTGCAGGAAGGAAAGCACTGACCTGACCGAACATGATCGGGTGTCCTCTCGGTGAGAGGAACACCATTCGACGAACAGGTTCCACTTCAACGCATAGAGGTTCCTCATAGAAGGAGCTCTAGCGGAAGTGATAGTGTCTACAACCGACTGGGGGAGATCACTTAGAACCTCCGCGTCCCGTCCAGGGACCAGACATGGAGTTTCCAGAGGTCCGGACGCGGGTGCCAGAGGGTGCCCCGTCTCTGAGTCAGAAGGTCCTTCCTCAGAGGAATGGGCCAAGGAGGTGCTGTCGCGAGGAGCGTCAGTTCCGAAAACCAGGTCCGAGTGGGCCAATACGGAGCCACTAACAAGACCTGCTCCTCATCCTCCCTGACTTTGCACAGGAGCTGTGCAAGTAGGCTCACTGGGGGAAATGCATATTTGCGTAGGCCCCGGGGCCAGCTGTGTGCCAGAGCATCCGTGCCGAGAGTGCCCTCGGTCAGGGAATAAAACAACAGGCAATGGGCTGTGTCCGGAGAGGCAAACAGATCTATCTGTGCGGCCCCAAAACGCTGCCAGATCAGCTGGACCACCTGGGGATGGAGTCTCCATTCGCCCGGAAGCGGAGGCTGCCGTGAGAGCTCGTCGGCTGCACGGTTGAGCACGCCTGGGACGTGAATGGCACGAAGCGACCTCAGATGCTTCTGACTCCATAGCAAGAGATGGCGGGCGAGTTGCGACATGCGACGGGAGTGTAGACCACCCTGATGGTTGATGTACGCAACGGTCGCAGTGCTGTCCGAGCGGACCAGTACGTGCTTGTCTGACAACAGCTCCTTGAAGTGGCCCAGTGCAAGACGTACTGCTAGCAACTCGAGGCAATTGATATGCCAATGCAGTTGGGGCCCCGTCCACAGACCCGACACTGCATGCACGTTGTACGTGGCTCCCCACCCGGTGGCAGAGGCATCTGTGGAGACCACAGCATGCCTGGACACTTGTTCGAGGGGAACTCCTGCCCGTAGGAACGAAGGGTCCGACCACTGAGTGAGGGTACGACGGCAGTTCGGTGTCACGGGGACATGGAACGTACCGCGTTGCCACGTCTATCTCGGGACCCGGTCGTGAAGCCAGTGCTGAAGCGGCCTCATATGAAGCAATTCGAGCGGCATGACTGTGGCTGCAGATGCCATATGCCCCAGGAGCCTCTGAAAAGGTTTCAGTGGGGCCACTATCCTGCGCTTGAGCGAACTCAGGCAGTTCAACACTGACTGGATGCGCTCCTCGGTGAGGCGCGCTGTCCGGGCGACCGAGTCCAGTTCCATACCAAGATAAGAGATCCTCTGCCCGGGGGCGAGTTTGCTCTTGTCCCAGTTGACCTGAAGACCCAACCGGCTGAGGTGAGCTAACACCATGTCCCTGTGTTCACACAACTGCTCTCGCGAGCTGGCCAGAATGAGCCAGTTGTCGAGGCGGTTGAGAATGCGAACGCCCTGTTCCTTGAGTGGAACAATGGCCGCCTCCGCAACCTTGGTAAAGACGTGGGGCGACAGGGCCAGCCCGAAGGGTAGGACTTTGCACTGATATGCCCGACCCTCGAACGCAAACCGTAGGAAGGGTCTGTGTCGAGGCAGAATCGAGACATGAAAGTACACGTCCTTCAGGTCGATCGCTGCGAAACAATCCTGGGGACAGATGCATTCGAAAATGCGTTTCTGCGTAAGCATCTTGAACGGCAGCCTGTGAAGGGACCGATTCAGGACACGCAGATCCAGGATTGGCCGTAACCCACCGCCTTTCTTGGGTACAATGAAGTAGGGGCTGTAAAACGCTGACTTCATATCGGCTGGAGGGACCGGCTCGATTGCATCCTTCGCCAGGAGGACAGCAATCTCCGCCTGGAGAACAGGTGCATTGTCCAGGGACACGCGAGTGTAGTGGACACCCCTGAACACTGGGGGACGCTGGGCGAACTGAATCGCATAGCCGAGTCTGATGGTACGAAAGAGCCAGCGGGACGGGCTGGGAAGTGCTAACCACGCTCCCAGATTCCGAGCCAGCGGGACCAAAGGCACCACAGACGTACCCGACGTGGGGCAGCGAGGCAGAGTACTGGGACCCGACTCGGACGGCATAGCGGCCCGAAGTGGTGTCGGACTCTGCGAGGTGGCAGTGTGTATGGGAGACCTACACACTTTTGTGAAAAGGTGGGTACCGCTGGACTCCGGAGAGCCAGCGGCGGGACAATACGACACACAAATTCCCCCCGGCCCACCTCCGGGGGAGGGAGAGATGCGGGTATCATCTCCCGAAGAGCTGACATCCTCTCCTCCAGGTCGCCCGTCTCAGGACCGCTTCCTCGTTCTCTTGCCACCTGGCTTGGCTGGGGTCTGAGCGGGCTGGGCGCCGCGTCCGCGACCGGCTCCCTGCTGTCTAGCGGGTGTAGGCTGCTGCTTTGCAGAATTAGCAGGGGCAGAGGACGATGCAGGCGGGCACCCTCGGCAATGAGCAGACTGAGGTTGTGCAGCCGGCGGTGGGGTGGAGGCAGCAGCGGACCACCGGGGCAGGATGTGTTTTATGGCCTCAGTCTGCTTCTGTGCGGCCGAGAACTGCTGGGCGAAGCTCTCGACCACGTCGCCGAATAGGCCGACCTGAGACATGGGGGAGTCCAGGAACCGATACTTATCGGTCTCCCTCATGTCTGCCAAGGTCAGCCACAGGTGGCGCTGCTGGACTACAAGCGTAGCCATCGCTTGACCAACAGAGCGAGCCGCGTCACCTTAGTCGCCCAGAGGGCGAGGTCGGTGGCGGCGCGCAGCTCCCCCAGCAGCTGTTGGTCAAGACCACTCTGGGGCATGTCCATGAGCGCTTTAGCCTGGTAGACCTGAAGCAGGGCCATGGCATGCAAGGCAGAGGCGGCCTGTTCGCAGACTCTGTAAGCTTTCTCCGTCAAGCTCAACGAGAATTTACAGGCCCGGGATGGGAGACGCGGTTCACCGCACCAGCCAGCGGCCGTCGGACACAGTTGCATCGCGATGGCTCGCTCGACTGGGGGGATCCCAGCGTACCCCTTAGCCTTCCCGCCATCCAGAGTGGTGAAGGCGGAAGAGGGACCAGGCCTTGCATGAACACTATACGGCGTTCTCCACGACTTGGTCACCTCCTCATGCACCTCCGGAAAGAAAGGTACCGGGGCGGGATGCTGAGGACCAGCGCGGGCCGCCCCGAGAAACCAATCGTCCAGCCGAGAAGGTTCGGGATGCCAGAGGGGACCCTTCCTACACGCAGACGCGCCGCTCCCCTGACCAGAGCCAGAGAAAACGGCCGAACGGGGCATAGGGGAGGGGACCCCCACTCCCTGAGAACCAAGGAATGAGAGTCCATCAGCGACCATCAACGGGGACCAGGGAACGACCGCATCCAGTAACGCACAGACGAAATGAGTCCATCAGCGACCATCAGCGGGGACCAGGGAACGACCGCATCCAGTAACGCACAGACAAAATGACATCTTGAAAAAGACGCAGGGTTTGTCTGTGAAGCTCTTTTAGAAGGGGGAAATTCAGCTCTTGTTCTTTGTGCTGAAGCACACAGGGAACAGCCACGATGTGACTGCAGGTACACCACTCCCTGAGTCACACGCACAGAGGAACTGGCCCAAATCGCAAACCAAACAGGGCAGAAAACAATGCTGTGAAAACAGCAGTTGAGAGCTGTATAATAGCTCGGGGAAGCTCACTCTGTGAAAGCTCGCGGCTTCACTGTAGGGTGCCTTAACACCAGCACTACAAACAAAGGCTCTTCACAGGCTTGAGAAGTTCACTCTCAGTCAATAGCAGGAACACAACAGGTTGGCTCCGAAGCGAAAGACAGAGTGCGATTGCATCCGCTTCCGTATTTATACCCACCTGGTGGGGGCGGTGCGCATTATGCAAATATCGCACACGCCAATTCCATTGGCTTGTTTTAGTTTCACTTGAAGCTGATAGGGCTCTCTGGCGATATCCCAATTCGTCAGTCACTACTGACGTACGTCAAACGTGACCGACTGAAAGGGAAAAACAGTTTCAGTAAGCAGCACAACTGTTTTCAACATTAACAATAATAAGAAATGTTTCTTGAGCACCAAATCAGCATATTGCAATGATTTTTGAAGGATCATGTGACACTAAAGACTTGAGTAATGCTGCTGAAAATTCAGCTTTGCTATCACAGGAATAAATTAACTTTTTTAATTTTAATATATTTTAAAATGTATTTTAATGTTAATATAATTTCACAATATTATTGTTTTTTCTGTATTTTTGATCAAATAAATGCAACCAAAAAAAAAAAAAAAAACCTTACCGACCCCCTTTTAAATAGTTGTGTACATTTCATTATGATAGCCCCCCACTATAATTGACCCAAAAATATTACAAACATTTCACATGCATACATTTATTCAGAGATGGTTCACCTAAAAATGAATATTCTTTCAAAATGTTTTCACCCTCTTGCTCCAACATAGACTACAAAAGAATATGTGTTAAGCATATTCATTTCATATTTATTTTCATTGAAAGTACATGATGACCAGCGGCTCCAAAAATGACTAAAAAGCACCTTAAGTATCTTAATATATCATTGAACACTAGTCCATATGACTTGTGTGATGTATTTTGTTGTCTTTCAGTCTTCTGAAGCCATGTGATAGCTCTATATAAGGAACATATGGAAATTCTGATTATTATTTACTGAAAATGCTCCACTTTACAATAGCCCTGAAATCTGATTTGTGCAATTTGAATATTCACATTTAAATTTATTGTATCTTGCGACCAATGACATTTGGCATCACTGAAATGAAACCTGGAGCACAAATTCAAACAGCATCAACATTTCTTTTTGTGTTCAAAGGAAGAAAAAAAAAAGATTTTTTTCCAGAATTTTAATTTTTGCTGTCCACTGATATGATCCATGTAGATCTATCCATGTAGAAGCTGGTGTAAATTACAGCCAGTCTGTCTTTACATGTCATTTTTAAGAAAACTGCTACTCTTTCCAGCTGTGTTGTTTCACATGAAAAAGCATTCTTACCCTCCAGCAGCATGACCCCTGCTGAATCTGTGGCGACCAGTAATGACTGTCCCCATGAATCTCCACAGACTATATCATAAGGGAAGCTGCTGCAGAATGACTGTGACTCCCATGGCTGCAGAAAACACAGGAACATACTGTAAGAGATGAACTGTAAGCAAAATTACAGCAGCCCTCGCTTTTTCCTCTTGCCCCTCACCTCTTTCCTGCAAAGGCCAGTAGTGACTAGACTGGTGGGCGCATCCCCTCGAACTATAGTTTTTAGCTTCAAGGCCTAGACACAATATTATTATTATTTATTTATAACATTTCTCATATTGTAACATTCTCTTTCATACCTATGTCATATATGCATAGATGTATACACCATACCTGTCCCACCCGAACAAACTCAGCCTGGCGTGCCTCCTCTTTTTTACGGGCCGATTTGGGCGACTCTGGCAGTACATCGCTGAATGAGCGTCGGTTTAGCATGTTCTGCGGAGAGAAGGGAACCTACAGGAGCGGTAGAGATGAACATGGGTCTGAGAGACTGACCCAGAAACAGCCAGAAAGACAGAGCAAAGCAGAGACTAACAAATTCTTTTACCACTATACCTTATAAGCCGTAATACTGTAAATTGGGTTGGGAATCATAAGGAAATAATGATGGTTCAAACTGTGGTTCCAGCACAACAAGAAGATTTTATTGTCTTGGTATTGTTTTGCAGCAAGTCTTTTCTTATCATTAAAATATAAAAACTAAACATCTTTTTAAAAATGGAACCGGTTCCTGATTCCTAACCCTATAATTGAGAATAGAAACAGGAATAGACAACAATAGAAAGACAGTATCCAGCTCTAGGACCAGCTGACAGGGTGCTGCAACAGAATGAAAGTTCATTTGACAGCTAAGTGGTTTGAAAGAGTGGTATTTATGAACAGAAGAGAATTGTGAGAAGAAACATATATGGCAGGAAAAGAAAGTGAGATAATAGTGAAATACAGAAAAGTATTGTGCTAGATCAGTGGTTCTCAACCATTTTGACTCCAAGGTCCCTCATTGTCCACAAAAATATTCAATGGCCCCATGACTTTTCCATTTGTTTGTGATTTTCTGGATAAGGATTTTTAAATATATTTTACTCACAATTTTAGGTTGATAAAATATTTTAGAACTTGGCATAACTAGAAAAATGTATATTCATTATAAGAATGCTCATGATGTTATAAAATGATTTATTATTTTACATGACTTTGTCAGGTCAGGGGCCCCCTAATGGGCCCTTGGCCCCTTGGTTGAGAACACTGTACTAGATTTTGTGTCCATACCTTGTGCATGTCAGGCATGAGATCCTGGTACAGGGATCTGATCAGCATGTCCAGAGTACGCTGACGTTTTTGAGCAAAAGTGGGGGTCTCAAGAGTGGCTTTTTCTCCATTTATTACTACAGAAGACAGAAGGATAAAGGTAACAGTATTATGTAACAGAATCACCCTTAGGAAACCGCATGACACATTTTACAAGGTCTGTTTAATAAAAGCATCTGCTTTGCGGAGTCCATGAGCCAAAACAAATAATTAAAGCTGGCAACAGAAAAACACAGGTGTGTATTCTAACAGGAGGTCTGTGTACTGAAATGCCATGAAATGGCATTTGGAATTAATTTAAATTCTCTAATACAGTCTATTTTTGACTGAAACAGGATATTCAGTCGGAAACATGTTTAGTAGGATGGGATTTCATGCTTTCAATCAATATTAATAGGCTTTGATATTGCTTGTCTTTTTTGGTTACATCAGCAGAAAAGTGTTATTTCAGAGGCAAGTTGTTACATGTTGGTGAAAGATTATGAAAACAACTGATTTCATGCTGTCTGTAAAACGACTCTATGTTCTGGTGAGTTTACTAACATTTAACTAGTAGAAAGTCCCTGAACTCCTGGTGGTCTGTGAACACTGGAGGGGAAGGGAGGGGTGGGCCAAACAGCGGCACACTTTCCTCTGAGAAAATCTTCAACCTGCAACATAATATAATCATTAAGATACAAATAATATACACTACCATTTAAAGGTTTGGGGTCAGAAAGATTTTTAAAATGTTTTTGAAAAATAATTAATTTGAATACAGTAAAAACACTAAGAAATGTATCAAATATTATTACAATTTAAAATAACTTTTTATTTCAATATATTTTAAAATGTAATGTATTCATGTGACAGCAAAGCTGAATTTTCAGCATCATTACTCCAGTCTTCAGTGTCACATGATCCTTCACAAATCATTCTTATTTGCTGATTTGGTGCTCAAGAAACATTTCTTATTATTATAAATATTGAAAACAGTTGTGCTGTTATTAGCAGTTGTGCTGCTAATATTTTTTTTTTTTTTTTTTTTTTTTGAAAACCATATTTTTTCAGGATTCTTTGATGAATAAAAGTTCAAAAGAACAGCATTTATTTGAAATAGAAAATTTTGTAATAATGTAAAAGTCTGGTAACACTTTAGTATAGGGAACACATATAAACTATTAACT
This sequence comes from Mylopharyngodon piceus, assembly GCA_039654765.1. NCBI lineage: Eukaryota > Metazoa > Chordata > Actinopteri > Cypriniformes > Xenocyprididae > Mylopharyngodon > Mylopharyngodon piceus. Next base: position 17,795,807 of record CM077443.1, read on the forward strand.
AGGAATTTTTCCTCAATAAACTCCTAATTTGCTGCTTATTAATAGTTAGTAAGTTAGTTGTTAAGTTTAGGTATTGGGTAGGATTAAGAATGTAGAATAAGGTCATGCAGAATAAGGCATTAATATGTGCTCAATAAGTACTAATAAACAGCCAATATTCTAGTAATATGCATGCTAATAAGCAACTAGTTAAAAGACCCTAAAATAAAGTGTTACCAAAAGTCTCTACTGTCACTTCATACTTGCTGAATAAAAGTATTAATTTCATTTATAAAAAATCTTACTGACCTCATATTTTTGAATGGTAGCGTATATAAAATATAATATTTATATTAAAATAAAATGTAATAAATATAATATTAAATAACACATATTTCTACATATATGCTATGCACAAAAGTAAAACGTCCAAACACACACATACCTGTAACTATCATTCTGGCTATTATATCGAACTAAGGCAAAAATATCTGTGGGGTATGTAAAGGAAATCATCCATATAATAGCTCCACATGCAAAACTACTAATGTACACAAAAATCTAAATTAATTTAGACTTTTTTTCTGTAAAAACATGCCACCCATAAATAGCCTAATCACTGACACTGAGTGACTCATTTCAGCAGTTCCACTCAGTTTGAGAATGAAGGATACGTGTGAAATGGGAGCGAATCATAGAGGGCTTAAAGGACGGAGAGGCGTCATCTCCCTCCTGAAACACGATGGTCACGATGTCATTCCCAATGTGTCTCTTCCTCTCTACCTGCACAGAGTGAAATAATTGAAGCTATAATCATACATGCCTGAAGCACATTCCAAAAAGCTGCTTTTGTTACCTAAAACTAATACACCAACTTTTTTCTCTCCAGTATTAAATGAAAAAATATTTCATTTTGAAAAGAGTACATGCCTATGTGTGTGTTTGTTGGTGAGTTTGGTCTGTGTGCATGTTTGGACATTCATAATGCCCTCTGACACCTCACACCCGTTAGCCAAGAAGCATAATTGAGCTTGTTAATGAGTCTGGACCATTACGCTTGAAAAGGGGCTTTTATCTTTTGTCTCAAGAGCACACACACACACACACACGCAAACACACACACACACACGCACACACACACACAAAACATCCCCTTAAAGCTCAATTATTACATGGCTGCTTTTCACCTTCCCCTCTCCACTGGTATCTCTCTCATTTTCTCTCTCTCTCTCTCACACACAAAAACATGCATCCAGACACAGATGCATGCGCTTGACCGCGAGCTGTGACAGGAATGAGTATTTACTTATTTCAGTGACGGATTCATTTCAACTGAGAGCTTAATTATGATTCTCTGCCACTTCCCCTCATCGTCACACAGAACATCCTTCCAGTGACACGCATAACACCTGAACAATACCAACAGGCTTTCATGACTGACTCCTTCATGTTTCCAGCCATTTGACAGGGTCAAGCAGAGTTAAGCTTTCTTATGGTTCACCCAAAAATTTAAATTTGGTCTTTATTCGCTCACCCTCATGTTTTTTCAATAGGAAATTTGTTAATAGGAAAATTTGTAAGTAAAGTTATTAATGTAATTTCGGGAGGAGTACGCCTATCTAATCTTCTAATTAATACCAAGGTGAAAAAATCAGCCTCTTACCACTTCCCATTGTTAGTTCTTTCGGCATTCCTCCTCCTCCCCTCCTCCTTTTTGTATATTTTTGCCTATGTAATGGGGGGCAATCAGAGCTCGAGAATATCCTCTCTGAGCCCCTCTATAGCAGACAGCAAGCAAAATCTGTTTACCACTTACGTTAAGATTATATGGGCACACGAACTCATGAAAGAAACAACTTCTCCATACAACAGTTCATTGTGAACATGTCTTTCATACAGTCCCTATGAACTGTCCTTGATGGAAAATTAGCTATGATTCTTTAAAGGATTAGTTCACTTCAGAATTAAAATTTCCTGATAATTTACTCACCCCCATGTCATCCAAGATGTTTATATCTTTCTTTCTTCAAAAAATTAAGGTTTTTGAGGAAAACATTCCAGGATTTTTCTCCATGTAGTGGACTTCAACAGTTACCAATGGGTTGAAGGTCCAAATTACAGTTTCAGTGCAGCTTCAAAGGGCTGTACACGATCCCAGCCGAGGAATAAGGGCCTTATCTAGCAAAACGATCGGTCATTTTCTAAAAAAAAAATAAAAAAAATTGTATACTTTTTAACCACAAATGCTCGTCTTACACTAGCTCTGCAATGCGCCACGCATTACGTAATCATGTTGGAAAGGTCACGCGTGACATAGGCGGAAGTACTGCGGTAGGGCGAAAAACTTCATCTTATTTTCTCCTCCAACTTCAGAATCATTCGACATTGTTGTTTTACCTTTTTTTGTAAAGGCAGTTTGACTTAATCTTTGCACAATTGCTTTGTAACAATTGCTCGGTACTTCCGCCTACTTTTCCAACGTTATTATGTAATGCGAGGAGCATCGCAGACCAGTGCAAGAGGAGCATTTGTGGTTAAAAATTATATTATTTTTTTTTTTATTTTTTTTAGAAAATGAACGATCGTTTCGCTAAATAAGACCCTTATTCCTCGGCTGGGATCGTGTAGAGCCCTTTGAAGGTGCATTTAAATTGCGATTTGGACCTTCAACCTGTTGGTAACTGTTGAAGTCCACTATATGGAGAAAAATCCTTGAATGTTTTCCTCAAATCCTTAATTTCTTTTCGACTGAAGAAAGAAAGACATAAACATCTTGGATGACATGGGGGTAAGTAAATTATCAGGAAATTTTAATTCTGAAGTGAACTAATCCTTTAATATCTTTCTTCATGTTCTACAGAAGAAAGAAAGTCATTCAGGTTTAGAATGACATGAGGGTGAGAAAATGATGACAGAATTTTCATTTTTGGTTAAAGAACAGTTTTCTTCTATGTTCCCTTGTGAACAGTACTTGATTCCTGAGTCTTCCACCTGTTCAGTTTGTCTGCATGCTTTTCGGATCAGCAAGAGACTTTTCAGCATTGGTAAAGGTGGTTATTGATATGGAGGGCTGAAGAGGCTCTCGGCTGTAGAGTGCCAAGACCTTGAACCGACACAAATACCTTGAAAATCCTGCTATTGTGAATGCTTCCACAAGCACTCCAGTGCACAAGAGCTCTACTTGTACTCAATCATATGATCTGATAGAGTGAAAGAGAAAAAGTGAGAAACGGAAGGAGAGCATGAGAGAGAGAAAAGGGATTACTGTGTGATGATATAATCAAGAGAAGAGAGGGATATGAAGTGAGAGAGAGTGAAGTGATTGACGCTTGATGTAATCAGGATATGGAGCTGAGGGGGGAAGGGGAAAAGGCAACAGAGAAAAGAGAGGGAGAGACTGACCGCTGTGATGTCCAGCGCTTTTGGATGTTAAATATAGCCTGTTTTCCCCTCACCACCTACCGAGCTACAGACTGGCTCCTTTCTGCCTCAACAAACATACGCAGCTCCATTCTTTCTATCATTCAAATTTCTCTTTCATTTCCCCTTTTCTCTGTCTTTATCTCATTCTATTTGTAGTTTTACATGGATGTGTTTTTGTTTTTTTGGTAGTGTTTGGAACCAGAATGTCTCTCTATAGTCCTATTCAGACAGGACTGGTTTTAGAAAATGAATCCCGGGGATGGGCTGATAATGATACTAATAATATGATAATCTCATAATTATTTTCATGTTATGGCTGATATTAAATGTCTATACTATTTTGTCTAAATAAATTAAAAATAAAACACTAAAAAGTAAAATCAGTAATTTTAAATGCTGCAATTTAAGCATCACAACATAATAATGTACAGTATGAAAAATGGGTATTTTGAGACTTGCTAAAGATTACATTTGACAGTGTTATTAAATTACATTATTACTGTGTTTAAAGGTTAACTTTAAGTACATTTTAAATGATGACACATTCTTTTTATATATCCAAAACTGACCAATATACACTACCGTTCAAAAGTTTGGGGTCAGTATGATTTTTTTTGTTTTCTTTTGAAAAAATTAATATTTTAATTCAACAAGGAAAAAAATAATATGATCAAATGTAGGATTACATGGACTTACATGAAGTAAAAATAATATAATAAAAAATGTTATTTTAAATTGTAATAATATTTAAGAATTTTAAATTGTAATAATATTTCAGAATGTTACTACTGCATTCTGTAACACTTTAGTTTAGGGTCCAATTCTCACTATTAACTAGTTGCTTATTAGCATGAATATTCCTAGGATATTGGTTGTTTATTAGTACTTATAAAGCACGTATTAATACCGTATTCTGCACGATCATATTCTACATCCCTAATCCTACCCAATACCCAACAACTACCTTCCTTACTATTGATAAGCAGTAATTAGGGGTTTATTGAGGCAAAAGTCATAGTTAATAGTTAGTTAATAGTGAGAATTGGACCCTAATCTAAAATGTGACCATGCATTCTTTATCACATAAACACAGCCTTGGTGAGCATAAGAGACATAAAAAAAAAAAAAAAACTTACCGACCCCAAACTTTTGAAAAGTAGTGTAGGAAAACCCACTAATATCGGCCATTAAACAATATGCAACATATTGTGCATACCTAGCTTATGTGTTCTACAACTTACCTGTTGCTTGTTCTCTTTAGAATAAGGTAACATGGTAGAAACATGGAACATGAGCTCATGACCCTGATAGACTGTGTAGATGGAATTCATTCCTGTAGTGTCATCTAAACAGAGAGAGAGAAAATGAATGAGTAAAATACAGTTAAAAGGGAAAAAATATCTCTCTGTTCATTTGTAAACATGTGTATGTGTGTATTTGTCCTACTCTTAGTGTCTAGTCCTCCTCGATACCCTGCCCAGCCCTGCAGACAGATTGTGTCGCCAAGGAGATTCAGAAATTTGTCAAAGGTCTCACTTCCTGTTTCTGAAAAAAGTACAAAAACATAGAAAATCAACTTGATTGTAGAGCAATAATAAATAAATAACAGACACCACCTTATGCTGTTCACATAGATATTTTAAAATCAATGTGAATTGTAATTAATTGCATTATACTTCCATAATGTGATGTATTTCTGAGTGAAACAGAATATTCTTTTATTTGGTTATTGGTTTTTATTATAACATAGTGTGTGAGCCAAATCTTGTCAGTAGAAAGGTAAAGAAATATTAGTATTATAAGTATGTTATGAGTGGTTCTGTGCTCACCGTTGCTGAACATTTCATCATCTGTCAACTGCCCATCTTTGGCATAAAGAACACCAAATTTAAAGTTTACACTGCCCTGTAAGAACATACAAACATGTGAGAAGCATTCAGGGGGAATTCACTAAGAAATTGATTTAAAAATCACTAAGAAGGTCATTTATTTGCATGGCATACTTAAATCAAACACATACACACATTTGACAATACACACCTCTTGCTCCTCCAGCACCAGTAAGTCCTGCCAACAATAAATAAATAAAAAAAACAGTTTAGCTCAAATCATATCCCAGTACAATAAAACAATGAGTTTCCATCTAGGTTAAATTTCTAAATACCAGTTAGGAGCACTAATAGTGTGGGTTACGCAAACATTACAGAGAGCATGTTCATGCATTCAAATATCTGAATGCCACTGACAATGGCCTTTGATTAGCGGCAAACATTTCCACAAAAGCTAAGCTCTCTGGAGCAATAGCAGCTCAGACAGCGGCTGCGTTTGAATCCTAAAGTGATTGTGAAGCAGAACAACAAACCAAGAGCAAAAATAGACAGTAATTAACAGAGCGGAGGACATGTAATGTTGATTGACAGGTGTGGGTGGGCACCTTCTGAATCTCTGGGTTAAGGATCTCCCTCGGGCCCTTTTCGAAACGATCCACATTCATGGCACTGGAGGGTGAAAGGGTCAAGATGGGCAAATTAATGCATTTTAATTTATTTCGCTCAAATTGAATCTTCACATGTACGAATAGGGTGCATTACAGATAGACTTACCTTAATATAGATTTGACTGATAGTGTTTTTGTTGGACTGTATGGAAGGCTGATTTTTAGAGTACCCTGAAAGAGATGGACATATATTATACAAATATAAAGCAAAATGTGACATGGCATAACAAGAGAGCAAGCCAGTGTTGCTGGAGGCTATGACATAAGGTTTTATAACCGAGACCTTGTTGCTCATAGGAAGGTGACATTTAATACCGTGTCACTGTGCATTCAGGGTTTTTAGGCATTTAGTCTTCACATACTGAGACAAGAGAACAAAACAGTGTAGTCACTTCATGAAGAGGTCAATCTGTTATGTGAGTCACTGCTCAGAGCAAAAGTGACGCACACACGACTCACCGACTTGCGCCAGAGGATGGCTCGGTACTGTGGGACCCGCTGGTTGTTCTGGTCTGACAGAACCACAGACAGGAAGAAGGGGTTCTTCTCCGCATCTGTACCCACATAGTTCTGATGAACTACAGAAAGAAGGGACAGAAAAGTTTTTTTTAAATGTATTTTATTCCTGTGATGGCAAAGCTAAATTTCCAGCAGCCATTACTGCAGTTTTCATTGTCACATTAATTAAAATCCTTCAGAAATAATTCTAGTACGCTGATTTGGTGCTCAAGAAACATTTCTTATCGATGTTGAAAACAATTGTACTGCTTAATATTTGTAGTGATGTTTGGTTCTTGAACGAATCGTTCTTTTGAGCAGGTTCATAGGAAGTAACTGGTCGAGCCGGTTCACTAATCGAACTGAATCAAACTTTAGTTCCAGGTTGATGACGCAAGACGCACAAGCCGAAGTAGCTTGCTTAAGCACAAGCTTATCCAAAATGTAGGCTATTTACTACGTGTTTTCAAGTCATCTTGTCTTAAAGGAGATGTTAGTCCTTAAACGCTTGAGGCACCAAAGGGTGCTTGAAATATTGGTCAATATTGGTCAGTTGTGTCTGACATAAAGGATCCGTGAATGACAGTATGACCACAAACACCATTAACTTAAGTGGAAACAAAGGCAATAATCAGAAATATGCGTAACTTTTTATTTGAATGTTTCAATATGTGTTGACACAAATTACTTTATTTGAATGTTTCATAAAACAATGAGTTGTTAGAAAAGATGCGTAGAGACATATCATTGCTTGATGACGCAAGGAACGGATGAATCGGTTTTTGAACCGGTTCACTGAACCAAACTGTCCGGTTTGCGGAAATGAATCTTTACAGTTTTCATTTTGTTTAGAATTCTTTGATGAATAGAAACCTCAAAAGAAAAGAACTATTTGAAGTATAAATCTTTTATAACATTATACATTTCTTTACTGACACGTGATCAATTTAATGCATCCTTGCTGTGTCATGGGTCGCTTGTGTGAATCAAAAGGGTGATGCGTGATGCAGAATGTACGAAGATATACTACTTTTATTAAACACGAAGAGAACTCAAATACAACAATCAATACATGTTTACACAAGACAATGAACTGAGGAAGATAGAAGGCTTAAATACGCAGAGGATGATGATTAACAGAACAGGGAACAGGTGTGAAGTAATTAGGAACCATGACAACGAATGAATGACTAGAACACAGGCAAAACAGACAATGGGTGCATCTCAATCAGCTCCCTAGCTTGAGAATCAGTATCTGGTAAGGACCCTGGTTCACTACACATTGGGAAAGTGATTACTGGCGACATGACTACGTACAGCGTCAACGTACAACGTTGTAAAATGTTTCTGCTGGATTAATCAACTACAGGCATGTAGTTTCAGAAATGTGACGTAATGATTAACATTAACAAATGATTAACAATGAACATATTTTAAGACCAATGCATATGAATCAGCTAGATTTTAATCAATGCATCAAGAAAACAAGTGAATCTAACTTCTATATTTTTTCTTTTGGGCTATTTTCTTTTCTGAATAATGTAACTTGTGCCTTCTTAATGTGCTGCCTGCACAATGATGCTGATAGATTCCACACCAAAGCACTGTGACCATGTGAACTGTCCTCAGAGACATGCCTGTTTATTTAGATCTATTCCTGGAGCATCAGAATAAGAGGGAAAGAGGAAGGAAGGGATGGAAGCCTGCTGTTTAAGGGGAATATTTTGGACTGAGACAGTCCAGGTTTACAGACAGAAGACAAATGAAAAGAGGCTGAAATCCAATTAGAAGACAAGATCTGGTCTGTCTCTGTATCTCCACCCTTCCTCTGTAGAATATTCTGTCTCTCTCCCTCTCTCTCATTCAATCTCTCTCTCATTGAATAAAAGGTATTTGCAGTGATTTAAATCAATTAAAGAGACATAATGCAGAATCTGCCTCGGGAATGTGTGTGGGAACAACAGTGTGTGTATTTGTGAGAAAGGGAGATAAAGAAAGACAAAGAAAATAAAAACAGAGTGATGAAGTGTAAAACAGAGTATTTTAGTGTAAAATATAAAACACTAGTATAAAATACCAGTATTTGGTGCTTCGTCCTCCTCAGCATGAGAATGCAGACATTCAAAAATTGTTAACAGTACCATATGTAATAAAATTGAATTTGTTTCAACTATTTTTTTTTAAATAAAATGGAACTGGTTCTGAATAAGAACTCAATGCCCAACCATACTAATTTCAAACATTGTTCAATTATTTCCTACATAATTCAACTTTTTCTTTCCCACAAACTTGTTAGCCAAAATTTCACAGAATGGTAATCTCAACGTGTACTATATGTGTGTGCATGTACAGTATGCATATACAGTACAAGAGAATTTGTAAATCTGTGTGTGTATGTGTGCATACTCTATACTTGGCAGTGGAATCCCACCTTTTCCCAGAAAGTACTTGAAGTACCATCTGGTGTGGTACTCTGGGTTCTCCAAATGGACGTCAGTTCTCCTCCATGTTCCAGGCGTGTAGTCAGAGGTCTGTAGAAAAGCCCCATCAAGAATTTAACTAGGTGCATGACTCAACAGTAAAGATATATATATATTTTTTTTTGTAATTGCCCTGTAACATTTTCATTGGCCCCTAACAAAAAACAATGATTTTTATTTATTTTTAGCAATGTATTTTTGCTAGGAAAAAAAATTAAAAAAAATAAATTATATATATATATATATATATATATTATACACTATATTGCCAAAAGTTTTGGGACACCTGCCTTTATGTGCACATGAACTTTAATGACATCCCATTCTTAATCCGTAGGGTTTAATATGGAGTTGGCCCACCCTTTGCAGCTATAACAGCCTCAACTCTTCTGGGAAGGCTTTCCACAAGGTTTAGACCATTCTTCTAGAATCGCATTTTTGAGGTCAGGCAGTGATGTTGGCAAGAAGCCTGGCTCGCAGTCTCCGCTCTAATTCATCCCAAAGGTGTTCTATCGGGTTGAGGTCAGGACTCTGTGCAGGCCAGTCAAGTTCCTCCACACCAAACTCGCTCATCCATGTCTTTATGGACCTTGCTTTGTGCACTGGTGCGCAGTCATGTTGGAACAGGAAGGGGCCATCCCCAAACTGTTCCCACAAAGTTGGGAGCATGAAATTGTCCAAAATGTCTTGGTATGCTGAAGCATTAAGAGTTCCTTTCACTGGAACTAAGGGGCCAAGCCGAACCCCTGAAAAACAACCCCACACCATAATCCCCCCTCCACCAAACTTTACACTTGGCACAATGCAGTCAGGCAAGTACCGTTCTCCTGGCAACCGCCAAACCCAGACTCGTCCATCGGATTGCCAGACAGAGATGCGTGATTCGTCACTCCAGAGAACACGTCTCCACTGCTCTAGAGTCCAGTGGCGGCGTGCTTTACACCACTGCATCCGACGCTTTGCATTGCACTTGGTGATGTAAGGCTTGGATGCAGCTGCTCGGCCATGGAAACCCATTCCATGAAACTCTCTACGCACTGTTCTTGAGCTAATCTGAAGGCCACATGAAGTTTGAAGGTCTGTAGCTTTTGACTCTGCAGAAAGTTGGCGACTTCTGCGCACTGTGCGCCTCAGCATGCGCTGACCCCGCTCTGTGATTTTACGTGGCCTACCACTTCATGGCTGAGTTGCTGTTGTTCCTAATTGCTTCCACTTTGTTATGATATCACTAACAGTTGACCGTGGAATATTTAGTAATGAGGAAATTTCACGAATGGACTTATTGCACAGGTGACAACCTATCACGGTACCACACTTGAATTCACTGAGCTCCTGAGAGCGACCCATTCTTTCACAAATGTTTGTAGAAGCAGTCTGCATGCCTAGGTGCTTGATTTTATACACCTGTGGCCATGGAAGTGATTGGAACACCTGAATTCATTGATTTGGAGGGGTGTCCCAATACTTTTGGCAATATAGTGTGTATATATATATATATATATATATATATATTTTTTTTTTTTTCTACAAAAAGACAGTTTGCAAAAAGTTCAAAAAAGATTACAGCTGTAGTTTAACTTTATAAGCACATTTTGGCTGGAAAATTATGTCATGTGAAAACATTTCTATATTGGACACAATTTTGTAGTTTTTTTTTTTTTACTGACACATTCAAGACACAATCACAAGTCATTCTTGCAATTTTGACAAATCCTCTATGTTAGTCAGCTAGATAACATTATCCTGGAGACAAATTTTTGCAACATTATCCTGAGGACAGAATTTGCAGCAACAATATAGAATGTATCATAAAAACTTCTAAATTTTACTTTCAAAATACATTAAAATGGATGCACATTGCACACAATCAATGAAATGTAAGATTTTCATTGGCAATGCAACACTGGATCAAAAGGACAAATGACTGTTTCATCAACTACCCAGAGACACTCTATTTTTTTATTTATAGAGCTTTGTGGTAGGGAACACACACATACTTGCGAACACAAACATGTCTGGTTGGTTATTACCTCTCCTCACCCAATAATCAATTCCATCATGTTCCAGAACAAATTCCAATTGATATTTTCATGCGACAAATTTTTAAAAAACTCAACGTAAACAACAGCTTTCCTATATACTCTGAGAGTCAGGAACCCTAATCACTATGGTGACAGTCCACCCTAAATCATTAACAACCAATCAGAGGTCTGTTTTGGTGGGATAAAGCATTGGAGGTTGTCATAGCTACAGTCCGGTTCTTGAAATTAAAACGACAAGTGGATGGAGGGAAAGCGAGAGAGAGAGAGAGAGAGAGAGAGAGAAAGAGAGGGAAATTGAGAGCGAGAACATTGGGGATTGATTGAATCGCTTTGCTTTGATTGTTGTTTTTGCTGATGCATGTGTGTTTCATTGAAACACCTACAGACACGATCACAAAAAACAAAAGCTGGCAGTTTTGGTTTGTTACTCACTGCCAGAAGATGAATACATTTGTTCCCTCTCTTTTTTCTTCATCCTTCCTCCCACTTCTTTTAATCTGTGTTCCTCTTCCTGTCCACCTTCACTTCTTATGCATGTATTTAAATACATTGTATCGCCCCCATGCCTGCAGTACTGCACTGACTTGAACCCGCAGCCATCAGTATGCATGTGGATAAGTTCAAAACCTTATTGAATCTCTCCATGGTCACAAGAACTTCAACAATTGTAGGGCTGTTTAACCTCTATCCTGGCAATTTTCATAATAGTTTTGTAACGCTTAGTGGTCTATTGCAATCCAGCACATTCAGTGCACACACACACACATTTCAGACTGCACAATATTTAATGAGTATCTTACCTCATCTATTGAGCCGTTCTCCACTCTGAATCTCCCAGCTCTCTGTATGGCCCCGTCTGCATCACTGGAGATGAGCTGAGGAGAAACACAGATTCGGCATGAACGTGAGACCACCTGCATCATGTAGAAGAGCTATACAGTAGGGTCTACAAGTCTAGTAAAATGCATTTGTCTAATTTATTCTTTTCATTAAAAATTATATTATCAGCATAACAATTTGAGTATTCAAAAGTTTGGGGTCAGTAAGATTTTTTTTTTTTCAGAAATTAATATTTTTATTCAGCAAGGATGCATTAAATTGATCAAATGTGTCAGTAAAGACTTTTACATTTGTTAGAAAAGATTTCTATTTCAAATAAATGCTGTTCTTTTGAACTTTCTATTCATCAAAGAATGCTGAAAAAAAATTCCACACAACTGTTTTCAACATTGATAATAATAATGAATGTTTCTTGAGCAGCAAATCAGCAAATTAGAATGATTTCTGAAGGATCATGTGACACTGAAGACTGGAGTAATGATGCTGAAAATTCAGCTTTGCCATCACAGGAATAAATTACTTTTTAAAATATACTACAATAGAAAAAAAATATTTAAAATTGTAATAATATTTCACAGTATTACTGTTTTTACTTTTTGATCAAGTAAATATAGCATTTATGAACAAGAAACCTGTTTCAAAAACATTTAAAAAATGTTTTAACGATTTAAGCGCATGGTCTAAAGCGCATGGCGCAAGTGCGCTTAGGGCGTGTCCGAATCCACTTTTGCTAGTTTAACGACGGGAAAAATGGTCGGCGCGCCCGGCGCATGGTCTAAAGGGGTTGTCCCTACTCTCATAGGGCCCTATCATACACCCAGCGCAATGCGGCGCCAGATGCGACGCAAGTGTTTTTTGCTAGTTTCAGCCCGACGCAGTTATCATTTTCACGTCCTGCACCCGGCGTATGGTCTAAAAGGGTTGTCCCTGGGTGTGTTTTGGCCGTAACGTGTAATAAACCAATCAGAGCCTCATCTCCCATTCCCTTTAAAAGCCAGCTGCGCTTGTGCCATGGCGGATTCGCTATTTACATGGCAGAATTTGCAAGCAGAAAAACTGAACTGTTTGTGTGCTGTTGCATGTCCCTGTGTGTGTAATAAGCAGAGTGTACGCGCGTTGTGCACCCGCCTATAGGCGCATATTGCTAACGCGCTCTTTAAATAACAAAACAAATATTGCGCCATTGACTTTAGACCAGGTTTCAGTTGGTCAATGGCGCAGTCTATTTCAGTTGCCTCAAAATAGTAACGCGCCAACAATGCGCCTGAACACCTCGTTTTCAGACCAGCACACCCATGGGCGCACAAATGGGCACAAATGCATTTGCTATTTAAACAATGTAGCGCGGGACGTGAAAATGTTAACTGCGCTGGGCTGAAACTACCAAAATCACTTGCGTCGCGCCTGGCACTGTATTGCACCGCATTGCGCCAGATGTATGATAGGGCCCTTAATGTTTATATCCTGAAAACATTCGGTTGTATAAAGTTTTATTTTATCAGAAAACACAGGGCAAATATACCTTATTTGTCAATTTACATCTTATATGGCACTTGTAACCTCTTAAACCACTGATTCATGCTGGAATAATACACTGGATTCCCCCTTCGCTTCTCTCAAACTTTGACATTGATGATTGTGTCTATTATCTAAATGTAAATGTTACAATAGATACTGTTTCTTTGATTTAAGGATTTCCAAAATCCTAAAATGTTATTTATTTCCAGATTTAAATTCGAATCACAGATTTTATTGTAGCCTCAGACTTGCCTCCATTGCATTCATTCTCTTTGCTGTTGAATCTTTCTCTTTAACGATTCAGTTATTTTGGTTAAGAAGCAATCTAAGAAGTTTAAGAAATACCTAAAAAGACACATGAAAGACAGCGAAAAGGCAGCATACCTAATCTGCTGTGACATACAGATGATTTTGTTTACATAAAACCCCTTCAATGTAGAAGCAGCTGCACACACAATCAGACTAATTACAGACAAGTGATCCCTGTGTGTCTGATCTATCTGTGTGCGGCATTGATCACTTCATCTGTGTGTCTCTGTACACACACACACACACACACACACACACACACACACACAATCTGTTTGTTTTAGCACATATCTGCAAGAGAAGTAGTTTCAGTGAAAGTCTATCTGCTCAGATATTGTGTGTGTATGTGGGACAATCACTTGCACCTGACACGATGTAATCTGGTCTTTGCAGTAAAATTGCAACATCCCCCCAGATGGAACAATGTTAGTTGCTAGGCAACAGAACACAGAACCTCTCCCATTTCCTTTTTCTTCAGCCACCTTGTTTTCCTCCTCACATTTCTCTCACCTTTCTTCTCCACCTGTTGGTCTGCCTCCCTCTCTTGTACTCTCTTGTTCTCTTTCTCTTCCCTTTTCTGTGTATCTGGCCAGACCAGACTGCTAAAAACAGACTGCAGCTGTGTGTGTGAGATTGTCATTGTATGTGTGTGTGTATGTGTGTGTGCGGAAGATGGTCTGCCTTGGCTTGAGAATGCTAAAGGTCCAGGCAGATCATTCTAGATAGACTCTTGCTCTCACACTAATCAATTAATAAGCACTCATTATTTGGCATCCTAGTAGCAGGGGGCGAAGTTAGTTTATATAAAGTATACAGTATGCTCCACTTGGCTCGAATATCTGAACTGCTATGATGCTTGTATTCTTATGATGAATAATATGTGTTAATATTGGGTTCACCTGTATATTTTTAAATATAGGTTCAACAAGGTTCTCTCAAAGTTATCTGGTCTTTAATAATGTTCTCAAAATGATAGCACAGAAACATTATCTATACATCATTCATGGAAAATTTTTTCTCTGAAACGCTTTAGTTTTTACATTTTAACATTTTTAAATGTTACTACTCATTTTAGAATGTTCAGAGAACATTCAAAATAGACGTGCCGATATATGGTAATACGATATATCACGATAATGAGATGTGGAGACACTAAACGAAAATGTACTTTCACTCTCTGACAGCGGATGGCATTTATGAAACAGCAGAAATGCAGCCGTTACCCCAGTAATCCCCGTAAACAAAGCAGCTGCGCTACTTTCTGTTTCTGAACAGTATTTAAATGTTTTAAACAGCCATTCAGATTTTTGTATTCACAATGGTGTTCATCACAGCACTAAACACTTAAATATTCAAAGGACTTAATAGGCTATTTATTTTCAAACTTAAACATTTTTACATTTTAATCTGAACTACAACATGCCCTAGATATTGACTGAAAATGTTCTGATTTTTTATTATTGTTCGGTAACACTTTACAATAAGGCTCCATTCATTAACATTAGTTAATTTATTAGTTAACCTTAGCTAGCAATAAAAATACTTTTAAAGCATTTATTAATCTTAGTTAATGTTAGTTTCAATATTTAATAGCTACTATATTATTAAAATCAAAACCTGAGCTAAAATGAACTAACAATGATCAGTTGTATTTACACACAAACTGACCACCAAAACAACTTTCAGAGTTTTTAACATAACTGCCACAGAATGTAACGCAACAGGTTTGTGGGATAGATGAAGGTATCTCAGGAGTCAGAAAGTGAAGCTAACATTATATTCGGACATCCCTTGATGCCTTCCTACCTTGGAATCCATCCTGAAGCAGCATTTTTAAGCTTACGGACGCAGCCAACGTTTTCATAACTTACTAGGGATGTTAGCAAAGCATTCTTCAAGCATTTTTTTGTTAGCTGGGTTTGAGCAGTGGAAAACTTCAGCCTGTGTTAATGTGCAGAACAGTAAATGCAAAGGCAAATCAGTGGTAGGTAAATTATTAAAAGGTTTTGTGGATAAATTTCATACTGTTTGAAAAATAGATGCAGCTGAATCAAAACCCTTGAGATTTGATATTTGCCCATGACACATGCCTGTGATACACAACATCCCCTCTAATGGACTTACACACCCCAGGAATCTACTTTAAGCACACAGAGACACAATTATGTGTGTCTCATGAGAATTTTTTCTTTTGCTCAGTGACATTCTGTGATGCTATTAAGGTGTTTTGATAAATGGCATGAGGTTAATGATAGCAGGATAATGACAGGACAGTCTACCTAACTCAACCAAAAGTTCAAAACACACACACACACACACACACACAGAGAGAGAGAGAGAGAGAGAGAGAGAGAGAGAGAGAGAGAGAGAGAGCAAGAAACAGAGCAAGAAACAGAGCAAGAATGAGAGCAAGAAAGAGAGCAAGAGAATCAATGCTATTGTGACTGGGGATGTAGCATTGATCTTTTTAGAGAGCTTCTGTATGTGTTCTCATGCCTCACACAATAGAGCAAGAGAAAAAGAGAGAGACAGATGAGATGAGGAAAGAATATGGAGAGAGACACACATGGAGAAAGCAAAGCATCTGAATCTGAGAGGAAAACAAAAGGAAACATTTCCATATTCTAAATCAGTCTACACAGTGGAACTGAGCTTTGGGTGAATTATGAAATACCGAACAGGTTTAATATACAATGAGACCATCAAACAAAGGCCTACAATTACCATAAAATAATCAAGTCTTTTTTCTTTTTTTTGGAAGTGGCAGGAAATTAATCACTGCAGTTTTGTGCTACTTCAACTTTTTTTTTGCTACTTAAACAGTTTAATTGCATACACGTTAACATAAAAAGTATAAACCTGAGGTTGAATATCAGCATAAGCTCATTGGAAAACGTGCCTCTATCTATATTTTTGCGAAACCTGAAAAACGTACCTATAGACCTATTTTGTGTTTGCAAACAGCGATGACGTTTTTGTGGGCAGAGCCTACTTGGTGGCAGAAAATGACAGTTCTGCAGTAGCAGTCTGTGGAAGCCACGGAATAAAAGAATAAAAAAAGTTAATTTCATCATTACCACGGTCAACATGTCAAGGCCCAGAAAAATACTAAAGACATCGATAAAATAGTCCATGTGACTACAGTGGTTCAACCTTAAATTTTATGAAGTGCAAGAATACTTTTTGTGCGCAAAAACAAAACAATCTCTTCTCTTCCATGTCAGTTTCCTACGCAGTTGATGTAGTAAGCACACTGCAGCACTTCCGTGTTTACGTCAGAACGCCGACTCCTTATTGGCTGGCTCCTGCGTCAGCATCACACGCATGTGTCGTGCTGCTCACGTGTACAGTGAGCCAATACTGTACGTTTGGACGTAAACACTGCACTGCATTCACTGTGTCAACTGCGTAGGAGACTGACAGGGTAGTCGTTATTTTTGTTTTGTTTTTGCACACAAAAAGTATTTTTGTTGCTTCATAAAATTAAGGTTGAACCACCATAGTCACATGCACTATGTTAACAATGTCTTTAGTACCTTTCTGGGCCTTGACAGTGGTAATTAAATTGCTGTCTATGGAGGAGTCAGATACCTCTTGGATTTCAGCAAAAATATCTTAATTTGTGTTCCGAAGATCACTTCAGATAAAATTAAACACACTTTTATTGACACTCACTGGACAATTCACTTTGAAAGTGTTGTGAAACGTGCAAATAGTAGTGTAATATCACTTTGCAGAAATGTCGCCAGAGGCAGGGCCAGGGTTGTGGAATATAGTGCCACTTTATGACACACAAATGCAGCGATGGATAAATGCCAGAGGAGCTGCTTCATGTGCCCTTTTGGTGAGTGGTGGACCTTTATTTTTTAAAGTTTAAGGGGCACAGGTTGTAGCAGTGACATAAAACATGCGGCATTTTGTGCAATGGTATTTTTAAGTATGCGTGTTTGTGACTTAATGCCGATCTCACTCTTACTTCTTTCTCTAAAACTTTATAAAACACACATATACAGTATACAAACAGAAAACCAGTGTAGGGGAGTCACTAACTAAAATTCAAGGTTTGGTGGTTCATGTAAATGAACAGATTCACAAAAATATATACATATTGCCCCATTAGGTAACCTCAATGTAGTTAGCTACTTTTTGTTTGTAGCTTACATTAACTCTTTCTAAGTATTTTTAGCTTGTAGCTTGAATAGCTAGATTTAAAGTAGTTTTAGTTCAGTTATATTTAACAAAGGATTTCCCTCTAACACAAACCCACACATACTGTAAATGAACTAGTGCGCTGTTCTTTCCCACGTAAGCCATTTCTCACCAGAACTTCACACAAAGTCTCTGACAAGTACCCCAAACTCACAGCTAACCTTCAGACAATCTATCACTAAACTAATACATGTCTTCAACATTGCTTAATTTTGTCCCATCTTTGTGAAAGTGACCCACCCACAGCATTGGACACAGTGAGCATGAGTCACTCCTAATGCTTCATATGATAGAGCTGCAGGCAACATGTTCCACTGAGCCCAACATGCTAATTTTACACACCGCAGTCGCTCTGCAGCCAACCCTCCCTCTGCTCAGCATATGTGTGTGGGGTTTGAAGGCGTTTGGACCTGGTTAGAATCAAATTATTATAATAAGAGCAATAAGTCACAGGCAGAAGATACATACTGTGAGATGTGTATGTGTCATCATGCAGCAAGGGAGGCCCTCATGACTATATACATGTTTAATTCTCCAGTCAACTATATCTGTTATTATATCTGTATCAATATAAGTTAATGCAAACAACAACCTCTAAAAATCAGGAGATCATCCTCAAGAACTATTTGTATCTATAAGAAAGAAATAGAATCAGAAATTTAATTATTAACTAAACCGCACAGTGCCAGCATGTAAATATGAAGATCCAACTCCATCCTTTATATTAATTGTATTCATATTTATTGTGTGTGTGCATATATATATACTATATATATATATATATATATATATATATAATACAATCTTATTGTTATTTTATTTTATCTGTCTGTTTATTTGTTAAAAGCAACAGGAATCCACAGCCAAAGGTGCTTGTTTTATTACTTTAAAGTCCCCCTGTGGTGAAAATCAAGTTTTTAATATTGTTTATATGTCTAACATGCTTTAAGACAAACCATGTTCAAATTCATAAGTCAACATAATTACTGAGTATACTTTAAAACTGCAGTAAACCAAAGACAGTCTCAAACCCGTGGTTTGAAATCGCTGGTGTTTCTGATGTCACAAACTACCTTGTAACCAATCACGTCAATGTGCCGACAGGCTTTAGCATATCATTAACTGACCGCGAAAGGAGTCTCAAAAGCAGGTTATCTTTTTTTAAAGGTATATTTTTTCTGTTGATATGAAAAATCGGGTAGATATCATATATGTTACGATGAGCTATATGTCTTTCTCCACTGATGTTCTGAGTTGTTCAAAGCGTTTCTAAGGATATTGATTGTTAGAAGGCAGCTGTCTTTTGTGTAACATTAGCAACGTTATTAGCTGTTTGATAACGTAGTTAAGCAAAACACTAATATTAATTACCATTATGTGTCCGGCGTTATAAAAAGCGATACCATTGTGCAGCGTTTACCTCAGTAAGTTGACCAAGTGGATCTTGTCTGAGCTTGTGTGAGTGAATGGAGGCGGGGCTAATTATCATATTCATAGATCCATGTATATTAAATGAGGCAAGGGTGTAGAGTTACATTCAAGCTATTTTAAGGCATTAAGGTTTTTTTTTTTTTTTTTTTTTTTTTAACAAGAAAAAACGTTTAAATATGTAATTTTGGTGATCAAAGATGAGTTTTAAGGGATACAATTATTGACTACAGGGGGACTTTAACACACTGGAACATTTTTGTCATTGCAACATAGTGGAATAATGTGCCTCTACCTACATTTCTGAAAAAATCCAAAAATGTACCATATACAATTTACTGCATTTTGCAGCTGAAATGACCACTAGAGACAATCGCACGCAATATAACAATATAACTAATATAATAGTATAATATAGGTTAATATATTCATTTCTTAATTCAGCACTTTTTTGTCATCCGTAATTCGCAATAAAATATTAATTTATCAATAATATCCATTTCTGATGATCCCAGGTTTCTACGGTCACGCAGGTTTGTTTACACATTAAAGTCGTGGTCATGAGAAACAGATGTCGTTCCCTCAACATAGGATCTCGAAGCCACGGCTTCACATCGCGTGGCCACAACATAAGGATGTTGTTACCTAGACAAAATGGTCTTGTGGCCACGACATATTATCACGTTCTCAAGAGTTAATAAGTGAATCGAGCATGTGCCCTTCCGGGGCAAACTTGGCTACAATGCTTATTTCTCAATTGAAATGGAATAATAATTTATTTACTCCTATCAATTGCTCCATCAGGTGCCATTAAAAAGAAAAAAACAAGACCTATTCATCTGGTTGGTTTTTGAAACTATTTATAAATGTCCATTTAAAAAGAGCTGTAAGAATGAGTGACAATCAAACAGAGCTCCAGGAAGGGAAAATCCTCACATAAACTTTTTTTTAATGCATACAAAAGTAAGAAATATAATGGTGAGTGACTGAGAGACAGAAATTGAATGAGGAACATTGAGGCATTGAAGAGCTCATACAGCAATGTGTCTGAATGGAGAAAAGGTGATGAAATGAAAGAGGGACAGTGAAGCTTAGTTCTGTGTCACTCCATATCATTTCTGTTCCTCAAATATAAATAAATGTTAAATTATAAAGGTTCTCCAACATATCTTCAACCTGTATACAGGTGTGCACTGTAGGTCAGCTGTGTTCTCTCCATCTTTGATGTTATCTGCTTTCACATAAGTACATCTGAGTCCTGTCATAGACTTCAGTGATGCTGCTGTTATGACAAAGCATTTTCATCTGCTCTCTTTGAAACACACCATTTCCCGCTCCTTCATATGCGGATTACAGGTGATGCAACAAGCTCTGGTAACTAGAGCTTGTTAATGTTAATTTCAGTTTTTGAACAATCAATATACAGTGTATTAACCCTCAAACATGGATGAGAGATTGATCGTGTAAGTTCAGAAACATTAGATATTTACAAATTCTGTTACAAACACTATATAAAGCATGCATATTGCTGGAAGCTGCAGTAACCAACATAGACATCGAGGGGGACAAGTCCACCCCAATAATTAGATATAGCCAAATTGCCCCCACCAACATTTGATATTATTGATGTTACTGTTCTTTACTCCATTACACACAACTCGTTGTTAGGATGCAAAAAACATGTCTTCCTCTTTCAAAAAGATAGGGATGGTCAATCAAATCAAAGAAGAAGTGCTTTATTGTTCACAGATGCTGAACACTTCAGGTTTAACAGTAAAAGAGTGTAAGGTAAGAAGTAGCTATACATTTAAAGGGTTAGTTCACCCAAAAATGAAATTTCTGTCATTAAGTACTCACCCTCATGTCATTCCACACCTGTAAGACCTTTGTTCATCTTTGGAACACAAATTAAGATATTTTTGATGAAATCTGAGAGTATCTGATCCACACATAGGCAGCAACGTCATTGCACCTTTTTATGTCAGACTGTCCTCCAAAAAAAAAAAAAAAACGACCCTATATTTCAAGCACCTTTTACGACCTATATTTACGTTTTAAAGTCATGCGCCCTCTAGCTGGCATAAAAATAATGACAGTGTCGTGTTACGTCTGTCGTCATGAAATGACGTATGACCGTCATTACCAATCAAAATGCGTGTTCATTTAAATGCAATGTGTGGACTTTTTACATCATTTGTCCTATTTCCATTTAGCAAAACTCACTTTTTTATTAACGACTACACCTACCCCAACCCTAAACCTAACCTTAGTGATTTATAGTGCATATACACTTTATGAGCATATGCGTTCTCTGGGATCGAACCCACGATCACATGATTACATATTGTTGCATATTGCAATGCTCTACCATTTGAGCTACGTGAAACCTGAAATATGACGCCGATAAAAGGGTACAATGCATTAAAACGAAAGTGTCCTGTTGTCGATAGGGGCGCAACTTTAGTAAACGCTCCTATGGGTCGTATTTCAGGGAAGTGATAAACGACCTATATGGGCGTATTGGTTGGAGGACATGTTGTTTGATGTCCAGAAAGGTAGTTGTAAACATAGTTAAAATAGTCAACGTGACTACAGTGGTTCAACCTTAATGTTATGAAGCGACGATAATACCTTTTGTGCGCAAAAACAAAACAAAAATAATGACTTTATTCAACAATTTGAACCGCTGTCATACGTAGTGAACTCTGTGCAGGCTTCCTTGTTTACGTCCGAATGCCGGCTCAGTATTGGCCGGATCTTGTGTCAGCATCACATGCATGCGTTGTGCTGCTCACGTGTTCAGCTTCGGCCAATACTGAGTTGGCGTTTGGACGTATTTTTAACTACCTTTCTGGACATCAAAAGGTGCAATGATGTTGCTGCCTATGTGTGGATCAGATACCCTCGGATTTCATCAAAAATATCTTAATTTGTGTTCTGAAGATAAACAAAGGTCTTACGGGTGTGGAACGACATGAGGGTGAGTACTTAATGACAGAAATTTCATTTTTGGGTGAACTAACCCTTTAATATTTAACTGTTTTACAATAGAAATGACAGTAATATCCAGTGATGCAACCTATTCTGTACTATACTAACCTCTGTTGTCAAATGTCACTTTTTGAATTGAAAATAGGCTATACAGTACCATTTACGTAATTATTTTAATGTAATTAGTAACTGAATGTTAAAGACAAGAAAAATTAACAGCCATTTTTGGCATATTAGGTACACAATTAATTGTGAAAGTGAGCATACTTTAAAATAATAATAAAAAAAAAATTATAAATAAAAATTACCATTACATTTTGTGACATTTGTCTCCCTCTCCTATGTTCAAGATATGGTTACAGCCTTGGATGGAATCATACTTTCTTGGTATCTCATTCTCATTGAATATGTTAATTAAGTAGTCAACCTTTGACATCGCAGTCCCTGCATGCAAATATGTCTACTTCCATACTATAAAGTATGCAAAAAACAGTACATCAAATGAGTAGTATGTCCAAAGTCAACATTGCTGATGCATTTTGTACAGATTGTATTCCTACTACACATGCATACGTTACGTAATTTATTAACGATGGAGAAGTCATCAAATGCAGCACATATTCTGGTTTCCAAAAATATTGCATTGGCTGATGATCAATGATCAGGTCCAATGTCTTGTTTGAGTTTGCTATGATTATAGGTTGCAGAGTTTCTAGATGATGTCTAGCCACTTCTAGAAATGGTTGATCGGCATGTAATAGCGTCTAAACAACAGTCATGTTTACATTAGGCCAACATTCAGTAATGAGAGGATGGGGCACTTGGGAAGCTTTTAACTTAAAACCCTCACATAGACACACACATTACATACTTCAGCCCTTACATACACACTTTGCACTTAGAGGTCATAAAATCACCTATAAGAGGATTCCTAGAGCTAATGCACTTACATAAACCGACTGAAACATACAGCTAGCCAGCATGCATATAGAAATTGCATCTAAAACATCAAGAGCACACATTTCTTTGGTTCTCAGGTTGCAGCCTAAGATCATGCACCCTATAATCATGCTCTGATTATAATTCAGACAGTCTGTGTGTAATCTGTATGTGAGGCTTTCTTCCTTGTGTATGTTTGCACAGTATAATTGTGTAATTATGTGACGAAGGTGGTCAATATGTATATTTTTCCCTCATTATGATTAACACTATTAAATGCAAAACACACACATCCAAGTGCAAATGTAAAATTATGCAAACACTGGCATAAAAAACTGTAATAGAATCAATTAGCAGTATAATATAATAATTGATATAACAGAATAACACTGTCAGACAGATAAATACACAAAACAACCAATGATTCCAACCAAAATAAGAGACTTACACACATTGTGGAATAATGAATGTAATTAAGCAAAGCAATCATTAGAGAAAAAGAGAGAAACAGTACAAGCATGTTTCATAGTAACCTCAACCTAATTTAATAAGAGAAATGCGGCAAAGCAAAACAAACAGTAAGAAATGGAATAAAAACAATACATTCAAATGGAAAAATAAAGACAGACAACATAACAAAAGTAAATGTGGCTTGCATGCATTACATTTTTTTTTTAAAATAAACTGGATATTTCTTGCTTTAAATTTACAACGGATATAAGAAAGGGGTAATGTGCAATCAGATGGTCATTACCGCAAAATAAACCCCAACAGAGAGAAGAGGGACGCGGTGGGAAACATATTACACGGCTACTTACTAAATAAATAAACAGACATGAAATACTGATTTGAGTTTAAATTATTTTATTTTGTGAAAAGAAAGAGCGCATGGAGTGTCCAGGATCGACCTTTCCATGTTTATTTTTGTGGTAATGACTTATGTAAATTCTTAAAAAAAATACATGGACATGAAATATTGATTTGAGATGACAATTGGAGATGTAATATTTTACTGCCTTGTAGAAACTGTGAAGAAACAGAACACATTCACAGTATTGGTCAGTATTGCCCTGGACAACGGTCATTATTCAGAAATATCAGAATGAGCGACTGACCAAACCAATCAAGTATTACAGAGCGCAAAGTAGGTACTCTTATGCAATTATGCTACATTTTCTACACAACCCAAAACATTCTTACCAATACTAATGTCATAACATCATGGTCATACAATCATATAGGCTAGTTCAATTTACATTAGTGGTCTAAGACGTTTTGACGCCACTGTAGCTTTAGATACTTAACAACAATGGCACATGCAGCAACAAATGCCCTTCTCTCTCCTTTTCTCACACGCATTTATATTCTCCATCTGTCGTGCATGATAATGCATGTGGTTTTGTGACATGGCTCTATCTGACACAAGGTCACCCATTTCATTCCACCCACAAACCTCTTGCACGTTTCACATAGGAAGTAGCATCTAGTGTGGTATTAAGCCACTTCCTCCGTGCAACAACTATCTAGGAGAGACAGACACTGCTAAAAAGTAACACACCCACACCAACTCAATACAGCACATGTGTTTGACCAGTTAAAACACTATATGAATTATATAAATGATGCTGACTATTTCACCTCCTGCTAGGGTGAGATGATATTTGAGTGAACTTCATCTCAAGAACAATTTAATTACAAAGATGTACGAATCTTATCTGATGTAACAGACCGAACCACAGATATATACTGTAACAGGTAAGAAATCAAGGAGCAACACATAGCTTCTACGTTCACAGCAGTGCACAGGCAAAGAAAAATAGATTAGAAGGATGAAGAAAAAGAAGAAGGAGGAGGTGGAATATGTAAATATATACAGAAGAGCTAAAATATGACAGTCCTCACCAGTTCAACTGATCCATAGTGTTTCCGGCTGAACTCTCCTCTCCTGCACCCAAGATCCTCTGATGCTGAGCTGCAAAACAAAGCGTATAACAATTCAAACTGATTTCATGATTTTAATAGCACACAATTCGATCTTTTCATTCTCTTGTAAAGAATTGTTGAATGTTTGTATGTTTTACACTTTTAAGACAGTCTTATTGTAAATGGGATTTCTTGTAGAGAAATTCTTTGCTATTTGACTCATCATATGTGAACATACAGAAACAGCATTTTAGTTTCAATACCAGAAACCTGCATTCCAAAAAGTAGACGCCCCGGCCTCTCCACCTCAACCCTGTGATGTTGCAGTCTTTTTGACTTTTTGAGTGAAATTGTTTCAGATTATTAGAGCAAGAACTACATGCTCAGTGACTCGGCTGACAACTAGACATCACACATCTTCCCAAAACCTCAATTCCAACCAATTCACAGGAAGACCAAAGAGGCACTAAAGGTGTGTCATTTCTGTGCCACTATCATAACCAAATAATATAGCAAAAATAGTACTGTTTTCAAACAGGTTTTCCAAATTTCCCCCACCGATAAGGATAGCCCACTAGCACAGAACGTATCACTTGCCCTGTCAAATCAATGTAGGTGCCTTTTAATAGCAATAAAAATGTTTATAAGCCATTGTTTTCCAACAAAAGTGTGTGCATTGTTTTTATAATTTCCAGCTATTATTGCAAATATTAACTAGTTTAAACAATTATATTAAATACACACACACACACACACACACAAGTTTGTTTTGCTATCAAAGTGAGGGCATTCCATAGGTTTTTATACTGTACAAACTGTACATTCTATCCCCCTACACTACCCCTACCCCTAAACCTACCCATCACAGGAAACTGTCTGCATTTTTACATTTTTTATAAAACATTGTTTAGTATGTTTTTAAAGCTATTTTAAAAATGAGGACTCATGAAATGTTTACGTCATAATACCAGTGTAATACCCATGTCATTATACAAATTTGTGTCCTCATAAATCACAAAAACGCGCGCACACACACACACACACCAGGGCAGGTGCATATCTGAACTACTGTCCTGATTTGGTACCTAATCCTTAAGCCCTGATACCATTGGTTGAGCCAGTGTTGCTATGTCAGGTTAAGATGCTCAAACAAAAAAAGCCATCATAAGAGCAACCATGTTTACTTTTCAGAGGCATCAATCTACGAATGTCTTATTTATAGATGTCTCTGTATATTAAACTGGGATATGAAAAAGTATTTAAAAAAAATACAAACCTCAACTTTAATAATGCTGCTGTTTTAGCCAATTACTTGTGATTCTGGCTAAGTGATATGAAGTACTCCTCAAAACTATTTTCTTTTTCATAATATTTGCTTTATCGAAGACAGCATCTCCTCTGATTGAGGTTTAAACAATTTATATGCTGAGCCACATGAACGCTTACATTTATTATAGCCATTTCACTTCAAGTGCAATGTAAATAGTGCGTGTGAGCAAACACATTTCCTCTGTGTGAGGGCTATCATTATGTTTCCATTAGTGCAGAATGCAGCTTAGAATGTCTTTATAGACAACAGAAGAGATACTGCACATGCATGCATACGGGGTGATAAGTTATAACCAGGTGGAATCTTCAGATATTGTTTGCATTTTTGAGCTGATTTTTATGGATTTAAATATAGTAAAATCAAAGACTATAGATATACAAAGACGGTGCACTCCTGTTACTTATGAATGGGAGAAACTGCAACGTGCAATATTGCGGAATATGTCCCACCTTCTAAATAAAAGAGCCAATCGCTGATTGGTAAAGTAATTACATCACTGCAGCTGCTGTTAAAAGCTCCGGTTCCAATCGAAACCTGAGACTCACGCTTAGGACTGCACATGCTCATTGGCTGGTAAAATAGCCTTTAAAAAATGTTTTTTAATGCTATTTGAGCATAAGAAACAACATTAATGGGTCAGTTCACGTCAGCGAATCGATGCGTTTGTGTAAAAAAAATATCCATAGTTGAAAATTATGATGTAAAATATCTAGCTTCCGCCAGACATTCAACATACAAAGAAAGTGTAAAACTCGTGCAGTTCAAATCGCTTACGCTACAACCTACGCCTTCCCTATTTAACTTACGGAAAAAGTGTAACTGACGCGACGCCAGTTTACACTTTCTTCGTAACTTGAATACGGAAGGCAGAAGCTAGATATTTTACTTCATAACTTGTTAAATATGACTTTTTTTTTTACACAAATGCATCGCTTCGCTTCAGAAGGCCTTTATTAACTCCCCGGAGCCGTGTGGAGTACACATTTATGATGGATGGATGTGAATGGAAGCACTTTCTTCAGCTCATACTCGTGACCCCTGTTCACTCTCATTATAAAGCTCGGATGCGTCAGGATATTTATTAATTGTTCATCAGAAAGAAGAAAGTCATATACACTTAGGATGGCTTGAGGGTGAGTAAAGCTTGGGCTAATTTTTTATTTGAAAGTGAACTAATTCTTTAAATTAAAAAATAAATGAAATACTGAATTCTGCAGATCCCGTGTGGTCATGGTTATATACAATATGTTGAAATTGCAAATGCACATGCATTCTTCGATTATATAGCTTCAGAAGAAGTTTAAACATAGATGCCTCATTTCCTATGCACCTCTGCTATGCAGTCAGATGGGGGAAGGGAGATGGTTAATTGAAAGTGGGGAAAAAAATGAAATGAGATAAAAGGTCGACTTCAGAAATGGCCTCATAATCCTGTCAGAATCGCCCACTGTTGAATTACAGTCAGTTAGGCATATCTTATTTGACTAAGCGCATTTAAAGACAAATGAGCAAGTGATTCTGGAGAACAAGAAAAAGAAAGGAGTGGCTCATCATTAGATGATTTATTGTGGCACGGGGCTGAAAGAAAGCTGCTTTACTAAATTCAGAAACACTACCATTGAGGAGAAAACAATTAACAGCTGAGGACATAAAGACATCTTAAGATGCAGAACGTCTTATTGTTTCATTCATATTCTCAAACAGTCCTTTGATTGTTGCTCATGATTGAATGGTTCTGTTGATAAAAAGAAAAATCTGAAAGATGTCACAAAAATGAGATTATGTTTATGGAAAAAAATCCAATAATGATGACAATAGTGGTAGTGTGCCGGCACATGACCGTGTTTGCGATTATGATGACAGCAACAGCATGACATAATTAGCGTGGCCATTACCCTCTGGTGATACCGAGAAACCAAATACGGTCAAGTTTGTTCACAGTAATCACTCCCGTTATGCATCTTCGATAATAATTTAGTGAATGATCTGGCAATGATATCATGTTTCCAATGATGCAGAGCTCAAAGACTCAGACATTTTCAGACCGCGCATCTCTGATGTCTTGCCACATGACCAAAGAAAAGGTTACAAGTGAAGCTGCCGCAGTCCGACAATGAACATCTGACATCGCAATCATTAAGAACAAAATTTCCTCGAGCTCCAACTTTCTTATTATGTGCCAACACTGTTGTAGAAAAAAGCAATGGCATTGTTAAAACAGATTAATATAATTAAGCCAGCACTAACTGCAGCGAGAGTTCAGGGAACTTGCCTTTTGAGAATATGTGTGATAAAAGTGGATAATAGAGATAAACACATGCAAAGATATCGGAGAGAAAGAATGTAAGAGAAAATCACTTATTTTCAGATTCACAACTTGAAGTATTTTTCTGGGATTTGTGGTGATAATTCAGTAACAGGCTAGCTGAAATATGAGTCTATATTTATATTCATTATATGGAGAGTTCTTAGTAGCCTATGTGTTGTATTGTTGCGATGACACATGATCTGACATTCTGTGCTAAGTATGTGTATTTGTTTTGTAAAAAACTACTGTTACTGTAACAGATGCTTGATACACTCCTGCTGCATTTAGTTAGGACAACAGGTGGATTTATGTTTTCTTTTTGTCCTGTACTCACTGGAGGTTACATTATGTTGTCATGTAAATAATTGCAGAGTGACATCACACTCACCTCAAATTACCGCAGATTCGCTGCGGTGTTCAGGAAAACCACCTGCTATGTTTGCGCATGCCTCACTGTCACAACACATTACCATGACAAAAAATACACTATATAACGCCTAAAATGAACAGCAAATCAATATTTAGGTAGTTCCTGTTGTCTTTCATATTTTAATCAGAGAAAACATCACGTTTACAGTGACACCAGTCACTCTGGCGCATGGATGTCCATTCTACCGAGGCATTCGCATGAATAATTTACTGTTTTTCCGTACTAGTATATCCCACTACACAGTGGGAAAGTCTAAAACATTGTGTTTCATCACCACTGTATCCTATAGGCTAAGACAAAACAGAGGAGTTTTCCTCCTTCCCAGCTGAATTTAATCTTAACACTTGCGATGCAAAGACTTGTGGACTAGTATGTACAAATATTACTGCGGTGCTGAAGAGAAATAAGAGCGCAGCTTCTTCTTAAAGGGACAGTTCACACAAAAATTAAAATTCTGTAATTCACTCACTCTTGTTGTTTCAAATCTGTATATGACTTCTAAACACAGAATGTGATGCTAGACAAAATGAGCTCAGTCACCGCTGACTTTCACTGCATATTTCCATATAATGAAAGTGAATAGTGAATGAGACTGTCATTCTGCTTTACATCTGACAGGAAAAAAGTCATACGTTTGGAACAATATGAGGGTGAGTAAAAGATAACAGAATTTTCGTTTTTAGGTGAAGTGTCCCTTTAAGTTTACTAGACCGCAACATTATTAAGACACACACACACACACACACACATATATTTAGCATAAATAAAATATAAGCTACAAATACCAGTTTGTAAAAAGAAAAATGAATGATTCTTGTTGGAATTGCATATTTCCAATACCCGCATCTAATATGCTGATTGATCACTCCTGGGAGGGTGCCGCTTGTTGCACGTTGAAATTAGATGTGTTGAGTATATAACCCCTGATACTGCTGCAATGACTGTGTCAGAATAACCTCCACAAACCAACATCTGATTTCAAATACCTAATTTTAAATATCAATATCTATAAACATGAAATACAGTAACTGAATGCTTTACCGTTGGTTGAAACTCAACAGTTTGTTCGCTGCAGGGTCTGCAGCGCTCATGGCCCCATGCGATGTTATTCTCTCCCGCAGTCCAAGTTCTTCTGTCCCTCGCCTTTTTTTCTTAGTCTTCTCTCTCAAAGAGACAGATTAGTAACCATCATTTTCCTTACAGCTGCGCGTGCTGCTGTATCCCTTCACTGCGTTGCCTTTTTTGTAGGCTATTGGTAGTAGCGCGTTTCTGACGGTCTCTTTCTTAATGCACCTTGATGGACGCAGTGGTTAGATTCATATGGACACACCTCGCGCGTAACTGAACATTCAAGAAACAGATTCTCATGGACTGGAGTCCCCTCACGGTCGCGCGCTGTGCTCGTGACCGGGAAAGTCAGGTGGAGAGCTTGTTAACTGCATATTCTCTTTACGTTGCTAGAGCAGACCCGTTGCAAAAAGATAAAAGACGAGAAAATAGCAGCCTGTAAATAAGAAGCAACTGACAGAACACATAATCAGTGTAACACACGACACTAAATTAATGCTATAAACCAAATAACATAAAAAGCAACATAGCACTCCAATTCAAACAACATAGCTAAAAAAACTTTTAAAATAAAATCCAAATAAATGTGATGGTTCATACAGTGAATTCTCATACTAAGGCGATTCATGCATAATTTATGTATTAAAAACATAATTTTAACAATAATTTACCATAAAAGCTTATATATTACTGTTAAGTAAAATAGAAATTTTATTTTTCTATAACAAAAAATAATTATTTTTTCAAAATAAAATTTTTGAGGAAACCTGGAGTTAACCAATTAATGTGCAGAAATAGACAAGGCCAGTTTCTCCCATCTCTCTCTCTCTCTCTCTCTCTCTCTCTCATACAAAACACTTGGTGAAATATTTTAATTGGAATATTTAATTGCCTTTGTGGCAAAGTGATTTAAAGGGTGAAAGATTATTATTAATCGAGTGCATTCACTGAAATGCTGAGCATCTTTTTATTAGCAAAGTTTCCACGTCTGTTAGTTTTGCTGTCAACATCATTTTGAGGCATTTACACAGGCACTGCCTATGGTGCGTTGAACAGCATGTAACGCTACCCGAGATCATCATGCTGTAGAGCCAGACAGCTTCTCATTATGACACTCATTTACATTAGAAAGATTCAGGCTTGCATGATTTTCAATAATGTCACAATTGGTGACTGTGACTTACAGCTGCTTCATCATAGGTAAAGGAATAACTTGTCACCAGCTCTGTATGCAAACACATTATGAGGTGAGTCCATGCAAATGAGGGTAACCGTAATTTTTCCACTGGGTTTTATTTCAAAAGGCAGATCATTAGCCATATGTGTTTGCATGCATGTGACATATGAATGTGTGCATGTTTTGACATCTGTCTCCAAGGATGCTGCACATTTTGCATTCACAAAATGGACTGAGAACACCAACCACTAATGAAAAGCATCTCTCCTGCGCTGTTTGTGTTTCTAGACAGTGTTTTTTTGCCCTTATGATCTCATAACCTTCATTCTTCTTTCCACTGCCCCAGGTCTATCCATAATTCTCCTGTCTAGCACAGAAGTGAGGGGCGCAATGAGGTCATTGTTCACACAATAACCTTTTCTTCTCATTTAATCTCTCTCTCTCTTGACTCACCCTCACTGTCTGATGATGTCACACAGTCAGACACATCTACATGCCTGTTCTGTTCATTATACACCTGCAGAGCATATAACTGTTTAAATGCTAGAGAGTTAGCAAGACTGAGAGAAAGGGTGAAAGACCCCCTGTGGTTTATATGTCTATGTAGTGTTTTTAATATGCTTTAAGACAAACCATGTGAAAATGCATAAGTCAACACCATTGCTGAGTATTTTCTCCTTAAAACTCCAGTAAACCAAAGACATTCTCAAAAACGTGGTTTGAAATCTCCGGTCTTTCTTATGTCACAAACTACCTTGTAACCAATCACGTCAGGGTGCGGGCGGGCTTTAGCATATCATTAACTATGCTGTGAAGCAGGGGAGTCTCAAGGGAAGCCAGGTTATCCCGGAATATTTTTCTGTTGATATGAAAAATCGGGTACTTTTAGCAATATAGCGGGTGAATTATGTATATAATGTATATTACGATGTTATGATGAACTATTTGCCTTTCTCCACTGACGTTCCAAGTTGTTCAAAGCATGTCCAATGATACTGATTTGTGTAATATTACATGGTTTGTGTAAAATTAGCAAAACATTATTAGCTGTTTGATAACGTAGTCAAGCAAAAGGCTAATCATATTAATACCGTTATGTGTCCGATGTTGTAAAGAGCGATACCATTGTGCAGCGTTTACTACAGTAACTTGAGTAAAGCTGTGAGTGAGTGGAGGCGGGGCTAATTTGCATATTCATTGATCCGTATATGAAGCCAGGGTGTAGAGTTATATTCACGCTATTTTAAGGCATTACGAAATATTTTTCATAAGAAAAAAACATTTAAATATGTAATTTTGGTGATCAAAGATGAGTTTTAAGGGATACAATTATAGACTACAGGGGGACTTTTAGGAATATAAGAATCCTGAGATATGCAAAAGGAAGTGAGCAGAGATTTAATTTCAGACTTATTACTCTTCATAATTATTACTAGCAGAACAGCATGTTGTTAGCCAAACTAAGGCATGCAGTAAACAGACTCCAACACAAAAGTAACATAATCAGCGTGTCTCTGGTATGTAAATCCCTCCCTGATGACATCACAGGTAGTAATGGAATGATTGGGAAGAGGTAATGAATAGATTTGGAAACCTATATTGAAAGAAAATTGGTATGTGTGGTAAAACTGTGTGTTTTATAAGATTTAAAGTGTAAGGACAACATAGTGCAATTAATTATTCGATTAATCTATTTATAAAGGACTTTGAATGACTTTCCCAATCCTCTTGGGAAAAAAACAACAACAAAAAAGCACTTAAAACATGTAAAATTATAAAGGAACTGCAATTTTTGTAAGATTATTTGTTTGGAAACTGACAGACAGAAGAAAATCAAACCATTTACAATTAGAATTCTACATAAAATCAAGCTGAGCATGCATGGGTGTTTATGTGCTGAATGGTTTGTGTTCAGGTGTGTGTGTGCACAGGCTTTTGTGTGTGTTTGTAACCTAAACTCTTTTGTTTCGAGGCTTGTGGGTATTATAGCACCAAATGAAATGTGCGGTTGAGCACCTCATTGTCAACATAAGAGTTCAAATTACAGGTGCAGTAATCACATACAGGTCCACACACACACACTTCGCAACAGTACACATGCATACATGTTACAAAAGAATATTACACAACAGTTTAAACCACAATGACATTTTTCGACTAAAGCATCACAGGCAAAATCCAGATGCTAATGACTATAAACAACAGACAGGTGCACGGTAGTCACATTAGAAACAGCTAGTCTTTGAAAAATTCAGCACATGATAACAGCATTCATCTCACATTGGCTCTTCCAGATGAATAGCACATAAGACAGGACTGTGTTTGTGTAGTTGTGTCCTTGTTAAAGAGCTACGCTTTGCATGTGTGGTCAGGAAGAAAGAAGCAATTGAATACTGAAGCAGATCAAACTTTCAATGTATGTGGAAGAGGGGATCTTGTGAGCAAGGTGAAAAACAAATCCGTCTCACTAATATGTGGATCATTTGCACATGCACAAACACCAGCATGCAAACATGTTATTCTCTTCACAACATGTTTAGCTAGTATACTTCATAAAAACTTTAGTTAAATGGGCACATATAACCACACTTCTGTAATTTTTTAAAACTCTAAAAACATGTAAAACATTCATTTATTGACAGTAGCTCTACAACTTTCTGGCGCCCGATGCGCACACCTGCCCGCCTACATTTACACATCAACAATAGGCCTACCTGTTCACTATTCAGAAACTTGGCCCGAAACTTTCTTGCAAAAGAATGAAATGTTAGAAACCTCAGAGCTTCAGACTTTGCAAAGAGGCTGTTGTTGTTATGACAGCAATGTAAGTACAGTATAGCTTGTGAGTACATGTAAAATTTCACATGCAAAGAGGACATTTACATAGCCTACTATAGAAGTCTTACAGGCACAGAAACATGAAATTTAATATTATGAATCGACTCTGTGTGCTATAGCTTCTGCATTTAGCCTCAGTGGCCACTGCAACTTCTGGCGCAGTTCAAGGTATAGAAATTTTGAAAAAATTAAGCACAAATGTATATACTGAGGAAGTTTCCCACAACAGGACAAAGCGATATTGATATGATCCACCTTTTCGCTAAAGGTATTATCTCATGTTTTAATATACTAAAATGTTACATATACTATAGTTAATAATATATATTACACTGTATTATAATATAATATTGACAGTTTTTAGAAATATGACTATGCTATGAGAGATTACTACAAAACTGAATCAACATGCACCAATCAACATGCACCAATGCTAAATTTTTCTATATTTCCTAATCATTTGTTAACAACATGTATTCTTTACTTAATTGAGCTCATTGTTTCTGTTTTAAAATACATTGATTAAACTAATACATTGTTAGCTAACTGCATGTTTCCTATATGTACAATTCTGAAATACATAATTTGGACTCAGTCAACCCTGATAACAGATCACTCTAAATTGTAATGTAGGCATGCACTTTCTGTAAAGCTGCTTTGAAATGATATGTATTGTGAAAAGTGCTATACAAATAAATGTGAACTGAATGTGAATTGAACTATACCGAAAGCTGAGATTTTGGTCATAAATAACCAATTTCTAAGTGTGTTTGGTGCAAAACAGTTTAGGAACATTAACACAAAAATGTATGAGAAGACTTTAAATAACAGTAGTAGACTTTGTTACTGTATATTATAAAATGAAACAATATCACACAAGCAAGAGAGTGGAATATCAGCACATATGTGATCATACAACAACAGGACAGCAATTTCCCCCTTGCCGCTTGAGGCAATATCAGCTCAAAAGCAAAGCTTCTAGCCAACATTTCTATTGTGCCTCAACAGATATCATATGTACTGCAAGATCCTTGGCAATTCCCTTTTGTGTAAAATATGATCCTTTTGATAAACCAAAAGATACCTTGCGTCAGTTCACATGCTTTGCAGCAACAACTTGCAGAAGACAAGTACTCTTTCCAAAGCAGGTCTTTCCAAAAACATCCAATGACTGGGAAAGTACAGCTATCCCTGGTTATTCTTGTTGCTTTGTATCAGACATAGCGCTGATCCAAGTACATGCCTTAAAAATAAATAATTTCTATTTGTATGCAAATTGAATTTGTATTTTCATGCACAGATATAGGACTTCAGCTAGTTTATGCATCTGGCAACATTCAAACATTAGATCTGTTCAGCTAAAATGAAAGAACATGTCCAAAAATCCCTGAATGGGATTATCCAATATAAAATCAATGCAATCAGCACATTAAATGCATATTTCAGTGTGTTTGGCTGTTAGCAATCTGAATAACGTTAATTGAGAAAAACGTTTATTGGGAAAAACATTTTTTCCCAATAAAACCTTACCTATTAGTGTTCTGATACTTTAAGCAGATCATGGGTGAGTCCTTGACTTTTGACGGTTGCAGGAAAAAAAGCTTAAAATGGCAAAGCTGAAATCCTTGCA
Source organism: Mylopharyngodon piceus (assembly GCA_039654765.1). Lineage (NCBI taxonomy): Eukaryota > Metazoa > Chordata > Actinopteri > Cypriniformes > Xenocyprididae > Mylopharyngodon > Mylopharyngodon piceus. The sequence goes on from CM077443.1 coordinate 17,831,664, forward strand.
AAAGTACAGATGTCAATCTTCATTAAAACAGCAAAAACATTATTAAAATCCTCATTGGTCATGAACAAGATCCTTGTAAGTCGGCTTAAACCCTATTACTGCTCCCATCATGAATGTTGTGCGGACCATCACAAGATTTTTTTTGTAAATCAAAGTAGGCCGTTAGAGCGACACAGGAATAATTGTCCGGTAGAAATCTGCTATGCGAGCAGTGCTATTTGTTGGAATATTTGTTGTTGTCTATGTACCTGAGAACTAGAAATGTGTTAGAAAATCCTGTAATACCACACCACTGATCCTCTGCTTTCTCTCTCTCACACACACACACCTTGGAGAGCAAAGATCGAGTGGGCCCAAAATCACATGAACATATTGTGTGTTTCCTTGCCAAGTACAGACTTAAGCACAGCACGATCTTTTCCCACATAGATCAGCCTTGATGTAAAGCACCCTCACTGACATCATGCTATCAAAATCAGCAATTTTGCACTATCAACAAAAACACTTTAGCTCCATTCTATATTGAGTATTCTAATAATTTGCCAAATGCTGGCTTTCATAGGAACTGGTTAAATGATGACAGAATTTTCATTTTTGGGTGAAAACAGAAAGAATAACAGCATCAATGCTAACAATAATGCTGGCTATTTAGATCTTAAAAAATTTGCTTATAGATTGATTTTATGATAATATCTAAATTCTATTTGCACAAAGCACAATAAAAGCATTACTAATGCATCAAAATTTATTAGACTTTTAGTGGAAGAAAACAATGCAAATGCATAGCTAGCATTCAAACATCCTTAGGATAATATGCTAATAATACTGCATGATTATATACAATTTTTCACATTGATTTGAGTCTTTTTTCCTTATTAAGTTAGTTATGATATGTTGCATAGTACCAACATTTATCAAGAAATTTAGAAATATCAACACAGTGTACACATGATAACCCTCTATGGGACTAATTGTGAAATCACAGCTAGAAAAAATAAAATACTTTATATTTTACATATATTTAAGTCTAAAATCATTTTCCAGAATTAGATTTCTACATCTGACCTTTGACCTTTTTTAGGATGCCGTCACTTATAACTGACTTTGTCCAATTAGGGTAAATTATTTTTGGCAAATTGTCTGAAACTTCACATACATTCAAATGCATTTTCACTATCATCTGAAAAGTAGTAAATAGGTCTTAGTGTTTCAAAAAAACAAAACAAAACAAAAACAAAAAAACATTTAGAATCTTTATTAAAGGTGCAATATGTAATAATTTTGCAGTAAAATATCCAAAAACCACTAGGCCAGTGTTATATATTTTGTTCACTTGAGTGCTTACAATATCCCAAATGTTTCCTACTATTTGTAAATCGTGAGAAAATTGCAATTTTAACCAAGGCTCTAGGACGTTTGAGGAGTCGCCTGTCAATTGCATCATACCCGTGTTACCCTCGGTTTCCGGTTTTATTTTGTAGAAACCATGGAAACACCAAAGACACTTTAATATATTACATGTTTTAATATACAAGGGAACAACTGTTTGGTCACATTTATAGACAGAAAACGAATTATTGTTATATAGCTCAGCACGTTTAGTCTTATTGCTTAAATCTAATTTTCTTGATTTTTTTGTGATTACCATGCTTTACCATGCCTCAGAGAAAAACACTATTTTGTGAAGTAGCTAACATAGCATAATCAGATGCAGCTTTATTTTTAGTAACAGTAATACAGAATTTTCTCCATCATACAATACGTTTTAAAATTAATTGCATGCCATTTATCAACACAAGCCATCCAGCATTTAATATGATATTCTAAAATCGATCTAGCTTACTGCAGTGTGCAACAAGTGTCTTACAGCAGAGTAACATTATAACATCATTTTCAACACACTCATGTAACTAATATGATAAACAGCGCTGTGTTACCTCATACTCATGACTGGAAAAGCGGAAGCAGCGCCGACGACTGTGGCATAATAAAAGTTCCACTGCTCGCGGCGTGTTGCATTCGTCTCTTGTTAACAATCGCTCCAGCAGCCTCGTTCAGCTCCCACAACACTCAGTCCTGCTCTGCTTCATACTACAGTAACGTTAATAATCGTATCCATGAACATGATTTCTTCCCGAGTCCTATCCCGATTATTTTCCACCGGCTGTGAGGTGAAGACCACATATCCCAAGATTCAAGATCCCAAGATGCTCAAACTTGGCGTCATCGAGCTACGCCTTTGTTTTGAATAGGCCTCTAACGACCTCTAGCGGACAGAAAATTCTACATATTGCACCTTTAACATTCCATTTCATCTTGTGCTAGTACATTTCATTTGGAACTCACATGTAAAAATGTCAAAAACTTGATACAAATTCAGATGCAACTTCACTGCCTGGAAGTGTTTCAAAAAGCATTAAAAAATCTTTAACATTGTTTCTTTCTTGTAATTTCAAATCAATGATTGTAGCACAAGTGAAAATCAACAAGACTCTTCTTTTTCAGTGTAGCCCACACTTTCCACATGCAACTCGATTTTGACCTGTTTAGTCATCATTTTTGGAGCATCCATGCTTGTTAGTGTAGTGAGGCCAATAGGCAATAGCATCTGACCTTTGGTTGTATTATGGATCACATCTTCCAAACTGCCAGAGGGTAATGTACCAAAATGCCTGATATCCACAACAATCTATGATTTATATTCTTCATCTCTGGTCTCACCCTCACTGCTTCTATCCTCCTTGATCCTCAAATTTCTTTCTTACTACGACCTCGAAATGTTTTTAAAATGAAATGTATATGTATTTTCATGTCTAAAATGAACTCACTATGGTGCCTTGACAGCATAACATGTCTCCTTCACTTCCTTGTTGCCAAAAATGTTAAGCACAAGGCAAATAGATTTTAATTTTATTGGTTGAAGTGGATGTCATATGATATTACTATTTTTTTTTTAAACATTATTATTGTATTTTAAATGCAATTTAGCGTCATTTATAAATGATGATGTCCCATAGAGGACTAACCTACACTGTAAACATCAGATAATGTGTTAAATCTATATATTAAGAGTGACTTTTGTTTGGTTACAATCTCTTGAGAGTTTGAGAGAAACGGCAGCCATTACAACTCAAGAAATATGAACACCGAACATGAGGACAAGAAAAGAGCATTTCTGACCAGACAGAACAGCAACCTTTTCCCTTTTAAACTTGGATGTAGATGATCCGAAAAAAACATTACTCTGACACAAACATGCCCATGCATATAAATGCACATATCTGCAGCTGGCCAGCTGTGGCACAAAGTCCTTTGGTTATGATAAAGAGTGGGGTCATTCTTCATGGTGTGTGTCTGACAGGGCGACATTTTCAGAGCCCAGTCTGTGAACTGCTGGCATTTTGGAGCAGATCAGACTGAGGGCAGATGTTAGACTGAGGGTTAAACTCTCCCTGAGGAAAAAATAATGCACCGAAGCAAATATTCAATGCTACAAATGCATTAGACAAAATTCTGAGCATGATCAGTGTGATTAACAAATACGCATTCTCTTATATTAAATACGCAGTCTCTTATTTTTAAATCTAATAATAATGCAGTTGGATGAACAGAGTGAATTGCTAATCATATTAAACATATGCTCCATGCCCTTTATGGAATACTATAGGCTGGATCGATTGGTAGCTTAACAGAAAAACTTCCAGCCACCATTTGTGTTGTGCCTCAACGTGTATCATATATGGTACTGCAAGACCCTTGGTAGGTAAACATCACATCATTTACCTTTCTTTTGTGAAAAATATGGGCTTTTTGGCTAACCAAAAGACATCTTTTCTTTGTTGAAATGCTTTGTGTCAACAACAAATCCCTCCGAAAATATCAACTGACTTGGAAAGTACAGCTAAATTATAATACCTGGTTCTTGCGTCTTAAAATCCAATGGGTTCCATATATTTGACCACAGTGTCCTCTAGTGGTTATATGTGTCTATTGCAGAACCAGATACAGTTGGTAATGTGATCTACTTGACTAGTTGCATTAAAAAGTCATCTAAATCAACTTTTCCCCTCTGATTTAAAGGTAATTCATTACAGTCAAGAAAATAACTCACCCAAAGGCAGCAAAGCTCTGAGATTTATTGCGAGTTTACATCCAATAATTATATACACTAGAATTACAGAAAATATCCTAAATTTCTTAAAGGGATAGTTCACCCAAAAATGAAAATTCTGTCATCATTTACTCACTCTCAAGCTGTTCCAAACCTGTATGAATTTCTTTCTTCTGCTGAACACAAAAGAAGATATTTTGAAGAATATCGGTTATAATAACATCGGAATAACGGAATAACAGTTGATGGATCCCATTGACTTCGATAGCATTTCCCCCCCATACTATGGAAGTAAATGGGGCCCCATCAACTGTTTGGCTACCCATATTTAAATGAGTGAATTTTCATTTTTGGGTGAACTATCCCTTTAAAGCAGCTACACTGACAGTACTCTGACACACATAGTTTTTATTTTTATTTTTTTATTTTTTTATTCCAATCACTTTTTGCTTACTGGTTAGATAATTATGTAGGCTACAATAAATCAAGTTTTTCAACAAAAATGTTTTTGAAACAAAATTCCATTCCTAAAACTGTAAATACTGAAATGCTGATGTTTTCCATTAGCAGAGGAAAATATGTCCTAATAAATAAAATATGTATCTGAATATTCTAAAACTATGTATCTGAATATTTTAGAAAGATAATGTGACTATATATTTATATTAATTATTTGCGGATATAATATGAAAACGTTGCTATATTAATTACAATCTTATTGTCAGAAGTGGTGGTCACTGACCACCAGGTGGGGCAAACTGGACAAACTATATACATACAGTCAAACCAAAATTTATTCAGACACCTTGAACATTTCATTCATTATTACAGTTAATTCATTATAGTTTAAAAAAATGGTAATAAAATATGACAAGATCTCAGAGTTAAACTGTGTCAGAAAAAATTAATCTTAATTATGTCAGATAACACTTAAGCAAAACACGGTCAGGTCAAAGTGTCTGAATAATTTTTGGTTCCAAATTTTTATCAGTTTTACTGGTAGTCCACTGTATGAGGAATTTTTGGGTATAATATGTCACAGTTTACTTTATTTTGCTATCCTCACTTACATAAATGAACTATATTGTCCTGCACCCACTAGTAAAAATATATCAAAAATATCAAAAATGTCTGAATAATTTTTGGTTTGACTGTATGTACCCTAGCTGATAGGAACTCAACCCTGCTCCAGGAGTTCCATTCCAGCCCTGCTCCAACACACCTGCCTGTATTTTTAATATACCCCATAACTTTAATTATATGAACAATAAAAAAAAGTGTCACTTCATATGTGAAAAATATTTTCTTTACCTCTCTGTTCAGTCAAATTAAATAGGCCTACCTACATATAACACCATGTCAGAGGGCATTACACATACAGCACTTCCTCGCATTACTTGTCTTTTACCCTTTTTTGATCAGTCTTATAGAAAAACTTAATGTTAACCAATTTAAAGATCCCTAGCCATCCTAACACAGAGCCACACCACTAAATTTACGCTACACACACCCAGTGTGAATGCCCTTGTGGTGGGGAGCTAACCAACAGTATTTTAAACAGTGGTCCCGCCAAAGGCTAAACTCCAAAAAGCTCCATCCATCCTACACTGGGTGCGTTCCAGGGTTGCTATAATGGGAAGAGAGTCTTTCCTAGTGAGGCTTCCTGGAGCGAAAAACACTAATGTGTAGGTATGCGTCTTTAAACCTTAAATGGAAGCATATGTGGGCGCGGAATGAAAGTTTACATAGGGCTGTAATCAGAGCGGGACTCTTTCTTTTATTTCGCTGCTTGATTTCCGCCTATTTTTCTCTGCAAATGAGGAGGTTGTGCTCGAGCACATGCAGACTGCACAGCTGAGAGTGATTAGTGTTAGCTGTAGTGCTAGTATTATCAGATTGGTACGAACTGCAGGGCTGGCTGCTCAGAAGCAAAAGAGAGAGAACGAGAGATGACTGAAAATAGCAAGAACTTTAGTCTCTTTGCAGGCACAATCCAAATGATTCAAATGAGTTTCATGAGATACTATACAGGCTCATGCTCAGGTTACTGGATGAGTTTGTGTGCGGCTGCTCAGCATACACACATTCACACACATTCAAACACAAATGAACTCAGTGTGAGTCATAGAGTGTCATCTCCACCCTAACAGCTTAAATGGTGCCGTGAACTTTCTCACTCTCATTTCTGTGTTCACAATTCTCTCTATTAGTAATAACTACAGAATGCAGGGGGTGGCAGGCTTGTGTTTGATAACTTATTAACTTTAGATTCAGAATTAGTTTGCTTAGATTGCTTAGCAATGAGTGCTAAAATTCAGAAGGACAGGAAAAAATCAAGGCATAAATTTGGCATGAATATTTGGTTACACTATATTTTAGGGTGTGCTTGTTACAGTGTAATAATACAAATAAGTACTAAGTAATATTAAATAACAACATGTACTTACTATATAATTAGGGTTAGGGGTAGAATTTGGTTTAGGGATAGTTGCTTGTAATTATGCATAATTTACTGTTATTACTATAGTAAGCACATGTAAGATGTGTAACACTGTCAAATAAAGTGTTACCAAATATTTAAATAATTACATAATTATTCTTTGTAACTTCTGAAAATCAGGATTTATTTATTTATTTGTTAAAGTTATAGTGTGTATTTGTGCATGTGGAGGTTTGTGTTTAACACAAAAGCAAAATATTTCATTATTTAAAAAAACAGTAAGTGGGAGTCTGCAATTGATGCTCTCATTGATTTTCAATTTCTTACATTTCACAATGTTTTTATTATTTTAGTTTGTTTGACTAGTTATTTTGAAGGACTGACAAAGACAACAGGTATCTTTGTGTCTTGAATGATTTATAATGTTGAGGAAATTAAAGTCCCATTAGAGTTGTTTACAACTGATTCCTGACAGAGAAGCTACTTAAGAAAGTAGATAAAAGATAGCAAAATAAATGGTGCATGAATGAGCACAGAAAGGACCTAATAAGTAGGAGAGAGAGAGAGAGAGAGAGAGAGAGAGAGAGAGAGAGAGAGAGAGAAAGGAGGACTTTGTAATTAAAGCAATGTTCAGTACAGAAAGAAAAAAAGGTAGCAAATTAGGCAAAATAGAAAGCTGTTACAGACATACCATAGAAGTCCGTAATGGACAGCAATATTTTTAAACAGCCTTTTCACTGCATTTCACCAGACTTCTTTGTAATAGACATACAGTACTGTGCATGTGTGTTTGTGTGTGGCCTTCAAAACAATTGAATGATCATGTTATACTCTGCCACTTGAGAAAAAACTGTCTTCGTGATAAAACATTATGGAGAAATAAAATGAAAGCAGTGGGTCTCTCGCCTACACGTTGTTAGGGGCTGATACATTCTCCTCCTCATCAATGTCCTTGTCTGAGCACATTAAGTCTGTCCGCAGGAGTAATTTGTAGCTTGTTTGGGGAGTATGTAATTTGCGGTTTATATGGGAAGGGATTTGTGTAGCTTTTATAGAAGGTACGGTACATTCCAGCCCATTGAAGATATAAAGCAATTTTTGGTCACACTTTACAGACTTCATGCTTTTGTGTAACTAATTACCTGCAAGTGCTTGAAGTATTACAGCTGATTTATTCAGACCAACAGCATTCTTGCTGCACTCTCTGCAGTTGATTTTATACTGTAATGGTTCAATGTACAATAAGTTAATATTTATATTTTAGACACAATATTGCCAGTTTGTCTAATTTTGGACCATAAGCTAAAATAATTCAAAACGTAGCCACAGTCGAAATAGCCATTGCGTATCTGAGCAATGCACATTAGTTTCGTTCTTGAATTATTTGACTCGGTTAAATGAATGATTCAATGACATGATCATAAAGACACTGGCTAAATCCAAAATCGCATACTCTATGAATAGGTACTTTTCTGAATAAGAACATTAAAATTTGTCATGTTCAAATTCATCATGTTGTCATTGTCATGTAACCTACCAGCGTCAGTTCAATTCACTGCCATTCACAAATCCTCTCCTGTGGCCTCATGGGATAGTAAAGTGTCCATTGGATGTGCACTTCAATGTCGTCGGAAGTAGTAGATCATCCGGGTACATTTTCACCTACTCTTTTCACATACTATTTTTTGCCTGCTATATAGTAAAGAAGTATGCATATTCGGATCCAATTGTTTAGTTTATAAAATTCTCAGTGTTTTTGAACAACTCGGTTAAGTAAATGATTCAATGACTTGTTTTGTTCCTGCATGAATCAGTGATTTGAAAGAATTGTTTTGGAATGAATGATTCAACGATTCACTCACAAAGACAGTAATTTGTCGCCACATAATTTCGTAATTAACCAGCAGAAAGGGTCTCTTAAAAATCTCCACCACTAAATAACAGATTGACAGTCATACGGACAAGAGGAGTGATACAAACATTGCTCCGCCAGCTAAATTTGAGGACCAGAACAGTTAGCCATATTATAGGCCTACTAATCAATTATAATAACATGTAATATGGACACAGTAATGTGGTCAATTTTTACTCGACAAAGAGCAACTTAATGAAAGACCTATGCAGAGTTGCAGAACTTGTATTAGACTACTGTAAATACGGGGTCTCTCATTTCAAAATGACCTAAGATTCAGTAGAAATAGGCTATACAGTATTGTCTCAGCATAACACCGCAGTCTACACCATGATGGTCCCAACACAGGCGATAGGCCAAAATGGGGTGTAACCTCTTCCTCATTCCCTTTTTATGTATCTCAGCATTTCTGACACAATCACAGACACACTACATTCATGTGCTGAACCACCAGTGCTTGTGTTGGTGTGTCTGACACTGATGCAGAACCATTACTGAGCATGAGCGTTAACACTGCTATCATTATATCCTGTCACTTTCACTGATAGAAATGGAAAACATCATTGAAAACACAATACTCTTGCACATGCAAGAACAACGGGTCGATACTTGAGATGTGCATTTATAGGAAGGAATATTTCTCAATTATAGCCGGGGGGGGGCTTTTTTTCAGAAAACCCGGATCTCCTCACGACTGTTCATGGGGAATCCCGATGGAAAAAGTGGGTTATTGCCAATAGAGGCTGATGTCTCAGCGTTTAATGGACCATGACTCTCGTCTAAACTCTCAAGAAATTAATAATTATATATATATATATATATATATATATATATATATATAATGTCCATTCCCATTATATTCTACCCTCTCCCCCCTTTTTATTTCCCCTCTGGTTTTATGTGCCTTTACTGTCTGTATTATCTGTTTTTTTTTTTTCTGTTTATTTCAATACTTTAAGTGCTGCATATGCTTTGGCAATATATGCTGATAATCATGCCAATAAAGCTTTGTTGACTCTGAGATCCCTAGCGACAGCCTTAAGACCCTTTTAATATTGCTGCTGGTCTATGCCAAATCCACCTGAAAGCTAGTCCAAACCCACACACTTGAGTAAAACATGTCTATCTCAGATGCCCTAAACACTGCTGTGAAAATTTACAACCCAACCATCCGGTAACCGGATGATGCGGTGCTCTCAAAATGCCCACTCCCCACATAAAACCCCCTTCCCCATATATCAACTCACCTCGTTATTTCGAAACTGCAGCCTTTCCTGAGTAGCAGGGCTCTCTTTCGCATGATCCCCGTTTTCTCTCGCCCCAAGTACATGTTAATATCCGAATTCATGGTGGTGGGATAGCAGGGCACACGGGTCCTGACTGCACGCGCAGAGACACAGAGGCAGCGCGAGCGCTGATGATGATGGTGATGCGGCTCTGCTCCGCGTCTGGCGAATGGATAACCGGGAGGGCGCACAAAGAGAGAGGGGGATACAAGATCAACAGAGGGTCCTCCTCCACGGAAAAACCAAAAAGTGAACCACACACTTTCTGCGGCCAGAGAAGATATGATTCAAGTGGATAAAACGTTCTCTGGGTTGAGGAAGGGATTCGTAAACTCCATTCACACCGGATCCTTTGGATCAAAAGTGCAAAAAGTCGTAGGTTAGATAATCTCCGGGTCGATCCCCCGTTCCCCGTTGTTTAGGGCATGTATACTGGAGTAATATACCGCTCCAGCCGTAGAGTCTGCGCGGTCCTAATGTCTACCCAGAAGAATGGAAGAAAATACATGAATTTTTGTGGGGCGGTGACTCTCAAATGAACGAACATACGCGCTGTCTTTTTTTTCTACTTTTCTGGTGAGAACAGTATAATTACTGAGACACAGTTTTTCTTTCTTTAATTAATTTCTTTATCTATAACTACTGTGTCATAGATTACACATATTCGGAAGAACTCACTCAGGGAGCCAAACCTCAAAGCATCACAGCCAAGTTTATAATATAACAGCAGGTAGCTACTGATATCTACTGATATTGCTACTGATAACTACTGATACATACACACACACACATATACATATATATATATATATATATATATATATATATATATTAGATTACTTCAAATTATTAGTATTAATAATAACCATATTGTGAAAAGCAATATACAAATAAATTGAAACTAAAACTCAGGTCAAGTTAATAGGTTATTGATCCAACACACACATACACAAGCTCAAAACTTGGATAGAAAGATTCACAAAAGACTCAAAAAGAGCATGGATTAGGACCCAAAAAATGGTGGCAGGTCTGTTTTGATTGGGTCATGAACAGCAGGGAAATAGCAATGCTAAATGCAAATACACTGCAAATAACCACATAATCTTTCATAGTTATAGTAACACAACAAAATAAATAAGCTTATCAACTTTTAAAAGGGAGACAAAAGCTTCCTGTATCTTGTTATTGTTGACTTCAACAACTGATCAAGACTGTTTAACTTAATTTTAACATTGCCAGTTGTGTGCTAGTGTTTGTGTGTACAGTGATTCTTGAAGTGTTACTGGAAGAACTGTCTGAGCATGACTCATGCTTGTCTAGGCAGCAAGCATCATGCTTGAGGTCATTTCATTTGCTCTGAAGGTGTATATGTTTGTCTTCATCTGAGTGTGTTTCATATTGGTCTGCCTGACACCACATATAGCCTAACATGTGCATCATGAGCACAGTAATTTATAATGTACTTTAACCTATTTTATTTTATACTCCTGTACTATTTAAGTACTTGAATGCCTTAGCAATACTGTAATGATTACAGTCACATCAATAAAGCTTTGTTGGTTTTGACTCGCATAAACTGAGACAGAGAGTGAAAGAGAAAGAGAGAGCTTTTAAACAAACCAGCTGCCCTTGATTTACTTGGCATAGATGTCTTAGTCAGTAGAGTAATGGCTAAGTCATTTGACCAGTCAGATTTTTTTTTATTTTTTACTTAACAACAGAATCAACACCTCAGCCAAACAAAGGTATCTATAAAAACTGATAAAAGTCTATGACATGCCTATTTGTGCTATGTATATTTTGTATGGAGACTAACATGTTGGAGGTATGAGAGATGGTGTCCACCTTGTAAGGATTCTTTGTTGTCCAGATGGTAATACTGTGTACATTTCACTCACTGAAGGAGAACGTGTGGTATATGTGTGTGTGTGTGTGTGTGTGTGTGTGTGTGTGTAGAACTTGGCTGGGAAGCAGCATGTCAATTTCTCTGAGACAGCAGGACGGGAAGAAGAGAGAGAAACAGTAACAACAAAAATAAGATTTTGGTTATTGTCAGGCAGACTTGTCTTATTTTTGTGAAGTAATTTCATCGTTATTGCACAAACAATTGCATCATTTGTATTCCATCAGGTTTCTTATTCTGGTATCACAATGACATTTAGTGCATCTTGATCAAATTTTTATGCTGTTCTTCTGTCCACAATCAGTGGTCTTCTTCTATAAAGCCTGCCAAAATAGCACAGAGGGATGGGGGATGCTGGTAAAGAAAAAAAAACATCCTCCATGTATTTAGCAGAAGGTTACCCTGGATACGTCAGTGGGTATTTTGGGAAGCTCTGATCAGCTGATAATGTGTGACTCTGATGAATGGGAGCACACTGATGTACATTTTGAGATCATAATTAGCTGTAATAGGTTTACAAGGGCATTAACAGTGTGATAACAGGAAGAGAACAGATCTATATAGTCAAGATTTAATAACGGTTTTCATTCAGGAAACGCATGCAGAATGAATTTCCGTTCTTACATATACTGTTGCATGGAATTGAATGACAGAGTTTACATAAGCATGGTTTTTACAAACAATTTACATAAGATGTTGTAACTTCACCATCTGTTTCTAAAAAATGTCTTTGTTTATTGCCATGCAAAATTAGCTGTGTATTGTGAAAAAATACTTTATCATTATTTGCAAGTGAACAACATTTATATGTATATACACTGCTATTCAATAGATTTGTTTTTGATCAAAGGTGACAGTTGTCAGTCTGTTTAGTTTCATTGCCATGTTTGGTTTCGTTTTCCCCGTCACCTTTTGCCTGAGTTCTAGTTCATTATTAGTTGTCATGGTTTCTAATTAGGTCTCACCTGTTCCCTGTTCTATTAATGATCTTCCTCTGTGTATTTAAGCCCTCTGTTTCGTTTGTTCATTGTCTGGCGTTAAAGTGATGGTAGTTATGGGGAACAGGTGCGGGTGATGGCCGAGTGAGTGCAGGTGAGGGACAGGAGGGATGCTGGGAAATGTAGTTTCTGACAAGATGACTGGATTGTTGAAGTTGGGCAGATGGAGAGCATTCGTGACAATCAGCATATTAGAATGATTTCTGAAGAATTTCCGAAGGATCATGTGACACTGCAGACTGCATTGTCATCATAGGATGATTTTAAAATACTGTATATTAAAATATTTCATAATACTACAGTTATACTACTACTATCTTTTAAATGCAGTTTGCCCATTCATCCAGTAGAGCATTTGTGAGGTCAGGCACTGATGTTGGACAAGAAGGCCTGGCTCACAACTGATCCAACTCATCCAACCTTAGAAAAGTGCCTTCCCCAAACTATTCCCACAAAGCTGGAAGCATAACATTGTCCAAAATGTCTTGGTATGATAAACCATTAAGATTTCCCTTCACTGGCCTAGCCCAACCCCTGAAAGTGAAGTGACGTGTAGCCAAGTATGGTGTCCCATACTCAGAATTTGTGCTTGAGCTTTTGTGCTCAGAATTTGAGACTCAAACCCGTGACCTTCAGGTTACAAGTCCAAGTCTCTAATCATTAGGCCACAACTGCCCCCTGAAAACAGCCTTATACCGTTATCCCTCCTCTAACAAACTGTAGAGTTGGCTCAATGCAGTCAGGCAGGTAATGTTCTCTTGGTGTTTACAAAATCCAGACTCGCCCATCAGACTGCCAAACAGACAAGCATGATTTGTCACTCCACAGAACAAGTTTCCACTGCTCCAGAGACCAGTGGCCGCAAGCTTTACACTACTCCATCCGACGCTTGGCATTGTACTTGGTGATGTGAGGCTTGCATGCAGCTGCTCGGCCATGGAAATCCATTCCATGAAGCTCCCGCTGCACAGTTTTTGTGCTGATATTAATGCCAGTGGAAGTTTAGAACTCCTCAGCTATGGAATCAGCAGAACGTTAGTGACTTAGTGCAATAGTTTTCATGGGTTTATTTTGATTGACAAGTTCTATGGTCCCATGAGCAAAGACAGATTTCAAATCACATACTTCCAGGGCCCTTTGACATTCATCCCATTGAGATGAATTGGAATGCTAGCAGATATCTTTCTCCAGGTGGGCTATTATAGATGTCCTTGGATGAACACCATAATATTTTTTTGTTGTTGTTGTGAAATGTAGTTGTTGAGTCAGTGTTAAATGAGTCATGTAGGTCCAGCTGGAATGTGGTATTGTACATTAGATTGTTGAGCTCATTTTAAGTAGAAATGCAAGAAATAATCTCTCTGCTAAATTCTCCTACACTTCCATAAACACTCAGTGGCACATATGCATTTTCTCAAAGATCAAGCGCGTGCACACACGCACACACCTTCCAAAATGAAATTTTTCCACTGACATGGGGTGCTTGTTTTGATGTTCCACCCAGGGTGCATTTCTGCTCAGACAGTCTTAAGGTTAATCCCTGAACCAAAAAAAAAAACATGCATTTGCACACACAAACACACACACACACACACACATATATATATGTATGAACACACACACAGGGTACATTGTGTCCCTGGGGCATCTGGAAGAAAGATGAGAGCTACTAAGAGATTAATTAGACTCACTTCAATAAGTCATTGAGATTCGCACGCACACACACTCTGGTTCCCTCTTTTTCTCTCTCCCACTCTCCTCTTCACCTCCTACCCACTCCTGGCAGTACCATTTGCATGAGTTTCATCTTACCAGAACTTTCTTTTTTGTCATGTCTTCATCCCTTCCTTCTATCTCTAAAGTGACCTCTTTAAGAACACTGCCATAGCAACCGTAAGCACATTTGGTGCACTTGACCTCTCCAGCTGGTCACTATGCGCCCGGCAGAGGCCCTAAACTAGAGCTGGTTTTACTGAGTACTTCATTATGAGATTATTACTGGAGGAGAATACATGAATGTGAATGAAACAGTCATTCATTTTGATTGAACAAGGACAAATCTAAAGTATTAATGCATTAGAGATGGAGACACTTTCATGAATTAATGTGGCCAATGAGCCTTGACATGCTACAAACAATAACAAATTTAATGTGTGAAAACATTATGCATTTAACACATCTTTTATGTCAATTACCATGGGAATAAGATAATAAGTAGAGGTGCATTTATCTGAGAGTAAATGCAACAAATAGGTAGATTAGATTGAATTGAATTTCCATGAATTTTCCAGTTAATCATGGTAACTGGATAAAGATTTATTTAATCATTTTGTAAGGGAAAATGTCAAGTCAGCTGAACATTTTCATAAAATAAGCTCCAACAGGTTGATCAGGACCAGAACACTGATCAATGTGTACATTTTGTACATTATTTTACCTGTATATTATCTTACACCTTCAAAAAAAAAAAAAAAAAAAAAAAATAGCCCATCACATTGTACAAAACAATCAACCTAGCAAGAAGATGAACGCTGAAAAGTATTAGGCTACATTAATAATAAAGTAAATATTAAATATTGATTGGAAAATTAAGCATAAGTTTGAGAAAGTGCCGCAAAACATGACAAAGCAATATTGATGCTATCCACCTTTACACTAAATACAAAGTTCTGTCATGAAACTCTAGATGGCGCAGGCTAACAGGTCCTTTAACTCAATCTGCTTATAATCACATTGTTATCTGTAGGGCACAGCTGATTGGTTCCTGCTGTATCAGTAGCCAATGAGATTGCGTGCTCAACCTTCAAAATACTTTGGTAGCATTGCCTTCGCTTTCAGAAACCCTCCACCTTCCCCAGCTCCACCTGTATAGATCTGCTAAAGCAGCATGTCTTACTTGCTCACAGCAGTGTGCCGTGTATGTATTGGCAGTAGCAAGTCCCATACTTGTTCTGCAGCAGCAGCAGCAATAACCTAAAACAAGCAGCAGCAGCAGCATCAATAAAAGCAGCAGCAGCTTAGCAGATCTGTTCCGCCAAGACCAAACAACATTGTCATTACCAGTGTTGGAAGTAACGCATTACAAAAGTAATTATATTACAGTAATATATTACTTTTTGCTGTAACACAGTAATATAACGCATTACTAATAAAATTTGGGTAATATTATACCCGTTACAATCTGAGTAGCCTAATGCACGTTAAAACAACGCATTTTAAGCCGAAATTAAGTGGTGTTTAGTTTTTACCAACACCGCGCAAGGCGTTCCAGCACCAAAGGAAAAAAAAATCCGCGGGTAAAATTGTATGTCTATTTCCTGCTGCTGGAATTTGATGGTTGAGATGACTGCAGAGACGGATTCTACATTTGTGAGATGAACAGCTATGCTCCCATTATTTTCAGAGAAAAGGACAAGAACATAGTCAAGTGCAATAATGCAATCTATGTGCGGCACTGAGGGAACTTTCTAGAAATAGCACATGAAAAAACACCTGGACCGGTGCCACACTAACACTAAGATAACCGAGAGAGTTTCAGGGTCGGAGAAGATAAAGAATGCGCCGGACGTAAGCGCGGGCAAGACAAAGCAACAGTTGCAGAAATATCAGTGAGCTGCGAGCGCGCATACACGGTTTGTTTGCGCATCAATAATAACGGACTCGCGCATGCCTACGACTCCTGTATGTCACTGTAATCGTCATTACCTTCATTACAATCGTCATCCATCAAAACTTTATTAGCGACATTGGTTTTCTTTATTCAACTGAGAGATGTAGTTTGCGTATAGATGTTACTGATGCGGTTGGGTGTTTTGAGCCGCCGTTCGGTCCGTATTTCACACAACGCGATGAGAAACGGCGTGGTTTGCTCCGAAACAATCGCAGAATATGCAGAGAGGTGGTGTTAATATTTAATTTAACGTATTAATAATACAATTAATAATTATATTAATATATTTCAATTAATTTTAAATTATCTCAAAAATTTTAAGTTATATCCAAGCCCCGGAGGATCACTGGCCTACACAGTCATTATGCTATACCACATCTCCCTCCACTGGATGTATAATGAGCAGCAATAAACTACATTTTAGCATTTTATGCCGTCATACTGTGGTTATTTTGGTGAAAGTAACTCAAAAGTAACGCAAAAGTAGTGTAACATATTACAATTCAGAGACAGTAATATTGTAATGTAAATAATTACTTTCAAATGACAGTAACTAGTAATATATACTGTATTACATTTTGGAAGTAACTTTTCCAACTCTGCCCATTTCCATGCCAAACACTCAGAGAGTTGACATGACAGAACTGTATCTATACTGTAGCCAGAGGTGGGTAGTAACGAAGTACATTTACTTCGTCACATTTACTTTTTTTTTGGAAAATTTGTACTTTTTAGAGTAGATTTAAATGTGGGTACTTTTACTTTAACTTGAATATATTTCTAATGAAAAATCTGTACTTTTACTTCGGAACGTTGGGCGACGTTCCTCTCGTTACTTTATTTTTAATGCAATACTGTATACATGTTAAGAAATGCGTAGTTTATTCCAAGCGCGCTGTCTCTGTTTTTCATGAACGATGCCCCATTCACAAATGAATCGCTCTTTTGAGTCGATTCTGTTCAAAGACTTGATCAAACAAGTTGGCAAAACTGTCTAAATTGGTTCGCGAATCAGTTTGAATGATTTGTTCAGTCCCTCCCTCAGTTAAAGTCGTCTCAAGCGGTTTCTCACTCAGAGCGTTAGATGAAGTGGCAGTGGACCTACAGTCAATTAAAAGCAAATCTGCAAATGCATCCTATTGTTTGCCAGCGATGAAGATCTTTATTAGCTGAACTGCGTATGCTGTCTGTGAACAGCTCCACAGGTATCAATTTCATTTGATTTCAATTCATACAGCCAATAGCCTACATTTTACAACCAAACAGATTATTACACCACGATAACAAAGTATGTAGCATTTCTTTACCGTTTTTTGGACATGTATCTTAATTTATACATTAAATAAGCTACCATTGTTTAGAGTGAATGAGATGAACACCCGCCGTCCCGCGGTAATTTGTAGGTATTGCGCAGTGGCGGCACCGGCGACCTGTTCGTCTTGAAAATGAATGCCTTTGCGTTGACACATTTAACCATTTACACGCGCCTGCAGAAATATACATTTGATTACATTTTTGGAGAACAGACGGAAGAAGATCCGTCAACGTGCATTTGATCATTGTTTGTGTTCAGATGTGCCGCGGTTACGAGCGCGAGCACATGTAAAGAGTTTCTCTCTTTCTTCTTTCAAATGTAGCACTATACGTTGTTATTATACAAAGCAAAGGACATGCAATGATATTCGGGCTACAAATGCCAGAAATAATGCTAGTCTCTTCTGTGTTTGTTGAAAAGATATCTAATTATGATAATAATAATGATTTAAATATCTATCTAAATAAAAACATGCTATTGTATTGTTGTATACATAGCCTATACAGACCGCTAAGAAGTTTGGGATTGGTAAGATTTTTAATGTTTTTAAAAGAAGTTTCGTCTGCTCACCAAGGCTGCATTTATTTAATTAAAAATACAGTAAAACAGTAATATTGTGAAATATTATTACAATTTAAAACAGCTGTTTTCTATGTGAATTTATAGTAAAATGTAATTTAATCCTGTGATCAAAGCTGAATTTTCAGCATCATTACTCCAGTCTTCAGTGTCACATGATCCTTAAGAAATCATTCTAATATACTGATTTGCTGCTCAAGAAACATTTCTGATTATTAATGTTGAAAACAGTTGTGTACTTTTTTTTCAGGATACCTTGATGAATAGAAAGTTCAAAAGAAAAGCATTTATCTGAAATACAAAGTTTTTGTAACATTATACACTGCCGTTCAAAAGTTTGGGGTCAGTAAGAACTTTTATTTTTATTTTTTTGAAAAGAAATTAATACTTTTATTCAGCAAGGATGCATTAAATCAATCAAATGTGACCGTAAAGACATTTATAATGTTAAAAAAGATTCTATTTCAAATAAATGCTGTTCTTTTGAACTTTCTATTCATCAAAGAATCCTGAACAAAAAAAAAAAAACTGTACACAAATATTTTGTACAATTGTACACAATAAATGAGCAGCAAATCATCATATTAGAATGATTTCTGAAGGATCATGTGACACTAAAAACTGGAGTAATGATGCTGAAAATTCAGCTTTGCCAACACAGGAATAAATTACATTTTAAAATATTTTAAAATAGAAAACAGTTATTTTAAATTGTAATAATACTTCACAATATTACTGTTTTTACTGAGCTGTTTTTACTTTTTATTGTATTCTGCATTAAATGCAGCCTTGGTGAGTAGATGAAACTTCTTTTAAAAACATTAAAATCTTACCGATCCCAAACTTTTGAGCGGTAGTGTGTATATATATATATATATATAATTACAAGGATTTTCTAATTATTTTCCAGTCATGGAAAGCCTGCAAAGATCAAGGTAGAAGTCGTTTATATAAAATGTATATTATATAAATGACTTCTACCTTGATCTTTGCAGGCTTTCCATGACTGTGGGAACCCTGATGGACAGATGGATGGATGTTGCAAGTCTTACAAATGTTACAGCCCATGGGGTGGAAAATAATTAGAAAATCCAAATAAGAAATGTCCTTTCAGCTGTATGTACTTTAGGAGGTTATTGTTGTTGTTGTTGTTGTTGTTATATCATTCCTTTCTTAACTCACAAACCTTTGCAAGACAAAGTCAGCCTGTCCAGCTCTCCTCTCTGTTTTGCTATTAATGTCTCAGTTAGCAGATGGGATGTTATGTGTACTTTCTTCCATACACATATCATTCCAGTGTTGCATTTCTTCATAATTTGACCAGCCAATCCAAAACCCATCCACATAAAAACTCTTTCTTACACACATACACCCACACTGAGCCAAGCTGAACACTGACACCTTAATTGGGAACTCAGATTAATGCAAATTTTTTGGCTACAACTGGCCAAAATTGCTAATAAATCAATCTCATTTGCATCATTTACCATGCAAGAAAAGACATCCAGTACATTAGAAGGCAGGCAGCTGGCTCTAGTACAGACATGCAGAAGATATTTCTGTGTTTCTGTTTGGGACCATGATCATAACAGATAACAGCATCCTTATCTGTTGGCAGAGCACAAACTAGCAAAGCACAAAATCATCCAGACCTGATCACACGTGTGGTCATCCAATCCCAAAGGTCACACTAAATCATCTGTGACAGATTTGAGCAATGTAGCCCCTTGCTTTCCATAATGGACGGGCTCAAGCACGAAGTCCCATTGGAAGAGAATAAAGGAGGAGATAAAGTGGTGAATTCTGCTTTTCTCCATTTATAAAGTACCAATCAAAGGTTTGGACACACTAATTCTTTAATACTGGGATTCCACATTTTATAATAATAATAAATAATAAAGAGATCAAAACAATGAAATAACAAAAATTTAATAAAGTTAAGTTCACGGTTCTCAGATGATGGTTTATGGTCACAGGACTTGCAGGTAAACAATTTTTAAAATCTTTTTTAGTAAAGGTTTTATTTTGTGTTTATTTAAAAATTATTTATTTTAATTTTACATTTTTATGACTTAATTACTAAATAGCTTTTCAGTAAACTCACGAACCCCAGTCTGGGAAACCATGATGTAATGTAATATTTAATACACTTCATGTTGTTGATAACAAAGAATGGAATATATATAGCCTATTTTTTTTTTTGTCTTTATATATAATTGATTATTATATCAACAAGCTTATCCTATTCAAATCAATGTAATAAATGAGTTAATCTAAAAGTAATTAAAAAAAGTAGTCAGAATACAAACCCGATTCCAAAAAAGTTGGGACACTGTACAAATTGTGAATAAAAAAGGAATGCAATAATTTACAAATCTCATAAACTTATATTTTATTCACAATAGAATATAGATAACATATCAAATGTTGAAAGTGAGACATTTTGAAATGTCATGCCAAATATTGGCTCATTTTGGATTTCATGAGAGCTACACATTCCACAAAAGTTGGGACAGGTAGCAATAAGAGGCCGGAAAAGTTAAATGTACATATAAGGAACAGCTGGAGGACCAATTTGCAACTTATTAGGTCAATTGGCAACATGATTGGGTATAAAAAGAGCCTCTCAGAGTGGCAGTGTCTCTCAGAAGTCAAGATGGGCAGAGGATCGCCAATTCCCCCAATGCTGCGGCGAAAAATAGTGGAGCAATATCAGAAAGGAGTTTCTCAGAGAAAAATTGCAAAGAGTTTGAAGTTATCATCATCTACAGTGCATAATATCATCCAAAGATTCAGAGAATCTGGAACAATCTCTCTGCGTAAGGGTCAAGGCTGGAAAACCATACTGGATGCCCGTGATCTTTGGGCCCTTAGACGGCACTGCATCACATACAGGAATATAACTGTAATGGAAATCACAACATGGGCTCAGGAATACTTCCAGAATACATTGTCGGTGAACACAATCCACCGTGCCATTCGCCGTTGCCGGCTAAAACTCTATAGGTCAAAAAAGAAGCCATATCTAAACATGATCCAGAAGCGCAGCCGTTTTCTCTGGGCCAAGGCTCATTTAAAATGGACTGTGGCAAAGTGGAAAACTGTTCTGTGGTCAGACGAATCAAAATTTGAAGTTCTTTTTGGAAAACTGGGATGCCATGTCATCCGGACTAAAGAGGACAAGGACAACCCAAGTTGTTATCAGCGCTCAGTTCAGAAGCCTGCATCTCTGATGGTATGGGGTTGCATGAGTGCGTGTGGCATGGGCAGCTTACACATCTGGAAAGGCACCATCAATGCTGAAAGGTATATCCAAGTTCTAGAACAACATATGCTCCCATCCAGACGTCGTCTCTTTCAGGGAAGACTTTGCATTTTCCAACATGACAATGCCAGACCACATACTGCATCAATTACAACATCATGGCTGCGTAGAAGAAGGATCTGGGTACTGAAATGGCCAGCCTGCAGTCCAGATCTTTCACCCATAGAAAACATTTGGCGCATCATAAAGAGGAAGATGCGACAAAGAAGACCTAAGACAGTTGAGCAACTAGAAGCCTGCATTAGACAAGAATGGGACAACATTCCTATTCCTAAACTTGAGCAACTTGTCTCCTCAGTCCCCAGACGTTTGCAGACTGTTATAAAAAGAAGAGGGGATGCCACACAGTGGTAAACATGGCCTTGTCCCAACTTTTTTGAGATGTGTTGATGCCATGAAATTTAAAATCAACTTATTTTTCCCTTAAAATGATACATTTTCTCAGTTTAAACATTTGATATGTCATCTATGTTGTATTCTGAATAAAATATTGAAATTTGAAACTTCCACATCATTGTATTCCTTTTTTATTCACAATTTGTACAGTGTTCCAACTTTTTTGGAATCGGGTTTGTACATTACCTAAAATGGGTAATCGAGATTACATTACTAACTACAATTTTTGTCTTGCAATTTGGAATGAGTAACCGACTACAACTTGTAAGTTATCTACCCAGCACTGGGTATTGAGTATGTCTAAAATTATAATATTGTGGCACTGCTAGTTACCCAGCATGCTTTGAAGCTACGGTCAAATCAAATTGAGTTTGAGATGATTACTTGCAAGGACTAAAAATGTGTGGGAAGTTTTGGGAAGGTATTCATAGTTTTTTTTTTTTTTGCTGTAATATCGCATTATTATGTGTGTTACCATTGTTGAGATTTATAGTCCAAATCATGAGATTCTGAAGTTCATGTTAGTTTTCCTATTTAAATGTAATTATGGGATAACATAATGTTTATTTAAAGAAATGTATTAAGTTAGAAATATTTTCATATCTGGCCTCAGACTGAGGTGACTTTATGCTGTTCACATCCAAATGTGTCTTTGGCTTTAGCTCTTTAAAAAACTAACCAAGGATTTAGAAGAAATGAGCAGGAAAAGACTGAGGGTGAGAGAGAAATAAAGGAGACAAGCAGGGAGAATGAATGATAGATCATGATGCATTCAGTTCTGTGCCATCTGCTACATTCAGACAACCATGCCATAGGGTTAAACTAAGGTCGCAGCAGAGTCTGGCTCCCCATCTCTGATATATAATACACACACTCATTCATATGCGCTGTTTCTTCACACGTTATGCATTATGTCTCTGCGTGGTGTGTGATGGAGGTTGAACTATTGTCCTGTGTGTATCGTTATGCTTTAGTCTTATAAAGGGCTGTAATTTTCCCCACGGAAAGATCCCCATAGCAACATGAACTTGTATAGTGCAATGTATGTGTGTGATTTTGACTTTTCATGTAGGGCTTATATATGTGACATTAATACGAGGCAACGTGATTCATAACTGGTGTAAAGAAACCAAACAGAAACAATGTACAATGCACAACTGAACAATTTATTTTGAGTGTCCTTCATGCTGAAAGAAGGTAGTTTCAATATATAATTCTGTCAAATGAATTTGACTGTTGTATTACAGTCCTTGTGAATCTGGTGAGTGTTTGTATTTGGACAAAAAAATAGAAAAACCTTTTTTGAACAATAATAATCTAACACATGCAATTGCCTGAAAGAATATGGACCTACAGCTGAATGCTTTTTATGTTAAATGTGTGTGACGTCTTTTGTATTGTCTTATGTTCTGAATTGTTTAAATTGTGTAAATGTGATTTAATAAATTTTTTTGTGAAGGTGAATGAAATGGATGATATCATGCATAATGATGGGTAATTGTATTTCTAATTGCTAACTAAAACTTGACAGGCAGAAAATGAACTTGAGATTGGCTGTCTGTTTCCGACATAGGCTATAATGATAATGAAATAACTCATATGGCACGTTCAATCTCTCTTTTTGACACAAACATGAATATACTGGACTGTACAGTATACCATAGACAGTAGCCCCTTTCACACAGCAAATTACCATAAAAATTACCAGAATGACTTTAGCGGTAAATAGGCCTACACAAATATGCTGTTCATGCAAACAACGGCGTTCTGGCTTTTTACCGGTAAGAGACCATTCACACATCAGCAGCAAAATACCGGTAAATTCTGTGATGTCAGTCATCGGAAATGATCTTTAAATGCTGCGCCATTGTCTTTATTCGCCCGCATGAGGAGAAGCACTTTAGTTTCACTATCTGTTCAGTTTGACAACATTTTTTTGACATCTGAGTGGCAGGCATAACGGATGATTAAACAGAACGAGTTTTTGCTCTTAAAAACACCAGACACGCATAAGGCTGCGTCCCAAATGGTGCACTTCATGTGCACTTTTGGTCTTGTGGACTTGGTCGCTGCGTGCGCTTGTCCTTTAAAGGGGACCTATTATGTCCCATTTTACAAGATGTAAAATAAGTCTCTGATGTCCCCAGGGTGTGTATGTGAAGTTTTAGCTCAAAATACCACACAGATAATTTTTTATAGCATGTTAAAATTGCCACTTTTTGGGGTTGAGATGCGCCGTTTCAGTGTGTGCCCTTTAAATGCAAATGAGCTGCTGTGCTCGGCCTAAGAGGGCGGAGCTTCAAGAGCTGATTCTCCGGTGTCAGGAGTCAGTCAGGACGCACTATGACAGAAACTGCGAATATATGCTGCATGGAGATAGAACAGGTATAGTTTAGTTCAATTATGGTTATAACTTATATTGTCTTCTTGTTTTTATCCACTATATTAGTACAAGCCTGTTGTACCGGACCCCGTTTGATTTTACCGATGAGTTTTATAACGTTTATTATACTTCATACAAAAGATGAAGCGTCCATTTTCACTCTAGAAAATCACTGTAAGAGCTTAATAAAACACAGTGCAAGTGTGCATTAAAATATTATCCATAAACTATCTCTCTCTCCCTTGCATTATCATCAACATACATAGCGAAGTACACAGAAACACTCGTTACAACTAACAGTAAACACATATTTAAAGACCTTATGCCTTTCCGGGTGGTGCTTAATAAACTGGTAAACTTTATATCTGTAAATCAACTTTGATGAACTGTAATAAATTGCTCTCACCTTTATTACTGCCGTATCTAGTATCACTCTGGAGACTGTAAGCTGGATCATGAACAGTACTAATCTATCCTTGAGTAACAAATGTTTAGCTCAACCTTTGTTTTGTATTGTCCCTTTGTATTGACATTCGTTCACAAAGAAGTCCGGTGTGAAATAATTCGCGCAGACATAAACGAATTTCGGTAGAGGGAGCATTTTCTTCGAAAACAAAATTAATCCACCTCGTCTTCAGCGGCTCAGATTTAGGGAGTAAATGGAGAGAGCTATGTGGATTAATCCATCCAGCTACAGAACATCTAAAATGCTTGGGAGACATTCTCGTCAGTGCAGCAATAGCGCACTGTACAACTGGCTGTGAAAACGGCAATGTCTGTTAAAACGGCAGTGTCTGTCAACATTCGTGGGCGGGGCCTGTGGCTAATGTGACGTCACACTGCCAGGGATCTGGAAACGGCTTGTTCTGAGACACTGCTTATGATTTATGGGGATTAAAAAAAAAGGAGTGGCTGGATTTTTATCATTATAGGGTGGTTGTGTACACACACTGCCAACACACATTTATAGCCAAACACCATGCAAAAGTGAATTTTGCATAATAGGTCCCCTTTAAGTCCACGAGACCGTAGGCGTAGGGTGTCCCATTCATCATTTTAGGTTTCCGAAGGGTGCTCACGAGCGCCCTCTTTGCGGCCGATATGCGACCTCGATGCGCACTTCTGCTGAGCCCGCAAGTCTACGAGCTACACAGAGGACTTCTACCCGGCAGTCAAAGCGGCATTACATAATGAAAGTGCGGACTCAGAGGAAGACCGTGAGGGTTTAGGGTGCCATTTGGGATAGGGCCTAATAGTATCCAACTGCAGAGCCACAACACTGATGAATGGAAAAGAAGGCTGAGTCTTGAGCGCAACACATTGAAAATCTGCGAGGCGTGGCGCAACGGTCAAAATGATCAACTAGCGCATATTTACAAAAAAAAAAAAAACTATTAAAAAGCTTACTGTAAACTGCGCGGAGTAATCACGTCATCTCTATAGTAACTTTATGATTGGCTCAAAGCAGACTTCTTTCATCAGCGCGTTCTGAATTCGTGCATGCTCATACCGGTAATCTTCATTCTGCGTTCACACAGAGCATATTACCAGTAATTTACTGGTAATGATACAACTTCCCTTACTGGTAAATTGCCAGAACCAATTTACCGGTATTTTTGAAAAGGTCCTGTTCACACATGATCTCTTACCGGTAATTTACCAGTAAAGACTGTATGTGTGAAAGGGGCTAGTGTTTTCAGAGTATAACATCAACCACCATTTGTAGAAGCAAAAATGACCCTCAAAAATGATGGGCAGAAGTATGTGCACTTGATTGACCCCATTAAAGATGGTGATAATTTATATAACAACTGTTCAAGCTCAGAAGGTGCAGCATTCATAGTGTTCACTGTAAACAAATGGCATTTCTTCTTTGTAGTCTGGTGATGCTTAAATCTGCCGCACATGAACTCGAGAGAGAATGCTGTCCTTTGCCCTCCCCTCTGTCATAAACAAGAGGAACTGTTTGCATTGTTCTCAATAATGGCACTAATGTTCTAAACTTACAAAAGGTCATATGCTGAGAATAATATTTTATCAATTACTTATCCTCAAATGTAGACAATGGGGTTTGAATCTTCTTTTTTGTCTGCCTTTCTCCCTCTCACCCTTTGTTTATAGTACGTGTGCATGTCCAACACCCTGACACAGCACACTCAAAGTGAGAAATTACATTCTCATCCCCTTAAGAACTGCTGCATCTGCATTTCACAGCGGCCTGTATTTATTTGCAAACACACACACACACACACACACACGTTTGTTTTTGTGAATTGTGGGGACATTCTATAGGCGTAATGGTTTTTATACTGTACTACCTCTACCCCTAAACCTACCCATCACAGAAAACTGTGCACATTTTTACTTTCTCAAAAAAAAAAACTCATTCTGTATGATTTATAAGCCTTTTGAAAAATGGGGACATGGGGTAATGTCCTCATAAGTCACCCTCTTCTTGTAATACCTATGTCATACCCATGTCATTATACAAATTTGTGTCCTGATATGTCACAAAAACGCGCGCACACACACAGTGAGAGAGAGAGAGAGAGAGAGAGAGAGAGAGAGAGAGCACTAAATAACATGCTATTAAGAGAACCCATAGTTTTATGAGGAACAAGGGAGTCACTCTCCTCCAATTGTTAAAAATAGCCCTTTAAAGCATGCTCAGAGCATTAGCGGCCATGTGCATGTGTGTGTGTGTGTGTGTGTGTGTGTGTGGTCCAGGTACTCAGTGTAAAGGGGATCTCATTTAAATGAACAACCTCTCTTGCTTCTCTCTTTCTATTTTTAACCTGTAATGGACAAGGTTTACATCTAATGAGGCGTAATTTGCATAATTTCAACTATACGATCAACCAGCGCAACAGAAAACAACTTGCTCTCTCTAAAGGTTAAATGGTCCTATTACACAAAAGCACGTTGGTAAAGAATCACCTTTATTTTAGTTGAGTTCGTTGAGGGTTCCTAACAAATAAAAAATAAGAGAGCACATGCAATGTTAGCTCACCGTTACTGTTCTCTCTGCCTCATTGTATTGATTGTGGTGAAAAGATGGATCAGTTGTGGAAACAAACCTTCTCTTTCACTTTCCACAGAGTACTTGGAGATTGACAATGTATTGATTTAAAAAAGAATGATTTTATTGTCATAATAAGCCATTAATTGTCTTTACACTGCTATAGAGCTGTTAAAAAAATCTGCCTCATTTCCTGTGCTGCTCAAATACACACCACAGGGGGGTGCCAGGATATTAAATGATTAGATTAACAAACAAATCTGAAGACATTATTCATACATATTTGAATAAAATATGCCTCCATTTTGAGTCTCTCAACCAGCCAAAATCAAACATCATTGTTGCATCCACTTGTCCTACCAATTTTTGAAAGTATATGAGCTGTACACATACTTTCAAAATGTTCTATGATAGAAATATTAAAACATCTCCAAATAACCAACACTGTTTTATTTAATTCTATAGGATACTATAGTATAGCAAAACATAATTGCAGTATGTATATTAAATACTATATTTTAACAATTTTAGGAAAATGACAAAAATAAGGCCTCCATATGAATTTCACAAAATCTTATATTTGATAAAAAATGTATCAAACTATACTAGACATAATTTAGGCCTAATCATTTTCACAATGATTACTTTTTTCTTTTTTTTTTAAACAAACGAATCATTTATATTACAGTAGCCCTTTTAGGAAAATCCAGGTTCAGTTGAAAAGTCGAAAAGTGTTCTACAGTTAGACACCAGGCATATTATTTTCCCCTCAAAAATAGGGTTAAATACTGGGACAAATCCATCACATCTTCTCTGGGAGTGAGCTGAGAATCGATTGTGAGGAGAGCCTCTTCATGGGTGGTATTGATCTGCTCAACTTAACAAAAAAAAGTTCAGCTTTTGGTCCAGACACTGGTTCTTGCTGGGCCAGAACCATATTTGGAGTGGTCAATGCTTGGCTATTATAAAAACAAGATTGCAAAGCCTTGGAAAAGCAAAGACTATCATCCTAAAAGGGAGACACAGTTAGGCACAGTTGACAACCTCATCCAGATCAATGGCTCCTAAGAGAGACAGAGCAATCCATCACTGGAGAGAGGTCACCAGGTCCCAATATAATAGATGCCTGTTTGATTTTTACAGGATTAGTGAGAGATTTAACGGAGAAAAAGAAGCTTTGCTTTTTTACAGGTGGGGTACCAACATTTAAACAAGGGTCCAACAATCTGTGTTTCAGTGTACACAAAAAAAGGCTCTTTTTAAAAATGTATATATATATATAAACAAACATTGGCAGTTATTGATAGAGATACTGTTCAAGAAAATTTGTGAACATGAGAAAACAGAATGTACTGATAAAAAGATCATTTAATCAGATGCTTTTGAAAAAAATAAAGAAATGCATTTTTAAATATTTAATTAGTAAATTAATAAATTAATAAAGACATTTAATTTCTACCACTGCAAATACAATTCAGTGTATGCGCATGTGCGCCTGCGTGCTTCTCTCTGGTATATACCATTTCATATACAAGTACAGCTTTCTGAACAATGCTTTCCTGTTTTATATATTACTGCTAATGCAGTCAGCAACGAATGTGTGTGTGTGTGTGTGTGTGTGTGTGTGTGTGTGTGTGTGTGTGTGTTTGTGTGCTTTTAATTGACTGGATCATTGATGAGAGTCGGCAGGTCTATAGAGCTTATTAAGAAAGCCAGACTCTCTGTCCTCATTTACATTGATTTGTGTTGCAGAAAGGGAGAAAGTTTGTGTGGACAGAAAATTAAATCAGAAATAAACAACAATAATAAACTATTACGTAAACACTGAGTCATTTGTTACATGTACATTTATAAATATAACACTGAATGCCATATATGATACATTCTACTTTCATCAGCAACAGAATGTGCATGAAAATGAGATAAAACATTTGCGTTATCTATAATGCGCCATCTGGGGGCAGTAGCTCTAAGCCTGAGCTTTAATGTGTAACAAAACACACACACGTTTGAAAGGCACAGGATGTTCTTAGAATCTTACATTTCACTATATTAGTGAGGACATTGCATAGACTTCATTTGATTTTATATCAGGGTTAATGATATTTTCTATAGCTTAACCCAACCCCTACCCTTAAACCTACCCATCACAGAAATGTGTGCAAAACACTATTTAGATAGTGTTTTTGGCTGATTTATAAACCTTTTTAACTAGTGAGAACACACTGACACACACTTCTGTTCTGTGCCATCAGAGACCAGTACTGACTGATGTAATTTGAGAATTGAAAGCACATCAAATGACAATTTTGCCTTTATTTTTTGTCTTTTTTGGTAACATTTAAAACACCACAATGAAGACATGCAGTTTAATTGTTAGGGGTGGTATTTTGGAAAGCAGTGTCTTGAAATGGCAAAGAAGTGACATTATGTTAGATTTCTGTGTCTAATGTAGAGAAGTGTGTTTAGTGTTGTGCAAAACAATGTGCGTAGTGTTTTGCAAAAAGTGTGAGGCTGAGAATGTACTTATAGTTCTGCAGATCTGGGCTAAGGTTTTGCTCCTTGAGTGTAGAGTTTCAGTAACTGTGTGTTATTTTTAATTTTAGTGTGTAAGCAATCATAAAAAAACTGTAAAACCAGGTTTCAAGAAGCACTTCCTTTGCATGTCAAGATAACGTTATTGGTAAGCCTTTGTGGTTTGTGCTGAGTCCATCTTCTGCATCTGTTCTAAATGATTCTGACCAATGTTTCGGTAAACAGAGTAATTTGAGATTGTAGATAATTATAGATATTAATCAAAATGTTGCATCGTGTATGTTGCTGATATGTTCTTGCTCAAGTTGAGGTTTTATAGAAAAAAACTCACATTACCTAAAACAGCAAAAGGTACAGCTAGCAGATTGAAAAGGAAATTTAAGGCAACCACAGATAGGTCGTAATAAACTGCCTTTAACTTGATTGGTGTGAAAATATGGCAGTAGTTGTCTGAACGTGCAAAAAGTGACTTATGTCAAAGTAGACATAATATCAGTCCCTGCATTCCCAGAGAATTAAACACATTACCTTAACATGGATAGTGCCATGCTCTACTGTTTGATCTCAATAATATTAGATTTCTGTTCAGTAGCGGTCAAGGAACCTTTCCTTAAAAGCTTTATCCCTTTCTGTTTATTGTAATGTTGTGTAAGAAATAGTTATCATATGGCATGTGGCTGTTGTTGAATTAAAAGTGACAATGATGAGTCTACTGTGAACTAAGTAACTCTTTGTGCCTAAAATCTAAACAGTAACAGAGCAAAGAATGTTGAAGGACTTTTCAACCAATGAAACAGTTATTTCATTTTTAATTTACAAATCATTACATTATCATCATATTTAATTTACAAATAATTTACTTTGTGTGTTTTTAACCAAGTGTGCTCTTATAAAGATTCTGATTATTTTTACTAGTTCACAGCTGAACTCAAACACTAATCAAATCAGAAACCATAGTAACAAACAAGTAGCGGGAAACTGAGAACAAAGAAGAACATGTGACTAATGAAAAACAAACTCTAAACATGTCCTAGTATGTGTAAACATACTAGTATGTGTAAACATACCTGGCAATAAAGCTCTTTCTGATTCTGATTCTGATTCTGAACATGAACTACTAAACAGAACCAAACACACAGAACTCAACACGTGACAGTATCCCGCCCTCCGGGCAGGCGCGTCCTCGCACCGTATTACGTCCACAAGGGTGGGAGGGTGGGCGCTCTGGAGGCTGACGAGGATGTGGTTAGGCGGGACAGGAAGCTTCCAGGGTGGCGCCGGCAGTTCAGGGGGCCAGGGTGGTGCTGGTAACTCAGGGGCCCAGAGCGGTGCCGGCTGTTCAGGGTGCCATGGCGGATCAGGCAGTTCAGGGCGCCATGGTGGCACAGGCAGTTCAGGGGGCCATGGCGGCGCAGGCAGCTAAGGGGGGCATGGCGGCACAGGCAGCTCGGTGGGCCATGGCGACGCAGGCAGTATGGGGGTTCATGGCGGTACTGCCTCCGTGGCCTTCACGGCCGAGGACATACTGCACCCCCCCAAAATTTTCTTGGAAGGATCTATCAGTTTGTTGACAGGAGCGGGCTCTTGGGCTGGAGCAGACTCTGGACGGGGACAGGAGCCCTCTCTGGACTCGGGACGGGGACTAGAGCAGACACTGGAGCGGCTCAGGGGCTGGAGCCTTCTCTCGGCTCCAAGAAATTCCCTCATACTCAACCAAAACTCCTAGAGGCACAAGGGTGGTGGCCATTATGGCTGTCACTTCAAAGTGTCATCAGCTGCGCTCGAGGGATCTGCCCTCATGTTGTTAAAGTTTGGTTATTTAAAAAATTATATTAATTATATAATTAATATTATATTAATTATTAATTATTAATTATATTAATTAAATTAAATTAATAAATATTAATAACACAAGATGCTCCGTTGAAATATGTGAGATGTAAAGTTTATTTAAACTGTAAAAGTAAAGAATACATTTAAATTATTGTTGACAGATGTGACGGGGGAGGAGAATGTATACGTGCGTCAGGTTTCTCGAAGAGAAAGACTTCCGCAAAGGATACACCTGTGTATCCTCGCACATGACTCCTCAGGAAGCTTCCTCACTCCTCGTTCCTCGCTTCCTCATGGTGCCATTAGAAAATTAAGATGTCCTACAACATGGCTGAGCTTGATCGGTTTCCGGGTCATAGGATGGAGGATGGATGAGCGAAGAAACGAGGAGGGATATTGAGAAGCACCCAAGGAGAATAAATAGGAAGAGCAAAGAAAGCAAGCAATGAGGGAGGACAGGTGGGGCAAATTAACCAATAATCAGATAACAAGAAGGGCGGGGTTAGACAATAGACATGAAAACACATGCCTTGTCATGTTTGTTTCTTTG
Source organism: Mylopharyngodon piceus (assembly GCA_039654765.1). Lineage (NCBI taxonomy): Eukaryota > Metazoa > Chordata > Actinopteri > Cypriniformes > Xenocyprididae > Mylopharyngodon > Mylopharyngodon piceus. The sequence continues at coordinate 17,863,919 of CM077443.1, forward strand.
TGCCATGTGCTCACACCAAACGAAACAAAAACAAGAGCACATGGCCAAAACCAAACTAGATGAGTGCCGGGATTCGAACACCACGCTCCAAACATGAAACAAGGCACAGGGACAAGAGCACACTTAAAACCGCATGCTCACACAAAGACAAGACGATACAGGAGTGTCAGGGCTCTGTCACAAAACCAAGAATAAACCAGACCGAAGAAACTGGTTGAATTTGCTTATATTCTTGAGATCATGGAAGGACTAACAATGTGAAATAAATTCAACAATGTTAACTGTTTTGCAGCCTTAGTTAAAACTATTAGGAAATGATCATATTTTTTGTAAGGGAAAATCTGTGTTTTGTTTTGGGTAGGGTTTAAACGCTTGTTCTGTTCGAGGTTTTTATGTCAAGTGTGTTTTCTTTTGAGTTTTTTGTCAGTTGAGTTTTAAAATCATTAAACTGCTGCGATTAGATCTATTTCTCATATTTTTTTGCAACCGCCACTGACATTATTATTATTATTATTATTATTATTATTATTATCATTATTATTATTATTAACGGCCTCTGCAAAATGCATAGGGATATCTCTTAATAATGCATTCTTTAGTATTTAAACTAGAAAACATAGATCTTTCGCCCTTCGTCAATGGCCATAAGTTATTCTGCCTTGTAGTTTATTTTTCATCTATATGTAAAGCGCTTAGTACTTTAAGAGGAAGCACTCATCAACAGAAACTTTCTAGCCCCTCCTTAACTGTTCTTCAAAGAGTCACACACACAAAGATGCATCACAACATACTACACATAAAAAAATCTCATTGCAGGTAAAATATTTTATAAACTTATTTTACTTAACATCTATGTTCCTTTTTTTTTTAGATTGTCTGTTTACATAAAATTTTTTGATAAAATCATTTTAAAAAATATGTTTTGAAAAATATTATCTTTCACACCAGTGATTGTTTTAATGTAAGTTGTTGCTCATTTATTGTTTGGTACTAAAATGTTTTTGTTTGGACAAAGGCATCCTTGTCAAAAAAAAAAAAAAATTGTCCTCTTTAAATAGCTTTCATTTCTCCAATGCAAAGTACTTTGCTCACATTTCTTACTTAACTTTTTCTTTAACAAGAGTAATATGAACATGCTTATTACAGGTGAAATCCAAAAAATTTCCAAAAATGGCAACCAGCGAGGTCATCTCAACTGACAAAGCTAAATTTGTCAGATTAAAGGTGACACAAGAAAATGTCATTTTTATTGATGGACAGGAGGCTGGAGGAAAAAATCACAATACAGTTCTTACAGGATTTTTGAAATTACAACCAAAGACATTGGGGGTAATGCATTTACTCATAAATTATAATGATACATGGTTTGGGGAATTTTCTGAGTATTTATTTTCTTCTAGATCATTGTATCCAAACATGCATGTCATCATGGATAAAACACCTGACCTATGTCTGCCCTTTAGACTTTCCAGGTAATGAATGGAGTGATGATCTTCTTTCTTGGTGTTCTACTCACCATCCATAACTACAGTTACCCTGCTATTCTTGCCCATAGTGGCATAACCTACTGGGGATCCCTTATTGTAAGTTTAATTTAATGGTTTTGTTTTATTGCCTCTCATTTTAATTACCAGAATGAACTTTGAAATGTCATGTGTTTCTCTCTCAGTATATCAGTGCTGGATCTCTGTCTTTTGCAGCTCAGAATAAACTTCATCCATATGTGGTATGTAGCCTATAACACCCACCAATTTCAGCACATTATAACTCTGTCACATTATTTCTAATGTATTTCCACACTATTATTGGTTATGACTGTGCACTTTAAATCACCTAAGGTTGTCAAAAATGTAGCAGAAGATCAGAACATCTGTTAGCAAAGATTGATGGTCACTTTCATCCTGTTAAACTTTAGTATTATTTCCACATCCCTGTGTAAATTAGAGTCAGTTACAAAGAGTGCAGTTGTCACAGCTATTGAAATTGATTTTTTTTTTTTTATTAAAAAAAAACAAAAAAAAACAAAACAAAAAACATGTGTATGTATATAACTACAATAACATTCTGTTATTGTAGATGAAAGCATCTTTTGGAATGAATGTGTTCAGTGCCATAACTGCAGGCATGACCATTGTTCTGATGTCCATACAATTGGGATTAATAATGATGATGGATCCAAGTTTATATGATGAGGTATTACAGTATATATTTTGCATTCATGTGTAATGTGCATTCTTTTGATTTTAGTTTTTAATTGCTGTGTTATTTATTTAAAGGGACAGTTTCTGTCATCATTCACTTACCGCCATATGTCTCCAAACCGGTATGACATTATTTCTTCCATAGAACACATGGAGAAATTCTGAAGACTGTACTGGTCGCTCTTTTGCATACAATTACAATGAGGACAAGACATTTACAAGTGTTATAAAAGCAGTCCATATGATCTGTGCACTATATTCCAAGCCATATAATAGCCCTGTGTGAGAAACAGGCAGAGATTTAAGTCATTATTCACTAAAAATTGTGACATCCACTCTCATGACAGATGTAGCTTTCATGACATTGGTTGTTATTAATAAATAGCTTGAATTCTCCAGTTACCGTTCATTGTAAATGTGTGGAAAACAGTCTTCAAAATTTGTCATGTTTCACAGAAGAAATGTATACAGGTTTGGAATAATGACAGAATTTTTTCTCAATGGGCTAGTTGCACATACATGGCCGTCATGTTGGATTTCCGATCTAGCAAGTGTGTGCATAGACCTGTTGAATCAAATCCTGTTGGATTTTTATCCTGTAAAAATTCACACATTTGCCCTGTGAGACACAGGCTACAATTTATCTCAATAAATACTATTTTCTCAATTCTGCGCATATTTTCACTTACCTACATCAACTTGCACCATTAATACTGTCACCACATATTTTACATTTACACCCTGTTCTCTTTGCATCAGTTATCTTTTTAGAAAAAAACAAGAGCTGTAAAAAGTTAATCTTAATAAATAGTTGGGATTAACTTACATTTTTGTTTAATTGTAGTTAACGCAAACAGTTTTAAATATAGCTAAGTAAATTAAGAGTTGTATGTTTATTTTACTGGTAAAATATATTGTATGTGCTGCTTATAGATACAAGACAGATATGCAACATTCTATGCAAACCTATATTAGTTAAATTACATATTAAATAATACAAACACTTAGCAATGTTGTGATGTAGTTCACCCAAAAATGAAAATTATGTCATTAATTACTCACCCTCATGTCGTTCCACACCCGTAAAACCTTCGTTCATCTTCAGAACACAAATTAAGATATTTTTGATAAAATCCGATGGCTCAGTGAGGCCTCCATTGACAGCAAGTTAATTTACACTTTCAATGCCCAGAAAGCTAAAGACATATTTAAAACAGTTCATGTGACTACAGTGGTTCAATTTTAATGTTATGAAGTGACGAGAATACTTTTTGTGCGCCAAAAAAACCCCCAAAATAACGACTTTATTCAACAAGTGATAGGCGATTTCAAAACACTGCGTCATAAAGCTTCGAAGTTTTATGAATCTTTTGTTTTGAATCAGTGGTTCGGAGCGTATATCAAACTGCCAAAGTCACGCCCCCCAGTGGTGAACCATTGAAATTTCGAAACACTTATGATGTAACAAAGCCTTGTTTACTGAAATCATGTGACTTTGGCAGTTTGATACTCGCTCTGAACCACTGATTCGAAACAAAAGATTCGTAAAGCTTCGAAACGTCATGAAGCAGTGTTTTGAAATCGCCCATCACTTGTTGAATAAAGTCGTTATTTATTATTATTATTATTTTTTTTTTTTGCCGCACAAAAAGTATTCTCGTCTCTTCATAACATTAAGGTTGAACCACTGTAATCAAATTAACTGTTTTAAATATGTCTTTAGTAGCTTTCTGGGCATTTGAAAGTGTTAATTATTTTACTGGCAATGGAACGACTTGAGGTTGAGTAATTAATGACAGAATTTTTATTTTTGGGTGAACTAACCCTTTAACAGGTTAAAGTAGCTTTATTGAACTAAGCTCTTCGCGTCAATCACTCCAGGTCTCATTCTCTTTTTTACCCCCGTACACTCTCATCCAACTCTCTTACCTTCTTGTACACTCTCGTACATTCTCGTGAGAACTCACACAACTATACTACAGCAATAATGTTACCAAATAGTTACTAAACCACACACCGAGTCTACATTGTATCATCATGCTTGTTTATGAGGATTGATACTTCAGTTGACAATTATAGCAAACGTTAGATCTTGATGAGGTGATGCTCCACGCAGAAAGAGAAGACAGTTTTGAGCCATTTAGTCCCCAGCAGTCAGAACAAAATCAGGACATGTATATTATACACTTGAGTGTTTTGTATGAAAGAAGAGATCCCTGTGGATTTTCACTAACCACTGTGTCTGAACTGCAGAATGAACAGGAGAAAGAATGAAAGATAATCTCCCCATATAGGCCTATTGATGTATCTCGGTGTATTACTGCATGGAGGTACACAATAATATAAGAAAAATGTTTTGTTTAGAAAAACATTCATTATATAGCCAAGTTTCATATATAAGTTTCTCCTTACAGCAAATGCGAACTTCGCTTAGAGTACTCTGAAAGAATAGGCTATGAGTGGAAGTAAACACACACTTGCATCGCTGAAGCTCTCAGGCGACATCTTGTGCACCTAGCCCATTATTGCTGAAATATATATCCTGATTGTTAAGAGGCTCCTATAATTAGTTCAACATGATGCCTGCTTCAATATAAATTTTGTTTTGCAGTATCTTATTTTGCGGATCGTCGGAATAATGCTGGTGTTCACCATTCCTCAGTTCATCATCTCCATCTGTATCTCGGCATTTGCCTGCAAAGCCACCTGCAACAGAGACTCTACAGTGGTCAATGTTTTATTAAACTAAGTAAATGAATTAGTGGTGGTTTTAGCCCAACAACCAATAGTTATTTGTGTTAAAGTCAATGTTTTTAGGGAATGATGCAAATCCACTAAACAAGCCACAACCAAATGTTAAGTTAGAAGAATGAAAAGGAAATATAACGTGACCAGGATGTTTCATGGTAAACTGGCTTTAACATTAGTGCACATCATACTGTATAAAATAGATATAGGAACTACAAGTCAATCACAACATGCTTTATTATTATTCTCTTTATCAAAGACAGTACAGCCTATAAAAATAGTCTGTATGGTGTGTGGTTCTTGTTAGCTAAACTAAAACTGATAATGAGTCTTAGTCTCTTGTGTACTAACATTTTGGGCCCTATCATACATCCTGCGCAATGCGGCGCCAGGCGTGACACAAGTGTTTTTTGACAGTTTCAGCCCGACACAATTATCATTTTCCTGCACTACGTTGTTTAAATAGCAAATGCATTTGCGCCCATTTTGTGCACCAATGGGTGTGCTGTTCTGTAAACTGAGGTGTGTTCAGCTGCATTGTTGGCGCGTTGCTATTTTGAGGCAACTGAAATGACCATTTTTCCCGTCGTTAAACCTGCAAAAGTGGATTCGGACACGCCCTAGGTGCACTTGCGCCGTGCGCTTTAGACCATGCGCTTAGATCTTTAAAATAGGGCCCATCTGTTACTTCTCTGCCATACTGAATTACAGTGAGGAGATCCTACCAGCCAAAGGTTGCAAGGAATTAATGTATTATTGCTCCTGATTTTTCTAGTGTTACAGACAAGAATATTTGTGCATATCATACTTCTGCATTAAGCAAGGCCCAACATTTTGTCATGTATTTTCATTTCATTTGATGTTGGCCAAAGATTGTATTTGTTATCCAAGTTTCTGAATTAGTATATTCTGGACTTGTATGTTTTATCTGTTGTGATACAGTGGAACACACTTACACTGAATTGAATTTGAAGTAGAAATTAAATATCTTCTCCCCACCTAACCCTAACAGGAAACTTCCTGCATTTTTAGAATAAATAAAAAAAATGACAAATGAGGACATCCAAAAAAGGAGCTTTTTTTTTTTTTTTTTTTTTTTTTTTTGACGATTTTGTCAGGTTTAGTTCACTTCTGGGTACAAATATGGTTGAGTGGTACAAACACACACAAATTTTGTGGTCAAAAGCCAATAGTCAGACAAGGTAAAAACATCTGTGTTATCCATACCAAGTCAACTAAGAAGAGTAACTATAAGACCAAACTTCAGAAACTTCAATGCATTCAAATGGACACACACACAGTTCTGTTCTACATCATTACAGAGACCAGCATACTGATTAATGTAATTTGAGAACTGAATGTACATTAAATGACTTAATTGTTGACACAAATACACTTTTTTGTCTTTTTTTTTTGCGTCTTTTTAATGTTGCTGTCATTTACTGCAGTCAGATCATGTCAGATAAAGAACTAGACAAGCGTAAAGTTAAAGCTAGCAGAATTGTAAGGAAATATAAAGCAACCACACTGGTAAACAGCCCTTAACCTCACTGGTGTGAAACTATTGCGTTCTGCAGCTGTCTACTCTACACTCATTTAAAAGAAGACATCTACAGTACATTATTCATTATTACATTACATTAAATCTACATTATTATTATTATTATTCTTTTTAGAGCAACTCACGGTGCATTTAAAGTATTAATTTAAAGCCTAACCCAATGTGAAAAAACTTTAAAGACAAAAATTAATTTTTTTTTTTTTTTAGTAATGCTACAGTAGTGCTCTCCCTCTCATCAATGTTACAGTCATTGCTCATAGGTAATATTTCAGATATGTTGATACAAAAATTGCAAAATCCTCCATCATTTACAGATAAACAAGTGCCCAATTACATAATTACTGTGTTTGTGTTTTGAACACAGACACATCTGCTGGTGCTTTTAAGCACAGATATTTTTGTCCTCAATCAATGGCCATAATTTATGATTTCTTGTAGTTTTTATGTATATGTAAAGCCCTTTGAATTTTAGGAGGAAGGGCATCAACACAATCCTTAAAAATACAAAAGCAAGCTTATTTGAAGCAATAAGCTCCCCCTCAGTGGGTCTTCACTGTCCACACACACGAAGATAAGAGCGATCTGACATTCACATCAACAACTCCTTTCATTTCAGGTAAAATATTTAAAGCATCAGTTAACATCTATATGTTTTTTTTTATTAAAATGCCTGTATTCATTTACATACTTTGATAAACATCAATTAAAAATTACCATCTTTTGACTGTTGTGATTAGTAATAGTTTTAGTATAAGCTGTTGCTCATTTATTGTTATACATTTTTCACATAAAATTCCATTTAAATTTTTTGTGATTTGTTGGATGTTAGTCTACAAAATATACAATCGAGCAAAATGTTTGTGAAGAATGTAAATTTTACATTCTTAATAAATCCTCTGATCTTTCAGAAGAGAGGAGAAACTCCAAATACATCCTTGTCAAAAGTACCCTATACATTTATCTTAACTGTTTATCTCTGAAAATCAAATGATTATAATACGAGTATATATAAGAGTGACGACATTTTTAGCTGTTCAGTCCTTTTTTTAACTTTTACTTTTTTTTATTACAGTATATACTAACGTAAGCCTTAGCAATATTCTTGTTTGAGAGACCCTGGCAGTATCACAGGTTTGGCATTTGCTAATGCTTTAAATATAAATATTGTACTGTAAATTAAATGCAGAAAAAGCAACCTTAAGTGAGTTGTAAACTGCAGAATTTGAATGCTTAATTACAGGTGAAAACTGCCTAATGGAAACCAGCAAGATCATCTCAACTGACAAAGCTACAGTTGTCATCCAAGTAAATCCACAGGTGACACAAAATACTGTTACGTGTGATGATGGACAGAAGGCCAGAGGAGCATATCACAATACGACTCTCGCAGAATTTTTCAAAGCACAACCAAAGGCACTGGGGGTAATGCATTTAATTATGATAATAAAATAAAAAGCTGTTAGCAAATGTCCTGAAGTCAATAGATGTGTGCCAGTCTTATTTTTTGTTTGTGTTTATTCAAATGTGAATTATGTCATTATGGAAAAAACAAACAAACAAACAAAACAAAAAACAGTTGACCCATATCTGCCCTGTATAGACTGTCCAGATAATGATTGGAGTGGTGTGTTTCTTATTTGGCATCGTACAAACCGGCAGTGATGACCATCCGTATTACATAGCTATTTCAATAAATAGTGGCATAACCTACTGGGGATCCCTTATTGTAAGTTTAATTTAATGCTTTTGCTTTATTGGCTCTGATTTTAGTTTATAGGCTGAACTTTGAAATGTCCTGTGTTTCTCTCTCAGTACACCACTGCTGGATCTCTGTCTGTTGCTGCGCAGAATAAACTTCACCTGTGTGTGGTATGTATGTACATATAATGTGAGAAATCTGTGGGTGAAAACTCTTCTTTTGTTGAATTGTTTCTAATACTCAAATAATTGTTGTGCAATTTAAAACACTACAAGCTGTCAAAAATATAGCAGCAGTTCAGATATCATCATCTGTTAGCAGCAAAGCATTTAAATGGTGATAAAAGGACCAAGAAAACTAGACCTTTAATTAGAAGTTGCTTCAGTTACACAACTGACCTTGCCTAACTCATCTGGTTTTCAACAGTTTCTGTGAGCACAAAGCACTTTCAGTCATCTGTTTCTCGAATAAACACTGCATGCAGTAAGGTACAATGGGGCTACGGGGTAAAAGGCCAATATTATTTTATTGTTGTCCCTAAACACCAAATAGCACCATGAATCAACACAGCACTTTCCTATCCTATCTACCTTCAGTCTTTATTTACATGATTTTTAATAAGAACTGTAACTTTTCATAATAATAGTGCCTCAATATCAATTGTGGCTTTTTGCCACAACTGAGTTCAAGTGTACACCATTACCATTACTATATTACAATTACTATATTTCACCTTTCACATGTCAGTTTTTCTTCCTGTAGGTGAAAGCCTCTCTTGTAATGAATGTGATCAGTGCCATGACTGCAGGGATAGCCATTGTTCTGATCTCCATAGAGATAGGAATCACTTCTGGTCGATTGAGGTATCACGATTTGGTAAGGTATAATAATGTACAATATGCAATATTATATTAATATGATCTGTTTAAATTTGTTTATTACGGTGGCTGAGAGAGCTCAACGCACTGCAACTGAGGAAAACACATGCAAACAGAAAAAAAACACCAGCAAATAAAGAAAACATCTTCATCAGTTTGACAACACATGTGCTGCAAAAGTTCACAGCGCACCCAAAGACAAAAACATGCTGCAAATACAAATACTGCAGTATTGTAAAGTGTTACCAAAGTGACCTATAATTATCATCATCATCATCATCATCATTCAGATCATCGCAGAGGGGGCTTGAGATTGCCGGGCCTGGACTGTGCTATTTGCAGCGCGTTTCTGTGTTGGTGTTGTGAACTTTTGCAGCGCGTTTTTGTATTTGATTGTGTTGTGAGTATTTGCAGCGCGTTTCTGTAGGCCTATTTGGTTGTGTTGTGAACTTTTGCAGCGCGTTTCTGTATTTGGTTGTGTTGTGAACTTTTGCAGCATGTGTGTTGTTAAAATGATAAAGATGTTTTCTTTATTTGCTGGTGTTTTTTCTATTTGCATGTGTTTTCTTCATTTGCAGCACGTTGAGCTCTCTTGGCCACTGTAGTTTTTAGTCTTTAATTGCTGTTTTATTTATTTAAATTTCACCCAAAATAACAATTTTATTATCATTTACTAATTGAAACTAGGCAAGTGACTGTATCAAATTTTCATGCTGCGATAATTGCTAAAGCTTTTATTATGGTATACCGTCTCATCATGATATTGAAATAAGTTGCAAAAAAAAGTGAAGACATAGCCTACTATAACAGGTTTAATAACTTTTTTCTTATAACTTAAAGAACTGAACATTTAAATACAATAAAGCAATACACAAATTTATAAAGTAAACAAATGTTTCAAACAGATTAGTGCAAAAGAATTATAAAGAACAATAGGAAACACTTTACAATAAGGTCTCGTTTAACATTAGTTACGGCATTCACTTGAGCAATAGCTACATTTGTTACAGAGGTTATTAAAATACAACTGATCTTTGTTCTTTCATGTTAGCTCAGGTCCATTAAATAATAAAATTATTTAAATACCAGTGGTGTAAAGTATTTGAGCAAATGTAATTAGTTACTGTACTTAAGTTTATTTTTGGCTACTTTTTACTTGTACTGAGTATCAAAGATATTAGCAACTTTTACTCTCTACTTGACTACAAATATACTTTTTACTCCAATACATTTGTGATTAGTAATGCAATTACACATTACATTTTGCATGGCATCTAACTTTTTCTGCAGCAGTTTGTTTCTGCTATAAAGAAGTGATATTGGCATCTAAGGGCACTGAAGGTACTATATCTTGTGCGTTTTAACCTTACTCACCCAAACTTGTCAACAAGGCTACTTTACGTGAATGCGAGTGCATTAGCAGGTAGTTGCTGAATCGCAGGTGTTTGGTTTATGAGATGAGGTCATGACTGCAGCCGGTGATGAAGCTCAAACCAGCACATCCAGTGCAAGTAGACTTTGACTATTTAATTTTACTTAACAGTATTTTATTTATCCGCTATATTGACAAGATCTTTTTGAAGGATATTGGTTTATTTACAGTATGGCCTTTTGTGCTCTTGAGCTTAACTGAGACTGGTGTGTTGACCTGAATTGATTGCAATATTGAGGTGTTCAGTTTTATTTTGATTTTAGAAAATAAACATGATCTATCATCTTACAAATCAATTTCTTATTTTCACCGGCATGTGTCTCAGGTGCTGAGGACTAGTGCATCTTTGAGCCTACATTCAGTATGAGTAAAATACTTAAGTACTGTTTAAATCAGATACTCTATGGCCCGGTTTCACAGACAGGGCTTAGCCTAAGCCAGGATTAAGCCTTAGTTCAATTAGGATATTTAAGTTGCTTTTATAAACGTACACTAGAAAAAAACTTTACTGGTGTGCATCTTGAGACAAAACAACAGTTCTGACATATTTTAAGATATGTCAGTGCAAGTTACTTTCAGTTAAAACAGCTCAAACATGCATTTTAGTCTGGGACTACTGTAGCTTAAGCCTTGTCTGTGAAACCGGGGGTAAGACTTTTACTCAAGTCGTATTGGAATTGGTGACTTGTACCTTGTAATGGAGTCATTTTTACTGTGATGGCCTTTTCAGACAGGACACGGAATGCGCTGCGCTGGCCAACGTTCTGCAGTGAGTCTAGCTCCACCCTTTAGGTACCGGACTACTGTGCTAAGTACCCCAACGGAAGGGTCCCAAAAAAGTGGTATGGTACGGTTCAGGATTTTGATACCATTCACAAATTCTGACAATGGAAACATAATTGCGTACCGTACTGTACTGTACCGTACCGCTTGGTGGAAACAAGCCATTACTTTCATGTATTTTGGGAGAAGTGGAGGAATTGACGTGTTATAAATCTGACAGATAGGATTCTCTGAATTGCGTTGCAAACTAACATGGCAGTGCATAATCTATTATGCATAATCACATGTAATAGATCAGCTAATATGATCATTACAAAGGTTTTTAAAACACATTCACTTTAATGATTCAAATAAATGAATCAACTTCTCTCTGTAACGTGCTGCTTGCGCAGGAACACACAACAAAGATGATAATTTTCAAACAAGTCTTTACTTAGTAATCCAACGGGAGATAATACAGGAACAGGTATAGATGCAACACATGGAACATACGAGACCGGAGACTGTGGAGAGGATGGTGACTGCTTATGAAGGGAGTGCTGATGAGTGGTAATGATGGTGATGGTCTTCAGGTGCGGGTGATTGATGATCGTGTGCAGGTGATGAACAGGAGGGATGCTGGGAAACGTAGTGCCAGTGCTGGTGACTGTGACAGTACATCCCCCTCCAGCAAGGCGCGTCCTCGCGCCTTAATGGAACATCCAAAGGGGAGGGCTGGAGGGGGTTCTGGAGGTGGACGGAGTGGTGAGATGGAGGATGATGCTGGAGGTGGCTCAGGAGGAGGACGGTCGAGCTGGAGGATGAACCAGGTGGTGGCCCAGTCCCCAGCCAGGATGGTGGACCACGGCGGTGGCGCTGGAGGGAGGAGCCATGGTGGTGACGGCTTCAGCACCACCTTGGGGACGAGCAAGGGCGACGGCGATGACGGAGGAGGAACCCACAGCGCAGATGGAGAGCTGATGGAGTGGATCGACGCCGACGACCCAGACGACTGCGACAGAGCCGCAGCGACGACCCCCCCCCCCGAGATGGATGCAGGGATCCGGAGGGCTGAGGTGTAGCTGGAGCGACCGAGGACGGAGCCTGAGGGAGGGCGGAGCTAGCCGGAGCTGTAGGGGTGGAGGGCCGGAGAGCAACGGACGGCCCGCAAGTCCGTGGCGCAGGTGATGTGACGTCCGACCCGGGTGAAGCCGACGGTTCGAGGAAGCTCCGCGAAGCCGAAAGCTTGAAGGTCCCAGCAGACGTCGAGGGAGGGAGGAGCGCAGGTGGAGGAGTCAGGGCGACGGGTCAAGGTGGATTGACATGGACAGAAGCTGGAGGCGGAGCCACGGGATCCTCACGCCCAGATGGAGGTGGCTCACAGTAGGCCCGCGATGTAACCACGTCACTGAGAGGAGACAACGGTGGTACAGCGGGACTGATGGGGGACAGCTCGGGCAGGACAGCAGACGTGGCTGGGGTCTGGGGAGAAGACTGGGACGACGAGCTGACCAAAACATTTAGGAGAGGAGGTGGGAGAGGGAGGCTGGGTGGGACTAGTGAGTCCAGTATAGAATGGTTAGGCAGATGAAGGGTTAAGTCGATGTTGGTGTTCTGAGGCTCACTCTCAGTGACCGGTGGGTGGGCAGGGCTTCTGACTAGCCCATAGACTCCAACACCTACTCCCTCGGCGCAGGATGGGACGGCCGACTCGGACCTCTCCTCAGATAGATACCCCTCAGGCTCCGGAGTGATGTCATGCTCGGTTGCTCCTCCTCACGCGGGCTCTGACATCGCGGCGGAGTCGTACACTCCATCTGCGGTGGGTCTCTGACTGGGCACTGGGCTTGGCAGGGTTCTGGATTGGGGACGTTTGCTCTCCAGACACTTCAACAAGGTTTCCCTCCAGTTCAAGCCGGTGGTGTCTCGGAGGTTGCTGGGGCCGTGGAAGTTCACCCCGATCCAGAACAAGGTCTTCAGGGTTTCATCCTCCAGCAGGCTGGTGACGGCAAGGTGAAAAAACACAGATGAAAACGACAGGAAATCATGGCTCTCCTGAGCCATGTTGATGAATTTTTCCCATTCATCCATTTGGGAGGTCCAGTCTTCTGTGACATGCTGCTTGCGCAGGAACACACAACGAAGAAGATAATTTTCAAACAAGTCTTTACTTAGTAATCCAACTGGAGATAATACAGGAACAGGTATACACACAACACATGGAACATACGAGACCGGACACTGTGGTGAGGATGGTGACTGCTTATGAAGGGAGTGCTGATGAGTGGTAATGATGGTGATGTCTTCAGGTGCGGGTGATTGATGATCGTGTGCAGGTGATGAACAGGAGGGATGCTGGGAAACGTAGTGCCAGTGCTGGTGACTGTGACACTCTCAGCGTGTTGAACACATAGTTTTATTTGGATATTCTATCATATGATGGCTGAAGCAGCAGCGAGCGTCCAGGGTGCGACACAGTAAACAGATCAACATTGTAAATGAAATTCTACAAAAAAAAAAAAAATCAAATATCATGCGATGCGATAAAATAGCTTATATTTTCTGCAAACGATACCATTAAGAATGTGAATGTTCCACTTAATGGCAGAATCAAAACAAAAGGTAAGCAAGTATCCCTATTAATTTCAGTGTGAATAGCAGACGGCGATCCTTCCATAATGGCGGCGCTGCCCCGGCATGCAACGTTGCGTGACGTAGGTTCGTATTCTCTATTTGACAAAAAATAAAAATGCAATGTTTTGTTGTAAATTAATTGTTATATTTTCATTTAAGATTTATTAATTGATAATATATTGATAATTATATTGATAATTAATTGTTACAGTTTTATTCATTAATTTCATTAAACACTATTGTTGATGGCAAATTTGTATTAAATAGATTTAATGGGGCTCTAAATTAAAAGGTGGATTAATGCAGTTTAATTGAAAAACAAACATGTTATGTTTACATTCATTCTCAAGGACTAACAAACATGTGGAGAGCTTATCCTTCCCCATTAATGGTAAATCAATATCGTGATAAATATCTATATCATATGATTGTTACGGTAGGACCAACCAGGAGACAGGAGATAGTACAACAGGTATTTTATTGAACACAAGCAGAGTGAATGGTGACAACAGGTGAGTATCTTGCAGTAAATGGTGACTGGAGAATGGTATAGAGAATGATACTGTCCTTTGTGATTGCAGAGTGCCGATGGATAATGAGGATTGCTGACTGGAGACGATGACTGCAGACAACACTTCACACACAGACTGGAATCTTTCGAGGGAACACGGAGACAGGATAACAGGTAAGTAGCGAGGGGAGTCCTTGAGGTAAGCATTCAGGTAAGTCCTTAGATGCAAACGAGACCGGACAAAGTGACTGTGTGAGTGAGTGTCCTAAATAGTGCTGGTGATGAGTGAGCTGATGAGGTGCAGGTGGCGGTGATTAGTACTCCGGGGAAGGTGTGCGCTGTGGTTGGTGGATGGTGGAGCCTGGTGTGTCTGTGACAATGATATGGAAAAATAATATTGTCATAATATTTCTGGTCATACTGCCCAGCCCTAATTTTAAAATGTATCATGAAAAATGCTGAAAATCAAAATAAAAAAAAAGAGTACAAGAAAAACTAAAATGTAGTAAATGAAGAGTAATAAAATACAGATAAAATAATGTGCATATGTTACATATAAACAAGTCTAACTAAAATTATCAAAATAAAATTTAAAACAGAATAAATAAAAATAGTTTACTAAGGCGCATTATGAAAATAACGCAGCTGTCAGCTATGATTAGATGGGGCAGGGGGAAATTGGGCTAGTTTTCATTCCTTTTGGGCGGGTTTTGAGCTGGAAATTTTTCTGGGACCTGGCAACCCTGGGTACAGTACAAATATTATGAGTGTGTGCCTTATTCTGTCCCTTATTTTCCGATGATTGTCTCTTACTTTCCTTTCCTGAAGTTGGCAACCCTAGTTACAGGGCTTGAATTTCGGCATGGGATTGCGTGTATTGTGCATGATTTTAGTAATTCCTGCAGATTTGTTCTCACACAAGTGCATGCACATAAATCTACCTCTCAGTACTAATTTGAGTTCTTTTTCCGCTGTTTATTTTGCTTAAGCAGTCAAATACACACAAAATAATGTCAAAATGCCAGTCTTGGCGAGCATTCACGTAAACACAGTCAGTTATGAAACGCAATGGATCCGTGCATCAGGTCTAAAGTGACAGCAACCTAATTTACCTGCTGGCAAATTATAATATTAAAAATATAATATTAAATATTAAAAATATCTATATTTTCCCCTATGGTATTGATGGTATTGATGAAAATTGTGGCCATATTATATATATATATATATACTGTATATATATGTATATATATATATATATATATATATATATATATATTAGTGCTGTCAATTAAAAAAAATTAACTAATTAATCAAACATTTTTCTGTAATTAACTGTGATTAAAACTGTAAGCAAATTAGCTAAAAAGGGAAAATATTAATAATTAAGCATAACTCGTTATGATTAATTATAAATATTTGAATCAGTTAATTAAATTAACTTAATGTAGCTGAATTAATATTACAATCAATTAATTTGTTCGGCCAGCAAACACTCAGTATTGATCGTCTATCAACTTTTCAAAAAGGATATTTTTCCATGGCCACAGAAAAATATTGCTTTCTTAGCACGTAGCTGTGATCGAATCGTTATCAGGGACATTGGTTTTATAAGACCAGACCAGAATCAACTCGCAAGAGTGTGCACACAAGTTTTATTTAACTAAATCACAAACACATAACTAAACTAACAAACACAAACATACCATTCACGCAGTGAGAGAGTGGAAAATGAATTTGAACCGTATCATAAAAGGGGAATGAAACAATGGAAAGGGTAAATTAAGAATTGCTGGACGAACCATCAGTTTCAATACTATAAAGCACCTTTGTTAAAGGGGTTCAAAATCTTAATACTAAATCGCCATTTAGTGTTGAAACGATACTTGCAAATGCCTTAGCTGTCCGGATCTGCAGGCTCAGGAGAAATCCTTGATGGTTTGGTCCGCTGGCGTGGAAGTTGTAATCAATATCTTCGGCGTTGAATGAAGAAAATGAAGACAAACTTTGCGCTGTTAATTTGACTCTTTTGTGGTCGCTGCAGTTGTGAATGGCTTGAAGTGAAATGGAGGCCTACCAGCCCGGCTCGGGCCGGGTGGCCCTCACGTTGTATCAACAGGAACAAAGAGAAGAACCAGAAGAACTAACTAAGTGTGATTTTCGTGGGGGCTTTTTGAACTCTCCAGACAGTCGACACCTTCGAGTCATGGCTTGACCAATGAGAAAGGTGCAATTCTCTGGCGGGGGATTTCCTTTGTTTGAAAGTGAATTCATTTGCCTGGGTTTGTAGGTTTGTGTCCATTTATACTCTGATAAATATAACAAACATACAATGCATTCTATGATATTTTGATGTCCACCAACATGTGAGTTATTAAACAAGGAGTAATTTGATAGTAAACATCACCTAGATGAAATACATTATCTCATAGTTCCAACTTTCAGGCATGCATAACACTATACAACATACGAAAGAACAATATACAAACAGTAATAATACACAAGATGTACTGGGGAAATGCATGTTCATTCATTTAGATGAAGTTGTCAATGAATTAGTGGCAAAGATTCCATTTTTATAACCCAAATAATTCTGGTGACCAGTGTTTTCCTGATAAAACACTGTCTTTGAAGTGGATGTTAAGAGCAAATGGTGATAGCGCTCAGTGGGGAAACCAGACGTTACGGGGCCTGGCATGGGTGAAGGACTGGAAGATGTTGAGCAATTGTGTGTTTGATCTATTCAGATGCTACAAAACATTGGAGTTTTTAATATTTTTATATTGTAATAATTTCACAGTTACTCTCCAAATTAATGTAGAAATAACTTAAAGACAGTATATTTTAAATATTTGTTTAATGACTTTTTATGATTGAAGGCCTGTATCACTGATACTAATACTGGTGCTGATGTCTCTATGGAATTGATTTTTTAAGAAACATTATAGACATTCAACATTACAATATAACTAAAAGCTATCAATTTCAACATTTATTAGTCTTTTAAAAACAACTTTTAATTTAAGTGAACGTAAAACAATCTTCACATAAACCCATTATAATAAATGTTATATACCTGTGGCCTTCCTACCTGTCTAACAGATTAAAAGGGTTAGTTCACCCAAAAATGAAAATTCTGTCATTAATTACTCACCCTCATGTCGTTCCACACCCGTAAGACCTTCGTTCATCTTCAGAACACAAATTAAGATATTTTTGATGAAATATGACTCGTCCATAGACAGCAATATAACCACCACTTTCAAGGTCCAGAAAGGTACTAAAGACATCGTTAAAACAGTCGACGTGACAGCAGTGGTTCAATCTTAATGTTATGAAGCGACGAGCATACTTTTTATGCGCAAAAACAAAACAAAAATAACAACTTTATTCAACAATCTCTTCTCTTTCCTGTCATTATCCGCAGTAAGCACAGTGAAGGCTTCTGTTTTTATGTCCGAATGCTGACTCAGTATTGGCCAAAGCTGTACACGTGAGCAGCATGACGCATGTGTGTGATGCTGACGCAGGAGCCGGCCAATAATGAGTCGGCGTTCTGATGTAGAACCTGGAAGCGCTGGACGGAAACAACGTCTGAGAATGACACAGAAGAGAAGATATTATTGAATAAAGTCATTATTTTTGTTTTGCTTTTTCGCACAAAAAGTATTCTCGTCGCTTCATAAAATTAAGGTTGAACCACTGCAGTCAATTGCATTCATGCAACACCGGAAAGTAATGAGATTGGCTGTTGTCACTATGGCGGTCGCGTCATACACGCCCTCTGTCAAACGTTGACGCCGATGCCCGGTGTGAATTCAACGTAAGACCTGCCGCTGCCGAACATGACGTGGATCTGACGCGCATCTCATTTCTCACAACTCTTCAGTTCATTTAAGACTGCTCTCATGAGGATACTCAACAAAATGGATATTTTGGCATGTGTTACTGTTTGTTCAAGCGCACCACACCAGTCGTGTGTGTGTCACACAGACAAATAAAGTAAGGTCTAACTGTAGTATTCCTTTCAGGTACAGAAATTTAATAATTAAAAGAAAAATAACAGTATAAATTTAATATAGATTAATCTTTGTTAAAGGTGTGTTTTGTTGTTTGATTAACAATAATGACATAGACAACAGCAAGTATTTATAGGCTGCTGTTACTTTAAGACCGAATGCACTGATCCAAAATAATGATACACATCCTTCTCCTGTTACTGTATTTACGAGAATACTTGCCAAGACTGGTAGTTTGACCTAATTTTGTATGTGTCCATTCAAGTGCAAGTAGACGCGAAATAGGAATCTGAAACACGGCTCTCTCTGTGTGTGTGCGCCTCGAGTGTACCGAATTAAATTCTCTTTTGCCTCTTCTAGTGCCGGAATGTGTCTATTGAATGTGTAAACTAGCAAGACAAAATATGTGCAAATTATAAACTTTCAGTCAATGGCGGTTAAACTTGAAATAATCTGCGAATCATGCATGCCGAACTGTGGTGCCTGGTCTGTATGGATCACGGATCAACAAAGATCCGTTTAACCCCTAATATATATATATATATATATATATATATATATATGCACAGCTAGCCATGAATTATCTCGCTTATACCATGGTTTCTTGCCAACACTGACTAGTTAAAGCTGTCATTGATGTTTGAAGTGCAAAATCTGCAATTATTTTTGAATAGTTTGCAATTATTTTCGTCAGCTATGACAAATCTAGCATTCTGCATGCTTTAAATCACAAACAGAGATAAAGTAGTGCGATAAAATTACATTTATTTGATTGAATTATAGCATTTCTTTGAATTAATTAGAATTACCTGCGTCTGTGCAGTGTCTGTCTCTACTAACAATGAAGCTGTGAGATTAATTACTGACAAAAACAGCATAGTTACCCCCCTTGTTGCTGAATGATCCCCGGTGGCTTAAGCCTAGTCCCTGACTACAATGCATGTTTGAGCTGTTTTAACTGAAAGCAACTTACAGTGACATACACTATATTGCCAAACGTTTTGGGACGCCTGCCTTTAGGTGCACATGAACTTTAATGACATCCCATTCTTAATCCATAGGGTTTAATATGGAGTTGGTCCACCCTTTGCAGCTATAACAGCTTCAACTCTTCTAGGAAGGCTTTCCACAAGGTTTAGGAGTGTGTTTATGGGAAATTTTTGACCATTCTTCTAGAAGCGCATTTGTGAGGTCAGGCACTGATGTTGGCGAGAAGGCCTCGCTCGCAGTCTCCGCTCTAATTCATCCCAAAGGTGTTCTGTCGGGTTGAGGTCAGGACTCTGTGCAGGCCAGTCAAGTTCCTCCACACCAAACTCGCTCATCCATGTCTTTATGGACCTTGCTTTGTGCACTGGTGCGCAGTCATGTTGGAACAGGAAGGGGCCATCCCCAAACTGTTCCCACAAAGTTGGGAGCATAAAATTGTCCAAAATGTCTTGGTATGCTGAAGCATTAAGAGTTCCTTTCACTGGAACTAAGGGGCCAAGCCCAACCCCTGAAAAACAACCCCACACCATAATCCCCCCTCCACCAAACTTTACACTTGGCACAATGCAGTCAGGCAAGTAGCGTTCTCCTGGCAACCGCCAAATCCAGACTCGTCCATCGGATTGCCAGACAGAGAAGCGTGATTCGTCACTCCAGAGAACACGTCTCCACTGCTCTAGAGTCCAGTGGTGGCGTGTTTTACACCACTGCATCCGACGCTTTGCATTGCACTTGATGATGTAAGGCTTGGATGCAGCTGCTCGGCCATGGGAAGCCATTCCATGAAGCTCTCTACGCACTGTTCTTGAGCTAATCTGAAGGCCACACGAAGTTTGGAGGTCTGTAGCTATTGACTCTGCAGAAAGTTGCCTACTTCTATGCACTGTGCGCCTCAGCATGCGCTGAACCCCCGCTCTGTGATTTTACGTGGCCTACCACTTAGTGGCTGAGTTGCTGTTGCTGTTGTTCCCAATTGCTTCCACTTTATTATGATACCACTAACAGTTGACCGTGGAATATTTAGTAGTGAGGAAATTTCACGAATGGACTTATTGCACAGGTGGCAACCTATCACGGTACCACACTTGAATTCACTGAGCTCCTGAGAGCAACCCATTCTTTCACAAATGTTTGTAGAAGCAGTCTGCATGCCTAGGTGCTTGATTTTATACACCTGTGGCCTTGGAAGTGATTGGAACACCTGAATTCAATGATTTGGAGGGGTGTCCCAATACTTTTGGGAATATAGTGTATCTTAAAATATGTCAGTACCACTGTTTTGTCTCAATATGCACACCAGAAATGTTTTTTTTTTTCTAAGGCATGTTTATAAAAGCTTCTAATAAATATAACTTTTAGAAACACACTCAAATCAATACAATTTATGGGATATTATTTGTGAAACTACTTTCATATGATTATGTTGAATAATTTTTAGAGATATATTCTGGGGATCCTTGGAATATTTCTGGTGTTCTCCATCCTTCAGTTCATCATCTCCATCTGTATCTCAGCATTTGCCTGCAAAGCCACCTGCAACAGAGACACTACAGTGGTCAATGTGGCACTAAACCAGGTAAATTATTTAGTGGTGATGGTGCAATTGCTACATTGTTTTAACCCAACAGCCAATAGTATATTTTAATTTAGATTCAGCAAGCCCCTACCACAAAGGTAAAAGCTAACAGAATGGAAAGGAAATGTAAAGTGACCAGAATATGCTCCACTGTATACTGCCTTTAACCTCAGTGGTCTGAAAATAAGAAAGTCTATTACAGGGTTCTCAACTCTGGCCCTCAAGGTCCACTTTCCTGCAGAATTTAGTTCCACGCTTGATCAAACTCACCTGTGACTTTCCAGTAATTCTGAAGACCTTTGCTGTATTCGAAATCACCCCATATACCCTCATTCACTACTCCCTACATTACCCCACTAATATAGTCCACTTGAAGGAGTGAATGAAACGAGTGAGTGAATTCGGACACCGAGTGTGCCGGAAGGGCTGCCGCTTTTACATAGTTTGTGCTTGCTGTTTGATAATCATTTGAAACTTAACAAACTGGCAGCTGCAGTAGTAAGATTAAAAGATTTATTTTTAACTCTGTCGTGGAAACTATTTATAAACCTTAATTAAACAATTTAATAATCACTTAAAAAAAATGAATTTATACCTTTATGATATTACGCTGTAGCCGTTGGAGCGCGGTTTGGAAAATGGATGATTCAGCTGTGGGCGCCATCTTCTGGCGAGATGCGGTAATTCATTCGGCACGTGACTCTCACAGTGCATTATGGGTATTCTCTAGCCATCGAGTGTACATCAGTAGTGCGGTGCATCGTGGGATCGAATGAGTGCACTCGATCTCGTCCACTATGGTTTTGGACACCCCTACAAATGGGTTATCTATCACATGCATGCACTTCAGAACTTCCATTAAGGCAACATAGTGAGCATCAATGCTCCCTGGTTTCCACGGTGCATTGTGGGACTTTTTAGGGCGGGAACATTTCAGTGCGCTGGAAGGATTTTGCAATTGAATGGCCTACTCCATGATCAGTGCCCTGACTACTGAACTAGGGAGCTGACTGAGATGCATCCAAGGTCTTCAGTATTACAAGAAAGTTAAGGCAGCTGAGTTCGCTCAAGGTTGGAGCTAAGCTCTGCAGGACCTCGAGGGCCAGAGTTAGAAACTCTGGTCTAAACTGTTCAATTTTCAATAGACTATCTTTAGTCTTGTATTGTTGAAATAGTTATTCCACGGCACATAACTCATTTACTCCTATAATTTAAAACAACAACAACTGCACTGTACTGTACTGTATGAAAACGATATAGGAACTATAGGTCAATCACAATATGTTTGTGAACTACGGCCTTTCCCTATCTGCTAGACTGTTGAACTGGGTGACAGTGTTGGGCTTTTCACTTTATTCATCACAGTGCAGCCTATAAAATAGTCTTTATGGTGTGTAAACCTTGTTAGTGAAATTAAAAAATGATAACGAGTCTGAGTCTCTTGTGTACTAACATATCTTGCCTGTTACTTCCCAGGGATACTGAGTCACAGTGAGGAGATCCTACAATCCAAACATTGCAAGGAAAAAATATCTCACAATGTTGCTTCTAAGCAAGCTTTTTTATTTTTTTAAGTGTTACAGGAACTGAACAGAAAAAAAAGACAATTGAACATTGAAAATACATCAAATGACTTGTGACGTGTACATCAAATGTTTGTTGACACTTTTGTGTCGGTGTGTCTTTTTTTGTTTTAAAAATAATAATAAAAAAATTACAACAAAGAGACAAATTAACTTTAATTGTTGATTTTACACTCGATCTTGGGGTCAATACATTTTTAACCATCAATAGGGGACCAGGTACGTTACAAATGTCTAAAAAATTTAAATCCAGGTTTCAGTTTAATGAACAAGAAGCCATCCTTGTGCATGACAAGAATTGTTAAATGTTTGTGGTCAATTCATCCTCTGCATCTGGTCTCAGGATCTGCAAACTCACCTGCATCTATAGTGACCAATGCTTCACTGAACAAATTAAATGGTTTTGGTAGTGGTGTTATTACAACCATAACCAGAATGGCAGGCATTATTATACATATATGCTATAGCTATCTACAGTATGCTCATGCAATAGAATCCTGAAACCTCAGAGGCCTTGTGTATAAAACTTTCTGTAGATTTCAACCTAAAAGTGTGCGTATATGCATAAAAGCCATATTTTGTGTACGCACAAAAGTTTTCTGATTTATAAAACTATGTGTACGCCAGCAGTGCAAAATTATCTTTATAAAACCCAGTCAGTGGAAGATTGTGCGTACATGCATCTTCACCCCATCTCCTCCCCAAAATAACCATCTATGGAGCTTACAACGCCTAGTTTTACCATGCGTAATGTCATCTGCTTATAATTTCCATGCATATTCCCATCCATGTGATACCATGTTTAACGGTACAAGACATTAGGAAAATATGACTCTAAATGCCATTTGTGCAATCACATTACATTGCTAAAATTCATTCACTATCCTTGTCTTATTTTAGAAAAAATAAATCAAAATTATATAAAATACTGTTCAGAGAAAGTTTTCAGAAAAGAGATATTCTCAGTCTTTTCCACTGGCCAAATAGTAGCCTATTTTAATTGTTTTAAACAAATCAAATTCATGCAATTTTGCCTATAAGGTAAACATATATTTTAGGATGTTTATATATAATTGAAACAGATAGGCCTTAGTTTTGCATTGTGAATTAGCCTATTGTCTGACTCAGCGTGTCACTGACAAAACATTTTAAAAATAAAACGTGTATACCTTTTCCTTCAAAATCTATCCTTCAATTATAACTGTACTGTATACAATGGTATTTTTCATAATATTGGGAAGACCAAGAAAGGGTTTATCATTAGGCTACTGTCTGTACCAATGGTGTTATAATTGAAAAGCAATTATGAAAAGCACTGAGTGCACTGTGTCTGGCTCAGCGCCAGCCAAAGCGCAAAAACACGAATTAATTTAGCAGTGACGCACTGAACACACACCGATGTGATCGTACATATCAAAGGGTAAAAATCTATAACATTTCAGGGGTGGAGGGGGGCAAATTGAAACTGAAGGGGGAACAAATCAGGTCTGAGGGGGCAATGCCCCCTTCTGCCCCCTTTTACTCCCTCGTGGTGCAGGCCTGGCAGTACTGTGTACAGTAGCTACTCGGATGATCACTGAGCGATTCCTTCAGTGTCTGTCATTATATTGACTCATACTAAGCCATCTGCTTCAACAGAGTAAGTGCGCATCATTGATCATTATTCGCGCAAAAATATTTTCTTAAAACATGAGTTCTACTATTTAGAACATAATTTAAAGCGAAATTATCATGCGCCAAGCAATCCCAAGTGGTAGGCCTACTCACTGCAGAGTCAAATCGCAGCAATCCTTGCTGTAGTTACAGTAAAACATAACATGCCACAGCAAGTGTTAAAAAGCAGCGCATCCACTACAAATATTTTTATTTAAATTCATATAAAAATGTTGTAACTTCTGGATAATGATTTAATTTCATTGCTTAAATCCATTAAGGAGAAATGGCATATTTAATCTAAATGTGGAGATGGAAATGTTAAAATGGAAAACCAGAGTTTAAATCATTCTGTTTACTTCATTACTTCGCTCACTCCAGTAAAAGAGTGCATATGCATGGTCTAGAGCTTATGTACAGTGCACACATATATAACCTAAGCTAATTTTTTCCACGCACAAATCCTGATATGTGCGTGGAAAATTGAAAATGCATATTTCAATGCCTTTTTTGTTCGTACACGATGTTTATACAGTACATGAGTCCCCAGGAGTATTACATCACTGCAGTCTGATCATGTCAGATAAAGAATCTCTCCACAGTACTGTCGACAAAAGCAAAGGTGCAGCTACAGATAGCAGAATGGTATGAAATACACAACAACCACAGCTTGGCACCTCACTGGTGTGAAACTATGGCCTTCTGTTGTAGCTGTCTAGACATCTACATTATTCATTATTACATTAAAGTGATAGTTCACCCAAAAATGAAAATTCTGTCATCATTTACTCACCCTCAAGTTGTTCCAAGCCTGTATGAATTTCTTTGTTCTGCTGAAAACAAAGAAAGATATTTGGAAGAATGTTAGTAACCAAACAGATCTCACCCCCCATTTACTACCATAGTAGGAAAAATAAATTGGGGGGTTGAGATCTGCTTGGTTACAAACATTCTTCCAAATGTCTGTCTTTCTTTTCAGCAGAACAAAGAAATTCATATAGGTTTGGAACAACTTGAAGGTGAGTAAATGATGACAGAATTTTCATTTTTGGGTGAACTATCCCTTTAAATAATTACATCTACATTATTATTATCATTCTCTCCTAGAGCAACTCAAATTGCATTCAGTATATACATTTTATCATTTAATCTTAATCCGAAGTGGAAAAATAAATAAATAAATAAATAAATACATTTTGGTAATGCCTTTAGAGCTCCAGTGTGTCTCTCATTAATGAGCACTCATTGCTCATAGGTGATATTTCAGATTTGTTGAATTTTGATAATTGAATTCAAAGCCATACAAAAAAAAAAAAAAAAAAAAAAAAAAAAATCTCAACTGCATTTAATTTATATAATTTAAGGCCTTTCTCCATCATTCTAACAGATAAATGAGTGGTCATCAACATGATTATTGTGTTTGTGTTTTGAACACAGACACATCTGCTGGTGCTTTTAAGCACAGATATTTTTGTCCTCAATCAATAGCCGTAATTTATGATTTCTTGTAGATTATATCTATATGTAAAGCCCTTTGAATTTTAGGAGGAAGGGCATCAACATACTGTAATATAGTAAAAGTATAAAGCAAGCTCATTTGAAGCAATAAGCTCCTCCTCAGTGGTTCTTTACTGTCCACACACACGAAGATATACCATAAAAGCGATCAGACATCCACATCAACAACTCATTTCAGGTAAAATATTTTATGCATCATTTAACATCTATAAGTTTTTTATTATGATGCCTACATTTATTTACACACTTTGATAAGCATCAATTAAAAATAACACTGGTCTACAGCCAAAATGCTTCTGAAATAAATGCAGTGCTCTCTGGGTTCGGGCCAAATTCCAAGCTCAGAGCCCTCTCCTCGGACAGCACGCCAAATACGCATAACCTTTAGTCTATTTAATTATATGTAAGTGTGAACTCGTGAAAGGGAAGGTGTCTGAATTTAAATCAGAGAATACATCTTTGAATGGATCTATGAATAAATCTATTACTGGATTTGGACAGTAATTGCTTTTTAGGCAAAACAATGATTGATGCAATCTGAAGCTGGTATTGCATCATACATGATATGAATTGCTTCATATTATTCCTAGAAGTTGATGCAGTCATAACAAAGCTTACATCACTCTGCTGAACAATTTGCCCTATATCAGGTCTAGAATTCATACAGCAGGGGTGCAAACTCAATTCCTGGAGCATCACAGACAGCCCTGCAGAGTTTAGTTCCAACCAGCTCCAACACACATACCTGTAGTTTTCAAATAAGCCTGAAGGACTTGATGAGCTGGATCAGGTGTGTTTAATTAGGGTTGAAGCTAAACTCTGCAGGGCTAAGGCCCTCCAGGAACTGAGTCTTGCACCCCTGTCTAGAGCATCATGTTCTCTTATTTGTCAGTGTTTGATTTTGCGAAGGGGCACATTTCTGTTTAGCCAAAGTGAGCAGAGATGCCTCATACTTTTGTGAACAGTGCAGATAACTACAGATGGAGGAAATAGAGCCCATCAATGCTTGCAGACTATCCACTTGTTAAATCATGACGTAAGAAATGCTCATTCCAGGTCTAGGCCTCTACTCGTTTCACTTGAGAATACTATCTAAACATCTGTTTATGAGAACTGGTTATTCATATTACACACTTAAGCTAAGCATTAAAAAACTTGCGGTCAACACTACAGTCTCCGTGCTCACCGCATCCCAGACACAAATATTTTAACAATTTAT
The DNA here is from genome assembly GCA_039654765.1 of Mylopharyngodon piceus. NCBI lineage: Eukaryota > Metazoa > Chordata > Actinopteri > Cypriniformes > Xenocyprididae > Mylopharyngodon > Mylopharyngodon piceus. Next base: position 17,890,900 of record CM077443.1, read on the forward strand.
AAAAGATAAATCACTGTCAGGCATCTGGGATTTCGGTATGGAGGTAAAGGTTAGGATTATAATTTTTCAGTAGTATTACATCACATTGTGAGCGTATACTAGTACCGTTTGTTGTTTTCATCAGAATTAACAAGCGGATTGCTAGACAGAGACAAGAGATGCTCCATTTGATAATTACAAGAGACAAGCCAAGAAGCACAGAGTAGACACTAAAAAGGACTAAACTATGTATATAATAGCTTTTGCCTTTTGTTTCATAATAAATTTTATTAATACTGTATAACACTTTTGCTAACATAAACAGGACAGGTGACAGGTACTTACTACACAATATACATAGACATAAAATATATCCATTATCTTTAGACTTTTGTAATCAGTAATTGTTTTAGTGTAAGCTGTTTATTGTTATACCGTGGTACATAAAATTCCATTTAAAAGTTTTGTGATTTCTTTGGACAATATACAGTCATGCAAAATATTTGTGAACAATGTCAATTTTATCCTCTGATCTTTCAGAAAATAGGAGAAACTCCAAAGGCATTCTTGTCAAAAATATTCTATATATTTATCTGTTTATTTTAGAAAATCAAATGATTACGATATGCGAATATATTATAGTGACAACATTTTTAGCTTTGCAGTCCTTTTTTTTTTACTTTTTATCACAGAGTATAAAACCCTGGCAGTATCAAAGTTTTATGGACAAGGGCATTAGCTAATGCTTTAAATATAAATACTGTACTGTACATGAAACGCAGAAAAAAAAAAAACCTTTAGTGAGTTGTGAACTTCAGAATTTAAATGTTTACTTACAGGTGAAAACTTAAAATGGAAACCAACAAGGTCATCTCAACTGACAAAGCTACAGTTGTCATCCAAGTAAATCCACAGGTGACACAAAATACTGTTATGTGTGATGATGGACAGAAGGCCAGAGGAGCATATCACAATACGACTCTCGCAGAATTTTTCAAAGTACAACCAAAGGCATTGGGGGTAATGCATTTAATGATGAATTATAATTATGTATGATTTGGGGAATATTTTTAGTATCTTATTTTTGTCTGTTATAAAATGAATAGAAAATTATAACCTGTTGTCATATGTCCTTAAGTTATTAGTTGTGTGCTGTCTGATTGCCTTTATACTGTATATTGCATAAAACATTAATAGCTTCTTTTTTGTGTGTGTTTGTGTATTCAAACATGAATGATATGCCATCGTGCAAAATATAAACACTTGACCCATATCTGCCCTTTCTAGACTGTGCAAATAATGATTGGAGTGGTGGTTTTCTTATTTAGCATCATACGCACCATCGATTACACCATCTTCAGCAACACTCACTATCGCCCAAATATTTCTGTCTTTAGTGACATAACCTGCTGGGGATCCCTTATTGTAAGTTTCATTTAATGGTTTTGCTTTTTTGCTGCTGACTTTAGTTTATAGAATGAACTTTGAAATGCCCTGTGTTTCTTTTTCAGTACATCATTGCTGGATCTCTGTCTGTTGCTGCGCAGAATAAACTTCACCTGTGTGTGGTATGTATGTATGTGCATATAATGTGAGAAATCTGTGGGTGATAACTCTTCTTCTGTTGAATTGTTTCCAAATTATTCATACACTATTATTCACACATGAAAAAAAATAGCATGCTGGTCTTACTTAAAAATATAGTGCATCATTTTTACAAGCCTTTTTTTGAAGTGAATTTCACATGGAATTTTAAAATGTTACCTAAAAAACTTAAGTTGGCAATGCTTACATTTTGGAGTTTGCAACAAACAGTTTTTCTTAACTTTACTGGTTGGTGCAACACAGTATTTTAGGATATCTTTAATAAAGTTATTTTCAAGTCTTGCCTAATTATAAAATATAAGCTTGTTTAGATTAATATTTTTAAGATTTTGAAATTAAAATAATTAAAAGGTACTGGTCATTTACTTCAAATTAGTTGTACATTAAAATGTGTAAAAAGAAATAACAGACAACTGGTGAATATTAAAAAATTTATTTATTTTTTTGACAAATGCAACTTAAGGACTGCCATCTGAGAGCCCCCTCTGGTGACAATCTTCACTGTGTGCTCTGCAAAGTCATCTTGGTTTATTTCATTAGTGTCCTGAAACAAAACAATTAAAATTGTATAGTCATATACTGTAAACCCTAATGTTGTTATTAATAAAGCAATCAGTGATTTAGTAAATTGCCAAAATGCAAACTAAACTTATTTAAAAGAACAGGAACATGTATCTTCAGAATGTGTGATAGAGAAAAACTAAACTTAATTCACACAACATTTACTGTATATGCCCGGTTCCCTTTCAGTCGGTCACGTTCGACGTACGTCAGTAGTGACCGACGAATTGGGATATCGCCAATCAGCTTCGAGTGAAACTAAACAAGCCAATGGAATTGGCGTGTGATATTTGCATAGCGCACACCGCCCCCGCAAGGTGGGTATAAATACGGAAGCGGATGCAGTCGCACTCTCTTTCGCTTCAGAGCCAACCTGTTGTGTTCCTGCTATTGACTGAGAGTGAACTTCTCAAGCCTTTGAAGAGCCTTTGTTTCATCATGCTGGTGTTAAGGCACCCTACAGTGAAGCTGCGAGCCTTCACAGAGTGAGCTATTTATACACAGAGTGAGCTATAATACAGCTCTCAACTGCTGTTTTCACAGCATTGTTTTTGAGCCCGTTGGTTTGCGATTTGGGGCGGTTCCTCTGTGCGTGTGACTGCCTGGCAATCAGTGTGTACCTGCAGTCACATCGCGGCTGTTCCCTGTGTGCTTCAGCACAAAGAACAAGAGCTGAATATTTCCCCCTTCTAAAAGAGCTCCACAGATGAACACTGCGTCTTTTTCAAGATGTCATTTCGTCTGTGCGTTACCGGATGCGGTCGTTCTCTGGTCCCCGCTGATGGTCACAATCGCTGTGTCACATACCTGGGCATTCAGCATGCTGAGGCAGCCTTTGTGGACAGTTCATGTTCTCACTGCGGGAACATGACTATCTCAGTGTTGAGGTCTAGACTCTCATTCCTTGGTTCTCAGGGAGCGAGGGTCCCCTCCCCTATGCCCCGTTCGGCCGTTTTCTCTGGCTCTGGTCGGTGTGTAGGAAGGGTGACTTGAGGATCCGCGGGCTCCTATCCCCTCAACAACACTGCAGCCTGTGGTGTTGCCGGAGGATCGTGCTGGTCCCTCTACGGAGCGCCCATCTGTTTCCTTCGGTGCACCTGCGGATGAGCAGATGTTGATCGCGGCATCGGAAGGTGAGCTGGAGTCCTCGGGAGATGAAGACTCGGCTGCGCTGCCTCCCTCCGGGACCGTAGCGTTGCCCGAGCCTGATCCCGAGTTGACGGCTATGCTTTCCCGGGTCGCCGAGAAGGTCGGGCTTCTCTGGAATCCTCCACCGCGTCCTGAACTTTCTCGGCTGGACGATTGGTTTCTTGGGGTGGCTCGCGCTGGTCCTCAGCGTCCCGCCCCGGTACCTTTCTTTCCGGAGGTGCATGAGGAGGTGACCAAGTCTTGGAGAACGCCGTATAGCATTCGTGCCAGGCCTGGTCCCTCTTCCACCTTCACCACTCTGGATGGCGGGGAGGTTAAGGCGTATGCTGGGATCCCTCCAGTCGAGCGAGTCGTCGCGATGCAACTGTGTCCGACGGCCGCTGGCTGGCGCGGTGAACCGCGTCTCCCATCCCGGGCCTGTAAATTCTTGTCTAGCTTGATGGAGAAAGCTTACAGAGCCTGCGGACAGTCTGCCTCTGCCTTGCATGCCATGGCCCTGCTACAGGTCTACCAGGCCAAAGCACTCATGGACATGCCCCAGGGTGGTCTTGACCAACAGCTGCTGGGGGAGCTGCACGCCGCCACCGACTAAGGTGACGGCTTGCTCCGTTGGTCAAGCGATGGCTACGCTTGTGGTCCAGCAACGCCACCTGTGGCTGACCTTGGCGGACATGAGGGAGACCGATAAGTATCGGTTCCTGGACTCCCACGTGTCTCAGGTCAGCCTATTCGGCGACGCGGTCGAGAGCTTCGCCCAGCAGTTCTCGGCCGCACAGAAGCAGACTGAGGCCATTAAACACATCTTGCTCCGGCGGTCCGCTGCTGCCTCCACCCCACTGCCGGCTGCGCAACCTCAGTCTGCTCATCACCGAGGGCGCCCGCCTGCGTCGTCCTCCGCCCCTGATAAGTCTGCGAAGCAGCAGCCTCCACCCGCCAGACAGCAGGGAGCCGGTCTCAGATGCGGCGCCCAGCCCGCTCAGATCCCAGCCAAGCCAGGTGGCAAGAGATCGAGGAAGCGGTCCTGAGAGGGGCGACCTGGAGGAAAGGATGTCAGCTCTTCGGGAGATGATGCATCTCTCCCTCCCCCGGAGGAGGGCCGGGGGGAATTTGTGTCGTGTATTGTCCCGCCGCTAGCTGTCCGGAGTCCAGCGGTACCCACCTTTTCACAAAAAGAGCTATTTCCCAATCCTCCAGGTCCCAAGAGAGCGCGGCTGGCAGTGTTCGGTGCTCTGCCTCGCCACTCTCAGCCCCCTCTCACCTTGCTAGCAGGTCCCATTGTGTATGTCGAGGCCACCTCCCTTGTGCTATCTCCCATACACACTGCCACCTCGCGGAGTCCGACCCCACTTCGGGCCGCTATGCCGTCCGAGTCGGGTCCCAGTACTCTGCCTCGCTGCCCCACGCCGGGTACGTCTGTGATGCCTTTGGTCCCGCTGGCTCGGAGTCTGGGAGCCTGGTCAGCGCTTCCCAGCCCTTCGCGCTGGCTCATTTGAACTATCAGACTCGGCTATGCGATTCAGTTCACCTGGCGTCCCCCGGGGTTCAGGGGTGTCCACTACACTCGCATGTCCCTGGAAAATGCACCTGTTCTCCGGGCGGAGATTTCTGTCCTCCCGGCGAAGGATGCAATCGAGCTGGTCCCTCCAGCCGATATAAAGTCAGGGTTTTACAGCTCCTACTTCATTGTACCCAAGAAAGGCTGTGGGTTACGGCCAATCCTGGATCTGCGTGTCCTGAATCGGTCCCTTCACATGCTGCCGTTCAAGATGCTTACGCAGAAACGCATTTTCGAATGCATCCATCCCCAGGATTGGTTCGCAGCGATCGACCTGAAGGATGCATACTTTCATGTCTCGATTCTGCTTCGACACAGACCCTTCCTGCGGTTTGTGTTTGAGGGTCGGGCATATCAGTGCGAAGTCCTACCCTTCGGCCTGGCCCTGTCGCTCCGTGTCTTTACCAAGGTTGCGGAGGCGGCCACTGTTCCTTTCAAGGAACAGGGTGTTCGCATTCTCAACTACCTTGATGACTGGCTCATTCTGGCCAGCTCGCGGGAGCAGTTGTGTGAACACAGGGACCTGGTGTTAGCTCACCTCAGCCGGTTGGGTCTTCGGGTCAACTGGGACAAGAGCAAACTTGCCCCTGGGCAGAGGATCACTTATCTCGGTATGGAACTGGACTCCGTCACCCGGACACCGTGCCTCACCGAGGAACGCATCCGGTCGGTGTTGAACTGTCTGAGTTTGCTCAAGCGCAGAACATTATTTCAGAGGCTCCTGGGGCATATGGCATCCGCAGCCACAGTCATGCCGCTCGGATTGCTTCATATGAGGCCGCTTCAGCACTGGCTTCACAACCGGGTCCTGAGATGGGCGTGGCAACGTGGTACGTTCCGTGTTCCTGTGACACCGAACTGCCGTCGTACCCTCACTCAGTGGTCGGACCCTTCATTCCTGCAGGCAGGAGTTCCCCTCGAACAAGTGTCCAGGCATGCTGTGGTCTCCACAGATGCCTTCACCACTGGGTGGGGAGCCACGTACAACGGGCATGCAGTGTCGGGTCTGTGTGGGGCCTCAACTGCATTGGCATATCAATTGCCTCGAGTTGCTAGCAGTACGTCTTGCACCGGGCAGCTTCAAGGAGCTGCTTTCAGACAAGCATGTACTGGTCCACTTGGACAGCACTGCGACCGTTGTGTACATCAACCATCAGGGTGGTCTACGCTCCCGTCGCATGTCGCAACTCGCCCGCCATCTCTTGCTATGGAGTCAGAAGCATCTGAGGTCGCTTCGTGCCATTCACGTCCCAGGTGTGCTCAACCGTGCAGCCGATGAGCTCTCACGGCAGCCTCCGCTTCCGGGCGAATGGAGACTCCATCCCCAGGTGGTCCAGCTGATCTGGCAGTGTTTCGGAGCCGCACAGGTAGATCTGTTTGCCTCTCCGGACACAGCCCATTGCCAGTTGTTCTATTCCCTGACCGAGGGCACTCTCGGCACGGATGCTCTGGCACACAGCTGGCCCCGGGGCCTACGCAAATATACGTTTCCCCCAGTGAGCCTTCTCGCACAGCTCCTGTGCAAAGTCAGGGAGGACGAGGAGCAGGTCTTGCTAGTGGCTCCGTATTGGCCCACTCGGACCTGGTTTTCGGATCTGATGCTCCTCGCGACAGCACCTCCTTGGCCCATTCCTCTGAGGAAGGACCTTCTGACTCAGAGACGGGGCACCCTCTGGCACCCGCGTCCGGACCTCTGGAAACTCCCTGTCTGGTCCCTGGACGGGACGCGGAGGTTCTAAGTGATCTACCCCAGTCGGTCGTAGACACCATCACTTCCACTAGAGCTCCTTCTACGAGAAACCTCTATGCGTTGAAGTGGAACCTGTTCGTCGAATGGTGTTCCTCTCATCGAGAGGACCCCGATCATGTTCGGCCAGGTCAGTGCTTTCCTTCCTGCAAGAGGGCTTGGAGCGAAGGCTGTCTCCCTCCACCCTCAAGGTGTATGTTGGCGCTATTGCCGCACATTACGATGCAATCGATGGTAAGTCTTTGGGGAAGCACGACCTGATCGTCAGGTTCCTGAGGGGGGCGAGGAGACTGAATCTGCCTCGCCTTCCCTCTATACCGTCTTGGGATCTCTCCCTGGTACTTAAATCTCTCCGGGGTCATCCCTTCGAGCTTCGCAGTCAGTGGAGTTAAATGTACTGTCCCTTAAGACCGTCCTCCTGGTTGCATTGGCCTCAGTTAAGAGGGTAGGGGACCTGCACGCATTTTCGGTCGATGAATCGTGCCTGGAATTCGGGCCCGGTGACTCTCTTGTTATCTTGAGACCCCGGCCTGGATATGTGCCCAAGGTTCCTACCACTCCCTTCCGAGATCAGGTAGTGAACCTACAAGCGCTGCCTTCGGAGGAGGCAGACCCAGCCCTAGCTTTGCTCTGTCCCGTCCTCGCTGTGCGCCTGTACGTGGATAGAATGTGAAGCTTTAGGATTTCAGATCAGCTCTTTCTCTGTTACGGAGGCCAGCAGAAGGGAAAGGCTGTCTCCAAGCAGAGGATGGCCCACTGGCTAGTGGATGTCATCGCCTTGGCTTATCAGTCCCAAGGCGTGCCTTGCCCGCTCGGGTTAAGAGCTCACTCCACTAGAGGAGTTGCCTCTTCCTGGGCGTTGTCGCACGGCGCCTCGCTGACAGATATCTGTAGAGCTGCGGGCTGGGCGACACCCAACACGTTCGCTAGATTCTATAGCCTTCATGTGGAACCGGTATCTTCCCGTGTACTTGCTTCCAGTAGCCGGTAACGTGAAGGACCCGTTCTAGTGTCAGCTTGTTATGCCATTCCCGCCCCCTGGGCCGGATATGTGCATCCATTGCTCCAGTGAGTTCCCCACCTAGCGAACCCTGTCGAGTTCCTCCACCTCCCCTTGCGGCTTGGACATTGCGGGCCAAACGCCCGTCACTGACGTTGATGTTTGGCTGGGTGCCATATGTTGTGACCCCTCCACGTGAGTGGTCCCATATGTGTATTGTCCACGGTTAACTCCCTATGGCGAGCCCGTGTCTTTCCCTTAGCAGAGTCAGATCTGCTGTCACCTGTCAGATGAGTCTCCCCCTACTTAGGCTGGAGCCATTCCAGAGACTCCATATGCGTACTGCCCTCGGCCAGTCCATATGTGTATTTCCACGTAATTCCCCCCCTCCAGGGTAGGTTGTGGCCTCCGCAGCGTCCCCTATGGGTTCGCTTCCCCAGTGTTGTCTAAGTCTTACTGAGTGGGTCTTGTGGAACAGCAGTAGACTCTCTCGGTGTAAGCTCACCCCCTTCTCTTCCCCAAGGTGCGCCGATTGGCTGGAGCTTACGCTGGGCGCTGGAAGGGGTCAGTAACTGTGGCGTTTTATTGGGGATCCCAATTCGTCGGTCACTACTGATGTACGTCGAATGTGACCGACTGAAAGGGAACGTCTCGGTTACATATGAAACCCTCGTTCCCTGAAGGAGGGAACGGAGACGTACGTCCCGTCACCACAGTTCCTGTGCCTCCGCTGTAGTGCAGACTCAGGTTGTCTCCTCAGCGAAAAACAGAGTGCGACTGCATCCGCTTCCGTATTTAAACCCGCCTTGCGGGGGTGGTGCGCGCTATGCAAATATCGCACGCCAATTCCATTGGCTTGTTTAGTTTCACTCGAAGCTGATAGGGCTCTCTGGCGATATCCCAATTCGTCTGTCACTACTGACGTACGTCTCAGTTCCCTCCTTTAGGGAACGAGGGTTACATATGTAACTGAGACGTTTCACAGACAAGGCTTAAGCCTAGTGCCAGACTATAATGCATGTTTGAATTGTCTTAACTGAAAGCGACTGTTAACTGAGCCCTGTTTGTGAAACCAATGTTAAACTGACTAAACTCAGGATTATGTTGACTTTACTCAAAATTACTTGTTTCTTATTATTACAAGTTAACCATAAACTAAATGTATTTTGGAATTACAACTGTAGCTTTAAATTAAGTAATGTGCAAAACTTAATTTGAGTAAGTTTACTAAGTAAAATCTGTTTATTTTAATGAGCCATATTTGCACCATATATAGCTTATATATAGGCTTTTATTCACATATAAACATTGATTAGTGAACATAAACAGAAGTAATTGTTTACAATAAATTAATACAAGCTGTCAAAAATATAGTCGCAGATATCAGTATCAGCAAAGAATTTAAATGGTAGGAAAAAAGGATCAAGAAAACTGGACCCCTAATTAGAAGTTGCTTAAGGTACACAACTGACCTTGCCTAACTCATCTAATATTCAACAGTTATAAGTTTTAATAACTTTTTCTTCCTGTAGGTAAAAGCCTCTCTTGTAATGAACGTGTTCAGTGCCCTGACTGCAGCGATCGCCATTATTCTGATGTCCATATGGTTAAATATCATTTCCAATAAACGTTGCTCCTCTTACAATTATGATGATTGTTTACATTTTAAGGTACTATATGTACAAAACTATATCAATGTGATTTGTATATGTTTTTTTTACATTTACATTTTTAGGTTTTAATTGCTGTTTTATTTGAATAGTTTACTCAGAAATTACAATTTTATCATCATTTACTAACTGAAGCTATTTTTTTTTACTAATAAAGATTGTGCTGGTCAACAATGCAAAAGGCACGATAAAAGTAACATAAAAATGGCAAAGTAGTCCATGCGACTAATGTGATAGTGTTTGAAAGCCATATGATGCCTCCTTATATATGTCACGTGTATGTTCTGTTTAGTTCATTTTCTGTCATGTCTGCATTAGTTCTCATTAGTTGCCATGGTGTCTGATTAGTTAATCTTCGTCCAGCTGTTCCTGTTTAGTTCCCTCATTTACCATGTGTATTTATACTCCCTGTTCTGTTCAGTCCTTTGTCAGTTATTGTCTATGTGAACGTGATCATTCTTGCTATGATATTAAACACTGTGTATTTCACTCATCTTCTTCATTGTGCGCTTTTTACAGCCACACAACGTTATAATATACAGTATAATGCAATATAACTTTTGGAAACTCACTTAATATAATTTATGGGATATTATTTGTAAAACTACATTCATATGATCATTTTAAATATTTTATATTGAATTGTATTATTTTACACTATATACAGACATATAGTCTGGGGATCACTGGAATATTGCTGGTGTTCTCCATCCTTCAGTTCATCATCTCCATCTGTATCTCAGGATTTGCCTGCAAAGCCACCCACAACACCGACTCTACAGTGGTCAATGTGGCACTAAACCAGGTAAATGATTTGTGGTGATAATGTAATTGTTACATCAATTTAATCCAAAAACCAAGTTATTTGTATTTAGATTCAACAAGCCACAACCACAAAGGTAAAGCTAACAGAATAGAAAGGAAATATGAAGCAACCAGAATATGTTCAATTGTAAACTGCCTTTAACTTCAGTGGTCTGAAACTATAGGACTTCAATAGTCTAAACTGTACAATTTTCTATAAACTATCTTTAGTCTTGTATTGTTGAAGTGTTATGCCACAGCACATAACTCATTTACTTCTATAATTAAACTAAAAAACAAAAACTGCAGATTATACTGTATGAAAACAATACAGGAACTTTAGAGTATGTCAATCACAACATGCTTCATTGTAAACTACAGCCTTTTCCCTACAGCTAGACTGTTGAATTAGGTGACTGGGCTTTTCACTTATTCATCACAGTATAGGCAAAAAATAGCTTTTATGGTGTGTGGATCTTGTTAGTCTCTTGTGCACTAACATATCTTGTCTGTTACTTCCCAGGGATACTGAGTCACAGTAAGAAGATCCTACCATCTAAAGGTTGCAGTTTGCAAGGAATTAATATGTCATATTATTGCTTCTGATTACTCAAGCATGTTTTTTTTTTCTCTACACTGTAAAAAAAAAAAATAAAGTTGATCCAACTTAAAAAAATAAGGCAACTTATCGCATTCAACTTTTTAAGTTAACTCAACTAACTTGCCCCAGTTAAAATCAACTTAAATACTAGGGCTGGGACAATACATCGAATCTCGATTTGCGATACGAAGAATCTGGAGCGATTCTGATATTTTCCGATGTATCGCGATTCTCTCTCAAATCGATTCTGAGCTTAGTTTTTAAACAGCAGATGGCACTACTATACGTGCTTTAGAAACACTCAAACACTGCCTGTTTCCAGTTCCTTTGCACACCACTTCAACCTAAAATAATCGTTCATAAAGTTCAAAAAGGTTGAAGTGAATTACAAATCTCGCATCATAAAAGCATTCTGAGCCAGGGTGCAAGTATATTTAACCACTTACATGACTCAGCCGAACGCACGAGCGCTGTCCAGCAGTCTTCTTCGTGAGCGTTTGAGAGTGTGCGGTTAAAAACTAAGCTCAGAGTCGATTAGAGAGAGAAAATATCAGGATCGATCCAGATTCATTGTATCGATCGAGAATCAATGTATCGTCCCAGCCCTATTAAATGCTTTTGTTCATCTAATGAGTACCAGGTAATCTTTTGAACTTAAAATTTCTTGTCAAGACATCTAAAAAAAAAAACAAGTTGAATCAACTTGAAAAAATAAGGCAACCTATCGCACTCAATTTTTTAAGTTAGCTCAACTAATTCGCTCCAGTTAAAGTCATCTTAAAAACTTTTGTTCATATAATGAGTACAGGCAGTCTTTTGAACTTAAAACTTCTTGTCAAGACAACCAAAGAATGTTTAGCAATGCAAGCAGCAACAATCCTTGTTTTTTCATCTCCATGTTTGATTTTCAAAGTTAACTATGACATGAACATCATTTGCCTCTTAAAACTGGAGGCACACAGTTTACCCATTTCGGGCAAATAAGTTGCAAAAGCTGCAATGAAAAGAACATATAGCTCAACACCTCAACACATGTCGCATGTCAACACAAATCTCAAACATGGTGATGATCAACAATTGTAATTCAGTAAAAATATGAACTCTGAAACATATGACAGCTAAATAACAGTGACAACAACAGCAGCAGCATAAATTAAGCCGGTTAATGCAAAGATAATCAAAAATAATCATTTTTAAATGATTTTTTAAAATAATAATTACCTAATTTTTTCAAGCGACAATGCATGCTGGGAACTGGCACAACATTGTTGAATGTAAAAATGTTTGTTCAAATAACTCAATTTGTAAAGTTGGGACAACATTTGGACAAGTTTTGGACAAATGCTTGAGAATAGTGTTACAGGAATTGAATAGAAAAAAAGGTTACACTTTATTTTGATGGTCCACTTTAGACATTCTACTAACTACAGTAGTCAACATTTGAAGTGGATCAAAAAGTTCATCAAAGTTGTCCTAAGAACTAAGTTGTCCTAAGAAGAAGGTTTTAGGACAACTTTGATGAAAGGTTTTGATCCACTTCAAATGTCGACTACTATATAAGTAACTTGTCAACTACATGTCAACTAACTCTCATTATTAGAAGACTGTAGTAGACTTAGGTTATGGTTAGAGTAAGTCGAATAAGTTGATGTAGTTGCAAAGTAGAATGTCTTGGGGTAGTATAAAAAAGAAAAAAAATATTAAGCAAACAGTCAGACAATACCCTAATGACTGGTATAGTTGACATGTAGTTGCAAAGTTACATATAGCCTAATTAGTAAAAAAAATTATAGTATAATATGCCTAAAGTGGACCATCGAAATAAAGTGTTACCAAAATATAATCTGTAACAACAGGAATATTTAAATATCAGCAAGAATATTTCTGAATATTTTATAATTATTGGAAAACACAAGCTTCAGACACGCCCTCCGTCAAGCGTTAACGCCGACGCCCCGTGTGAATGCAGCGTTAATCCCCCACGCAATGAGAAATGCACATACCTCTATTGCAAATACATTACCAACCAAATATTTATTCACATCTGCTTTCCATGAGCAAAATATAACTGGGCTAAGCACAATGCTTACACTTACACTGACACACATACCTGTACATATGCAACAAATGCCCCTTAAAACTTTTTGTTCATTACTCAGTCCTACTTAATTACACTTGTTAGTTTTTGCGATTGATGAATTCATTACAGAAAATAGTTATTTGTGTCTTGTGAAGAGAAACACATGGACTACACATGACCAACCAAACATATTACATACATTACCAACCAAACAAAAACACAATCTTTATTAACATATTCTTTCTATGAGAGTTGTCGCGGGTCACTCTGTCGATGATATTACCTGATGATTTTGGAGTTAATTACTTAAAATGCAATTTATCATCATGTAAAAAACAGAAAGCACAAGGTTTTGTGTCAGGTTATGCTGTAATGACACACATAACAGAACTGTGTGTATACCTGCTGCATTCACATGCTATTGGAATTATCGTTAATAAATGTTTCTGTAAGCCTCTGCGCACTTCACACTACAACGAAACTATAATTAAGCGCAAGTGCCTAGGAACTTTCCCAAGGAGGAGTAATAAAAAAAAAATTACCCAAGCACTAATTCACTTCACTCAAAACACGTGCATATATATATATATATATATATATAGAGAGATAAAGAGAGAGAGAGAGAGAGATAGCCGGCATTTATTTAACAATAAACCATAACCCAAAAATTACTTTTTTTTTCTTCTGTTACAATGTATTTAATTGAAAACACAATATCCTTTGTAACTCAGAAATCAATGTCCTTTTAGTATAGAACCAAATGTCCTTTCAAAATTAGAATCAGAGCTCTGATAAAAAAATGGCGGTGAATCCAATGGCCGTATCAACTCATGCATACAAAAAAAAAACAACCTGCATAACGGCAACATTCAATTACTCTATCAAAATCATTTCCAATTTCTTCACCAGATCTGGAAACAACATTACAAAAAAAAAAAAACCCATATTCATAATTGTACAGCTGTTTACAATTTGAAAAGGTTACATCTTTTTCTCAGTCGCTACACACGTTAACTTATAGTAGCTTATTACATCATAACCTAGATTACATATGGCTCGTAATAGCGACTGAGTGACTCAAATTACTCACCAGTTGGTTTTTTACTTGAAAAAATACACATCAAGATATTGAGATATCTAGATCATAGTATTACCGCAACACTTAAAAAAAAAAAAAAAAAAAAAAAAACTGTGTCATGCTAGCATAGTGAACACTCGGCAAACTCACCGGAGAAAACATGAAAAAAATCCACAAATCCTTGTCAGTACTAAAATGCCTCTTCCCTTGTGATACCGTATAAAAGATGATTTCTGTGTATGGACTAGCAAAAGAGCTCTAAAACCTTATGTTTTAAATTTAACTCCGTGTGGTTCTTTGCTCGTGTAGAGCTCAGTTCACTCCCCTTCGGTCGCGTTTTCCTTCTCCCTACTGCCATCTGCTGGGCAATAATGATATGCAGTTAAAAGACATAACTGAAAATAACCTAATTATTAGATAAAACTAAAAATCTCTTAACTCTGCTTTTACGTTAATTTTAAGTAGGTTACATCCTCCCCCCTTAATCTGCATGCATCCTTGCATGTTGCACCCTACACTATCTCAGATGTTAAAGGCGTCAAATGACATATGTAAGGTACTGTGTCAAGAGTAAGGGTTTGTGAGAAAGCTTTATCTAACCCAGTTAAAATTGAGTGCATAACTGTAACTAGAGGGTTCCCTAAAGTCGGATATGTCAACTTTTTGGGAGCTGTTCTATCTCTAGAAGATCTTCTCAATGGCACCTCATCATCAGAGATAACCTCAGTCTTCTCAAACTCTGTGGGATCCTTTACATTCAATCCCTCCTCCATCTCATTCAATCCAGTGTCTGTTCCATTTATAGGAGTACAATGTTCAATCAGATCTGTGACAGGAACATTAGGAATGCTTTCCTCAGATCTTACAGTCTCAGGTACAGGTAAGTGTTGAGCTCGACTGACCTCACAGGGTCTAAAGAGAGTAGTACTCCACCTCATCCTCCTTCTCAGACAATTCGTCATTATCTTCAGCACCATCACCCTCAAGAAGAGGTGAGTTATCAGATTTCTGTCTGGAACTTGACTTCCGTGATGGTACGTCTCACAGTGGATGGAAGAAATCCACACGGCAAAAGCAGGTCTCGGTGTAAAACTCTTTCGGGTCCATCTGTATGTTCGGGAATGACAACATATACAGGGGAATCTTCAATACATTTGACAACAGTATATATTGTTTCACTCCATCTATCAGCAATTTTATGTTTCCCCCTGACGCCAACAATCCGCACCAAGACTCTGTCTCCTGCTTCCAATGTGGACTCTCTTACTTTACGGTCAAACCTCTGTTTGTTTTGCAAAGCATTCTTTAAACTGTGTGTAGTGGCTAACTGATAGCTTTCCATGAGACTCTCTGTCAACCTCTTAACATACTCAGAGTGAGACACTTTAGTGTTTCCCTCTGGATTCAGCCCAAAGGCTATATCGACCGGAAGCCTTGGCTGGCGACCAAACATCAGCTGATATGGGGAGTAGCCGGTAGTATCGTTTTTTGTGCAGTTATATGCATGGACAAGGGGCTGCACAAAATCCTTCCATCTCACTTTGTCCTCCTCTTAGAGCGTTCCCAGCATTTCAAGAAGCGTCCTGTTGAATCGCTCCACAGGATTTCCACGGGGATGGTAAGGTGTGGTTCTCGTTTTTTTTATTCCAAGCAGCACATACAGGTCTTTGATCAGGGCTGATTCAAAATCACGACCTTGATCGCTATGCAACCGCTCGGGAAAACCATAATGGATGAAAAAGTTGTTCCATAGCACTTTCGCCACTGTCCTCGCCTTTTGGTCTGCTGTCGGAACTGCTACTGCATATTTGGTAAAATGATCTGTTATGACCAAAATATTCTTTGTTTCTTTGCCGTCCGGCTCAAGTGAAAGATAATCCATACAAACCAACTCTAGAGGACGTTGCATTCTTATGTTCACAAGGGGAGCGCTTCGTTCAGCACGTGCCTTTCTCCGTATACATCTCTCACAGGTCCAAATCTTTTCGCTCACTTCCATAGCCATACGGGGCCAATAGAAACGGGGACGAACTAAGTCCAGTGTTCTATCAGTACCCATATGTCCAACAGCATCATGAAGACTTTCGAGTGCTGACTTTCTAAACCTTTTGGGAAGGACAAGCTGATGGAAAGGCTCACCTTGGCTCATGCGCTTTCTATATAGAACATTGTTTGAAATTATCAACTGCTCCATTACTCTCAGCATCAACTGGACCTCTCTGTCTTCCTGACGTCTTGATCTGAACGAGAGTCGCTTTCCTGTTTGGACAATATCTATTACTCTACTGATGGCCGAATCATGTCTTTGCTCATGAGCCCAGTCTTCAAGTGACATTTGTGGTAACGTACATGATCCAAGCACATCAGGTTGACTGAAACCTACAGTAATAGCATAGGCCCCAATCGCCAAGCATTCGACTGGTACAGGCAGTGGGAAGTCTGGTACCGTACTTGTCGCTGAAACACACTGATGCCTCTGACACACTGCTCTCACAGCCTCAGATGGGAAATCGTCTCTTCTGTCATCCCGTAAGAACTGGGAGATGAACCGCTGGACACGGTCCTCCTCATCCTGAAAAGCTAGATCAGGTTTATGTTGGTCATCAGAATGCGGACGCCTCGAGAGACCATCTGCATCTTGATTCTTCTTCCCAGCCCTGTACAGGATGTTGAAGTCAAAGCTAGAAAGAGCGGCCAACCAGCGGTGACCCGCTGCATCGAGTTTGGCAGATGTCAGGATGTACGTCAGTGGGTTATTGTCTGTCACAACTGTGAACTTTGCTCCATAGAGGTAGTCAAAAAATTTCTTAGTGACAGCCCACTTTAAAGAAAGAAATTCGAGCTTATGTGCAGGGTATCTTCGTTCACAATGGCTAAGTCCTCTGCTCGCATAGGCTATCACTCTCAATTTGCCTGCTTGCTCTTGGTATAGAGCCGCACCGAGACCATGAGTGCTTGCATCCGTGTGCACAACGTAGGGCTTCTTTGAGTCGGCGAACCCAAGAACCGGAGCTGTTGTGAGCTTCTGTATGAGAGTCTTGAAGGCGTCTTCACAAACCGATGTCCATTTCTCATTGAAGGGCCTTTTGAAATCTGCACTTGAAGAATGTTTCGAGCTACTGTGTGAGGAGGCTGACTGCCTTTTTGGAGGCAGGTACCCAGCTGTTAAGTCATTGAGAGGTCTTGCAATTTTGGAATAGTCTTTTATGAATCGCCTATAATATCCAGCAAATCCGAGAAAAGACTTAAGCTCCTTGATGTTATTTGGCCTGGGCCACGTCGTGAGAGCAGCTATCTTGGCTGGGTTAGTCTCTACCCCACTTGCAGACACCACATGCCCAAGATATTTAACAGACGTTCTAAAGAATTGACATTTCTCAGGCGAAAGCTTTAACCCAAAATCCTTCAACCTCTGGAGAACTCTAAGTAATCGGTCCTCATGTTCCTCAAGAGTAGCTGAGAAAACTATGACATCATCAAGAAAAACCAATACTTCTCTCAAATTCATCCCACCCATGCACTTCTCCATTACCCTCTGAAAAGTACTGGGAGCATTCGTAACTCCCTGCGGCATCCTGTTGAACTCCCAGAACCCCATCGGTGTGACAAAAGCCGTTTTACACTTGTCCTCCTCCTCCATTTCCACTTGATAATAACCAGACTTGAGATCCATTATAGAAAACCACTTCGAGCCGGTCAAGACAGAAAAAGCTTCTTCAATGTTGGGTATGGCGTATGCATCTTTGATTGTTTGGCTGTTCAACTTCCGATAATCCACGCATAGCCTGGTGTCACCGTTCTTTTTCTTCACCACAACGATCGGAGAAGCAAAAGGGCTTTCTGAATCACGTATGATGTTAGCATCTTGAAGCTCTTTTAAATGACGTCTGACGGCCTCATAGTCAGAAGGATGGATCGGTCTGGGCCTCTGTTTAAATGGAGTTGGATCTGACAAGCGTATTCTGTGTTTAATTTCAGTGGTATGACCAAAATCGAGGTCATTGAGTGCAAAAGCGTCTGACACCGAATTTAATTTCCTGGTGATTCTCTCCTTCCACTCTTCAGACAAAGGAGAGTCAGTGAAATCAAAAGTGAGTTTTCCACAATCTGACACATGCATGGAGTTGCACATTGCAAAAGATGAAGTAAAGTTATGGTGGAGTGGTTCTCTTGCATTGGGAGCTGGGAGGGACGACACAGCCTTTGGAAAGGAAAGCTCAGCAATGTTGTGACCTAAGGGCACTTTGATGTCATGTACTGTGTTATTTTTAACTAAAACAGGCACCTTGAAAGATGGAACTGGTGGGCTTGTCATAATGTAGCTATAGAACAGGAGACCAGCAGGTAATCTTGATTTGGGAGGCTCTACTAAGAGAGTCGTCTCTGTTGCTACAGGGACATGTCTTGTGTAGCCACTTAAAGCTACCTTTTCTCCTGCAGGAATGATGACACTCTTTTTGCTCTGCAGCTTCACAGTTCCCACTCTACCATTTTGCCGATTTATTTTGAATCGGTGATACAAATGTTTCAAAAGTGGAGAACCATGACTGTTCTTGGTCCTGTGCTTCACAGACTCACCCTGGATAAGCGCACACTTTTCATACAGAGGATCAAGTGTATTGGTGCCTATCAGCAAGGGGACATCCACATTTGTCCTGTGATCAGGTACAACAAGTGCAAGAGTGTGAATTTTTTCAGACTTTCCCATGATATCTTCTGGAAAGTCTACGTCAACTTGAACATAGCCCAAATAAGGTACTTCCTGACCACCAGCACCTTCTATGTCTAAAAGATCATGAATGGGAAAAATGGGCTGATGTGAAAGGTGATTCTCATGGAAGGACTTTGAAACTGTACTGACCTGAGAACCTGAATCCAGGAGGCTATCGCACTAAACTCCCTGACGTACATTTTGGCCCTACCAACCCCTTTGGAAGGGCATCATCAACTATCTGAGTTTGAGAATGAGTTTTACAGGTGACTGTTTCTATTTCTTGACTTGGTGTGGGACGTTTCATTTTATTTCTGGGCGCAGTCAGTCCCTCCACCGTGACCCGTTCCAGTTTAAATGCCCATATTTGGTTTGCCATTCATTTTGTCTTTCTTTCAGTTCCTCATATTTCTGATCCACTAAAGGCTTATTTGGGGGATTTTCACACTGTCTTGCTAGATGCCCATCATTGCCACATTTAAAACAGAACCAAGCCTTTGGCCTGGGCTTTGCCACTGTCTGTTAAGCTTGAACCTCTGCCACCCTAGCTGAGGGGATTTCTTGAGCTGGATTTTGAGTTTTGTTAGCATGTCTCTGTCGCCTTTGCTCCCTCTTTTTAGTAAGCTGCCTTTTTAGTTCTGCAACCTGCTTCCGCAACGCTTCAGTTTCTGTGATGATGGTCTGCAGGACATTAGCACTAGCATCATGAGAACAAGGAGCTTCATTCACTAGCTGCATATTCAGATAAGATTTTGGCTTTGTACTCCCTAAATGACGCTGCATGCGATCATGCTTTGCGGCTCTCCTATCTTCCTCTGTTCTCACCTGTAATAGGAAGTCCGAAAAATCAGGAGGCGTTTCTGTTTTCAGCCCTAACTGCAATGCCAGAATGAGAGACTGATCCCAGCACCCACGCCGAAACTGCCGCAGTAACTGTTTATTGGTGTCTGCTTTATCAATGCCACCTCTCTTTGTTGCAGTAGTGATCAGCACCTGTAATCGCTGCAGGTACTCTGAGGCTTTTTCTCCTGTGTTTTGATGAGTACTGAGGAACCTTGCAAAGATTTCGTCCCCATCCTCAACCAACCCATACGCTGAATCAATAAGTTTCACATAATCGCAAGGATCTGCATGTGGGCCTAGCTGTCTGATTAAATCAGAGGCTGGTGGAAGCAGACTTTCTAAAATTGTACGTCGCTGCATGTCCACCGGAATTTTGTCTTGAATCATAAGCTCTACATGGAGAGACCATGTCTGGAAGTCCACTTCATTAGGAGGCTTAGGAAGTTTGCCTGAAAATGGGCGAAGTCGTTTGGTTCCCTGATTTGCGGAAATTGAGTTATCACTTTTAATGACATGCTCCATGATGATCTTCTGAACGTCTGGTGGATTGAAAAGATCATTGGCAGAGGCCACTTGATTTATTGGAGCTGGTTGCGTTACTGTCATCCGCTTTCTGCATTTAGCGGTGATTGTGGGCAAAGCATACTGTTTTTTTTTTTAATGTATTGGGGGGTTTACGAATTAAAGGGGTCCCGCTATCATCTGAGTCTTGCTCATTGTCAACATATGAGCTGTCACTTAAATCTAAGGGTTCTGCCTGCACTGGGGATTTCCTTGGAGTAGAAGCCACTTTATAAGCCCTATCTACACACCACATGATATTAGGGTGTCCAACACTAGAGAAATACTTTGGGAGGACAGGTGCTATGTTTGTGAGAGATTCCTCTGATTCGAACTCTACAAGATTTTCCACACCATTCTCTTGCCCTGTCTGCCTCAACCTAAGAATTTTGTTGTCAGATCCAAAAGTCGAGCACAATTCAGATATCCGTTCATCAGTATCAGCTGTGGTAATACCTTCAATGTACAGAGCATTCTTTAAATTTACACCACCCATCTGTTCAGTGTCCATGGCTGCATAGGGTTTCACACAATGTACAACCCCCCCCAAAAAATATATATATATATATTAATTATTTGTACTCCTCCTGGCTGCTGGCTCGCCACATTATGTAAACATCTGCGCACTTCACACTACAACGAAACTATAATTAAGCGCAAGTGCCCAGGAATTTTCCCAAGGAGGAGTAATAAAACAAAAAAATATCCCAAGCACTAATTCACTTCACTCAAAACACGTACATATATATATATATATATATATATATATATTATAGAGAGAGAGAGAGAGAGAGATAGCCGGCATTTATTTAACAATAAACCATAATCCAAAAATTACTTTTTTTTTTCTTCTGTTACAATGTATTTAGTTGAAAACACAATATCCCTTTGTTAGATTATTGCTCCTGAGGCGTGCCTCATCCCAGTCCTCTTAATTGGCAATTGAATGAACAAGACTCAGCGCTGAGGGAGAATGTAAAGTCTCAATTTTATTTAACAGGAGAAGAGATTATATAGAAGGAGTACAAGGGATGTAGTATAGGTTTAACCAATGAGAGAGAGAATACATCATATAGCTCATGGTATAGGAATGTGATACATATAGAAAAACAAGTCTAAATATGGTCATCTCCCGGTCAGGTACCCAGGCCTTCCTGGGGATCCAAGTAGGCCCTCTCCCACCCTTGTAACTCAGAAATCAATGTCCTTTTAGTATAGAACCAAATGTCCTTTCAAAATTAGAATCAGAGCTCTGATAAAAAAAATAAACCCCAAAAATATTAAATAAAATGTTCTACCCGGGTAGTGTGTTTTTTGATTTTAAGTGTGATGAGATCTCAAGCGCTTATCTGTGAGATGAAATGAAAACACGTCGAATGGAACTGTTCCTGCTGATAAGGACTCCTTGCACACTCTGCTCCTTCGCCGCACTTCCGTCTGTCCAATGGCGGTGAATCCAATGGCCGTATCAAATCATGCATACAAAAAAAAAACAACCTGCATAACAGGGCAACATTCAATTACTCTATCAAAATCATTTCCAATTTCTTCACCAGATCTGGAAACAACATTACAAAAAAAAAACCCATATTCATAATTGTACAGCTGTTTACAATTTGAAAAGGTTACATATTTCTCTCAGTCGCTATACACGTTAACTCAGATTAGTTTATTACATCGTAACCTAGATTACATATGGCTCATAACAGCATCTCAGATTCATGTGATTCAAATTACTCTCCAGGTGGTTTTTTACTCGAAAAAATACACATCATGATATTGAGATATATAGATCATAGTATTACCACAAAACAGTATTTTGCAAAAGCAACACTTGAAAAAAAGAAAAAAAAACTGTGTCATGCTAGCATAGTGAACACTCGGCAAACTCACCGGAGAAAACATGAAAAAAATCCACAAATCCTTGTCAGTACTAAAATGCCTCTTCCCTCGTGATACCGTATAAAAGATGATTTCTGTGTATGGACTAGCAAAAGAGCTCTAAAACCTTATGTTTTAAATTTAACTCCGTGTGGTTCTTTGCTCGTGTAGAGCTCAGTTCACTCCCATTCGGTTGCGTTTTCCTTCTCGCTACTGAGAACTATATTGATTTCACCTCTCTGCAGCGCCACTATTGCCATCTGCTGGGCAATAATGATATGCAGTCAAAAGACATAACTGAAAATAACCTAATTATTAGATAAAACTAAAAATCTCTTAACTCTGTTTTTACGTTAATTTTAAGTAGGTTACATTTCTATAGTTGAAAATTGGAAATGAACACTCTCCCAAGTTGTATTTACTACTGGGAAGCTTGAGGATAATTTTGATATCCAAGTTCCTGTTGGGTGGGCCATAAACTTTAAACATGGTCAGAGGGGAGAACGATTGCTGCTGTGGCTGGTATTCTTTATTAGTTTTTTCCACAACAGCTAAATCGCCTTGTCATGTCATTAAAGTAGTGCATATTTACATATAGGTATATCATTGACATTTGAAGAATGTTGTATGTTTTATAAATGGCGAAAATAGCATGTATTTGTCCGAAATTCCAGAATCGCCAACAAGCTGACTATCGATAGCATGGTGAATGTTTATATGGATGTCAATGAATGGGACGCATTTATTCAAAATTAAATATCTTCAATACATTTTGGCTTTAATAAGATTTCCCTAAGAAATATGAAAGAATAAACCTGGTGTCCTCCATGATTCCTATTTCCGACAACAAACACAACCACATTTTTCACTTACTGTACTATTATTTTTCAAGTACTGCAGTATATCTATTCAAATGCGTCCTCCAAATGCGTCCATCATCTCCTGATCAATGAAGGATAGATGGATCCTTCGCTGCCTTGCCTACCCCAGAATTCATTGGGCAATGGTGAACATATTTAGACAGTTTGTCTAAAAAGTCCAGTACAAGGGTTACAGCGGCAAGCTATCACAGTTGCTAGGCGACAAGAACAATCTACTGTAGGCTAGACCATCCTATTTAACAATGCCCATTCCGACCTTCATGGCCTAAGTCCACGTCCTTAGAAGAATGCAGCCTCTGAATTGGGCAATGCAGCCTCTGAATTGCTTCGTCACAGATTGCCGGCATGCCGTGCTTTCGGTGGTATGCTTTTGAATGAGAAGTGCACGCCTTCATAGATTGGATCGGGATAAGATTTTCAGCAATTATTAACTTAAATTCTGCTAGTGATGGGAGAAACGTAGCTTTTCAAAGCTTCGAATCAATTGAACCAATGCTTCGCAAAATGATTCACTGTTTCAAAGCATTCTTGCAAGCAACTCAGGCCAAACATGCATAAAAACAGCTTTTACAAAACCATTGCAAATGTATATTGAATATATAATTTATCAAATGCAATTAACTAATTATCTAATACCTTTAAATATTAAGTGTCTGTATAATATGTGTTCTTATAAATAAATTATTGTGATCCCACTTGTCAGTCTGTTATGTTTTTCTTTTTTAACTGTAGGCTACATATTTTTAAGAAATGGTTATGGTAGGTTTAGAGGTAGGAGTGGGATTAGTGGCTCAAAATATCTTTTTAATTCTGTATTGTTACTAAAAGTGCCATTTTCCTACACATTTCTGTCCATTATGTTTTATAAAAAGGTTATGTTTAGGTTTTGGGGTAGGGCTAAGGGATCTAAAGTGTATCTATAAAATGGTAAAAGGGCAATTATACAAATATCTTCATGATATAAAAGATTTGTAAATATTTTACGTTTAGCTGTAAATTTGTAATCATGTTTACTATTAAATGTTGTCAATTGGTTCATATTGTACATTTCAGCATCTATCAAAAGTATAAAAATGTACGTTTTACACATGTAAATGTTATGTATTAATACCTACATATTAACAACGAGACCAGGCTGTAAAAACATGTTTTGGACACGCACGCACGCACGCACACACACACACAGACACACACAGACAGCTGTCATTGGTAAGTGCTTGTGGTTTGTGGTCAGTTTCTTCCTCTACACCTCTTCTCAGTGTTTCTGACCAATGTTTCAGTAAACAGAGTTAATGGTTTTGATAACTCAAAAGTATAGATATTGACCAAAATATGACTAACATGCCTTATGTTTGTTCTTAAAAAGAATCCAATTTGGTCAATGCTGAAAAAAAGAACAGTACATTTTATTAATGTTGTAAAAGTGAAAAGTCACGACGGTCTCCAGGCAGAGAAGTTGGACGGCTGGTAAATCCATCGGAAAGGAAAAAAAACAAAAACAGACAGAAAGGAAGGAAAAAACGCTGCAAAAAATACCATTAGGTCCCTTCTTTTGTCAGGGGTTGGTTGTGTATAATCACGCGAAGACGAAGGAGCATCAGTATTTATTGACAAAACTTAAGAGATCAGAGGGGTAAATCCAACATACACAACTGAACATAAACAAGAACAGACCAAGACTGCAGGAACACAAGGAGTATAAATACTAAACCAAACAAGGAACTAATGAGTTAATTAATGATATGACAGGTGAACTAAATGAGAATGGCACAGACTAGAAAACTGTCACACGGTAGTTTAATACTACCTCCAGCCTTGTTGTTGTTGTTATTATTATTATCAATTATTATTATCAATGCAAATTGTATAGGAATATACCTTAACCAACAGAGAAAGAAATATTTTCTTTGTCAGTGGCCATAAGTTAGCTCAGCGGTTAAGTGTCGTGCAGTGTCTTACAAAGCTGTCTTGGCTTATGATAGCAAGAATGGTACATCTCTATAGCGACGGATTTCGGGTTCGGGTCGGGTTTGGGTTAAACTATAACAGTACCATTCGGGTTCGGTTCGGGTCGGGTCGGGTCAAACGATCTCGGGTACGGGCTGGGTTCGGGCCTCAGTTTAAAGCCCGTGCAGACCTCTAGTTAAAGCCTCTCTTGGAATGAATGTGTTCAGTGCCATAACTGCAGGACTCGCCATTCTTCTGATGTCCATACAGTTAGGAGTAATACCGATGGCTTCAGGTTTATACGCCAAGGTATTACATGCACAATGTGCAATATTTTGTATTAATGTATAATGTGTATAAATTTGTTTTTAGTTTTTAATTGCTATGTTTTTTAATTAAAGGGACAGTTCACTGTGAATATTTGTCATTTACTCACCCTAATATGATTCCAAACCTGTATGACTTTATTTCCTCCATAGAACACAAATGGAAAAATTCAACTGTACTGGTCGCTCTTTTACATACAATTACAATGACTATGGACAAGACATTTATAAACGCAGTCCATATTTTATTTTCTATACTCAATCAAAAAAAAAAATCAGTCTGTCCTCACACAAACCAATCGTGTGATTTCAAATGAAATTGTTTGGTTTGTGTCTTCTTTGAAGCTTGAAAAGCTTGAAGCTTTGAAGCTCAACTCAGTCAATATAGTTATGTTATTTATGGAACTGCTTTCATATGGGCATGTTGAATGTTTTGCAGAATTTCCGGATCGTTGGACTGGTGTTCTCCATCCTTCAGTTCATCATCTCCATCTGTATCTCAGGATTTGGCTGCAAAGCCACCAGTGACACTGACTCTACAGTGATCAGTGTGACACTAAACTAGATAAACGATTTAGTGGTGGTGATGCTATTATTGCTATTACATGCCTGGCAATCAGTTTTATCAGAACAATCAATAATTATTTTAATTTAGATAGACCTTTCTGTTGAAGTCGATTTTTTTTAGAGAATGATGCGACTCCAATAAATGATGTTTTATAGGTTGTTTGCACGACGTCATTGCTGCAGCGTGAAATGCGGCTGGAGGGCAGGGAGTGATTTTTCTATATGGGAATCCTATCACAAACTCGCAAAAATCACAAAATTCCTATGTTTTGCGCTGTTTATAGTTGCTCTAATCTATCAAACCGAGAAACCACAAGGAGCTTTTATCGTTTACGTAACTTGTATCGTTTTTAACTTTAAAAGTTGACACCTTTTATAGCGTTTTGCGTTAGCTGATACTGGAATGTAGAGGGCCCTTAACCAAGTCAGGCGTATGACAGCCCCCTATAAGAGCCTATATGGATGATCTTACCATCACAGCGACATCGGTCCCAGGGAGCAGGTGGATCCTACAAGGACTTGAGAGACTCATCACCTGGGCAAGGATGAGTTTTAAGCCCTCCAAGTCAAGGTCCATGGTGCTGAAGAAGGGGAAAGTGGTTGACAAGTTCCGTTTTTCCATCTCAGGAACTGTCATCCCAACCATCACGGAGCAATCTGTCAAGAGTTTGGGGAAGCTCTTTGACTCCAGCCTGAAAGACTCTGCCGCCATCCAGAAGTCCAACAAAGAACTTGGAGCTCGGCTCACCAAGGTTGACAAATCTGGGCTGCCTGGTAGATTTAAAGCCTGGATCTACCAGCATTCCATCCTGCCCCGAGTCCTGTGGCCCCTGCTGGTCTATGCAGTCCCAATGACAACAGTTGAGTCCCTAGAAAGGAAGATCAGTGGCTTTCTTCGGAAGTGGCTGGGCCTCCCACGCAGTCTTACCAGCGCTGCACTGTATGGGACGAGTAACATCCTGCAGTTGCCCTTTAGTGGCCTCACAGAAGAATTCATGGTGGTACGCACCAGAGAAGCCCTACAGTACAGGGACTCCAGGGACTGCAAGGTGACATCAGCCAGCATTGAGGTGAGGACAGGAAGGAAATGGAAGGCTGGGAAAGCAGTGGAGGTGGCAGAGTCACGCCTGAGACAAAAGGCACTGGTGGGCACCGTGGCGACAGGCAGAGCGGGCTTGGGTTACTTCCCAAAGACTCTGGTTAGCCAAGCCCGCGGCAAGGAAAGACACCATCTACTCCAGGAAGAGGTCCACGCAGGCGTGGAGGAAGAGCGAGTGAGCAGGGTGGTGGGACTCCGGCAGCAGGGAGCGTGGACTAGGTGGGAGAGTACACTGCAGTGCAGGATCACCTGGGCAAACATCTTGCAGGCAGATTTCCATCGGGTCCGTTTCCTGGTACAAGCGGTCTACGATGCCCTGTCAAGCCCAGCGAACCTCCATGTTTGGGGGAAGAGCGAGACACCTTCCCGCCTTCTTTGCTCTGGAAGAGGCTCTTTAGAACATCTCCTCAGCAGCTGCCCAAAGGCTCTGGCTGATGGGTGCTATTGTTGGCGCCATGACCAGGTGCTTAAGGCAATTGCTGAGAGCTTAGCCTCAGCCATCAGCACCAGCAAGAACCATCATGCTCCAAAGAAGGCAGTCCCCTTCATTAAAGCTGGAGAGAAACCCCGGGCGCACCCACAATTAACAACAGACCTCCTACACAATGCCTCGGACTGGCAGCTGCAGGTCGACCTGGGAAAACAGCTGAGGTTCCCTCAGCACATTGCAACAACAAGTCTCCGCCCAGACATGATAGTTACCTCCGAGGTTTCAAAGCAGCTGATCATGCTGGAACTTACAGTGCCCTGGGAAGAATGTATTGAGGAAGCTAATGAGAGGAAACACGCTAAGTACCAGGAACTGGTGGAGGAGTGCAGGGAGAGAGGCTGGAGAACCTTCTATGAGCCCATAGAAGTCGGCTGTAGAGGCTTTGCAGGACAGTCATTTTGCAAAGTCCTTAGTCGTTTGGGCGTTACAGGGGCGGCCAAGAAGAGGGCCATTCAATCCGTGAGCGAAGCCGCAGAGAAGGCCACAAGGTGGCTGTGGATTAAGAGGGCTGATCCGTGGACTGCTACTGGGACGCAAGTCGGGGCTTGATCAACCCCGGCTGGGTCGCCTGGGCGAGGGTGTATGATGTTGCGAGACCGAAACACCCAGTGATCCCAGGTTACATCATTGAGGATGCGTCCCAGTGCATCCATGAGATGTTTCTTGCATATGTATCATTTTTAACTTTAAAAGTTTTCACCTTTTAAAGCGTTTTGCGTTAGCTGATACTAAAATGAATATGGATACCTGCCTACCTTTTTTGTTTTTGACTTGGTTAAATATTCCCATTCTTCATGGTATCGTTTGCAGGGAAGAGAAGATATTTTATCCCATTTCATGATCATTTGGTGTTTTCACTTAAAGGGGGAGGTATAATGCTATTTCATGCATTCTGACTTGTTAAAGAGTTGGATTCTCATGCTAAACATGGCCAAAGTTTCAAAACACGAGTTGGATGTACGACGGAGTATTTCTGTGCCAAAAATACTCGTCCAAATCCTCACGAACTTCGGGGTCTTTTTTTCGAGCCTGTGTGACGTCAACGGGGTCAGAATTCCTTGTACGGCCACTTCTCCCGGAAGAGCAAGTAGCATCTGCAGTACCGGAGGCTGCATTTTCAGGACCGCAGTTCTAGGACCCTAGCAATGATTTAGTTGTTTAATTGATTAAGTTTAATTTATATATTGTCCTAACCAACCCCTAGCCCTAAACCTACCCGTTGGTAATGCTATTGATTCAATTTAATTGATATATTGTCCTAACCAACCCCAATCCCTAAACCTACCCATTGGTAACCCTGTTTAAATATTTAAACCTAGATGGCGCTGTCACAAAAACTAGGGTCCTAGAAATGCAGTCCTGAAACTGCTGCGGTCCTAAAAGTGCAGCCTCCGGTATTGCAGGCAGATAATTTTGGGAAGAGCGAGCGCGCGCGCGCACGTCGACCGGAGCGAGAGAGCAAGAGCACGCCCATCAACGCGTTTCGTTTGGCTTTACTGAAGTCATCAGCAGCACTGCACAGGACTTGCTCGAGAAAGATTTGTCACTTTGTTTTTAGATCACGAAATCAACAATGTTACCAAAGAAGTGTGTTTTTGGTTGTGAGGGAAAGATAACCTTGCTTCCCAAAGAACCCAGTGGAGCTGAGAGATTTGTGCTCAAGCATTACATTGATGCGCTCTCGATATTTGTTATTAAAATAACCATAGAAACTGATAGTTTCAGTCACTTTTTTATTGGTTAAAATGAATGGAGAATATCTCGTGTTTTTCTGTGGCTGCTCGAGCCCTCAGGATCGGCGCTTATGGTTTCATAAACAAGGCCCAGTTCTACGCTGGATTTACAGATCGTTTGAAACTGAAAGATGGAGCGGTCACAGCGATAATGATCCCGGTCATGAGTCGGAACTGCAGGTGGTGAGTAAAACTGCTTCAAATGTTGGCAATAGGCGCCTAAGTGCATATAATGTAAACAATGCGAACGTAGTGAATTCATAAATTCATTATTCATCATTCACTATACGCTATATTCATTATAGTGATTCAAAAGTTATCCAGGGATAATGCGATGGTGTATTGTGTGTGTTTAAATTTAGCTGACCATTGATAGCTTGCAGACGATCTCTACACAAAAGCTGCGCGTGCTCGTGACAGCTCGTCACTCTATATCCGCTCACACGACACGCCTCCAGGCGCTCGGTTGTTTTCGAAAAGACTCGGTATAGCGTATGTATCTTTTATAAATATGATAAAACTAAAGACTTTTTGGCGATATGAAGGATGCTATACTACTCTATAGGTACTTAAGTTTAACATGAGATTGGCAGAAACTGTGTGTGATACCCCCCCTTTAAGTTTTGTAGAATTCAGTTCACAATGTTGATCTGGTTACCGTGAAGACAGTGTCACGCGCTGCTGCTTCAGCCATTGTGTGGTAGAAAAATAAATAAATAAATAAAAATCAATAAATGTGTTCAACAAGCTGACAGAGGTCAATCCATTTCTTTGTTGGAAGGGTGTAAATGTAACTTTAGTTTTATTGTTGTCTTTGTATATCCACTTTCCCATATGGCCACAGAGGAGAATCGGAGGGTCAGATTCGCGGACAGACACCATTTTTTACAGTCTATGACAGACACCGACACGTAATTTTTTTTAAAAAAATTTATTTTAACAAATGACAACGAAAATCAAACCCATAGAAGCTTGTGAACAGTTTTGAAGTGGCTGCGTGTAAGTTATGCTCATTCAGAAAACGAGTGAGTCATACTCGCAAATGTAATGTTAATTATTAAACCAAACAAAATACAAAACCTTCAAAAACAATCAGCTATGTGATTATTTTATTGAGTGATAGGGAGTGGGTTCAATAAGTGACATTATTAGATTTGCTATACGGAATCTCCCCATCACATCCTCAACCTGCTTCCCTTAGTGTATTTTTGAACATAGAAAAGGCGAAAATTGTATTACACCGTCCAGTTTTTTCCCTGAACGATGATGTGAGCTGCTGTTGCAATTTTGATTCAGCATAAATGACCTACAACGGCGACATTTTTCACAATCATGACAAAAAAATCAAAATACTGCCCTTAATGTCACTAGCAGAAAAACAGCGCAATATAAACAAACCAGACTAGAACTGAATGGCGTGACAGCAGATTCACATTCTCTGTATCTACCTCCTCGAAGGCAGTCAATTCAGTAGAAAAATAGCTCCTGTTCATAACATAAGGTTCACATCCAACATATGTTGTGATTTTCTGTTTATACTTTTCTAAACCAGCACAGTACGGACTTTTCTCCATCTCTTACATTCTAATTTTCACTGCTTGCCCTCCACATGAATTTCGCGCGTCACCAGAACCACGTGAATGCAAACAACCTATTAAAGCTGCTGTCCGTAAGATTTGCCTCTTAGTCGCCATCTCTGTTTGAAACCTGCAATTGCAGTTATATGCGGAATTATTATCTTTATGTGGATACTGTACTTCGGAATCACAGATTGTAATCTTGAAGTATGACCAAAGTAGGAATTTTCACCGGAAAATGTCATCTGAATAAGTAAGTAACATATCTGCCACTTTTGTTCTGACCAACTGAGGGAAAAAGCATTAGGCCTACAATAAATCACGCTGCCAATGGTGTTTAAATCTAACGATCGCTTAGCTCATATCGCATCAAACCGTGCAAATTATTACCGTTTAATTATTGCAGCTGCTGTGATAAAAGGTATAAATGATCTGTTACCAGCAGCAGCCTATATGCATAGCCTAGCTGGGACTCCTTTCTTTCTGTTTACAGATGTGACATAATGACGCAAAGACGAATGGCTGCATGCTCGAATTTCCCACGGAAATCCACCAGTATCGATTTATTATAAAACATTATTACAAGCTTACTGTTGTGAATTGGGCTAAGGTAAGGAGATAGTTTTGAACACTGGCTGGTTATGTACTATGTACTATGTACAAAAAATTTGTTTTGGATCATTTTTAACCAAAAAAAGTTACGGACTGCAGCTTTAACAAAGTTCGGAAGGAGCCTTTGCAAATGATCTAACCAATCAACTTTTCATCAGCAATTACCATGTCTATCCTATCAGCATGAGAGGAAGCTATATATATACATATATACATATATATATATACACAGTCGACTCACCTACATTTCTCGACAGTTTTCAGCATCCCTCCACCACCCCTACTCCTCACTCTTGGCTTGTTCCTACCACAGCCTGGAATACGGGGGGAGTACTCGGGGTTCGGGCCAAATACTGAGCTCAGAGCCCTCTCCTCGGACAGCACGCCAAATACGCATACCATTTAATCAATCTGACTTATCTGTAAGTGTGAACTTGTGAAAGCTAGCAGAAAGTAAAGGAAATGTAAAGCAACCAACCTCTTATGACCCATTTGTTGTGTTTGTGGTTTTCGTGTACTATATTCTAAGGGGGCTTTCACACTGGCAGTTTAGTTCGAAACAGGGCACAGTTCGCATGAAAAATCGCTAATGTGAAAGCTGTCATGTGAACCCGGGTGCGCACCGGGGTACCGAACCCGAGACTACCTGAAGGAGGTGGTCTGAGTTCGGTTGCATTCGAACTGTGCCACGGTTCGCGTGAATATGAAAGCTACACGGACTTGGGTGCGTTCAGGAAGTAAAGTAACCTGCGCATGCGTTTCAGACGATTATAATATATTTACTAAATTAAAACACATGTAAGAGATGATAGTGTTGATGATTTACCTTGGGTTCGAGCAGGAGTGAGCCTGCAGTGTATTCGCGTTTTGCAAATGAATGGTAATCAGCTGTCTCCTCAAAATAGTCTGTTTGCAAGCAGCGGAAAACCATCTACATGCAACGCGCATACAGGAAACCCAAGTGTCGTTTACTCTGCTGCACACAATAGCACCAAATTAATAATAATAATAAAATTAAAGCTGCAAGCAGCGATGAAAGGGCCCTCGCACCCGGGCTCACCGCCATCGGGTGGCCTTAGGAAAACTGTGAACAGTGGGTGATAGTCATTTAAGCGGATAAATAGAGGAGAAATATGGCAAAGTCATTTTGATGCACCACAGTTCCTGCTGCCAGCAGGTGGCGCTTTGACTATATCTAAATATTGCCATGTAGATGTCTTCAGGCCAGGACTATTATCAAACATGTGAAGTTTGAGGCAGATCGGACATTGTATGCCTGAGTTACAACAACTTCCTGTTTCGTGGCGTTAATCACATACTTTAGCACTTAGCCAAGTGTTGCATGATTAAACGTGTTTCTAGCATTTTTGGTACTTCATGGCATATACAAATATGTTTCTGGGAGTGAATTACAGTGCAAAGCATGCCATTTCCTGTTGCCAGCAGGTGGCGCTATGACTAACTGAATATTGGTATATAGATGTCTTTAGCCCAGGACTCTTATCACACATGTGAAGTTTGGGGCAGATCGGACACTGTATGCCTGAGTTACAGCAGCTTCCTCTTTCATGGCAAAACATCAGACTTTGTCAGGCCGCCACAGACACGCCCTTCAACGAAAACTCAAGATCTTTGAAATTTAACATCGCTAAGACCTTAAGATTAGACAAACCAAATATGATGTTGATCTGGTTAAATCTCAATGAGGAGTTAATCACAGTGTAAAACATGTCATTTCCTGTTGCCCACAGGTGGCGCTATGATTGTAACTGAATATTGTCATGTAGACGTCTTCAGGCCAGGACTCTAATAAAACATGTGAAGTTTGGGGCAGATCGGACACTGTATGCCCGAGTTACAACAACTTCCTGTTTCATGTGAAACATCGAACTTCATCAGGCCGCCACAGACACGCCCTTCAGTGAAAACTCAAGATTTTCGCAATTTAACGTCTCAAAGGCCTTTAGATTAGACTGACCAAATATGAGTTTGTTAAAGTACAACGTCTGGAAATTTTACAAATTTCAAATTACAAATTACAAATTTTACAAAGTTAATTCAAAATATCTGACTTCCTGTTGGTTTTCAGATTTTGCTGAAAACCAAACCAATTCTGAAACCCATATCAGACATAAATTTTCACCATTTCTGACGCGTGCAAAGTTTCATGAGTTTTCGAGCATGTTTAGGCCCTCAAAAATGCAATTCATTTCGGAGAAGAAGAATAATTGGCCGAGCAATTACAATAGGGTCCTCACAACATCGGTGCTCGGGCCCTAAAAACACAATTTATTGATATGATATGATATGATATGATATGATATAATACTTTATTGTCAGAGCATGTCTGAAATTTTTCTTGCATAACAGTATATTTCTATGTTTGCAACAATCATCTCTTACACAACATCACTTAATCCACACACTCAAAAAAAAACAAAAAAAAAAAAAACCACATTTACAATACTCTTGATTTACGATTAAGTGTCTTATTTAGCTCAAGGATCGCCTGATGCACAAACGAGTGTTTCAGTTTCAGTTTTTTGAATCTTGCAATTCTGTACCTGCGATTTGATGGTAATAATTCAAACTCATTATGCAGGACATGATTAGGATCAGAAATTATATTATTAGCCAGTCTTAACAAATTATTATAATAAGTTGAGTCATATAGCTTCTCTAGAGGCTGGCCAACAATCCTTGAGCAGATTTTTAATTGATTAAACAACTGTGTTTTTAGCTTAACAGACAGACTTTTATACCAAATAGAGTTGCAATATTGCAGTACACTCATTATCACAGACATAAAGAACAAAAGAAGAATCTGTTTGCTTACGCCGAAAGACCTAAGACAACGAAGAAAATAGATTCTCTGCTTTGTTCTTTTACAGAGAGCGTCAATATGATCTTTCCATGATAACATCTCATCAATCATCACACCTAAATACTTATACGTATTGACCCGCGTTCTGTTTTCTATCATGCGCCGTGCACGTCTGTGATGACGTAAGATGAACGCAAATGCACCAGGGTTCGATAGAATCAATTTGAGTGTGAAACCAGACCAACGCTGCGGGGGGCACCGGGAACAATCGCGCCCGGGCTCGGACCGCGGCAAACGAGCCCAGTGTAAAAACCCCATAAGGGTGTACTCACACTAGGCGATCTGAACCGTGTCCAAGCGCGTTTGACCCCCAAAGCCCGGTTCGTTTGACAAGTGTGATCGCTCCGTTCCGTGCCCGAGCGCGGTTCATTTAGCCGGCCCTGGCCCGCTTGGAAGAGGTGGGCCAGAGCGCGGTTCGGATGGGCTCGAATGCGGTTCGCATGCAAGTGTGAGCGCTAACCGTGCCAGAGCACGGAACAGTTACTCCTTTTGTGTGCGCTACTGTCATCATTATGACGGCAAACATGTTTATTACTACTTTGATAGTACACTTATCAATTCATGTAATTAATTCGCAGCAACCGTGCCTAGTGCAAGTACACCCAAAGTCATTTGAAGCCATTACATAGCTTCATGTGAGGGACAGAAGAATATATGTACATCATTAAATTTAAGTTCACGGAAACTCGTGAATTCCCTCCGCTGCAGCTGTTAATCATTCTCTGTTCAGCACTCAAACATCGCGTCGCGTTCGGTAACGACAGTCAGCATGGTAAAACTCTCCAATATGATATATTCCCATTATAGTACTTGATATGTAGATAAAGGGCTGTGGATTTGCATAAAATGACTTTATCTTGCTGGAGTTTATTGCTGTTTCTGAACGATGTCATCATACTGGCTACAAGGTGTCTGTTAGATCGCACAACACAAGGACTATGAATTGGCGTCACATGCACAATAACTGGAATTTAAAAGTGAGAAGAAACATATGATTAATAAACTGTTAGATGCAGATATACACAGGGATTCTCTTTGTGCCGTGAACTTTTCAGTGCTCAGCTCAACTGCGTGCTGTGACTCCATATTGCTTTAAGCACATCATTCTGCACCCGCGATGCGCATAAGCGGTTTGTGCTGCTGTTTTAAAGCGTTTCATATTATCATGGTTTTACACACTGAAAGATTGTTAATATCCTATTTTGTTCTGTCGTATCTATCATATCTTGTTTCCCCATTAAAAAGCTGCACAATACATTAAAATAAACGTCTTTTAATCTTAGATTATTATAAATATACACAATTCTTTACATTCATATATAAATATAAATATAGTTTTTTTCATTTGATAAGAATACAAATAGTAATTTTTAACTTTTTATTAACATTTAGATTTTATAAAATTACTGTGCAAAGTTTTTTTTTCAAGAATTAGGCTAGTATACTTTTTGCTGCTGAATTATGTTTGCTGCTGAAATATATAGTCACCTAGATTTTATTTATTTATTTATTGGTCACCTTAAACTTAAACTTTCAAACAGAAAACTTTTAAAACTACTTCAAACTTTCTGGACCGGCTTTTTCAAGTCAACTTAAAGTTTGTCTCGACGAACTTTTTAATCTAGTTTATTTATTGGTCACCTTACATGCCTCTGGACCCCCCTAGAGGGACTGATGTCCATCCACCACAGTCTCACAAAATCCTGTGGGAAACACTGGTTCTTGTCTTTTTTTTTGTCTGATGGGTGTGATTGGGGTGTGACTCGAGCGCACATGAACCTTGTCATGGTACCTTATTTAAACAACGTGCGTTTGTTAGTCGGGCCGCTGCTAAGCTGCTGCTTAGGCAGTTTATCCATGCATTTATTTGCAGTCACGACTGACTAACATTACAGACTACTGATATTTTGATTGTGTTGTCATATTAATTTCTTGATGTAATAAATTATTTTTTGAGCTCATTCTGTCTCTCCTAAATGTCACATCTTTGAGCACGATTATCCTCAGAAAACTTTGACAGATAGAACCTGCTCGTTTGGTTCTTTTCGAGTTGGACATGACAGAAAAGCTTAATTTCTCTGCCTGTAGGTTTAATTCTTTCATTTCAAACCAGGTCTTCAGTTCAGTAACCCATCCAGACAATCTTATTGGCCTGTTTGGTGCTGGTCATCAACCTGGAACTAAAGTTTGATTCAGTTCAATTCTGTGAACCGGTTTAAGCAGTTACCTACTTAAAAGAATGATTTGTTCAAGAATCGAACAGCACTGTTGTAAATTACAGCCTTTCTCTAATGCCTACTTCTAGAGTTTCTCTTGTTTCTTCTTACAGCCTATAAAATATGATGTTTGGTCTGTGGTTCTTGTTACCACAATTAAAACTAATAATAAGTCAGAGTATCATGAGAACCGGAGCTTCTAACGGCAGCTGCAGTGACGCAGTGACTTTATCTATCAGCGTTTGGTTCTGTTATTTAGAAAGCGGAACGTATTCCAAATGTATTCCGCCATATTGTGTGTTGCACTTTCCCCATTAATAGGAAAATATGAGCGAACACACACACACAAAATGGGGACATTACATAGACTACAACTGTTTTTATATCCAGCGTTAACCTAACCCTAATCCACACCCTAACCCGAAAAGAAAACTTTATGCATTTTTACAAAAAAAAAACTTTATTTACTTTATTTTTATACACTTTGTATTGAAAATCAAATGACTTGATTGCTGACATGAAGACATGTACTTTTATTTCTTTTTGTGTATTTTATTAAGTTACTGTCAGTTACTGCAGTACTGCGGTCTGCTAAAGTCAGATATAGCAATCGGAAAGAGCAAAGGTACAGCTATGGAAAGGAAATATAAAGCAACCACAATGGTAAACTGCTTTGCACCACACTGGTGTGAAACTATAAGGCATTCAGTTGTAGTTGTCTGACATTGACATTATTTATTTTTACATTACATTATTACATTTACATTATTATTATTATTATTATTTTCAGAGCAACTCACATTGCATTCAGGGTATACTTTTTATCAGCTAAACCGAACTTTACTTTTTAAGGGAAAAAAAAAATTAAATATGTGTTTTTATATATATATATAGTACTTCCAGAGTATAGTGCTCCAGTGTCCCTTTCATTAATGTTATTCATTGCTCATAGGTGATATTTCAGATTTTTTGAGTTTTGATAATTAAATTTACAGCCATACAAAGATACAACAATTGCTAAAATTTGAATTTTAGGAAGGGCATCAACATAAAGCAAGCTCAAATGAAGGAAGCTCCTCCTCAGCAGTTCTTCACAGTTGACACGCACACACACACATAAAGATACACCATAAGAGCGATCAGACATCCACATCAACAACTTATTTCATTTCAGGTAAAATATTTTATGCATCAGTTAACATCTATAAGTTTTATACGTTTTTGTTGTTGTTGTTAAAATGCCTGTATTTATGTACATACTTTGATATACATCAATCAAAATTATAATTATCATCTTTTGACTTTTGTGATTTATCACACCAATGATAGTTTTAGAGTAAAGAGTTGTTGTTCATCTATTGTTATATTTTGGCACATAAAATAATTTTTTTCCGTTTTTTCATGTTTTGTGATTTGTTTGGACATTAGACTATAAATATACAATCATGCAAAATATTTGTGGACAATGTAAATTATATCCTCTGATTTTTTAGAAGAGAGGAGAAACTCCAAAGGCATCCTTGTCAAAGACACATACATTTATCTTAACTGTTTATCTCAGAAAATCAAATAATTGTGATATGAATATATATTATAGTACATTTTTAGCTGTGCAGTCTTTTTTTTTACTTTTACTTTTTTATACAGTAAGTCACTCTGGACAAGGGCATATTTGCAAATGCTTTAAATATAAATACTGTACATGAAAAGCAAAAAAAACCTTTAGTGAATTGTGAACTGCAGAATTTGAATGCTTAATTACAGGTGAAAACTGCCTAGAATGGAAACCAGCAAGGTCATCTCAACTGACAAAGCTACAGTTGTCATCCAAGTAAATCCACAGGTGACACAAAATACTGTTATGTGTGATGATGGACAGGAGGCCAGAGGAGCATATCACAATACGACTCTCGCAGAATTTTTCACAGCACAACCAAAGGCATTGGGGGTAATGCATTTAATGATGAATTATAATTATGTATGATTTTGAGAAATATTTAGAGATATATCTCATGCTTCTCTTTGATAAAATTAACAGAAAATAAAAAGCTGTTGTCATACGTCCTCAAGTTAATAGATGTGTGCCAGTCGGATTGCCTATAGTGCATAAAACATTAATAGATTCTTTTGTGTGTGTGTGTGTGTGTGTGTGTGTGTGTGTATTCAAACATGCATGATATGCTATTATGGAAAAAACAAAACAAAAAAAAAACACTCATATCTACCCTCTCTAGACTGTCCAAATAATGATTGGAGTGGTGATTTTCTCATTTGGTATTGTACGCACCACAGTCTACGATTACCGAGATATTTCTGTCTATAGTGGAATAACCTACTGGGGATCCCTTGTTGTAAGTTTCATTTAATGGTTTTGCTTTATTCCCTCTCATTTTAATTTCCAGAATGAACTGTGAAATGTCCTTTGTTTCTTTTTCAGTACATCATTGCTGGATCTCTGTCTGTTGCTGCACAGAATAAACTTAATCTGTGTGTGGTACGTACAATGTGCTGGAATCTGTGGGTGATATATCTCTTCTTTTGTCACATTGTTTCTAATGTATACATACACTATTATTCATATTAAGTAATTGTACAATTTAAACGAGGGCTGGGTAAAAAATTTCGATTTCTCGATTTTAATCGATTCTCATTTTTACGAACCGATATCGATTCTTAAATCCCAAGAATCGATTAGTCTAGTCTGTTTTCAGTTGATGAATGAATAGAACATTGTAGCACTCTTCCCATCCAATAAATGGCAATAAGCTTTGTGCTTTGTTACTTTTGATATGAAACAAAGTCTCAGATTTCAAATTCTGTCCATTTTATTACGAAATTAAAAAAATAACCGTTTTGGCGCTGTTTAATGTGGCGTGACAGATGGCTGTAGCCTCAGATCAAGAGAGGCGGCAACGCGAAGCGCGCGTGAACTGATCATCTCCTCCGCTTTAATACCAGTTACAGCGCGAAATAAACATGAATGAATACCCAAAGGTATGTTGAAAGATACAGTACACCTTACTGAAATCCGTATCCTGTCTCATGGAATAGCTCAATCAGTGTTTCAAACGCGAAAGACGTCAATAAAACAGCTTGTAAGCAGTAACGTCACATTTACCTCAGAAAAACCATATTCAGTGACCATAACTCGTTAGTCAGCTATAAAACTGAACTCTAGAGAATAGCATTTTGCTAAATATATGCACCATATTACACATTCGTTATAATTTATAATGTTCTTCAATATTTAATGCTTTGAATAAATCCGTCAAGTTTTTATAAAAGCCACCATTTAAATAATGTATTTCAAAAAACGAATTGGAGTAGAAATATAATTACATAATTGTAAAGTTAGTATTTTAACTTTATTATTATAAAAACTTCCTTAACTTTCATTAATTTAAGTGTTTGTATACAAATTAGTTAATTTTAACCTTCAATATTATAGTAATGTAGAACTGATTCCCATGTATAGTTTACAGCATTAGTTGAGAGATTTTTTTTCTTTGAGAAAATTTGCCATGTACAGTTTCTTATATATATATATACAAAATAATTGATACTGAATCGAATCGAATTTAATCGAAATCGAATCGAATTGCAAGCTTGTGAATCGAAATCGAATTGAATTTTGAAATTTGTGTCAATACCCAGCCCTAATTTAAACCATTATAAGCTGTCAAAAATATAGCAGCAGTTAAGATATCAACATCTGTTAGCAGCAAAGCATTTAAATCACGATAAAAGGACCGGGAAAACATGGACCTTTAATTAGAAGCTGCTTCAGATGCACAACTGCCTAATTTGTCTGATATTCAGCAGTTATAAGTTTCCCTTTCAGCCATATGTTCTTCGAGTAAAGACCATGTAGTTGAGATTTTATTTTCATCCCTAAACACCAAGTAACTCCTAGGAATTTGATCACCATACATTATGGGACCAGTAAAAAATCAATCAATCAATCAATCAACATTTCTTCTACAGCCACAGTACTTTGTATGATAAACTCTCTTTTCCACATGGTCTGAATTTTGCTCATATCAGCTTTCTTAGAAAAATGAGACATTCATTCTTTTACCTCTGACAGATCAAGACATCTTACACATTATCAATTTATAGTTAAAAACTAAGTTCAGGACATTTTATAAGTGTACACCATTACTATTACTGTCACCTTTTACATGTCAGTTCTTCCTGTAGGTGAAAGCCTCTCTTATAATGAATGTGATCAGTGCCATAACTGCGGGGATAGCCATTATTCTGATGTCCATTGAGTTAAATATCCACACAGAGGACTATCAAAGATGCAACAATGACTACGATCGTGACTACAGTTATGCCAATAATATGTGTTTAATAAAGGTACTAAATGTACAAAATGTGCAATACAAAATTATTTAATTTTTTTTTTTTTTTTTACTTTAATTGCTGTTTTATTAACTTAAAGTTCACCCAAAAATTTCAATTATGTCATAATTAAAATAATTTTTTTACAAATAAAGACTGCTGGTCGCTCTTTTCCATACAGTTACAAAAACTAGGGACTTGAGATTTCATGCTTCAAAATACTGCAAAGACACCATAGAAGTATCATAAAAATGGCAAAGTAGCCCTTGCGACTTGTGTGCTATGTTCCAAGTGTTCAAATATGATGCCTCAGTATGATGCAATATAATATTTAGAAACTCACTCAATATAATTGATGGGATATTATTTGTGAAACTACTTTCCAATGATCATGTTGAATAATTTTTAGAGAACTGATCTTGGGATCCTTGGAATATTGCTGGTGTTCTCCATCCTTCAGTTCA
This sequence comes from Mylopharyngodon piceus, assembly GCA_039654765.1. Lineage (NCBI taxonomy): Eukaryota > Metazoa > Chordata > Actinopteri > Cypriniformes > Xenocyprididae > Mylopharyngodon > Mylopharyngodon piceus. The sequence goes on from CM077443.1 coordinate 17,931,868, forward strand.
TCATCTCCATCTGTATCTCAGGATTTGCCTGCAAAGCCACCCGCAACAGAGACTCTACAGTGGTCAATGTGGCATTAAACCAGGTAAATGATTTACAACATGCTTCATTGTAAACTACATCCTTTTTTCTACTGCTAAATTGTTGAAGTTGGTGACAGTGGGATTTTCACTTCGTTATTTATCATAATATACCCTATAAAACATCTTTATGGTGTGTGGATCTTATTAGTCTCTTTGTGTACTAACTTGTCTGTTACTTCCCAGGGATACTGAGTCACAGTGAGGAGATCCTACAATCCAAACTTTACAAGTTATATCTTATATTTTTGCTTCCACGCAAGCTTTTGACTTTATTATTATTTTTCAACATTCAAATGACTTGTGTAATGTTTGTTGGCACAAAGATACTTTGTGTCTCTGTTGTGTTTTTGTTTTTTGTTTTAACCTAAAATAAAAAAAAATGAAAAAAATAAAATTACATCAAAGACATACAATTTAATTTTATTGGCCTGGTTTTACAGACAGGGCTTAGATTAAGCCAGGATTAAACCTCAGTTCAATTAGTACATTTAAGTAGCTTTTATAAACGTGCCTTAGAAAAAAGCATTACTGGTGTGCATCTTCAGACAAAACAATGGCACTGACTTATTTTAAGATATGTCAGTGCAAGTTGCTTTCAGTTAAAACAGCTCAAACATGCATTTTAGTCTAGGACTAGCTTAAGCCTTGTCTGTGAAACCGAGGGATTGTCTAACCAAGTTAAACCCAGTTTTGAATGAAACCTTATTATAAAGTGTTACCTAATTATTGTACTGTACTTCTCCAGAACAGCTCACATTGCATTCAGGGTTTACAGCTGATCAGTTCATTCAAAGCCATATTCACGAGTTCGCCTGCCCATTCAGTATTAATGGCTAATGGTAAACAAACTTGGCTTGCTGTCCTCAAAGGAGGCTCAAACCCGAGGCTTGGCTCGAGCTTCGAGCTAATCCCTCCTATAACAGTATTGTGCAGAGGGAGAACAAGAGAAATAGAGGAGGGATGCTGGACGAATTGTTGCTGGGATGACGCAGGGACTGCTGCTTATATACGCTCGGAATGATGATCGACAGGACTGAATGTTTAGGCTCCTCCTGAACTTATGTTTGGAACAAATAATAATAATAATTTATACATTTTTAAAAAAAAAATAAAAAAAAACTTTTCTTCATTTATTTTATGATAAATGAGTGTCTATTAACCACAGGATTGTGTTTTTTTTTTTTTTTTTAACTCGGACATTTAATCACAGATATTTTTGTCCTCAATCGATGGCCATAATTTATGCCTTCTTGCAGTTTTTTATTTATACGTAAAGCCATTTGAATTTTAGGAGGAAGGTGTCAACATAAACCTATAGTATAAGTATACTGTAAAACAAGCTCCTCCTCAGCGGTTCTTCATAGTCCACAAACACAAAGATACACCATAAGAGTGATCAGACCTCCACATGAACAACTCATTTCATTGCAGATAAAATATTTTATGCACAGTATTAAATCTATAAGTTTTTATTATAATGTCCGTATTTCTGTCATGACAACTTTAGGAGAATTTGGCATGATAATGAGTATGACAATATTAAAGAATTAGTTTACTTCAGAATTAAAATTTCCTGATAATTTACTCACCCCCATGTCATCCAAGATATTTATGTCTTTCTTTCTTCAGTCGAAAAGAAATTATGGTTTTTGAGGACAACATTCCAGGATTTTTCTCCATATAGTGGACTTCAACAGCTACCAATGGGTTGAAGGTCCAAATTGCAGTTTCAGTGGAGCTTCAAAGGGCTGTACACGATCCCAGCCGAGGAATAAGGTTCTAATCTAGTGAAACGATCAGTCATTTTCTAAAAAAACATAAAAATTCCATACTTTTTAACCACAAATGCTCATCTTGCACTGCTCTGCGATGCAACACGCATTATGTAATCACGTTGGAAAGGTCATGCGTGACTAACACCTTGTGTTCGCCGTGTCTTCCAGACGCGAGCAGTGTGACACATCAAAAGACAATAGAACCCATTATAATCCGTGATATTGTCTACACTGGATGCGGCGCGGTGCAACGCGATAAAAGTCACGTCTGGTGTACACGGTGTTAGGCGGAAGTACCGTGGTAGGGGGAAAAACTCCATCCCTGCATCCCAATGTGCATACTATCCACCCTATCCGCCCTAAATAGTATTGCATATTACTAATGTCACATACTATTTGGATAGTATGCACATTGAAACCAAGCGCATCTCATTTTCTCCTCCAACTTCAAAATCATCCGACATCGTTGTTTTACTTTTTTTTTTTTTTTTTGGTAAAGACCGTTTGACTTAGTCTTTGCACGTTCGCTTTGTAAACACTTGTTTGGTACTTCCACCTACGTCACGCATGACCTTTCCAACGTGATTACGTAATGCGTGGCGCATTGCAGAGCAGTGCAAGTCAAGCGTTTGTAGTTAAAAAGTATGGAATTTTTATGTTTTTTTTAGAAAATGACTGATCGTTTCACTAGATTAGACCCTTATTCCTTGGCTGGGATCATGTAGAGCCCTTTGAAGCTGCACTGAAACTGCAATTTGGACCTTCAACCTGTTGGTAGCCGTTGAAGTCCACTATAAATCCTGGAATGTTTTCCTCAAAAATCTTAATTTCTAATATATATTGAGACATGTCATGAATAGAACAGACGTGGTTTTGAAAGTTTGCAATTGTCAAATTTTGCAATTGTCAATTTTGATTTCATGGTGACTTTAAATGAAATATTTAATAACAGAATTTTCTGCATGCCATTCCATAAAATTTTTACACAGCACTTTTATTTATAGACACTTTTTTTTTTTTTTTAGTAAATAATGATCTACAATGCTTGTCCTCCCGTAGCTCTATTGCAACACAACAAATCGAATCAGACTCTGAGTGAATGCAGTGCATTTGGACAGTAGGATTATCAAATTCAGACGTAGTAGCCTAATTTGTTCCTCAAAGGTTTCTGGGTGACCAAAGAGTAACTAAAATATAATTAATTTGCAATATTTAAAACTTAATTATATCCATTTTATTTGCTTATTTTCTCAGGTATTGTAAAATGTCTAAAAGATTAATCTAGATTAGAGATTAAATACAGTACAATATAAATACTTACAGTAAAATATTCTCTTTCAGGAAATATCCTAAGTGCAGCCATTCTTCTCCTCTTTCCCCTTATTCCTATTTATCTAAACCCATCCTAGAGGGTAGAATATTTGTACCAATGCTTTAGTGAGAGTATCTAGACTAGAGTATTCCTAGTGCAGCAGTCAAGGGCCCAGAATTGCATATAATTGAAATAGTGAGATGATCTTAAATATCGATTGGACTGAAGAGTCTTCCTCTACTTCATGCATTTATCCTTTGTTATCACTCCCTCTGCCCACTTCCGCTCTCAAGGAGGATGAAGTAAGAAGAATATCCTGTGCCCCTTGTGAAATAAGTATCTTGTAGGAAAGTGATTCCCTTCTCTTTACTGTAACTGGAATGGGAAAAAGGGGGAGACCCACAGCCTATACCACGAGACAGATTTTATTCTCTCATTTTTTAAATTTCTTAGTAATTTCTGAACACAGTATTATAAACACAGCCTAAGATCATGTTTTTAAAGAGTAAAATGGTGGAAGCTGCTAGGATCCAAATTGTGATAAATTGTGTACTATCTGAAATATATTCATAAATTAGCCACTTTTCTGGTGGACCAGATTGATAGACAGTAAGAAGGAAAAAGGTCAATCAATATGTCAAACATGAATGTGAGAAGAGTTAATGACCAAAATAATAATAAAAATTAAAGCTGCAAGCATCAGGGTTCAAGCATTTAAGGCCTTTAAGCACATATGCGTAAAAATATATTAAGTTTTACTTAGCAAGCATGTAACAATTTAAATCATAGAAGGAACAGACCATTTACAGCCAATATAGGCAATTTACTATAGGAAATATTTCCTGTTTTTTTAAAGGTTTTTAACAGTTATAGCACCATCTATGGTCCGATCTCCACCACTTTTTTTTGGTGTCTTCAGAGTGTATCCATACATATGTGTGGTGAAAATATCACATTTCGTTTTTAAGTTATAGACATATATATTTAAGAGCATAAAAAATGCCCCATGAGTGACTTTGATTGGATTTTTTTTGCCACTTCCTATCAAAATTTTGACATTTGGGCTGAATCATTTAGTTAACAAGCTATGGTTCCGTGTTTCCTATGGTGGTTTCGTCTCGATTGGACTAATGGTTTCGAAGATATTCACAAAAGTTTTTTAAGCACTAAATCACAACGTTGCACAAACCATAAGGCGAAACCTAGCATGTTTTGTATCGTTGGACTCGGCAAGGATTCAGGAGTTGAAGGACGTGACTCCCATGAAAATAAGTCGAGCACACCCAAAGTTATATACATTTTCATCCAAAACAGGCAATTTACCATTGAAAATATATGGTTTTTAAAGCTTTTTAACAGTTATAGCGCCACCTATGGTCAGATCTCCATAAAAGTTAGAGTCATATGCTGCATGTGCTCACTTAATTTTCGTTTAGGATTTATTGGCTTTTGAGTATATTTTGCCACGCCCATTTTGTAAATGACCCTGTTATAGCTATCCAAAGGGTAAAATTAAACTTTTTTGATAATTATTGATCAGGAGAGTCCAGAGAATTGTACAGCACTGGTTTGGTTCTGATCGGGCGAAAAACTAGGACTAGTTCGCAAAAGTAGGTTTTTCACATAATCACGAATATTTAATGAACGATTTGATTGACAGCAATGGTTCTTGAGGCAAAGTTGTTCAGTATGAGGAGATCTATCAAATGACATGAATATTGTGTGTATGTGTGAAACACCACATGATTACAGAGCCGTTAAACTTGTTAGCACCAACTAGTGGCCGATTTCTTTCAAAATTCTTACAGACCTCTAGGACCATGGGTCAATCATGCACACTGAGTTTCGTTCCGTTCGGCCTCCGTTAACCTTGTCTAATAGGTGCTCAAATTTCATTGGCCAATGGCGGCCATGTTTTTGAGATACGCCAATGTCCTCATATGGCATCTTTACACAGCAAAGGCGGTACAGAAACCAAATTTGAAGCAGCATAAAACCACGAAAATGTGCATTTACACAGACTGTTTAATACTGCTCTGAAGCGGCATAAATGCATTTACACAGGAATTGAAATTGTGGGAAGCAATGCTTTGAACATAAGTATTTTAAAATTATAGTTTTAACAAAGTGTTACAAATTTTAGTGTTTAATTTAAAAAATAATGAAATAATAGTCTGTAAAACAATAAATAAATCAAAATAATTTTCTGAGCATTATAGCACGCTTTGATGTTTGACATAATTCTTTGGTACTGATAGTTATTTTTTATTTTTTTTTTTTAAATAAAATTGTTCCAGCTGGAACAAACACTACAAAGAAATTTTAAAATATATCAGTGGGTACATCACCACAGGATTAAAAGCGGGCGAAAGTTTTTTTTCAAAGAGCCAGAAAGTCACTAGCACAACAAACGGACAAACTCTTTTACTTCACTGTCTCTTGTTGGTATACATTTTTTAATTTGCCTAAAACAATATGAAGCGAGGTCTGTGTTTTGTCTCCCGCTTTTGATTCTCGCGCCGTCTGAGCTGACAAGTGTGCTTTTGGTTGTCATGACAATGATGTAGTTTAGTGCGGCACAAGCTCGCGTTCATTTACACTGAACCAAAACAGTATCAGAGTCGCCTTTGATACTAGGGGCTGAGGTGGGTCAGACCCGGTGTATTTTAGGTCTGCTTTTATGCGGCATTGCGTCTTTACACAGAATTTTGATCAGGTACAGACCAGGCTTAACTCGGCTGTGTAAAGATGCCTATAGACTCTCATGACCCCTTGGACCAAGACACTGCATGCCAAATTTCAAGTCAATCGGACTAACGGTTGAATAGTTATAGCTGTTTCTGTGTTTTGTTCATGTTATAACACCACCAAGTGTCCAATCGACATGTTTTTTTTTTTTTACTGCGACCAAAGACCGAGCCCATACACATGTGTACCGAGTTTGGTGAAAATATCTCATTTCGTTCAAGAGTTATAGCCATTTTAGTAAAAGTGGCTCCGCCCATTTCGAAGGTTTTGGCGCACCTTAGCAACCGTGAATTGAAATTTCAAAGTTTTTTTTTTTTTAATAACTTTTGATATTCAGACTCCAAAGAATCTTTCTGCACTGGTTTGGTTCCGACTGGGGACGCAAAAGTAGGTTTTGGACAAAATTCAAAATGGCAGAAAATTTTTCCAGGCGGAAATGTAATCAGAGATATACGTCTTGAGCCAAGGACTACAATGATAAGACACGAGTCTACGACAAACGGTCTAGGAGTTATGAGCAGTTTTGCATTTTTGGTCGCTGTAGCGCCACCTATTGGCCAACTGGGGTCATCTCTTGTGAGGTTCTCCCCAAATTGAGGACTATCATCTGGCCAAGTTTGAAATCTCTAGCATGTACGGTTTGGTCTGCACAATCAGTTTTACAGCGGAAGAAAAATAATAAAAATCCTTACAATTACAATAGGATTTCAGCACTTCGTGCTTGAACCCCTAAAAATCTGCTATCAATGAGGAGGGGTCATTTGGCATTTAAAATAATCCGCATGCATGATTATTTTGCTTTGAACAGCTTTTCCCAGATAGCATGGTGACACTGATACAATGTCGAGTTTTGATCCAAACCATCATTTTGGTTGAGATTGACATTTCAATGTTTAAAGTGGGTTTGGATCAGCATTGAAATTTTGATAAAAGCTGACAGCAGACATGGGTGGAGACAGTGATATTGAACTAACAGTGATTTGTAGTTGATGAGCACAAGATCATGCAGGTATATATCACTGCAGAACACAAGTGAGTGTTTCCCAATCAGTGGGGCATTGGGCATTTTCAACTGCTTTACACGATTTGCTCTAATCCACCACTGGTTTAGGGGTGGGTCTTCATGATTTTAGCAAGTCTGTTGAAAAATGGTTGAAAAACATCTAATTATCCACTTATAGGTTAACAAACATTTTGGTTTTGCATGTGCACTTCTCAGTAGTCTAATGCTGGGTACACACCACAAGATAATCGGGCTGATTTTGGGCCGATTTCTCCCTTCTGACAATTATCTTGATGGTTCTACAGATTATTTTATCAGATTTTCCTGTGGTGTGAGGTGTGTTAAGAGTGACTGAATCTGCTCGGAAGAACGTCAGAGGCGCCCAGATCGCGAATCGATCAGAAATCCTGATATGTGGGGGGAAACCAACAATAACCAACTGCAGAACCGCAGAACCATACGTCATGACAGTCTGAGGACGACAGCGCCAGACTAACAGCCTGAGGCCGGAAGTGGGCGGAGTAACAGTCTCACGCCGGATGTGGGCGGAGTTAGCGACAAACAAACAAACAATGGCGGAAGAAGAGAACACGGTAAAAAAGTTTCTTTGTGTTGTGTTTTTAATCGATCACGTTTATTTGTTGTGTATTTAATCTATCGTTAACACTTAACATGACTCAAATATTTTGTAAATGGGCTTCAAAGTCACTTTATCGCGTCTTTTGATATTTTACAAATCGTCTCACGTTGCTTGCGCCCAGGTGAAAAAATACTATAGTAATTTATAGTAAATACTATAGTGTTTTTGAACCATACTATAGTACTATAAGTACTTGAATTAATTTAATGTGGTAATTCTATAGTTGCTGTGATAATATAACAACTATAGTAATATAAACAAATTACTTTACCCAATATTGTACTAAGTTACTTTAGGGTATATTATACTACAATATACACTACAGTTTACTGTAGTAAAAACTAAAGTATACTACAGTATTTACAACAGTTTATCAGTTCACTATAGTTAATACTACAGTATTCTGTAGCATTCATTAACAAAGTGTTGTAAATACTATGATATATACAGTATACTACAATTCACTATAGTATTTTTTTCACCTGGTTGGTTATATATTTATGGTTTGTGATTTTACTTTGTTGTTGGTGCTGTACTTTATTTCACTGGTTACATTTTACAATACTGACCAATGTTTTTGTGGATTTTTAGATGCATATTAGTATTGGGAGATGCTCCGCTTTACTTCATTTACAGCGATGCAAGATGTGCTGCAACAATTTCCACTGCCCAGTGTTTTTAAACTGACCAGACGGCACAAGTTGAATGCACACCTTCAAATTCACTTCAAAAAGGCTGTTGTCCATGGAGGAATGAATGTTTCTTTTGTATTCTGAATTTAAAATGTTGTTTTTGCAATGCAGTAAGTAGTAATTTTTACTTTAGAACAACAAAACTTGTCTCTTTTATGCAATTTTTATGGTTGTATATTTAAGTTTTTCTGTTTTGATTTTGCAATGCAGTAAACTGACAAGCAGAATCACCCCAGGACAGTGGAAGCTGATCAAAAACAAGGTTAGTTTCATAAGACTTTCATAAGCACATAAGCTACTTATACAGATTGTGTGTTGTTATATCTGTCAAATCTTTTCAGGAATAACTTAATAGTATTGTATTGTTTTAGAATGTTCCGTTGACCGGCTCTATTGACTGTGGGATCTTCATGTTAATGGTAAGAAAAAGTTTTTAAAAATGTATGAACTTCTCTATTCATTAGAATGAAAAAAAAATATCAGGGCTTTTCATACTTGAAATAGTTAACCCTGGGTGATTTTAAACCCCAGGTAAACAGAATCCTGGGTCATCTTGATTCACGTTTCACACTGATCATCATTTACCTGAGGTTAACAATTAATTCTGAGTATTCATACGCAGCGTTTCACACTGGACATTACTAAACCCTGGGTTAACGTCCTTATTTGCATATTTGCAGTGTCAGTGTCACTGATTGGATGAACAAAGCACACAGTATGTTTACATAAATGCTCAGGCATTGCACATCCTCATTACATATAGCCAACTTCACTATAAAGTTTATCCTGAATGGACATTTCAGACGATAAAAGAATTAAACAGTATTTTCTGCACTGCAATTGTTGCATTTTCTGTCAGCATTTGTTGTTTTTTTCTTTTTTTTCCAATGCTGAATTTTCTATTTATATACAATGCACAGTGTTTCTGTGACTGTCAAAAGCATGTAAATATACAAGCAATATGTGGAGCATTAAAAGTGGTTTAGGACGACGATAACGCAGGGTTAAGTGCAGCGTGAAGAGCCATGTGAATTGCTTGCCTTTTTTTAAAAAAAATTAAAACTGAACATAATTGATTAATTTCATTAGTAACAGGGTATGATCTATGTCTTCAATATATAAACATGAGAAAAACAGAATGTCAAAACTTTATTATACATGCTGTGCTGCATCCTGACTACAACACAAAGTACTGGTAAATACACTTCCAACATTTCATCCCATTTGTTTGTACCCTTCTCTCATGAAGGAGCCACGGATCACAGAAGACTTCTGCGCCACACTTAAATGGCTGCACAACAACCAAAAGTCTTCAAGCGTTTGGTGGAAGAGCCGTGCTTTCTGATATTGAAAGAGGAAGACCAGGGAAAAGCCCTTCTTCAACTTTCACAGGCTGAAGCGGATGATGACAGACAACTGGCCAAAGAGCCTTTAGTGTTTTGCTTCCAAATTAAGGAGTGTCTGGACAAAAAGAGTCTTGTAATTAATTGCATGTTTATGGAGATTTGATTTTTTTTTTTTTTTTTTTTTTTTTTAAAGATTTAGTTTGTCATCATGTACCTGCTGTTCAATTTACACTCTTTGGTTTGATTTTGTAAATTTTTAGAGCAAAGCACAGCTAGTAGCTATATAATGCTTTTGCTACTTAGGGGGAAAAGTACATTTTACTAAAATTAAATAAATAACTTTTGTGTTTTGTTTTTGGGTTTGATGGATCTGAATTTGCTTAATTCATGCAATCTAGTGTACAACTGTGTAATGTGTATTATATATTATGAAAAACAATGGTTCATTCTGAAATGCTTGAGTAAAATATACATTTTATGACAAATTAATAAATGTTTATAATTTTTAGTGTTTACGCTTTGTGTTCAATTTATATTCAGTTAATCATTTAAGACAGAAAACAAATTGATGAACTTTTAACTTTTAAAATATTTAAAAGGTTACAAGGGGGTTTTAATACATACACATAGGCTATATATATATATATATATATATATATATATATCTCGTAACTTTTATGTTTGTGTGTATATGATTAAGCTATTAACACAATGCGAGTATCTATCTATCTATCTATCTATCTATCTATCTATATCATTTCAATTAGATCGTTTTAATAAAATATTTGACATTAACATGGTTTTAAACTTTAAAAAGCTCCAAATGGAGCAATGCCTACGAAGATAAATTTGCTCCGCCCACTTCCGGCCTCAGGCTGTTAGTCTGGCGCTGTCGTCCTCAGACTGTCATGACGTATGGTTCCGCGGTTCTGCAGTTAGTCCTATCTCGGGGAAACCCGAGGACAAACGTGCGCACGCTCTGGAGATTATCACGTGTAACGAAGCAATATCCAATCAGAAAGCGAGCAGACAGAAGACAGAAGCATAACAAATGCAGCCATGGCGCAGCAAAAAGTTAAATGAATTTGGACAGCAGAGATGGAGGATCAGCTTGTCGATTTGTGGCAACAGCACGGACGTGTCCTATAAAACATACCAAAATCATTCAAAACACTATCAACGCAGTTTCTTCCTGCCAATCGTCCGTCATGTTTATTCTGAAGTCTTGAGAGATTTTGCGAGATTTCCCATGTTCACAGTCGGGACTCTGGTTGCAAATCTGTTCGTGTGTGGTGTGCTGTCTTTGTCACATCACGGCACACTACACACTATAGGAGCAAAATGGTTAAATCTAGGATTTTTTTTTGTCCTCATGTTTGTGGTCTCGCACATTTTGAAAATCTTACAAGTTTTCAAAAATCTTTTAGTGTGTACCCAGCATAACTGATGCTTCCTCATTAGAGAGAAAACACAGGTGCATCCTATACAGAAGTCTTGTGTTGATCCACCTGACATACTTAAATGATTTCTCTAGCACAGTTTCAAACAATGGTGCATCTACACAGATTTCTTGAAGTGCAAGAGACATGAACATGAGCAAGAATGTCACACTTCACACATAGCTCGTGTCTTGCATCCATCAGTGCTTGCAGAGCACATTGCTCCTATAGTAGGAGTAAAGGCAGATGAAGATGGGCAATTAAAAAAAAATGAGAAGCACCCTTCTGATAATGCTGACATTGATTATACATCGAGTTGTTGTCGACAGCATAATCACCTGACCTGGGATTTGATGCTATCCTGTGCCTTATCTCCTGCTCCCTGATTACTGCTTAATCAGGCAATCATTCATATTCCTGAATCTGTATGAAATTCGTGAAATGTAACTGATCTGCAGTTTAGGCTGTTTCCACTGAAACACAATTACAAAAAAATGTCTTGTTTATTGTGAAAGAGACTAACATGGCTATTTTGTGATATTTTGTGATATTTAAAGAGAATTTTTTCTGTTCCAAAAATTCTCTTCCAAATCGTCACAGGTTTCGGATTTTTTTTTTCGAGTATCAGCCTGAGTGACGTCAACGGGGGCGGAATTCCTTGTACGGGCACTTCTCCCGGAAGGGCGCGCGCGCACACGTAGACCAGAGCGAGAGAGCAAAAGCACGCCCATCAACGCGCGTTCGGCTTTACAGAAGTCGTCGGCAGCGCTGCACAGGTCACAGGACTTCACGAAATCAGCAATGTCACCAAAGAAGTGTTTTTTTTTGTTGCGAGGGAAAGATAACCTTGCTTCCCAAAGAACCCAGCGTTGAAGCTGAGAGATTTGTTCTCGCGCATTACATTGATGCGCTTTCGATATTTGTTATTAAAATAACCATAGAAACTGATAGTTACAATCACTTTTTTATTGGTTAAAACGAATGGAGAATATCTCGTGTTTTTCCGAGGCTGCTCGAGCCCTCAGGATCGGCGCTTATGGTTTCATAAACAGGGCCCAGTTCTACACTGGATTTACAGATCGTTTGAAACTGAAAGATGGAGCGGTCACAGCGATAATGATCCCGGTCATGAGTCAGAACCGCAGGTGGTGAGTAAAACTGCTTCAAATGTCTGTTTTGTTGGCAATAGGCACCTAAGTCCATATAATGTTAACAACACGAGCGTAGTGAATTCATAAATTCATTATTCATCATTCATACGCTATATTCATTATAGTGATTCAAAAGTTATCCATGGATAATGCGATGGTGTATTGTGTGTGTTTAAATACAGTTGTTTAGCTGACCATTTATAGCTTGCAGACGATCTCTACACAAAAGCTGCGCGTTCTCGTGACTCTAGCTCCACTTTCAGGATACGCCTCCAGGCGCTCGGCTGTTTTCGGAAATATTCGGTACAGCGTATGTATCTTTTATAAATATGATTAAACTAAAGACTTTTTGGAGATATGAAGGATGCACTACTACTCTATAGGTACTCAAGATTAACATGTGTGTGATTTTTTTTTCCTAGTATGGAAGTCAATGGGGCCCGTCAACTGTCTGGTTACCAACATTCTTTAATATATCTTTTGTGTTCAACTGAAGAAAGAAACTTATACAGGTTTGGAACAATTTGAGGGTGAGTAAATGATGACAGAATTTTCATTTCGGGGTGAACTATCCCTTTAAAGAAATTTTCATAAAAATAAAAAAAAACTTTTATTCTTCAAGATAAACTTGTTCAACATTACATGTGGGTGCAAACGTGATATTGAACCAACATCGCTTCATTATGTTGATTTAATGATATTATCATTGAATTTTTGTCAATCTCAGCATTGTTTCAACAGTAACTTAGGGTGCAAAAGTGATGTTGAAAAAATATCACTTTGTAATGTTGAATCAATAATATTACCATTGATTTGTGGTTAATCTCAACATTGCTTCAACATTAACTGAGGGTGCAAGAGTGATACTGAAGCAACATCACTTTGTAACGTTAATTCAATGCAATTAGCGTTGACGCATCAACATTGACTCAACATTATTTCAGTGATTACATGCTATCTGGGATGTTACCTAAAAACTTTAGTTGGCAATGCTTACATTTTGGAGTTTGCAGCAAACAGTTTTGCTTAATTTTATTGGTTGGTGCAACAGTATTTTAGGAATTTTTTAATAAAATTATTTCAAGTCTTGCCCAATTATAAAATATAAGCTTGTTTAGATTAATCACTTTAAGATCTTGAAATTAAAACAATTAAAAGGTACTGATCATTTACTTCAAATTAGTTGTACATTAAAATGAGTGGAAGAAATAACAGACAAGATTTATTTATTTTCAACAAATGCAACTTAAGGACTGCCATCTGAGAGCCCCCTCTGGTGACAGTCTTCAGTGTGTGCCCTGCAAGGTCATCTTGATTTATTTCCCCATTAGTGTCCTGAAACAAAACAATTAGATACTAAATGTATAGTCATACTGTAAACCCTAATGTTGTCCTTAATAAAGCAATCAGTGAAAAAAGCTGCCAGACACCATTATTTAACATTCATCTAAAAGCAACATTCTAAAATATTTTTTCTTCTCACAAAAGTTTCATTTACCATTCCCCGGCATGCACATTCATGTTTAATAGTGTATATTCAAGATTTAGTGAATTGCCAAAATGCAAAATAAACTTATTTAAAAGAACAGGAACATGTATCTTCAGAATGTGTGATAGAGAAAAACTAAACTTAATTCACACAACATTTACTGTATATGCCCGGTTTCACAGACAAGGCTTAAGCCTTGTGCCAGACAATAATGTTTGAATTGTCTTAACTGAAAGCGACATCTTAAGATATGTCAGTGCCATTGTTTTGTCTGAAGATGCACACCATGCATTTTTTTCTAAGGCATGTTTATAAAAGCTACTTAAATGTCCTAATTAAGGCCTAATCCTGGCTTAATCTGAGCACTGTTTGTGAAACCAAGCCATAGTTACTTAACTTCACCGTGCATAAACATAAAAGGTCTGGCCATCTGAAATGCTCATCCCAAATTCTTAATATTCTTAATTTTAGTAAGTAAAATCTGTTTATTTTAATGAGCCATATTTGCTGAAAACAGGAATATATATATATATATAGGCTTTTATTCACATATAAACATTGATTAGTGAACATAAACAGAAGTAATTGTTTACAATAAACTAACACAAGCTGTCAAAAATATAGCCGCAGATATCAGTATCAGCAAAGTATTTAAATGGTAGGAAAAAAGAATCAAGAAACCTGGACCTCTAATTAGAAGTTGCTTAAGGTACACAACTGACCTTGCCTAACTCATCTAATATTCAAGTTATAAGTTTTAATAACTTGCACATTAATCTCAGACATTCATTCTTTTACAAGGATATGGACTAAAGGGACACCTGACTCATTATCAGTTTACATAGTTAAAAACTGAGTTCAGGCCATTTTATAAGTGTACACCATTACTATTACAATTTCACCTTTCACATTTAAGTTTTTCTTCCTGTAGGTGAAAGCCTTGCTTGTAATGAATGTGATCAGTGCCATGACTGCAGGGGCCGCCATTGTTCTGATGTCCATACAGTTAAAACTCATTTCCAATGAACGTTGCTACTATTACAGTTATGATGACTGTTTCCATTTTAAGGTACTAAAATGTGTTTTGTATAAGTTTTTTTTACATTTACATTTTTAGGTTTTAATTGCCGTTTTATTTTAATAATTTACTCAAAAATTACAATTTTATCATCATTTACTAACTAAAATCTTAAGAAAAACAATAACTTTTCTTGTGAATGAATGACACAGAAAGCGAGCAACGCACTTTCCCTTTGTAATCACAGCAGCTGTCAGTCAGTGCGGCGCAAGATCAATGATTTCAGCACACTTGTAAAAACACACATTTTATTCAATTAATCTAACTAAAGTGCACAAATATTTAATTTTTGAAGCTTTTTTTCACATAAAAGTGTGAAAACTGATGGTCGAATTGAATTTAGCCGAGGAGGAACAATGAGGTAAGTCTTTATGTATTTATTTTTTATGCTGTCTTACATTTGAATAACTAAATTAATGCTATGCCTGACTATAAACTAAGTATTACACTACTGATGCTCAACACACCAGCAAATGACATCTCACCGGAAGTTTTCGAGCTGGCTTATATTATTGTGGAAGTTCTAAAGAGGTGGGAGGTGAGTGTTTGCTTTAGTTGGGTTCTTGACCCTTGGGGGGGGACGTCAAGAGACATCAAGAATCAACATATGAATCTCAACAATGGTGACAATCAGTGAAGCTTTTTTGGGACTTTAGCAGCTTGTTTTATGACGACGTGAGTTGATCTGAGTTTTTTTTTTTTGTCATTGTTGAGATTCATACGCTGATTCTTGATGTCTGTGTGAGTCTGCATGACCTTGATGAAACATTTTCTGCATAATGGTTTAATACAATTGTTTATAGTATCACAGCACTGCAGTAGTATATGTTAAATTATGACTAATATTAAACAATTTAGTCAGAAACCAGATTCTGGTATCACCAAATCAGACCACTTTTTGATGACTATACCAACACTTAAAAAGTGACAAACATCATCTGATCTGAATTTTTCTTGTTTTTTTTTTTTGCTATAACAAACATGTATCACAAACACACAGTTAAAGCAGCCAGAGAAATATTAATGTTAAAGAAACAAGGGTCAAGAGCCCAACAAAAGCAAGCACTGACCACCATAATGGTGACTTCAAACTTTATTATTTTATTTAATAAAACATCAACATCTAAACCTCTGTTAATTCTCAATAAGAGCTAAAAATAATGTCTGGATTGTAATAAGTGAAGATGCTGAGATCTTGAGAGATCTGTTAGTGTTTAATGTTCTGTTGGGATTTAAAGTGTCTACCCAGGGCTTAAGGGCATTAAGGGCATAGGTTGAATTTTAAAACATTTTATGTATTTATTTATTATTATTAAATCTACAGTATTCATAGGCAGTATTCATGAAATAATTTATATAACTGTAGTATTGTATTACTGAGCACCAGACCCTCTCTCTCTCTCTCTCACACACACTCACACACACACACACACACACACACACACACTCACACACACACACACACACACACACACACAATCCCTGAGTGCCAAACTACCTGATGCCTTCAGAAGGCACTGAAGTGTTTTCTCAATATAGTCTTATGCTGTGAATGTCAATAGAACCATAAAATACAGAAAAAAACTCAACATAAATTCACAAAAGTAATCAATTTTGTTTGTGTGCTGTAATACATACCTTTAGAATCCATACATTTGCGAGGAACAGACCCAAATTCAAGATTTTTTTATTGATGTTCATCTCCATTCGCAGCAGCAGCGTTTGTTATGAATTCAAATTAAAAAATTGCCGCACCATGAACCGTCACAACACGTTTTAGGGGAGTAATATCAAACCCTCATTAGCTGTGTACCAATTCAGAGGCTGCACTCTGAAGGCCGCATTCGAAGGCCGATTGCATCACAGCAGCGCAATGAAGGCTGTCCCAATTCAAAGGCTCCTACAAATACGTCCTCCAAATGCGTCCATCGTCTCCTGAGCAATGAAGGATATAACAGATGGATCCTTTGCGGCCTTGCCTACCCCAGAATTCATTGGGCCATGGTGAACATATTTAGACAGTTTGTGAACCCTGTTTTGTTTTCAGATAGTTTAATATAACTTTCAAAAAAGTCCAGTACAAGGGTTACTTGTACTTGTACTTAGGGTTACAATGGCAGCTATCACAGTTGCTAGGAAACAAGAACAATCTACTGTAGGCTAGACCATCCCATTTAACAATGCTTGTTCCGACCTTCATGGCCTTCGAAAGCGTGGCCTTTGAAGTCCACGTCCTTCGAAGAATGCAGCCTCTGAATTATGATGCAGCTATTGGCTTTCACCTGCTTCATCGCAGATTGCTGGCATGCCATGTTTTCGGTGGTGTGCGTTTGAATGAGAAGTGCGCGCCTTCATAGATTGGATCGGGATAAGATTTTGAGCAATTAATAACTTCTGCTAGTTCCAAGCTTCGAATCAATTGAACCAATGCTTTGCAAAATGAGTCACTGTTTTGAAGCATTCATGCAAGTTGCAAATGCAATAAAAACTCAGGCCAAACATGCATAAAAACAGCTTTTACAAACCCACTGCAAATGTATATTGAATGTATAATCTATCAAATGTAATTAATCATCTAATACCATTAAATATTAAGTGTCTGTATAATATGTGTTCTTATAAATAAATTATTGTGATCCCACTTGTCAGTCTGTTATGTTTTTCTTTTTTAACTGTAGGCTACATTTTTTTAAGAAATGGTTATGTTAGGTTTAGAGGTAGGAGTAGGATTAGCGGCTCAAAATATCTTTTTAATTCTGTATTGTTACTAAAAGTGCCATTTTCCTAAACATTTCTGTCCATTACATTTTATAAAAAGGTTATGTTTAGGTTTTGGGGTAGGGCTAAGGGATCTAAAGTGTATCTTTAAAATGGTAAATGGGCAATTATACAAATATCTTCATGATATAAAAGATTCGTAATTATTTTACATTTCTTTAGCTGTAAATTTGTAATGTTTGCATTTAAATGTTGTCATTTCGTCCATATTGTATGTTTCAGCAGCTATCAAACATATAAAAATGTACGTTTTGCACCTGTAAATGTTACGTATTAATACCTACATATTAACAACAAGACCAGGCTGTAAAACATCTAGTGAAGACCAGTAAAATATCCTCACTAGTCAGTTGTCATAAAATTTATATAAGTGAGGACATTTGGCCCTCACAAGTATAACTTGTACACACACACACACACACACACACACGCACACGCACTTCCGCCATTGGTAAGTGCTTGTGGTTTGTGGTCAGTTTCTTCCTTTACACCTGTTCTCAGTTTTTCTAACCAATGTTTCAGTAAACAACTGAGTCAATGGTTTTGATACCCCAAAAGTATAGATTTTGATCAAACATGACATAGTCTGTTGCTAACATGCCATATATTTGTTCTGAAAGGGAATCCAATTTGGTCAATGCTGAAAAAAAAGAACAGTACATTTTATTGATGTTGTAAAGTTGAAATATCTCACATTACCCAAAACATCAAAGGTAGCTATAGCAGGCTGAGTATAAGGCAACCACAAATGTGCCATGATAAACTGCCTTTAACCTGATTGGTTTGAAACTAGGACAGTCTGCTGTAGTTGTCTCCACTTGTTGAAGTGATTGACATCAAGGTAGACATATTATCAGTTCCCACGCCCAGGGAAATGCCCAGGGAACACACAATCTTAAAATGGATAGTGCCATGCTACACTGTTTGAGCCACAGCAGTGCTAGATTTCTGTTCAGTTCAGATCTAGGAACCTTTCCTTAGAGCTTTGTCCCTTTTTGTTTAATGCAACATGGTGTATTACATAATATTTTTATCACTGTTTTTGATAAAATTATGAATGTGTGATGAGTCTACTGTGGACAGTGCCTAAGAGTATCCAACATGACAGAGGAAATAATTACTTATTTTGTAACTAGAGTTGTCAACTGATGAAACCAATTATTTAATGGATTTAGTCTTTAAATAAATTATTTATAAATAATTAATTATAATAATATATTATTAATATATAATAAGTTTAAATGTGTGTCTTTTGAACACAGACACATGTGCTGGTGCTGGTTTGTTCAATGAATTTAAATCAAGAAAAAAAATTAAGTTATTAATAACTTTTATTAAGTTGGCTCAACAAAACATGATTTGTTTAAATGAATTTGTTTCATTCTTTTTGTACCAACCTAAACTAATTACTTGGAAATGTTTTCCTTAATTAAAGTTAATTGAACTACCTAATATTTTGAGTGCTGTTTCTTTCATCATTATATGCAATGTATAGAATGAACAAACAAGAAAAGGCTGGTATCAGCACTGACGTTAGTATCGTTATTACTTAATGAGTGAAGCAACTAAACTCACACCACAACTATCATGCAGCTTCCCACAGCATATGCACAAGCCCTACTCTTTAGCGCAATGGTAACTACAGAATTCAAAAACATTACAGACACTCTTCTAAATGTCAAACATAACTGAACATTAAACAGTAAACTAGTATTTCCCTTTACTGAAAAACATAAAATATCACTCAGGGGGCTTTCATTTTGGGCACTTTTGTTGCAGTCCGAATTTGTGTGCGGCAATTCGCAGTGCCCCCTGTAGCGTTGGTCTGGTTCACACTTATTCTATTAAACCCTGGTGCATTAGCGTTGATCTTACATTATCACAAATCTGCAAAGCGGCGGTGCATGTTAAAAAAACAGAACGTGGGTTGATTTATTGTTTTAGTTTAAAGCTGCAGTCCGTAAGTTTTGCCTCTTTGTCGCCATCTCTGTTTGAAAACTGCAATTGCAGTTATTTGCGCAATTATCATCTTAACGTGGGTTGTGCATCGGCACGGCTCCTCAACGCAGATGAATCTAATGTTTTGAGGAGAATGTGCAATACTGTGGCTGTCAGTCACCACATCGGTGTGGATACTGTACTTCAGAATCACAGATTGTAGTCTTGGAAGTATGACCAAAATAAGAATTTTCACTAGAAAATGTCATCTGAACAAGTAACAAATCTGCCACTTTTGTTCTGACCAACTGAGAAAAAAAAAAAAGTCAAGTCACCTTTATTAATATGGCGCTTTTTACAATGTAGATTGTGTCAAAGCAGCTTTACATTGATAACTGGTACATTATTTGGCTGCACAGCAGCTCTTAAAGAATAGTGTCAATGCAGGCAGATCAAAGCACTGTTGAATATCAAATGTCAAGTGTCCCCAACTAAGCAAGCCAAAGGCGACAGCGGCAAGGAACCCAAACTCTATCAGGTGACATCAGGTGGCAGACAAGTGGCAAATATGTGTTTAAATGGAGAAAAAAACCTTGGGAGAAACCAGGCTTAGTCGGGGGGCCAGTTCTCCTCTGGCCAGTGCTTTGTTACGATTCAGGTTGCTATCGTAAGTCCAATAGGATCACAACATCACACAAGTATTTATTCCAGTTCCATCCAATTGAGGATCGTATTCATCACGCCAGTATGGACGGTTGTTGAGGAACTGTGTCGTGGCTGTCGTGTCGATGAGGCCTTCACAATGGATGATCTAGTTGACTCAATCTCTGCTGATACTTCAGGGCTGCGTTGTGGTCGTGTCAAGGCGCAGGTCCTCCATCTCACCTGGATACGGCCCGGATCCGGTTGACTACGGTGAACCTCGGGATAACCAGAAAGACTAATATTAGCGTAGATGCCATTCTTCTTCTGATGTAACGAGTACATCAGGTGTTATAGGAAGTGTTCCCGGTTCCGGCTGACCTAATTTATGCAGCCTAATAATCCTTTAACGGATTTGAAAATATAAATTGGTAATGTGTTATGTGTATGCCAGGTTAAAGAAATGCGTTTTTAGTCTAGATTTAAACTGACAGGGTGTGTCTGCTTCCCGAACAATGCTAGGAAGATTGTTCCAGAGTTTAGGTGCCAAATAGGAGAAGGATCTACCGCCTGCGGTTGATTTTGATATTCTAGGTATTATCAGCTGGCCTGAATTCTGAGATCGCAATAGACGTGAAGGACTATAATGAATTAGGAGCTCGCTCAGGTACTGGGGAGCTAAACCATTTAGTGCTTTGTAAGTAATTAGCAAGATTTTAAAATCTATACGATGTTTAACAGGAAGCCAATGCAGTGTTGACAGAACTGGGCTAATATGGTCATACTTCCTAGTTCTAGTAAGAACTCTAGCTGCTGCATTTTGTACGAGCTGTAGTTTATTTATCAGGCGAGCAGAACAACCACCCAGTAGAGCGTTACAGTAATCTAGCCTTGAGGTCATGAACGCATGAACTAACTGTTCTGCATTTTTCATTGAGAGCATATGTCGTAGTTTAGATATATTTTTAAGATGGAAGAATGCGGTTTTACAGATGCTAGTAACATGGCCTTCAAATGAAAGATTGGTATCAAAGAGCACACCCAGGTTCCTAACTGACGACGAAGACTTAACAGAGCAGCCATCAAGTGTTAGACAGTATTCTAGGTTATTACGTGAAGAAGTTTTTGGTCCAAAAATTAGAATCTCTGTTTTTTCTGAATTTAGTAGTAGGAAATTACTGGTCATCCAATTTTTTATATCAGCTATGCATTCTGTTAATTTTGGGAATTGGTAAGTTTCGTCAGGGCGCGAAGAAATATAGAGCTGAGTATCATCAGCGTAACAGTGAAAACTAACGCCATGCTTCCTAATGATATCTCCCAAGGGTAGCATGTACAGAGTGAACAGCAATGGTCCTAGTACTGAGCCTTGCGGTACTCCATATTGAACTTGTGATCGATATGACATCTCTTCATTTACTACTACAAACTGATAACGGTCAGATAAGTATGATTTGAACCATGACAATGCAATTCCACTAATGCCAACATAATTTTCGAGTCTATTTAAAAGAATATTGTGATCAATAGTGTCAAATGCAGCACTAAGATCCAGTAACACTAATAGAGAGATACAACCACGATCTGATGATAAGAGCAAATCATTAGTAACTCTAATGAGAGCAGTCTCAGTACTATGGTACGGTCTAAATCCTGACTGGAAATCCTCACAGATACTATTTCTTTCTAAAAAGGAACATAGTTGTGATGATACTACCTTTTCTAGTATTTTTGACAGAAAAGTGAGATTTGAGATCGGCCTGTAATTGACTAATTCTCTAGGATCAAGTTGTGGTTTTTTAATAAGAGGTTTAATAATAGCCAGCTTAAAAGTTTTTGGTACGTGTCCTAGTGATAAAGATGAATTGACGATATTAAGAAGAGGATCTATAACCTCTGGAAGCATTTCTTTCAATAGCTTAGTCGGTATAGGGTCTAACATACATGTTGTTGATTTTGATGATTTAACAAGTTTAGACAATTCTTCCTCTCCTAAAGCAGTAAATGAATTGAATTTTTCCTCAGGGACACTACAATGCACTATCTGACGCGATACTGTAGTAGACGGTTGCATGGTTATAATTTTTTCTCTAATATTATCAATCTTGCAAGTAAAGAAGTTCATAAAGTCATTACTGCTGTGCTCTTTGGAAACATCAGAAGTTGAAGCTTTATTTCTTGTTAATTTAGCCACTGTATCAAATAAATACCTAGGGTTGTGTTTATTTTCTTCTAAAAGTTTTGAAAAATAGGCAGATCTAGCAGATTTTAAGACCTTTCTGTACTCAATCATTCTCTCTCTCCACGAAATGCGAAATACTTCTAGTTTTGTTTTCTTCCAGTTGCGCTCCATTTTTCTGGCTGCTAACTTTAGGGCCCGAGTGTGCTCATTGTACCACGGCATTGGATTAATTTCCTTAATCTTTAAGCGCAAAGGAGCAACTGAGTCTAATGTGCTGGAAAAGACAGAGGCAATAGTTTCTGTTGCAACATCGAGGTCTTCTAAGCTTTCTGGTATGCTAAGGCGATGAAACTGATCAGGAAGA
This sequence comes from Mylopharyngodon piceus, assembly GCA_039654765.1. NCBI lineage: Eukaryota > Metazoa > Chordata > Actinopteri > Cypriniformes > Xenocyprididae > Mylopharyngodon > Mylopharyngodon piceus. Next base: position 17,954,526 of record CM077443.1, read on the forward strand.
TTATTTATAAAGCGATCTTTAGTGGTAGAAGTGATGGTTCTACCATATTTATGGCATGGAGGCAGTTTAGCTGCCTTGACTAAATGTAGTATACACGAGACTAGATAATGATCTGAGATGTCGTCACTCTGCTGCAGAATTTCAACAGCATCAATATCGATTCCATGTGACAATATTAGATCTAAAGTATGATTACGACAATGAGTGGGTCCTGACACGTGTTGTCTAACACCAGTAGAGTTTAGAATATCTGCAAATGCCAATCCTAATGTGTCTTTTTTATTATCTACATGGATATTAAAATCACCAACAACAAGGACTTTATCTGCAGCTAGTACTAACTCCGATAGAAAGTCAGCAAATTCTTTGATAAAGTCTGTATGGTGTCCTGGTGGCCTGTATACAGTAGCCGGCACAAATGTCAACTTACATAATGTTACATAAAGTACCATCACTTCGAAGGAATTATATTTGAAAGACTTTTGACTAATACTGTAAATATTACTATAGATTACAGCAACACCTCCCCCTTTGCCTTTCTGACGGGCATTGTGTCGATAATCATAACCTTGAGGACTAGACTCATTTAAAGTAATGTAATCGTCTGGTTTTAGCCAAGTTTCTGTCAAACACAGCACATCTAGATTATTATCTTTGATAATATCATTAACAATAAGTGATTTTGAAGAAAGGGATCTAATATTTAACAACCCAAGTTTTATCATTTGTTTAGCATTTGGAGTCAGAAGCATCTGAGGTCGCTTCGCGCCATTCGTGTTCCTGGTGTGCTCAACTGTGTGGCCAATGAGCTCTCACGAGCTGAAAGACCTTCTTTCTCAGAGACGGGGCACTCTTTGGCACCCGCGTCCAGACCTCTGGAAACTCCATGTCCCCTGGATGGGACGCAGAGGTTCTAGGTGACTTACCCCCCGAGGTACTTAACACCATCACTTCGGCATGTGCACCGTCTACAAGACGTGCTTACGCCTTGAAGTGGAACCTGTTCGTTGAGTGGTGAACTTCTCGCCGGGAAGACCCCCGAAGATGTTCGATCAGAGTCGTGCTTTCATTCTTGCAGCAAGGGTTGGAGCGTAGGCTGTCCCCCTCCACCCTCAAAGTTCATGTTGCCGCAATTTCCGCATACCACGACCACATCGATGACAAGTCTGTTGGTAAGCACGACCTGGTCGTCAGGTTCCTTAGGGGGGCGAGACGATTAAATCCTCCTCGACCCCCCTCCATACCCTCTTGGGACCTTGCTCTGGTGCTTCGAGCTCTCCAGAATGCTCCCTTTGAGCCCTTGCAGTCAGCAGACTTAAGGATTCTGTCTATGAAGACTTTGCTGCTGGTTGCATTGGCCTCCGTCAAGAGGGTAGGGGACCTGCAGGCATTTTCGGTCGACGAATCGTGCCTAGAGTTTGGGCCGGGCGACAGCCACGTGGTACTGAGACCCCGGCCTGGCTATGTGCCCAAGGTTCCTACCACTCCCTTCAGGGACCAGGTAGTGAGCCTGCAAGCGCTGCCCCCGGAGGAGGCAGACCCAGCCCTGGCTTTGCTCTGTCCAGTTCGCGCCTTGCGACTGTACATAGACAGAACTCAAAGCTTCAGGACCTCAGACCAGCTCTTTGTCTGTTACGGAGGCCAGCAGAAGGGAAAGGCTGTCTCCAAGCAGAGGATGGCCCACTGGATAGTGGACGCCATCGCCTTGGCTTACCAAGCTCAAGGCGTGCCCTGCCCACTCAGGTTGCATGCTCACTCTACGAGAGGTGTTGCATCCTCCTGGGCGCTGGCTCGTGGCGCCTCGCTGACAGACATTTGTAGAGCTGCGGGCTGGGCGACACCTAACACGTTCGCTAGCTTCTATAGCCTTCGTGTCGAGCCGGTCTCCTCCCCTGTTCTCACCTCAGGTCAGAGGCACGGAGAGGCCCCGGCTTAGTGTCGGCTTGCTGCGCTTACATGCGCTTATTACTCCAGAGAGTTCCTACAAGGCAGACCCTGTTGAGTCCTCCGATCTCCCTTCGGCAGCCGACGTGGCGGAGTGTCTGGCGCCAGGCCTATACTCCGTTGTATCCTTGAGAACCGGATTTAGGCTGGGTACCATATGTGTGACCCTACAGGGATCCCATATGTGTAGTTCCACGGTTGCTCCTAAACGAAGCCCGTGTCTTTCCCTCTGGGAGAACCCACCTCTCATCAGGTTGGAGTCACCCCAGTACTTCCATATGTAGTACAGCCCTACGGGGTTAGTCCATATGTACTTCTCCACATAACTCCTTCGGGGAAGGATGTGGCTTCCACAGCGTTCCTTTCCAGTGAAAGGGTACGCTTTCCCAGTGTTATCCAATAGTCTCACTGAATGGGTTTTTTTGGGAACAGCAGTGATCGACACTCTCTGTGTTAGCCCTGTCCCACCGTCCATAGGCAAGGGGGTACAGGAGGCTTGCACAGAGCGCTGGAAGGGGGCAGCCCCTGTGGCGCTTTGGTAGGGATTCCTATTCGTCAGTCTGTCCGACGTACGTCGAATGTGACCGACTGAATGGGAACGTCTCGGTTACAAAGGTAACCCTCGTTCCCTGAAGGAGGGAACGGAGACGTACGTCCCGTCGCCACAGTCGCTGTACCCCGCTGATGCTGCCGCCTATCCGGTTCGGCTCCGAAGCGAAAACCTGAAGATGCAACGCACCTGCTGCTCATTATATACCCGCGCTGCGAGGCGAGCAGCTGCTGCATATGATTGCATGCCAATGTGCATTGGCTCGTTTTAATTACACTCGAAGCAGATTGGCCTCTCTAGCGAGATTCCTATTCGTCGGTCTGTCCGACGTACGTCTCCGTTCCCTCCTTCAGGGAACGAGGGTTACCTTTGTAACCGAGACGTTCTGTTGAAGTAGATTTTTTAAGAGAATGATGCCACTCCACTATAGCAGAGGAATAAAGCAACCTGTTATGACCCATTTGTTGTGTTTGTGGTTCTGGTTGTTTTTTATCTTTTTTTTTTGTAGGTCTGATGGGTGTGATTGGGGTGTGACTTGAGTGCACATGAACCTTGTCATGGTGCCTTATTTACATGCGGTTGTTAGTCGGGCCGTTGCTAAGCTGTTTGCAAGATCTGCGCTTAAGTTTTGGGATTTTGTTTCTTTTAAGCATTCATGAATTTGTCCTGACAACTCCATACTTTTTCCACACATTAATTTGTAAAATGAACTATTAATTTCTTGATGTAATACATTTTTTTTTTTTTTTTTAGCTTATTCTGCTTATTTCGACTCTCCTAAATGTCGCATGTTTGAGCGAGGTTATCCTTAGACAGATAGAACCTGCTCCTTTGGTTCTTTTTGAGTCGGACATGACAGAAAAGTTGAATTTCAACTCTGCCTGTAGGTTTGGTTCGTTCATTTCAAATCAGTTCTTCGGTTCAATAACCCATCTGGACAATCTTATTGGCTCATTCAGTGCTGTGCAAGGAGCGTGTCATCAACCAGGAACTAAAGTTTGATTCAGTTCGATTCTGTGAACTGGCACAATCAGTTAGCCGCTTAAAAGGATGATTTGTTCGAGAATCGAACATCACTGTTGTGGGCTTTCTAAGGCTTTTTACAGCCTATAAAATATGTAGTGTGTATGGTCTGTGGTTCTTGTCAGCACAATTAAAAGTGGTAATGAGTCTCATGTGTACTAACGTATCTTGTCTGTTAATTCCAAGGGATAATTGTGGAAGCATTTTTTATATTTACTAGAAAAATGATCATATTATGCTTCTACATGAGGAAAGGCCCAATGTTTGTCATGTGTTTTCATTTCATGTGGATCAAAGATTGTACAAATCAAATACTTGAGTAAAAGCACAGATACCCTAATAAAATATTACTCCAGTAAAAGTTTTATGTACTCCTTTCCAATTTTACTTGAGTAAAAGTACAAAAGTACTTGATTATTAATATTAAAAGTAAAAAGTACTGATAGATGAATGTTTGTTTTGTAATTTTATATAGCCTACTTATACTTTTAAATTAATTTTATATTATATATTTTATATGATCCTACTGCTCAAAATACCTGAGGGAGGGGGAATTGCTGGGTCTAACATCATTATGAATTATTATGAATTGTCAAGTAGCCAGCACTAGTCAGTAAGGAAGATTAGTGGATGCAGATATATAATATGCAATGTTTGTTGACAAACAATAAAACCAGACGTCACATAGGGCTAAATGCAAAACATTTTAAAACGCTATGCAAACATACTAGTTTTGAAACTGCTACGGCAGCGGGGAAGAATGCAAGTGCAATGATTTGTGTAATTTTACAGTTAGGCTATGTTGTGTGTGTGTGTGTGTGTGTGTGTGTGTGTTTTATTAAATCTCCACCATTGAGAAGGTGATATGAACATGCCCGCATTCAAGCATTACAGCTCACCCTTTTACAGCAGATTTAGTTCACAAACAACTGACAGTTGTGACCTAAAGATGAGTTTTATTTACAATAATCAATCCTAAAATTCAGAATTTGTAACTTAGGCCTACTTTTCGCGCCATCAGTCGCATACGCACTCAATTAGCCCCGACAATCTCCCGGTTCTTGGCTCATTTTTTTTTTTTTTTTTTTCCGTCTGTGTGTCAGATTTGTAAATTCAGTTAACTAGAAACTTGCTATGAACGGATCATTGAATCAGTGAGTTGTTGACTCGGGAACAGCTGGGGTGCTTCTCAATATCCCTCCTCGTTTCCTCGCTCCTCCGTCCTCCATCCTATGACCCGGAAACCGATCAAGCTCAGCCATCTTGTAGGACATTTCAATTCTCTAATTGCACCGCGAGGAAGAGAGGAACGAGGAGTGAGGAAGCTTCCTGAGGAGTCATGAGCGAGGATACACAGGTGTATCCTTTGCGGAAGACTTTCTCGTCGAGAAACCTGATGCACGTATACATTCTCCTCCCCCGTCATCTGTCAACAATAATTTAAATGTATTCTTTACTTTTGCAGTTTAAATAAAATTTACATCTCACATATTTCAACGGAGCATCTTGCGTTATTAATATTTATTAATTTCTTAAATAACCAAACTTTAACAACATGAGGGCAGATCCCTCGAGCGCAGCTGATGACGCTTTGAAGTGACACTCGGGTGAACAAGAACATTCCAATATACAAATTTCTTTCGATTCCTCTGTCCTCGTTTTCTTTTCTCGCATCCTCCCCTCACATCCTACGGGGGTGGAGCTGAGACGCGAGGAAAGGAAGCGAGGAAACGAGGATGCACAAATAAGAAATGAGAAGCACCCCTGCAATCTGACAGACCAATTCGCAAATGAATCATTCGGTGCAATTTGCGAACCGGTTTAACAGGTTCATTGAAAAGAATCAGTTTGTTCTTGAATCGGACACAACTATTGCGTCTCGGAGCACATGATGATTTCTTCAGTTCAAAATAACGTACCATATTATGCTTTGAAATGTAGTGAAGTAAAAGTAAAAGTTTTTCAAAATAAAAATACTCAGTAAAGCCTACTTGAAAAATGTACTTAGTAATATTTCGTTACTGTCCACCAATGGAATGATTATATCCTGGACCTTTTTAACTATGAGGACCAGTAAATATATAAATCATTTAGTATGTTTCATTAGCTGTTCTTCATTATAAACATTTCAGGTTTTACTATCCTCATGAGGATATTTGGTCCCCACAACATAGGTTTTACCTATGGAAGCAGTTCAGTCTCAATAATTCACGCAAAAAAAAAAACAAAAACAAAAAAAAAAAAAAACACAATGCACACATGCATAGCCAATTTCACATGCAAGAAACCAAATTCACGTGCACTAAAAAACATTTTCCGTGCATGAAAAAAAAATATATATATATATTCACAAAATTATTATTCATTAAAATTATATATTCATAAGATACATTTCACAAATGCAAAACACAATTTGTAAATATACAACTGTGCACAAAAACTTTCGAATGTTTAAAATGTACAAGTTTATCCTTGAATGTGAATGTGCAAATCTTCATTCGAGTGTGAATCTCCTTGGATTTGTATGTGTGCCTTTTTGAGAGTGGTACTCTTTAGCCAGTCAGACTTAAGCTTATCAATCAACCAATCATAATCACATGAGGGCGTGCCTACCTGGGTGTTACGTCATCAGCTTCATAGTTCTTTGTGTCATGGCTGAGCAGAGGTATGTTGAAGCAATAGTTTATTAACTGCTATTTAGTCCACGTGTGAACATAAACATTTATTTTAAGTATTGATGGATTCTTATGCTTACTTCATAAATAATTATTCACGTGCATACCATACAACGTTAAGATTTTAGATTCATAAACTCCATAGAAAGCATAACAATGGTTTGACTGATGAGAGATTTGTATATAAATAGACGATTATGAAAATATGTTTTTGGATATTTTTCATGCCGGTGATTAAGTGATGGAAAAATAATTTACTGAGCAGTTGCATGATGTTAATTGCATCTGATCAGTATGCCTTTGTCTGATCAGTATAAAAACTTGTTTACAAGGCAAAGTCATATTAATGTCCTGTAACGACATTGTCCTGTGACATTAAAAACCTTGAGATGACAATACAGCACAGATGTTTAAGATGTTTGTGACTGCTATCTAGATGTCACGCCAAAGGTTTGCAATCCTGAAAAATGCAGGGAAACAATAAGTGTGTAATAATTTAACACTGAATACTGTTGCACAAATGGCAAGTACAGATATCGTCATCACTAAACTATGAGTGCTCATAAAAAATAGGTCTATTCACTATTTAAAGAACAATCTCCATGAGGCCAGTGCTAAGTGGGAGCTTGGGTCTGTATTGGCCACCCAGATGATTGTTTTGCTCACCCAAGATTTGCATGATTGTAACTGAGGGAGCTGTCTGAGGGTCTAAAATACAACAAAACAAGCATAATTTCCTCTTCATTTTTGAAAAAAAATGGGACATCTGATTACCATAGCAGTTGCTTACATCTGTTAATAGTTAATAAACTATTGTTTCAATTGATCTCTAACTTCTTTAACTTGAAATGTGTTCTTGAAATGAACCGATCAAACTGCACATACCTCTGCTCAGCCATGACATGAAAAACTGTGGTCGAAAGCTGATGATGTAACACCCAGGTAGGCACGCCTTCACGTGATTATGATTGATCGATTGATAAGCTTAAACAATAAAGACTACTACTGATCAAGGTGGGAGGAGGGGCGCTGCCAGGGAAGTCTCAAAAATACACACAAATCCGAGGTGATTCACACGCAAATGACAATTTGCACATTCACATTCAAGGATAAACTCGTAAATTTTAAACATTCAAAAGTTTTTGTGCACAGTTGTATATTTACGAATTGTGTTTTGCATTTATGAAATGTATTTTATGAATATAGGCTACTTTTTTTTCATGCACAAGAATTTGGTTTCTTGCATGTGAAGTTGGTGTGCATTGTGTTTTTTGCATGAATTATTAATGAGACTGAGCTGTTTCCACCTGGACCACACACACACACTTTTACTTAAATGGGGACATTTCATAAATCCATAGACTACTACTGTTTTTATATACAGCTTATAAATACATTAACCTAACCCTAACTCACACCCTAACCTGAACAGAAAACAATAAAAGACAACTATATTTTTAAAAACAACAACTTTATTTACTTTATTTTTATACGCTATGGGCCCTATCATACACCCGGCACAATGCAACGGCAAGTGTGACACAAGTGTTTGTTGCTAGTTTCAGCCCAACGCAGTTATTATTTTCACATCTAGCGCCCATGTTGTTTAAATACCAAATGCACTCATGCCCATCTGTTCGCCCATGGGCATGCTGGTCTGAAAACGAGGCGTGCTCAGGCACATTGTTGGCGCGTTGCTATTTTGAGGCAACTGAAACTGACTTTAGACCAGGTCACAATGGCGCAGTATTTTTAATTTTTTTTTTTTGTTATTTAAAGGCATCGTTAGTAATATGCACCTATAGGCGGGTACACAACTCACGTACATTGCTTGTTACACACACAGGGATGCACAGCAGCTCAAAAAACATTTTTAAATATTAAAAATAAAAGGATTCCTTTCCGGAGAAGCGTTCAGTCTTTCCGCTTGCAAATTCTGCCATGTAAATAGCGAATCCGCCATGGTGCAAGTTCAACCCCAAAACACACCCATGACTCATTAAGAGACTAGGCACAACCCTTTTGGACCATGCACTTGGTGCGCCAACCATTTTTTCCATCATTAAACTAGCAAAAGAGGATTCGGGACCCTAAGTGCACCTGGACCATATGCTTAGATCGTTAAAATAGGGCCCTATATGTATTGAAAATCAAATGACTTGATTGCTGACATGAAGACATGCACTTTGACTTTCTTTGTGTTTTTTATTATAGCTATTTACTATTATCAAATAAAGCAATCTCTACAAATGACAAGAGCAAAGCAGAATGGAGAATAGAGCTAGCAGAATGTAAAGGAAATATAAAGCAGCCACAATGGTAAACTGCGTTGCACCTCATTGTTGTGAAACTAGGGCATTCAGCTGTAGTTGTCTGACATCGACATTGCTACAAGGTTGAAAACGTAAAATGCAGAAAGTTTTCTGTGATGGGTAGAGTTAGTGTAAGGGGATAGAATATACAGTTTGTACAATATAAAAACAAACATTATGTCTATGAAGAGTCCCCACAAGGATAGTAAACCAGACATATGTGTGCGTGTGTGTGGTTCAGGTATACCCTATGTTACAAAATGTCCCTACAAAGAAGACAATATCCAAAATCCTTGTCATCGTGGGGACATTTTTGGTTCCCATGAGGAAAACAGCTTATAAATCATACTAAGTGATGTTTTTTGAAAATCTAAAAGTGCAGAATGTTTTCTGTGATGGGTAGGTTTACGGGTAGGGTTAGAGTTAGAGAATAGAATATACAGTTTGTACAGTATAAAATTCATTATCTCTTTATTAAATTCAAAGTTATTTATAGTTAGTAGAATGACTATAGTTGACTATCAAACTAAGGTGTAAGCCTAAGCCATTTGAATTTTTGGAGGAAGGGCATCAACATAATCTTTATAAGTATAAAGCAAGCTCATATGAAGGAAGCTCCTCCTCAGTGGTTCTTCACATGCAGTCACACAAAGATACACCACAAGAGCAATCAGACATCCACATCAACAACTCATTTCATTTCAGGTAAAATATTTTATGCATCAGTTAATATCTATAGTTTATTATTATTATTATTATTATTATTATTATGCCTGTATTTATATACACACTTTGATATACATCAATTAAAAATAATGGTCACACTTTAGGTTAGGGTCCAGTTCTCACTATTAACTAATTAACTATTAACTATGACTTTTGCCTCAAGAAACTCCTAATTACTGCTTATTAACAGTTAGTAAGGTAATTGTTAAGTTTAGGTATTGGGATTAAGGGATGTAGAATATGGTCATGCAGAATAAGGCTTTAATATGTGCTAATAACCAATATCGTAATAATATGTATGCCAATAAGCAACTAGTTAATATTGAGAATTGGGCCCTGTTACCAAAATAATTCTCATCTTTTGATTTTTTTTTTTGATCCTTCACACCAGTTATAGTTTTAGTGTCGTTGCTCATTTATTGTTATACATTGGCTCATAAAATCCAAGTTTTCCATTTTTTTTTTTTACAGAAAATATACAATCATGCAAAATATTTGAACAATGTATATTTTATCCTCTGATCTTTCAGAAGAGAGGAGAAACTCCAATGGCATCCTTTTCAAAATACTATACATTTATCTTGACTGTTTATCTCAGAAAATCAAATGATTATGATATGTTATAGTGACAAAATTTTTAGCTGTGAAGTTCTTTTTTTTACTTTTACTTTTTTATTACAGTGTAAAAAAAACACTGGCAGTATCAAAGTTTTATGAGTCACTAATTAAGTTAGTGAATTAACTAATGCTTTAAATATAAATACTGTACATGAAACGCAGAAAAAACAACCTTAAGTGAGTTGTGAACTGCAGAATTTGAATGCTTATTTACAGGTGAAAACTTAAAATGGAAACCAGCAAGATCATCTCAACTGACAAAGCTACAGTTGTCATCCAAGTAAATCCACAGGTGACACAAGATGCTGTTATGTGTGATGATGGACAGGAGGCCAGAGGAGCATATCACAATACGACTCTCGCAGAATTTTTCAAAGCACAACCAAAGGCACTGGGGGTAATACATTTAATGATGAATTATAATTATGTATGATTTTGAGAAATATTTTTAGTATCTCGTTTTCTTTTGTGATAGAAATGAACAGAAAATAAAATAAAATAAAATAAAATAAAATAAAAACCTGTTGTCATATGTCCAAGTTAATAGATGTATGCTGGTCTGATTGTCTTTAGAGTGCATTAATAAATTGTTTTGTGTTTGTGTGTATCCAAACATGCACGATATGCCATTATGAAAGAAAAAAAAAAAAACACTTGACCCATATCTGCCCTCTCTAGACTGTCCAAATAATGATTGGAGTGGTGATTTTCTTATTTGGTATCATACGCACCATCAATAACCGTGACATTTCGGTCTATAGTGGAATAAACTACTGGGGATCCATAGTTGTAAGTTTCATTTAATGGTTTTGCTTTATTGCCTTTGTTTTTTTAATTTCCAGAATGAACTTTGAAATGCCCTGTGTTTTTTTCAGTACATCATTGCTGGATCTCTGTCTGTTGCTGCGCAGAATAAACTTCACCTGTGTGTGGTATGTATGTACATATAATGTGAGAAATCTGTGGGTGAAAACTCTTCTTTTGTCACATTGTTTCTAGTGTATATGTACAACGTGATCTCATGAGAATACGTGTGTATTTTAACGTAAAGTGTGGTTCTACCACACGTACATTTACTTACGTTTTCATACACACAAAAACGTACAACATTGACGTATTTATAGCACTAAAACATAAAAATACTTGCGTATTAACAGCAAAAAATGTAAGTCATTTACGTATCCAAGTGTGAATATGTATGAATTCTATTAATATTAAAATCGTGGCATTAATGTTTTAAATGTGTTGTAGCCTATTCAATTGTCATATTAATACATGTTTTTAGTCGCATTTATTAAATGCAGTTTACTCATTTACTAAAATAAGAAATAACATTTCTGTTCGTAACTTGTGCTGCAAACTCGTTTCGGAGGATTACATAATGTTAAACAAGACTACAATTTGAAACCTTATGAATAAAATTTCTGTAATTGTTTAACCATTTTGTAATATTTAGTTTGTTTGCTGTGAGACACAGAAGGCGTTTTCTCCTATGCAGCGACTGACAATACAACCATAAGATACACCAAAGCACAACATAAATTCACAAATCACATCCATTTTATTTGTTCGCTGTACTCCAAATCTTTAGAATCCATATGTTTGTAAGGAACAGATCCGAATTCAGCCCTTTATCCATCAATCTTCCCTTCATTCTCAGCACGACCATCACGGTCAAAGCCCGCGCTCGTTATGATTCAAATTTGAAAGTTGCGCCCGCCCTCGAGAACCTTTACGACATGGTTTACGGCACTGATATCGAACGCTCATTGGTTCTCACCTGCTTCGTCACAGATTGCGACAAGACGTGTTTTAGTGGATTGACATTTGAAATGAGTGCGGGCCTTCACGGAGAGAAGCCAGATTCATATTTTTAATGGATTATTAAGTTAAATTCTGCTCTGTACCCCATAAAAAACTATTACCGCCAGAGAGGACTGCGACTGCAACTCATCATCATTTGAACTACTTTTGGTACCACTTTTGACATTTTCACAATGAATGAATTATTGTGATTATGCTTGTTTGTCTGTTATTCTTTTATTTATAACAGTACTTTATAGTTTTAAGAAATGGTTATGGGTAGGTTTAGGGATAGGTGTAGGATTAGGATTAGTGGCTCAAAATATCGTTTTAATGGTTTGTTTGTTTTTTACTAAAATTGTCATTTTCCTACTAGGGCTGCAACAAACAATTATTTTGATAATCGATTAATCTAACGATTATTAGAACGATTAATCGACTAATCGATTATTACACTGATTAATCAGTAGGCTTTGTTCGATTATTCCACTTTAGCAATTAGTTAAAATATTGAGTTATACTGTACTTTAACTAATAAATAAAACAAGGAAATCACTTCAGCTTTTGAAAGTGTATTTTTAATGATTTTCAAGCCAACTGAATAGACCAATCTCCTTCAGGTTTTCTTTCCTCCTCAGAAGTCATCAATAGTCCAACTGTTACAATGACTGGTACTGTGTTTTTAAGTCTGGGAATTGTAATAATAACTTTTTAATAACAGTAAAAATATGAATATGTAATATTGTGCATTTTTGTTTTGGAAAATGCCCCTCTCTAGATTTTACACACATACACACACACTAACTATCGAGTTCATGGTCACTGAATGGCTTTCCTGAGGAAAATGTTACATTTTGTGACATATTTGTTTGCAAGCTGTTTTATTGACGTCTTTCTGTGGTTGAAACTCTGATTAAGTGATTACATTAGAGATGGATTCATTTCAGTAAGTTGTACTGTATCTTTCAACATACTTTTTGATGTTCATTCATGTTTATTTCGCGCTGTAATAGCCAGGCATGAAAACGGGTGAGGGGTGAAAAAGGTAAGAAGGATATTACCCCTCTAGGTGGGTCCGGGGGCATGCTCCCCCGGAAGAAAAATTAAAATATTCCATATTTTAAAGCATCAATCTGATGCATTTTGAGATGCTTTTTTTGCCAACCTGGGGAGAGCTGGAGAAACTTAACTTCAGCCATGAGTCAAAAATTATTATGGCCTCCTTACTAAGTATTATGCAAGCCATTTCATGCCAGCCTGTCACTGGGACTAACATTTACAGTATATGAGGCACAATGTGGTAAGGGCACCACAAATGGCTTAATGCATAACCCCCACAAGAGATGGTGGACATGCTGTAACTTAACTTGTCTACTCTTCCATCATGATTGACAGCCAATACAATGTTATGTAATTCAGATTTTAATACATTTTATTGGCAAAGATAACAATTTACATTACAGTTCGTAATACTCTCAGAACCAGATCTCATTTTTTCTTCTTTGCCTGAACCACCAGTGACTCCATGGGAATCATCCCCACTTGCTATTTGGGGGAAGAACCTAGCGCTATGATTGGTCGAACTCTTCTTCTTTTGCTGTTGCTTGATTTGAGGACTGCTCGTGCACAGAGGCGTCACCAGGTTTTTGCGTAGTTTAGAGTGACAAATCGTACCAGCGTACTTTGAAGTCAAAATGCGTATCCGCTACGCAAATTGCGTACAGGTTGGCAGGTCTGCTTATTGATAGAACGGTGGACCACTTTACCTTCTGCCTTGTCAGTCCCCTCACCTCAAAATCTACCTCCTCAAAAACGGTAGCGTTAGCTAATAATTTTCCACCGGAGCTTTAGCTAGCTGGCTAACGTTGCGTTCTCTCCTGCTGTATTCAATGACTCAATTCATCAAGCTGTAGCTAACGTTAGCTAAGTCTATGTCAACAGAGCTCCTGGGTAACTTAACTTAGATATACCAGAAAATATTAAAATTATTGAAACCATCACTCACCAAATTCAGTCAGGTAAATCGCCGAGGCCAGGCGTGCTTTCAGCTTCTGATGGTGGTCGGCACTGGTGATGCAAGGCCCTTCGCGTTAACATTTCCATGCACTCGCTCTCCCTTCTGGCACGCGCACCTGTTCGCAGTTCACTGAATATGAGGGGACAGCATATGAGGGGGACTTAGTTTTATATCAGAAGTAACCTGATCTGTCTTATCTGTTGGCGTGTTGTCTGTGTCCTCTTTGCTCTGCTATGTATCTTTCACTGCGTGAGAAAATGGACGTGTGGCGTGAGAACAGTGAGTTTGAATGAGAGTTGGTGGCCCTGCATGACAGCATTTTTTTTTTTTTTGTAGTTATGCTAAACGTTATGTTTGTTATGTTTATGCTATGTTAATCTCCCACATTTCACGGGTTTGACTTCGTTTGCACTATGCACTCCAAAGCGCTGTCTTCTTTTATTGGATTGGATCCGGGAGGGCTGCATTACAGTATTGCGCTACAGCGCCCCACTGGTCAAACCGCGTTATTGAAGGCCCTTCAAATAGGTCGTATGAGATCAAGAGACTATTCGACAACAAAAATATTTGTCGACAATTTTTTATTGTCGAAGTTGTCGATAATGTCGACTAATCGTTTCAGCCCCATTTCCTACACATTTCTGTCCATTATGTTTTATTCTTTTAACATTCTGTATAAAATGGGTATGTTTAGGTTCGGGATGGGGTTTAGGGATCTTACATTTGTCTACAAAACGATAAAAGGGAAATTATACATATATCTATTTTTACGTTTTAGTGCCCTAAATACGTCAATAATGTACGTTTTGTGTCTTTGAAAGTTACGTATTGATACCTATGTATTAACAATGAGACCAGGCTGATATGTACACTATTATTCAAATTACTCAAGTAGGCCTAATTGTTGTGCAATTTAAACCATTATAAGCCGTCAAAAATATAGTTCAGATATCATCATCTGTTAGCAGCAAAGCATTTAAACAGAGGTAAAAGGACCAGGAAAACTGGACATCTAAATAGAAGCAGCTTCAGTTACACAATTGACCTTGCACAACTCATCTGGTATTCAACAGTTATGAGTTTCTGCAAGCACAAAGCACTTTCAGTCATCTGTTATTTGAATAAAGACTGCATAGGTGAGATTTTATCTTCATCCCTAAACACCAAATAACAACAAAACCCAAGCTCTACGTCCTAGGACTTTGATCACCATACATTTTGGGACCAGTTAAAAAAATAAAATCCACAATTCTTTTACAACCACAACACTTTCTATGATAAACTTTCCTTTCCTTTTACCACTGACAGATCAAGACATCTTACTCATTATGAATTTAGTTAAAAACTAAGTTAAGGATGTTTTAGAAGTGTACACCATTACTATTTCACCTTTCACATGTCAGCTTTTCTTCCTGTAGGTAAAAGCCTCTCTTATAATGAATGTGATCAGTGCCATGACTGCAGGGATAGCCACTATTCTGTTATCCATGGTGATAACTTTCGACTTAGGGGTCCATGGAAGATGCTACTATAACTATAGTCATGACTACGATCGTGGTTATGGTCATGACTACGATCGTGGTTATGGTCATGACGATACCAAGCAAATCTGTTCAGATTACAAGGTACTAAAATTTACAATGTGCAATACAAAATGAATGTAATCTGTTTGATTTAAAAAAAATAATAATAATAATAATTAACTTGAATTGCTGTTTTATTAGATTGTTTCCCCCAAAAATTAAAAAAATTGTGTCATAATTTAACATAATTTTTACAAATAAAAACTGTGATGGTCACTGTTTTCCATACAATTACAATAAGTAGGGACTGAAGATTTCATACTTTAAAATGATGCAATGGCACTATACTTTTGTCATAGTTTTATGATACTTTTATGGTCCATGCGACTGGTGAGCTATCCAAATATTGTAAAAATGCTTTCTTATAGTATAATGTAATATAATTTTAGAAACTCACTCAATGATTCAATGATTGATGGAATATTATTTGTGAAACTACTTTCATATGAGCCTGTTGAATATTTTTTTAGACATTTGATCTGGGGATCAGTGGAATATTGCTGGTGTTCTCCATCCTTCAGTTCATCATCTCCATCTGTATCTCAGGATTTGCCTGCAAAGCCACCTGCAGCAGCTCTACAGTGGTCAATGTGGCACTAAACCAGGTAAATGATTTAAAGGGATAGTTCACCCAAAAATGAAAATCATTTACTCACCCTCAAGTTGTTCTAAACCCATATAAATTTCTTTGTTCTGCTGTACACAAAGAAAGATATTTGGAAGAATTCTTGTAACCATGCAGATCTCATCCCCCATTAACTACCATAGTATATATTTTTTCCTACTATGGTAGTCAGTGGGGGGCGAGATCTGCTTGGTTACAAGAATTCTTCCAAATATCTTCCCTTGTGTATAGCAGAACAAAGAAATCTATACTGGTTTAGAACAACTTGAAGGTGAGTAAATGATGACAGAATTTTCATTTTGGAGTGAACTATCACTTTAATGAAATCTAGGGCCTTTAAAATGAAGATACCAAAAGGAAAGTTTGTCAAGAACCAGAATCTAAAAGGATATTAAGATATCTTTAATACTTCTTGAGTTACAGGCATGCAAACTTGAGGCAAAAAACACAAGAAGTGCTTTTTGCCATTTTTGAACTGTCACCGTTGGCATATAATGAAACAAAGATTGCTAAAGTCAACTGATTTTACTAATAGACCTCCTAATCTCTGTGTAAAAATAAAGTAATTATGCTGCTATCTTTCTAAAGACATTTTTACACCCCACTAATTTGGCTCCAAATCTCCGGTGAAAATTGTCATTTTGACCCCCCTCTACAAAATAGTGGATTACTCAGTAAATATACATCTGTGACATTTAATATTTTGCCTTTCATCACTATTTATGTTTGTCTTTCTACAGAAAAAAATCTTGACAAAGTTCAAGTGCAACAAAAGTGCTAAGGTCTTGAACCACTCCAATGAACGCTCAATTTTTAAAAGTTTTTAAAAAGGAGAGGATGAGGGTTTGGTGATAATGTAATTGCTATATCATCTTAACCCAACAACCAATAGTTATTTTAATTTAGATTCAACAAGCCACAACCACAAAGGTGAAACCAGCAGAATGGAAGGGAAATATAAAGCGACCAGAATATGTTCCATTGTAAACGGCCTTTAACCTCATGGTCTGACACTGGGTCTGACACTTGTGTACTAATATATCTTGTCTGTTACTTCCCAGGGAAACTGAGAGTGAAAGTGATGAGAGCCTACAATCCAAATGTTGCAAGGAATTAATATCTCATATTGTTTCATCTGATGATTCAAGCAAGCTTTTTTTTTTTAATAATTGAAAACACATCAAATGACTTGATTGTTGACACAAATACACTTTTGTGTCTCCAGTGTCTTGTTTGTTTTAACCTAAAATAAATAAACAATTGTTGATTTTTACAGTTGATCTTGGGGTCAGTACATTTTTAACATTCAAATGGGGACCAGACATGTTTGGAATGTCTGGAATCAGAATTTTGTTACTGTCAGATAAAACCAGGTTTCAGTTTAATGAAAAAGAATTTGTCCCTGTCCATGACAAGAAAATTAGTAAAAGTTTGTGGTAAATTCATCCTCTGCATCCAGTCTCAGTATCTGCAAACTCACCTGCATCTATAGTGACCAATGTTTCACTAAACAAATTAAATGGTTTATTAAACGGTGTTGTGACAACCGTAACTAGGATGGCAGGCGATATTATACTGATATGCTATAGTTATGTACAGTATGCTCATGCAATGGCACCCTAAAACCTTTGGAGTGTATAAGTATTACTTTACTGCAGTATGCTCATGTCAGATAAAGCGATCTTTCCACAATACTGTCGACAAGAGCTAGAAGAATGGAAAGGAAATATAAAGCAACCACAATAGGAAACAGCCCTTCACCTCATTGGTGTGAAACTAGGGCAGTCCGCTGTAGTTTTCTACACTCGTACAATACAAGACATCTACATTATTCATTATTACATTTCTACATTACACTTGCATAATTATTATTTTTTTTTCCAGAGCAACTCACATTACATTCAAGGTATACATTTTACCAGTTAATTCTAATACAATATGAAAAAACATAATTCAAAAATTAGTAATGGCACCCCTTTACGAAAAAAAAAATATATATATATATTTCAAGTTATTTTATGAAGTATACTTAGGTAATATTCAAGTATATTTTTAAGTATACTTTATGTAGTAAGTATACTAATATCAATGTACTAGTAGTAAACTTGTAAGTGTACTATTTCAATACTGCTTAGGACTAAATTGGCCCACTTTTTAAAAGTATACATTAAAGTGTACTATAAGTGTAACAGTAGTAAACTTTAAGTGCACAAACTTTAAGTTCACAGCTACGTTTCTCATTTGTACAGCATCTGTACTACAAGTGAACTTATAGTTATACTGGTAGTTTATTATTTTAATACTTGTAGCACATTTTTTAATTTATAAAAGTACACTGAATTATATTATATTGAATTAGTAGTTTTATACTGCAAATACTTGTAAGTTTTCTTTAAGTGAACATAACCATATAGTTTACTATTATTTTTGCACTTTAAGTATAGGCTAATATGTTCCTGTTTAGGTATTCATTTTTTATACTTGAAATATAGCTTTAACTGTACTTTAACTCTTTCCATTTGAAAAACATTTTATTATAGCTTCATGCATCCTTTTTTATCAACACTTGAATGTAGGTAAGTTTCATTAAAAAAAAGCATGTTTTTAAACAAAAATCAGAAAAATCTAATTTTTAAAGACTACAACAGATCTGGATTGGATTCAGAACAATGAACATATTGAGTCCATCAACACCCCCAAAGCTTCAGTTGTTTCCTCTTCTGTAAATCAAGTGATCAAATAATGTGTGGGTCTCAGTTTTCAGTGATAGGCTCATGACTAGTGGCTGGTCTGTGTGTGCAATTCCACAAACCTGGAAGACCTTCTGAACATATAGAAGCAGTAGGCTTTTTATTTTTTTATATATATAGAAAGGATCATTTAAAAGATAAAAAATAAGTATTAGGGAGAATCAGTTATTAATGAATAATTTACTGCCATTGTAAGAATAATATGTAATCATGTAATCAATATAAAAGTAACTGTAGTCTGATTATGTGTATTTTAAACGTTGATTTGTGAGGAGAGCAATCACATTTATTTTTTAAAATCAAAGTTAAACTGAACACCTCAAAACTGCAATAAATCAAGGTCAACACAACAGCCTCTTAAACATCTACAAATTCAAGTCTCAGTTTCTTAAAAAGGGCATAAGTAAACCAATATCCTTCAAAAAGGTCTCGTCAATATAGCGGATAAATAAAATAATGTTAGGTAAAATAAAATACTCAAAGTCTACTTGCACTGGATGTGCTGATTTGAGCTTCATCACCAGTTGCAGTCATGACCTCATCTCATAAATCAAGCACCTGCATTCACATAAAGTAGCCCTTTTTTGACAAGTTTGGGTGAGTAAAGGCAAAACGCACAAAATATATTACCTTCAATGACCTGTAGATGTTTCCTTATAGCAGAAACAAACTGCTGCAGAAAAAGTTATGTGCCACGCAAAATGTAATGTGTAACTGCATTACTCATCACAAATGTATTGGAGTAAAAAGAACATTTACTTGTTCAAAAATGTAATCATGGAGCCGCTACCATTATGCGGGCTATTGAAATCACAATTGAGTGCATGCTGGCGTACTCTGTGTATATGGTACAGCGGTACTGACCATACCAGACAAAATATTTGTCAATGATGCTCAGGATCTATTGTGTACCAGATCCATGTTTATATGTATATATATATATATATATATATACATACAGTATCTCACAGAAGTGAGTACACCCGTCACATTTTGTAAATATTTTATTATATCTTTTCATGTGACAACACTGAAGAAATGACACTTTGCTACAACATAAAGTAGTGAGTGTACAGCTTGTATAACAGTGTAAATTTGCTGTCCCCTCAAAATAACTCAACACACAGCCATTAATGTCTAAACCGCTGGCCACAAAAGTGAGTACACCCCTAAGTAAAAATGTCCAAATTGGGCCCAATTAGCCATTTTCTCTCCCCGGTGTCATGTGACTTGTTAGTGTTACTAGGTCTCAGGTGTGAATGGGGAGCAGGTGTGTTAAATTTGGTGTTATCGCTCTCACTCTCTCATACTGGTCACTGGAAGTACAACATGGCACCTCATGGCAAAGAACTCTCTGAGGATCTGAAAAAAAGAATTGTTGCTCTACATAAAGATGGCGTAGGCTATAAGAAGATTGCCAAGACCCTGAAACTGAGCTGCAGCACGGTGGCCAAGACCATACAGCGGTTTAACAGGACAGGTTCCACTCAGAACAGGCCTCGCCATGGTCGACCAAAGAAGTTGAGTGCACGTGCTCAGCGTCATATCCAGAGGTTGTGTTTGGGAAATAGACATATGAGTGTTGCCAGCATTGCTGCAGAGGTTGAAGGGGTGGGGGGTCAGCCTGTCAGTGCTCAGACCATACGCCGCACACTGCATCAAATTGGTCTGCATGGCTGTCGTCCCAGAAGGAAGCCTCTTCTAAAGATGATGCACAAGAAAGTCCGCAAACAGTTTGCTGAAGACAAGCAGACTAAGGACATGGATTACTGGAACCATGTCCTGTGGTCTGATGAGACCAAGATAAACTTATTTGGTTCAGATGGTGTCAAGCGTGTGTGGCGGCAACCAGGTGAGGAGTACAAAGACAAATGTGTCTTGCCTACAGTCAAGCATGGTGGTGGGAGTGTCATGGTCTGGGGCTGCATGAGTGCTGCTGGCACTGGGGAGCTACAGTTCATTGAGGGAACCATGAATGCCAACATGTACTGTGACATACTGAAGCAGAGCATGATCCCCTCCCTTCGGAGACTGGGCCACAGGGCAGTATTCCAACATGATAACGACCCCAAACACACCTCCAAGATGGTGATGGACTGGCCAAGCATGTCTCCAGACCTAAACCCTATTGAGCATCTGTGGGGCATCCTCAAACGGAAGGTGGAGGAGCTCAAGATCTCTAACATCCACCAGCTCCGTGATGTCGTCATGGAGGAGTGGAAGAGGACTCCAGTGGCAACCTGTGAAGCTCTGGTGAACTCCATGCCCAAGAGGGTTAAGGCAGTGCTGGAAAATAATGGTGGCCACACAAAATATTGACACTTTGGGCCCAATTTGGACATTTTCACTTAGGGGTGTACTCACTTTTGTGGCCAGCGGTTTAGACATTAATGGCTGTGTGTTGAGTTATTTTGAGGGGACAGCAAATTGACACTGTTATACAAGCTGTACACTCACTACTTTACATTGTAGCAAAGTGTTATTTCTTCAGTGTTGTCACATGAAAAGATATAATAAAATATTTACAAAAATGTGAGGGGTGTACTCACTTCTGTGAGATACTGTATATATATAAACACATATACACTTACATGTATGCAAATAAATGACTTGGGAGTGAGAACAGGTTTGTAAAAACAATTTTAAGGGGGCTTTTACACACATACTCCACTGGTACATATGCATAAACAGAATAAAAGGCAACCACAATACTGTACTTTCCATGGTAAACTCACTTTTACCTCTGTGGTCTGAAACTAGGACATTCTGTTATTGTTGTTTAGCATGAGAAATGCCTGCTACAAGTGCAACCATTAAGCTTTATACTTGTAGTATACCAACTGATTTTTACTAACAAAAAGTGTGCATACTGTGTAGCTGATGCTTTTTCTCTAGGGCCTATTTACACTTGTCACTTAATGTGTTTTTACTGATCAGATAGCTATCCGATTTGTTAACCGTTTTTATTTTCAGTTGGCCACATAAATGTGTTGCCGCAAAACTAATATAAATCTGATCTTCAATTGCTATGATATATGCAAATTCAACTGAGTTCACGTCACTGAAAGCAGCAGATACGTGCTGCAATTCATTTATAATTTTAGCTTCTGAGTCTTTCAGCTCTTTTATTTCACAGGACTTGTACCTGAGTGCTCCATGAGCTACTGCAAGTTTAATAAGTCAGAAAAGCCATAGCCTATTTTTGGAGCTAATTATGTGATGCAAAATGTATTGGTTTACAAATCATGCACTATGGTATGGTGTTTTGAGGTCATATAACATATTCTGCAAGGAAAAAAAGTCTTTATTAATCATAATCATAATTTGTGTAAAAAGAAATAAAAGTTGTTGGTGTTTTACTGCCACTAGTGCTTCTTTCATCTGTGAACTGCACTGAATTGAATGTAAGCCAATAGTACGTTTTTGGAATAAGAGGCACATTTTCCAAATTCTGTCATCATTTACTCATTTCTAAACAGTGCTGGTCACTAATTTCCATACAATTACAATGACTAGGGACTGGAAATTTCATGCTTCAAAACGTAATATAATATTGGCAATCTCACTCAATATAATTGGTGTTATTTGTGAAACGACTTACCTATGATCATGTTGAATTTTTTTTGAAATATGATCTTGGGATCATTGGAATATTGCTGGTGTTCTCAATCCTTCAGTTCATCATCTCAATCTGTATCTCAGGATTTGCCTGCAAAGCCACCTGCTATAGAGACTCTGCAGTGGTCAGTGTGGCACTAGTTGTAATAAATTGTTTAGTGGTGATGATTTAATTGCTATAACCTAGGCAGCACTAGGTTGTATCCGAACAACAACCAATATGTATTTTAATTTAGATTAAACAAGCCACAGCTGCAAAGGAAATCCTAGCATTATATAAAGTGACCAGAATATTTTCCATTGTACTGCCTTTAATCTCAGTGGTCTGAAACTAGGACAGTCTACTACAATAGTCTAAACTGTTCAATTTTCAATAAACTATCTTTAGTCTTGTATTATTGAGATGTAGCCTACCCATAGGAAAGAAAAATCAAAAGTGAGATCTTTTTAACATTTCAAATGTTTCTGCTAGGCAAAAATGAGGTTACTTTGACATCAAATGGAGACTTTTGGTTGAGTTTCCTGCTTCTCACACTTGTCTCCTGAAACAAAAACTCTAACACTCTCACAATGGTCTCCTTTAAAGTTTTAGAAGAGATCTCAGCAACATCACATAGTGCTTAGATTTTTCTCCTCAGAGAAACTCTGGAGTAGGGCTGGGTATTGACACAATTTTCACGATTCGATTCGATTTCTATTCACATGCTTTTAATTTGATTCGATTATGATTACGATTCGATATCGATTATTTGTGGATGTAGTATATCAGTTACAGTACATGGCAAATTTATTTAATTAATGCTGTAAACTACACATGGGAGTCAGTTGGTACTACTCTACTATAATATTGAAGGTTAAAAATAATTTATTTATATACAAACACTTAAATTACACTCAATTGTTTTTTATGATAAAGTTTAGAATTACATAATCATATTTCTACTCCAATTCGTTTTTTTGAAATATAAACATTTAAATCGTGGCTGTCATAACTGATTTATTCAAACATGCATTAAATATTGAAGAACATTATAATGAATATGTAACGGTGCATAGCTATATTTATCAGAATGCTGCTTTCTAGAGTTCACTTTTCTAGCTGACTAATGAGTTTATGGTCACTGAATATGTTTTTCTGAGGTAAATGTGACGTTACGTGACACTGGCTGTTTCTCAATTCCAAGAACGCAGAGAACGGACTTGCGTTCTCGTGGAGTCCGGTGTTGTGCCGAATTTCGACTCCCTGCCAAATTATTACCCCCCTCGTTGAAGTCACTGTCTGATTGCTTAATCCTAACCCTACCCCTAATCCTAACCCCTCCCCCACACCTAATCCTAAACCTACCAATACTAGGGGGGTAATAATTTGGCAGGGGTAGGGATTCGGCACCACAACGGAACTCGGAAGTACGCGAGGACACAGAACGCATCATTTGAGAATTGAGATGTGCTGCGATCTTGTTGCTCAACAGACCGACCCAGCATCTTATAAGTGGCTAATGCACAATAAATACAACATAACATCACAAACAAATGTCATAACCTATTAAAAGACTTTTATCATATTATTATAGACATTGTTTTCATATAATTTTATATCTTTTTATTTCACCGCGTGTATTTATGAAAATGAGTAGCCTTTGTGTTACATGCTTTGTCAATATTAAGATTCTTTTTTATATTCCAATAAAAATACTGCAGGCTTTCTTCAGGTTATCACTTTATTAAAATTAAGCAAAACAAACAGACAAATGTTTACCTTCACGAGCCGTCACGTATATGCGAGTGGGAATCTCATAAGTGAGAACGAGAACCGCCCGCAGCGTCTTCTGGGATTTTTAACGGTTCGATTCTCTCAAGTCTGCATTCGATGCATCCTCGATATCAAGAACACATCCGGGTACTTTCATGTGTCCTCTGTTCTTGCGTTCTTGAGTATTGGAACTGAACTTCGGTTGATGATGACATAGAGCAAGAACACAAGGACGAAAGATCGCTTAAGAACGTATTTACAAGCGTTGCCTTTGTTTACAAGCTGTTTTATTGAAGTCTTTCCGAGGTTGAAACACTGATTGAGCTGTTACACGAGACATGATACGGATTTCGGTAAGTTGTACTGTATAATTTAACTTACCTTCAGATGTTTAGTCATGTTTATTTCGCGCTGTAACTGGTATTAAAGCGGAGAGGATGTTCACATGTGCTCCGTGCTGCCGCTTCTCTTTAACTGAGGCGCTAAAGCGATCTGTCACGTCACATTAAACAGCGCCAAAACTGTATTTATTTTTTGAATCTCATAATAAGATGGACATCATTTGAAATCTGACACTTTGCTTCATATCAAAAGTAACAAAGCACAAAGATTATTGCGATTTATTGGATGGGAGGCGCGATACATGTTCTGTTCATTCATCAACTGAAAACAGACTAGACTAATCGATTCTTGGGATTTAAGAATCAATACCCACATAGCACACGTACGTCGGGCCGAT
Organism: Mylopharyngodon piceus; assembly: GCA_039654765.1. Lineage (NCBI taxonomy): Eukaryota > Metazoa > Chordata > Actinopteri > Cypriniformes > Xenocyprididae > Mylopharyngodon > Mylopharyngodon piceus. Next base: position 17,979,262 of record CM077443.1, read on the forward strand.
GTTGTCCCGATGGACAAAGTTCCATCGCCGGGATGTAGCTCAGGGAGCGTTTGCTAATCGGGAAAATGTCGCCGAGACGTCGGCCTCTGATCGCAAATGCTCTCCGGCCGATGTGTAGACCATGCAAAGCTGTAAATACTGGCCGCTGCGCAGGGGCTTTATAGGGCCTTTATTTATTTAGGCTGAACCTTTCAGGCTACACCCAGATAGCACACTGACACAGAATCAACCTAGAATCGATGTTTCTCATGGCATCAAAGACCAACGTCAGGACATGCCATTCAAAACTAACGGAAAATCGACGCAGATGGTTTGCTTACTTCATGCTGAAACGATGTTGATATCAGTTGGGCTAAAGTTTTACACAGTTAACACATTTTCGTTTTTTAAAAATCTCAAATATTTAATACTAATAGATAAATGAGCATGTTTATGTAATAATCACACATCACATTCAGTTAACATTGTTTTAATATTTACAAAATACAGTTACAGATAGCCTGCATGTTTAGAGCATACATCCTTATATACAAACCGTCAATATGACTAATAGAGAAGGCATTTACATTCAAATACACAGAGGTATACAAGAAAATTACAGGCTAAACAGTCTCAAGTTAAAAAATTAAAAGCAATATTTACTCATGAACAAAACTGGTCATGTTCTTTTGTATCAAACGTTATTTTTATTGGAGCACAAAAGGAGATGTAAGGCAGAACATCAAGAGACTGACAGCCTCAGTCACAATTCACTATCACTGTTTCTTTTCTAATGGTGACTGAGACTAAGTGACTCTCTCCTTTTGTGTTCCACAAAAATAAAGACATATGGGTGAGTAGATGCTTTATAAAGAAATCTTACCCTTGAAAACGGAGGACAGAAGAACATAGCAGATGAATTGGTTTTCCTTTGTAATTAAAATGTAAGTTCCTCACTCTTGTATTATCAGGAATGTAAACTCCTTGGGTGAAAAAGGTGACAAAGATGTAACCCACAATTTCAATAGCATAGACAAAACTATTTTTAATTACTTTAAAAAAAAAAAAAAAAAAATATTATGGGCCACAAAAGAGGTTTAACCCACACTGAAAAGTCATGAAATGCCCATGAGAAGGATGCAATACTAGAGAAACCGGAAAATTAAAGTATGACCATTGGACAAGAAATACTGATTGGGTCAGCAGGGTCCAGCCAATCCCTCGTTAACAATTAAATATCACTTGTTTATATATTGATTATACACAAAATGAATAGTAGTTAATAAGATAGACGTGGTTTGTCATTGGTAAAATGAGACTGGAAATTTAATCAGAATATTGTCTCAAATTATGCATGTGCTGTATAATATATAGTATTATTGTAGCAAAACTGAGCACCTGTGACAGTGGAATTTGTAGAGAATATTTCAGTAAAGTCACTGAGAAAATGTATTAGGATTTGCAAACTTGTAGTTTTCTTTTCTCTCTCACAAACACAACAGTTAAATTTGTACTAATCTTATTCTACGAATTCAAATTATTAAACTCATAGGCTCAAATTTTTGCTGATCATTCAAATAAAGTAAAGTTTGTAATGAAAAAACCTATCATCCAGAAAAATGACTTCTATCCCTCTCTAACATAGTCTTAAATATTTATTGTAAAATAGTAGCATTTATAATAAATAATTGGCTACTTTTCATTTCTTGCCAAAACCATAATTCTACAGTGCAAGGCAATTTCGGGGTGGTGCTGTGTTGATTACTGATTGATTAATAACGACAAGACCATGTTTATCACTGGATAGAGCACATGGGTGAGTGGGATGTCACATACTGATATGTCATATGTGAGATCTCGCATATCAGTTCACAAATAAAATCTGTCCATGACTTCACACTTTTGATACAGATGTGCAACAACTGCAGAATAAAGGTGCGGTCACACTACGCTTTTCATTCCATTGACCTCCATTCATATGCACACAAATGCGGGAGACCAGAAACGCAAGCTCATGCAAAAAGTTTGGTTTGGAACTCTGACCTGCGAATTCGCATCACACGACTATGTGTAAAGAGTACAAAATCGCTACATGAAGGTGTGACCTCTTGGCTAAATTTAAAAAAAAAAATGTAGTAAAGTCGAGTAGACTGTATATTTTTATATTTTGAATACACTATTTGTTAAATGTTGAATTAATGTTTATAAAAAGACTCTGCAGACGTCATATCACGCCAGTTATAGTGTCCGAAGAAATTTTGCATGCTCAAAGTCGTGTGTCCGCAGCTTAAATGTGAGCATATGAATCTCTTAATTTCTGATTTGTAGAATAGGACTTGTGCACCACCAGAAAAGAATTTGAAAAGGTTTAACTGTTGTGTTGTTTGTAAGAGAGAAAGAGAGAGAAAAGTTTGCAACTTCTAAAAAAAAACATTGTGTGATTATTTTTTACAACTAGAAATCCCACTGTCACAGGTGCTCAGTTTTGCTATAGTAATACCCTCTCAGAACATGGTAGTAATCAGCCATCCATGCAAAAGCAGAGGTCGGTGTGGTGTACTGTTGGTACATCTGTCCAGGCCAACATCTGATGTCTTCATGCCTTCAGCTGGAGATCCCAGAGACCCTGCAATAAAAATAGTAGAGTTCAAAATCCATTGTACATGCCCAATATAATATCGCATCTGGTAACATAACTCAACATTCCAGGTTCAATTTAACTTTAGCTCAATAGATGATATTTGTAGTATAATATTGCCCAAAAGAAACAGTTTTGACTTGCACTCTGAATATTCCTTTAATATGGCATTTTGTGAGAGGCCTTGTCACATTTTCTTCTATATGTAATTTTTATTCAAAATTAATGATTAATGTAAAATATAAAGAATTAATGCATTTACAAACCTCATTTGGATAAATATGATGGTTTACACAGGAAAGCCTGTCAGTGATGGGCTGTAATGAAAAAGAAAAGACACATAACATATATACCTATCAAAATAGACTAATACAGATTGAAGCCTGTTGTGTTCAGTCTCTTGATCTGGGATAGTGGCAGCTATTGGGGAAACTCACCATCTTCATGGCATCAAGGCCTTGTCCTGAAGAATCTCAGCGCCAAACGCTGGGGATCACATCTCATCTGGTAACAAGAGCACAGCCATAATTGTAAGAACTCTAATGATATCTTTACCCCCTGATATTGTATTGGTAATTCAATTCAAACATTTTAGAGGCTAAGAGTATGAGCAGTGAGTAAGCTGACCATATTTATGTGAAAAATAACATAAATGCCGAAAGTTGTTGACCCCCTGAACCACAATCAGCATTTAAAGCTTTTAAGTATTTGGTAACACTTTACAATAAGGTTCATTAGTTAAAATTAGTTACTAATACATTATTAAAATCTTATTAACATTAGTTAATGCACTGTGAACTAACATGAACAAATAATGAACAACTGTATTTTCATTAACTAACGTTAACGAAGATTAGTAAATACAGTAACAAATGTATTGCTCATGGTTAGTTCATGTTAGTTAATGCATTAATATTTCACTAATGAACTTTCTTGTAAAGTGTTACCAAATATTTAGTAAAACGTATTTAAGAATGTATCAGTAAAAAATACATACAAATAAATAACTTAAAAAAGACCTAGAGAAAATATATTGACCATAACATTCTGTTATCATAATAGTTTATCATAAATACAAACAATATAACATTATTTGTCACCTCATCTCATGTCGCTGATTATTTTACCCTAAAGGCTTTTCACAGACACTCTCACTGAAACAACCAGGGGTTAAAGGGTTAGTTCACCCAAAAATGAAAATTCTGTCATTTATTACTCACCCTCATGCCGTTCCACACCTGCAAGACCTTCGTTCATCTTCAGAACATAAATTAAGATATTTTAGTTGAAATCCGATGGCTCAGTGAGGCCTGCATAGCCAGCAATGACATTTCCTCTCTCAAGATTCATTAAAGTACTAAAAACATATTAAAAATCAGTTCACGTTAGTACAGTGGTTCAATATTAATATTATAAAGCGACAAGAATTTTTTTTTGTGCGCCAAAAAACCAAAATAACGACTTATATGGTGATGGCCGATTTCAAAACACTGCTTCATGAAGCTTCGGAGCATAATGAATCAGCGTGTCGAATCAGCTGTTCGGAGCGCCACAGTCACGTGATTTCAGCAGTTTGGCTGTTTGACACGATCTGAATCATGATTCGATACGCTGATTCATAACGCTCCGATGCTTCCTGAAGCAGTGTTTTGAAATCGGCCATCACCATATAAGTCGTTATTTTGTTTTTTTGGCGCACCAAAAATATTCTTGTCGCTTTATAATATTAATATTGAACCACTGTACTCACATGAACTGATTTAAATATGTTTTTAGTACATTAATGGATCTTGAGAGAGAAAATGTCATTGCTGGCTATGCAGGCCTCACGGAGCCATCGGATTTCAACAAAAATATCTTAATTTGTGTTCTGAAGATTAACGAAGGTCTTACAGGTGTGGAACGGCATGAGGGTGAGTAATAAATGACAGAATTTTCATTTTTGGGTGAACTACTAACCCTTTAATGATTTTAAAATGTGTTTTTTTTTTTCTTTTTCAAAAACATAAAAAAATCTTACAGACCCCAAACTTTTGAACAGTTAGTGTATGTTTGAGGATTTGCTTACTGGTTATATGGTTTTTAGCCTGAGATTTTCTTCGATAGGAGTGCAGGCCATCAGCATGGAAGAATCTAGGAACATAACAAACAGTTTATAACAGAGCCTATATAATGTCAGGTTTATTAGAATCAAACCAGCTACAGCAGAGGTGAAATGCAGGTAAGAGAAAGTAGAATATACAGAATATATATACAAAAATTTATTAACAGAATTTGTTTTAGGCTTACTTCATTTTATATTGCTCTGTGTTACTTACATTTGGATGTCAGAACCTTACAAACTAATATTAAAAAATAATTTTGCAAAAGAAAACAACATGCATAGTAATATAGGTAAAATATTTTGTGGAGTAACACTTTGGTATGGGAAACATATTTACTATTAACTTTTGCCTCAAACTCTAAATATATTGCTTATTAATAGACAGTAAGGTAGTTATAGCCTTTAAGTTTAGGTATCAGGTAGGATTTAGGGATGTTGTAGAATAAGGTCATGCAGGTCAGGCATTAATATCTGCTTTATAAGTAATAATAAACAGCCAATATGCAAGCTAATAAGCAACTAGTTTAAAGTGAGAATTGTTCCCCATACTAAAGTGTTACCCTTTTGTTGAAAAATGCGTATTAAGTTATTTAATGAGCTTTCTCAGTTCACCTGAGTTTCCTAAAGTTACTCCTCTGTCAGCAGCTCTTCCCCCTCCGGTGTTGTAGAATTATTTTTTCACTCCTGAAATCACAGAACATTTTTTTCTTCAATGTGATTGGTATTAAATTATTAAACATTAAATGTAATCGAGGTAATTTGTTTACCATGAAAGATCATTTCATTTCGTTTCATTTGATTTTCGCGCTTCCTGTAAGTGAAGTCAGTTACAGCAGTTTAAATAAATTAGCTCACTTCCAATTACCCATTGACATATTACCAACAAAACCTTAACAAAACTATCAAAGCCTCTCTTCTGAACATAAAGATGTGATTAAAAACGCAAACTTTCATAAGAGCTCAGTATATTAGCCAAACAGTTCTGACAACGGTTATGATAACGGACTTTTTCGAAGAAAATAAACTATTTCAATAAAGTAAATATTCAACAGAAGCGTATCACTTACAGGTAAGAAACGTATCCAGAACAGTTTTATATAATTTATGTGATTTTAGGGACTAAACTCACCCGAAAGCAGAGAAAACAACAGCGAGAGACGGAGATTTTGCAGCTTGTCCGTTACTGCGGTGCCGCCCGTTACCATGGTAACTTCTCCAGTGTTTGAACGTTCAAAGCGCGCGCCCATTAAAACACGTCAAAGTCACGCAGCATTTACATAAATAAACATCTACCATTACCAGTTTATGACCTGATCCGTTTATTTTGCAGAGGACGAGATATATTCAGATAATTTGGCTACTTACAAAAACTTTTCTGAGCTAAACAAGCTGGGCTGACCTAGCATTCCGCTGCTCATCTGGCCCTTCGCCTCCAAGAATTGTGATTACAAACTGCCTGTAGTAAACCGAGTGCCTTAGTAACTTTTAAGTGTCACAGAATTAACAAAATATTTTTCTAATTTACTTAAAGTGAAAACTTACCTGAAAACCACAGATGTCGCCTGAGTCGCCATTTCTCTCGTCGGTTGCAGAGATGAATGGTCACGCGCAGATAAGCGCGGCATCGGCCTGCAGTCGTGAGCCGACCCAAAGCCGACGAGCTGGAAATAGAGCTCTGACTGAAGATACGCGCCTATGCCTGGCCGATCCTTATTAGATGTTACAGATATGAGGCCGACGTTCCGCTCTGGGGCCGACGTCGGCCACACATACGTGTGCTATCTGGGTATTGGTTCGTAAAAATGAGAATCGATTAAAATTGAGAAATCTATATTTTTTACCCAGCCCTACTCTGGAGCTCTCACATTTGTCTCCTCTAAAGATTCATACGAGATCTCAACAACATCACACACTGTGCTCAGATTTTTCTCCTTTCTTAGAGACTCTGGTGGTCTCACATTTGTCATCCATCAGGACTTCTGACCAAGCGCCTGGATCAGAGGCGTACGTTGACAGCTCATTGAGGGAGCCTCCCGAGAGAGCTTGTCGCGGCTGTGGCTTGACGACGGGGGGCTGCTGTTGAGGACAACAGTGAGCCTCACACAGAGAGTCTTGATTGGCAGATCCTTGCAGAAACAGCAATCAGACTCCCTCAGCGCCGCTCTGGCATGGGCGTGGCCCAAGCACAGCATGCACGCATCGAGTGTGTCCCGGAGCTCGATGGACCTGCCACACATGCGGCACATTCATCTTCTTCTTTTGTTCTTGCCAGATCGCAGGAAGGGATCGCTTCTTCTGCATTGTCTGCTCAGGTGCGAAGGTCCACGGGAAAGGCAATAGCGCTCAGCACCAGGCTTCAGCATTTTCGGAGAAAGGGATTTTCCCCATAGTGTCAGCTGTGACACAATATCGAGAGACCTACCTTGATAGGGAACATTTACTATTTGAATTCTTGCACCCAGAAACAACACAAGTTGACACTATTATGCCTAAAGTTTGCTAAGAATAATTTCCTACTAAAGCAAGGCATTATCTGACGGGTAGTGGAGAAGGGGTTCAGCGGCAGCTGGCAGCAAGAAGTTGCTGCCACTGGCAACTGACAGTACCTGCCACTAAATCCGTATGCCGGCGGCTGGGACAGGGTGGAGGATTCGGGACAGAGTGCCGGCGTTCTGGACAGGGTGGAGGATTCCACTCAGGCCCCACACTCGCAGTGGACCGGGTGAGCAGGGCCGCCAACTCGGCATCGAACTTGGGCTGGGCATCGCACCCGAAGGTGGGAGTCCAGCCAAGCCCTCAGTGTCGGAAGGCATTAGCCCATCCCCCAATGCTGTGATCAATAATTCACCCTCATCTAGAGCCCCAAATGAGAAGTCAGCTGCATCATGTGATGCAACGTCAAACTCATCCGGGAATTCCGCCATATACAACGTGCAAAACGAGGAATGGGAGGTCCGCAGAGATTTTCCTAGAGGAAATCTCCCATTGTTGCCCTCTATTCGCCCTGAGCGCTCGCTGCCATGGCCTCATGCATTGCAGAAGGACCTGGACGGGGAGCAGCGGAGGTGACTGAGGTGAGTCGCGATTGCAATGTTGGCATGGTCATGGCATGCTCTTGCAGTGACAACATGAACAATCCACGAATGCCATCTCAGTTTAGGGAGAACTTTTAGGGAGAACCTGAACTTATCACTGATTTAGCAAAAAATATAAATAAATAAAGAATTACAGTTTAGTCCAAAAACAAAATTGCCAGTTTATTCATTTATCTTTTTTTTTTTTTGCCATAACAGCAATGTATTTATTTGAACAATACATTTAAAAACACCATTTATTTTCTCTTTTCCATCTTCTTTACTAACATCTTTTCCCTTTCTCTTCCCTTCCCCTCTCTTCTCGAGGAGTCATGCTAACCCATATCAGCAAAAAACACCTGCTCACACCATTGCTTTCATAACGACATGAATCCCTCCTGTTCATCCTGCTGTCCAGCCTTCCTCTAATCTGCCTATTTCATTAATATTCACCCTGATACATTATAGTTTTGTGTGATCCACCAATCCACGGCTTTTTGTGGTTTGTGTCTCATTGCAAAACAATAAAAAAATGTTTGTTTTTCAGTAAGTGGCACACTTATTTCACAGTTTCAGGTCAAAGAAGTCTTGAGTATTCCAGTCTGTTTAAAATAAAGCTGACCATGATCTGGAGTCAATATATATTTATAGTACTTTTTCTGTTTGAATTAGATGAGATACTGTTTCAATAATAAGAAAAAAGCATTCAGAGTTGAACTAACAAGGGGGAATGATCAGAAACACTTGATTTACAGTTTTGTTTTCCTAGGCAGTTCCTAAGTTCCTAAGCAGATGATCTGGTGGTTTATTTGAAGAAGGAATCATAAGGAAAACAGTATGACACTAGTTAACTGAGAAAAGCAGTGAGTACACATTCATAGGATGTGAAAATTATTCAATCTATTGCTAATGCAACACCTCTATTCTCTTTTTTTCTTTGCAGCCTTTAAACCTGGCAGAAGTGATAATAATGGTCCTTCATTGTACCTTGATTGGTGAAGCCTCAGAATCAGAAAGGAGGTTCGGCCCTTCAAGATGTCTAGACATAATCATGTCCCTTTTTTTGTCTGCAGTCATATCTACTCAAGCTGTCTTAGTTATTCACACATTTTACGGCACATTTTTGGGAATTCCTGCAACAAAATGCATTTCATCTCAGTTCCTTCATATTTCTATATGTTCCATAACTATTTTTCACCAGCCATCAGCCTTATGCTAACATACTTCTGAGTTTCTTTGCTACATAACTGCTCTTAAACATCTAAATACCATTCAAACAATATATCAATCAATTTGCACAAAAAAAAAACAAAAAAACATTGGACCTGAACTTATAATATAAAAAACACACACATTGGCAGCACTAACAGCAACAGTTCCTATTCAGTTTAGTAGGAGCCAATGCACTTCATTCGTTGCTTGTTTATAGGCTAAAAATAACTTTATTTTCAGTCTAAAAAAATACACTCTATCCATCTGTCAATAATAGTCTAGTCTGTATCATACTACTGCAAATCCTCTTTCAGCATATCTTATAGATGAAATCATTTTAGGGCATTGTAGATGGGGAAATGTGTGATTTTAGGATACAAAAGAGGAGTCACTGATCGAAACAAGGAGCCAAAAACCTGTGTGAAGTAATATGCAAAATAACAGTGTGAGGCTGTGGCTAATATCGCAGTTCAGTTGACAGAAAAAAAATTCCCTTTTCTTCACTGTTTTTGTTCTGTGGAGTTTCTCAACACTGTGAAGTCGTTATTATTGTGATTTCTCTCGGATTTCGTGTGGCACTCTAACTCCTGCATGGGGTGGTGACATTATAGGTGCCGTCCTCCAGAAACTCATCTTCGCTCAGGCTTATATGAAGGCATGTGTCATTCACAGATGAAGAGAACGGGATGGTTTGCTCATAGCCCAGCAGTGTGGTTGAATGCGGTGGAGTCCCACCATCCACAGCTGGATGATCCTCAGGTAAGCTGCTGCAGGTACTGGATGTGGAGATGAACGCGGAGCTCTGGTCATCAGAGGGGTCGTCTCTGGATTGGGGGGATGTAAGGGATTTGTCATTCAAGCGCACGCCAGAATCCTCGCTGGCTGAACATGACACGCTGTTGCCGTTGATGTGAGAATAGAAATCCCCCGGAGAAACAGAACATAGCGTGATGTCAGGAAACGAGGAGCTACCGCTCACATTTGTGAATACGTTCCCATTTACAGGTGTGGCTACAGCTGAAGACCTTGACTCCGCCTCTACACCCGGAGAGAGAGTTCTGTTTGACCGCTTGCGGTTCAGGGGCTGAGGAGGTGGGTCCAGTTTAGGAATGGTTTGTTTATACCTGCGGATACAAAAAGAAAGAAACTTTTGTAGGTCATTCAGCTTGTCTGGGTAAAATTTTTATATAAAATTACTGACACACAATACCATAAAAGTTTCATAGTACATTTGTCCTAACTAAGCACAATGAAGCAGTCCAATTTGTAAACAAATGTGTGCTTTTTAACAAATCTTTTACATGAAAGGATTGTTTTCGTTCAGTCTGCTTCCTGATTGAACGTGCTGCTAGTTCATTTCGACGTGTTTCACAAGGAAAAAAGAGGCAGAAGAATTATAAAAGAATTGAAAGCTGTTATTTCTAATTAAAACTAAAACTATTAAAATATCTTTTGTTAATTACAATAGAGCTGAAATAAAATGAAATAAAATATAAATATTATAAATATAAATAAAAAATTATTAAAAAAACTGAAATGATGTAAATTACTGAAATTAAGTACTAAAATTACTAAAAGTGAAATAAATATAAAGCTAAATAGAAATATTTTAAAATGACAAAAGCCCATAATAAAATTATTAAAACTTAAAATAAAAATTAAAAGCTAATTGAAAATATTAATAAATACTTTAAAAGTTTAAACGTAATCTAAGGATGTTATGTAAACTATATATATATATATATATATATAAAATAAATATATATATATATATAAAATAAATATGATAGATATGCTTGTCATTTGTGAGTAAAAGATTTATGTTTTTTACATATGGGATGCTTTCTGGAGTCTCTACTAGATGCAGTAAGAGCATGCAAATTTTAATAAATTATGATAAGATGATTCTGTGTTTTGAATCAGTTGAGTAAATGTTTCAGTGACTTACAACAAGTGACTTTACTGAACAAATCTTTTTAGTGAATCAATTCAAAAGATTCTAATCACTAGGATGAATCAACATGTTACTACTATGCAACGTGACACACCCACAGCCAAAACAAAACAAAACAAACAAATTGATAAAGATTTGTGACCAATAAGATCCCAGTGGGCGGGGCTACAGAGCACAGCACTGTAGAAATAGAACCCAGTCAAAATATCCTATTGCTTGTCATGATTGCAGCTAATTAGCAGTTGATACATGGAAGAAGGATGGCTTTTATCATGCCATGTCTGGTCAAGACATTGTGTCAGAACTGTAGGGAAATCACAGCAGGGAGATGAGCTTGTGATGCACAATGCTGAATCATCAAAAAGAGCTCATACACTTTAAGACACCGTCTACATTCTGCATGTGTGTGTATATGTGTGTGTGTGTGTGTGTGTGCGCACTTATCTCTGTCCCACAGTTCCCCTGCTGGGTGAATTAAGTAGAGAAAGAGTGGGGAGAGAAAAAATGGGAGACATAGCTGCAGGTTCTTGTATTGATGGCTCTACTAAAAATAACTGCAATGCAGTCACTCAGTATGGGACAGAGAAAGCACAACACAAGACTCTCTATCTCTCTCACTCACACACAAAATCAACTCAAATCATATGATATGCAAAAACATAAATAAATACATTAAATAGATACTATATAGCAGGCTAAGTTAGATTGAAACATTTTCTTAGTGGTGCTTCCCTTGCAAAAGTTGGCGCACTGCTCGTGGGTGGTTGTCATGGTGTTGCTATGCAGTTTCTAAGGTGAATGGAGTGGTTTTTTTTTTGTTGTTGTATTGCTATGCAGTTGCTAGGTGGCTTGTCATTGATTGATTATTGTTTCAAGTTTAAAGAGCCCATCCCCAAGTTTCTATGAGGTTCAGCTCCCTAGATACAGCTGCCTTCATTGTCAGTCTACAGGGTTTTTTCTTTCATCTGTTTTATCAAAGTTTTGAGTCTGATTTGTTAAAGTAATAATATACTTTTCCACACAAGGTGTTTGTTAAAATCCCTAATCCTACATATAAACAATAGTACAATGATAGACTAATAAATACACATACAATCCAACATATTCAGTATAACTTCACAAAGCAACTACCATTTGATCTTGGACCTTGGCTGCAAGTGTAAGAATTTTCTGTTTCTTTTCCACTTTCTCTCCTTCCGCTAATTAGCATATGATCACATCAGCAGTCCTGTCTAGCCCCCGACCAACCGCTGTCACATCTCCTCCTCCACATCTTTCCAGAGAGCACTCATCACCTCATCTTAGTAGACCTCACATTGACTCATCTTTCTGTGGGTGTCCAAAGCCAAGTCATTTCATTTTCAATATTTTTCCACAATATATCCTCTCCTGTATAGTATTGCAATGACTTTCAGTGTACACGTACAGTACAGTTATATATGTGTTTGTCTGTAAATTTTTTGAATAGCGGTGGCTCTTGTGGAATTGTGATGAAATGTTGCACCAGCCATTTAATAAGTCTAATAATATAACCTTAAGTCGTGTAAAATGCATTAATAAAGAATGAGCTTAATTTATTCCTCATAATGCAAAATCTCATTATTCAATGTTGCACTTGTTAAACCTTTGCAGAGGCACAGGAGCTGCGGATGTGGGCTGCTACTGATATATTGTGTTCATCAGATGAAATATTAAAAGCTCCCTGAGGGAGAACATTAGACTTCCTCCTGATCATGGTAATGTGTGTATATGTAGATGGATACTAATTCTTGAAGGGGAATTTAGTGTGTGTGAAGTCCACATATACGTGCATAATAAAGTATTTTAATCCTGATTTATTCCCTTTAAAACCCTGTTGATATTTGACACCAAGAGAAGCACAAACACATACACAACAAACTTCTTTCTTTCAACTTTTATGTTCTCTAATCAGCTATTTATAGAGCCAGACTCCTCTTATTTGAGGTTATACTGTATATACAGTATATATTAGGGCTGTCGATTTAACACGTAAATTAGATTAATTAATTACGGTGAAAAATAATGTGTTCAAATAATTAACGCATTTAACACACTTGCCCCGCCTCAGACTGATGACGAATATGATGCAAGACAACAACTCACTGCATGATGGAGCCTATAAAATGTAGTTAGAATGTCCCAAAAATTCAAGATATGTAATACTGTAGGCCTATGTCTCATATTTGCATCATATGATATTGTTAAGGAGCAACGAAGACAATAGCCTATCACACGAGTGCTGTTTTTCTGTCCAGAATAGCACGCGTGCAAATATGAGACTGATTTTATACAATAGTTCAATAAATAAGAAGTTAATATTGTGTTATTTTAGACATAATATCTGTTTTGCTCAATTTTGCCAATGAAAATATAAAGACAAAGTAGAACTGTTTGTCTCCGAGCAACACACAGCATTTCATTTCTGAATCCGTGTTTTGAATGAATCAGGTGAAGCAGGCTTGTTGGACTTGAAGAGGCGCTGCACAGACCGATCAGTGTATGACATCAAAGTACCGCAAGAGTGATTCAAAAGCATACGGAGTTGTCTACTCTCTAACTGCTCTAGCTGTACTTTGATGTCATTCATCGGTCGGTCTGTGCAGCGCCGCTTCAAGACGAACAAGCCTAATGATTCAATGGACCATTCAAAAAGAGAACCATTTACTTCGCTCCTGAATGAATCAGCCGTATGAACGAATGAATGACTTAATCATTACCGCCACCTACTGGCAGTTTTAGTTTCTTATTTAGAGTATAATTTCATTAAACAATATTTTTATATTTCCATAGTAATAATAATAATAAAAAAACATTAAAGCTATAGTTCACCCAAAAATGAAAATTCATCCATCATTTACTCACCCTCATGGTCTAAAAGAATATGTGTTTTTTTTTTTTTTTTTTTCTGAAGCTACTTTTTATAATGTCTATTTGATGCTCTACATAATAATAACTTTAAATTATCTTTTGGGAAATTTTGTGCTGCATAACACACGAGAACGAACCTCATTGGTTACACAGCACGTTTGAGCTTCAGAAAGAGGTTTGTTCTTGTGCGTCATTCAGGTTCAGTTGAACTTCTGCTTATGTTCGCTGATCAATGTTTACATTGACAAAACAAAAGAGAGACGATGGTATTGGTGCTGCTAGGTGGAATTATGCAATGGATGAAAGGTTCTTAGAGCTATGACAACAATACTCCTGCCTTTATGATGTTTCCATGAAGCACTACCAAGACAGAGTGAGAAAAAAAGCTGGCAAACGATAGCAGAGGCGCTTCAGCAACCCGGTAAGTACTGGAATTAGCATTAAGCTAACATGCCACTTCGGTTTCCACTCTTGTTTCCGGAAGTCAGTCGCTAGATCCGCCTTCTCAATGACATCATGCATGTCGTTAAAGACGGCGAGCCATGATTTGTCGGGAAGCAACGTGTAGTCTGACATGTTTCTTGTCCACGACACAACAAGAATTAAGGAGTAAAAATAGCATAATCTGACACAGTGACTGTGTCACACTTAAAGTTAATACAAAAATGCAATAACACTGTTACTTTAATTGTATTTAAATAGTATAGAATTTTAATATCAGCCATAAAATAAATTTCAATGCATCCCTTGATACACCTATCATTATGAGGAAATTCCATAGGCGTAATGGTTTTTATACTGAGCTAATCACATTTTCTAGCCCTTAACCCTTTATTCACAGAAAACTTTCTGCTTTTTTAAATTTTTAATGAAAAATATTTAGTATGTTTATTTAGTGTTTTGAATTACAAGGACATGTCCTCATAATGTTGGGGGTGTGGCCTGAAACCTGAATACACACCTCATAATGTAGGTCAAACCAGTTTTTCTTGTAATTTCAGGTTTAGCACAATGTAGGTAAAACCAGACCACACAAGAGCGCACACACACACACACACACACACACACACACACACACACACCACATAGCATGATTTTATATTGTACAAGCTATATATTCTATCCCCTAACCTACCCTACCCCTAAACCTACTAATCACAGAAAATCTTCTGCATTTTTAGTCCCCACAATGTCAAAAATTTCTGATATCACTGTCTTTGTGGGGACATTTGCTGCTCACAATGTAGGGTGTACCAGGACACACACATAGTAAATCCATCATTCTGGAAATCTGAGCACACGCGCACCCTGTACTTATCATTCATCATCCATTCAGCATGCCAATGTAATTAAAGAAAGTGCAATTACAGTTATACTCACAGGAGGTTGGTAAAGTGGAGAAGAGAAGAGAGGAGTGGAGAGGAAACAGAAATCAGCGATTTCAGACAAAGGAAGAGAGGTCAGGTGAAGGTATGAGATGGATAGAGGGTATCAGAGAGGGTTAGAAGAAGATAACAGAGAAGGAAGAAGGCTGTTACAGGAGGAAGTGGATAATCAGAAGGGGGGGCTCCTCACACGTGCACCTGAGCAGAGAAAAACAAAAATAAGTCTCTCTCCCTTTCACCACACACGCACAAATCCTCTTCACCTAAACACAATCATCTAGAAAATCCGATCTGACTCCCACTGCAACACTGCAATTACGATCACTGTATAATGCCCGATTCCCTTTCCATTAACTTCTATTGTTTTTATACTGAGCTAATGACTTAATCTGTCCAGTAGCCAATAAATTAACTCTTACATCATTTTTCTGTATCTTTACATTTTCATAAGGACATTTAGTATGTTTATTCTTGTTTTTTTTTATTGTGGGGATGTTCCCCAATGCATACTTTCTCTCTCTCTCTCTCTCTCTCTCTCTCTCTCTCAACCACACACACACACTTGTGATTAGTCTCAGTAGCAGTAATCAAGCAGCGAGTGGAGATTATAGAAGATCAATACAACAGCAGATAGGCTAATCCATGACATTAAATCCATCCATGCATTCATCCCTCCTCACATTAACACAAACACACAAATGGTCACACAAACAAGCACAAGATCATGAGGCCATGAAAACTGACTGTGACCCACAGCGCTGAATTCATCTAAAAAGTCAGCAGAGACAGTTTCTGGATGAGCAGATAATAAATAAGCAACAGCACATGTAGAGAGGGATAAAAGAACAGACAGGACATGAACAGAGGGGAGCAAGAAGTGAGGAGTTTCAAAGCAATAAAGAAAGAAAAGAGAGGGCCCTTATGACTGGGACTGGAGGGATGAACAGATTCCAGCTCCAGCAGAGGAGTTCACACTGACATTAACACGACAGGAGTGACAGATAAATGAACAAATGATGGGCAGGTGCATAAAACCACAGTCATAGTGAGGAGTCACTGCGAGACACACACTGAGCTCCAGCAGACACACACATGAAATGACACACTGAAGTCCTGTCTGACAGTTTCTATAGTATGGCTCTACTTCCTCATTATTTGTGACTGTGATGCAGCAGAGTTTTGCAATATACTGCGTTGTATTTTGGAGTATACAACTCATGGACTGCATACTGTCCAGCAAGTTAAATGAACTGTACAAACTGGTGGGTCGTATGGTGACAAAAGCTTATTAAAGTGGGATTTGTCAGTGTGTCGTACGGACTCTTATTCTACCTGACGGAATTAAGGCCGTACTGAAGACGTCGGGTTTGACCAATCAGATGAAAGGGGTGTTTCAGTGCCAACCACAAGTGCGAATGAAATATCAAAGCCATAAATCTGTAAACCACAAACGAAAAATGAGAAATTGAGCTGAAATCTCACTTTCCATTTGTTAAACTAAACGAATAGACAAGCCGTCTTTTCATTTCTCATTATTCCATTCCAAATAGGAAATTAAATGATCAAAACGTACACATATTTAAGTTAATATTTAAGTCATTTTAAGTTCATCTCTCTCTGTCTATAATAGTATAATATACTATCCTTTAAATTTTTTTTAATGTTATAATGTTAATGATGAAATAATATTACTATTGAAAATAAGAGATGTAATTTATTCCTGTGATGGTAAAGCTGAAATTTCAGCAGCCATTACTTCAGTGTCACAAATCATTCTAATATGCTGATTTTGTGCTCTTTTTTTTTTTTTTTTTGGAAACATGATGCATTTTTTCAGGATTCCATGATGAATAAAAAGAGAAAAGAACAGCATTTATTTGATATAGAAAACATTATTCACTTTTGATCAATTTAATGTGTCTTTGTTGAATAAAAGTATTAATGTCTTAATAAAAAAAATCTTACTAACCCCCAAAATTGCACAGCATTAATATTCTGATTATGAAAGTGGCATGTAAATATATTAACCTGATTGCTACAGCTAGCCACAACAAGGTCAAGCCCTAAATATTTCAGTTTAGAAATCAGAGACAAAATCAAAGACAGCTGTTTTCATTTTGAGTCATCACCTTATTCTGAATATCTACCATAACTGAATATTTATTTACTGTATGGAGTAATGGGACTAATGGGACTATGGACTAATATCTCTGGGAGATATTAGAAAAAAAAAAAATGTAAATATTAATTTTCCAAAGTAAAGCATTAACCAGTGTATAGAGAATGAATTTCAGGTAAATGTGGTCATGATCATGAGGTCATTTGACAATGATGTAGTGTTCTACATTGAAAGGTTTATGGTAGTTTCATATACTGCACACACAGTATATACAGTAAGCAGTATATTAGCATTCCATTCTGAACACAGCCACAAGTATTTCCTGCATATGCCCTGATTAAATCCACCTGTGTCTTGCAAGTTCATTTGTGAATATACGGTACAGCCCATGTGTAGTGTTGCCTGTCTGTACCCAAGCTCATTTTGGTAAGTGCTAAGAGTATTGTCTTTCAAAACAAGTCTAGTCAGAGGTCTTTATTCTTTCCTTTAATAAAATGCAGTTGGATTTAGTGCTGGGCTGGCTTTGAACTTTCAGCTACAACAAAAAACAGAACTCAGTCTCACCCAGAACTTTCCTTCTGACCATAATATGCATAGCGCATAATAAAAACAATACATGCTATGCTAATTTATGTATTTCCACAGCAAATCGTTCATGATGTGAGTGTGAGTCTTTCCCTGGACCTGTGAGTGTGTTGTTAGTGTATATAAACAAATCAGTAGGTGTTTGTATGTGTGTGTGTGAGGTGTTCTACAAGCTCTAAATTGCTCTAATAAAGTGTGAAAATTAATGTTTTCTGTGTGCGAGAGACTGCAGCTATCCACAGGGACACGGATAATTGTGAAATAAATCACTCTCCCAGACAGACGCACACATACTCTTGAATACATTTATAGACACACAAACAAACACACACACAGAAATCGACAAGCAAGCGCATATGTATATGAGCACAAAAACACATATATATTCACAATCTTTTTGCTACAGAAAATAGAGCCATCTAAGACAAACAACTAACCAAGACAGCTAATCAAAGCAACAAAACATCTCTAACTTGCAGGAGAAGTGATAGAGAAGGAATGTATTTGGGTGTACGTGTGTGCTGCAAAGCTCAACAACTGTTTCCCGTAGGTGCTAACCACATACAGAGAGCAATGAATGTGCAGTGCTCAAACAAAGGTCAAAATTTTCCATTACTGTTCAAGGAACCTTTCTGCCAGAAGTCAGAGTGGAAAGATTGCTCTCCGCCTTCTAATACACTTTCATTAGATTTGTTTACATTGCTCACAACCAATATCCATTCCAAAAAGTCTGCTGTCTGTATGGAGTGCAGAGACAGAGGAGAGAGGAAAGGAGGAGGTCAGAGAAGAGGTGGGAGTATGTGAACTAGTTTAAGAAAACCCAAACACCAGCCAAATGTGGTAAAAAGTCAAATCTTCACAAACATAAACATCTTCTCGTTTGCAACATTTTGGAGAGTCTGAGATCCATAATGTCTGACTCACTAACTTTTTATGTTGTATTACTGGGTTTGTTTTGGTGCTGCTCTACTCTGTTCCACAAACTGACGCACTGTGTGATTATTTTGTCCAGATGTTGCAGCTCAAATTTCAGATCTAACCGACAGTATGTTTAAATTACAGATCGGAAAGGAGCAATTTGACTGACTAAGAAAAAGGAAACTTTCAACACAATCAAAAGTGCTCTAACATTGCCTTTCTGCACTTCCTGATTTCATTCTTTGTCAGATTCCCTTTCTTTTGGGGAAGGGTTTTTTTGAAAGAAATCTATTATGCTCACCATTTGATCAAAATACAGTAAAAACAGTAATATTGTGAATAATTAGTACAATTTAAAATACCAATTTTCTATTTTAATATATTTTAAAATGTCATTTTTTCCTGTGATGGCAAAGCTGAATTTTTAGCAGCCATTACTCTTAATTGTCACATGACCTTTCGAAAACCACTGTAATATGCTGATTTGGTGCTCAAGAAACAGTTATTATCTAATTATTATTATTCCATTTTTCTGGAAACCATGACTGAAAAGAATAGAAAGTTCAAAATAACAGCATTTATTTGAAATAGAAATTCTTTGTAACATTATAAATGTTTTTACTGATACTTTTGATCAATTTAATGCACCCTTGCTGAATAAAAGTAGTAATTTCTTTAAAAAACTTTTTTCAAAGTTGCAAATCTTTGTATGCCAGATGCCAGACAAACTAGTTAATCCAAACTGTATGTGTGTGTCCATTTAAGTGCTACTGTCTTGTGTCTTCACCTGTCATCAAGTGCCGCTGAATTCCGAGTTTCTATCTTAGAAACTTCCTTTCTTGCTGCATCCACTCCAGCTTCACTTCTTGCACGTGCTGGATTCCTATTGGCTGTAACGGTGGGAGCACCATGCAGGTTGAGCAGATTGAGGTAGGACTCAGCGTGGGAGGAGATGGGAGGGTTTTCTGGCTGTCCTGCTGGAGTGGAGGTGACGGGCTGGTCTGAGCAAGGAGTGTAGAGGTTCTTCAGGTTGAGAGAGAGAGACCGAGTGGGCACACTACTCCATGGTGAGTCTTCTTCTAGAAGAAAGAAATTCAAATTTGAGGCATAAAGAAAAAGTCTTAATAGCCAACCTGAAACAATAGGGCATGCCATACTGAATGTAAATGAAGCTTATTACTGAAAAATCAGCTACTGGGAGACTGACCGTACAGTAGCCCTTTAATGACAGACACTCAAGGGCATAATGGTGACAGAAAATTTCAATAACTCTCCAAATGACGGGTCACAGCAATCAGTCAGTACATCACCACCATTGCACCAAGCATAAGCTTATGCATACACACTCTCTCTCTCTCTCTCTCTCGCTCAGAGTGAAAGTCGGCAAGGAGCCTAGTGCTGAAGAATCAAACCCAATAAACTCCTGCACTAAACTCTGAAATAGATTAGTGTACACCAACCAACTCAATAACATCACAGCCAGCCAAAAAACAATGTGTGTGTCTATGAATGTAATAGTGTGCAACACTGACCGCCCACTTTTTCAGCTGCCTGGGTTCTGGAAGTATTTTCCCATTCCCATTCATTTTCTTTGTTGAAAAATCTTAAATAAAAAGTTCTTAGCTATGAACCAAACCAACTAGCTCAGAGATAAATCACAACAATATAATGTTTGACTTAAAGGATTAGTTCACATTCAAATGAGAATTACCCCGAGCTTTACTCACCCTCAAGCCATCCTAAGTGTATATGACTTTCTTCTTTCTGATGAACACAATCTGAGATATTTTAATAAATATCCTGATGCATTCGAGCTTTATAATGGCAGCGAACAGGACCAATGAGTATGAGCTGAAGAAAGTGCTTCCATTCACATCCATCCATCATAAATATACTCCACACGGCTCCGGGGGGTTAATAAAGGCCTTCTGAAGCGAAGCGATGCATTTGTGTAAAAAAAAATCCACATTTAACAAGTTATGAAGTAAAATATCTAGCTTCCAGCAGACCATCTTCCGTATTCAAGTTAGGAAGAA
Source organism: Mylopharyngodon piceus (assembly GCA_039654765.1). Taxonomy (NCBI): domain Eukaryota; kingdom Metazoa; phylum Chordata; class Actinopteri; order Cypriniformes; family Xenocyprididae; genus Mylopharyngodon; species Mylopharyngodon piceus. The sequence continues at coordinate 18,000,155 of CM077443.1, forward strand.
ATAGGGAAGGCGTAGGACGTAGCGGAAGCTTTTTGAACTACAAGAGTTTTACACTTTCTTCATATGTTGAATACGGAAGGCGGCCTGGCGGAAGCTAGATATTTTACTTCATAACTTGTTAAATATGGATTTTTTTTACACAAATGCATCGCTTCGCTTCAAAAGGCCTTTATTAACCCCCCGGAGCCGTGTGGAGTATGTTTATGATGTATGGATGTGGATGGAGACACTTTCTTCAGCTCATACTCATTGGTCCTGTTCGCTGCCATTATAAAGCTCGGATGCGTCAGGGTATTTATTAATATTTCTCCGACTGTGTTCATCAGAAAGAATAAAGTCACATGGCTTGAGGGTGAGTAAAGCTTGGGCTAATTTTCATTTGAAAGTGAACTAATCCTTTAAGCAAAATCACATTTTCAGAAATCACAAAAAAATACATTTATTTAACAAACAAACAATTTATAAAAAAAACCCCCAAAAAAACATGTATTTAAATTCTCATTAATATATGCACTACCCTTCAAAAGTTTGGGGTAGGTAAGCTTTATTAATGTTTTAAAGAGAAGTCTCAATTTTATCAAAAATACAGTTATAATATGACATTAAAAGAATCTTTTTTTTTTTTTAATTGCAAAATATTCAAATATTTAATTTGTTGTAGCGAGACTAACTTTATTAGATCATTTGCAGTGCTCTATGGGAGTGACTTCTTTCAGGATTATAGGTAGTGTTGTGTTTGCACATGTGTGTCTTACTCTGTGTGGCTCCACTGACTCTGATCTCCAGTTGGTTGAGGTGTTTCACCAGCAGGGCTGTATGTTGCAGTAAGTCTCGGTTCTGCAGCAGCAGCTGGTGAGTTCTGGCCTGCGCCTCCATGCGGGCAGCCGTCTCCGCAGCCAGCTGATCCTTTAGAAGCTGCACCTACAGCAGGGACATGCTCAGTCAAGACTAGGAAATCACAAAATGACTTACAAGTAGGATATGATCTGAGGATTACAGTGAGTGAAATGAATCTTAGATCAAGTAATCCCAGTCCTTCTCTAACTTCTAACTTGTGTTGTGTGTGTATCAGAAACAATGACAGATATAAAGCTTTTAATCAATAATTTTCAAGGAATCTAAAGTGGTTTCCTGCATAATGAAAGAGACCTTTATTTTGTTTTCAGCCCACAGAAAAGAAAACAAGATCTCTTTAATATCTCAGTTTCCCATAATAACACCAAGATAAATAGAAAGCAGTTAAGAGAAAAGCACCCCAGGAATCTCCTCTACAGCAGTGGTTCTCCAATGTTTTGTCTTCAAGGCCCCCTACTGTCAATGACAATATTTGAAGATATTTCTGATACGTCTGCTATAATGACAAAGCTGCTCATTTTCAGACTTTTTATTTAAAGAAACTAGGAGTGGCAATATAATCAAGTAATTAAATAAAATAATAATACAAGTTTTACATTTTTTTAAACTTACAAATAGAAATTTCCCAATAAAATTTTACAAAGCTTGACAAAATGTATATACATGATTTGTTTATATATTTATAATTAAAAAAAAAATCTAACTATTTTTCATTTGACATCACACTTTTAAAATTCCCTCATGTAGTATATGCAGGTTGTCGAAGATCATGAGTAGCCTGCATTCGTAAATAAAAAATGGCATTTGTTAAGGAAACTAATTAAAATAAGAAATATGATTTTCTTGAAATATGAAATCTTGATTTTTAGTTGTTTTAGCTTATCTTAAACTTTGTTTAAAAACTGCAATCAAACTTCAAAGATTTAAAAATAAGCTGCTATCCACATTCATTTTGTCTCATTTGTTAAGAAATTTTCTAAGGAATTTTAGGAGAAACATCTGAGACAAGGTTGATACCTAAAGAAAGCTACAGTAAAAACTGTATTAAGTCCCCTGAGATATGAAAGAGCAACCTCTGAGCAATATCATTTTTCTCTGGGTGGGCGGTGAATGTACATCAATCTCTTTTTCCAAGCTATTGCTATGCAGTAGCATGACTGTGCTGAATCAGAGCTGAGAGCACATCAACTTCCTCTCTCACACAGGACATTATAACCATAACATCATCTGAACCTTATACAGTATCCCAAATGAGAACAAATATCATTAGTCGGAGAAAGAATGACAAAAATGACTCAATAAATGAACAGGCGAATGCATGAAGATGATGATTGACTGTATCAGCATTGTGTTCTGTCTCCTTCCCTTTATTTATCTTTGCTTCTTCTGGTTATAGTAAATGATTTGGGCTTATAGGGTATGTGAGTGCTTTTTAACAAAGGTTATCAGAAATAATTTCACCAGAGAGAAATGAAAAGGGTTGTGGAGAAAATCTGTTCTCTGGGTGGAGAGCAAATGATTGTCAAACTGCCTGAAAATATGAAATCAACAGCTGCATTTTCTATGGAGTTGTAGCGCCTCCAAGTGTAAGGAAAGGGTAGAAGCAACATCTTACCTGTGCTACAGCGATCTGTGTTTGTTGTTGCTGCTGTAGCAGCTGTTGTTGGAGTAACTGCAGGTGGTGTTGGGTGGCCAAAGGTGTGAGAGTAGGAGAGCAAGGGCTGCTTGGGGATAGCGTGTAGAGAGAGACACCCTCCAGGTCTTGTAAAGACTGAGAGATGGAAAATGAGAGTAAGAGAGATAAGAGGGGGAAAAAAAAAAAAATGTTAACACACTATTTTCTTCCTGAAACATTTTTTTCCCTGTGAAACATCAACTCTTTTGTCAGCTATTTTTAAATTTAGTCTAAGTTATATATTAAACTTTTATCATATTTAGTCAACCAGTCATGTTTTTGTGTAGTCAAGTTTTAGTTGACTAAAAATGTCTGGGATTTTAGTTTAGTTTTAGTGAAGAAATTCCAAAAAGTGTATACAGTTGCAAGAAAAAGTATGTGAACCACTTGCAGAATCTGTGAAAATGTTAATAATTTTAACAAAATAAGGGAGATAATACAAAATGCATGTTATTTTTTATTTAGTACTGTCCTGAGTAAGATATTTTACATAAAAGATGTTTACATATAATCCACAAGACAAAAAAAAAAAAAATAGCTGAATTTATTAAAATAACCCCATTCATGAGTATGTGAACCATTGATTCTTAATACTGTGTGTGGTTACCTGGATGATCTACGACTGTTTTTTTGTTTTGTGATGGTTGTTCATGAGTCCCTTGTTTGTCCTGAGCAGTTAAACTGAGCTCTGTTCTTCAGAAAAAATCTCCAGGTCCTGCAGATTCTTCAGTTTTCCAGCATTTTTTGCATATTTGAACACTTTACAGCAGTGACTGAATGATTTTGAGATCCATCTTTTCACACTGAGGACAACTGAGGGACTCAAACACAACTATTAAAAAAGGTTCAAACATTCACTGATGCTCCAGAAAAAAACATGATGCATTAATAGATGGGGGGTGAAAACATTTGGAATTTGAAGATCAAGGTAAATTGTATTTAATTTGTCTTCTGGGAAACATGCAAGTATTTTCTGTTGCTTCCGAAGGGCAGTACTAAATGAAAAAAAAAAAAAAATGATATTCAAGCAAAATAAGAAAAATTTGGACCTCTTCATCCTGTTCAAAAGTTTTCACCCCCCGGCTCTTAATGCATCGTGTTTCCTTCTGAAGCATCAGTGAATGTTTGAACCTTTTTTAATAGTTGTGTTTGAGTCCCTCAATTGTCCTCCATGTGAAAAGATGGATCTCAAAATCATACAGTCACTGCTGTAAAGGGTTCAAATATGCAAAAGATGGTGGAAAACTGAAGAATTTTTTGAACCTGGAGATTTTTTCTGAAGAACAGAGCTCAGTTAACTGCTCAGAATAAACAAGGGACTCATGAACAACCATCACAAAACAAAAAAACAGTCGTAGATCATCCAGATAACCACACACAGTATTAAGAACCAATGGTTCACAAACTTTTGAACTGGGTCATTTTAATAAATTCAGCTATTTTTTTGTCTTATGGATTATATGTAAACATCTTTTATGTAAAATATCTTACTCAGGACAGTACTAAATAAAAAATAACATGCATTTTGTATGATCTCTCTTATTTTGTTAAAATGTGCATGTATTTGCATTAAAGGGTTAGTTCACCCAAAAATGAAAATTATGTCATTAATTACTCACCCTCATGTAGTTCCACACCCGTAAGTCCTTCGTTCATCTTCAGAACACAAATTAAGATATTTTTGATAAAATCCGATGGCTCAGTGAGGCCTCCATTGACAGCAAGACAATTAACACTTTCAGATGCCCAGAAAGCTACTAAAGACATATTTAAAACAGTTCTTGTGACAACAGTGGTTCAACCATAATGTTATGAAGTGACAAGAATACTTTTTGTGCGCCAAAAAAACAAAATAACGACTTTATTCAACAATATCTAGTGATGGGTGATTTCAAAACACTGCTTTATGAAGCTTCGAAGCTTTACGAATCTTTTGTTTCGAATCAGTGGTTCGGAGCGTGTATCAAACTGCCTTTTTGGTGCACAAAAAGTATTCTCGTTGCTTCATAACATTAAGGTTAAACCACTGTAGTCACATGAACTGTTTTAAATATGTCTTTAGTAGCTTTCGGGGCATCTGAAAGTGTTAATTATCTTGCTGGCAATGAAGGCCTCACTGAGCCATCGGATTTTATCAAAAATATCTTAATTTGTGTTCTGAAGATGAACGAAGGTCTTACGGGTGTGGAACGACATGAGGGTGAGTAATTAATGACAGAATTAATATGAATTAATAATGGCACTTTAATATGTGGATCCACAGAAGCAAAGGACAGTAGAGTACAGTAAAGTGCATCAATTTTCATAAAAAGAGGTACATGTGCACATAAACAGCATAGAAAAAAAAAAAGGGGGGGGGGGGTGTTAGGGGTTGGCAGGGGGATGGGTTAGGGGACCAAAAAACAAAGTCTCCATAAGGTCAAAAAAGGCTGGTATTATTGTCGTTGTGGGGACATTTGGTCCCCATAACGTAGGGTTTACCAGGCGCGCACACACACACACACACACACACACACACACACACACACACACACACACACACACACTACTTAGAGAAAGTAATTTTCTCTAAGTAGCTTTACCCTGTCTGTCATAACAGGGACTGAGACAGAGACATAGCTCTAGGGATTTGAACACCAAAACACTCTCTGCTTTCTCACCTAATGATTTTTTCTGTCATCACCCCTGAACCTTACCCTCACACAAACCTTTATACATTTAAAGACAGAAGATTTTTTTTTTTTTTTTTAGCATGTTGATGTTTAGCATGATGCCAAACGTGATACATTATAAGTCAATTTGAAAGCAGCTAAGGAAATAACACAATTACTTTTTATGTGCACCATCTAATGTTAACCACAAGAAGGAGCTGGAGGTTTAATTTTAGGGGTATATCAGAGGGAGGAGAGACAGAGGATGGAGGTAGCAGGACGTCTGCAAAAGTAAGAAAAACTGCCAATTTGAAACAGAATTTTCATGTCAGTTATCTCCATTGTGCACAAAGAAATATCCTCCATAAGCAGGATGGCAAAGTGATACCAGTTAAATACTACATTTTCAAAAGAAAAGAAAAAGAAAAAGAAAAAAAAAAACATAAAAAGGAAGCTGCAACAATGCATGTTCCCATTCTGTCTTCTTTTATCCTCCAGTGGATCCATTTGTCATGAACGTCAACTACAAAGCTAATGGAACACCACTGGATCTTTGTTTGCTAGACAACGAACACATGAATGCATTATGAATGGACTGCTGCTAAATGAATACATGTAAAATGAATGAATGCATTATCTGCTTTCAGGCTGTCTGTATTGGAAATTTCTGCAATGAACGGCAGAGTGATATCAAACATTAAACCATTCTTTTTGTTTGACCTTATTTAATATATAAGTTTGACCTTATTTAATAATCCTTGATGTATGAACTTAAGAACAGGACCTGCAGCCATCCTAATCCTGAATGGCCAGTTTTGTTTTTTGTTTTTGATAACAATTAAATATCCCCTACTCCCAAATCTCATTACTGTAGTAATGTACAAATAAAAATAAATAATACTAACTAAAAATAATAACAATATATTATAGTATAGTTTAAAAAGTATTTATATATCATGGTAATATTTGTTGTAATAATTTGTTTAAATGTGTCTTTAAATGCATTTAATTAATGTTGGTTTTTCTTTCATTTACTTTAGAAATACACAAAATATACAGTCAAAAGTTTTGGGTCAGTAAGATTTTGTTTTGAAAGAAATGAATACTTTTATTCAGGTAGGATGCATTCATGTATCAAAAATGTATTAAAATATAAAGTATTAACTATTAAGCATCACAACTGTTTTCAACATTAATAATAATAAGAAATGTTTCTTGAGCACCAAATCAGCATTTTGATTTCTGAAGGATCATGTGACACTGAAGACTAGAGTAATGGCTGATGAAAATTCAGCTTTGCATTCACAGCAATAAATTATAATAAAATAGATATAGAATAGAATAGAATAAACAGAAAACAATAAAATAGAAAACAGTTATTTTAAGTTCTAATAGTATTACACAGTATTAGTTTTACTGTATTTTTGATCAAACAAATGCTCCAAACTTTTCAACGGTAGTGCAACAGTCTACCCACTCAGTCAGACCCTCAGTCCCTCAGACCTCAGTCAGAAGGTAAAAATATATATAATCTACACATAACACAGTAAAGAAGTTTAATGGTGGGGTAAGCCATATTTCAAAAACGCAGTTGGACATTGTTGACATTTGAAATCAACCCAAACAAACCCACCCCTCTCTTCATTGCTCCGCCTCTAAAACTCACCCTCCAATCCTAACCACCCTGCTCCGAGTCGGTCTCGAACCCCGATCGCTGCTGGCAGGTGAGTCGAGTGCACTAACAATGACGCTAAACACCGAATTCTCTAACGGCTGTCAGTGCGCAGTGGTTTACCTGCACAACTCTCATTAGCTGGCCTCTGTTACACACGCAATGCAAGAGTGGATGTCTGTTTATCACAGCTGACGCGCAACAAAATAATGCTTCATGAAAAACAAAGCGCAGATGATGAACGAATGAAAGTACAAAAAATGAAAGTACAGTACACAAGAGTAAATACAAACAAGTGTTCGTTGTTAGTCGCCAACAGCACAGCAGCTCCAGACAATCAATGACACTCAAACCCAGTGTTACTCACGTGTGAAGCGGAATCAATGCAGCCTCCGCATCTGTTTTTAGGTTTTCCTGCTTAGCTCTCTCCAGCGCTGGAAAGCTTTTCTAATATTAACGCGGGTCCTAAAGCGCTTGCCCAGTCATAAACCTTCATTCCAGTGATATTCTTTTGAGCTCTTCTGTATTGTTTCTCATCTCTCTTTCTGCAGTCTTTCTTCAAATCTCCCTCTTGCTCGTTCTGTCTGCTCAACCGTCATACGCCCCCTAATGCTGATTGGCTACACGTTTGTTGTTGGTGTCGGTCCGACTAACTTCCAAACAGTGTTTTTGAAACATGGCTTACCCCACCTTTAATATAATGAGAATCACCATTGAGAATAAAGGGGAAAGTTACATGCAGATCAGGGGCGTTTCCTCTGAGGAGGCAAGGGAGGCAGTGCCTCCTCAAAAAAAACTGGATGAGAAAATAATTGATATTACAAAAATAAAACAACGCAAATATTACAAAATTTGACATTAAAAAGTGTAAACGTCACTTTTTCAAACAGCGACACCCGCAGGTGAAGTTACAGCAGGGAGTCCGCGTCTCTGTTCCTCCTCTATTATTTAAGTTTTAAACTTAAATAATAGAGGATAAATGAGGACCTTGCCTCCTCATTTTAAAACACCACCGCACACCGCATGCAGATGGGGGGGATAATATCATGCGAAATACTTGTGCGTTGCTAGCTAATTTCACTCCAGCACGTGAAATCCCTGTCTCACTGAGGCTGTTCAGACAATGATGTCTGTGGTTAAAGTCAGACGAAGATTTTGAAAATAGTATGCAGGCCTGGGGCATCACAAACAGTATAACTGAATACTCCGAAGGAGGAACAAGGTAAAGGGGTAAAAACAGAAGACAGAGGAGGTGAAAAGGGTTTCCTCTTTATTTAAAAATAGCCTTAATTTCCAGCTGACGTGCGATACTTGACAGATGTCTGTGGGGAGAAATGATGCAAGAGCTTGTCTTCTACTAAAAACACTCAGTCGTGCTCATACTCCAGATCGCTCTCACCTGATGGGTTTGTCCAGGTTTCACCATGTTGAGCTCTGACAGGCTTTGAAGAATGTCATCCATAGCCTGCTCACTGAGCTTTGTAGAATGAGACTCCATTCCAGTGACATCATCCATTCCCTGCTCCATCCCTGTCAGCTGACGACCTGTAAACAACAGCAGCATTTTAAGAATATGATGAAACTAGTTATACAACAATGGCTGACACATTCGAACATCACATGACATATATCACTGAAATGCTGTACTCGTATTCAGATTTGATTTTTTCTATTATGACATGGGTTTTAAGGCATTAATGCTCTGATGCGATGGCATGGTCTCACCTTCAGGACTGGGCTCTTCTCCAGACTGATCGCTTTGGCCGTCTGCAGGGCCGTCTGGCTGCTCATCTGCATTCTGCTCAGCGTGCTGCAGACTCAGCTTATGGCACACCTCAAACGCCTGACCGACCGTCCGCACTATCCGCATGGCCTGACTCTGAGAGGGGAGAGAGGTGAAAAAATAGAGATTTAGAGACATTTAGAGAATCTTATATGTACAAGACATACAGAATATATATCTTATATATATTCCTACAATACAATGACCAAAAATATTTATAAAAATATGCTTTTATATATTTTTTTCCTTTAATATTATGGTCACCGTATTGCAGGATAGCTTTTCTTGATTTTATCATATAAAATCCTTTTCTTGTGCTTTGTGTTATTGTTCATACTGTCATTCTAGGGGATTTGCTACTACAGTTCTATGATAAAAACAAAGGGTAAAGAATGAGAGGAAAAGCAGAGACAAACAGGTGAAGAATATCAAGGTTAAGGCCCTCTACAAAAGTCATCACTCGCTCAAGGACAAGACGGACTGAAAAAAATGGCATGCAAGATCTTAATCCTTGGTCTGGGGCAGAGAAAGAGACAGAGAAAGAGAGTAACAGAAGACCATTTCTTTTCTTTCTAGGTGAAAGGCGACTGCTCTACCTTCTTTTTGGACTTGAACACATTGCATCTAAACGAATTGCTGGATCCATCACGAGCAATGTAGCTGAAAATCTTCAGATCCTGAGAATCATGGGATACATAGAAGATCCTTAGAGGAAACAGAGGAGAAAAAGAATAAAACATAGGCCTAACATTAATACATAAGGACGAAATAAAATTTATCTTGTTACATTTTCTGTCTCACCTGTATATGGGGTCGTGCATAACCAGCATCTTGCTCTCATCCCACGTCCACTCTTTCCTCTAGAGGTCAAAACAAGGCAAATGTCAGAGACTCTAATGAAGATGCTCATTACGAATATGACAAAAATATAAACATCTCATTTCTAGGACTGTAATTCTGATACAGAATAATGATATACACATCACATAAGGCTGATGATACATGCCTTGGGTTTCTTGCGCAGCACCACTTTGACCCCGTCTACAGAGACCCCTATGCTCACTTTCTTCTTCTTCACACTTTTTGCCTTGAACTCGTACTGCAAGGGGGAAAAAAAGAGTGATTTAAATGCATAGAGAGACTTTTTCAAAGATCAATCACAGGACCATAACACCTTTTCTAATGTTTTCCATTAAAAAAAAAATCGCCAATTATCACACTTTAAGATGCAGACTGAAGTCCTGGCACCAATTTTAAATCAGTTATTTCTCATTAACACATTAACTGCTAAATTATGAACACTGAGGAATCAACAATCAGTTCAGCCTAATTAAAATTACATTATAATGAAGTGTTTACCATAAACAACAACTTTTTTAAAGAGGAGAAATTGATGTAGGAAAAAGCAACTGGATTCATTTACTCAGTGTGCACATACACCACCATTCGAAAGTTTGGGGCCAATTTAAAAACTGTTTTCTATTTTAATATATTTTAAAACGTCATTTATTCCTGTGACGGCAAAGCGGAATTTTCAGCAGCCATTACTCAAGTCTTTGATGTAACATGATTTGCTGCTTAATATTTTTTAAAAAGTTCAAAAAAGAAGAGCATTTTATTTGAAATAGAAATCTTTTGTAACATGATAATCATCTTTACTGTCGCTTTTGATCAATTTAATTCACCCTTAGTGAATAAAAGTATAAATAAATAAATAAATAAATAAATTGACTCAAACTTTTGAACAGTAGTGCAGGTCAAGTTTCCTACCTTGACCTTTACTAGCATCTGACTCGCTCTTTCTTACTAACTCATACATTTTATAATGCCCTTCATACTTTACATTTTACATACTGTATGTATTCTATGTTCCCAGAATGCACTGCAAGGAGCTTTGTGAAAAAAATACATTCAAGATAACAGACATGTCAAGAGAAATGCATATTTGCTTGTGTGCTTCGTATGTTTTGTTTATTGGAGCATTGAGCTGATGTGTCAACACCAAACTACTGGAATCAGCTCTGAGCATTATTAGTCTCTTGTCCACTTTACGCAAGGAAAGCTATTTGTATAGTGTGCATGAGTGACCATTAAGAGCGTTGCTGCCTATTTGTCGCTGTGTTTCAAATAAGTAATTTATGAGGTCCCATAGATCATATGCTACAGTTTGGAACAGAGCTCATGGCCTTTCAAAAATCTTACGGTCATCATCCAGGCCTACAGGGTTTTAAAAAGGAAATAAAGCGCGTTGTTCTTCTGAAAGGTCGCGATGAATACTTGATTACATTTTAAAACTGCAACTTCGCATGAAATGATTCTTAGAATTATTTATGGTTACACTTTATTTTAAGGTGACGTAGTTACATTGTACTTACTCAAATAAGTTCTGAGTAATATTAATTAACTACAGTACTTACTATAGAATTTGTGGTTAGGGTTTGGTTTAGGGTTAGTTACATGTAATTATGCATAATTTACAGTTATTACTATAGTAAGTATATGTAGTAATGTGTAACTGTCACCTTAAAATAAAGTGTTACCTTATTTTATTTCTAATTCCAAATGTCCTCAGTCTGAATGGTTCACATCGACACATTTTAGTCTTTTTAGTTCTTTAAAACTTGAGATGGACATGAATCATTTCTGCTGAAAGACTTAGTATTCATTATTGAAGTTAAGTCCTGGACTGAACCGAGAGAGCTCCACTCATTCGCATGAACATTACACTGATCTGTCCATCTCTTGTAGGCTAGAGGAAAACAAGGAATGATGGTGGAAGCATAAAGACCGTATGAGATGTACTACAGGAAAAGGACATGACAGGTCTGTCCACGTGTGCAGATTACAAACCTTTAGTCTTGCTGAAGAGCTTGAGTGTGTTGAAGTAGCTAAAACTTTAAACTACCTTGTCAGAGTTAATCAGCATCATGGCTCTCTATTTTACTTAGGCTACTCGTGTTAAATTACTCATCTATTTGTAAGTCGCTCTGGGCTATAGCATCTGTTAAATGAGGAAATATACATTTGCTTTATTACAGCAATAAATTTAGCCCCAAATCCATTCAAACATTCTGTTTTTGTACTTTAAAAATGTTATTCAGATGGTACTCAACCAGAATAAGTTTTGGCGCAGTGGTTGCTGCTGCCTTTTCTGCGGCAACATGCATTTGAGTGGCGTTATAAGACGCCATATAAGAATATAAAAGCCATATATATAATATTTAAACAGCTCATTTGCTAATTTCTGTAGAGATTTTAGAAGGATACCAGCATCAGGAACAAGTGCCGTCATGGATTGCTTTGGAGGATTATATGTTTGTTTGGAGAATTTGACAGCAGATTGTTTGTAAACGAGGCACAGTGTAATGGAGATTTCTCAAAGAAACACTGTTGACAGATGAATGCAAAACACATTTCACAGACTGCATTTTTTCAGTGGCACGCCTAAAATGTCTTCATTTCGATATTTTCGACCATCAGTATACTGCATTATATTCATGTCGCGCATGAATGAAACTCAGTTTCACAGCACCTAAAAATGTGACGCCTTCTTTACCGCTATGTTTATGATTTTGCGCATGACAACGTCATCTGTATGCGTCACAAGCACATGTGCACTTTGGTCAAGTGGGATAGAGGCTATTAAAGTGTTTACATGCCTGTTTATTGCAATTAAAATTGGCATATGCCACATATTTACAATAATTATGAGCTTAATTGCATCAATTTGATCAAAGTATCATGTTTACACGAGGAAAAGATTAATCGCTGTATTGCCTAAATCTCATTATAATCGCATTATGAGGGTGCATGTAAATGGAGTCAGTGTTAAAAAACGATTATTATTGGTCTTACATTTGCATACTAAATTGTGATTAGTCTTGTCTTCTTTGCATATATTTACACATTTATAGTCAGCTTATAATTTTCAAATCTGGGCTTATCTAGGCTAAACACTATTCTTTTACTGCCTTGCAATTGATATTTTCTTCAGGAAATGCACATTTCCAATGTTTTCAACATTTTTTCTTTTTTATTAGAAAGATCTGCACATAAACTGAAGTCTCAACATAATGTCCCAAAGACAATGGTGGCATTTCTTATAAACTTAACCAGTAAACAACATGTGGCAAATTTTAGTTAAGATATTGCTTTTTGATTTTATATTAATTTAATATTTCATATTTAATTTAACTAGGAAAACATAAGGTACAGTATTAAGGCAGCTTTCTAAAGATTTAATACTGCGGCCAGAACTTCACTGGAATGAATGCCATCTGACCAGAGATGCACTGTATTTGGTATGCGTGCAGCCGTTTAGAACCAAGGACAGCTCAAGACCAAACAAAATAAAAGCAAAAAAAAAAAAAAAAAAATTGTGAGTTCGAGGGACAAGACATGGCCAGTAGTGAATACAGAACAAGGCTACTTGTCAAATGCTCCACACCAATTGACCATTCCGCCTCCAGGGTTTCTCATTCATGTCACTCTTAACATTACCAGATTCAAGAAAAACAAATCAATAATAATAATAATAATAATAATAAAACCTTAAACGCTATATAAAACTTGCTTTTCCCTTTGCACTTTCCTTAGTCCTTGGATACCACTTTAACCTGTCATGTCTTGAAACAGCTCCTGACTGCGTGACATGACCTTCTGTATAATTAGCAGTAGTTGTCAGTATCCAAAGGCCACACTAAATATTAATGCACTCTTCCCGTGTGTTTATGTGAGAATAAATAGGAACGCATGCCTCAAGATCTCGACAAGGACCTATCCTATTCTATTCTTGCTGGAGATTTCCAAAATATAAATATCTCTGATTCCGACATTTAGAGAACGAAATACTATTGCGGCAAAGCTGATTACTACATACTACACAGTATAGTAATAGTAGCATGTGAAGCAGTATGTGTCATGGTTCTGTTTAAATAAGTTTCATTTTCATGGACTTATTTTTTTTTTTTGCTTTTCTCAGTAACGGTCAATTATTTTTCCGCCAATCATTAGTTTCTATGGACACTGATATTGTTACAGCTGCTTGTCATTGAGTTTATTATCTCTGTGTATTTAAGTTCCTCCTTTTTCACCCTTCAATTTCGGTTGTTGAATGTGTGACTGCATTTGGATTACTCTGTGTTTGTTCTTGGATTAAAAACCTTTGTTTTGGAAATCTCTGCACCTTCTTTATCTTCTTCCTGCCATAGTGGTGACAGTATGCAATATGCACACAATTATTTTAATACATTATATAGCATTTTTATATCCAGTAAATTACAAGTATTTTCCATTTTATCCAGTTTTGTAAAACATGTCTTAACTTTTGGCAATCCAACTAATGAGTAAAGAAGAAGATTAAAAATCATGGTTGATATCATGTTCATTTGTAACTTAAAAAAAATCAAATGTCAAATAAATTTGTCTGTGGTCCTGAAGAGTTGGACTGTGAGAAATATTTGAATTACGGACAATAATTTAGCATCTTTAGAAGAAAAACATGCCTATATAACACCTACTTAGATACAGCTCTACTAATAGCCTAACACCTATGAGGAAGTGTCAATTCAGAGTCACGTCTTTATGAATGTCTTAAGCACACATAGCTGTGTGCATTACTGCATTTATGACCAAACATTTTTAAGTTTTGTTTGCCCCATGACAACTACTCACTTAAACCTGCTTCACTTTTGCTTCATTTGTGCAAAAAGTCAAGATGTCAAAATCGAAAATGACTTTTTATTTTTATTTATTTATTTATTTTATAATTCACGTTTTGTGTCAGCATTCCTTACAGGACAAAAAGAGTCTGCAAGAATGAAATTTTAATCTTTCTTATTGCTCAAGTGCAAAGTGCATTGAAATATTTAAGATATACTGCATAGCCATTGTTCTCTGTCCATAAACATTTCAGTGAAAAATTTAAGAGCTGCAGCTGAATGCAGCAGAAAAAAATATTAAAATAAAACTAAAGAACCCCCCTTCCCCAAAACAAGGGGGTCAGACTTCAAATTCAGGATTAAGAACTGAATCCAGACATTTGCTATAATCCTGTCTTGCGTCTATGTCTAATTTCCATTTTGTTAAGAAGAATCTGCATAGTGCCCATAGTACTGGGCTTAAAGTTGACAAAGCTGCCATACTCAGCACTTAATGACATTCCTTACTGATCTCTCTCTTGGCTTGCAAGTGATTAAAGGTGCCAGCATATAGAGAGAGAAAACTAGAGAGTATGTTTCATAGAGAGAAAATAACTACAAGTGACATCCATTTTTTTTTATGACAGTCATCAAAAGCATTTACTCAGCAACTCAGTACTCGAGAATCCAGTGCACTTGTATTACTAAGGGTTTTTCAGACCTGTAGATTGTTTGCTTTGTTCCAAAACAGGGAGTTAATTTGTTACAATGTTGCATTTTCTTCTTGGTTCGGTTTGCTTTCACAAGGCAACATTTCAAAGCGTACCAAAATGTGTTTATGCAAGTCACATATGAGTAAAGCTGTCCTTTTATTGGTCAGAGTTTGCTCTGCATCATCCATCAAGACGGATTGACAAGCTCACTCTGTGAGCTTATTGTAGCTTTGTCTGTAGCTGTCGTGAGACACACAAACACTTTGCCATCATTCCCACTATAACTGATTATATATATATATATAAATGTGAGATTTTAGGGGGTAGACAACAGCAAGAGCAAAACAGGAATGAAAACATAGGCCTGTAAGGTTGCTTGTCAAAGACTGCTTAAAAACCTAAAAAATATAAAAGTGCATCTGAGTAATGTCAATCAGCCTGCACGTTGACAGTTGGTCAATGACAAATAAAGCTTCTAATTTTTATTTATTTATTTATTTATTTTTTAAATCATTAAATCATTCATCAAAATGGATGTAATGCATATTTTTGAGTCAGGAACAATGTGTTTAAACAAGTTTATACACTATATTGCCAAAAGTATTGGGACACCCCTCCAAATCATTGAATTCAGGTGTTCCAATCACTTCCATGGCCACAGGTGTATAAAATCAAGCACCTAGGCATGCAGACTGCTTCTACAAACATTTGTGAAAGAATGGGTCGCTCTCAGGAGCTCAGTGAATTCAAGCGTGGTACCGTGATAGGTTGCCACCTGTGCAATAAGTCCATTTGTGAAATTTCCTCACTACTAAATATTCCACGGTCAACTGTTAGTGGTATCATAGCAAAGTGGAAGCAATTGGGAACAACAGCAACTCAGCCACGAAGTGGTAGGCCACGTAAAGTCACAGAGCGGGGTCAGCGCATGCTGAGGCGCACAGTGCGCAGAAGTCACCAACTTTCTGCAGAGTCAATAGCTACAGACCTCCAAACTTCGTGTGGCCTTCAGATTAGCTCAAGAACAGTGCGTAGAAAGCTTCATGGAATGGGTTTCCATGGCCGAGCAGCTGCATCCAAGCCTTACATCACCAAGTGCAATGCAAAGCGTCGGATGCAGTGGTGTAAAGCAATCCGATGGACGAGTTTCAATTTTTACTGGCCCCATCAAAAAATATATAAATCAATAAATCAATCACTAAATAAATAAATTAAAAATTTTTGTTGTTGTTTTGACCCATGTAACATTGTATTCTAATAAAAAAGCTACCAGAATTTTAAATATTGGTGAAATTCCAATTCCGTTACCCCAGCAAAAACTACTAGCCTAACTAATATAAAGTTCAAACACTATTGAAGACAAGTGAGTCTTCAGTAATAAAATAAGAACAAATAAACAAATTATAAGCAACAGCTCCAATAAATAAAACAGAACAAAGATACAAATTAAATAAACAGTGCTTTAAGTTTTTCAGGTAAGTCTAACAGCATCCAACTGTTATCTGCAAATACCTTTTATTGACAACATTGCTTGTTGGTGAAGGGAGAAGGACAACTAAAGGAAAGGCAGAAGAGGCCAAGACAAAGAGGGAAGAAAAAGTATGAGATCAGCTATCAAATAAATGAGGTACCAGTAAAATGTCTGTAGTTATGCAACTGCTTACTTCACACACAATAAAAAAGAAGCATTTGTAATGTTGTCTGTTCTTTCTCTTAGGAATTTCACCTTTGGCACTAGGGATGCAAGAACTACTTCCATTAGACGCTGCTATTGGAAATGACCTTGACCTGCATGGGATGCTGAGAGCGAGTTAGTTTCTCTGCTTGATTGGGATTTCCGCTTGACTTCATACCAGTGGGGAGTGTGTCATTTTGACAGAGTGTGCACTTGAGGAAGTGAGAAAGAGAAAGAGAGAGAGAGAGAGAGAGAGAGAGAGAGAGAGAGAGAGTGAGAGTGAGAGTGGCAGAGGCAGACAGGGAGAGAGGAAACAGTGAAAAGACTTCCGAACTCATTTCTTGGAAGCTGAGTCGGCAGAGCTACCTGCTGGGAGTGGGACGAGGGCCAATCAGTTAATGTCACACACCCCATGGGCGGGATTTAATAACCTTTACTGCGCTGGTGCACCAGAATGGCTTGAAATTTCATTTGGAGTTCCAAAATAGTGTGTGTATGTAAGAGAGACAGAAACAGACAGAAATGTTTTTTTTTTTTTCGACAAGCTTTTGTCAACAAGTCAACTTTTATAGATGTTACACACATACTCATACATGTACGCACTCACATATCTGTCATACTGTGCGAAACATTCAAATGGCCAAAAATCATGCAGGGAAAACATCAGTCAGGTTTCAAGTTTGCACAAACATGTTGAGTCATGAGATATTTATATATATAGATATATATCGGATATTTCTATTCATAAGATAAGACTTCCTTTCAGAAAATGTATTGTTTCTTAAGATTGAAGTTTATTTTTCTTACTCCACTGGCAAACTAAATTTATAAGGTTTATGCTTAAAAAATTGCAAGTGGGGTAGAAAATAAAGATTGTTTTTTTTTTGTACTGACCAATGGCTGCATTAATGTTGAGGTTCATATGGGCATGTGCTTGACTGAATAGATGACAAGATGTCTGTACTGACAGGAACTCCCTGTGGAACCATGTCACTAACAACAACCTCAGCCATCAGACCCAGCTAACAAAAATATGTTCTAAAAACATTTGGCTAACATTCCCATTAATTGAATAAAATGTTACTTCTGAATGTTCTCAGGATGTTCAAAACATTCAGTTTTTTAAAAATGTTTAAAAAACATTTTAACTTGGTTATGTTAACGTTAAGGGAACATTCCATTTCATCAAACATTTGCAAACATTATGGGAATGCTACATTTAAATGTTCTCCAAATCATCTGAAACACGTAGTAATTTTATAATGTTTAATTTGTAAAAAAAAAAAAAAACATTAGAACAACTAAAAATGTTTCAGTGAAACATTTCATTAACTATATGTATACATAACATTTTTGTGCTGATGTTTGGATAGCATTATTACAGATCACATGACTTTGAACAAACATTAACATTAGCTGGGGAGGTGAGTTCATGTGTGCAAGTGTGTGTGTGTGGTCCTGGTAAACCCAACGGTGTGGGTACAAAATGTTCCCACAAAGATAGTAATATCCGAAATCCTTGTCCTTGTGGAGACATTTTTTGGTCCCCACGAGGAAAACAGCTCATAAATCATACAGAATAATGTTTTTTGAAAATGCAAAAATGCAGAAAGTTCTCTGTGATGAGTAGGGTTAGGGTTAGGGGATAGAATATACAGTTTGCAGTATACAGTATAAAAATAATTATGTCTATGGAAAGTCCCTATAAAACATGGAAACCCAATGTTTGCGTTTGTGTCTGTGTCTGTGTGTGTGTGTGTGTGTGTGTGTGTGTGTGTGTGTGTGATGAAATGAAGAGAAAGAGATTGTTGACTTTCTGATTGTGTCTGCTGTGTATATATCAGAATTGGGCATTGAAAAATCCATATTAGTCAACAACTAGTCTGGGCCTAACAACATACTGTCAGCATTTCAGACCCATCAGTGAATAACCTGGACTGCATGTGTATAAACTGCACAGAAACAGGTGTGCGCAGTTCAAAATAACTTCATTCTATTTAATGTAGTGTGGTGTTTGGACATGTGTCCAAACAGAAGGACAACTCAAAAAACAGGGCCAAAGTATGAGGGCACCATCTGTCCCATGTGCATGTCTGCATTTGTGTTTGAACAACAATGTCAACACTCAAGCATCCATGTCATATGTCTATTGTGTAAGGATTAAATATAAAGGATTATGATTTTATAGATTAAGGGCAGATCTTTGTTAAATAACAAAGTCAAACGCATTTTATATACACTACCATTCAAAAGTTTGCCATCAGTAAGAATTTTTTTTTAAAAGAAATTAATATTTTATTCATTAAATGAATCAAGTGACAGGAAAGACATTTACATTGTAATAAAAAATGTCTATTTTTAAATTAAAGCTAGAGTGTGCAGTTTTGTGGAGATAAGCAATAGCAAGCTAGCTTTGAAATAAATAAAAAAAAAGAAATAATAATAAAAAAAAAGATCCCACCCTCCCTTCAGAGCTCTCTCCAAAGCCATGTCTCCTTCAAATCACATGAACGCACCCAGCCAGAGCAGAGTCTGCAAAGCGTCACAAGAAACAACGCTAATGGAGGATGGAAAGCTTTCAAATTACCTTATGTTGCATTCACCGGTGAGACAACATTACAGTACAAAGCACATAACTCCACAATAATAACAAACGTAAAACAACTTATATACGGTTATTGTTAGAACTCAAAGCGGTTTTGTAAACTCGTTGTTTTGGTTCAGGAGGAACTGTAAAAGGTGGCTGCTGTTTGTTTGCCATTCTCGCTTGGTGACTCTAGCAGTGTGAACATGCTGATGACGTGTGACATCTACGCAAGCAGGGTGCGTGGAGGTATGCAAATACATAGGTTGAGAGGCAGGTAGGACATCCTATCATTGCATTCGGTCCATCTTCTAGTGCTTTAATATTTAAATTGGCAAGGCTTAAAAACACGTGCAAATAATAAACATTCTTGACGATTCAGCACTGGCCCGAACGGGACAGTGACAGTCCAGAGCGTCTATCATGCTGGCCCCGGCCATTGAGCAGTCCTTATTATTGAGCTCTGAAAAGTCTAAATTAAATTGGTTGATTGATGCACTCCCCTGTGGATCTTTTAACTCTTTGAACAAGTGACAAGATTTGATGTGTTGCCATGATTTATAGCAATGTTTGCTGACTGGTGCGGTAAGGTCTGTTGGTTCATATTTTTCATCTGTTTTGTAGGCAAAATAAAGCCAGACTTCACTTTTGCCCTCTTTATTAATTAGTTTGCAGCATGTAGAGTAAGATTTATCTATTTATTCCATCTTGTTCCTCTATGTTGTCACATTTTTCGCATCAGTTTGTTTAACACACTGCCGCATAGCAGTGAACTTCGGAGTGGCAGCGTATCAAGTACCGAAATGAACAAAATCATGATATTGTACTATTTGAAAATATAATATATACCGATATTTTTTCCAGTACTGGAAAAATATCATGAAGTAAACTTTCACTAAAGCCTTCCTTCTGTCGGAAAAAAATAGTCCCTGGCCGTGAACAGCAACAGAAGTTTCATTATTATGCCATTAGATGGCGGCAAAGACTGTCTTTATGAGTGTGTCAGTCAAGACTTTTACATTGAAAAGACTGAATTGTTGTGAACACGGAACAATATGCAACTGACAAATGCTTTGACTAGCGCTGTCAGTCATGGGAAAACCCCTTAACTGTTAAAAGGACAAGATGATACATCGGACATTTAAACAGATTTTTTATTATGAACATAGGACTGACCTGAAGGAAAATGCTAAATCTGAATGCAGGTATAAACTCACTCACTCGATCTTTTTCTCACAATACTCTTCTACATAATACAGTAAGCTTCAATGAACAATAACAATTGAGAACATACAGTTTACGTTGCTAAGAGTGGTTGCTAAGGGTGTTGTGTAGTGATACACAGAACCGCTGGATGAAGCGGTCATAGCCGTGTTTTATCGTGAATAAAACACAGCTATTGACCAATCAGAATCAAGGACAGGAACTAACCGTTTTATAAACTAAATTAAGTAAGGGATAATCCATCACTAGCTGTGCATTAAATAATTTTAATGCACGACATGGAGGCAAAGAACCACCCGACGCAACGCGAAGTGCATTTAAATCATTTAAAGCACAGCTAGCCATGGATTGTCCCATTTATTCCATGGTCATTTGCCAGCATTGACAACTTAAAGCTGTTATTGATGTTTGCAGCGCAATATTTGACTGGAAGGGAAAAATTACGGTTATTTTTGTCAGTTATGACTCATTAGATCTGGCATTCTGCCTGCTTTAAATCAGACACAGAGATAAAGTAGTGTATAAGATTACATTTATGTGAATAAATAAATTATTTATTTGAATTAATTATCGAAGAGAGAAAGAGAGAGAGATGAGAGTTGCGTGTGATTTACCTGTGTCTGTTCAGAGTCTCTCTCTATTAACAACGAAGCTGTGAGTTTAATTACTTCAAAACCAGCAATGTTCCCCCCACGTTGTGGAGAAATATAATGTAGCGATTCAGTAGCAAAGCTATTTTATTAATAAAAGTTTCTGCACTCCTGAATGTTCCTGCAGCATGACCTCCGAGTGACGTGTGTGTGGGTGCTTCAATGAAAACAGTGCGATTGACGTATGAGTGTGTGTGCTTCGATGAAAATAGCGCATTAATATAGAGCAGTGATTAAACTGACTTGGAAATACCTGTGCTTTAAAGGAACACTCCACTTTTTCTGAAAATAGGCTCATTTTCCAACTCCCCTAGAGTTAAACAGTTGAGTTTTACCGTTTTCTAATCCATTCAGCCGATCTCCGGGTCTGGCGGTACCACTTTTAGCATAGCTTAGCATAGTTCATTGAATCTGATTAGACCGTTAGCATCTCGCTCAAAAATGACCAAAGAGTTTTGATATTTTTCCTATTTAAAACTTGACTCTTCTGTAGTCAAATCGTGTACTAAGACCGACGGAAAATGAAAAGTTGCGATTTTCTAGGCTGATATGGCTAGGAACTATACTCTCATCCGGCGTAATAATCAAGGAACTTTGCTGCTGTACCATGGGTGCAGCAGGCGCAATGATATTACGAAGCACCTGTGACCCCCTGCTTGCACAGGGAGCGTGCCTTGCAACCATGGAAACATTTGTGAGAGACGCTGCGTAATATCATTGCGCCTGCTGCACCCAAGGTACGGCAGCAAAGTTCCTTGATTATTACGCAGGAATGAGAGTATAGTTCCTAGTCATATCGGCCTAGAAAATCGCAACTTTTCATTTTGCGTCGGTCTTAGTACACGATGTAACTACAGAAGAGTCAAGTTTTAAATCGGAAAAATATCGAAACTCTTTGGTCATTTTTGAGCGAGATGCTAACGGTCTCATCAGATTCAATGAACTATGCTAAGCTATGCTAAAAGTGGTACCGCCAGACCCGGAGATCGGCTGAATGGATTCGAAAACGGTAAAACTCAACTGTTTAACTCTAGGGGAGTTGGAAAATGAGCCTATTTTCAAAAAAAGTGGAGTGTTCCTTTAACGGCTTTATTGCACACCTTCCAGCCAATCAGAATCGAGTATTCAGACAGACAATAGTATAATCTTATTTAATTACAAACATTTATTTGAATTAAAACAGTATGATTTACTTCTATCCATAATTTTGATCTTTATATCACATCAGCATTGGCTATATATATCTACATCATGACTTAGTGAAAAAAACAGTGCTTACTTGATCTTTACAGAAATTCATATTGTTGGCTCTTGAATGCTAATGATACGAACCCCATAACCTTGATGACAGGAAGAGCAGCAGCCATTTTGCTTCAAAATGTTTCACCCTAAAAGTTTTTTTTTACTCATTTATCTTAAGTTGGCAATGTAATTTATTAGAACTTCACCTTTCCAAAATGAACAAGTCAACCATTTTCTTTAAATGACTTGCATAAACATTTATTATGCCATTTTCAATTTACTCAGCAACGACATCTTAATTGACCATTACAAGCTCACGCACTTTCCCTCTTTGTCTCTCTCTTATACACGCACACACACAAACACACACAAACAAAGGTCTCAGTTGGGCCAAATGGCTTTCCGTGACAAAGTAGAAATGAAAGAAAGAAGCATAGAGAGCAAAGATCAGGCAATAGAGGAGGAATGGAAGGAAACACAAGAAGAGGAAAAATGACAGGAGCAGAAACAGGGACTGAGAGACACTCCTACAGAGAGAGAGAGAGAGATAAACAATCTCCCTCAAGTAGAGCAACCATCTCTCTCTTTCTCTTTCCGTTTCTTTTTCTCAAGCCCTGAGGAAGTTTTCCCAATCACAAAACAAACTAAAACCCAGCAGATAGTGAAGTTCACATAGAGTGTGTGTGTTTCAGCATGCCAGTGAATGCAGGTGAACGTCACAATTTTGTGTGGGTGGAGTATGGCCAAATGCGCTTGGCACTAAAACACCCTTAAAGTTTCAGGACTCAGGACGTGTTTCAGCAGAGTTGGGGGGGTTGCCATGGTGATATGGGGGTACTGGTCTTGCGTAACTGGTTAACACTGACAGAAATAGTCCTGAGAAGTGAAAGAGCGTATGAGAGAGAAGACAGTGAATGAAAGTAGAAGAAAAGCAGCAAAAGAGGGAGGAACCCTGCTGGGCTGACCTACTGAGAGCAGTGGGATGGAGGATTTACTCAGGGCTTCTTTTCTTTTTATTAAGATTTACAAAAATGACAACACAAACATTTTGTGTATTTATTAAGATCAAGAATTCAAATGCAGTGGAAAACCTGTGTCCCTGAATAAACATGGATTAAAAAGTATGCGGATGTCCTGAGGAAGTTAATTACTCAATCATTTAGCGATATCACATCTAATGTGATTCAAATGTGAATCATAACAGCTTGTGGTTTGGTTTGGAGGGAGAGATGTTGAGCTCATGGATGCTAGTGCATGTAGGCCACTACACTGCATCTGTCCCTGGGCTACTGCACAACAATGAAGCCTTTCATTCTCTCCGTAGCCCCATATCAGCCCCCTCCCCATTAGACACACACACACACACACACACACACACAAACACCATCTACTCTAAGCACCTCCTCTCCCTGTCCTCTTCTCTTTCCTTTCCTCTCATCTTCTCCTGACCTCTTTATCACATTCTCTCATTGGTTTTGTAAGACTGTTATTGCATCAGCTTCACAGTCAAACACAAACACAGGAAGATTTAAGATACATACAATATCAACGTATGGATAAATTCTACACAGACTTTGTCTGGGGAAAAACCTTTTTTTAATGGCAAATTTATTTATAAAAGTCCAGCTGGGATTTTTCATTAAGTGATGTGCAGTTTTTGTATGGTGGAACTTTATTTTCATCAAAGCTCAAACTATAATTCACTCTTAAACATAAAGGTTATTTATTGGCATTGAAGGTTCCATGAAGAAGCTTTAACATCAATGAAACCTCT
Organism: Mylopharyngodon piceus; assembly: GCA_039654765.1. Lineage (NCBI taxonomy): Eukaryota > Metazoa > Chordata > Actinopteri > Cypriniformes > Xenocyprididae > Mylopharyngodon > Mylopharyngodon piceus. Next base: position 18,024,292 of record CM077443.1, read on the forward strand.
CCATTCCACAAAAGGTTCTTTATATTAGAAAAAGTTTCTTTAGATTATTAAAATTATTCTTCATTCTTCACACTAAGAAAAAGATGGTTCTTTTAAGAACTGTTCACTGAAAGGTTCTTTGGGGAACCAAAAATGGTTCTTTTATGGCATCACTGCGAAACCGCTTTTTGTAACCTTTTATTTTTAAGTGTTGCTTGGTGTAATATTAAGGCCCCATTTACACTAGTGCGTTTTTGTTTTAAAATAATAGATAATAAAATAAGAAGTTATATTAAGGCGAATCACAAACTGGAACATTTCCATTTAACCAATGAGTCATACTTAACTTATATTTGCTTATCCATGCATTCATTCACTGACCTATAAATTCATGTGAATGACAGTGGCAGATGTAGGAATGAAGTTATCAAATTAAATATGACAAGTTCATTTGTGTACTTAAATTGGACAACATAACTCAATGTGCTATTGAAATTATTGTTTAAATGATTTTTGTACACAGGAATACTGTCATTCTTCAGATTTTAGTTTTGATTTGGAAGTTGTCAATTACTACAGACCTGATTTCTGGATCAGTGCATCACACTATTCATTTAGCAAGATCATTGTTGATACTGTATTGGTATATCAGTTTTTATATTTTAAATGTCAATTGCCGCATAAAGATACACTATAAAAATTGGTAACCTGCAAATGTTACATTAAAGAGCTGTTTTTTAACTTAATTTAATTAATAAAAATTAATTTTGTTGGTATAAATTAATGTATTTAGGTTGATTCAGCAATATTAAATAATATTTTTGACTTGACCAGTAAATTTAGTTATCATTTTTAGGTTACCATTTTTTTTTAGTGTAGGAACAATGAAAAAAAACATGTATATCGTGGCCACCAATTAACAATTAGTTCCCACAATTTACTAATACATCAACACGTTTTACTAATTTGTGCCCTCGTTTTAAATAAACCGTGTACACGATATAGCCTAATAATCTGTTCCCTCATTTTACTAAATCATGGCTACGTTATAATAATTTGTTACCTTGTTTTAGTTAAATCAAAACGAGGGAACAAATTAGTACAACGTGGCCAACATTTAGTAAATCGAGGGAACAAACTATATCGTGCACACAATTTACTTTAATAAATTTACTGTAGGATCAGGAATTGGGTTTGTTTATATTCATCATAATAAATTTAATGCAGTTCCAGTCCTCTAATCTGATTGGACAAGCAGAGTTCAAGAGTTTGTATCACTCTGCCAGTGTGTGTCCATGGAGTTTCGACCAGAGCATGTGATGTGGTGATGAGTGACAGCAGAGCTTATGTCATATTGCTTTATTATATAAAAACAATAGACATCTATAGTATGAACACATTTGGATAAGCATGTATGTTAGTGTGTGGTGTCAACAGACATCACTGTTGCTATAGTGTCATTTTACACGTTAAAAAAAAAAAAATCAGTATGCACTACAGGGGAAATGAATGACGTTATTTCATTTGGCAGTTTGCCTGAATTGATTTGCTCTAGAGAGTCATAGATGCATCAACTAATACAGACTACAGTTTCATCATCTACAGGGTTTTACATACTGTACAGATCTTTTTTTGTTTTTGCTTTTCTCATTCGGGCAACTATAAAATCTTGAAATATTCACACCTTGGAATGAACTAAAAGTTCATAACAGAGGCATCTCATACTACACAATATATATAATATATTATTTATCTTTCAAAAGACACACACAGCACTACGTTCTATTCATAGCTTCATTCAACAGATTAGATCCGTTGAGAAATGAAGGCACAAAACAATTAAAGTCTTAATTATGTTAGACTACAGTATTCCCTGGATGAAATAGAAATGGAAGGGACAGAATGACAGAGTAACCATAAGAAAGAGGGGAAATAATAAGGGACAGGGTCTCAAATGACTTGCAAAGTTCAGACACATGGTTATGTGTTGTTTCCTTCATTAAAAACATACCACTTACCAATTATTTTTAGTTCTGTTAACATAAGACCCAAGGAGCTGTCAATCACATACTGGCATTCCTAAGAGACATTCTGCAAGCTGACCTTTCACCCAATCATCACAGAGGGACAGACAGAAAGAGAATGCTGTCAAGTTATGTATCTGCTGAATGACCTCAGAGAGATTCCACAGAGGATCCACACAATCTTCAATGTCAGCATTACTCACGCACACATAAAGAAGGTCTTGGTGTTATGCATCTGTTTACATTTCAACAGTAGAAATGTGTGAATAATGTCCATGTGAAAATACTGTATATCCACATGTCTATGAGTGGCAGAACTGCTTTACACATAGAAGTGAGAAAAATATAGTGGAATGAGTCCCAAACAAGTCAAGAAAAGGGAGAATCAGCATATTAGAATCAAATCAGCATATTAGAATGATTTAAAAAGGATTGGATATACAAGCTAACAGAAGGTCTACTGTGGCACAAGTCGCACAAAATTTTAATGATGTTATGGGCGGAATGTCACAACACACAGTGCATCACACTCTGCTGTGTATGGGGCTGTGTAGCCAGAGACCAATCAGAGTGCCTATGATGATCCCTGTCCACCGCCAATAGCACCTACAATGGGCATGTGAGCATCGGAACTGGACAAAAAAAAAGTTGCTGAGTGACTGATTTGAAAAGCTATTAACAAAATGAAAAACAAAGTAACACATTGCATAGAAAAAGTGGCATGTCTATTATTTATATATTATAGAGACATGTCTATGTCTCCTGTTATAATCAATGAAGCTGTCTATGCTTTGCAATGAATCTCTTTTGACATTGTGTTTATGCTTTGTTGGTTATAATGAAAAGATTTGCGAGCTTTCAGAACTCCCACTGAATAAAAACTCTGCCGTTTTGAGCAGTGATGAGCGGATTCTTAATTAAACACATAACTTAAACACCTCTGATTGGCCATTGCATTCACATGTTCAACAGATATGTCTGTGATTGGCAACAAAGCTCAATGCTGCAAAAACAAGTTGTAAATAGAAACCTTTGACGCTCTTCACAGAGCGCAAACACTCACAGGAGCATTTTAAAGCAGATGGCTATCAGCAGGTCCCGGTATCGTCACATTAAATAAACAAACAAAAACTCAACTCAACACTCAACCTTGAGCTGTAACAACTGTTCATTCAGACATGCTTATATGAAGCCCCATCATGGAAAACTTCTCAATTGCATAAACTAAGCTATTTTTAAGTATTACTTTGTGGTTTCATGCATACACTCTCACACACATTCACAGCAGGTGTGCAAGGAAAGCTGCTCATCAGGGCTTGATTTAAAGGGCTGATTTGTCACTCACAAGCTCATCCAATGATATTTATGAAAGCTCATTTACTCGCTAATAAATGTTACAGAGAGAAAAGAGAAAGAAATAGGCTGTATAAGGTCAGTACAAATAATTTACTGTTTTCAACAGAATTTAACACAACAAAGGAATGCATTCTAGACTCATCTCTGAGGGAACCTGCTAACCCAGAAATTATCAGCAGTGAAACACATTAAAAAAAACTGACACTGACATTCCCCTAAAAAGCCCAGAACAACTCTATCACTGCATGGGTCCTGTCAAGAAGGATAAGCTTTCTCTCACTTTTCTACACCCACAATCAAGTCCATAATCCCTGAGGCCTGTTGCATGAAGCTAGAAGCATGAGTTTCAGAGTAGATTTCGAGTTGACAAAACCATACAAATCCAACCTGGTTTAGATCAGGTTTCAGAGCCGGCGCAATTCAATTCTCTGTTGAAGATGAGATTGTTATGAAAAATATATAATGAATTTAAAGGCATTTACAAGGCAGGAATAAACACTGCTGCTGCAGCTAAATGAAAATATCGATATATCAATGCATGTGAATAAACTGAATTTAAATAATAATTAGGGCTGCGACTCTAAATAAGAAATTAAAACTGCCAGTAGGTGGCAGTAAATGTCTAAATGAGTAAGTCAGTGTGCCCTATTTTAATGATCTAAGCACATGGTCTGAAGCACATGGTGCAGGTGCACTTAGGGTGTGTCCGAATCCTCTTTTGCTAGTTTAACGACGGAAAAACTGTCGGCACACCAGGCACATGATCCAAAAGGGTTGTACCTAGTCTCTTAATGAGTCATGGGTGTGCTTTGGGTGTAACGTGCAATAAACCAATCAGAGTGTCATCTCCCATTCACTTTAAAAGCCAGGTGCGCTTGTACCATGGCCGATTGCTATTACATGGCGGGATATAGACACCCTCAACCTGACGAGTCAGTTTAAATAAATGTGTGTATTGCCTCAGAATAGCAACACGCCAACAGTGCGTCTGAACACACCTCGTTTTCAGACCAGCACGCTCATGGGCAAACAGATGGGCGCAAGTGCATTTGCTATTTAAACAGTCCCTCCAGGATTTCGCTATATTTTTTTGTGATTTTTGCGATCGGAATTACTGATTTTGTGGTGGTAATTTCCTGAATTTTTTTTTTTTTAATTAGAATACCACATTTACCATGTATTATGTTAGATGCACAATAGTCATACATGGCAATAGAACAAACAAAATGCACAAATCTTGTTTATTGTGGTGTCTTGCCAAAAAAGGCTAGTCCAGTGCTGTACTAGGCTAACTAGCTTTAATAACATGATCACTTACGGTGGGAAATGTGACCAAATCAGCAATAAAATAAGAATAAACAAATTACAATAAGACAAATAAATACAACATAAAAATACAGATACAAACAGTGCTTTAAGTTTAAGTATTGTTTGTTTTTCCCCTGTTGTTGTTGTTGTTTGATTAATATTAACGACACAGACAGGAGTGGGTATATAGCCTATGTTGCTTTCACTTTAAGACCTACTGTAATGAGCGGATCCAACACTGACACATGTCCCAAACTTGTTCACTCAAGACATAACCGCCAAGATGGACATTTAGGCATAATTATGTGTGCATTTGACCGTTCAAGGGCAATAAGCCTAGAAATATAATAACACATTTCAGCGCGAGCGCTGACAGGCGGCAAACGCATGCACAGAATCCGCAAGCCAGTCGGTCAGTGTGTCAGAACCGAATTGAGTTCGTGTAGCTTATACAGCGCTTTTATCAACTCTTTTTTTGGTGCTATCAGGCATATCATACTTTTTATTTGTCATTCATCCATGTCGCGTAATCGCTTTGCCCGCTCCTTGGCACGGATGCGAGACGACAGGTGAGAAAGATTCGCTTTCGCTTATGCACAGACCACATCGCCTACTGTGCATGCACATTGCACGACGGTCTGTAGGCTATTCTCGTGAAAATAATACATTGCAGCTTTTAGGGATTAGTAATTAGGGATAATTCAATTAGATAATTTTAATCACAAAAATAAATAATATTATTTTTTGCAATTATTTTGCGGTAAAATGACGAATTATGCAGGATCGCAAAAAAATGTGACATTTTGTTGATTTTGCGTTGTATTCAGCGATCGTGGAATCGCAAAAACCTGGAGGGACTGTTTAAACAACGTGGGTGCTGGATGTGAAAATGATAACTGCGGTGGGCTGAAACTAGCAAAAAACACTTGCCTCACGCCTGCCATTGCATAATCGCATTGCGCCGGGTGTATGATAAGCCCCATTGATTCATCAGTCATTCATTCATTCATTCGATTCTTTCAAACGGCTGATTCATTCAGGAATTAAGTAAATGGCTCTCTTTATGAATGGGCCATTGAATCATTGGTTCCCATTCAGTCGGTCACGTTCGATGTACGTCGGACAGACCGACGAATAGGAATCTCGCCAGAGAGGCCAATCTGCTTCGAGTGTAACTAAAATGGCTCGTTTTAGTTACACTCGAAGCAGATTGGCCTCTCTGGCGAGATTCCTATTCGTCGGTCTGTCCGACGTACGTCGAACGTGACCGACTGAATGGGAACCAATGATTCAATGGCCCATTCATAAAGAGAATGGGCCAATGTGCAGTTATCAATGCACATTGGCATGCAATCATATGCAGCAGCTGCTCGCAGCGCGGGTATTTAATGAGCAGCAGGTGCGTTGCATCTTCAGCTTTTCGCTTCAGAGCCGAACGGTATGTTCCTGTCTCTCTGCAAGCAAGTGTTTAAGATGAGTCAGCTCTTCAGGACGAACTTCTCTTTCTTCAGTGCAGGCGTACAGCACAGCAGCGGGGTCGAAGTCCTCTCTTTTTTTCTCCCTTTGTGTTTGTGTTTGTTTTTGCCCTTTGAGCAAAAAGCTGTTCTTTCAGCTTAAAAAGGCTGTTCTCACGGCCGATAATGGTGCGCTTTTGAGCGCTAAAAAGCCGTTCTGACGGCACTTGTGTGTTTCTGGATGCGGTCATTACCTGGCACCGAGGGATGGTCACGATCGCTGTGTCACGTGTCTGGGCTTAAAGCACGCTGAGGCAGCGTTCGTGGATGCGTCATGTACCCATTGTGGGAAGATGACCATCTCGGAGTTGCGATCGAGACTCCAGTTCCTGTAAAGGGGCGGAGTCCCGGTGCCGCTGCCTCGATCCAATCGTCCTCATAGGGTTGCTTCGGGCAGTGGTACCGGTGATCTGAGGATTACAGTGAGCGTGCTTCCTTTGGGGAACCAACCCCCTGGGAACTCTCACTCCTCCTGCACTCCGCAGCCAGTAGAGCTGCCGGGGGAGCGCGGTGGGCCATCTCAAAGGTGTGCACTATCCGTATCCTTCGGAGCTCCCCCCGATGACCAGATGTCGATAGCTGCGTCGGAGGGTGAGCCTGATTTTTCTGGGGATGACGAGTCGGCGCAGTTGCCTCCTTCGGGAACGGTAACAGTGCCCGATTCAGATCCAGAGATGATGGCTATGCTTTCCCGGGTCGCCAACAGGGTCGGGCTTGTGTGGAATCTTCCACCATGTCCCAGAACTTTGCCCAGCAGTTCTCGGCTGTACAGAAGCAGTCTGAGGCCATCAGCCACATCCTGCTGCGGCGGTCAGCTACTGCGTCCACCCATCCACCGGTGGCAGCACCTCAGCCTGCTCATCGCCGAGGGCGCCCCCCTGCGGCTGCGCAGCAGCAGCCTCCATCCAAACGGCGCCGTGGAGCCGGTCACAAGCGGGGTGCCCAGCCTGTCCAGGCCCCCGCTAAGAAGGGCGGTAAAGCCAAGAGCAAGAGGCCCTAGGACGGGCGACCCGGAAATGGATGGGACTGCTCTTCAGGAGATGGTGACCACACCACTCCTTCCACCGGAGGAGGGCCGGGTGGTAAATCCTGTGTTTAGTTTTGTTTCTGTCCCAAATTTTCAAAAAAAGAGCAGTTTCCTTCATCTCCGGGTCCGAAGAGGGCTCGGAGAGTAGTGGGAGGAGAAAAACCTCTCCACTCTCATCCCCCTCTTCTATCGCCGTTCCTGCACTTTGCGTTCGAGGGTCGAGCATATCAGTACAAGGTCCTGCCCTTCAGGCTGGCCCTGTCTCTCCGCGTCTTCACGAAAGTTGTGGAGGGAGCCCTTGTTCCCATGAGAGAACAGGGTGTTCATCCTCAACTATCTCGACGACTGGCTCATTCTAGCTCAGTCTCGGAATCAGTTATGCGAACACAGGGACCTGGTGCTCAGCCACCTCAGCCAGTTGGGCCTTCAGGTCAACTGGGAAAAAAGCTGCATTGGCACGTCAACTGCCTCGAGTTGCTAGCAGTACATCTTGCCCTGAGCCACCTGAAAGGGCTGTTACAGGGCAAGCATGTGCTGGTCCGTACGGACAACACTGCGACCGTTGCGTACATCAACCGTCGGGGTGGTCTACGCTCCCGTTGCATGTTGCAACTTGCCCACCATCTCCTCCTTTGGAGTCAGAAGCATCTGAGGTCGCTTCGCGCCATTCATTTCCCCGGTGTGCTCAACCGTGTGGCCGACGAGCTCTCACGAGCTGCGCTGCCGGGAGAGTGGCGACTCCACCCCCAGGTGGTCCAGCTGATTTGGAGAGAGTTCGCCTCCCCAGAAACCTCCCACTGCCAGCTGTTTTACTCCCTGTCCGAGGGAACACTCGGTACAGATGCACTGGTGCACAGCTGGCCCCGGGGCCTTCGCAAATATGCGTTTCCCCCAGTGAGCCTACTTGCACAGACCTTGTGCAAAGCCAGGGAGGACGAGGAGCAGGTCCTGCTAGTTGCGCCCTATTGGCCCAACCGTACCTGGTTCCCGGAACTCTCGCTCCTCGCGACAGCCCCTCCCTGGCACATTCCTCTGAGGAAGGACCTTCTTTTTCAGAGACGGGGCACCCTTTGGCACCCGCGTCCAGACCTCTGGAAACTCCATGTCTAGTCCCTGGATGGGACGCGGAGGTTCTAGGTGACTTACCCCCTGAGGTACTTAACACCATCACTTCGGCACATGCACCGTCTACGAGACGTGCTTACGCCTTGAAGTGGAACCTGTTCGTCGACTGGTGTTCTTCTCACCGAGAAGACCCCCGAAGATGTTCGATCAGAGTCGTGCTTTCGTTCTTGCAGCAAGGGTTGGAGCGTAGGCTGTCTCCCTCCACCCTCAAAGTTCATGCTGCCGCAATTTCCGCATACCATGACCACATCGATAGCAAGTCTGTTGGTAAGCACGACCTGGCCCTTGCAGTCAGCAGACTTAAAGATTCTGTCTATGAAGACTTTGCTGCTGGTTGCATTGGCCTCCATCAAGAGGGTAGGGGACCTGCAGGCATTTTCGGTCGACGAATCGTGCCTAGAGTTCAGGCCGGGCGACGGCCACGTGGTACTGAGACCCCGGCCTGGTTTTGTGTCCAAGGTTCCTACCACTCCCGTCAGGGACCAGGTAGTGAGCCTGCAAGCGCTGCCCCCGGAGGAGGGCAGCCCTGGCTTTGCTCTGTCCAGTCCGAGCTTTGCGACTGTACATAGACAGAACTCAAAGCCTCAGGACCTCAGACCAGCTCTTTGTCTGTTACGGAGGCCAGCAGAAGGGAAAGGCTGTATCCAAGCAGAGGATGGCCCACTGGATAGTGGACGCCATTGCCTTGGCTTACCAAGCATAAGGCGTGCCCTGCTCGCTCAGGTTGCAGTCACTCTACAAGAGGTGTTGCATCCTCCTGGGCGTTGGCTCATGGCGCCTCGCTGACAGATATTTGTTGAGCTGCGGGCTGGGCGACACCTAACACGTTCGCTAGATTCTATAGCCTCCGTGTCGAGCTGGTCTCCTCCCGTGTTCTCACCTCAGGTCAGAGGCACGGAGAGGCCCCGGCTTAGTGTCGGCTTGCTGCGCTTCATGCGCTTATTGCTCCAGAGAGTCCCTACAAGGCAGACCCTGTTGAGTCCTCCGATTCCCTTCGGCAGCCGGACATAGCGGAGCATCTGGTGCCAGGCCTATACTCCGTTGTATCCTTGAGAACTGGATTTAGGGTGGGTTCCATATGTGTGACCCTACGGGGATCCCATATGTGTTTTTTCACGGTTGCTCCTAAACGAAGCCCTTGTCTTTCCCTCTGGGAGAACCCACCTCTCATCGGCTTGGAGTCACCCCAGTTCTTCCATATGTAGTACAGCCCTACGGGGTTAGTCCATATGTACTTCTCCACATAACTCCTTTGGGGAAGGATGTGGCTTTCAGCAGCGTTCCTTTCCAGTGAGTGTTATCCAATAGTCTCACTGAGTGGGTTTTTTGGGGAACAGCAGTGTTCGACACTCTCTGTGTTAGCCCTGTCCCACTGTCCTTAGGCAAGGGGTTACAGGAGGCTTGCAACAGAGCGCTGGAAGGGGGCAGCTCCTGTGGCGCTTTGGTAGGGATTCCTATTTGTCGGTCTGTCCGAAGTACATCGAACGTGACTGACTGAATGGGAACGTCTCAGTTACAAAGGTAACCCTCGTTCCCTGAAGGAGGGAACGGAGACGTACGTCCCGTCGCCACAGTCGCTGTACCCCGCTGATGCTGCCGCCTAACCTGTTCGGCTCCTCAGCGAAAAGCTGAAGATGCAACGCACCTGCTGTTCATTAAATACCCACGCTGCGAGGCGAGCAGCTGCTGCATATGATTGCATGCCAACGTGCATTGGCTCATTTTAGTTACACTCGAAGCAGATTGGCCTCTCTGGCGAGATTCCTATTCGTCGGTCTGTCCGACGTACGTCTCCGGTTCCCTCTTTCAGGGAATGAGGGTTACCTTTGTAACCGAGACGTTCACCCGATTGATCTGCTCAAAAAGCAGATTCATTCAATAAAAGCACCACTGTGTTTATTGGCAAAACTGGGCAAAAGCAGACAATATTGTGTCTAAAATATAACAATATTAACTTCTTATTTATTGAGCTGTTGTATAAATTAGTATCACATTTGCACTTGTGCTATTCAGGACAAAAACATATATATATAAGAGAAGAGAAGAGACTAATACAAATAGGATAGAAAGGTTTATGAAAATCTTGGAGCTGAAGCACTTTGATCTCCTGGCAGGCCTGTCACAAGCTCTAAAGGTAACAAGTCATGCACACACACAAATTCCTGCTCCATGTGATCAAGCAACAAATCCAACTTAATTTGTCTTGGAAATGGCCTTCAGTCTGAACTATGAGGTTCTGTGTGAGTACAAGGCAAGTACATATAGAAAACTAGCACACACACAAACTGACCAATCAACCAAAATAAAGGCAGTCATCTCCAATTTCCATTAGCTTTAGACCCCGCAGAGATCACTCATGGGAAATAACAAAGCTTTCTGTGCCCCAGTCTCTGTGAGTCTGTGTGTGTGATCTCTCTTTTATCAATGTGCAGGGAATGAAATATGAAACCTCAGGTGCAAAAATACTATAAGGATACACCCTAAACTAAGCACACACAGACTCTGCAGAGTATGTGATAAATATAGAGGAACAGACTGTTTTTTTCCCAGCGAATGAGTCTTACACTGCAAAAGACGTGTCTGAGAAAACAGCTGCTGTGGGCCAATCAGCAGTGATTACTCAGCACTGTCTGTGGCTGTAAGTGAAAATGTCTAAAAGACTTACCCTGATTCTTCTCATAGCAGCAACAATCTCCATGCGACTGTTGGGTCTTGGGACATCCAGGCTGCCAACATACTGAAAAAAAAAGAAAAAAAAAACATGCTTGAATGTTAAATGAAGAGTGATCTGTTTAAACTCTATTATTAAATGCAACAGAGGAATCACTCGGTCTAAAATTAATGAGGCAGCTTCATTTGCACAAACACAAATAAACACACTTTCTAGGTGCCAAGTGTACTTTTGCATCAGTGGGACACTGCCAGCCTCATTCCCACTCTATTTATACTTTAATGCATCTAAATCAATGGTTCAATATTACCAAGAACTGCATGGGCAACAATATGCAAAACTATTAAAAAGACAAACTCAAAATATGCCTGTGCAAATGTATTTTGCCTCGAGTTTGATTATTTACATACACAATCCTATAAAAAAAATCAGGGACAGAAATGGCAAGGGCAAAAACGCCACCAAAAGTGACAAAAAAATTCTTGAAACTTTAAATATGGGGGCAAAAGAAAAAAAAAAATGAAATGAATTCCTCTCAGATATATATTCCTCTCTTTCATATATATTTCTTAATTTTATTCTAGGAAATCATCTGTTTTATACTCATACTTATTCCATTTCTTCAACCAAAAACTCACAAGGACATCAAGGCAAATGCTTAAAAACACTCAAGCAATCACTCAGAACACCTTAACAGACGCCTAGGAACACTCATGTACGCATCCAGTCCACCTTAGCAACGACCCTAGAAATCCCCCAAAACAATTTTGCACAAGAACCACTTGTAATTTATACATAAAATGTAGTTATACATATAATTTACTGATTGCATTTATTAAAGTATTCAAAAGGATGAAACACCAAATATTTAGTATCCTTAGAAAACATGTTAGAAGGTTAGAAGACATAAAAATGTCCCTGAAAATCAAATTCAGGGTACAAAAAATGGATCCTCCTTTAGCAACCACTGACCCAACATTATTTATTTCTAAATGTGAAGTGTAGATCAGTGCCAGCCGCAAATAACATGCTTAACCAAGTATAGGCTCTGTGTTTACCAACAACATCGTGTTCATTCAAGGCTGTAATGACCTGTTCTTAAGCTCTACGGAGATGTTGACCTTAAATACTTATCTCCAGCTTCCAAAGTCTAAATCCAGCTGAGAGGGACAACAATACTGACAACAGTTCAGCAAAAATAGCAACTTATACAGCTGATTTAAGCTCTGAAAGACAAGACCGCAAGACTGCAGTCAGAATGTGTGATTGCAAATGTGAGTGGTTCTAGGTCTTGGCTTTCCAGCCAATAAAATTCCTGAAAGATAATCCTGCATCACAAATTGGAGCTAAAATTACTCAGCAATAGGCTTCTGAGTAGCTTAGTATACAAAGGCTTTAGGTTTCCTGGGACATTTCACTGTCTGCAGATTTGAAACACTGAAAGATAAGCTCTCTGGGAAAACACCAGTATTTATGACATATATGAGAAAACAGACTATAATTTTAATGAAATATGTAAGTGTCTAAATATGTAGATGTATTTAAGAAATTACTATGGTAAAATAGAAGACTTATCTGGGGCCTTAAAACATGTGCTGGCTTTCATTAATGGACACAACTTAAATATTTATCAAGTGGTAATAAGCGGGCAAGTCAGAAATGCTGTAAATATGCCAAACAGGACACTGGTTGGTGTTTATGAATATATTTGCAATAAATAAAACCAATTTATAATACTAAATAGCTTTATTATAGTAAGATTTAATGTATTTACAGCATATGGTTCAAAAATCTAGCAGCTGTTTGTTGTTTTTAGTTGTGGACAAAATATACTTACTGTCCCAAAACCTCAACTATTGGAAATTGATGTCCAATGTCTCGCTACCAAGGCAGCTCAATATGTTTTGAGACACAGCTAAGTAGGGGTTTATTCAATGAAATGTTAATGATCCAATGTCAAAGTCAAATCTAACCAAGGCTTCTGAAGAAACCAAATACCCTCCAGAGTTTTAAAGACATCTCAGCTCAGTTAAAGTACCAGTGTATCCAGCCATGCAGCCATTAATATGAAAGTTGAGCCAGACACCAAAAATAGTGTCGTTGAAAAAACTCTCTGCATACGGGTCAGTGACGTTTCTCGTCTGAATCTATTAAGTTAATCAAAAATACATTAAAAAGAATGATGAACATGTTTCCAGTTTCTGAAATAAAAGTAAATTTGATATTTTTGTGGCAAAAAATATAAAGTAAAATGTCTTGGTGGCATGATTGTATAAAAATAAAACAATAAAAAGGCTGTAGTTCCTGACAAAAAAGAGAGAAACATTAGCTTAAGTAGTTTTTTTTTTTTAATTTCCCAAAAAACAAAAAAACAAAAACAAAAATAAAAAAAAAACATGGCTGCAGAAAGCATTTGTTGTCATAACAAGAAAACCAATAAATAGTGATATTTAATACATACATTGTGTGTATATACATATATATATACCTAAACTTTTTATAAAAATGACTCAATTTCAAAATATTTGTAATGAAAATAGTATAACCTTATAACCTTAAAATTAAAAAAAAAAAAAAAAAAAAAAAAATATATATATATATATATAAGAATATAAAGATTACATTTCTATGATCTTGGCACGTGTTTTAAACTCGATTTATAAAAGATTTTTCCTTTTTTCTCTCGGACATTCTTGTTTATCATTGATCCAAATGTGTATTCGGTGGCATTTTCATGTTTTCGCACATCCTAGTGTCATCGCTGCTACTAAAAACATGATCCTGTCTGATGTGTAAATTACTCCTGCTAAACAGCCAGTGGCCCATTTGACATACATACTCCAAATGACTACAGAAAAAATATCGGTAAATAGTATAACTAGCAATAATGACAATGGCTACGTTTAAAGTAGAGATAGTCTGGTTCACCTTGGCTTGGAAGTGTATTCCATGTTGATACGCTTCCTCGTTGTGAAGCGGGACTCGCGAATCCGCCACATCGTCCACCAGGTTGTACCTGTTTCTCCCGTGCATTTTCATTGGGACCAGTCCGGATGCTCGGCGAGAAATTTCTTCGGCCAGTCCTCAAGCTTCAAAACTGCTGCCAACTAAAAAAAGATTGCTCTAGTTTAACCTGCAAAAACAAGTCTCGGATACAAGAGCGATTCAAAGCGAGGGAGCCCATTATAGTAACAGCCCGGGAAAAGCTCAATGAAATCACAGGCTCTTCAGCACAAAAGAAATGGGTTGGGCGCCTCTTCCCCCCTCTCAGCCCTCAGACATCAGCTGCGTTTATACAAGTCTGGCTTCGGCTCAAGTTGTTGAAGTGCCTCAGTGAGGAGAAGTTTATTAAAAGAGGTGCTATGTGTGAATTCTGCACGTCTCGTGTCCTAATGACATGCTTTATTTGCGGTGCTCTCTTCTACCTCTGTTGCGGTTCTCACGGAGCAAAGTTCCGTCTTCTGAACAACATTCAAGTCTTTCAAACACCACATTTAGCATAATAAAAGCAGTACTTCCTTATAATTAATCATAGATGAATTTCAAAAGAACACATCCCGTTCTCATATATTTAAAATAACACAGGTTAATAAAAAAAAGCAGTTCTAGATTTTGGTGCTCAGCCTAGCTACAAGTTTTTAATATAGGCTATATGTATTTTAGTACAAGTCATGCGTCTAGATTCTGCAGCTTTGAAAACAGATTCAGAAAATGGTTTGCATTTGCAAACAGGTGCTATTAAATTGCCCATATTGCTCCACAGAGAAGAGATCTGGGTCTGACCAAAAATGTTTTTCATAAACACTTTTTGTTATACTGGTTGAAAGTTTCCTCACATCATGATAGCAATCAATAGAAGTGGTCTAAATATTTTTAAAAAATACTTTACTGTATATTCTGTAAAATACACACTGAATATCTTCTGTGGAAGTCTCAGGACCAATAAACGTCCGTCCGTCGGACCGAATGCAATGATAGGATGTCCAACCTTACATGTCAACCTGTATTTCCATACCCTGCTCGCACAGACATCACGCGTCATCAGTGTGTTCCATGAGACTATGCAGAGTTGTAGAAAGACAGTCACCAAGCAGTGCAAACAAAGAGCAGCCACCTTTTACAGTTCCTCCTGAACCAAAACAACAAGCTTATGCTGCTTTATCGTCATATCGTAATTACTGTAATTAAAGGGTTAGTTCACCCAAAAATGAAATTTCTTTGTCATTCCAAACCTGTAAGACTTTCGTTCATAGATATTTTTGATGAAATCCGAGAGGTTTTTTTTATCCCCTATAGAAAGCAACGCAATTACCACATTCAAGGTTCAGAAAAGTAGTAAAGACATCGTTAAAATAGTCAACGTGACAACAGTGGTTCAACCTGAAGGAGCCGGCCAATACTGAGTCTATGTTCTGACGTAGAACCCAGAAGCCTGCACTGTCTATAAAACATAACTGACTGTGTTTACGTGAATACTCATTGAAATAGGCATTTTGACATAACTTTGTGTGTATTTAAGTGTGTAGAAGCACAAAATGGCAAGAAAAATAATTTTATTGGAAATTGATGTCCATTGTCTCGCAGAGCGTATCTATCATTTGCACGCTGATTGTTATGTGCTTTTTGTGAGCATGAGTGTGTGCACACAGAAACTCATCTTATACAGCTTATACAGTATCAAATTGATTGTATAAACAGACAAGAGTTAAAAACACATGTAAATGACTGACTTTCGTGACAATGCAGCACTGGCCCGATCTGGCCAACGACAATTCCGTCAACTGTCCTGAGCATATTTCACCGAATCCCTAGACGAAAATTTGTACTCGAGTCCAGACTCGAGTTCAAGTCCGAGTACCCCAACTCTAGAGACATGCTTTGAGGCTTGCTATTGCTAACCTCTCTGAAATTGCCTACCCTACCTTTAAACCCAGAACAAGTGGAGTGTTTTACTGGATAGGTTATGCAGGAGAGACTGAGGCTAGTTGTCACACCTTTAAACTATTTCTCAGAGTAGGTCAGTTTCTGTCTAGACACATACAGTATCTCACAGAAGTGAGAACACCCCTCACATTTTTGTAAATATTTTATTATATCTTTTCATGTGACAGCACTGAAGAAATGACACTTTGCTACAATGTAAAGTAGTGAGTGTACAGCTTGTATAACAGTGTAAATTTGCTGTCCCCTCAAAATAACTCAACACACAGCCATTAATGTCTAAACCGCTGGCCACAAAAGTGAGTACACCCCTAAGTGAAAATGTCCAAATTGGGCCCAAAGTGTCAATATTTTGTGTGGCCACCATTATTTTCCAGCACTGCCTTAACCCTCTTGGGCATGGAGTTTACCAGAGCTTCACAGGTTGCCACTGGAGTCCTCTTCCACTCCTCCATGACGACATCACGGAGCTGGTGGATGTTAGAGACCTTGTGCTCCTCCACCTTCCGTTTGAGGATGCCCCACAGATGCTCAATAGGGTTTAGGTCTGGAGACATGCTTGGCCAGTCCATCACCATCTTGGAGGTGTGTTTGGGGTCGTTATCATGTTGGAATACTGCCCTGTGGCCCAGTCTCCGAAGGGAGGGGATCATGCTCTGCTTCAGTATGTCACAGTACATGTTGGCATTCATGGTTCCCTCAATGAACTGTAGTTCCACAATGCTGGCAGCACTCATGCAGCCCCAGACCATGACACTCCCACCACCATGCTTGACTGTAGGCAAGACACACTTGTCTTTGTACTCCTCACCTGGTTGCCGCCACACACGCTTGACACCATCTGAACCAAATAAGTTTATCTTGGTCTCATCAGACCACAGGACATGGTTCCAGTAATCCATGTCCTTAGTCTGCTTGTCTTCAGCAAACTGTTTGCGGGCTTTCTTGTGCATCATCTTTAGAAGAGGCTTCCTTCTGGGACGACAGCCATGCAGACCAATTTGATGGCTAATTGGGCCCAATTTGGACATTTTTACTTAGGGGTGTACTCACTTTTGTGGCCAGCGGTTTAGACATAAATGGCTGTGTGTTGAGTTATTTTGAGGGGACAGCAAATTGACACTGTTATACAAGCTGTACACTCACTACTTTACATTGTAGCAAAGTGTCATTTCTTCAGTGTTGTCACATGAAAAGATATAATAAAATATTTACAAAAATGTGAGGGGTGTACTCACTTCTGTGAGATACTGTACTTCATATTTTCAACTACAAAAAGAAGCTATTGAACATTTGCACCATTATCATTGCCAAGGAAATTTAATTAATTAATTAATTAATATTGTTAATTATGTAATTTTTGTTTTGTCAACCAAGTATAGTAATTAATATAGTGACTTGTTCTGAAAATACCTCAGAGCACAGTTCAACACACACAAACATTATTCTATCTTAAAGTGATAGTTCTCACAACACACACACGATCTTGACCAAAAATTGATGCAGCTCTTGATGGAAATAACATCACAACATTTATTTCCATCAAGAGGTGCATCAATTTTTGGTCAAGATATTGTATTCACAATGCAAGAGGTGAGCACTCTGTAAACTCCCCTCCAGCACATCCCAAAGACTTTTAATGAAATTAAGGTCAGGACTCAGAGGTGCCAATTCATGTGTGAAAATGATTCATCCTGGAATATGGCCATGATGTGTCTTCCTACATTGTTGTTTATGAAATGAAAAGCTATACACTCCATATTTTAGGGTTAAAAAAAAAAGACAAATAGCAGAACTAGCCCCACAGATCTTCACAATATGCAAACTGAGGTGGTGTTTTTTTATTGAAAGGCATTAAAGTCCCTGACAGAAAGGTTGCTGGTCTGCTGAAGTGGTCTTGCCACATGCACTTACCCTGTCTATGTCTTGTCATGCATTTGTGGCGAAGAGTCTCTATTCAAGTCACTGGATACTGCAAAACATTACAGAGAGAGAGAGAAAGAGAAAAGTGTGGCAGCTTTTTCAATATTGACACAAGTGCTCCCTCTGCTGCATCAGAGGCATAATGTGGCCATTATGGGTTTTAAGATAGAAGACTATGATATCTCAGGTTTCTCAGAAAATAATTTTCTTTAGTCGTCATAAAATATCAGATACTGAGATTTTGTATGTCACGTTTTTGTATGTTTTCCTATTCATTGCAACACATATTGACGTACTGACATATGATATGACTGATAATCATGAAGATGAACGATGCAGTTTTACAGCTCAAGCGCATTATAACAAGGGAACACACCAAACACCAAGAAATTATGAAATTAATGTATTTTTTCTTACTCTTATTGTTAAGCTGTAATGGCTAGAATGGTCGCTGATTTTTCGCTTCGCGAATAGCCCGAGTCCAGCGCAATATGTTGCTGCCATGTGCCTAGACGGCTTCCGTCAGTTGCGTTGCGTTGTCAACAGGACCAAAACACCAGCAGCGACAGCACACTGGAGCTTTACTTCTGGTCAGTCCGTTGACCATCAGCTGACACCTCGCCTGTCCGGCTGCATTAACTCTGCCACGTCTTAGCAAACAGCAGGTAAACTGAATGCACGCGATGTTTTCATTTGGAGATACGGCGTCTGTTTAAAATCGCGAGAGCAGTCGGTGCCCCTCACCGGCACTTTAAAACTGAACGAAACTGACAGTGGGAATGCGGTGATGCGCCCTGCCATGCCCTGCGCTCATCTTCCCCGTATATATCCCCTGATATGTGCTGTTAGTTGAGCATTTCTTTATATAGAATGGGATGAATTAAGCACAATTGCGTTTATATGCAGCTTTTAGTGTTATTACAGGCGATCAAGAGCCTCGTTTTCCCAGTAAAAGGAAACTGGACAGCTCTTGTGCCTGGAGCCACTCCTGTCCCGCTAGATAGCCATCAAAAACATTCAGCACACTGTAGTGATGTGCTATCTGTCAGTGCTAATAAGGTTTTTATAATGTTCAGACTGTAATAATGGAGTCCGTGTGTATTTACGCTAGTTTATCAGGCTCCATAGTTGACTGTTTTATAGACTGGTTTTCTGTTTTTGTGCTTTAGTTTGGGCAGCACCAGCTGGTCCATGTTAGCAGCTTATGCTAGTAGATTATCCTGACATATTCACCAACCTAAATGAGATAACAAACCATCCGACCATAAATTAACACTATGAGCGATCACTATGAGAGAGTGAAGACTGAGCTCCAGCAGATGAAGGCGGTGGAGAGCGAGGCCGCGGCCGACGAGGAGCAGCTGTCCCCGGCCTCAGTAACTTCAGTACCCCCTGAGGTCTCCTTCGCAGCTCGGAGAGACCTCTCCAGAAGTAGCATCAATGGGAGAAGTCGGAGTAAAAGTAGAAGCAAAGCTGACGGTCATGAGAGACAGGTGAACGGCAAACAGTTGTCAGATCTGACGCCACAGAAGTCAGACTATTCTCAGGAGAAAGGACAGAGCCGTGTGAGCAACGAGCAAAACATTAAAGGTACGTTAAGACTTTTAAAGGGCAAAACGGCAGCAAACGGTCACGTTGAGTCATGCCAGAAACAGACAGATTTAAAATGTGAACACCATGGCAAAGAGGACGGGAGCAAAGTGGCCAAAAAGAGGAGAGCTGTGACGGTGGACACCTCCAAAGCGAAGACGTCTCTCGAAGCGCTGAAAATGAGCATCAGACAGCTGAAGTGGAAAGAGGTGAGAGCACCCCTATGTTCTGATACCAGATAACCTTTGACTGTATTTACGTTTCATTCCGATTTTATAGGATTATATAGCATGCCATCCGTTGTTAGGGAATTTTTGGATTTGGGTTTTAAAAAAAGTCATTATTTATTCCATTAATTTTAAAGTAGCCTGGCTTGACTCGGAGGTTTTTAAACTATCAATCGATATAGAGATTTTCAAGTTTGTAGAACACGGAAAAAACCCCGGAAACAATCAGCACTTTTGAATCAGTGGTTGGTTCTCTCAGGAATTTCCTTCCTGTGGTTTTAAATATCAGTTTTTATTTATCAGTAAAATAAGGCCTGTCTTTAACATTACTTGAAGAGACTTTCACGTTTTGTTTTAGAACATACATTATAAAACAAGCTGACAAATAAGGACTTGAACTACCACAAGGATGCAAGTTACTGTGCTTGACAAATCAGGCAACCATTGTAGTCTTTTTTAAATAATAATAATAATAATAATAATAATAATAATAACCTCACCTAATTTAAAAAATTTTCGGTTTTAGGTCTGACTGTGTCATTTATGTTGAAAAAAAAGTGGACTGTATTAAAATTCTATTTTGCAGGCTTGGTTAAAAGTTATGGAAATTAATAAATTCTTAAGTGCATTACTACATTACACATACATTACACACTATATAACAAATGTATATTTTTTTAGTTATGTTTTTGAGTCTAAAATATTTAATTGTTTTAATCCTACAGTTATCCCTGATGTCACCCTTAACTTAACTTAACTTCACCCCTCAAAACCCTTAAAGGGTTAGTTCACCCAAAAATGAAAATTCTGTCATTAATTACTCACCCTCATGTCATTCCAAACCCGTAAGACTTTCATTCATCTTTGGAACACAAATAAAGATCTTTTTGATGAAATCTGAGAGCTTTTTGTCCCTCTATAGACAGCTACGCAACTACCATTTTGACGCTGAATTGAGCGGTTTAGTCCAAATTTTCTGAAGAGACACGATCGCTTTATATGATGATCCGATTGAATTTAGGCTTTTATTCACATATAAACATTCATCAACTCATACATCTGTTGTGGTAAACGGAAACATCAATGTTTATCAATGTTTATATGTGAATAAAAGCCTAAATTAAAGTTTCTTCCGAAAATTTGGACTAAATCGCTCAATTCATATGTATTAGTTTTACGATCTCTTTATGAACTTTTTGAATCGTGAAAGTGTCTGTCTGGAGGGACAGAAAGCTCTCAGATTTTCATCAAAAAAATCTTCATTTGTGTTCTGAAGAGGAACGAAAGTCTTACGGGTTTGGAACGACATGAGGGTGAGTAAATGAAGACAGAATTTTCATTTTTGGGTGAACTAACCCTTTAAAATACCTACAGCAGGACATGTCTGATGTCCAGTTTTTCTCTGTAACCGTTTTTAAAGTCTGCAATTATATGATGCCTAGTGTTCAAAGTGTTTGGTGTTCGTGTAGTGTATTCCACTCTAAATCACTGAAAAGTCACACTGTTCCAAGTATTTTAAAGAGAAACAATTCTGTCTCAAATTACTATACTTTTTAATGTATCTGTGATTGTGTTAAATTATATTGTTACATCTATACTATATGAATCCATTGGACTTATCTACACTTTCTTTAGGCTCCCACAATCTAAACAAACACTTACTCAAGGACTGTAGGCTTAATATTTCAACAGACATTGCCAGTCTTTAACCTTGTCCTTCTACACCATTTGACAAACACACGCATATGGTTACACTTGACCGTTTGTGTGAAGTCACTCTGCATTAAAAAAAGAAATGCTCATAAATACATTGATAAGCTGTTAAACTATACCATGCATGAAGTTCTGTGTGGTGCACAACACCTGGCAGGCTGGAGGTAGTGTACAGTCCTACTGAATGAATGTCTACACCCCGTTCTACTCATCTCCACTGAAATATTATGAGCCTTTGTAATTCAAAGCTGCCTTGTTAAAGATCGGTTTCAAGTTTAAGCGTATCCATTATACCTTTTATCCTGTCTGCTACACCAAAGGTTGATTCAAGGGCAGAAGGAGTTCCCACCTGCAGTTTTGAAAAGTTTTGAATACTATCATTTCTTGAAGTTATTTAGAAACATATAGATCCAAAATTCCAATTGTGACAGTGAGAGACAAAGTATGATATAATATGTAAGCAGTTGATAAGGACTCGTATAGGTTTAAGACCTGCCACATGAGCTAAAGAGCCAGAATTTGCTGTCAACCAGCTGGCAAACTGATGGCAGTTTTTGTCATGACCCATTCAATGTCTTTACTGGGTTCAACTCAAGTTTTCTGTGCAACTAAGATCGGACTTTGCGAAACTAGGTGCTGCTAAGGCAGTCAATAGGTCGTCTGTGATCTGAGGTCTGTATTAGAGTTGAAATCTGCTAAGGGGTAATTAAATGTAACAAATCATGTATCATCTTTTATTGGAAAATTAAACATTTTATCAAACTTTGATAATTGCCTTAATCTTTTAAACAACTGAGAAGATGATCAAACTACATTTTATAAAAATCACCTGTCAAGTTTATTGTATATATTACATCAGCAAGTCAAATTGGACGACCACAGGGACTCATCTCAAGATTGCTCATTTAACAGTTCATATATTGCCAAAATAATGAAAAACAGATCAGTTAAGAATAGAAAATTATTGAAAATATTCAAATCAGGTTTGTCAGAATCAGAATGCGTAGTTTATGCAAAAAATGTCCGTCAAAACCAACACATGTTAAACGATGTTCACTTACCCTACAAAGTTTTTCAGTTAGATTGGTGTTTATTCTCTTTAGCATGCAGTGTGAAGTATATCACTTAGTTCCCTGATCATTCCGATTTAATTTCAGCGAGTGCAGAACAAATTTATACTTGCATGCATTATGTATTACATACGTTATTGTCTCTGACAAGCCACTCAGGTCGCCAGTTTTACTGTCTTAGTAAACAACTTAGTAGAATAAGTTGACATCTTCTTGCAAGTTACATATATTCAGTAGAATGTCTGTTAGGGGAGCATCAAAATAAAATGTTTGCAGATATTAAGCAGACAGTCATATTCTCTAATGGTAGTTGACATGTAGTTGCAAAGTTACTTATAGTTATTAGAATATCTTAAGTGGACTACCGAAATAAAGTGTTACCTCATTAACAATTTAGCTGCATCTGTGCATGTACAAAATTGTCCATTTACATATTTGGATCAGTGGATTGCATTTACAATGCAGTTTAATGCATTTTCATTTTTAATGTGTCATGGTTGCAAAGATACACAAAGCTCCAGTAATGCAGTTGAATGCTGACTCTCACCATATGGTCATGCCTTCACAGTGGGAAATAAATAAGCACAATCTTGGATAATACTGTACCACATGCCTGTATTCCCACTGCTCTCCTTGCCTGTACAGAACAACAGGACACCAGTGCTTAGAGTACAGATACTTGTGTGGTTGTGGTAATTTGTAAATTTGGGTTAGACCAATAAGGATTTGCTATGGATTCTCTATACTGGGCATAGGTTACACGTGCTCAGCACACAAGCACATACATGCACCAGGTAAACTTATCCATTTGTCTGTAACACATGAGAAATATCTGAAGGGGGTCCAGGCTAATGTTGCAGGGGTAATGATCCTCTAAAGGAGAAAAGAGAATAGAACTGTAACCGGCTTGTAAATACATTTTATAGCCCTTTATAAGAAGAGAGAAAAGTGCTTTTTTAAAGGACAGTTCTGACTCCTGGGATGCATTGATGATATAGTGTAGGTCAAATTGAAAATATTTTTTTTCCAAGTTCTGAAGGTTTTGGCACACTTGTTTTCTTCTCATTGTTTCGTGACAGTTTCACGTGTCTTTTACCTGCTACAATTCCAAGTAACTTCATTTAGTTGAGGCTAAAGGTGATTGGATTGAAAAGGCATGTCCTCATTTCCTGACCTGCTCCACGGCAACTCTGACAGAGCGATGAAACCTTATTCTTATTTAAGATATCTTTGCTAACCCTACTGTGTTAAGGTTAGAGCAATATATTATGATCAAACAGATTTATCAAACAGAGCTAATGTGCTAATATTTTGACTGAAATTGTTTAAACAATGACAGAATTTTCATTTTTGGGTGAAATTCTGAAATCAGTTTGAATAAAGATAATTAGGAACTAGCCATTGGTGCAGTCAGTGCTGGTCACTAAATCTAACAAATGTGTA
Organism: Mylopharyngodon piceus; assembly: GCA_039654765.1. Taxonomy (NCBI): domain Eukaryota; kingdom Metazoa; phylum Chordata; class Actinopteri; order Cypriniformes; family Xenocyprididae; genus Mylopharyngodon; species Mylopharyngodon piceus. The sequence continues at coordinate 18,048,203 of CM077443.1, forward strand.
TCAATATTTATCCAAAGAAGGCAGATCTAGTTGAACTTCCCAGTTCAGTTTTACCCTGCTTCAGTATTTATTAAAACGTAATGCAAGAAGAAAAAGACCATTGTGTCTCAAGAGGAAAAAGAAATGGAGACCATTTTAGTTTATACCAGTTAATGCAGTGATCTATCAAAGTCACGCACATAAGCATTAGTGCTGCACAAAATTGCTGTACGTCAGATTAAAGCAACTGGAGCGAGTAAAGGTCACTTGTTAATTGTTCTGGCCCAGCTTGTAATGTCTGTGTTTTTGAACACAGACATTTGTTTTGTTCCTCATGGGGACAAAAAAATGTCCCCACAAGATCTTTGTTGGGACATTTTGTTTCCACAACTGTTTTCAACATTGATAATAATGAAATATTTCTGGAGCACCAGATCAGTATGATTTTTCAAGGATCACGTGACTGCTTTGCCATCATAGAAATAGTTTACATTTTAAAATATTAAAATACAAAACATTTTAAATTGTAATAATAGTTCACAGTATTAATGTTTTCACTGTATTTCTGATTAAATAAATGTATAGCCTTGGTGAGCATAAGAGACTTCTTTTAAAAACATCACTTGGTTAGTGTTACAGTATATAATCACGCTATCTGGGTTCAGCTCACCAGCTCCACGAAGCGAGAGACAGCGACCGAGCATGGTCTGCATGTAGGCATATCCAGTGATCAGCCGTACTCACCTTTGTTTGTTTCTCTTTGGGCGCGTTTCAAGCTCTGTCTGGCTGCCTGTTTTGATTCTGTCAGTAGCGTAATGATTAAGACAATTAAGGTGTAAGTGTAAATACTTGCAGTACTGACGTTATATTGAGAGGATCGATCCTCACACAGAAATATTGATACCAAATGTTGTGATTTTCTTATTGTGAAAATTAATGTGCAAAATAAACTTGGTAGGGAAAAAATGAACTGACAGCTCTCATTCAAACAGAGATATTACAGCTGATAAACAGCTGATATTGACAGAGATATCACTATATTATATACACTTTTTACAACACACTATATTAAAGGCACAGCTAAATGTGATGTTTATTATAATGGGTTTCTGTGAAGATTGTTTTAAGTTCACTTAAAATAAAAGTTATTATTATATTTAAGCCTGTTAAATGCTAAAACAATGGCTTTCAATTATACTGTAATGTTAAATGTTTATAATTACTCATTTCATCCCCAGAAATGGAGAACAAAATCCATTTAATAGAGACATCAGTAGCAGTATTGTTCAGTGATAATGGTCTTCGTTCATAGTACTTAGTAAAAAGATGCCATTAAACAAATTAACATCTTTATGTTGTTTTCATGTTAATTTAAAGAGATTCAGTAATGAGATTTAGTGTGAAAATATGTATTACAATATAAAATATATTGCAAATTGTAAAGTTGGGGGCCGTTAATCGTGATTAATTGCAGAAAAATATGCAATTAATTTTTTTTTCCCTGATGGACATCACTAGTGGGGACATTTTCACAACTGTAGCAAACCTGTAAACCTGTGTGATCTCCTAATCTGATCACAGATTTCAGTGTTTCCTCTGTGCACCTGGTGACCAATATAGGAATACCTCCTCACAGTTCATTAGCCTGTTAAACAGTGACATAATCCTCCCAAAATCCTGCTCAAGACACGTAACCCAAGCCTATACTAAGCACACTACCTGCATCCTGATTAGTGCCCTTGATAACCTACATCACGCTCAGCCCACACTGTAGCCTAGTCGTCATATACAGGATCTCAGTGATCAGTATAATGGACCAAAATCTGAACCAGTGGTCTGTATGACCATAGGAGCGCCAATGCATTTTCACCTTAGCTGTAAATTAATGATGGCACATATCTCAACAATGCCTCTGTAACAGACACTATTGCTGTTGTAGAAGTACAACTGTTCCTCCAATTCATTGAGAGTGTAGCAGCCCTCAGCCATGGTGTGTATACATACTGTAGGAAGGAGTAAAAAATTGTTTACAAAAAAATTCTTGGAAAAAGGCTCCTGCAGAAGTGAGCTGCTGTTGTACTGCTCTGGTACAGTTAGTCATAAACATGTTTTTTGTATCCTTGTCAAAAGTATGACATGTTTATTGTGTTGTGATTGATAGTTCTCCTCCTGTACTTTGACTCAAATCTCTTCTTTCTTTTGATCCTGCAGTTTCCGATGGGTAGGCGGACAGCCTGTGATATCTACTGGCATGGCGTTTCGTTTCATGACAATGAGAACATCGTCTCTGGGCAAGTCAACAAATTCCCAGGTAAACTTCACTAAAAGTAGGTCTTTAGAAGATCTTGTCATAGTAGAAACATAATCTCTCATAAGTTGGGTTAGTTCACCCAAACATGAAAATTCTGTCATTAATTACTCGTCCTCATGTCATTCCACACCCGTAAGACCTTCGTTCATCTTCAGAACACAAATTAAGATATTTTTGATAAAATCCGATGGCTCAGTGAGGCCTCCATTGACAGCAAGTTAATTTACACTTTCAATGGCCAGAAAGATACTAAAGACATATTTAAAACAGTTCATGTGAGTACAGTGGTTCAACCTTAATGGTATGAAGTGATGAGAATACTTTTGTGCGCCAAAAAAATCAAAATAACAACTTTATTCAACAATATCTAGTGATGGGCGATTTCAAAACACTGCTTCATGAAGCTTCGAAGATGTACAAATCTTTTGTTTCAAATCAGTGGTTCGGAGCGTGTATCAAACTGCCAAAGTCACGTGATTTCAGTAAACGAGGCTTCATTGCGTCATAAGTGTTTCGAAACGTTTCGAAATTTCAAAGGTTCACGTGACTTTGGCAGTCTGATACACGCTCCGAACCACTGATTCGAAAGATATCACTAGATATTGTTGAATAAAGTCGTTATTTTGTTTTTATGGCACACAAAAAGTATTCTCGTCGCTTCATAACATTAAGGTTGAACCACTGTAGTCACATGAACTGTTTTAAATATGTATTTAGTAACTTTCTGGGCATCTGAAAGTGTATATTAACTTGCTGTCAATGGAGGCCTCACTGAGCCATCGGATTTTATCAAAAATATCTTAATTTGTGTTCCCAAGATGAACGAAGGTCTTACGGGTGTGGAACGACATGAGGGTGAGTAATTAATGACAGAATTTTCATTTTTGGGTGAACTAACCCTTTAACTCTTTCCCCCGCCAGTGTTTTGTTTAAAAGTTGCCAGCCAGCGACAGCATTTTTGATCATTTTCACAAACATTTCATGGCCCCCAGAATATTTTGTTGTGTGAATATCGGAACATGCAATATATCGAAAGAACAGAGCCTCTGCTTAAAAAAAAAAAAAAAAAAACTAGCTTCACGCATACTTTTTTATCAACACTTGAATGTGTGTAAGTTTCATAAAAAAGCAACATTTTGATGAAAAAAGCTGAACATTTTTTTTTTTTTTTTTTTTTCCTCAAAGACTACAGTGTGCATAAGCAATGTTTTTATCGCATGTTTCTGCTTCTTTTTTTGCCTGTTTTCATCTGGAGATTCTCTACTCTTTCTGAAGTTGTGTAATAGTGCCCCCTACCGTATAACACTGAAAACACAGAAAGCTGGAAAATTCTGTCAATGGCAGGGAAAGAGTTAATGAGAACACTAACATTAGCAATTAGGACTGTAATTTCTTTTCTTTTTCTTTCTTTTTTTTTTTTTTCAATTTATCCCCTCTCTGTTAATATCTTAAAATTATAAGAAAATTATAAGAATTTAAATGATGATAGAATAGGCCATTAAAGATCATTCAATAATAATTTTAAAACCAGTATGATATTTGCTTTCAATGCAGTTATTCTGGTAGCTGGACAGCAGCTGGTGCTATGCTGTAATTTTTGCTGCCAAATTATCTATTTGAAGCAAGCATTAAACCAAAAAATAAACTGAACTGACTGAAAAATAAGAAAAATTAAAGCAAATATAATTATTAATTTAAACAAAAGGATTAGTTCTGCCAAAAATGAAGGAAATGTGCTGTGAGGTGTCAGAGTAAAGGACATGATATAAAACAAGATTTAGAAAAATATAATGCGTGCTGTTGCTGATTTGTTTAGGCTCACTCAGATGTGGGATATTTTCATTGGTTATCGCAAGCAGGTATCATATTGTTCCTTACCATGGCAACTGCTCACGTGTCTGCTTTAAACACGCTCCTCATGTAGTATTACCATATTATACAGTGACAATGAATATCTAAATAGTAGCTTTGGTCATTTAACCTGGCAAGCAGGAGATTTCCAACATTAAACAATCTCTTTAAAGCATTAAGGATGGGGCTGTTAAAACAGGGCTGTTATACTGTTGTTAAAAAAGATGAAAACAAATGATAGAAAAACAATTTCTTTCAATGTTATTTCAATGTCTTGAACTGAAATAAAGTATAAGAAAAACTAAAAACATTGGATCACAAAATTGAATGATCTGACCTGTTTTGTGGTTGAAGACGTCCCACTGATTTCAGCATGGAGTGATATTCCAGTTAGATCGACACAAGCAGCAGACAGATTTACTGCTTCCTTAACTATAATTTCTAAAACTGAAACTAAGTAGATGCAATAAATATATAAAAATATACAAAAAAATACAAAATATTCTAAATATATTAAAAACAAAACAGAAATGTGTCCATAAATAAAATCAGTACTAACTTTTATCAGATGTGCAGACACATTTACTTTGAAATAAAGTTAGTCATTTTGTGCTTACTTTTAGAGGAAGTTTCTCAATCATATGATGAGTATGGATCACTGGACTGTTTCTAGTTTTCAGCAGTGGAGTCATAAAGGAGTCTCAAGTGCTGCTGACTCATGGGTTGGATGTAATATGACTGTTTTCATAGCTGTATTGACAGTTGCTTTCACACAGACAGCATGTCCAATCTGTGTGCCTCCGCTATGGAACCATTGAAATCAAATGATCAAGTGATTTAATGAAACTGCTGGGAAATAAGGCTCTACAATGTGTCATACTTTTTGAGAGAATAATGTCCCAGTAGGGCTATAGACTGATGGGGAACTGCAGCCGTTCTTTGGCCTTTGTGCTGCTGTTTTTCTTAGACTCCACTCTGTTTTCTCATCAACTATCCTGTCGGTCAGCAGGAATGATAGAGATGCTGCGGAAGATAAACCTGAGTCGTGCCGTGCGCACCATGCAAGAGCTGTTCCCGGAGGAGTACAACTTCTACCCACGCTCCTGGATACTGCCCGAGGAATACCAGCTCTTCTCCACACAGGTACAATCTCAGTAAAGGAAACACCTTAATGAAATAGAGTAACAAACTCATGCAACTTGATTAGGACACTGTATTAGAGTCTATTTGTGAAGTCAGTAAAGAGGACATTCACAGAAGCCACGTCTTCTTCTTGCTAAATACCCAGTCCAAGTGTCATCTGTTTTGCTGTCTTACCCCAGCAGTGTTTCTCTCAGTGGTGTATCTATAGGTAGATTGCTGTGGTAGTAATTGGTCAGGACAGAATCGCAGTAAAACCAGGTTAAGCAGTTTAGTTGCCAACAACAACTAATTGTGAACGACAAGTTTGTTAAAAGATCTTACAGTTGCGGGATTTGCATGTTCAATCCCCTTCCACATGTTACAGTTAGCTGTGTGCTTTATTTGTTCAGATGGGCTTGCTAAAGGGGATTTTCTCTTACACTGTCCAGTAGGTTAAACCAATTTGTGCTTCAGTTGGTTAGGGTTTGATTTTTTTTTTTTTTTTTGGAGGGTAAATGAGAAGTTTTGCTTTTTATTTCTCTTTTTGAGATAAATTATTGCTTATTTTTTTATTTATTTTTTACATGTACATGCTTATTTTTTTTTTTTTTCCCTCTTTTTTCAGTTTGAATAACATTTTATTAGAAAAGCTGCAGAGGGCAGCAAAGATCTATGGGAGGTTCTTCAAAAGAGGGTGAAAAAAGATTTGCTGATGTATGCTGGCTGAAGAAAACCATTGCATTAGTCGGAAATTTGAGGTTTAGTTTACCAACTATAATGCCATTAGTGGATAGTCACAAGCGCTCAATGCCTTTTTAAAAAACTTTTTTTTAATTACTTTTTTAGCAGAACAATTGGATAAGTGTTTTACTTGGATAAATGTTGTCTTATCGTTAAGAGCACTTTAACTGGAGACTGCTAAATACTGTTCATGTTAACCCTTTCAAACCCTTGTGTCCATGCAAATGGACATCACATTAATAAGACATAAGATCATATTTTGTGTCACTAAAACATAATTTGGATCTGAAAGAGTTATTTCTTTGCAGGGATGGATGGCAAAAGGCCTCTTCGTTTTTTTTTGTTTTGTTTTTTTTTGCAAACATATTTGAAAAACATTCATTGTGCACCTTCTACTTTTGTCCTCTTTTTCAAGATTCGTCTCCTGAAGGATAACGATTCAACCCTCAAACCAACTTTCATCGTCAAACCGGACAGCGGATCCCAGGGCGACGGCATCTACCTCATCCGCGACCCTGCTGACCTTCGGGTTATCTCAGGTTCTCAGATCAAACAAGCAGTTGTTCAAGAATATATCCAGAAACCCCTGCTCATCGATAAATTGAAGTTTGATATCCGCCTCTATGTTCTGGTCCGTTCGTTGGAGCCTTTAGAGATCTACATTGCTAAAGAGGGTCTGTCCAGGTTCTGCACAGAACCCTACCAAGAACCCAGCCAGAAGAATCTCAGTCATGTTTTTATGCACCTTACCAACTATTCCCTTAACGTGCACAGCGGGAACTTTGTCCATTCCGATAGCTGCAGCACGGGCAGTAAACGCACCTTCTCTAGCGTTCTCTATCGCATAGCATCTAAGGGAGTGGACATCAAGAAGGTCTGGTCAGACATTATTGCTTTGGTTATTAAGACAGTAATTGCACTTGTGCCTGAACTGAAGGTGTATTACCAGGCAGATATACCGCCTGGAAAACCAGGACCGACATGTTTTCAGGTATATTTACAATGAATTCTTTTGTGTTTGTGATGCTTTTTGCTTTTAGGTGGCCTACATATAAGTCATTCAAATGCGAAAAATGAGCACACACCCATATGCTGTTAACTATGTTTTTCCTTCAGCAGGCGACCCCTAATCCTCTGCAAATCACTGGTTTTCGAAGTCAATAAAATCTAAATAACAGAAGATGATGTGTCCCAATTTTAGATCCTGGGCTTTGATATCCTGCTGATGAAGAACTTGAAGCCTGTTTTACTAGAGGTCAATGCCAATCCCAGCATGAGGATTGAACATGAGCAGGAGGTGAGGGTGCAGATGTTCTTTTAAAATGATGTGATTCAAATAAACAGGTATATATATACACGTGTGTGCGTGTGTGTTAACAAAAAAACAAAAACAAAAAAAAACATGGTATCATCATGGTACATGTTACAAAAAAAAATTGATGCTACCATGGTATACTCTACTGTTAAAAAATTGTGGTCAGTAAGATTTTTGTTTAAGAAATTAATACTTTTATTCAGCAAGGCTGCATTAAAGGGATAGTTTACCCAATAATGAAAGTTCTGTCATCATTTACTCACCCACAAGTTGTCCAATGTTCCAAACCTGTATGAATTTCTTCTGTTGAACACAAAAGAAGATATTTTGAAGAATATGGGTAACCAAACAGTTGATGGGCCACATTGACTTCCATAGTATTTTTTCCCCCCAGTACTATAGAAGTCAATGGGCCCCATCAACTGTTTGGTTACTCATATTCTTCAAAATATCTTCTTTTGTGTTTAGCAGATGAAAGAAATTCATACAGGTTTGAAACAACTTGAGGGTGCGTAGGCAAAATGATGGAAGAATTTTCATTTTTTGGTGAACTATCCCTTTAAATTGATCAGAAGTGACAGACATTTATAAGTTTTCTGTTTCAAATAAATGCTGTTCTTTTGAATTCGATTCATCAAAGTATCCTGAAAAAAAAAAAAAAAAAAATGGTTTCCACAAAAATATTAAGCAGCACTACTGTTTTCAACATTTATAATAATAAGAAATGTTTCTTGAGCACCAAATCAGCATATTAGAATGATTTTTGAAGGATCATGTGACACTGAAGACTGGAGTAATGGCTGCTTCAGCTTTGGAAGCTTCAGGAATAAATGACTTTTTAAAAAAAAATATATTAAAATAGAAAACAGTTATTTTAATTTGTAATAATATTTCACAATATTACTGTTTTTACAGCCTTGTTAGCACAAGACTAACCAACAAACTAAAACTAAAACATGAGTTTTTGACTAAAAACATTTTACCAACCCCCAACAAACACTGACTTTGCTTTTGTTTACAGACTGAGGAAATAAACATGAGTTTGTTAGGATGCTGATTATTGAGGCCATACCATATGTTACAGGTGTCACCTGGTGTGTATGAATATGTACCGAGTCCAGTAGATGAGGAGGTGAAAGTGGGTGTGATCAGAGACACGCTGCGGCTCATGGATCCTGCTCAGAGGAAACAACACGTAACGTGAGTCATAGGCTTTAAGACTTTTGAGACAGTTGATGGTGCAGTGTGTATTTGTGTGTACATGCCTACCAGTGCGTGTTGTCATCCTCGTTTCAGTTTTGTGGAGCTGAAATAATGGTTTGTTGAGCTGCAATCATAAGCCTTTCAGATGGAAAAATTAAATTCAGGAAATCCTGTGATGGAATTTCACACTTGTGTGGCCACTCTTCCTATCTCTCTCAGTCATGGAAATGCGGACAGCCTCGTGCCCCATGAGCGGGACTGTGTCTCATGCTTTCACCTTTTTACTGTAGCTCATTGTACACAGCAACACTTACAGTATACACTTTAGTGTCTGGGCCTGGGGGGAAATAAAAGTCAGGCTGCCACTGTTTCTGAGGAAAGTGTGGAGTCAGCTCAGAGTTTAATTGAGAAGTGCATGTGCGCTCGGAGTGGAAAAGACTCTGTGTGCACATTTTTGTTTAATATCTGCTAATTTAGCCTTTAGATGTGCATTTTTTATGATCTAGCACAGTTGTCTGTTTTGTGGTGTTTGATGAAAAATGAAAAACAGTTTCATCATGCTTTTCTTTCTGTGTGTGTGTGTTTTCAGTTCTTGATTATGAATAAGTACTTGAATTATTCTTACTCAAAACTGAAAAGTGTGTGTGTGTGTGTGTGTGAGAATAAATATATGTGTGTGTGACCCTGGACCACAAAACCAGTCATAAGTCGCACAGGTATATTTGTAGCAATAGCCAACAATACATTGTATGGGTCAAAATGATTGATTTTTCTTTTATGCCAAAAATCATTAGGATATTAAGTAAAGATCATGTTCCATGAATATATTTTGTAAATTTCCTGCTGTAAATATATCAAAAATGTATTTTTGTGAGTGGATATGCATTGCTAAGGACTTCATTTAGACAACTTTAAAGGCGATTTTCTCAATGTTTTGATTTTTTTATACCCTCAGATACCAGATTTGCAAATAGTTGTATCTCGGCCAAATATTGTCCTATCCTAACAAACCATACATCAATGGAAAGCTTATTTATTCAGCTTTCGGATTATGTATAAATCTCAGTTTTAAAAAATTGACCCTTATGACTGGTTTTGTGGTCGTGGGTCACATATAAAAAAAAATTACTGCCCCGATTAAACTTTTTGAAAACATGTTCACATTTATTCCACAAGATAAAATAACTTGATTTACACATTATCCTGTACTATTGGTTCTTAATTGTTTGCTCCTCAATCAAGAAACATTTCTTATTATCACAGATGAAAACTGTTCTGCTGCTTAATATTTTTGTGGTAGCTCTGATACATTTTTTTTCAGGATTTTTTGATCAATAGAAAGTTTAAAAGTATAGCATTTATTTGAAACAGAAATCTTTGTAATATTAACTGTCTTAACTGTCACTCAGTAATTTAATGCATCTATGCTGAGTAAAAGAATTTTTCAAAAAAAAAAAAAAAAAATCTTACTGTCCCCAAATTTCTGAATGGTACGAGTGCCTTATTTACAGTGTTGGAGGTAACACGTTACAAGTAACGCAGGTTACGTAATCAAATTACTTTTTTCAAGTAACTAGTAAAGTAATGCATTACTTTTAAATTTGCAGCAAAATATCTGAGTTACTTTTTAAAATAAGCAACGCAAGTTACTTTGTTTTCCCATTTATTGACTGACGGCTCTCTTGTCCCCATGTTTAGAGAAATCAGGAGTAAGTGCAGAGGTGTTATCTGTGCTTTGTAAACATGATGGTTATTGTTTTCAGTATTCCTCAAAATGAATAAAAACAGTGAAATGCAAACTCAGAATATTACGCAAACCTGCAATAATAAAATATGATAAATAACGCATATACTTTATGTATTTAATCTCACTTTTTTTTTTTTTAACCGTACAGGTGTGAATTTGCATTTCCTTTAGCCTGAGGCTTATTCATTTCACTTCTGGGGCCGGTTGCATAAACTGCTAAGTCTAGTCTTACAAGTTAGTCATCAAAGTTTTTTTCTTTAAGACTTCATAACTTTTTTAAATCAGTTACATAAAAACTTAGATTGGTCTAATTTAATACCAAAAAGTAAGACTGATTACCCCTAACTAACTGTTAGTTGGTCATACTAGTTAAGTCTTAACATAATGGCTATGTTTATGCAACTGGCCCCTGGTGTGAAAGGGCCTTTACATTTGCCAAAAAATAGGAATTTTTTTAAACAAATAAGCCCAGCCCAGGTTAAAAAAAGCAACGCAAAAGTAACGTAACATTATTTTGCAATTAATGCAATTTGTTACTTTTTTAGGGAGTAACACAATATATATATAACTTAACAACTACCTTATTAACTGTTAATAAGCTGTAATTAGGAGTTTATTGAAGGAAAAATATTTAATAGTGAATGTGTTTTCCCTATACTAAAGTGTTACCTAAAAATCTTCCAAACTCTGCAAGGGGCATGAAACTAAAACTTTTCTTCTAGTTCTTACAAGGAGTATATTAGTGTGTCATAAATACATTTACATAAACAAATAAACAGTCTCCCCTGTCGGAATGTCTCTTATGGTCAAGCAAACAAACTCATATTGGCAGAAAAGATTGAATGAATAAAATAAATCAAGGACACTCAGAGAGAAAGTTCTTCATACTCCGTCACAATCTCTTTCATCTTATAACCTCCTTTTATTCAACCTGAAATATCAAACCTTCAATGACTGTGATGACTGTCTGAATTTACACACAACTCACAAACTCTTCATATTCGCTTCCTTTGATGCTTTTTGAAGCTATGCTGTCCTGAGTACGATTGTCACGGCTAATACTGACAAGTAGAAAGTCATTAAGGCTTTACAAAACCAGAACATTTTCACTAGTGTTGTATAATGACAGTCTATTCCTCGCAGGGCTCCAGTTATATTTGTGCTCTTCCTTTAGCGCTGTCGATCACGTGTCTTATTGGACCGGTTTATCTTGTGCATTTCCAGAGGCTTCTATGGGAAATTAGCCCAGATGACCCTGAGGCAATTTGATAGCATCTATTAATATGTTAGACATACAGTATCTTATGAGGTTATAAGAAAAGTGGGCCACTCCCTCGATATTATTATTGTTTTTTGGTTGTTTATAGAGCCTCCGGCAGTCACAGAGACAGGTGTGATCTCTTAAAGGAAATATTCCAGTTTCAGTACAAGTTAAGCTCAGTCTATAGCATTTGCGGCATAATGTTTATTACCAACGTTTCTTTAAAAAAAACAAAGCCAAAATATGCAAAAGCTGGTTATTGTGAAGCACTTACAGTGGAAGAAAATGGATCCCATCTTTAAATGTTAAAATACTCAGTATTTCAGTAGTACAGCCACAAGATGTAAACAATATGCATGTTAAGATGATTTTAGTGTGATTAAAATTGCTTTCTAACCTTTTGTGTATGAACTTTTTAAACATATTGTAGCGCATGTTGAAATTATCTCAAATTGATTGTATTAAGTTTGTGAAGCATTAAAAAAAACTGAATATGAAGTGAAGATGGCCATCTTGTGAAAGTGAATGCATTTGTGTATGTGCGTGCTAAAGGTTGAATGTGAGAGATGACTGTTGCTGTCTTAAATAACACACTTAATAGGTTTACTTGAAGTCATGTCACTGTCATTAGTACTTTTACGCTGTCAGTGTCGAGCCACAGCCTTCAGGTCGGAAGTCATGGAAGTGCATCTACTTAGACTAAAAGTGCAGAGTTACTTACAGCAGTGCTGAAATGCAGTCATCTACACACAACAAACTGCTTCTGGTTCCTCGGCCATCTGGGCTCAGTGCACGTATGAGAGGACTGCAGTTCGCTCTGTTGGTTTTGTGATTGTTAAATAATTGTTTTTCATTATGTTGAAAGAGTGAAGGAGTAAGTGAGAGAGAAAGAGGGATTTAATGAGAGAAAATTGTAAGGCTTGTGGTTTGTGATGCTATTCACCGAGGATGTCTGGGCTTTCTTAGTCCTTCGCTTTGAAATCCTCCATTCTCCTTCTTGACAGATTTTCTTTGTTTATGCCTTATGCTGTTATCACAAAATCAATCAGCAAACTTTCCTTTTTTTAGCATGTTTATTGATCTTGTTTAGCCGTTTCTTAAGTGACCTTGACTGTTTTCTTCATCTACCGTCTTAAATATGACAAAATGTAAAAAGCGAGAGAAAGAGAGAGTAACCTAATCAAAAATATTTTGATTGCAGAGGACACCAGTTAAAGGGGTGAGTGGAAATGTTGGCAGGGCAAGTCACTTGAAGAAACCGACCTGCAAAGCTACAGTACTGTGAAAAGTTTTAGGCACTTGTGTAAAAATGCTGTAAAGTGAGGATTCTTTCAAAAATAATGTCATAAATGGATTTTATTTATCAATTAACTTCTATTAACTAAATCAAATCAATATTTGGTGTGACCACCCTTTGCGTTTTAAACAGCTTTTGTTGTAGGTACACTTACAGATAGTTTTTCAGGTAGTTTTGGAGGAAGATTTCTTCAAGTGTCTTGGAAACGTTGCCACAGTTCTTCTGGATTTAGTCTGTCTCAGTTTTTTCCTGTTTCTTCATATAATCCAAGATAGACTCGATGATGGTGAGATCAGATCTCCGTGTGGAGCATACCTTGTGCATACAAAAATCTCGCAGGATTATTACAATTAATGGCAAAAGGAATGTTTGGAAATGTAAACTGATGTTTCCTACTGACATACTACAGCAAAATATATAAATAACTGGCTTAAAGGATTAGTTCACTTTCAAATGAAAATTACCCCAAGAATTACTCACCCTAAAGCCATCCTAGGTGTATATGACTTTCTTCTTTCTGATGAACACAATCAGAGATATTTTAATAAATATCCTGACGCATCTGAGCTTTATAATGGCAGTGAGCGAGGATCAACAAGTACGAGCTGAAGAAAGTGTCTCCATTCACATCCATCCATCATAAACATACTCCACACGGCTCCGGGGGGTCAATAAAGGCCTTCTGAAGTGAAGCGATGCGTTTGTGTAAAAAAAAAAAAAAAAATCCATATTTAACAAGTTATGAAGTAAAATATCTAGCTTCCGCCAGACCGCCTTCCGTATTCAGCTTATGAAGAAAGTGTAAACTGGCGTCACATCAGTTAAGCTTTTTCCACAAGTTGAATAGGGAAGGTGTAGGATGTAGCGTAAGCGTTTTGAACTGCGAGAGTTTTACACTTTCTTCGTAAGTTGAATACGGAAGGCGGTCTGGCGGAAGCTTGGCATTTTACTTCATAACTTGTTCAATATGGATATTTTTTTTTTTTTACACAAACGCATCGCTTCGCTTCCGAAGGCCTTTATTTACCCCCCAGAGCCGTGTTTATGATGAATGGATGTGGATGGAAGCACTTTCTTTAGCTCATACTCATTGAACCCTATCACTGCCATTATAAAGCTCGGATGCGTCAGGATATTTATTAATATAACTCCAATTATGTTCATCAGAAAGAAGAAAGTCATATACACCTAGGATGGCTTGAGGGTGAGTCAAGCTTGGGGTAATTTTCATTTGAAATTGAACTAATCCTTTAAAACCTTTTATTTTATTTTTTTTTGGAAAAAATACTAACATGCCTTAAGCCCGGGATACACTGCACGATTTTTGGCTGTCCCAGACGAAAGATTGCCATCGTGAAACAATCGTGGCGATTTCTGTGATCGTGCCTCTTAATCGGTGGTCCTATGTCGTACAGTGAGAGAGGTTCAAAGATGGCCGTTTTCCCGGTCTTGCGACCAAAGATAGCCTACGATAGATATGTCAGAAATTCAGCATGATCAACGCACAGTGTATTTGCTGCTACGACCTACATCTACTGACCAGCCAATAAAAATGCGACATGAAATCAACGCGACATGGCGCTAAAACTTAAAACTGCTTACCTCAAGCTCTTTTCCCTTCTTCTTTCGCTGCTTCCTTTTTTTCAGCACACATAAAAACTACAACTGCCAAAGTGTGATTCAACATGGTCTTTTAATTTGTTTACCACTAGCACATGCTGATGACGTTTTATTCTTCTATAGAAACTTGCATCGTAGCCTACGAGTCAATAGGTGTCATCATCGTAGTCTACATGCATGTCGTACCCAAGTTTAAAAGATCCATGTCGCACAGTGTGATAAAGTAATGATCTTATAGGATTGCTAAAATCGTGCAGTGTATCCCGGGCTTAAGACTTTTGCACAGTACTATATCTACAACACCATATACTTTTTTGATGCTGCTTCTTCAATTTATAGATTTAATGTTCTATCAAGTCCAAAGATGCAGATCTACACAACGGATTGTGTTGTGTTGAGTTTAACCTTTGTTTCTGTGTCAACAGGTCGAACACAGAGGGCGGTTCACCAGAAGACGCTACTGTTGTGGAGACAGGAAGTGATGAGAAAGAAAGCTTGACGGATTCTCTTCCATCTTTGTGTTTAAAGCAAGTCTTCCCCAAATACACAAAGCAGTTTAATTACTTGCGGGTCGTGGAACGCATTGCTGCCATTTTCCTGCGCTTCCTCGGTGTCAAAGGAACCATGAGACTGGGCCCGACCGGGTTCCGCACCTTTATCAGGCAAGTCATTAGTTCCTGTAGCTCGACTGGCTAACAACAACCGTTACGCTGGCTCAAATTGAATTGGTATAAATCATCATGGCTAAATTTAGTGGAATGAATGTGATTCTGCCTCGATAGAGCCTCTTAGTGTTTCCGTCGTCAGAATAAGATTGTCAGGTGTCACGTACCACATTAACCAAGCGTCTCCTTTAGGAATTGCAAGCTGAGTAACAGCAGCTTCTCAATGGCTTCAGTGGACATCCTGTACATCGACATCACGCGCCGCTGGGCTGGAATGCTCCCCGACTCCAGAGAGGCAGGCAAGCGGCCCACTAATCATGATGCAATTTACAGCACATCTTCACTCCCGCGGCCGACACACAATCAAAAAGCTGTTAAACAGCCTCCAATAAAAGACACATTTGCTACTATTCATCATAGCGCATTTCCCCTAGCATGCAGTCATAAATGAGATCGTCAGGGGAGATAATTGACAAATAAATTCACTTCTTCGTTCATTTGCCCAGTACTTGTAGATTGGAAAAATACATGGCCAATCAACTAATGCCACATAACCAAATTTTCAAGCTCTGCCTCAATCTTTCATATTTTAATTTCTTTAATTTTTTTGCTTTCACTTTGAAAAGATACTTTGGTAAATGGGAACATTTGTGTGTGTGAGTGTGTGCCAAAGCTAATGTGCCCACAAGTCATTTCTGCTTTTAAATGAGCACTGGTAATATTCCTTGTGATGGTGCATTAGGTTGGGTCATGCTAGCATCGTTTTCTTGGAGGAACGTATGAAATGAATAATGCATGCCAGGCCTTGCTTCTCCTAATCAAAAGAGAGAATGAATATATACTCGAGTCTCTGTGCTCCTAAATGGCCAGAGTGGAATGATGTGAGCTGAATTCCGGAACATTTCGGAAGGTTGCACTGAATTTGGTCATCAGCGCCTTGCAGTTGGGAATCAACACACAGACACACACCCACAGACGACAAACTGTGTGTGGCGAGAGGAAAGTAATAACTGGTGGATAAGGTTGATATTTATAAATAATAGAAGTAGCTGTTTAAAAGTGGGGGGATCAGTCTGTTTATCCCCGAGGAGGAAAGGGAGAGATAGCGCTGCCGTGATCTTCATTAATAGTAATACATTTATTATTGAGGAATGCTGACTGGACACTTGGACAGAATACTTAAAGAAGGAAGGATTTATCGGTCTTTCAGTCCCTTTCTTCACTCCAGTCCATCCTAGAACTCAGTCTGCTTCATTTGACAGGAAAATGCTCAATTCTTTAAGCGCTCCTTCATTAGTCTGCTTAATGAAACCTATTTTCTCCTTCTGGAGAACAGCATTGCTTTATTAATTCTTGCCATCCATCCTCAATGTACACATATTTCTGACCAGCACAGCATGCCGCCTGTTTTCTTTCTAGATGTATTTCACGGCTCCATCGTATCCGCAGCGAGGGCTCATTAACGCTCAGTATAATAAGTGATCTGCATCCACCTTCAGTCTCAAACCCCCTAATGGTTCATGAGAACCTTAATATTTGTAATAACAGCAAGTGGCTTTGGATTGAAATGCGAGAGAGAATTTCACTGCTCTCTTTCTTCATGTTTAAAATGTACAAAGTTTCTCTGTTTAGACCGAAGCTGTCTGTATTTTTCTCCCTCGACTCTCAGGCTCAGATGTGACCTTGAGAATTCGCTGCTGATGATTTGCGCTTGCTGATGAAGTTTTTAGCCGGAACATAAATATAGTTTAATTAAGTTTTCATCAGCGTGGAGATATGACTGAAACCACGTACACTAAATAATACACAGATGAAGCCACATTAATTAATAAACAAGCAGAAGGGAAAATCTGCCATATGTACACTTCTGATTAAAGCCTCTTACAGCTTGGAAATAATGTCACTAATGGCTTTTCTCAAATCTTTTGTTCTCGTCAGTGTACTATTTAAATGACAATTACATGTTTGTATAGATTTTTTTTATTGCTCATACTATATAGTCATAGCTCAAATAGGAAGTTATGTGTCAAAGTCTGTTACTTAGGGTTTGAGGTCTTTCAAAATCTCTAACCTTAAAGGGTTAGTTCATCCAAAAATGAAATTTCTGTCATTAATTACAAACCCTCATGTCGTTCCACACCCGTAAGACCTTCGTTCATTTTCAGAGCACAAATTAAGATATTTTTGATGAGATCCGAGAGGCATCTCACTCCATAGACAGCAATTTAACCACCACTTTCAAGGTCCAGAAAGGTACTAAAGACATTGTTAAAATAGTCCACGTGACTGCAGTGGTTCAACCTTCAACACAGAAGAGAAGATATTGTTAAATAAAGCTGTTATTTTTGTTTTGTTTTTGCGCACAAAAAGTATTCTCGTCGCTTCATAAAGTTAAGGTTGAACCAGTGCTGTCACGTCGACTATTTTAAAGATGTCTTTAGTACCTTTCTGGACCTTGAATGTGGTGGTTAAATTGCTATCTATAGAGTCATATACCTCTCGGATTTCATCAAAAATATCTTAATTTTTGTTCCGAAGATGAACGAAGGTCTTATGGGTGTGGAACGACGTGAGGGTGAGTAATTAATGACAGAATTTCTCCTTTTTGGGTGAATTAACCCTTTAACCCTTAAATGCATGAATGTTTCGCCAACCATTCTTACATATTCGGGTCTTTAGCGACCCCGGATCTATATCTAACTCGGATGGCTCTCCACCTGTCGCAATAATATAAAACTCATCTAATATTAGAATAACCATTACAGAAGAATAAAATAAAGCATATTTTGCTACCTTTTGGAGCTTGGAAGGGTTCATTTTGAGCAGATGTGTTATATTTTTAATCAAAATGTCCGACTTGAATGAATGAATGAATGACTGAATAGACTGAAGTCCCTACTCTACATTTCTTATTTTTCGATAATCCATTATACTCTACAGAAAAATTGCATACTTTATAGACAAAAAGATGTCGATAGTTTCATTTTATCGTCAAGCGAGTAAAGATTTAATCTGCTTGACTGGGTAAAAAACAATCTCCAATGCTAAAATAACTTATTTTAAAAAAGGAAGGTATCATAAAAAAGGTATCATAAACTGCGTTGCTTTAAACTCAAATCTCGCAAGAAACAAAACCATATTTTTCAGTAGTCAAGCTAATGCACAGATTTGACTTTGACTGTAAACCAACACACGATTGTCTCTTTAAGGAAGCAATTTGTTCTTTTTGAGTGTCAAGTAAAAGCTCTCTCTCTCTTTCAGGAATGTCTCTTCAGGCATTTATTGAGGCCTTCTTCTACCTGGCAGCACGCAGGTTCAAGGCTGTACTCCTGCGGGAGCAGGTGCTCTTGCTGCTGGAGGTGTGTGAGGGGGCCCTCGAGGGGCAGAGCCACAGCGAGAAGCCACGGCCACACCGGTCACACCCAACTCAATCATCAGCGCCAAACGCGTTCAGCTCCCCAGCACTGACACGCCGCCACCATCTACGGCACCAGCCGCTGCAACTCTCTGCTAAAGCAAACACAGAGAACTGACAATCTCACTCATACAAACAGTTCCATGTCTTCTGAGGTACAATGCCATGTGCTTTTGAATAAATAAACAAAGAAAGAGGATAGAATAATGAAGCGAATATCATAATATATAGAAACGAGGATAGATTTACTCTATGTGCAATAGCTCAAGTTGAATTGTTTATACACAGCTCCGATGAAGATATTTCTTTCACCACACTACACAGAAAAATGTAATGGAAGACATTCATGTGTGTGTTCTGATGCCAGTACACTAACACTCAGGCACTTGTTTCAGTGCTAAATGTGTGGACAGCGTGTGTATGAGCATATGCTTACCTTCAGGTAATGTGGGTAGTTTTTGTCTGAATCAATCACTGCAGGAATAATGAAACATCCTTGTGAAAATATCACAGGGATTCAGTGTTTCTTAAAGGGAAAGGATGCTGTCGTAACACCACTTCAGAAAAGCAGCTAATTATCTCAAACGGCCACCTTTAACTGACTAGGCAGAGCGACACGGTGGCCTTTTGTTAGGGAATGGTGTTCACACCACGCATGGCACCAAGTGCACTCAAAGTTTACAAAGTTTTGTTTTATTTATACCCATAGAGATTTATTATTTATTGTTTTTCACTTAACCAAGTCATTTACTGTAGCTTTATTGAAATGCTTCTGCATGTAGAAATTATGACAGAAGGAAAAAAAGGGGTTTGCTGTGGTTTAATGCAAGCGGACATCTCACAGGATTAGCACATATTTACACAGATCATTTAACCCTCATTTAATATCACATTGCAGCTGCAGGCATTTACATATACATATTAGGCTTGACTGAGATGTACTTTTTATGGTAATGAATAAACATTGCATTTGAAACAATATGTTGTATTGTTTTATTCTACTTTTTCAGTTGTTCTCAGTGTACACACACACACACACATAACCTTTCCCAAGTGTGGGACTGGTAAGATTTTTTTTTTTTTTAATGTTTTTGAAAGATGTCTTGTGCTCATCAAATTTATGGAAACCATGATACATATTGTCTCTTTGATAAACAGAAAACTCAAAACAACAGCATTTATTTGAAACAGAAATCTGTTGTAACATTATAAATATCTTTGCTGTCATTTTTGATCAATTTAATGCTGAATAAAAGTATTATTTCCCAATAAAATAAAAAAAAAATCTTACTGACCCAAAAGTTACCACTGGCTTATGTAATTTACTTGTAATACTGCCCATAAGATGTCAAATCATCAGTAGGAAACAAAACAAACCACATTTTATGATGTTGTGAATCTTGACCTCTAGCTTGTCAAGGGAAAAATTCAGTAATGAAGACAACAAAGCAGGCATATGAAATAACTAAATAAAACTTTAATTATTCTAGTTGCAAATGTACATAAATTGCACAGCCACAATTGTATAGTTCTTAACATGGACAAATTTCTCTGTACATTATTGTTCTTGTCATTGTCCTAAAACAAAGCAAGAGTCCAGCCAATACTTTACTTTAAACATACTTACAAAAATCTTTTCTACAAGGATTATAAAACATACAACATATTTTAGGTATTCATTTATAGATTTTATATCTTTTCTCTTTATATATCATTTATTTCACATAGCTACTATTTCACATTGACTGCTTGAAAAAAGAAAAAAAAAAACGTAGTTTTACTTGCAAAAGTTTTCTAAACTTCAAGAACTGAAATGAAGCCAGATAAAGACACATCTGATGAAAAAGAACCGAGACGACAGCAAAAATATTTTTAATTTAATACTGTTCTAAACTACTATTTTTTGACTCGCTAGTAGCTTCTCATGTGGATGAAAATAGACATAATGACTCTGCAAAACCTCAGACCTCATTAAAAACAGAACATGAACAAACAAAGAAGTTGACAGCTGTGTCTGTGTGAGAAAACTTGTGAAAAATAAATATTGGTTCCCTTTGTGCAACAACACGAACCTCAAGCCGAGTTTAAGGTTGATCAAATGAATTTTAAATGACCCTAGATACTGATCTGCCTTATTTAGACAGTCCTGAAGCATTTAGTACATGCAAAACTACTTTATCAGGGCATCAAAAGAGCATGTGATTGGTTGAGGTATCTAACACAGTCCAAATTGTTAGTCTCATGACATTTGCACTGCATGTGCCTGTTTGTTTGAATGGAAGGATTTAGCGTTTGGCTACAATGGTGTGAATGATAATGCTACAAATAAAACTGAATGACAAATCAGAGCTTCCCTGGCTTAATAATAATAATAATGAGCACCTTGAGTTTGCTACATGTTCATGGAGTGAAGTAAACCCAGGTGGACACGACAGAGGGAAAAAGTGCATAGTCTTCAAAGCCTTTGAGAAGCTGGGGCGACAGATACGGTTTGTGCTTGTGCCTCTCAATCTGATCTCACATTTCAGAAACAAATCAGCCAATGTAACAACATCATTCACTCTGAAGTTACCTTTAACTTTGCTATATATATATAATATTAACTTATTCACATAATACTCCATCACAGAGCCCATATACAGAGAGATTTTCCCTTAAAAATAACATCTCTATTTTACATGTCCCATGATAGGTTGTCTTTTAATATGCATCTATATATCTTTGCAACAAAATCGAGACGTGTCGTGTGTCTCACTTCCTCAAAGACCAACAAGTTAAAGGAAAACAGCAGCTCCATGCTGCACCTCAGTGCCAAACATGATAAATGCAGAAAAGTCCTCACATACATTATTAAATACAAAAATATACAAACTCTAAATGCTGAAATGAAAAGTGTGCAGCAATTTGGAGCGATGAGGCAACACATAAAAAACACACATGTACAAAAGAATTAAAAAAAGGCTTAAAAAAGGGGACTGAACAAGAAAAACCCATGAAGAGAAAATAAACTCAAAGCAAAACTCTCCCAAACAATGTAGGAAGAAAACATGAGATAAACAAGGCAGTTTTCAAAACTTCAAACTAAAATTGGTCTATTGTAGTGTCTAAAACATTCGCTCTGCTCCATCTGAGCAGTTTGTGCTAATTCAAAATCTTGGCATATCTAAAAATGGACAAATGCTTTGACTAGCGCTGTGTTTGTTACAGACTGAACCCTTTTTTCGTATGAATTAAAAATAAAACAAAAGAGTAAAAAGAAAAGAATCAGAAAATGTGTGGATGGAGAATGGAAAATATATACTTTTTTTTTTTATCTATGCACATTATAATCTATCATAGATGTTCATCTGAACTATAAAAACAAAAAAAATAAGAACTAAGGGATATTTCAGATGCAACATTTTAAGGCTTCTCATGATGGAGAGACAAAGTGCACTATGTAGGGAGAAACAAAAACAGGACAAGATCAAATATGAGAGGATATGGAGGAGAGAGCTAAATTCTCCACAAAGAGTTGCTCATTCTGTAGTTTTAGTCGTTTCTTATTAAAGTACAGACCATTATAAAGAAATGTGACAAAATCTAGTTTCTTTTTTTTTTTAAAGGCTGTATGGAGAACACCTATTTTAAAGCATGTAAAATGACTTTTTTGCAGACTAGAAGGTTCTAATATCTTTATAATGTCACCAAGTCAGCTGTATTGTTTTTCTCTTTTATATTTTACAGTTAGCTATTGTGAAACACGAATGAAAGTCTAGTGGTGTGTCCTAACATGAAGCACTTGAACAGTAGTCTCACCGGCGGATGTTTACAGCGGATCTTTCTCCACATTTCCGAACAATCGTTTCGCCAACCGTCAAAGGTCGGTGTTCAGTATCCTCACCTGCAGTATTTCTCTCAGTGTTCACTTACAGAATATCTGCACACTTGCTCGTGTCCTCTCTCTTCATTCTGTCGGCAGAGGTTTTCATTCAGCAGTTGGAGCTGTTGCGAAACTCGCCGTTTTCTGTGATCTGCAGCTTGGTGGGGTTGGTGGGAGAGATGCCGTTCCGCGTCTGCATGCTGTAGCGCTCTTTCAGCTGTGACAGGGCGCTCATTAGCCTCGCGTTAGCCGCGTCCAGAGATGCTATCCGCTTCTCCTGCAGAGAGAGACAAAATCCTCTGAAAATACCAACACCAGCAATTTCAGCAGTTACAAAGATTTTTTATGAGTAATTGTTTGGATGCTAACAAGTAGAGAATGGAAGAAAATAAATATGCCCTGGTGAACAATGAATCCAGCCCAGAGAGAGGCGGATCAAGTGATTTTTCAGGGATATTTTGGACGTCATCAGCTTTTAGGTTCTCACATTAAGTTCAGCTCTGCTACCAATGGGTTAACTGTCACATTCATGTTTCTGAAGTACAAGGATCTTCAAAGTGAGTGTATAATTATGCATATATTTACTGAACATGAGTATGCATAAGACATTCTGTTTAGTCAATCTCCAGCCAAGCAATGCCAACTGTTCTGAAAACTCAATATGAATAGCTGAGAAACCATGTTGTTCAATAACAGTTGTATGTTGATCATTTGTAGAATGAAAACATAAAAACTGCTTTTTGGGAAAAGGGATTGAAGATACTAAAATGTATATCTGAAAACGGGGGTTTATTTAGTTTATGATTTGTTTTACTAAGCAAAATTGATTGTACATCAGCGATAAAACTATGTTGGATGATAATCGCAAATAACATCACGACTGTGATGATCTGGCTCATGTCTGTGATCAAATCACAGCTGTGATGTTATTTGTGGTGACACTTAACCTCAAGTGTTTAATTGCTTGTTTCTCTCCTAACACATGTACATGAAAGGAGAAGAAACAAACCAGTTGGTTTCCTTGGAAAACATACATAAAATGCATATGCATATTTCACAGTATTAGGAAGTCTGTTTTGTTCAGATTTACAAACAGGGCACACATCAGGAATACTGAGTTAGAGTTTTATTTTAATCGGCAGATATTTCCACAGCCCTCACTGTGGGACAGTGAATATTAACATAATGATTAATAAAGCAGATTCTGTCAGACACACTTACAGTTTGTTTAACTGAAGCATTTGTTTCTTTAGAAAAATACAGCATAGATTCCCTAGGGGTTTTTATTGAACTGCAGGGGTTTTGTGAGATTGTGAAATTGAAATGCCAAATATGCACTACCGTTCAAATGTTTGGGGTCAGTAAGATTTTTTTTTAAAGAAATGAATACTTTTTCTCAGCAGGGATGCATTAAATTGATCAAAAGTGACAGTAAAGGCTTACAAAAGATTTATATTCAAAAATAAATGCTGTTCTGTTGAACTTTCTATTTATCAAAGAATCCTGACAAAAATATATCAGTTTCCACAGACATATTAAGCAGCACAACGGTTTTCAACACTGATAATAAGAAGAAATGTTTCTTGAGCAGCAAATCAGCATATTAGAATGATTTCTGAAGGATCATGTGACACTGAAGACTGGAGTAATGGCTGCTTCAGCTTTGCCATTACAGGAATAAATGACATTTTAAAATATATTAAAATAGAAAACAGTTATTTCAAATTGTAATAATACTTCACAATATTACTGTTTTTACTGTATTTTTAATTAAATAAATGCAGCCTAGAAACTTCTTTCAAAAACATTAAAAAGTCTTACAGACCCCAAACTGCTAATCATTTATTTCTTGGTTCATTAATATGGTTTATTCAACTAATTATTAGAAATTAGTATCAAGTACATTTTCAAGCAAATTTTACTGGCATTGGTATCAACTACTGACATTTTGGTGTGACGACAACCCTCAGGCAAAGATTTGTGAAATGTATTTGATTTGTTGAAAAGTTAACATTTAAAATCAGTATATAAGTAAGCAATAAGGTACGACGCGAAGCGGAGTGCCTGCAACCCCTTCAGCTGTCACTTATTCACGATACAGCACTAGCCTCGAGTACCTTATTGCTTTTATAAAACGGTTACCACACAATACAAATATTAAAGCCAAAAATATGTATCAATGCAACTTTCATGAATTAAACTTTCACCAAAAGCCTTCCTTCCGCCCAAAAAATAGTCCCTGACCGTGAACAGCAACAGAAGTTACATTATTACGCCATTAGATGGCGGCAAAGACTGTCTTTATGAGTGTGTCAGTCAGTAGTGAAGACTTTTACATTGAAAAGACTGAATTGTTGTGAACACGGAACAAGACGCAACTGACAAATGCTTTGACTAGCGCTGTCAGTCACAGGAAAACCCCTTAACTGTTAAAAGGACAAGATGATACATCGGACATTTAAACAGATTTTTTATTATGAACATAGGACTGACCTGAAGGAAAATGCTAAATCTGAATGCAGGTAATAAACTCGCTCACTCTATCTCTTTCTCACAATGCTCTTCTACATAATACAGTAAGCTTCAATGAACAATATCAATTGAGAACAAACAGTTTACGTTGCTAAGAGTGGTTGCTAAGGGTGTTGTGTAGTGATACACAGAACCGTTGGGTGAAGCGGTCATAGCCGTGTTTTATTGTGAATAAAACACAGCTATTGACCAATCAGAATCAAGGACAGGAACTAACCGTTTTATAAAGTAAATCATTTAGAAAACAATTTGGGAACTAGCATTTAAGTCATTCGCAGCTGGTATAGACATACCTGCGCATCAATGATCTTCTGTTTGGAGTCAACCACCGCCTGCATATCAGCATGATCCTTCTTCAGCTCTTCCTCCACAGACATCAACCTGCATCAACACAAAACAAACACACACACACACACTCAGTCCAGCCTTCATACATCCTCACATTCTGTCTTTGATCTAGAGCTCAAGGCCATAAATAGCTGCCCCATAACATCAGTCTTGGTGGAGAGCAGCTCTCAGTAAATTCTGCCTTGAGGAAAGCTAAAAGTCCCTAAAAGCTCTCTGTCTTCTCAGAGTAAAATGACACTCAGCATCGGATGTGTGTGGTGGACTTCTGAAAGGCAAAGTGCCCTCTCTGCTTGTTCAAAGTAAATTCGTGTTCTAGCTCAGACAGTTAAGCTTTCTTTTATGTGACTCAAGGACTAAATGAAAAAGGGAACTTGTGTTCATCCATTTCCACCAGTTTAACCCATTCAGGCCAATTTGAGGACCGGTCGTGAACTTGATATTGACAATGTAATCAGTCAATCAGAGTGCTCTGGACGTTTTTGTCTGCCTGTCTTCTGGTTGAGTCTTCATAATACAAACTCCCACCTGCTTATGATGCCCTTCATCTGCAGATCTTTGTCTTCCTGTTGTCGTCTCAATCTCTCCTCTGACTCGTCCAGCCGGGCCTGATACTCCAGCAGCATCTTCTGTGCCTGTTCCTCCTGTCCCTTCAGCCGGGCCTCATATTCCTCCAGCCTCTGCACCGACACACGCAGCCGCTCCTGCAGCATACTGATCTCCGCCTGGTACTGCAAGAGATGTATTTTTTTGTCTTTCATGTTGAACCTCATTATAAGCTGCAGTCAGCACTAAATGTTGAGCTACGAGTCATAAAAATAAAAACAATTCCTGTGAAATGTAATCGTACCCTATGTGAGGCATCATGTGTGGTGTGCCTTTTGTACACTACTGTAAAAGTGGACTATTAGAAACTTTTACAATGAGGTTCAATTTCTTAAAGGGATAGTTCACCTAAAAATGAAAATGTCATCATTTACTTACCCACAAGTTTTTCCAAACCTGTATGAATTTTTTTCTTCTGCTGAACACAAAAGAAGATATTTTGAAGAATATGGGTAACCCATTGATTAATGGGCCCCACTGACTTCCATAGTGGAGGAAAAAGAAATACTATGGAAGTCAATGGGGCCCATATCAACTGTTTGGTTACCGACATTCCTTCAAAATATCTTCTTTTGTGTTCAGCAGAAGAAATTTATACAGGTTTGGAACAATTTGAGGGTGAGTAAATGATGACAGAATTTTCAATTTTGGGTGAACGATCCCTTTAACATTAGTTATTCCATTAGGTGTCATAAATTAACAACAAAATAAATTTTTTACAGCATGTTAATTAATAAATATACTTCTGTTCATTGTTAATTCATGTTCATTCATAATACACTAATGTTAATTAATACAACTTGCAATGTTAAAAATGTATTAATATATGTAGAAATTAACATTAACTTGCATGTAGATTAATAAATGCTGTAAAAGGTGTTAGCGTAGCAACATGCTAATGACAAACTCAGTTGGAATCATTTATTAGTTTAGTCTCTAAAATGACTATAAACAATTTGTGAGGTACAGTGTTGAGTTACCAGTGTTGTTATTGTTAACTAAACAATTCAAATAGTTTTCAGCGATTGAAATAAAGCTATAAAAAAATAAAAAAATATTAGATCATATAAAATATTAGATGAAAAATAAACTTAGAATATTAGAAATGTTGCCTTGGCAAAATAAAATAAATTTAAGTACTAAAATTACTAAAACTACAACTGAAATAAAAATAAATTAAAGCTGAATAGAAATATTTAAAAACAACTAAAACTAATCAATATGACAAAAGCACATAACATTACTAAAACTTAAACTAAGATTAAAATGAAAACTGGAAATTTTAAAATAAAAGCTCATTAAAAATATGAATAAATACTATAATAGTATATAAAAAAATACTAAAATAACAGAGCTACTGCCTATGTTCCACGCCAGTTACAGGATGTAAGAATCAGATAGAATGACAGATGGACAAGGAATGATGACAGCAAAAAAGGAAGCAGGCTATTATGTCTCTTTCTCTCTTTCACACATACTAAAGTCTGAGAGCACTCGTAGAAATTGATTCTAAGAACTGTGAAATTTCTGCACCACTAGTGGCACCAAACGGAACTGCAAACCACCTTATCCCTATCTGCCATTGTTGGAAAAGAGCAATGCTGAAAGAATCACAGAGCTCCTGAGGTCAACCAACAGATGGTTTACTTAGAGTTTCTGCTCATTAAACTTGGATTTTACCATAAAAACTACACATTTCACCCTTAAGTCAGCATTCAGAAACACCCAACTCAGAGCTGAATGTTGGATTGCTGACACTGAGAGAATCCTCTTGTCTGAGTGAAATTAGTGTAGGATGATGATTCATTTCCTATCCAGAGTGTGTTTGCATGAGCCGAAATCTCTGCTGTTATGGTGTGTGGGTGGTCAGTTACCTTTTCAGCTTGTGTGTGCTCATCTCTGCAAAGCTCCGTCTCAGACTCCTGCTCTATATATGGCACATTCATCAACCAGGCAGCAGTACGGTCCAATGCACTAGGGTTCACTGGGGACGGGGCCTATGGGACACACACACAAACACACATACGCATGAATAAACTGAAGATGAAACATACACACTCACACAAAGAAGCCATGCCAGGGGGCAGGGGCGTCACATTCCCAACAGGCAACATGGACAAGCAGACATGATGACACTTAGCATGGCGTAAGGCTGAATAAAAAGAACATGTATGACATATGAGCATGATTATCTATAATAACATGCTGAGTTAGAATACATTACAAAGAAGAGGTCATATTGGTGGCTATTTTCCTCACGCCCTTCTTACAATCACCCTTAAGGTCACATTTAGATCTGCCTTCATTTAATCAACAACCGATAAATGTATCCATTTCACTCGAATGCATGTACCAATAAGGAAGAAAAGATCTGACACTGCTTCGGTTTCATTGTGGGCTTTCAAACCGGCTTTTTACCACATTTTGTCAATGAGGTAAGAAAAATAATACTTCGGTCTGATGGAAGATGTTAATCTTTCTGCCAAGGTATAATGTAACTGATTCTATAATCAACCACAGTATTCACAGGAAGTCCACAGATGTGACTTTCACAGTCAGAGAAAGAGCCTGGAGGTGCTCTGCAATGTAATAAAAGTGTGCACACACGTGGTTTCCATAGACACGCTTCCATCAATCACTTCGAGCAATCAATCAAATCTCAAGAGAGAGAGAACAATGCATTGTGGATATGGGAAATGCCCTTCCTGTCCACTTCATTGTCAAATTGTTGAGAAAAATGACTGCCAGTGGCAACAGTGAATGTCGAAGGGTTGATGATTGGTAGCAAGCTATGCCCTCTGATTGTTATTAGAATCAATAACTCAGACCTGCTGCAAGATATATTACTAGGTAAAGTTTAGATAAAGATACATAATAAATGATCTGATACATATAAAGACTAATGTTTTATGTATTTGAGGAACGGAGAAGAGTGTCTTAGTCTAGCATTTGTCATCGAATCATATCCAGTAGTGTCTTAAATAGCCTGTGTGTAGCAATAACATGAGATTTTGGCCAAATTACAGAAAAAACCTGATTCTACAGTAAACTTTATAACCTGTAAGTTGATGAAAATGTAATGCGATGCACTTATTGCCTCAGATGCGGCCGTTCTAATGACGGACAAAACACATATGTCCAAAATTCTCTGGTAAAAAGCCTCATAACTCCATTTAAAGCATGATTTTGGTGATATGTTAATAATATAATGATACATTTTGGGAGATACAAGGTTTTGCAGAAATGTGTAATCATTAGCATAGTTTTTATTTTTAACTCCACGTACTATTCTTTATATGCTAGCAAACATGTACGCACTTGTTTATGTGGTCCACGATGCTTCGTTTCCGGACTGTCCCCTTTGGAAGAGGAGCTCTGCTGTCGAAGCCGTGCACCACTTCCAGGCCAATCTGGTGATGATGACATCACAGTGTTATTAGGAGGCCGTGGGTAGGGGGTGGAGTTCAATAGGTTGGGTGGAGTTCGTCCTCTGGGTGCAGTCTGTGTGGGTGGTGGCGGCTGGTCAATACGCCGCTGGGGACCGCCGCTGCTCTGTCGTGGAACCATAGACTGGTTTCCGTGCTGCGCGTCAGTTAGTGATAGTTGTCGTCTTGAGAAATCTCCTGAACGTCTTGCAAACTCCTCCCCCACCGAAGCACCCTGGGTAAGAAAGGTGTGCTTGGTTCCTCCAAGACCCTCTTCGTTGTTGCTATGGGAACTGACGGAGCTATGACACTCTGACCCAGAATCCCCACTCGCATTCCCTCTAGCTGATACGGGCAATCCTGCTGCCATCTGGTACACTGGATTCTGAAAGGATAGCGGGGCCAAGAGCTGTGTAGGCCTGCCTGGGGCCCCTTCTGCTCCTGGAGTAGTTGGAGTCTGTCCTGGCCTGTGAAGAGTAGGGCCTCCGGCAATGTTGCCTTGGGGAGTCCGTGCATTCCAGGGAACCATGGCACCCTCACCTAAACCTTCTGAAGTTATCCCTGCCGGGATGGCGATAGGTTCTAAAGCTCTGGCTGCTTCTTGGAGGTCTACCATGGACAAGCTCTTGCCACCGTTGGCCAGGCCCAGCTCGGGTTCATTGGCCTCAGAGTAGCTAGAACTGCGGGCAGGGGAGCCCTGGAGGCCAGAAGAGCGTGTGACGAAGAAGAGGTCTTTGTTTTCAGGGGTGGGGGAAGGGAGGCGAGTGAAGTCCACCGGGCTAGTAAAGCGAAGAGATGGAGACATGGACCAGAAAGAGAAAAATTAATAATTAAACATGCACAGTATAGGGCAGTAAAACGGTACACAAACAGCAATCATTTAAAAGAAGATCGAAAAAACATTTGCTCTGTTCTGAATCTTAGTGCGCTGCCTTAATGCTCCCTAAAGCAGCATCCTAGTTGAAATAGAACATTGTTCATATTCTAATTCTTATTTATTGACATTATTCAGTACATTTTGCAAACTTCATCCATAGATTGGATTTTATACTGAGGTTACAGCAAGGCATTCTGAGATTGTATCTGCAAAGGATGCATGTGATGCTGTCCAAGATGGTATCTTAGAAGACAGCATAATCTTGCTGCCTACCTTTTGGAAGAGCATCACAATCACAAGACCCTCATAATATAGTAGCTAGTGTTTGAGAAACAGAAACCGTAAATCTTTCTCAAACACGCATAAATGCCATACTAGACAGTTCCAGACAAGTACAAAATATCAGAGAGAATGCAAGGTGTCTCTTTCTGTCTTTACTTTCACACAGACTGTTTATTGTCTGGATATCTGCAAAAAAAAAAAAGCTAATTTATTTCATCATAATCTCCGTCCAGACACCAACCAACAAGCTCCACTCGATGCTTTCTCCTCACAGCATCCATCTCTTTTGATCCCCCAGTATATTTATCTTCCCTTTCCCTGAATATGTGTGTGCGTGTGTGTGTGTGTGTGTGTGTGTGTGTGTGTGTGTGTGTGAACTACAATTACAGGGCTCTCATTCTCTCTGGCTCTCATAAATGTCGGTGGGGAATTAGCAGCGAGCTAGACAGATAAAGATGAGCCGCTCTCTTTAGAAGAGCAGTCTGCTGGATGAAGTGAGGACACACTCTTAAGAATGCGACAGATAACGATGAGTACGTAAGCAATATGGCAATGTAACTGCTCTTCAAATCTTTACAATGTCATTGCCTGATATAACACTGAGCTTGAAGATGATTGGTTGATATGTCAGAACACCTATTTATCATAATATCTACATTGTTTTTTTTGCACAGCCATCTATAATTATGTAAACACTTGATTCTGATTGGTTACAGGTTGTTAACAAATTTGATGCAGTGGATCTGATTCATGGCTTACCCTGGTAGGTCACTGTCGATGGCCATCTTTTGTAATCCAGTGGAGATGCTGCATCCAGGGGTTGGAGGGGAGGGCACACGATCGGAAGGAACATTCATCTGTACGTTCGGTGGGTTTGTTAACGCTCCATGTACGTCCCTCAATATCCTGGGTAATGGGCCAAGCTTGGAAACAGCACTCTAAGGACATGGATAAAAGATCCCATTGAAAATTAACAAATACCCCAAAGATCTCTTATATCTGTGCAGGACTCTCTATTAGTCTCATTGAGAAAGGAGGTAGAAGATAACAGAACATCAATGACTGCACTGAAATGAGTTCCTGGAGCTGAACTGGTAAAGCATGGCGCTAACAATGCCAAGGTCATGGGTTTGATTCCTAGGGAACACAGTTACTGATAAAATGTACAGTATAGCTTGAATTTATTGCAAGTTGCTCTGGATAAAAAAGCATTATGCAGTGATTTAAATGTAAATGGTGCATCCATTACTCAACAATTAAAAATCAAACCTAATTACCTCCCAAAGTGCTATATTAGAGATAGACCGATATAGCCATCAGGCAGAATAATCAACCAATATTTAGCCATAACTGATATCTGTTAGGCTGATTTATATAAGTCTGAACTGCAAAACTACCTGTTTTTAAGTATTTGAATTCACTCTTGAATTCTATTTATTCAAGAGTGAATTTTGAATAACAAAAAGAGTAGAAAATGCGGATAAAACCCATTATAATCCGTGATTCTGTCATTGGATGCAGCACGACAAATCCCGACAGTAAACTGATGCCCCATTCTATTTCTGACGTACTTGTGCTACTTCTGACACGAAGAGAAAAAAAAAAAGGATTTGCAGCGGTCGCTTTGTTGAGTCCAGTGCAGCCTCAAGCCACAGTGTAATAGTTGTGTAAAATGCTATAATTTGCCATAAAATGCCATAATTTTTTGTACATCTCATATTTACACTACTGTTCAAAAGTTTATGGTCAGCAAGATTTTTTAATAAATGCATTTATTAAGAAAGGATGCATTAAATAGATCAAACATGACAGTAAAGACTTTTGCATTGTTACATAAGATGTCTATTTCAAATAAATGGTGCTTTCTATTTATCAAAGAATCCTGAAAAAAATATATCATGGTTTCCACAAGAATATTGAGCAGCACAACTGTTTTCAACATTGATAATAATAAGAAATGGTTCTTGATCATCAAATCAGCATATTAGAATGATGGCTGAATGATCATGTGACACTGAAGACTGGAGTAATGATGCCGAATATTCAGCTTTGCCATTACCGGGAATAAATTATATTTTAAAATAAATTCAAATAGAAAACAGTTAATTTTTAAACCGTAATATTTCACAAAATTACTGTTTTTACTGTTCATATTGTATTTTTGATCAAATAAATGCAGCCTTGGTGAGCATAAGAAACTTCTTGCAGAAACATTTAAAAATCTTACCTAACCCAAAATTTTGAATATTATTTATTTTTTTATCCTTATTTATATTATATTCTGTAAATGTATGTATTATGATATAACAAATTTATAAAGCACCAATTAAAATCGGTGGAAGTGAGCCTCTGCTTCATGTATTCATGTGACAAAAATGAAGTAAAACTTATGACAGGAGACTCTTTTTGCACGCAAACTTTTTACTTTCTGATCATTTCCGAATGCATCTAATAATGGGACAGGCTAGACCTAGATAAATTCAAATTTGAGTTATTTAAATTTTTGATAATTCTGTGACATTCTGGTTGGCTGAATCCCTCCGGCCTTAAAATAATTATGTTTCATAATCAAAGCATGTTCATGGATGTATGGCTGAAAATGATAGTGACAAATCAATTAACAGTTCTCATGAACATGGAATCTAGCAGGCAACTGTCTCTGACAGTGTGGCCGCTATCAGCCCGTGGCAGCCTTAGGGACTAATGGGCTTCCCATGTAGAACTCAAACACTGAGAGGTCATGAGCTTTCAGAGCATGTCCACTCAACGTCATCTGCATAATTCAACACAAAGTGCTGCTATGAGAATATCCAACATTTACAAATTTAATTAGTAATGTTTGCATAGTTGTAGTAGGCAGAGTCTGTGCTGCAATGGCATACAGCCACAGGTGAATGGCTGCATATAAATGTGACTTTGCTTAAACACATTTTGCTAGACTGGAAGTTTTCTCTAAAATTGTGGAAAATCTGGGCAAATACAACAACTAGTTTATATTTAGCATTTGAGGAGGAGGAGGATTAGAAGATCATTTCTTTCAAAAATATGTATAAATTAAGTTATAAAGAAAAAAAACACACAAATAGTGAAGACATCTTATGAGGTCTGAACATTAAAAGCAACAAAATGACTGATTTTAAAGCCTGACTGTTACAGCCTGAAGGCAATTGCTCACATCAGTCCACCTACTCAAAGAACACTGAAACTGGAGCACAACATTCTGTGGCGTCAAAGCACTGAACTGTTTCGTCACAACGCTATCCTGAGTTCACCTACCACTCAATATAAAAAATAAACTCTGTAAAAAAGAAACATCCCTTTTACAAATAAGTTTTACAGATCTTTATTGGGAAGAGTTTAAACAATGTTATTGAAATTTCATGCTTTTTTAATGAACCATAAATAATTATTAAAATCACCTGTGGAAAAGTCCTTAAGGCACTAACGGTTTACAGGCGGCAGACAATTAAGCTCACAGTTCCAATAACTTAGGACACTAAAGTGACCTTTCTACTAACTCTGAAAAACACCAGAAGATGGCCAGGATCCCTGAACAACAGTGTGAACATGCCATAGACCTGCTGCAGGGAGGCATAAAGACTGCAGATGTGAACGGAGCAATAAACTGCAATGTCCGTAAAGACCCCTAAGACAGAGTTATAGGGAGACTGGAAGGACAGTTGATTGTCCCTGCAGTGCCAAACCACATGTAACCATATTTCCCCCTGACAAATCTTTTGCAGTCCATGAAGATGAGATGCACTGTAGGACTTAAAGTAGCTGGTGCCACACCACATACTGACTGCTACTTTTGATATTGACACCCCCCCACCCCCCGCCACTATTTTAAATGTACATACACACACTTTAGATTAGGGTCCAATTCTCACTATTAACTAACTATTAACTACAACTTTTGCCTCAATAAACTCATAATTGCTGCTTATTAATAGTTAGTAAGGTAGTTGTTAAGTTTAGGTATTGGGTAGGATTAAAGGATTAGTTCACTTTCATATAAAATTTTCCTGATAATTTACATCATTTGTTTATATAAAGCATATACATTTACATTTTTTTCCGAAAATGACCGATCGTTTCGCTAGATAAGACCCTTATTCCTCGTCTGGTATCGTTTAAAGCCCTTTGAAGCTGCACTGAAACCTTCAACCGTTTGGAGGCCATTGAAGTCCATTATAAGGAGAATAATCCTGGAATGTTTTCATCAAAAACCTTAATTTCTTTTCGACTGAAGAAAGAAAGACATGGACATCTTGGATGACATGGGGGTGAGTACATTATCAGGAAAATTTTATATGAAAGTGAACTAATCCTTTAAGGGATGTAGAATAAGGTCATGCAAAATAAGGCCTTAATATATGCTTTATTCGTACTAATAAACAGCCAATATAATATGCATGCTAATAAGCATCTAGTTAATAGTGAGAAATGGACAATAAACTAAAGTGTTACCTACACTTCATACTCATTTATAAAATATAACATTTTGGTAACACTTTATTTTAAGGTCTTTTAACTAGTTGCTTAGCATGCATATTACTAGAATATTGGCTATTGATTAGTACTTATTAGGCACATATTAATGCCTTATTCTGCATGACCTTACTCTACATTCTTAATCCTACCCAATACCTAAACTTAGCAACCACCTTACTAACTATTAATAAGCAGTGAATTAGGAGTTTATTGAGTCATAGTTAATAGTTTATATGTGTTCCCTATACTAAAGTGTTACCAACATTTTTGAATATTCATTTATCAACTTATTGAACAATTGTTTTTTAAACATACAATTGTTTCAAGAATAAAACTAACAAAAGTCTGCTAGATATATGCTTAAAATGAGAGAAAATATGTTTTTTGCCAATGTCATAAAAAATGTATGATACTTTGTTTTTTTTTTCTTAAACACATTTTGACTGAAAAATAAGACAAAAATATAGATTTTGAAAAAAGATTTTGGTAACACTTTCTATGAAGACCATGCTTATAATGATTTATAGCCATATTTATACTTATTTATAAGTATTACTATTCTATAAATATATTTATAAAGACTCATTAAGATCTATACTGCATTATAAGAACAGTTATAGATACATTTACATTATTTTTATAATTACTAATTACTAATGCATTTGCTTTTTCAATGTGCATGCTCATAAGCCATTATACACTGATTTATAAATGATCAAATATAAAATAGTTCCAGAGACACTTGTTTGCTGTATCAACTAGTTATTATGTCTTTAATGGCTAAAGTTTGCATTAGAGGTGATGAATGGTAATTTTGATTTGTTAAAATCTATATCTCCTCAGCCATTTGCATGGTATTGCTTATAGCAGTTTGGAATTATACTTTAAAAATATTGTTGCAGTGTTTTGCTAGTAAGTAAAAAAAAGATACTTTTTTTTTTTAAAAAACTTTGTATTAATGATTTCTTTTTTTTATTACAGGAATTGTTGTTTATTAGTTACATTTACAAGTAAGCAACTTAAAATGTAAAATGAGCACATATTCGTGATTTCTTAACATTTGATTTATGTTTTCACTTTACTTAAAGCCAACAATGATGCATTAATAGAGATTAGTAACTATTATTACTCACAATAAGTATTTATAAGAACACGGCTATTAATAATATATTCACTAATTTGACAGAAATAAATCTGAATAAAAAGTCATTGTAACTATAATATAACATTATAGCAATGCAAGCTGCATCTTTATAAATACATTCATGGAACCATACGATGGACTAATTAATACTTATAAATCAGTGTATAATGAATTATGAACATGCATTGAAAAGGAAAATGCATGACTTATAAGTAATTATAAAAATAATATAAATGTAATTATAACTGTTCTTATAATGTGGTATAGGTCTTAATAAGTCTTTATAAATATGTTTATAAAATAGTAATACTTGCTTATAAATAAGTATAAATGGAGCTATAATTCATTATAAGCATGGTCTTCATAGAAAGTGTTACCAAGATTTTTTGCAGTGTTTCCAAAGGTCTGAAATGAAGAACCCACTCTGGCTGAAAATCTGTACTCTACAAAAATGATCAAATGGAGCTGACTGAAGGGTGAAGAGACCAACCTGATCCATTTGGGACACCACCTCAGCTAGCAGGGAGTGCAGGGTGGAGAGCTCACGGCCCAGGTCAATATACCCCTCGAATCCTGCAGTGTTTGAGATGGTCTCAGGGTTGGAGATCTCCAGCAGGAAGCGCTGCATGTTGGTCCACTCCTGCTCTAAGAATTGATTCATGAAGGACATGTACTCCTCCTTATTACCAAACCTGACAGAAAGCGAGAACAATAATGACTCATTGATGCATTTAATAACTCAATTAACCATGCTAAAGACTCTATAATCATAATTATATCTATTAACTTAATTTCATTCATGAATAGTATTTTGCCCAGAACAACATGAAAATCTATCAAACTGAGCTCATTTCTCAGCTCTGTCATGAAACCACTCTCCCTACCCAACCACACACACTCACAATGGAGCAAATTAAATCCTTACTTGGTGAAGTTTGCAAGGTTCTGTGTAACCTTGGCGATAAGAGTGAGTGTTCGTGCAGTGCGGTCGTCTGGATACTCCTGCGTCAAGTTGAAGAGAGAAGGCGACATGATGGCCGGACACAGAAAACGCAAAAACAACGAGGCGCTGATAAGACGCTCGCTGATATCTGGCCGCCCTCGGTTACCACATTCCTGTCTCCACGATGCAAACACTTCTTTAAGCTCCCTTGGAAACACACTGTTGAGGAGTGGAGAGATGAACATTGAATTTAGATAGAAACAAGTAATCGGACAAAACTATAAACAGTTATTCTTACTGGTAAGTAGTTCCACAAACTATCTATTATCCTTTTGCAAACAACTCCTGAGGGAAAAACCTTCTATTAAAAACTTTCTTTATATTAAACTATTATTCTTTATATGTTGAAATACAGAGTATTAGATCTCAGTGATTGAACCTGTACTTTAGTTATAAAAACACTAAAAGTTCTGAAGGGCACATTGTAGTTACCGGTAAGACTCAATGATCTTGCAGAAGGCCAGCTCACAGCACATCCTGAGGTTGCTCTGATGTTCAGGTAGATCACTAGATGAACATTTGGATGGGTCCACCTCACAGTTCTCATCAGACTCATACAGAGCCTTTATAAACTCCCCTACAGTGGATGAAAGAGAAAATACATTTAAGACAAAGGCATTTTTAAATAAATCCTGTGTAACATCTAGTTGTTTGAACATAAATAGCATTTTTTCAGAAAATCAATAAAGAATGCTGTCATATAGTGATTAATTTTGACATGATTCTGTATTTGGCACAAGAATGCTTGCAGTTCTAAATGTCAGCAAGAGAAAGTGCCGTATAAACCCCCGTCATCTTTCATACAAACAAACAAACAGTCTCATAATTATTAGCAGGAATGAACATCAGCTTATTGCCATTCTAATCCCTTTCCGCCATGAAGCACCTAGTGAAAGTTCTCAAGTTATCTGGCTCAGAACTAATGAGAGAACCCATCCAGGGAATATACAACAAACTTTTTGTCGATCCAAACAAACAGCACAGCCAGATCCCACTCCACAGAGACTCAGAGCAGGTACTGGTCGATTTTTCCTCCTCTGTTCTGTTGCGCATGAAAGCATCAGGGAAAAATCAAACTAGTGTAGCATAAACCATGTGGACGTCCTACTGATTCAGAATGGAAGTGGACTCCTCGTTCCTCATCTTCCTTTTAGTAACTAATCAGACGCTCAGTAACCACCTTATAACACTGCTTCAGATCCTGTGAACCGTGATGCACTGTATATATATTTTAGCATTTATTTGAAACAGAAATATTTTGACATTTTATAATGTCTTTACTGTCACTTTTGATCAATTTAATGCATCCTTGCTGAATAAAAGTATTCATTTCTTTTATAAAATAAAACAATTACTGACCCCAAACTTCTGAAAAGTAGTGTATAACTTGCAATGGGAACACAGATGAGAAGTTGAGTATTATTGTTGGCGATGGACATACAGTAGTGGTTCCAGCATGTGGATACAGCTGACTTCCCAGTATTGTCACACTATAATCTCACTACAAAGCAGTACAAAACAGTCAGATAGTTCAGTTCGGTAAACCCCATATTGACTGGAAAGGTCAGAGGAAAACCCAGAGAACTCATTCAAGGCCACAAATATGACACTAATCGCTCAGATGTCCAGTCTAATCAAATAACCAGTCAGATAAAATCCCATCATCAATATCTGCTGCAACCCAAGAGTCCTTTAATGGTAAAGCAAAAATAAAGCACGCCTTGAAAATGAACTGATTTACCATTATATGTAATACAATATGAGCATCTTGTGCAATCTGAGCTTATATAAATGGCTTTTTAGTAATTGTCAATAAAGAGATTTAATGACAGAAATGTAACACCACAAATCCCTTAAGGATGTTGGATTATAGTATAACTTAGAAGGTTTGTGTACATATGTGGATGTGTGTTTGTGTGAATGTGTTCTAGATGTCTGCCTATTTTGCAGTAATATTTAATTAATATATTTAGTTCACCAAAGTACTCATGTGTTTGGAAGTGACAATGAACATTCAAGAAAATACCTAACTTGACTTATTTTTACAGCATTTCTCATTTCACAACAACAAGAACAACAACACAAAAAGGACCTTTAACTTTGTGATTGGTTTTAACGTTGTGATTGGTGTTTTCAGTATTTTCTTGTGACCTGATTTGAAAATGAGATCTGTTTTTAAATTAGAACAACTGAACAACAAGACTGGAAAAAAACAGCAATGTTGCTCTATCTCTCGAGAACTAGAGTAGATAAAATGACCAAAAGATCCATCCCTTGCGCATATGTGCTGTTTATATAACCATGTGGTGTAATCTTCTCTCTTAGCTGTCCTTCTCTTTCTCTGATGTCTGAGGGACTTAGTCAGTCTTTAGGAGTGAACCGTTTAATAATTCAGCAGTACTTCACAAGTCACATTTATCTAAGAAAAACAACTATACATTATTCAGCACCACCAAATGGCTTCTTAATGCAAATCCAAAGAGAGATTCACTCTCTTTGGCGTATTCACTCACATTCACACGTACACTTATTAGATCCCCCAAAGTCGATATTTATACACGTGTGAAATTTGCAGAGTTTATTTTTGTTTTGCAGATAAATTGCTAGACCAGACATTTACACGTTTTATTCCTAAAATAAGGAGGTATTAATAAACACAGGCCTTATTGTACACAAAGTGAGCCAACAGCAAAGGAGGCCAGATATGTGTGTGTGCATGTTTGTGCGTGTTTTCACGGCTATTTGATCTCATCTAAAAGGAATATGGGGAACTTAGCACAAAGTACACTTTGGAAATGTTTCTAGTGTTTGTGCTGGACAGAAAGTTTGCACTGATAAAATTTCCCCTAGTTCAAGTCTGGCAGACTGAACACCAGTATTATATACTGTATAGTATTTTATATAATTATTTAATGTATTTATTTTGGTGGTCACTTTGTAACTTGGAGGTGGTCATAACAAATGGTACAGATATGATGTCAGAAAATAACACACACACAAGCTCTTACCCAGTGCGTCTTGCAGATATTTCTGTCCGACCAGTTTGAGGTACTCCTCGATAGCTTTAGTGCCCAGCGTGTTCTCTCTGAAGATCAGGTGCTCGTTCTCCCCGCATCGATCTACTTCCGACATCATCAGATCTGTCAGGAAGTCCTATACAGAAACACACAATCCCAAAGAAACATGTTGATGTGTGAAAAAATGTACTAATAGTATAAAAAAAGAATAAGAGAGCAGAGTAGATGGAGAGATTGCACAGACGGTCTGTAATCAAAGTGGTTGTGCTACTGATGTCTGTCAGGACATGAAAGAAAAGTAAAAGATAAGGAAAGGGAGATGCTAGAGCTGAAGTGAAAGCTGCTCCGATCAAAGCTATCTGGCAGGAAGCCTATCAAAACCAGCAAATGGGAGTTAGACAGAAAAATCAGTCTACTCGCTGTTGACGTGTGGCACACACACACACACAGCCCAGAGCTCAGCGTCCTAAAAAAGATTCAGTGTGTGTCTCAGCCTCTATTTACAGTGGTGAGTCATGTTTGGCTCCATGTAGACTGTGCCTGAGAGTCTTTTGTCTGTGAAAAAAAAAACTAATATCATCATATAATTCTCATTATAGAACATATCTCCTCATAATTCATGTAACAAAACTCTCTTCTCTTTCTCACAAAATGTATCCCACTCTAATCTTTCTTTTAGCCACTCTCCTTAAATCCTATTTCACTCAGTAGAGCTACTGTATATGGTTTTTATTCAACACTTTTGTGTTGTTATGGCCAACACAGCCTAATTGCTAAGGAAAGACACATACATCAATGTCCCACGCCCAAAACAAAGCAAGAAATTAACTCCTCAATTAAAACTTCATTTTGGGTCTGTGTGTGCATGATTCAACAAGGACATTTCGGTTTAAAAATTATTGTATATAATACAATACATATTTTGTATTCCAACACGTCTTGTGTTATAATCTGTGTATTTTTTTAAATAAAGGTTAACAGTGAACCCTGCGAAAATAAAGTGTCAAAAAGGGCACAAAATAAAATGTCATTTGGGAAAAAATAAAATAGACTTGACAGGGGGGTCTTACTTTCATTATCTCTTCCTCTCTCAACCTAGGATTCATTCAGCTATGTGGTTGAAATGATGACAAGAACAGAGGTCTGTACGGGAATTAAAGACCAAGACTGACACTTAAATGAGACCCTTTAACCCGACCCAGCACCTACTGTCAAACTTTAACACCAAACCAGAACCTGAAGTCATTCATTATTCTTATTATTTTCTTCTTTATAGATCCAGATGCATGGATAAATTCATACATTATACCAACAGCCAACCCTGCACTCAACTTTGATTGTAAATGAGTTACATTAAAAGTAAAAGTTTGGGATCAGAAAGATATTTTTAAGGAAATTAATACTTTTATTTAGCAAGAAAGCATTAAATTGATGAAAAGACGTTTATAATGTTACAAAAGATTTCAAATAAATTCTGTTCTTTTGAACTTTTTATTCATCAAAGAATCCTGAAAAAAAAAAAAATGTATTACGGTTTCCACAAAAATATTAAGCAGCACAACTGTTTTCAACATTGATGATAATAAGAAATGTTCCTTAAGCATCAAATCAGCATATTAGAATGATTTCTGAAGGATCATGTGACACTGAAGACTGGAGTAACGATGCTGATAATTCAGTTTTGCCAGCACAGGAATAAATTACATGTTAAAAATATTAAAATAGAAAACAGTCATTTTAAATTGTAATAATATTTCACAATAAAACTGTTTTTATTTATTTATTTTTTTTTAAATAAATGCAACCTAAGAGAATCCTTTCAAAAACATTAAAAAAAATCATACTGACCACAAACCCTTGAACGTGCCCTGTAGGTTATGTATTTTTTTTAAGATTACAGAACAGTTTGTCAAGTCTTGAGCTCAGTTTGAGTAGCACAGCTCCATTCATGGTAAATGTGGACAAATATTTGGCCACCAATGTTTAGAATTTCAGCACTAAGTATTATTTTAAGAAATTACTGGATAGAAAGAATGTTTCATATCAGAGGAATCCAAAAAATGTATTGACTCTAGATAATAGGGTATTATGTA
This sequence comes from Mylopharyngodon piceus, assembly GCA_039654765.1. Lineage (NCBI taxonomy): Eukaryota > Metazoa > Chordata > Actinopteri > Cypriniformes > Xenocyprididae > Mylopharyngodon > Mylopharyngodon piceus. The sequence goes on from CM077443.1 coordinate 18,090,410, forward strand.
ACTCAAAACAAAAGCATTTGTTTGGGATACAGGAGAAAGGGAGTGTGGGTAGTGTGGATGTACGGTGACCTCAGAGCTTAAAAATCCTTCATGAGCGCTGATGCGGGGAATCGTCACCATGGTAACTGGACTGTCCAGACTATTTCCAGGTGTTCCATGATTGTGGGTTCCATGATTGTAAAATAAGGTACAAGTTGTTAGATGTGGACAGTCGTAGGTTGGAATCCGAAACATGATGGGAGAACCATTACTTTACAGTCTGTAAAGTAATGGTTCTCCCATCATGTTTCGGATTCCAACCTACGACTGTCCACATCTAACAACTTGTACCTTATTTTACAATTATAAGCTTATCTAAGAAAAGTTTTTTTTTAGAACTCTGTGCAGCAGCATGTACTATACACCTCATATTGAGCCATCAAAACAAAAAATGTGAGAAAGAGAAAGAAAGGATGCTGTGATTGACAGCTAAATAATCCCATTGTCACAAGAACACAAATAAATATTAATTTTTAATAAAAATAATGCAAAATGCTCGTTCATGGCGGGTAAGAGATATTTATGCCTGGCACATTTTAACCACTGGCTGGTGTTGCCAGAAAAGCTGGACGTTGCATACAAACAATCCTCAGTATTCAAGCTTTTTTTCCACATTTTAATTCTTGTTTAATAATATATAAAGGTGTGTCATGAAACTCTAGATAGCACAGGCTAACAGGTCCTTTAACTCATCCTGCTCGTAATCACATCGTTATCTGTAGGGCACAGCTGATTGGTTTCTGCTGTATCAGTAGCCAATGAGCTTGTGTGCTCAACCTTCAAAATACTTGGGTAGCATTTGCCTTAGCAGTGCAGAGCGCTTTCAGAAACCCTCCACCTTCCCCAGCTCCACCTGTATAGATCTGCTACGGGTAATTCATGTACGCTATATTGTACTGCAGCAGCATGTCTTACTTGCTCACAGCAGCGTGTCGTGTACGTATTGGCTGTAGCAAGTCCTGTATTTGCTCTGCAGCAGCAATAACCTACAGCAGCAGCAGCAGCGTAGCAGATCTATTCTGCCAAGATCAAACATATCAACATTGCCATACACATTACCATGCCAAACACTCTGAGAGTTGTCATGACAGAAATACATTTTTTAAATGTATAATAATTGCCAAGTTATAAAAGGTATGATCAGCAGAGCTGGATGAAAAACCTCAAGACAATTAAGACTAGAGCCACACAGATGGAGATCTCGTGAGCCCTGAGACTCTCCGCTCACACACACACACACACACACACACAGTAGTGGGCGCTATTAAGAAAAGGCCAAGAAAATTGTCCATTACTGTCAGAGTTAATCAGCTAGACTATAGCTCACCCTTAATCAGAATGAGACGAGAGAGAAACACAGGAAATATTAGAGACAAGAGAAAGCTAGGAGAAGACATTAAGCACAGTGAGACATAAATTTAAATCTAAAATGGAAAGGAAAGCAGAAAAAATAAAAAATAAAACAGGTGCGTAAAAATAGGTGCTGCACAGGAAAGCAAAGCCATTGCACAGGGGAACAGAAGAAAAATGAAAGATACGTTGCACACAAGAAAAAATGATAAAGAGAGGATGGAGGGATTAAAAAAAGATAAAAATCCCTCAGGTCTCTCTGCATTCCCTGGAAGCAAAAACTCATAAAGAAGGAACCATCTGACCGAGACAGCAGTTTGTGAGCTCTGCTGAGAGAGAGAGATTTTGCCTACATTGTCTTGACCAAATGCCCCCACAAGGGTAGTAAAACCTGAAATCACCCACACTGTGGGAGGCGGCCAATGGTCCCCAATTGGAAAGCAGCTTAATAAACATAATGTCTTAATGAAAATGTAAAAATGCAGAAGAGTTTGTGTTCAAGGTTCATGTTCAAGGTTAGTAAATATCATTAGCCCTTAGTAAAGAATTAGGTGGTAAATAAATAAATAATTTATTCTTTCAACAGCACCACAGTACTGAGCATTGACTATATTAATATTGAACTGAAAGAATGAGTTCAATAGCTTTTCCATTTTAGCATAAACTACTGAGCCGTTGGTATCATGACTACCCACCTCAGTATAGGAGTAACATATGAGTAAACATTCCTGCTGAAACAAAAATGTGTGTGAGCCTTTTAAAGTCCATTTTTGTGCATGACATCTATGAACGTCCGTGTGTGTTTGTGTTAGGCAGGACAGCTGAATGCGACTCGCTATCAAAGGCCTTTGAATAGAACTAAAGGTCACTAAGACTACAACACACAAACACACACACACACACAGCCTCATTAATCTAAAGACATAAAATGATGACTCACTCAGTTGCGTAAAGATATTCTGGGGGAGAGAGAGGCAATATAAGCAGAGGGGAGAGAGAAACAGAGATTGTTACAAAAGACCTAAAGAATTCTTACACCTTTTGACCAATTAATTTCCATAGTTTTTCCATGCATAAGAACTTAAAGGAAATAAAATGCTATTTAAAGTCAATTAAAGGGATAGTCCACCCAAAAATAAAAATTCTGTCACCATTTATTCATCTTATTTTACGTTCCACAGAAGAAAGTCATACAAGTTTGGACGACACGAGGGAGAGTAAATGATGACAGAATATTTATTTTTAGGTGCACTATCCCATTAAATACAGAACAAAACTTTGTTCACAGAAATTTCTAGAAATGTAATGATAATGGGATTCTGACTGATAAGCTAATGATTAATGTAATAATAATTAATTCATTAATTAGGTAATAACTTTTATAGATACTGAACAGATTCTTCCCTACTTTAAAACACACACATATGTACACACACACATTATATAAATGTAAAGTAAATGAATGTAAAGATAGTAGTAGTTTTTTAGTAGTAGTTTTTTTAGGAAACAAACTCATTTTATGCACATATTGCTGCTGACTTATTATAGTATGGAATGTATCGCTATTCCTCTATGTTAGTGCTAGATGATGTGAATTACAAATGAATAATTTGCTTTGCAAATGTGAAATGTCCAAAGTGGACTTACAAAGTGCATGTGTACATGTTCCATGTAAGCTATTTATATACTGTATATTTCTCTCCCACACACGAAATAAGCACTCAACTCTGTCAGGCACACAATAATTCAACATGACCTACTGAAAAACAAAAGGGAGCGATCATTAAATGTCAAAGATGAATACCTTTCCTCCAATTTCATCATTACTTGTGTGTCATTCTCAGCACATTTCTCTTTTGATCTAAAGCCAAGCTGTAAACTGAAACACTAGTTGTTATCTCACCCTCTCTCCATCTCAAAAAAAAAAAAAAAAAAAAAAGGTCAGAGAAGGTCAGATGCTATTTAGCAGACAGACGAAAGGAGGGTCGAGAGAGAGAGAAAGCGTATTCTGTAATGTATGTGTGAGTGTGAGAGAAGTCAAACATCACAGAAGCGATGAATTCAGCTCTCGATCTACCCACACTCTATAACCTTGAGTTTTCTGTATTGCATGTGTGCAAATATGCGTATGATTCTGTTCGACGCAGCTGTGTGTGTTTATGTGTGCGCTCACGACCCTCAGTGAAATGTAGAAATGCTTTGCTAATGAAATGCTAGGCTGCGGGGCAGCTTTATCCAGTGTGCTTTCTGAGATAAGACTGATTGTTGTGCTGTATGACTAAAGTGGGTCAAACAGACATCGCTTCAAGGAACACACAACAATATGTCCTCAACATTTACCTTGCTAAACAGTCTGCATCTCAAGAATACACCCCACCTAGAAACTGAAAAAGCTGATTCTGGGTTTTATCACCTCAATTTACTTCAGTTTAATCAAAAGACATAAATTCAATTCAATTCTGTCTGAACTGTATGTTGTGTGTAGCATACGTTTTTATTAGGGCTGTCACAATCATGACATTCCACCTGACAATTTATTCTGACACAAATTAGTTTTACAGTCTCTTTATGAACTTTTTGAAGTGACAAAGTGGTAGTTGCATGGCCTGTCAATGGAGGAACAGAAATCTCTCTTCATTTGTGTTTCGAAGATAAAAGAAAGTCTTTCAGGTTTGGAACTACATGAGGGTGAGTAATTTATGACTTTTTTTCAGTTTTGGGTGAACTAACCCTATAAGAATACAGTAGCATAAAGATGGGCTCATAGTTAACAAATACAGTATAGACTAAAAGACAAAACTTTAATATAGATTTCATGGGGTCTATAAGCACTTTCATGCAAGTGTGGCATGGATCACTTCGGAGATAATCAGATGATTATGTAATGATTGCTACAGGCCTATGTTTTGCATTGTGCAGTCAATATCTGCATATTGGGTCTCACACATTGCAGTCCATGTGATCATCTCTTGCCGCCAGCCATAATCATGCGTGTTGCAATAGGGCGCAGACATGACATCATGATTACATCATATCACAAAACAGATTAATACCTTGTCTAACCTCAAACTCTTGAGGTGCATGAAAAGTGTGTTAAGTGTGTGTGCATGGAGAGCCCGCTGAAGTGGATGTCACATCTACAGCGAAGCACGACTTCTGTAATAGCTGTCAGGGCAATGTGCTGCTTCAGACCAGAAATGACATCCTTTCAGAGCCAGCCTGCCTTAAAGTGCAGCCAAGCGAGATAGAGAGAGAGAGAATGGCAGAGCATGAGTCTAAGACAAGATAAGGAGATAGAGAGGTGATGGGTAGAGGGAGAGAGAGGCAGGATGGGGAGAAAAAGAGAAAAAAGAAAGGGTGACAGATGAGGAGAGGAAAGATAAGTGCGCTGAAGGAAAATGCAGATAATGACTCTCGTCTCGTGTCTGTAAGGAAGTTAATGATGGAAGATGCTGGTTGAGCTGTTGCTTTGCCACAATCTAATGTGTATGTCAACATGCTATGAAGAAATAGTTCAAAATGCATAACTGTATATGTATCTGTGTGTGTGTGTATATATATTATATATATATATATATATATATATATATACACACACACACACACACACACACAAACGTGCAAAAGTTTGTGGTCAGTAAGATTTTTTTTCCTAAGAAATTAATACTTTTATTCAGCAAATATGCATTAAATTGTCACAAAAGTGACAGTAAAGACATTTATAATGTTACAATAGGTTTCTATATCAAATAAATTCAAATAAAAATGTCTATTCATCAGAGAATCCAGATTTTTTTTTAATCTCAGTTCCTCCAAAATCATGTGACACTGCTGAAAATTCAGTTTTGGCATCACAGGAATAAATTATATTTTAAAATATATTAAAATTAAAAACAGTTATTTTAAATTGAATAATATTTCACAATATTACAGTTTTTACTGAATTTTTTATCAAATAAATGTAGCTTTGGTGAACATAAGAGACTTCTTTCCAAAAAAAAAAATAAAAATAAAAAAAAATCTTACCAACCCAAACTTTTGAACAGGAAAAAAAACGTTTATATTTGTATAGACATTTGTATACATAAAATTAAATGCAAATTACATATATAATATTTAATTTTAAGTGCACAAATTTCTCCAGTAAGAAAATATACATCCTGACATTTAAATGTGGCAGAAAAAAAGTGAATTTTTCAAAGAGCAATATCTAGCTGATGAAATATTTTAGAAATGAGCACAGCTAGAACAAATTTCAGAATTTTAAAAACTTTTCCCTCTTGTTCTTTAGAAACACTTTATTACCCTTTATTTAAACAGAAAAAACAGTGATGTACCATAAAAATCACACCCACATGAAACTCAAGCAAGTGATAAATGAGTGTTATTGTGTCCTTTTGGGCGTGTGGTCTCCGTGGGATATCTCTTCTCCATATTTTACATCACGAGCACACTGGTCTCAGGATCAGCCAGGGGAATACAGCTACCATATCTGCCTACTGATAGAATGTGACCCCTGCTACATTACCTTAAACTGAGTGCATTATTAGAGTGAGAGACTTTTGGGTATCAAGATTTCTTCAGATAATCCTTCCCAGTGAATCTGTCACAGCAGGCTCAGTTTAGTAGCTCGACTAACCGTGCCCAGACTTTTCAAAGGAACATAAACAGACAAGCGCAATTATTCACACACACGAGTCTGCTTCATCTTCATTTGAACCTTATTTAGTCCAATTTTATTTTGGTCTGTCAACTTATATGTCAGTCAGAGACAGTGAACAAGCCAGCTGAAGTAGAACTAAGAACTCCCAAAATACATCCTCTACATCTGCTTTAAGTGCTCATAACATGACTATTTAGCTAAAATTAATTGATTTAATCACATTGAGAATATACACTTGATGTAAAGAAACTGAAGCGCTAAACTGAGTCTTCATTGTTCAAATGAAATTTGAGTCAAAACTGGGGTTGGGCAAAATAGCTAAAATATCTTAATATTTTTTTAATATTCAAAGTTTTTTTTTGTTTTTTTCATCCATGATTTTGACCAAACAGCTATTTATATTGGATATGTTTAATGCAAGAAATAAAACATTATATTATTACAATTTAAAATACGGTCCTCAAAACAAATGACCTTGGACAGCCTGGATGATTCCATCGGTGTTACAGTTTTTACGGCCCATATCCCTCAGGGCTTCTTTGAGAAGCAGAGTAATTAAGGAGCAGTAATTAACAGCATCAGACTAACAGGCCTGATTCCCCCCCGCGGGACCCAGGGGGACAGCGGACGAGGGCAGGATAGGATATGAGTGACGCAACTGACTGTTTATGATGACCCTCGGTGAACGCTAGTTGGTTTAGTAACAGCAGACACTTCTTATCCAGTACTTAAAGAAGTGAAGTGCAACTGACCAGTAAAAGACACTAATGACTTTTAACAATGACATGGAAAGAGCAGCCAATCTCAGAGTCAGCATTTACAGGATAATGATGCAGATCAGTCAGACACTGTGTTCAGTCAGCATGAAGATATTAACAAAGGACAGCATCACTGATATTAACAGTTCTAAACTGACCATTTAGTTTCCATGTTATTTCCAAGAACTGCCCAGTCATTTGTAATTACTGGATAAAATTACTTAACAAAATGCTTTTGATTGAGAACAAATGATTAATGAATCATTCAGACCCATTTGTGAACCAATTTGCCAAATTCACTGAAAAGAACTGACTGAAATAAGCAATTTGCTCACCAATGGGACATTGTTGTATCATTGCGAAGCAAGTTTTATGCTAAACAAGAGCAACAGCCTATCTAGCAGATATATTTCCATTTCTAGAAGAATATTTTACTGTAGAGCCTAAAACATATAAAATTAATATTCACTATATAAAATTCAATCAAAATTTTACCTTGTGTGTTCCATATACCACTATTTCCCTGATACTTTTTGGTTGACCATGGGAAGCCTGGAATGTTCATTATCAGGGTTCTCAAATGGGTCTTATCATTACTTTTCTTTCATATTTTTATCTTTTCAGAACTCCCTCCAAAAAAATAGACCATTTTTAAAACTACATTTTCAAAATAGATTTTTCGAAAATCCTTTTACCTCTGATGTAACAAACACTGGACATTAGCATGTCACAGGCAACATTTATACATGGACAACACCTATTAGATGTTCAGAAACTTGACCCGGCCAGGAATGGTGAGGCAATAAGTGTAGAATAGGATATTATCCCTAAACACTAGAAGAACTAATAGGAAATGAAAAGTGCAGAAAGTTTACCAAATCATCTGCTGTTTCTGGTTGTGTGTAGCACAAATTTACAAAGTTTTTAAAAGGGATTGATGTATATCCTAGTGGATTTTGACAATGAACCCTCAAAATGAGAGCAATGTAATGATGAAATGATGAAAAATGTATGTAACTGTCTAGGGGTGTAACAATATATCGTGTCACAATATATCGGAATACAAAAATGCAACAATATGGATCGTGGATAGTGACAATATGTAATATGTAAATTACTGTGTGAGAAAAAAATTCAAGTTTACAGAGTTTTAGTGTCAGTTCTACATTGAACTACTATATATAATGTTGAATATAATGTACAATAATGCAATGGGGGAATATTTGTGGGTCCTGATAATACCAGTCTTGTGTTACCAGTAAAAAGTGGCCTACATTATTTTAAATATATCTAGTCAATGACAGAGTGCAAGCATATTTGTATTTTTCTGTATTTTCAGCTTCAGAATCATGAATATTTTTATTCTAGGTATCAACATTGTCCTGTGTGTTGGGTTACCAGCACCAAGTGCAAGCCTATTTATTTCCACCCCCAATGTAATACCAAATTTAGCATTTTAATTAACAGTACATTTTTTGTTAACCTTTTACCATATGTCTTGAAGTATCACAATAATATTGTATCGTGAGTTCAGTATCGTGATATGTATCGAATTGTGACATGAGGGTATCGTTACATCCCTATAAAGCCCGGAACACACCAAGCCGATGCTGAAAAACTATTGGTGACAAAAGTAGACTCATGTCGGCAGCATCTAGGTCCAAAGTTGCCCTGACACACCAAACCGACGCTCGACACCGACGGCCAAGTAGCACGTCCGTTCTGCGCCTGCGCAAGAAGAAATGCCTTTCTGTACCAGCAAGTGGCAGTAGCTGAACAGCCAATCAGAATGATCAGATGGCCCGACTGACCAACGAGCTCCGACGCCGATTCAACATGTCGAATCGGCCGGAAAAAAGCCGACGAGGACCAACTTCAACCAACGGTGCGAAACACACTGAGAAAACATAGTCGGCCGACGAACAAAAACTGCCCGACGGCCGACCGTCGGCTTGGTGTGTTCCTGCCTTAACAGTCTAAACTGAGTGATCAATCCAAAACATTTTCAATTCATAATTTAAAGGTGCAATATGTAAGAATTTTGCAGTAAAATATCCAAAAACCACTAGGCCAGTGTTATATATTTTGTTCACTTGAGTACTTACAATATCCCAAATGTTTCCTACTATTTGTAAATCCTGAGAAAATTGCAATTTTAACCAAGGCTCCGGGACGTGTGAGTCGCCGCCTGTCAATTGCATCATACCCTCGGTTTCCGGTTTTATTTTGTAGAAACCATGGAAACACCAAAGACACTTTAATATATTACATGTTTTAATAGACAAGGGAACAACTGTTTGGTTACAATTATAGACAGAAAACTGAATTATTGTTATATAGCTCAGCACGTTTAGTCTTATTGCTTAAATCTAATTTTCTTGATTTTTTTGTGATTACCATGCTTTACCATGCCTCAGAGAAAAACACTATTTTGTGAAGTAGCTAACATAGCATAATCAGATGCAGCTTTATTTTTAGTAACAGTAATACAGAATTTTCTCCATCATACAATACGTTTTAAAATTAATTGCATGCCATTTATCAACACAAGCCATCCAGCATTTAATATGATATTCTAAAATCGATCTAGCTTACTGCAATGTGCATCAAGTGTCTTACAGCAGAGTAACGTTATAACATCATTTTCAACACACTCGTGTATCTAATATGATAAACAGCGCTGTGTTACCTCATACTCATGACCGGAAAAGCGGAAGCAGCGCCGACGACTGTGGCATAATAAAAGTTCCGCTGGCGTGTGTTTCATTCATCTCTCGTTAACAATCGCTCCAGCGGCCTCGTTCAGCTCCCACAACACTCAGTCCTGCTCTGCTTCATACTACAGTAACGTTAATAATCGCATCCATGAACATGATTTCTTCCCGAGTCCTATTCTGATTATTTTCCACCGGCTGTGAGGTGAAGACTACATATCCCAAGATTCCACGCTCAAACTTGGCGTCGTCGAGCTACGCCTTTGTTTTGAATAGGCATCTAGCGACCTCTAGCGGACAGAAAATTCTACATATTGCACCTTTAACAGCTTAAAAAACCTTTTGGCCCCTTAATTTTGCATGTTTTTATTACTCTAAAGTGATTTTGTAGTCTGAAGGGGAAAAAAACTCTAACAAAACACTCTAAATGTCTCTAAACTCCCTACAAGCAACTCACCAACAGATTTGATGTTTCTAAGATGACTGTGCTGCTGAAATGAACCCAACAAAAAATTTCTGACCTCTGCTAAAGCTGAATAGCTTATATATGTAACAATTAACTTAAGGTTTGCACTGACACCTAAAATGAATATAGCCACAGAGAAGACCACCCCTATAGTAAAAAACCTGTTTCACGCTTCATTTCACTGATTCTCCACGGCTAAAGGTAATGGCACCAGGACAACTACTTGACGGGTGACTGCAAGATGTTGGATTAAAAACACTGGACTGTAAGACAGCAATAAATCAGCTTCCCGAGAGCTGCCCATTGAAATGACCCTCATGCCTGGACCCTGATTAAAAACATTTCACTGTCTGAAAATCTTGTTTCATGCTTAGTTTGTCTAATTAGACTCCACACACAGGTTATGATGAGAATATTTAGAAAAGAAAAACTCAACTTTATATCTAAAAAAGTCTTTTGTCTGTCCTGTTCTTCCTCAAACATTGAGTGACATTAGTGCAGTCTAAACAAGCTCTTCACTAAATGCCATACATATACTAGAGGCTTATCCACCTCCATCTAAGGTCATTCTGCCTTTGTGTTTATATCATCCTGTGAGTCACTGCAAACATACCATCTACAACAACCCTGGATCTGCCAATCAGGGCCAGAACTAAAAAGCAGCCAATACAGATAAGAGCAGCCATATTAATCCCTCCCTTATGGTATAATGGGAAGATTTGCTATTTTGCTTTCTGGATCCTGCGAAAGGCTGTGAGAACCAGGGGGAGATAATCCCTCCGAAATACCTCTCAGCATGAGAAATCTGACGCACATAAATACAAAGATTCACAGATGTAGCCAATACAAACTACATGCAATCTCTTTAATGTAGTATCCCTTTGTTAACCCAAACAGCAAGGAATAACAGCGGGACACTACAGCAGAGATAACAAACTGGAATTGGATTGTGTTTGATTCACCGTGACCTCTGAAGTTCAATAAAAGCATCAGTGAAAAAGCAAAATGCACAGGGAAAACACACAAGGGTCAGGGAAGAGGCAAAAATTGATTTGTAATAGTTACAAAAAGTAAATACATGGTCACAAAAATAATTAATTTAAATATAAATTCATAAATTATAAACATATACCCCCGGTTTCACAGACAAGGCTTAAGTCTAGTCCCAGACTAAAATGCATGTTTGAACTGTTTTAACTAAAAGCAACTTGCACTGACATATCTTAAAATATGTAACTGCCATTGTTTTGTCTGAAGCTGCACACCAGTAATGTTTTTTGTTCTTTTTAAGCATGTTTATAAAAGCTACTTAAATGTCCTAATTGAACTAATTAATGTTTAAATTATTCACAATAATCTAAAAATTATTCTAAGTATTAATAAATTACAAAATATATATTTAAACAAATCTACTCTGAACCACAAAATAATGTCAAGATTTATAAAGAATCATACTGCTGTTTAAGCCTGGGAGACACCAAACCGATGTCAAAAAAATTGTGGCGACGAAAGCTGACTGTGTTGTCGCCTCTTGTCGGCTCCGTCTCAGCCAAAAAGCTGCGCTTGAACACACCAAAAGGACTAAAGGTGACTGTCAACTAGCACACGTGTTCTGCGCCTGCGTGTAAGTACATATCTGTCTATATCAACGGGTATTAATAGTCTTTTTTTGTCATTCAAAAAGGGAAAACGAAACTAGGACTGCAGAAATACAAACAGTATACAAAGCAGTGCTTGCTTAGCATTTTGGATATCAATCACTCTGATCAATTTCTTCATTTCAGTCGGCTCATGTTATTATGAAAATATTTGAGCAGTGGAATGCTCAGGTAAGATGACATAAAATTATAACAGCCTTCTGTCTGCACCGTCTTGACTTCTTTGCTAGCTTTCATCACTTTCGTTTTTATTCTCGTGCACTGACTCATTCACTAAGCTGAACAGCCAATCAGAATTCTCTCTTTCACCGACAGACGCCATCCGACTCGAACCAACAGTGCAGAACACACCGAAAAAACTAAGCCGACATGCTGAAAAACAGCCCGACGGCTGACCGTCAGCTTGGTGTGTCCAGGCCTTTAAAAGTTTGCCGTCAGTTTTGGGATTCTTTTTCTAAAAAATTTATACTTTTATAATGTTACAAAAGATGGTTAACTTTCTATTCATCAAAAAATCCTGAAAAAAGTAAATCACTATTTCTACAAAAACATTAGGCAGCACAACAGTTTGACAATAAAAAGAAATTCTTGAGCACCAAATCAGTCTATTATAATTATTTCTGAAGGATCATGGGACACTGACAACTGGAGTCATGGCTGCTGAAAATTCAGTTTTGCCATCACAGGAATAAATTACTTTTAAAATATATATATATATATAAAAAAAAAAAAAAAAAAAAAAAAAAAAAAAAAAGCTACAGTTTAACAATGTAACTGTTTTTGCTCATGTATTTCAGTCTGTGGTGGTTAAACATCTAGAGATGAAACCAAAAGGTTGTAGCTTGAACCCTGGAATTGTGTCTTCTAGCAAAATGTAAAACATATGATCTTTTTGATATTTTTTTTATTTAGCTTTTCCACAGACCCTTTCCTGGACCACAGGTTGAAAACCCCTTAGCTAAATGACAAAATGTATTAGCCATTCACGTTACCTTTGCTTTCCCAGTGCTCTGCAGGATGTGCACCAGAGCGCAGGCCATCTCCTCTTTGTTCTTGACGCTGATGACCGGCTCCAGCACAGAGCAGAGCAGCATGTAGTTGTTGGTGGTGTACTCTGCAAACTCTTTGTAGAGCTCCATGGGCAGGATGTTCATGCTTTGGTACCGGGCCTTGATGCGGACCATGGGACCAGCTGTTTTCCCTTTACCTGGATTGGGTTGGCTAATTGGGTACCATTTCTCGACCAGCTGCCTGCTTGTGACAGTCACCACTGGAATGCTCACCAGCCCCACATAGTTGTTCTTGTCCTTTTTCTTCTTCTTGTCAGAGTCTCTATATAGATGGACGGTGATGTTCTGGACCGCAGGTAGGTTATTGAACTCAAAGTGTTCACCCCAGAAGACATTATCCGTCTTCAGCTTGCAGGTCGTACGGGCATAGAGGCCGTCGTCCAGGCAAAGCTCGCAGAAGTACTTTTTCTTGGCCGGAAGGTCTTTTGCTTCGATGATCCACAGCCGCAGCGTATTCTCAACCCGCCGACTGTTGTCCTAGAGACAGAAGGGCATTGTGAGGTCAGTGGACTGTTAGGCTGCCATATCACGGCTGTAGCAGATTATTACCGCATCAGTGTGGCATCTAACAGGGTCAGTGATTTAGAGATGACGTGCTTTTCGGCTCAGTGATTAAATACCCTCTGCTTCAGATCACACACCCTTGGCTGGGAATTAAAAGGCCCTTTATTTTAGATCACTTCATGTCCTTCCCATAAAGATAGCAGGATGGTGCTGTAAATACTGTGTGACATCATTCAGCAGTTAATGTCATTCACTGGCCTTTTTAATATAATAGTCTTTCCAGTGTGAAGTCATGTGGTTTAATATACGAGGGACGACCATAAAGTTGACCTGCATCATGCTGTATAAGGCTAAGCTTTTGTTGTAATATAATAGAGGTTAATTTATAGATATCCCTCCATCCTCTTATAACTTAGGAGGCAATGGAGGACGAGATCAGAATAAAACTAAATGTCACAGTTATTTCTGAGGCCACAGACCATCGTGAATCACTAAACTGAAGAGACTAAAGCCCAGCGGCATACAATAATTCTTGTCCCTCACCCTCTATCTTTTGTACAGCGTCCCACCCACAATTAGTGTTGTCATGCAGAAGCATTTATATCTGGGGTGAAACATTACACTGATGGAGACACTGATGGAAATTGTAATACTATTTGGGCAATTTAGCCTCCTCCTAAACACTTCATTTATCCTTTGCTGTGGAGATTTTTTTTTTCCCCTGTTCATCTTTCTAGGTTTCTGTAATTTAAAAAGTATAAATCTGGTGGGCTGCAGTCTATAGCTGGTTAGTGTTGTAAATTTAAATTTGAAATCACGACCCTCAAAATAAATGAGTTGAAAGTTGCTGTCAGTAAAACAGGGCTTAGTTCACACAAAAATAACTCCAATTTCAGTCTGTCCACCATACAAATCTTTTGTTTGGCTTCAGAATACTAGTTGTATAGACCACTTTATGGGCCACTACTGGGCAAAACATTTTGCGATTATATATCAATACGACTATAAAAAATTAAAAATTAACAAAAATTAAAATATTAAACAAAATAGGAATTATTACTATTATTAATAGTAATATTACTATTACTAATATTACTATTGAAATATTTTACTATAAAAATAAATCAAGTATATATATATATATATATATATATATATATATGTATATATAATTTAATTTTTTTTTTTTTTTTTAAACTCTGAGATCTTTTATTACCATTTTTTTTAAACTATAGTGAATAAACTGTATTAATGAATGAAATGTTCAAGGTGTCTGAATAAATTTTGGTTTGACTGTATATATATAATTTATTAATTTTCAAACATTAAACCAGCATTTACCGTAAACCGATCTGCTCTGATAAACTAAAAACATGAACTGCTCACTTGTAAAAGAACTTAACTTTACTTAAAGGCACAATATGTAATATTTTTGGATTAAAATATCCAAAAACCACTAAAACAATGTTATATATTTTATTGTCTTGTGCACTGACATTATCCCAAATGTTTCCAAGAATGTTTCAATCTAGAGAAATAAGCAATTTTAACCAGGACACGGACCGTGTCTGTGCATCGCCTATCAATGACATCATACCCGCGTTACCCTCGGTTTCCGGTTTTATTTTTTTGTAGAAACCATGGAAACACCAAAGACGCTTTAATATATTATGTATTTTATTAGACGGGTGAGAAACTGTTTGGATACATTCATTGACAGAAAATTAATCATGTTATATAGCTCAACACAGTAAGTCTTATTGTTTAAATCTCGTTTTCTTGATTTACAGCGAGTACCATGTTTTACCACGCCTAATATTGATCTAGCTTACGGCAGTGTGCAACACGTGTCTCATAGTAGCCAACTTTCAACACACAAATTTATCTAATATGATAAAACAGCGCTGCTTTACCCCACATACGCTTGACCGGAAGAAGCCGAAGTGTTGACTGTGGAATAAAAGTTCCTCTCTAATAATCTCAATCATGAACATGATTTCTGCCCGAGTCCCATCCCAATTCTTTTCCACCGGCTGTAGACGTGAAGACAACACATCCCATGATTCTGCAAAATCAAGGCGTCATTAAACTACGCCTTTGTTTTGAATAAGTGACCTCTAGTGGCAAAAATTTACATAGTGTGCCTTTAATTAAATTGTAGCCTTTGCGATTTTATAATCACACTAAGCCATATCACAGTTTTCAGTTTTATTTCGATTAATCGTGCAGCCCTAGGCTGAATAACAATTCACAAACAGCATGAAGCTGAGTAAATAATGACACAATCTCCATTTTTGAGTGAACTATCCCTTTAAGGCGTGACTGATGAATTGCTCTATAACAGCAGTTGACTGTACTGAGGGCACTGGGCATTGTGTAGGGCTCGAGTGCTCATGGATATTCCCACACAAATAAACACCCACTAAGGCAATTGATTTTGCATCTCAGTATTGAGGTGCTCCATTGTGCGCCCTCATCATAGATAATGAACTAATTAGGCAGACAGAAATGCGCCTCTGCCGCAGCAGCTAATGCCTGAGCTATGATCATCTCCACACTACTACAGCATCAACATCTGTCTGAAAGTATCATCTGTTCACTGCAAAGCTCTCTAAAGCCGGGCTCTAGTGTTCACCTCAGAAACCCACTGAGTAATTAAAATGTAAGACTGAACGATGGGGAGACATTAAACACATCCCCAGGCAAGCTGTGAAGAAGGCAAATATAACTTGAAGATTGTGCTTGAATTTTTCCCTCAATCTAATTAATCATTAATTTGCTTAATTTATTGATTGGTGAAATGAGCTGTCGAATGAGGAGGTTTTTTTCTTGGCGTGCTCAAAGCAGCCATATGTTTTGCAGTTTCTCTCTTGTGTCTCGTGCTTATATCAAAGAGAGAGAGAAAGAAACGGCCCTGAATTTCATCACTTTTACAGACATAGAAACATTATTTGATCTCTCTTCATATTTTGCATTGAACTGCATTTCTTCTGTTATAAATCAGAGAATCTACGTCAGGTATGGTTTTAGCCTATGCAGGTACATAAGTGCCTTTGTAGTTATGCAAGTTTACCTTATTAGGGTGGATGGCTCGTCGCAGATTCTCCATCCATTTGTCTCTCTCTGCAGCTGAACGACAAGAAAAGCACTTACTACCTGTGGAGGTGCTCACCTGGGAAAAAAAAAAAGGGCGATAACTGTCAGCTTACTGCGGGAATCTCACGGCTTTCGGCTTGCTTACATCAAAAGCAAACCTGTGCCATGTTTTAATGTCATGTGAAAAGATGCTACTGAAAAGAAACAAAATGTAAAACTACATTTACTGACAGACAGACTGGGCACAAATGCAGCATTTAAAAACAGAGTTCAGAAAGCTGGATATAGACTTTCACACAAAGTTCTGAACAGCCATCACAAGCTATGAAAGAAGTCAAATAGAAAGCTTGGAAATTAAATCAAATTGAACCCAAATTAAATAAATTTTGATTGATACAGATTTCCTGATCCGACTCAAATCTGATCAATACAGATTTGATGGTTTGATTAAATTCTGATTCACAAGCTCTTGATTGGATTCTATTCTGATTTTGATTAAATTCTGATTCATTTGGATATATTTCAGTTTTAATATCCATTTTGCTTACATGGTAAGGGAAATTCGTTCTCTACTAAAATTCATATTATTCATTAAAAATACACTAGTATTTTAAAATCGATACTGGGACCATTCAATTAAAATTACGATTAATCAGAAATCAAAATTTTTACCTAGTCCAAGATTACTTTTTCGCTGGAAACTTGCCTGGTTAGAAAACATTGTCTTATGAATGACGATATACTGTAATGTTGAATTTAAATAAGCATACTAAGGGTAGAGAGAGATCAGGTCATTGAATTTGCTTATGTATATAATGTACAGCGAGTGAAAGAGACATCTATACCTCGAAGCAGTAATCCTGGCCGAGGATGGAGCTGTGCACTGGTTTAATGAGGACCTCCTCCTCCATGCTGAGGTCCAGAGCTTCTACTGCACTGCTGGGACTGAGCAAAGACTCGTGAGAGCGCGACTCCTTCAGCCTGGGCATCAGATGAGACCTGAAACAGAAACACACACCAAACAGTGACACAAGTGTCTTTCTCGTACACACACCCTTAAGCTTTTCAATAAACACATAACTGTTTATCTTGAAAACAAGACAGATAATTTAATGGGTTTATGACAACTTCAAAACTAGTGTTATTACTGCCTACACTGCAGGTGTAATGAGACAACACAGTCTGGAGGCACCCTTAAAAAGACATACAGGACAAAGCAGATTCGAGGATGAAAGAATAATAGATGTTTGAGTCTCACAACATAGTTTAAGTCTCCAAAGTGTGAAGATAGCAATAATATAGAGAATTTTATGTTTTTTTAACTATCAAAGTTCATTTTGATGCAATAGTGGGGAAAGCTTTGCTACATTTTGATTGGATCTTGGTGGCCTAGCACAAATAAATGTCCATCACCATCAGATAAGGATGCTAGGACAACTGACAGATACCTGTCACAATGATCCATCCAAATCCATTCATAACTATGTTTGGAAATAAATCTAATGTAAACTACACATATCCATTTCATACTTCTTCAGAGAAATAGGTATTCTCAGTGACAACTATTTGTAGTGCAACATCTTACACAAGTTCAGCTGTTAGTGTACAAAATGAATGAATGCATGACAGTTCAGTCTTTTCCCATCTTGTTTGGACTCTATTTGTTTAGAACATTGCCACAGGTGTTCTGATGGTGGTTTGGAATGTGAGAAATGCATTGGTAAAACTTTAAAGACACTTTAAAGGCTGTTTCTCAATATGCGTTCTTAAGCATTCTTGTGTCCTTGTGTTCTCTCTCTACGTCATCATCAACCGTCGAAGTTCAATTCCGATACTCAAGAACGCAAGAACAGAGGACGCATGAAAGTACCCGGATGCGTTCTTGATATCGAGGATGCATCGAATGCAAACTTGAGAGTATCGAACCGTTAAAAATCCCAGAAGACGCTGCGGGCGGTCGACGTACGGAAGCCTGCAAGCTTTAAAGTTCTCGTTCTCACTTATGAGATTCCCGCTACAAGCTCACAAATACGTGACGGCTCGTGAAGGTAAACATTTGTCCGTTTGTTTTGCTTAATTTTAATAAAGTGATAACTTGAAGAAAGCCTGCAGTATTTTTATTGGCATATAAAAAATAATCTTAACATTGACAAAGCATAGGTAACACAAAGGCTACTCACTTTCATACACGTGGTAAAACAAAAAATATATAAAATTATATGAAAACAATGTCTATAATAATATGATAGAAGTCTTTTAATAGGATATTACATTTGTTTGTGATGTTATGTTGCATTTATTGTGCATTAGCCGCTACTTATAATATGCTGAGACGGTCAAGATCGCAGCACATCTCAATTCTCACAAGGATGTGTTCTGTGTCCTCGCGTCCTTCCAAGTTCGTTCTTTCAAGGTCGCCTGGCAAGACCGAACTCCACAAGAACGCAAGTCCGTTCTCTGCGTTCTTGGAATTGAGAAACAGCCAAAGACTTCTGTTTTCTTTATGCAAATGAGTTCCACATGGGAAAGAAGGGTGAGCCACACTGTGTGTGTCCCCTCTGATGCTAGCAGCCAATCGCGGCACTGGAATTGAGAAGCGCCAAATTGCAATCTCCTCCTCATCGGAAAGGGATAAATGTACCCTTTCAACAGACACTCCTTGTTCGGAGTCTCCGGATCATCCAGTAAGACATTAACAGATACACCGATGGTCTGTTGCTGCCTTCCCTGTTCCGGCCCAGGAACAGGGAAGGCAGCAACAGATACATTCAGGTTCTGAGTCTCCCATCTGGTGAGACACTAACAAATACGCTGTCCTGATTCTCCAGCCTGCAAAGGTGAGACAGAAACAGGTTTCACGCTCGACAGCTTGTGAGGAAGCAACAGATAAGACCACGTTCTGAGCCTCCAGTCTGTGAGGAAAGAAACATTAACAAACGCTATGTTCAGAGTCTTCGTCCAGCGAGACAGTAACAATTACAGCACATCTCAAATCTCCATTCCAGAGAGAAAAAAGCAAATTGACCAAGTTCTGAGTGCTAAGCTCAGGAGACCAAACCTTCACTTCAAGGTACTTTCGTCTGCGTGTTCCAGATTGTAAAGGACCTTCTGCACCTACTTCAGGGCCTCATCTGCCTGTTCCAGATTTTAGGACCCTTTTTGGTGCTCTAGGAGATCAGCATCCCACAGAGCTTCATGTTCACGGATTTCAGATACTTTCTCCACTACGTTGTCACCCAGCACAACCAGTGGAAGAAGTCATTGCCATCTGACTGCTCACTCGACCATGTACTACGTAAATATCACTTTACCTCTTTCCAGAGACCTTGGCATTGCTGTATTTCTAATTTACATTAGAGTTAATATAACTGATGATAGTTAATAACAATTATACTACGGGGTGGTTGAATGCTTGAATCTGATTGGTTGACCAACGTTCTAAGGTGTGCAATAATTTTCAGGGAAACGCATGGTTAAAGTAGTTCTAGGCAGGTTTTGACCGCATTGCAGTTCCATATCACTTCACAAGCCTATTTTCTCTCTCTCTCTCTCTCTCTCTCTCTCTCTCTCTCTCTCTCTCCCAACTACGTTAATAACTGTACCAACTGTATTATTCTGCTATCAAGGCTCAAGCCTCCATTACTAGTTCTGAAATGACATTTTGGAATTAGCAACTGAGGCATGGGATGAGATGCGTAAGAAACAAGAGTGTTTTAAGGACAAAAACCCAACAAATGTCTTGAAATACAACATCAGAACAGTGTCTTGAAGTGTGGTAACCATAGTATAAGTGGAATAATTGACTCCGGGCCGTTAAATTCTTAGAAAATAATGCACTCTGCTTCGTGTCGTGGCTGCATTACCACCTCGGGTGTGCATTATTTTCTAAGAATTCCACGGCCCGTCGTCAGTTATTCCTTACATAATCTTTCATTCATTTGTTTGTTTGATGTCCTCACCTTATTAATTTTATCTTTCCATAAGATAACAAAACTCTGCCATAGCCACACCCAACTTAAACAAGAGAATAAAGTCCATAAGATGTGATTATCTTTTTGGTAATAAAATTAATTTTATTACTCTTGTGCCTTATTTGTGTTAATAATGCAGAAGAGGCTCTACAAGTTAATGATATCACACAAATCCTTCAGATTGGTCAGATGACAAACTCCCTTTGATCGTTATTTTACTTTTAAGGCAAAATTTCTTAACTGGTGCCCCGAGGTAAGAAGAGTACGAGATCATCTGACATTCTCACCTCAAGTGAAGTGACTTCA
The DNA here is from genome assembly GCA_039654765.1 of Mylopharyngodon piceus. Taxonomy (NCBI): domain Eukaryota; kingdom Metazoa; phylum Chordata; class Actinopteri; order Cypriniformes; family Xenocyprididae; genus Mylopharyngodon; species Mylopharyngodon piceus. Next base: position 18,111,005 of record CM077443.1, read on the forward strand.
AATCAAAACTCAGAATATCAATTTGGTGCCCATATAGACCAAATCCTTACATTTACAATAATAACTTTCTTTTGTGGGGAAATGAAAATTTTATCAGAGTGAATACAAATCTAAATAAATGACTAGGCCAGCAAAAAAATAAGTAAAATAAAAAAAATAAAATAAATCTATGTTGAGTCCTTAAACATGCTCTGCATAATATGGAACATATATAATGCATAAAGGCATTAATTACTCATTAAAGCATATGAATGAACACAGGCTTGCTGTTCAGCATGTGTTGTTTGAGCAAAGTGTTTATGTGCTTTGATCACTACAGGTGTCATTAACTGAGCTGTCGGTTAACGTTAACACTCACAGAAACTGATTAGTGCTCTGACAAGATAATTAGTGGCTTCTTCAAACAGCTAATTATCTCCTAATAATCTAAAATAGAGTTTAGAAAATCTCTGCCATACTTTTCAATACCTGTTAAGGCATGAAGACAAAAGTCAGAAAATAATATACCAGATCATAGAGTTGTGAATGCTTGCATGCAGGTGTGAAGGATGAAGCCATTTAAAATGCCAATACCACTCGTGTCACATCAATTCAACACGTTCCGCATCCATAATAAACAGTGATGGGAGACAGAAAGCATATCATTGGAAAATCCAACATGTTTACAGCTGTAATTAGAGTGGGAGATCTCATCTAAGATGAAGCCTGTGTTGGTCTGAACTGACGTTAATTAGTGCTTGCTACAAAGCAGATCTGATCTGGGAACAGTTCCACTACTCATCCCTTCATGTCAGCTGGAGAGAGATGTGCACAGAACACTCTTCATCTTCTGATCTCCAAGGAATGCTTCACACAAAAATGAAAATTCTGTCATTATTTACACACCCCTATGTTGTTGTGCAGCATACCCCCTAAAAATTGGGTTTCTGTGCATCTGGCTGTGATGAAGGCTTAGTATAGTATAGCTTAGTATAGTAAGTTCAGCAAGGTTTTAGAATTCATTACTATATAATTATTATTTACATACATTATTTTATTATATTTTTATAATATATTTTTTATAATACATTTTATTATACAATTATATTATTTAAATATAGTATTTACATACTGTAGTTGTTGTATAAATATAATTTACACACTGTAATGTGTGTAAGTTACACACTGTTGTTAAATGACTCTGATTCAAATAGATAACGAGTGAGTTCAAGGCTGTTTCATGTTTTCTTGACTCACTAAAAATATCCAGTTCATAATAATCATTTGATTGTGAATGGGACATCACAGCTCACTCTTCTACGTTGTTGCATGCAGGGAAAACTGGCATGCTCTCCATACTTCTGCTGTATGAAAAAAGAACAGCTTGGACAATCTGCTTAACATCTCATTTTCTGTTTCAAAGATAAGAAAAAATAATATAGTATTAGAATGACATGAGGGTGAATTTTCATTTTTGAGTGAACTATGCCTTTCAATCAATTCAGTGACTATTAACTAACACACAAAGGTAATTTATGATCTCTTCACAAAGGTGATGCTGATGGCAGATGTCAATCTCTCAACAGAAACCCATATTTCCCCTACATAGGGAAATAAATAAACCTGATAGGAAACGACCCACATATCTTTCCATAAACAATCATCATCAACTGTTTGTCGCTGTGTGTTTCTCATAAATTATTTACAATTCTCTATTACAGTGAACCCTTTCTTTACCTCCCTTCCCCCTCTCCTTTATTTTCATTTCCTTGTTTCTTCCACTCTCTTTCTTTCTCTCTCTACTCCACAAAGATCTTCAGAGGTAAGACTATACTCCCGAGACCAGCCTTGTCTCTTAACCACTAAGGCTTCAGAGAGCAAAACGTGTGTGTGTGTGTGTGTGTGTGTGTGTGTGTGTGTGTACAAACTGGTTTATTTCTGATTGGCTGAGGTGAAACAAAGCAGAGGACTTAATTGGAGCAAAGGGGATTGTGGGATTGATCCATGCTTGAAGCGGCGTTGAAGAGACAGAGTATCAAACTAGCAGTCCAAACGACAGGTTGAGTTCCAGAACGGGGAGAAACCAACGTCAGTTTTCCTGACCGGGAAACATTGATTGGATGACACTGACAGGAAGTACTGGGAATAGCTGTCAAAAACAAGCTTGAGCGAAAGGATGTTAGAAAAAAAAAGAGAAGGAAAAATTTAAAGAAGCACTGTTTGTTGGGGGTTCATCTGAAGGATCGTCATTCACTTAGTGGATATGAAACTTTCAACATCAAAAGAATGTTCCCCTAAAATGAGCTTCTGGTTTCTGAATGAAAAAGACAGTTTTCTTGAGTAGGACTTAATATGAGCTCTTCAAGACCGTATCCTGAGAGGAAAAGGGATCAGGAGTAAAAAAATTCCTTAGAAGCTCTTTTTTTGGTCAGCAAGTTTGGGAGGAGATCAAGTGCCATAGAAACAAAAAGAGAACAGTTCAGCACTTTCCATGGGCTTGTCTAGAGCTGATCTTTCTTTTTCCCAGAGAAGATAAAAATAAATCATGTATTCAGGACTTTCTATGTAACCTGAGACAATAATTAATGGAACTATGAATATGAAGGGCAATGCAAATGCTCCAAGTAGAAATTAATGATTACAGAATAGTCTGTTCAATGACAAATTAATATTACCGACCAGTCAAGACAGATGCCATATTTAATTTGATGCAAAATAAAAATGTGACTGATAGGGATAGATACAGTGTGTTCAGTAGGTTGTATTGTTGTGTACCTTTCTAAACACATAAAAAAGCCTTCAAAAACATGGTTTATAAAAAACCAAAGTGTTTACTTTGCAGCACTAGTGGTACCAAACAGAATTTCAAAAATAAAGCCTCTTTCATTCATTCGTTTATGGATTAAAAATTGTCACATAGCATTGGTTGAGCAAATGTTGACGTACACTTGAGACTCACAGTCTCATTTTTATTCATGCCAATTAAAATACGGCATCTATCCTAAAAACAGCAAGATGTTATATAGGTTTAGCAAATTCTGTGTTTCATGCCTGCATGCATGGATGTCATGTATTATGTATGAAACTACATAAAACCACATTAATAGTGCTATCCTGAGTTCTTAAACAATCGTATCAAATCTTATAAATAATGCTTTTTAAGGACACCCAAAGACAAGCACCTTATAATTAGAACTAATATGATGTAACAGCACATTCTAGATCATCTAAATATTGCCACTGGCAAATCAGATCTCAGAGAGAAGTGCATTCTGGGAGTTAGAGGTGAGCCTAAGAGAGGAAAAGGACATGTTCAGACAAGAGGATCGTGCCGAGGTGTACCCTGTGAGGAATGTGTGTGTGTTTACTCGTCCTTGGGTGTCTATGTGTCGAAATACGTCTGATTTAAAGGCAAGTGAAACTAATAAGGAGATGGATGTAGGACACCAAAACATGGAAACACACCCACTATTCCACACGGAGTGTGTCTCTAGAAGGTTAACCGTCACATCAGTCTAGCAGAATGAATGTTAATGTCAGCATTGGAGGCAATGAACGACACCGTATGAATGATAATATATTCGCTCTAACTGTGTTCGCTGTGTGTGTGTGAAAGAGAGAATGTATTTTATCCTGTTAGTGTGATGTTAGTGCGCTCAGTGATGTGGTGTGCATGCTTAATGGCATGTGTTACAAGTTCTTTCATGTTATGCATCTCCTACCAATGAAAGGGACCGTGTGTGTGTGTGTTTTCGAGGTGGGGAGGCAAAAACGCAAAAACTGAACAGCTCACCTCCAACATACTTATCACCTCAAACAGAGAAGCACACATATCAATTCTGCTAAGAAGCGACTGACCTGTTTGTCCTTGAAAAAGAATCCTTTTCATTACACTTTGCCATGTTTTCTCTCTCTATCTTTCATTTACTTTTTTTTTTTTTTTATCACATTTACCCAGAATCCCCTTCTTCCCAAATGGATTCATCCCCTGCGCACACACTTCCTGTCTTCACAGTGCTCTGTATCTCTGTCTTTGTAAATATTTCAGACACTGCACCAGACACAAGTCACACTTCACCCTCTATCCCTCATTTTCTGTTCTTCTTTTCCACTCAGACATCTTCATTTTTCGTTCCTGGAACAAATCTTCATAAAAATGAACAAATCAATGAAATAAACCAAAGATATTTCAGTCTGAAAATAAACACGAAAAAGATGTGATGGATAAATATAAGGACGCATTGCAAATGGCTCTTTTAATTTCAGCAAATAAGAATGCGAAAGGAGGAAAAAAAGAGATGCTCTATAAATACATGTTTTGAACTAATACAAGTGAGAGACTGATAGAAGAAAAGAAGATTACGCTCTCAGGGCTACAGACTGCAACTAAACGAATAAATAAATAAATATTTGAAAATTTATAATGAATATATACTGAAAACAATGATCTAACAAAATAAAGTTTTTGTAACAGCAGCATAAATTCAACACAAAATAGGCTTAAACTATATAATAAATAACAATGACAAACACTAAAACAATAACATTTCATTAATTTAGTAACCGCACTGATTTGAATCTCAAAAGCCTTAGGTACAACACAACAAGCCAGATTGTATAATACAGTATGTGTGTTTGATTAACTAAAAAAAGAACCGTTTCATAAGAGCCATTCATTTGTTCACTCCTCACTGCAATTAAACACAATTAAATACAACATATTTTCTCCATGAAGCATCAGTGGATAATATTCTTGAACTGTTCTGTCTGGGTAAGCAGACGACAGACAGGCTATGTGATTAAAATCTAAATCCAAGTCAGGGAAAGAAACATAGTGACCCATGACTAAACAACAAATACATGCAATGAGGTCACTCAGCAATACCAGACTCAAAATCAATATAAAAGGGAGAACCAGGAGAGAGCCACTTGTCTTGTTCTCTGAATTTGACAAAAGATTTATAGCCCATGAGGCAAAAAGATGGCAATCCACTGTCATCTCAGAGAGAGTGTGAAAAGAGTTCCCACTCTGACCAGTCATGTTAGATCTCCTGCTATGGACTGAACACTAGATTTGTCACATTTGTCAAATTAGAGACTGTCTGTGATGCCAAGCCACTTAACATCTTGATGGTTCTACACACTGAAACAAAATCAATAATACATCTAAAATAATCCATCCATCAATCTATCATTCAATCATACCATAAAAGCTTGGTACAAAAAGAAAATAAATGTAAAGATTTGATTCTGGTTGAACAACTCACACTTTAAAAGACACTTTGTCAATAAAATTGCCAATAAAACAACAAACAAACATACATGAAATGTATTTTCCAGACTACTGCACATGTACATTAAACAAAGACATGTATTTGATGCCCTGATATTACTGATATGCTATTTTGTATTTTTTTGTATATATATATATATATATATATATATAATTTGCTATTAAAAAATATTATTAATATGCTATTTTGTCAAAATATATATATAAAAAAACCCCACTAAAATTATACAATACATTTAGGCATCACAACATTATAAAGTATGAAAAAATGGATATTCATTTTTTTAAGATTTGCTAAAGATTGAAATTGTTTAAAAAAGTATAAAATTTAGTGTTTTTGAAGGTTAACCCGAGCATTAGATGTAAATGTAAATGTAAAAATAGGGAAAATAAGTATGAAAAATTATCAAAATATCTCAATTGATACAATGAAACAATCTCTAACATTAGCTGATTATATATATATTGTGCATACATCTTAGTAAATATCTTTATATTTAAATACAAATAGTGGTAGATTCATTAGGTTCATGTTTGCCATATATTCCTTGATTATATCTTTAGAAACAGAATGTATTCTTGAAACAAACCCAAGTTCTTTACACTGACTCCCCAGTAGAATGAACTGGGTGGGCTTTTACTGTTGCGCAAAGTTATTTTTTTGGAAAACTCAGTTGAACCCTTAGGGTTAATTCTGTAGACACTGAAAACAGAAGCTTAGCTGATCCAACTATAAAGCCCAGTTGATCCACTGAAGTCAGAAATAGTAAGAAAATCCACTAAAGATCCATCTCTAATTGCAAGCATGATGGTGAATTTACATTTGAAATGTTCAGGGATGCAGAATGTGGAAATGTATTACATTTACTACAACCCTGAAAAGATTAACTTTAGCACATTTCTACCCATCAATAAACTCTTCATCCCCTGCACTCATCGTACTGTCACAGTGACCTATAGCAAGGATAGAAACACTTACTACAAAATACAGTTCACAAATCAAAGCAACCTTGAACACGGACATAAAAGAAACGGGAGGAGAAAGAAAAACAGGAAGATGTGGAGGGACATGCTCCCAAACACACAGGCCATCACAGCTCTTAGACACACTGCTTGAAACACACAATTCAGCCTTTCAGAGAGCACATCACAGGCTCTTTTCAAATGCATGGAGTGTGGGTGTATGAAGCTCACATAGAAATGAAAAGTTAAGGTCACCAGCACATAAACACATTTAGCAGGGTGGCTGAAGACTGAAATGGGACCATATAGACACACATGTACGCATCTCTACACTCACTATGAAGACATTTCTCTGCTCTGATAGACAGTTAAGTTATGTGAGGTCACTGATAACAGTGATGACACCGCTGACAGACTGACAGCTGTTATTGGTCAGGGATAAGGGCATAAGGGTTGTCGATGTAAAAATATGGTTGCATTATTCATTAAAGTGAGTAATTAGCAGACTACAATGGAGTATGTGGTAGGATATACCACAATTTTTTCTAAGTTCTAACAAAAAAAAAAAAAAAAAAGCAAAAAGGTTTCAATGAACTAATAATAGTGTATGTCCACATTTATGTCAATGTCCAAACAAATCCAACTGAAACAAACTTAACATGTTCACAGTTCAATAAGCCATGTTAATTGACACAAAAAAGCAAGATGCATCAGAAGTAACTGGTTTGATGCAGCTTTCGTAAGATATTGAATACATTAAAAACAGCCTTTAATCATTGAATACTGCTATGGCCAAAATCACTGTCAATTAATGCAGTATATGATTAATCATGCAGCCTGAGGCTTTGCTGTCACCACTGTTCCCATTTAGAGAGAGAGAGAGAGAGAGAGAGAGAAAGAGAGATCAATGTACTATAGGCTCTTTCGTTGCTTGGGTTTGGCGAATGGACAGCAACTACGAAAAGGTGAGTGTTTCCATGGCAACTAGCCGACAGGTACAATTTTAGTCCCACAAAAAAGAACACAGCCCATAATGATCACTGGAAATCATCACATTTAGCAAAGATGAAAAAAATAACATTTGATAAATCTATCCTGTTTATAGCTGTCATTTAGACAGTTCATAAATCACTAAGCAGTAAATCTGTTCTGTACTGCATCCGTGCATGTGATGAAGGGAGAGCAGCGGTTCAATCAATAGACAGTTGAACACTGACCCTAAACAACAAGGACAGAGCAACCACCCCATTATTCACATTAGTGGTTCATCAACATGGTTTTCATTGATTCATTCCCAAACTATCACATTTGGTTCCCCCAACCTTTAATATTTGAGTGTTTGTTGTACTGTACAGTACCTCTCAATGAAAGTAAAAGTAACGCTTACATGTGTACAGCGCGCATGTTCACTTCACCACATGAAGAAAGCACGCACATGCGCACCTGTTTTACAGCAAATGACAGCGGCAATATTACAGCTTGATAAGGAAGATATTGTAGCCTGGTTTTAAAGTATTTTTCTTTATTGAACATAAGCAGTTCATATAGACAGTTTATATAGCAGTTTTCCTAGTCACCCATTAACATGCACTTTAAAAGGCATTTTACATATTAAAAGATAGGGTTTCTATATATATATATATATATATATATATATATAACCAGGTGAACAAAGGATACGAAAACAATACAGCTGTTAAAATGGGTTATGAAACCATTTCATAAATTTCATTCCAAAACCATTCACATATTTCATTTCAGAAAACATAACAATGGACATCAGTATTAAATGTCAACTGAAGCGAGTGTTTTCAAAACAAGCTCAGATCTAAAGCATGAAGAATAGATAGATTCACTTACACTGAATGCGAGGAAACCCCGCTCTACTAATCCGTTATTATGCCACTACTGTTATGTCTGCGCATTTCTCTGATTCCGATCTGAATTCGCGCATCGCTTCATGGACCTTTGAGGGAAAATTCTGCGGGATCTCTGGCTTCTGCACTGTGTACTGGAGAGGGAACTTCCCAAGGGATAACTGATAACACACCTCCTTACTCACACGCCCCATTTAAACAGATAGCGCTCCCTTTCCCACATCAAACTCCATGACATTTTAACTTTCCAGTGTAACATTTCCGTGACTCTTTCATTGCCCGTAGTTTCTAATTAGACACATTTTTCAGATTAAATCGGTCATTAACAGCATTCAGTTGTTATAGCCCAAATGATGTAGCTGATTAATTAGCTACAGTATGATTTATTAGCTATAAATATGCACACAAATTACATGTGATAATGATCTATACATGCAGTAATCAGCTAGAAAACACTTTAGGAAAAGTACATTTTAAAAAACAAATGTACTTCTATATGAGTACCTGTTTGGAAGGGTCTACCCACTCTTCCATTTTTTAATTTTTTTTTTTAAATTTTTTATTATAGAGACAGATGTGTGATAGAAAGTAAAAGGAAAGGTGCAGGGTCCAGGACACAAAACATTCTCTGATCTATTATTGTGTGCCTAGCACATGACATCAGGACTAAAATATGCGAAACAAAAGGGGGGGAAAGCACCACAAGACAAAATAACGTTAGAGGGAGTCAAAAGGTCATCCAGACATGCACTATAAAGGGGTCTCACAGACTTACACACAGATCAACTAATACTAGTTATATATTAGTTTCATAACTATCAGGTGTTTGAGTTTGCACTAACACAATAGCCCGAGGGTCTCTAATCTTTTTCAGGCCAAGGAACCCTTGGTGGAAAACAGAGCAGAGCAAATATTGACATATTTTGTCATGATGCAACGCCATTAATGAATTAATTTTACTCAGTACATTATAATGTGAGATAGACAGTAAAACATTTATTTTTTGCATGGTTGAAATTAACTTAAATTAACTTAGTATTATTAATTTTATGTCTCGAATGTATTCTTTGGATTTTTCACAATTATTTTGAGATCAAACAATAATTGGCGGATCCTCTGCAGAACCGCCGCAGACCCCATTTAACCCTCTTGCATCAGACCAACGTTTCCATCAGGATTTTGATTGACTAGGTAGTGAAAAACCGACCTCTCTATCGTTTCATTTTTAGTTCATTTTGTGTATAAGTGAAAGAAGGAGGATATGATTCAGCTTTCATGCAAACGCTTTATACACAATCTCCTGCCCTCGCATCTAACATTAACACACGGGCCAAATGGACAATTTCACAGTTATATCATGGCAGAGAAACACATAGGCGATAGATGCCAGCCTCTCCATATGCATATAAAAAGGAAATAAAGATGCAGTTGGTGCCAGAATGGAAAACAGAGAGTGAAGGATGCTGGGAAAATTCAACACAATGACAGACTGAGGGAAGACAAGTCATTCTCAAGAGAAATGGGCTAAATGTGCTAAACGGCAAACAAATTAGCCTTGGCCTGAACAAATCCTGTCTGTATAAAGCAATACCACACACACACACACACACACACACACACACACACACACACACACACACACACACGCACACACACACACACACACACACACGCCTTTGTCTTATCACAAGCAAACAGTTGAGCCTTTGGTGTTTACTGGGCATCTGGTTAAAGGCTAACTAAAGGTTGTTCTGGACTGGCCACTTCCTTGTTTCAAACACACACACACACACGCACACACACACACGCACACACACACGCTCAATGACTTGCCAAGCTAAAAGCAATTATGGAACATAAATCTGACACTGGTCTTCATGCTCTGGACAACTACACAAACTGGAAAATCCTCTTATAAGCTCATTTACATCTAGAAAAAGTACATAAAGAATCACTTATCTGATTACAGCTGTCTCCTTTTTTACATTTGAAGAGTTTGGTTCCAAAACGCTATAACTCCATTTTGATTAATTTGAGTAAAAAGGTGTTTTGTTTACCAAGAAAGTGGCAAGATGAAAACCACTATTTTCTGTTTCAAACTTTCACATAGCATCTTTTGGTTATAAAAACATTAAAAATTCAAACCTACATTTTGATTTTAAAAGGTTTATTATAAAAACGGATTATTTTTTTCCCCAAAATGCAATAAATCCATGACACGTTTTTTTTTTTTTTCAAAATGCAATTAATCCATCAATATAAAAGTTATTTTTCATATTGAAAATACACAACAAAGGAAGTTGATTCACATATATGACAGCCTCTGAACTTTGCCAATACTAATCTTATATACAGGCATTTGACTAAAAATACATTCAGCCGTAGCTCCCAAAATGAATTCAACGAGTCATCTTGTTAATGTTATAAATGAATTATGTCTCTGTTTGTCATTACCGATTAAAGAGTATCTGGCGCCACCGCATGGTTAAAATAAACACATTTACAGAGTACATTGGTATTAAAAATGTTTTTTAAAAACTGCCCATTATTCAGTTTTTGGGACCGTGACAGAAGTTTGATGCTGCCGTGGAACAAGCAACAGCCGGCATTTTTCCTCCTCGAGTGCCTCATCTTCTTAATCTCCTCACGTAAATGATTACATTTCGATGACTTGCGTTTCTTCCCCACCGCAGAAACCACCACAGATTCATCAATGCCATCAAAATTATTCATTTTTCTGTTTTTGTTGATCACAAAGTACAAAGTAGATAAGGAAAACGTTTCAGGTTTCGACAGGGAACGAGACACTGCGTTTACCACATATGGGGAATGTCACTCGTGAACCGGTCTCTGAAAGCAATGTATCAAATCTCGCCAATCCTATTGGCCGGCGACAGCCTATGACGTCATGAAGACGCGACCCGGAAGTATAAAGGAGCCGCCAGTGAAGCAGTCAGTATCTTATCGTCTGAAGGGACTGTTCAGCAGGCAGCCCCGATGCATGGCAAGGAACGCAGTGTCTCGTTCCCTGTTCTCAGGGAACCATGGTCACATACGTAACCTGAGACGTTGCCTTTCAAAAGGGAACTCAACACTGCTTTTACCGCATATGGGGAACGATATACCCACGCCGCCATGCTTGGATCTACTCAGCGCCTGATCCGGGGGAGCACATTAATCAGCCTGGGGGCTGGATCGCAAACGGGAGGCCTCATAGAGGCCTTCAACCACTGACCAGCTTAGGGAGCTAAGCACTATGCAGGACGACCTTAACAAGGGGAGTACAGAGCTCAACCTAACAGATAGACTGTACTGTAGGCACAAAATCATGGAGGCCCAAGAAGGGGCCTACAACATAACAACAGTTCTACACAGTGTAGAAATATAAACAACACAGCAGCCTTGCTAAAGGCCAACATGTGAGGCTACATGTTTAATCTGCTTAAGTTTCAACACCCAGAAGTGGGGGTGGGAAAGCTTCAAGGGCGGCCTGTGAAGGCCACACACCTCGAACAGCTAGCTTGCTGAAAGAAAGAACCCACAAACATATAACTCGTTCAGAAGGAAAACGGGTTAAACCAGCAGATAAGACTGTAGAGTGCCCACATAACAGTCCACCTAACACAATCCGACAAGCAGTGTACTCAGTAAAAGCACCTTTTACTCTTAAAGCAAGAGGAGTACAACATACACCATCATGTTCTGTAGGAGGCCCAAAAGGTGGCCCGACTTCAGACAGACACGTAGCGCCAGCTCGCGGCAGTGTTCCAGGCTCAAAGGGAGCAAACATAAGAAAACCGAACCAAAGTGAGGTTAACTAGATAAACTCAACCTTAGCCAACGGCCACTCAGCAATGTACTCAGTAAAACATCTTTTACTCTTTAAGCAAGAGGAGTACAAAGACATACGCCAACGTGCTCTCAAAGGAGGCCCACAGGGCCTACAACTCACAGACACGTGGCGCCAGCTAGTGGCAACTCCAACACAAACCAACAGGCCATGTACTCAGTAAAACACCTTTTACTCTTAAAGCAAGAGGAGTACACACTCCGCCAGCATGCTCTGAGAGAGGCCCAAATCGGGCCTGCTACAGCAGACACGGGCGTAGCCAGTGGCAGTGATAGCAAAACCAACACAGAACTGCGCCAGCATGTTAATTGAAGGAGGCCCAAGCGGGGCCTGTGACTCCAAAAGACACGTGGCGTCAGCTAGTGGTTTCACAGGGGACCAAGCTCAAAGGGAACCAGCTCTAAAACCCAACAAACAATTGCAGTTAACTAGCTTAACTCAACCTGAGCTTAAGTCTACACATTCCAACAGGCAATGTACTCCGACACATTAACCCTAACAGGGGAGCACAACAACATATGCTACCATGGTCTGAAGGAGGCCTGAAGTGGCCTACTACTTCGGACAGACACGGGCATAAACCTGTGGCAGTGCTAAATTAAGTGAGCAAAACTCATGAACATCTACCAACAACACTTGTGAAACCACAAGCTATCGTGCTCAGAAGGAGGCTCAGATTCACCGGAGCCTTCAACTCCACAGACACAATAAGCTGTTGTGGCAGTGATAAACTCTAAAGGGAGCTAAAAAGAACCAAACTGAAAGTGAGGTTCACTACCACTCAACCTGAGCTATGCAATCCATCAGGTTATGTACTCAGTAAAACACCAATAACCCTAAAAGCAAGGGGAGTACAAATAGTCACCATGCTCTAAAGGAGGCTAGAAACAGGCCTACTACTCAAAAGAACAGGTGCTAACCTGTGGCAGCAAGGAGTTAAGCTCACACATGTGTAGGGCAAATCTAGAACCCAAAGCAAACACAATGCTTGCTATTCATACATACCATCCTGAAAGAATGGATGCTTTCACCAAACAGAAATAATACATCTGTACTGAACCCTAGAGAACGGGAGCTAAACCAAGCTAACACCGTAACCTCAAGCTTGAATGCTAATTCAAGGGGCTCAGGGGAAAGACAAATTCAGTATGAATGAAGTTCTAGAAAAGTGGGGCCTAAGCAACATTAGTATACACTTATCTAAACAAAGATAAGGGCCTACCACCTGAGACAACGGCACCAGGGAGGCTAGTGACAGCCTGCTACCCTAGCTGCTATCTAACTAGCACCTACACCAAAGGGGTAATGGGCATATGGCCTGACAACTCAGATAAGAGGAGGCCAGAACTAGGAACTATACAACCTGACAAGGGATAGTAGCAATAAAGGGTGAATGCTTTAGTAAATCACCTAAACCCTAGTTCTAGCCTAGGCCGGCTAAGCTGTGGGCCTATAGGGCCACACGAAGCATAGATCTGCCTGGGGCTAAAATCAACCAGAGAAGAGGAAACTTAAGTAAAGCAAAGCTCAACAAGCAAACAATGCCAGGCGGCCCAGGGGGCCGACCCAGACATTAGATCTAACTGAAGTAACGAGTGCTAACTCAAACATACTCTAGCTAAAACCAGAGAAGAAGCTACTCTACCAAAGGTGGCTGAGAGGCGGCCATTTTGTGGCCAGCACAGTACAAATAAATCATTCCAGCCAACCTAATGGAACTTCAGTGCCCAACGAACCCCAATCTTTTTCCATCTACACGCCCAGGAAAAACTATACTGGGAAAACAAAGTCGACATATTTCATAACATAAATATAGACCAAGCTTACCTCCCTGCGGCTCGAAGACCGAAGATTCTACATTGTGGAAGGATGGAATCTAGGGTTCTTTTAAGCCTAAAAGAGCCTCCTCACTATCAAGCCAGAAGGCGAGCCCTCAGAAAATATTCATAATGGGCCCAGCCGTCAGCCTGACTGTAAGAGGCGCTTGAGCATGTTACAAAGAATTTCCTAACCCAGGAGGTGGAAGAAGAGAGCAGAGGGCAGATGTAAACTGCCCTCACAGAGAGGAAGTGGATCACTGATGCTGCTGGCGTCTGCGATCGAACACCTCCCTCAAAACCTGCTCTTTCTTCCTCGAGTCCCGCCTTCTCTGGGACCTGTTCCGTGGAGGAGGAGGTGCCCGAGAGGCCATATTGGACTTCTAGCCCTGCCTCCGATCCTCGAATCGGGACGGGCCAGGACCTCCTGTCTGTCTGGGCCCAGACTCGGATCTGAGTGGTATGCAGGTTTTTTTTATTTATTTTTTTATAAAAAACGCTGCCGAGCACGCCTTCGACACAGTGCATTGGGAAGAAAGCCCTCCTTTCTCCCCGATGTCAGCCAGGTTCAACCACAGATGTCTCTCCGTGGCCACCATCGCTGCCATCGAAACCGTTCGAGGCGACAGTCTTCTTGGTGGCCCGGAAAGCGAGATTCGTGGTGCGGTGCAGCTCTTACCGCCTCAGGGGACAGACCCTGATCCAGATCCCTCAGCAGATCAGCCTGGTAGGCCTGTTAACACTGCCAGTGTAAGGCCGCCCTGACCTGACCTGCTGCCGCGTATGCCCTGCCATTCAAGTAAGATGTAATGCTTAGAGGGCAGGACCGGAGCTCTTAGCGTCGGGACCCGCCCAGTGACGAGGTAGTTCGTAAACATCTCGTCAATAGGGGGCATCGACACATACCCATGCTGGCTCAATCCCTCAACATCAGCGAAATTCGCCCGCTGATGTCGGTGAATATGAGCCGAATATGGGTTCTTCCATGCCCTTCCGATCTCAACATGTAGATCAGGAAGGCATGGAAGGCTCACGGGGGCTGCTGGTTTATGGCCAGAAAAAGAACCGCACGAGCGGTCCCCCTCCTAACACGCTCCTAACAAGGCAGCTGCAGTCTGCCAGAAGCGCGTTCCATAACTTCCAGCAGCTCCGCATACGCAGGGCAGGGAGGCTTCGAGGTTTCAGCAGGCTCACCTGCTCCCTCTTCACAAGCCATCTCCTGGCTCTCTAGGGCTAGAAGTTAGAAGAGCACTCGCCGCTGAATTCAATGACGTCAGCGAACGGACGTCATCGCCATCCAACAGCTCATCCTCGTCAGCCGCTGGGGGTTGAGAGAGATTACACTTCTCACAAACACCTCAGCGAGCTTCCACCTGAAAACCCCATGATTTCAGCCACCGCTCTGCCTCACCACAAGCGGGGCCATAACCAACAGGCACAGATGCCGACACCTCTTCCCACGAGAAGAGGGCCAAACGAGAACGGAGCGTCTAAAGAGGCAGACACTCAGAATTCACACAGACAGCGCGCTCAAGCACTGTCCGCGCGTGCTCTTTTCCCAGACAGAAAAACACACAGATTGTGTGTGTCACCGAGTGTCAAACACCTGGGACACGGGTGAACACACATTCTGAAACGTTTGTTAGACATAATAAAACATTCTTACCGGATTCGAAGTAATCGCGATCAGACAAAACAGTCCCGAAAGACGAAAAGATACTGACTGCTTTACTGGTGGCTCCTTTATACTTCCGGGCCGCGTCTTGATGACGTCATAGACTGTCGCCGGCCAATAGGATTGGCGAGACTTGATACATTGCTTTCAGACACCGGTTCACGAGTGATGTTCCCCATATGCGGTAAACGCAGTGTCGAGTTCCCTTTCGAAAGGGAACTAGGATGCCAGGTGTATTCAGAGCGCCGCCATTACTGTTTACAGTGCGTGAAATGGTGCGCTGTGATTGGTTGAGCGGATATATTGCATTCTGCAGAGAAAGGAGACTGGCGTTTGTCGCATTTTGGAAAGAAAGGTAGAAAACATGACAGAATAACACGACGGATATCGCATTTTGCGCAAAATTAATAATGACTTTTCAATACCGACCAGATACAATACTGATTTTTGCGGAAACTCAATTTTTTTGAAAATGGCATTTATCGCATTTTGGAACTAAACTCTTCATTTGTATGTTAAAGTTAAAATAATACAACAAGACTGTAGTTTGAATATGTGTAAATGAAAGTGTCACTATTTTTTTTTTTCATGTGAATCATTCAAGTGTGTGAAGGTGTAAACGTGTTTGCATGCAGTGTCAAATTCATGTGAAATCACAAGGCTATTTTTGCACTCTAAAGCAATTTGTTTCTTTTCTAAAACACCTTTCTCTGAAACACTATTTCTATGGATGAAAACAAAGAACATGCACAAACATGCAACCTTGGAAAGGAAACATTCCAGGCAAGCTCTTTCATGCCCATGAAAACATAAAAAGGAGAAAGAGAGAGAGAAATGGAGAGAGAAGGAGAAAGGGGATGGGATGAGGTTGAAGCATAAAGTCCTCACTGACCTTCAACAAGAACAGGAATTATTGAGAGAACAGACATGACAAAGAGGTGGATTTTTTTCATCCATCTGGCTTTTTTGAATGAAGACAGAAGAGTGACTTCTGTAGAGGCCCGTATATTGATATACATGGTTTGTGAGGGCCATCAGCTGATACAAAGTGCACAGTATCTGTTAATTTACTGTGTTTGACAGCAGAATGCTCCGATGAACTACAGCATGAAGAAAAGATAGCCTAGCACTGAAGACA
This sequence comes from Mylopharyngodon piceus, assembly GCA_039654765.1. NCBI lineage: Eukaryota > Metazoa > Chordata > Actinopteri > Cypriniformes > Xenocyprididae > Mylopharyngodon > Mylopharyngodon piceus. Next base: position 18,127,597 of record CM077443.1, read on the forward strand.
TGAGGGACAGTGAGTGATCTGAGATTTGTGAGTGAGATTATCCTTTCCTTTACAATAAAGGTAAGGTCACATTTACCGTTGTTCGTTGATAACCAGTAGGAATCCAGGAAACATTTCACCATTCAGAATTTACAGCATTGTTCAAAAGGATTCTGAATGCACTATTCTGAATCACTACACTATTGAAAGTTGACAATGTACCTTTTTTTTTTGTACCACACCTTTACTAGTGTAAATAGTGATAGATACTATGTAAATGCTAGTGTAAATGCTAACATCCTAAAAAAAAATTTCAAATTGTGCAACATATTATTATAAAACAGTATATAAGTGTATATAAAATATCTATATAATTTAATATTATACAAATCATTTATTATGAAATATTTATTTAATAACATAATATTATAAATGTATAATATTAACAATGCATAATCTTAATATCTAGATTCCAATACCAAAAACTAATGTCCAGGCCACTTTTCCGGCATCCAAATTGCATTATTTGTACTTTTATCTTGTTCCACCAGACTATTAAGGCATGTTAACACCAAGGATGATAACTTTAGCGATAACAATAAAGATATAGTTCTAAAAATCGTTCTAAATATAAAAGAACAGAAGATTCCACACCACAACTATAACAAAATGGCACAGTGAAACGATATCATAGGAATCACTTTCAGAACGATTTTTTCCAGCAGATGAACGATATAATCATTGACAGCCAATCAGAATCTATCCTGCTTTAAAGAGCAGGAGCATTTAAAGTGGCAGACGGCAAAACTGCAGCACGTGCTTAGAATAAACGGAAAAATATAATCTGCTTATGTGGCCGCTAATATAGTTATCTTTATATTTATGTTCTTGGTGTGAATGGGCCTTTAGAGTGCAAATAGCTGGACAGTGTGGCCAGTGTCATTTACACCCACTGCGAATAGTAACATTTTTCCTCTACATGCAGCTAAGCTATTGCTTTGGAAATAAAAATGATTCAGTTTCTTGCCATGTCAATAAAACACATTAAACTGAAACTGATTAAGATATGAAAAAGAGTTAAAATTGTACAGCATGCTTCATTTCTCTGTATTTGTCTCCTTTCTCTCACTCTCTTTCATATGTGCTATTTAAAAATTACATAACCGTAGTGGGCTACCCTGCCCAAGCCAGGCCATTAACAATACCGTCCGTCCATCTATTCATCTCTCATCCCACACTCCCCCCTCCCTTTTCCATCCATCCATCCATCCCTCTATCTACCTGCCAGGAAAAGCCGCTTACCCACGCACTAGGCCAAAAGAGAAGATAACATGAGAAAACACACATCCACACACATCCACATGCCAGGACAGGCTGAAAATCTACATACAGGACATTACATGCAAAGACATCCATTACCAGAGGTGCGAGTGATTGGTTTATTGATGAACTGGAGTGAATATTCCATTGGAAGCTGGTCATTTGTGGCATGAGTTCCTGTAACAGCACTGTAAATTAGTGGATCTCAACTGATGGGTCCGAAAATGGGTCACAGGTCTGTTCACAGACAGCAGCGAAAAACGATGCTAAATGCAAAAAATAAAGTGCAACTAACCATATAATTGTGCATGGTTAGGGTAGCAAAATAAATAAGCATATACACGTTTAAAAAGAAAGGAAAAACGCCTCCCATATCTGTTGTTGTTGTTGATATTTTGATATTATCTGCCATTTGGTAAACACTAGCCAAATTACACATATGCCAGCATATAGACAGATTGTGACACATGCCCTAATCCCCCTAAAAACATGAAAAAAGTATGCAAGGTAAAAAAAAAAAAAAAAAAAAAAAAACAGACTACACTGAATAAAAGTTAGCTTGCAGCAACAAGGCTTTTGCCAAACACAATTTGTTTTGTGCTTTGAATTACTGGCTGTTGAGCATGGAAGCCTATTTTTGCCTCAGTGGAAGAAAATAAAAAAAAACTAAAAATGTATTTCTCAGAGTTTACAATAGGAAATAGTCTCATTGTGAAATATCAAGTCGCAACTACCCTTATTTATTTGTTTGTTTCTTTATATATATATATATATATATATATATATATTGTCTGAGGCGGAAGAGATTTTAGTTGAGACCTTTAAACCAAAAGAATTCAAAAGATATTATGGTAAAGGTATTATGGAAAATATTTTGGTAGCACTTTACTTAAAGCCTTTATGTATAATTCATTATAAAGGTATTCTTAAATGTTCATTATAATGCATTCTATCTATTCATAAATAATTGTAACCAAAGTTAAATTTGGCAGATTGTCTGTTTGTCATGTTTTAATGCATTATACTTTCTAAAGGCGTAACATAACTATTAACTGTGTTTACAATTATTTATAAGACCATACAATGCATTATAAGGTGCATTACAAAGCATAATTAATGCAATTTTTATTTCCTAATCAATCTGTTTAATGTTGATAATTTTGAATATTTCTGTGCCAGTACATTTTATGGTAATATTAATAAATGTTACGTTTATTTTTGTGTTTAAATACAGAAGTGATAGACATCTTCGGCACAGTGTTGGGTCACCACTTGTCCATTGTAAAATCTGGGTCTCAGAAAAACCATTGGAGAAGCAACACAGCTGTAGAGAAAAGCTCTCAACTCACAGCACAAACATATTTTATTCATGTTGCCACTTAAAGGGACAAGACACAATGTGAAGGGACTGTGACAATCTGCCAGTTACTGTCAGCACAACACAAGTAAATCGGCAAATGTGTTTCTTGGACTGTAGCTACCTATAAAAAAGCGGCACATGAATACATTGCGATAAGAGCAGTTTTCTGGTAAGATCTGAAGTAAGCTGCTGCTAGACAATTGATAAGACGACTATTTATTGTTTTAACTAGCAGACATTTCAGGAAAGAACGCCTGCTGGAGGTTTTCTTACAGAAAGGAAAAAAAAAAAAAAAAAAAAAAAAATATATATATATATATATATATATAATGGATGATTTTGAACTGTGGGCATTTCTCACCATCTTTCTTTCCCTCAACTTGTTTGTCAGTCCTGGCCGCATTCGTTCCTGCCACGTAGGACAGGAATAACAGCTCTAAAATGTCTCGATAAGATTCCTCCATATTTATCTTGATGCATAACACTTACAAATATGGTAGCATTCCATTCTGAGTGTGTCCTACATGCTACACAGATCAGAAAAAATAAACTGGCTTTCTATGCCAGCACTTAACATGAAGCCTTTCCGTCCATTGGAAGTTTATATTCAGCATTCACCTCTGAGACGCTCTGGTCAGGTTGAGCATTCTGAGGTGACCCTCTCCTGAGGACAAGATGCCCTATACCACCCTCCTTGTGTTCCAGGAGACCAGAGGAGTAGACATGCCTCAGCGGCGCACAACAAATCAATAGACGAGAGAGATTGGTCATGACAGTGCAATTAGAGAGCAACTGAGAGAAAACGAGGCAGGGGGAAAGAGAGATGGGCTTGATTTCCAGTATCTATTGCAAGTTTAGAATACATTTTTGTGCACTAGACTGTTTTTTTTATTGTCTTTTTATATCCTCCAATCAAACATTATCGGTCTTTAATTTTCCGTTCCAGCACCGCTGAAGAGATGTCGAACAACAGCTGGTACTGAGGAGAAACTCTCCTCTCATTCCTCCTTCTTTTTCACACCATCTCTCATTTTCTCTCTACTCAGTTTAGAGGTGTTTGTAAAATAAATACATTTGGCTTTCCTTACACATTCTCTGCTATAATACAGGAACTTTCCTGTATTATTACAGGAACACATAAAGGGCTCGAGTTGAGTGAAAATTTCTTGCATTTCTTTTTGATTTGGTTTATCATGCAACTGAAGTATACATTAACTGTGTATAGTAGAAAGTTTTTAATTAACAAATTGTAGAAAATATATAAATTATATAACATATGCTCATATAAACAACATAAAATACATATATATATATATATATATATATATAACTAGCTTAATTGTAAAAATAAAAAAAAAATAATAATAGGACCAAATCACAATGTAAACAGCAAAATGTTTTGTATTAACAAATTGTGGTAAATATATAAATTATTATATTATATTATATTATATTATATTATATTATATCATATCAACTAGTTTAATTGAAGTAAAAATTATTATGACTGAATGAATTCAAGGTTTGACCAGTGAATGTCAATGGCTTTTCCATGACCTTTCTAGTCATTTGCGATTATTGAATAAGGATGTTCAAAAATGATTTTGATTAAGAAAAATCCATTGGAAAGATCTGACTCAGGTGAATGATTCACTCACAAATGGACATCACTTTAGCTTCGAAGCAAATCTGACCCCATACAAGTACAATACCTAGAAAACACAACTTCAAAATTCCCTGGTATTTCCAGGTTTTCCGTGACCGTAGAACAGTCAGTTATGTTCCACCAATGACAGTAATTTTAGGAGCAGATTAGGTAGAAAGAGCGCCTTGATGTAACAAAAAAACACTTCACTTTCTACAGATGATATTCAATTGCGTACATTTCACAATTGCATGGTATGCGGAAGTTAATTAATCATTAATCAATTTTTAAATCTATAAATCCAGGGAGGGAGGGAGATTGTGGTGAACTTGTGAGACACAGGTGTAACGTGTGCCTCATTGTCATGAATGAGATCAGCTGTTCAACTGAAATATAATTACAGACACACACATACACAATCTGACAGGCTGAGATAAGTTCATAACCTCAGGTCATAAAAAAAACAAACATCCACAAGTGACAGACAGTCAGCGATGAAAAGGAATCGTCCTCAACGAATCATTTTAATTACCACAAGAATGACACACCCTCCATCACACAAATAAACTTTAAATTGAAGCTTAATTTAATCAGATGCAGCTATTTAAAAATCCTAATGCAGATGTGTTGCTGCTGGCCACAGTGACTCCACTAAAATGGCATCAGAATTTAACCACATGAGTCCAGTGACCCAGAATATCTAAATGTGACCAACATCCCCCATCACAGACATTGTTAGAAACAATTACAAACAAAGACATTACAAAACAGTCCCACATCACAGCATGTGAATATATGAGTGTGTGTGAGTGACTTCTAGTTTGCATAAGCACATTATATTTGTGAGAACAACATGAAAACAGTCCAAGCCAAAGACTCAGGAATCAGACTGATCACTCACCAGTCATCATGTGAATTCAGCGCAGCAGTCACACAACGGAGAGAACGAGGAGATAAACCTGAAGGTGTAGGGATCTGTTGGGCAGTTCTCACAGCTCCATTTTTATTTTTTCCGGTGCCGAGCGCTTCCCTCTCCCTGCTTCCCTCTCTCACTCAGTCAGCACTGAGCAGCCCAACCGCTGCCGGTTGTTTTCTGGGGAAGGCGGAGCGGAGAAAAATCTCTCTCTCTCTCTCTCTCTCTCTTTCTCTCTCTCTCGTTCAGCCCTTTTTTTCACCCCCCATTCACTCTTTCTCTCTCTCTCTACTGCCCTCTTGTGCTCTCTTAGTCTCTCATCCTCCCTTTTCTTACATATTTTTCCACTGTCCTACTTCCTCTGCTCTCTGTATCTCTCTGTCAGAGTTTGTGTGTGTGTGCTCATATAAATGGTTTTACTCTGTCCCACAGACAAAACCAGACAAGCACAAAAATAAGAATCTCATATGCGTGTCTTTGTTAGTCAGATGACTCCCTTTCATCTCAAATCAATACTCACAGATGGCTGTGACAGGGTACACAGCATATAATCAACCAAAACAAAATTTCCTCCAATACTAAATAAAACGGGTAATTTCGTAAGCAGCCCTGGCTTTGTCAACAGTCATCTTCCAGACTTAAGCTCAGAAATCAGCACGCAAACAGTCTGTTCACAGCAGGTCTAAGCCTGCTCTAGAAAAAGTTTTCCAACTCTTAGCTAACAGTTTGGAGACTGAAGACTACACACTTCTCATTCAAAGGTTTGGGATTGGTACGAATAAATATTTTAATAAGTTTTGAAAGAAGTCTCTTATGATCACCAAGGCTGCATTTATTTAATTAAAAATACAGTAAAAATATTGTGAACTTAAATTAAAATGTCAGTTTTCTATTTTAATATATGATTGTTTTGGTAACACTTTAGTATAGGGAACATATAAACTATTAACTACGACTTTTCCCTCAATAAACTCCTAATTTACTGCTTATTAATAGTTAGTAAGGTAGTTGTTAAGTTTAGGTATTGGGTAGGATTAAGAATGTAGAATAAGGTCATGCATAACAAAGCATTAATATGTGCTTAATAAGTACTAATAAATAGCCAATATTCTAGTAATATGCATGCTAATAAGCAACTAGTTAAAAGACCCTAAAATAAAGTGTTACGGATTTTATTAATTAATACATAATTTTGTTTAAAATATAATTTATTCCTGTGATGGTAAAGCTGAATTTTCAGCAGCCATTATTCCAGCCTCCAGTGTCACATTACCCTTCAGAAATAATTTTAATATGCTGATTTACTATCACTTTTGATCAATTTACTGCATCCTTTCTGAATAAAGAAAAAAAAAAATCTTACTGACCAAAAACTTTTAAACGGCAATACATAGTTTAAAATAATGTAATATAAACTAGGCCTATATTTATAATGCATAGTTCTAACGGCAATTTATAATTTGAAATAGCTACGCTTGAAGTTAAAACCAATCAATAAGAATTACCTTTTGTGTTTTGTTCCTTAATGATTCAGAGTTTGACAAACTAAATGAATTGATTGAGTAAATGATTCAATGACTGATACAAAGACAGTGGTTACGTCAGAAATAATAAAAAGGTAGGTTCTTTTCTTAAAAAAAAAGTATTTTCTGTATAGTATGAATGTGTGTTGTATTAATGTAATCTGGACATGCTACATTTGTCATGTTGTCATTGTCACATGAACTGACAGCATCAGTTGCGTAGCTTCATTGCCATTCACTAATCCTCCCCTGTGGCCTCATGGGATAGTAAAGTGTCCACTGAATGCACACTAAAAGTAATAGTTAATCCAGGTCTTTTTGCCTACTGTTTTATGAGTACTGCGAACTCGGACATACTACTCTTCTTGTCACATACTGTTTTATTTTATTATACTAGTATATAGTAAATAGGTATTTGATTTCAGATACAGCCAATCACTTGTTTCATTCCTCAATGAATCATTGTTTATTCTGATAACTATTAATTATAGTTACTCTTTATTGAAGTACATTACAGAACATCACTTACACAACAGAACACAATTTAAATTCATCCAATGCATTATTACTGTGCGAGAACAGGAGACATTTCAGTTTTAAAAACATCTTCCTTATTTTAAAGCAGTTTTATTGCTTGCACATTCAATAAAGACAGCCGATTTTGTTGTCCAAGCAGACTCAACGGCCGTCTTTGAGGCTTTATTAAAATCACTCCTCACAAAACATACATATTGAGCTTGACAGTTTGATTAAAAGTGGCTCTAGTTCAATCTTCATACTTCAGTCTTTCCTTAGGAATTAGTTCCTGTTTTACCCAAATGAAATTTACTGAGCAATAAAGCAACGCTGAGATTTTTTTCCCCGATATGACAGTTTCCTTGACAACATCACCTCTTTCCTGCTCAGGAGGGAGTGAAACGAGGATACGTGAGAGAACAATAAAACAAGCAGAGGTAAAATTGACACAAATGTTCAAATGCTTTTAATTTAGATCTGACCCTGTAAAGTCATTAGAATCTTTGAGCGTCATCTGAGAGCATCAAATAAAAAGCTGTGTCAGTCTAGGAAGTTTATTAAAGTTAGTTTGTGTCTATGACAAGACTTGTGTGTCTATGAATGTGTGTAAGGAGAAAAAAAGTTTTGTTCCAATTCTGTCCATGTCTTTTTGTGACACTCTCTGTCATATAAGTATATGCTACCCACAATGCACATACACAACACTTTCCTTCAACAAAATACGTTTTTGTAGTTATCTTGTAGCTTGTAGTTTTAGCTTTGAAAGTGAACATATCACGGTAAGTAATAATAAAAAATAAAAAAAGAATATTCAAATAGTTTTGTGTACCAGATACAGATGTAGATATACTATAACTTCTACAACAGAGTTCCTGACAGACAATTAGTTGTCCAGTCCGGTTCCATTCACACAGTGCGTGTTTTCCGAGAATGCGGTTAAGAGTCCTGAAAATGTACGGGAGTGAGTTCAGTTATAGAATGCCGTTGTCACACCATAAATAACTGAACTGTGTGTGAACGTAACCGTATTAAGGACTCAGATACAAGACTGACAACCGTATTCTGCTGCTGTGTAAATGTGGCCTAAAATTAGACACAGCAGATTAATGGTCTCTTTAAAAACAATCAGCATTCACTAGATCCTCCCAAAAATGTCTATTTTTAATATGAATTTAACTTGAAATCCAGTTTACACACTAAGAACAATCCTCTTCTCCATCCACCAGAATGAACAGCCTGGTCTATTGGTAAATGGTTCAACTTGTGGCTGGTATCATGTTTCCTAAGTCTCTAAGTGCCATCTGTGCCAAGAGGACAAGCAGTACAAACTAAACGTTTCAATGAATTATGGGTGAACATCAGAGAGAAAGAAAGTGTTAAAAAATGGTGAATTCTGAAATTAATAAAACAAAACCTCATCTATATAGGCTTTATATATACGGTATATATATTTATATATATATATATATATATATAACAATGCAACAGAGAAATGAGTGTGTTTATTACAGTATATATTGATACTGCATATCGCCTTGTTATCTCCATACTTTGTCTTTTTTTTTTTTTTTTTTTTTCATAAATCATTACTATTGGTTACCCTTTATGTCTGTTTTGCAAATATTTAACAAATGAAAAGTATTAAAAAAGAACTTGTGACTAAACCTTGTATCTCCATTGGATCCTCAAACTATTGTTGGTCAAAGCTCATAACTCCATCCGCCTCTATACTGAATAAAGTGGCGCATTCAGTCTGGACCGTCTTTGCTTGTTTGCAATGCAAGTGTAAAAAAAAGAACTGGTTCTTTGAATAAATAGAGCGGTTTTTTTTTTGTTTGTTTTTTTTTACTCAAGACATACTATATGAAATGTCCTTTTAGACGTATTTGCCTTTGTATATGTACATCCCATGACTTAAGTACTTTCAACAGCAGAGTTGTTTTCTATTATGAGTGCTTGACTCTTTCTAATAGAAGCCACAATCAGACTGTCTGGTAACACAGGGTCATTTTCAGCCAAATGAATGTAATAATCCAGAACAGACAGAGAGATACACACACAAACACTCAAGCACAGATCGAAAAAGCTGCACTCACATCAGCCGGGGCATCGGGCACAAAATTTCAACAAAAATCCATTTGGCCCCACAGAAGTCCAGAGTACTCATCCCCTATCTGTACAAGCACAGCCATCCATAGTCTGCTCCAGCCAAGCAATGCTGAAAGCACAGACAATTACTACACTTAATCCAATCAAATGAGATGCTTTTGGGATTAGCAGCATCCGCACATATAATCTCATTTGTGTAAAGAATGGATGAGCAGCTCAGGCCATGGGTTTAGAGCAGTGACTGATGTTAAAGCTGCTGATATAAGGTAAAACAAGGGCTGTGGCTGACTGGGAATCCTTAGGGTCTAGGCTAATGGCTAAAGCTAAACTGGGGAAACACTGCCAGCTAATGCCCAGATTAACGAGAGAATCAACGCTGAGCACAGGTAAAGTACAAACTTGGGTTGGACTGACGGAGGATAAATAAATAAATAAATAAATAAAATAAGCAATCTATCCAACTACTGTAACTAACTATAATAAAATAATTAATTAAATAATTAATTTCCTTTCATTTAATCCTGGTAAATTTCGAGCTAGTTCAACCTGTTTGATCATATGGCTGGTTGGGTTGAGGTCAACCTAGTTAGAACCAATGGTGACTACTTTAAAACTAAATGGAAGCCTGCTTTCCCAACAGTGCAATTTATCTATATATTAATAAATGAAATATTTTATCAAATAAAAATATACAGAATGACTGTAATGCCACATTATGAATCTGTTTGTAGAGTTCTGTGGAATCCACTGGATTTAAAAGCACCAAATAGTTAAATAGGAGCAAAGGTAAATGTTCACTGGGCAAGATGCTCCAAACTCTTCATTTTGGGTCCCGCCTGGAAAGTGTGTTTTACTGGCAGTCTATTATGACTGCTGTTTGCCTTGGGGAGGGGAAACGATGTAATTGTTTATTGGACACTGAGAATTCAATCAATGTATTTTAGCTCTGCCTGGAAGCCTGACTTCTCTATGATTTACATTTAGTCTTTTAGCAGACTCCCATTTCACAATACCTCAGTTAATGTCGACATTAAAGATTTAAACTAGAAAAGAAAATAGGAATAAACAGCTAAACCTGAAATTTGTCATTTCAGTCTACTTCTAGTACCACTACCAAAACTGTTATTGTTCTGCAAATTGTGTGCATAATAGTAAGTGTATCAAATTTATGGTAAAATAAAGTACAGCGAAACTTTCAGAACCAAAATTTGCATAGAAATGAGCAAAAGCTCAAGAGCAGGGCACAGCTGCAGTCTGTTTAAAGTGAGGGATATTTATGGGATAAGGGAATGAGAAGATGCATGAAGGAGCATCTCCGAGAAAGAGGCAGATGACAGATTGGACTGCAGAGCTCTGTCGGTTTTCACTGACAAGAGAGGCATGTCAAAAGTGACCTCAATAACCAGTCTGCCAAACAGACACACACAAACTTTCAGACCACACACACACGTCATTGTTCACTGTGCAGCAAATTATGCAGCACGGACAGGGAGGAAATGCAAAATCTCACATTTACATATGTGTTATACCATAAGAATTAGCACACAGAATGCAAACACATGCAAACGCATCCATACTGAGACTCATCCACCATATTCAGCTGCTCATACAGTACATCTCACATCCAGTAAAGCTTTAAAATAGGTCTGAAAAAAACTGTCTTTCTGTTGTGTCCAATAACATTTGGAGCCATGACCATGACTGTAACAACTGATCTCCAGTCAAGACAGTGACTAAAAGATAAAAACTGGGATTCTAATGCTTAAAGGGTTAGTTCAACCAAAAATGAAAATTCTGTCATTAAAGATGCTGTATGCGATTTCTCAAATTCGTTGTTGAACACTGTTGATATTTGAAATCAACCCAAACAAACCCACCCTCTCTTTATTGCTCCGCCTCCAAAACTCACACTCCAATCCTAACCACCCTGCTCCAAGTCGGTCTCGAACCCCAGCCCGATCACTGCTGGCATGCGAGGCCAATGCACTACCAATGACGCTAAACACCACATTATCTAGCAGTCGTCAGTGTGCAGTAGTTTAACTGCAAAACTCTGTTACACACGCAATGTGAGTGGATGTCTGTTTATCACAGCTGACGCACCTGTTTTCAGGCCTTCCCACTTATCTCTCTCCAGCTTTTCTAATATAAACGTGGGTCCAAAAGCGCTTGCCCAGTCATAAACCTTCATTCCAGTGATATTCTTTTGAGCTGTTTTGTATTGTGTCCCATCTCTCGTTCTGCAGTTTTTTTTTTCTTCTTTTCTGTCATACGCCCCCTAATGCTGATTGGTTAGACGTTTGTTGTTGGTATCGGCCCGACTAACTTCCAAAGTGTAGTTGAAAAAATGGATACCCCACCTTTAATTACTCACCCTCATGTCGCTCCAAACCTGTAAGACCTTCGTTCATCTTCGAAACACAAACTAAGATATTTTTTGATGAAATCCATGAGCTATATGGCCTCCAATAGACTGCAACACAATTACCACTTTCAAGGCCCAGAAACATAGTAAAGACATTGTTAAAATAGTCCATGTGACTACAGTGGTTCAACCTTAATGTTAAGAAGCAATGAGAATACTTTTTGTGCGCAAAAAACAAACAAAAATAATGACTTTATTCAACAATTTCTTCTCTTCCATGTCAGTCTCCTTCACTGTTTACGTTGTACACATAGTGCAGCGCTTCTGGGTTCTAAGTCAGAAGATATTTTAAAGAATTGTTGATGGGCACCATTGACTTCCATAGTATTTTTTCCCCCATACTATTGTAGTCACAGGAGCCCATCAACTGTTTGGTTACCCATATTCTTCAAAATATCTTCTTTTGTGTTCAGCAGAAGAAAGAAATTGATACAGGTTTGGAACAACTTGAGGGTAAGTAAATGATGACAGAATTTTCATTTTTGGGTGAACTATCCCTTTAAAGCTGATGTGTCCCTTTTTTTGGATAATTTTAGCAATAGTTTAAAATAGTGGTTTTCAAACAGGGGGCCAGAACCCACTAGAGAGCCTCAACACACTTCCAAGTCACACACTTCACAGCTGCAAAATGGTTTACAATGACTACAAATAAGATAAAACAAAACAAGCTAAAACAGCTAAAAATCATAGACCTATGTCTCATTTTAATTTGTTATTTTAACAACTGTTAATTCAAGAACCAGGGTTCCCACAGTCTTGGGAATCCGACTTACTGTATATGAGGTCATTTTAAAGTGTGATTTAAATTGTGTAAAGTGTGATTTTCAAAAAATTTCCATAATGACACTTCATTCGAGTAATCTTTGGGATAATATTAATAATATTTTATTAAAAAAAAAAAAAAAAAAAAACCTTATCAAGAAAAACTGGAAACATCATGTACATTTATTGGACATACAAAAAAAGATTGGAATGAGAAAGAAAATTGATGTTTACCTGTCGTTGTCCACTGGTCTGAAGCCTGGCAGGATGTGTCTAAAACTGCTGTTCCTGTCCAGTTTAGGTTGACTCTTAGTCCGCTTTATTGAGCCCTTTAACCTGCGACTCAAAAATCCCTAACAAGAAAATGACAGAGAATAAGAGAAAGACATTATAATAAATCACAGGCAGAAAAAAAAAAAAAATTGACCAATTGATCTTTCACCACCATTTTATACATTCACTCACTCGTTAATTCTCCCACATTATACACCCTTTTTCTGTGAAAGCACCTGTCACATTTTTTGCGGCTCAAGACTCACTTTCCTTTAGGCACCAGTTACCATGGAGACAGCATGTTGGCATCAAGGGCATGGAAAGGAAAGGGAGACATAAAGTGAGAAAGAGTGAAAAAGAAAGAATGAGAGCGAGAACGACCAATAATGAGAGTCAAGGACAAAGTACGATCCTGATCCTCACTGTGAGGCTGCTATAGTAGGAAGAAAAAACGAGAATGTGAGAAGAAGAGAGTGAGAAACGCAATGGAGAGACAGAATAAGGTGTGGAAAGAGTTTCGAGAGGAGAAGAGAGGTGAGACAGTAAAAATGAGAAGTTTCTGACAAGAAAGTGTTAGTAAACAAACAGAAAGCAGGCCGTTCCCCCCCTACCAATTAACGCATCTGCATATTCTACATAATTAAAGGCACCCTACTGATTACTATTCACAATATATGCAAATTATTACACACAGACATCTCTTAATCACAGAGCAATCAGTCAGAGTTATTGCAGCCTACAGTTTGCTAGCACCGAAAGAAAGCAAATCAAATCAGAAGAGGACTGAGAGAGACAATGACAAGAAGACATCTGAATAATAAACAAGCTCCCCTGTCCAAACATTATATGAATTGTAAAAATGCTGCAGCAGATCTGGAAATGTTGTATGTTAGCTTTGAAAGGTGAAAGAGGGTAAAATGTAGGGCTGCAACAACTTTTTACTGAATGCTTTAAAGAAGGTCATAAGGAAGTTTATATTCATGTTGCCAGGTTGTCACAGCAAGCACATTTTGAATGCAGTCAAGGATAAACTGATAATCAGTTTGACAAATATTTCCTAACTTAATTGATTTTCAGTTTCTTTAATATCAGCTCTAAAGGACCAAGATAAAGGGCACCATTTAGCAGGTCTCTAAAAAAAAGCACCCAATGATAATCTTTAGTGGAGAGTTGACTGACATAACTTACTTTTTTAATGTTTTTTAAAAGAACACCAAGGCTACATTTTTTAAATCAAAAATACAGTTAAAAAAAAAAAAAAAAAAATGTAATATTGAGATTGTTTTCTATTTTAATATATTTTAAAATGTAATTTTTTCCAGTGATGGCAAAGCTGCACTTTCAGTCTTCTTTCACATGATCCTTTAGAAATCATTCTAATATGCTGATTTGGTGGTCAAGAAACATTTCTTAGTATTATCAATGTTGAAAACAGTTTAGTATTTTTGTGGAATTCAGGATTCTTTGAAGAATTGAAAGTTATAAAAAAAAAAAAAAAAAAAAATATTTATTTGAAATAATGTTCTGTTATATTTTTATAATGGATGTGTGTTTTGATAGCAAATAACTAGCCAAAATGTTGCTGTTGTCATTGAACTTATTAAAAAAAAAAGCTTCATAGTCATGTCAATCAACAAAGAAACAATCATGTAGATCAAAACACTATTCTTTGTTAAGCATCAAATTAAGGTTTTAAATGAACTATACTGTGTTGCATATACAGTATAGTTCATTTAAAACCTTAATTTGATGCTTAACAAAGAATAGTGTTTTGATCCACACTGAATAATATTTTTAAATGAACAATATATTTATAGGAGAATGTCATATGATGACAGAAATGTGTTACTATGTTTAGAGTAAAGAATGTGTGTGTTTTACCACCTACCAGTATTTATACTAAAACTCTTCTGGTGCTCTTTACATTGTAAAGACCTGCTCACACCAAAGATGATAACTATACAGTAACTACACATTTTTAATAATCATTCTAATCCTACGAGAATATGAAAGTCTACACTATAGCTGTAACAATATTGTTGTAATCACTTTCAGAAAGATTTTTTTTTTTTTTTTTTTTCCAGCTGATGAACGATAATAACATTGACAGCCAATCAGAATCCACCCAACTTTAAATAGTTTAAGCATTTTAAGTGCCAAATGACTGCAATGAAAATCTTATAATAAACAGAATGTTATTGTCCTAGGTGTGCATGCCAATATAGTTATCGCTATATATAGTTATATAGTTATAGCTATCTTTCTTTTTTGAACACAATAGAATATGTGCAGTGCACAGTTGTGGAAAATCTGATTAAATGAACTGAATCAGTTATCAAAAC
The DNA here is from genome assembly GCA_039654765.1 of Mylopharyngodon piceus. Classification (NCBI taxonomy): domain Eukaryota; kingdom Metazoa; phylum Chordata; class Actinopteri; order Cypriniformes; family Xenocyprididae; genus Mylopharyngodon; species Mylopharyngodon piceus. The sequence goes on from CM077443.1 coordinate 18,142,764, forward strand.
AGTTGTTTGTTGCAGCCCTAGTAAACAATTCAGTCATGGTGTGTAATGTCAAGCCGTGTTAATAAGCAACTATCGAGCAGGTCTGTCAAACAGGTCATGGATGTTGACAGTCAATATCCAGGGCAGAAGCATCATTCCATGAGTCCCTTGGGCACACATTTTTGCAGGATCCCATCATCATCCTTAGTTCTATGTTGAACCACAAGGATGATTTGGCTAAAAAAAATTATGAAACGCATTTCACCTTTTCATTCCATCTGGGTTAGGTGCAGGAGCAAAAATTTAAATAAAGCCTACGTCAAATAACTGCCAGGGGGAAATCAATGGAAAACCCAAACTGAAATACAATTAACTAAAGCCTTTTTTTCCCCCAAATAATATCTAAATAATATCACTTAAATATGGCAATGCCGTGTCAGTACAGTCGACTGTGTGTGTGTCAGGCACTCAGTGAAACTAATACAGGTTAAAACACAACAAACCTGAGGCTACTGACTAACATCGATTCAAAGAAGAAAAAAAAAAAAAAATAAAAAAAATAAAATAAAATAAAAACCCAGAAAATCATCCCGGAATTCTTGTGCTTTTCCCACACTCCATCTTTACCGCACGATTAGTTCACAGAATGGGCTTTATACTACCATAGAAACATTTGAAAGCATTCTCAAGGCAAAGCTATTCATCCTTGTTTCTTAAGATGGTTTGTACTATAATTATATCAATATTTTTCTCATATGAAAATGTTCAAGGTCAGTTAATACATCTGCTCATGTATCATGGTCAAAACTAGACCTGGTATTGATGGTGTTAGTCGTGCACAGTGAATACGAGCTCAGAAAGGAGGATAAAAGAAAAGAAGGAGAGACAGAGAGAGCTCCTGATTTCAAAGGGTACAGTACCATTGCCTACCAGTGGGGGGTGCAGGGGGATTGTAATTACTTCCCTAATTGCTTGCTTACTGTAGACTGACCTAACCATCAAGCTATGTGGTATCTTCTATTCATTCACCCAAAACATTGACATCTAAGGCTTACATTCTTTGCCTCAAACATGTTCAAACATGTACAGCATCAAGAAGAATTATAATGGAGATGTTTTAACTTCACAGGACATATTTGCAAACTATGCACTAAGCTAGACGAATAATTGGGCCCGAATCTGCAGAAGCTCAGAGGTCAAGTGGCCCTTGAGTCAGCTCAGAGATCTCATTTAAATGTAATTACATCTGTATTCAGTAAATGAAAGGCAGCAAACACACATAAGCCCATGTGGACGCTTTGCAGGATTTCATACAGAGGGTGAAAACTACTGAATACCACCTGCTGTTGATTGCTAATGATTCACTTCCCGCAACCGGCACATAATGTGAGCCTCAATTTTAAACGATTGCTAACAGACTGCCTTTCAATCATGAGAAGTTTTTTTTTGTTTTGTTTTTTTCAATATCATTACAATTTCATACCAATTACAGTGAGCATTCGAACGCTGTTAAATCTTCCCTGAAGCCCATCAATAAAACGTCCCCTTTAAATGAAGCTTGTTCAACATTTTATGTTGTCTGTAATTCTGTGTAATATCCTAATGGATAATCTAGCCTATAAATATAGCCTTGATCTAGACCTCAAAATTAAAGGCACAATATGTAAGATTTTTGGATTAAAATATCCAAAAACCACAAGAACAATGTTATATATTTTGTTGACTTGTGTACTTACATTATCCCAAATCTTTCCAAGAATGTTTAAATCCAGAGAAATAAGCAATTTTAATCAGGACACTTTCAGCCACATCCTGCTTCATACTACAGTAATGTTAATAAATCTTTAATACATTAGCTCAACCATGAATATGATTTCTGCCCGAGTCCCGTCAGATTCTTTCCACCAGCTGTAGACGTGAAGACAACACCTCCCCCGCCTTTGTTTTGAATAAGCGACCTCTAGCGGTGAAAACTACATATTGTGCCTTTAATACTAGGCTAAATATTAGGCTTGGTCTTAGTCTAAGCCTGTGGTTTTGGACCAGATCTTGAGTTTGGTAAAATATTTAGCTGAACATGACTTTGGATGAATGTACAATGTACCGTATTTTTGTTTTCTAATTTAAAAAAAAAAAAAAAAAACACCTTTGCAGCTCAAGTTTATAGCCTGAAGTAGGAAATTAGCATTTGACAAAATGCCTTTAAACCTAACATTTATTAGAATTGCTAAAGTTGTAATACTAAAGATCAAAAGAGTAGTAGCAATAAAGATAAAATACATCTGAGCACAGGATGTAGTGCACATCTGGAGTCCAGACTGTGTTTAATCACACACACTTACATATGACAAAGACATATATAATACTCACTGTGACCCTGAAGGGTGTAGCGGCAGTGGCAGTGGGCTCCATTGTGGGTGGGGCTTTGTCAGGGGCGGAGCCTGGCATGCTACGTCTCCGCCCTGTTCTGTCAGGTGGAGAGTCTGTGAGACAGTGGGACAAGGAGAGATTTTTTTTTTATTATTTACAAACAAACTTACTGTGCTATATACAAAAGTTTCTGTCTTGTTATGACCAAAGTCCTTCAATAAGATCTTACCTAGAAAAAAGCCATTGACCAAACCACAGATGTTTGAAATTCTTCTATAACATTTATTTATTCTAAGCAAATCAAAAAATACTGAAAATATCCAAACTGAAATGCATATACACTTGTAAAATGATACTGAAATAGCAACAGAATAAGTTAATCTTTGAATGTTTTTATTTATTCAGATAGCTTTATAACAGCCAAGAATAAACCCACATGCACAACTCATGCATAAATCCCAGCATGTTGTCCAAGTGTGGATGTAGACAGCGAGACTCTCACAGCATGATCGATAGGCAGATTATACCACAGAAACAATCGTCATGCCAACATATCAATTCAGTGACTTTTCACTGTTATAATGTAAAAGTTTTCTGATGTCCTAATAGCCATTTATAAAGTCATCAAAACTCTACCTCCTTGTGCCTTCTGTATACAAAGCTCTTAAATCTGCTCACTGTTCCTTACTGCCCTTCAGGGGAACGCTAGTGTTCACATGCTGGGGAAAATGAAGCCTGACTGACTGCTTCATTCAATCAGTGTCAGGATAGGTACACATAGATCTAGAAACAGATTATGTTAAGTGCTTCACTCTGATCTCACTATCACACACTGATCCCCCTACAAGACACAGTCTGAGCAAAGTCTTCAGTCAGAACTCATTTTCCCACACACACACACACACACACACACACACACACAGAGAGAGAGAGAGAGAGAGAGAGAGAGAGAGAGAGAGAGAGAGAGAGAGAGAGAGAGAGATGGGGGAGAACAGGAGTATGAATTCTTTTCAAGCATCATTTCACCCAATTTCCCAAATTTCAACCATCTGGTATGTTGTGTGGACTGGGAAATAACATGGACATGAACTTTTTTTCAAGTTTAAGATTGTACTGTTGGTTCACATTTGTAAGTTTAAGTCCTATAACTTGTCAAAATCCATTATTTTTATACAATTTTAATCAACTTTTACTTTTTTTGCAGGCCATTCAACATATTCCCATCCATGTCAACTACACATAGGTGAACAAGATTTTGAAATGACAATCAAGGACATTTCTAGCACAGCGGTCAATGAATCATTAAAATTGTATTATTTTACTTTGCAGGCTATTGAATGCACATACAAAAACTGTGATGTTACCTAGAAAAGCTGGACATCTGGTGGACATCTGGTTACCCTAGTATACCAAAAACATCTTCTCTCAGATGATGATCACTTTCAAAACAGATTTCAAAAATGCTAAACACAGACATGAATGAAGCAGGTAGAAGAGAAAAGATCTCACATTATCTTGCTAAAAACCCTTTCAACAGCAGATTATTAAACTTCAATCAAGTCAACCAGTTTCCATCAAGCCCAGTGGCGATGTGTAATGAGAATTCAACAGTAGTTTGATCTGGGAGAGATGTCTTTCACTTTCTCTCAGTGTGTGAGTGTCTGCTTGTTAAAGATATAAGATGTGAAGGAACGCAGCTGTGAGAGAGTGAGAGTGAGTGTGCACTTGAACTGACATCCAAATCAGTCCTTGTGGCTACTATGTGTGTGGTTCTAGATGAATGTTGCGATCAGTGTGGTTTCATTTACTACTCCTTCCCTCAGGAGAAGACTGTTCCACAAGTATCAACCACCTGTAAGCTTATTCAGAAAAAAAAAAAAAATGGCAAACACACAGGTCTTAAAAGAGAAAATGTATTTAGCTGTGTAGCTACATGATGATTTTGGTTCAAAATTGATTAGAATGCACATGTATATCAACTAGGGTTGTTAATTATTATTATTATTATCATAAAGGAATTCATTAATAGAACCATTTGACAAAAAAGTGCTCCATTGTCACGAAAGTTTAAACCTTGTCAATTTAAATATTCAAGCTCAAGAAGAAATGAAAGGGAACTCAATTCGTTACTATGTGCGCAAATATCCGAGGCACGCGCCCAGGAATCTCAGACAGCGCGAAAATACTGAATCAAGCTCTCTTTCTCGTCTTCTTGGTCTTGGACATATTTAAACAAAATTATGTCAAAATGCCTGTTTTGCCAAGTATCCTTAGTCAGTTATATCTTAACTGAACATAAATAGTTGAGAAATAAAATGCATGTGTAACAGTATATTGGATCCATGCATTAGCTCTTAAAGTGACAGCAGCCTAATATTCCTGCTGCTGTCTGTTTAAAAAAAAAAAAAAAAATTTAAAATAAACATTTTAAAATATACATTTAAATATGAATTATATAAAAACTCCGTTTTATATGTTTATTGTTATTTTTATTATTATTATTATTACCATGGTGCATACGACTGCTATAATTATCATCATAAAGGAATCCAATTAAGGTAAAATGAATTCATTAAATACAAATATTTGACACAAATATGACACAAAAGGATTTTTAAAAAAATATATTTAAATATAAACTTTAGAATTTATAATATGATAATTAATGTTTATAATTTAAATATAAATATCTTAAATTTAATTATAAATTCTATATACATTTTTTGAAAATTATTACCATGGTGCCATATCGAGAAACAAAAAAAACATACCACGGTATAGTGTGCCATTGCAATTTTTAGAGCGACTAATTAGTCAAATAATATAAGGAAGAAAAAAAAAAAAAAAGTGTGTAATATAGTTCTGCTTTACTGATGCACAAAGTTTTACTTTAACTTCAATGAAAACAAGTCCTTCACCACAGGTTGTGTTTTTCAGTCACAGAAGCCAAACAGCAATTTATTTAATTTATCCTTAGACACTGATAAAAGGCCAGTGCAGGTGTTTGCTGTTGAATATCTTTTGCTTACTAAGGGTACGTTTACACAATGGCCAAAACACACAAAAAGTTTTCAGGTTTTTGTGAAAACGGTGTCATGTAAACAGCCCCTAAACAAAATTAGAAACTGTCATGATGTAACCTCCGAAGAACATTGCATTAAGACAAGAAGATATGACCAACCACACACAAACCAACACCTGCACATTTGTCTCTCTCCTTGAGTTAAACATGTGTTTCCATTAGACCCGGTTGTCCTCACAGGCACCATGATTGACAGGTACCTTCCCAGTGGCCATACAGGACAATCAGGCTCTGCTGTTCCCATAGCAACCACATCTCAAACCTGCTGAGAATTCAGCCAGTCTTAGAATACTCTCTTACAGAAACTATCAAGCGCAAGCACTCACACAGGGTCAGAAAACACACTTCCTGAGCTGTGGGCTGGGACACAATGTTTCCAGTTTTTCCTGTAGAGGACATTCCTGAGTGAGAATGAAGTTACGGAACATGCCTCATGATCTAACACATAAGAGCACTGAACGATCACAAAACCTGGCTACACACTGTTACATGCAGACACACTGGATTATTGGATACAAATTTGTGAAAAGTCCTTAGTTAAATCTGAGGTCTTTTCTGAGGTCTTCCTCACTATTTTAAATCCTCCTGAATTGTGTGTACACCACTGATCTATAGAAATGACTGGATTGCTTATTGTGTTCTAAACTGCCATCAGGCGTTGAAGCCACCGGACGTGTTCAAGCGGCCATCTTACGATTTCGGCAGAGGGCATCAGTGACTTACAGCCAAAACCTTGACCAAAAAATAAAAATAAAAATTCACCCGATCTGCAGCGTATCAGTCGCACATGAATAGTTTTTAATGTATATGTTACGTACATTAATTGATACTTCGAACATTATCTGTAATGTTTATGGTCTTTTTGGGCAGGATAAGCGATATATAGAAATCGTTAAGATGGGTGTGTCTACTGCACACTGCCGCACAGTAACTGAACTAATAGAAAATAGATTTCTTTATGTACTTAATTATGCAGAAAATATTAAGCATGAACATATCTGGGATTATTAGCAGAAATTGATTTGAATATACATTAAATGTTACAATACATACAAATGCTTGGAAATAAAGCTTCATGTCTTTAAATCCAGCATCATTTTTCAGAATAAGTTGTGAAGCATGTATATTATTTCCTGATTTTTGTTGACCAACATCCACTTTAGACTCTTGGGGATCTTGTAAACTGGTAAAAAGCCACAGGTCAGCTCAAATTATATGGCTTTTTACTATCATGATAGTTTGCATATGACTTAAATGTTTATATATTGTTGAGCTAATTATTCATTTAACCATCTTTTAAGTTGTAATCTTTACTGCTTCAAAATACATGCTGCTAATGAAAACACTGTTGAATAATTTACAGTTACTGTACGAATAAAAACAGCATTATATAACACAATTACATAACCACAGTGAATAACTGTACATGACAAATTAAGCTGTATATGCATGTCTTAAAAAGCATTAATCTGCATTCATATTTTTAGAAGAATCATTTTGACATTTGTAATACGAATGCTGAGGTGTCTCATCCGTCAACTGATCTGATATTCGCTACTGTAATGAAGATGAACACAACTTTTAATAAGCAGGGGAAATTCCTGACTTTAAACAAATAACTATTTAAATGTTTAGGATGTTTGCATTATAAGAATGTACAGGGAGACTTCAGATAGAAAAACATGTGCCTCGACTTCTGTCATTTCAAATGTTACAAGACTTCACAGTTTTATTTACATCACCATCTTTAATATTACTTTAGTCACTATGGTTACAGTTGCTATATCCTGTTGCAAGTTCATAACAGACAGTACTCAAGGTGCTATTGTAATTTGCTGTGTGAACAGGATATTTAGAGACTCACTAATGCAGCTGTCACAGTGAATGTTCATGGGGATGTGTTCAATTAAGACTTGAAAGATTATAATTGTTTGTGTGTTGCTAGCTTAAGCACATTGTGTTTTGTCTATACTTGTGACTTTGATGATGATCTGATGACATTCAGATTAAATTAATGCAGAAAATAAACTAATTCCAAAAGTTTTTAATAGTTTTTCTTGCCACTGTATAGTTTGTACAGTACAGTAATATAATATAATATGTCTGTGTCTGTGGAAATTCCTCATAAACCACAAATACCAATGTGTGTGTGTGTGTGTGTGTGTGTGTGTGTGTGTGTGTTAGAGCCTGGTAATACTGCTTAAAGGGGTCACGAACTGCATTGTTTTATTATTTCATAGTGTTTTCTAAGGTGAACTTATAATGTTAATATGATTTTTACATCAAAAATTGTCATAATTTAGAAATAAAAGGCTATTTTTCTACCCTGATTTTAGCCCTCTGGTCTGAACGCTCTGTTTGAAGAGGCGTGTCTGCTGTGAGACTTCAGTGTAAATGGCCACTGCTGTGATTGGCTGACATGTTTGCATATAAAATAAGTCTTACATGTGGAACTGGTGCTGCTAGGCAGTTAGAGATTGAACCCCCACTGCGAAAACTTTACCACGTTTTTACTATTAGGGCCTACAGCTGTCAAGATTAACTAATCATAAAAAGTGTTGATTATAGCACTATATTTAGGTCCACTTTTGTCGCATTAAAGCTTGCAGTGATGAGCATTGTAGCCGATGACAGACAGCCTGTTGATCGTGTGATGGCAGTGATCATGTCATTGGAACTTGGTTTCTGCACTCTCACAAATGCTTCTATCATTACTATCAGTGCAAACAAGGTGACAGGAGTTTTGGCCAGAGTCCAGATAAACTTGTGCCGTGTGATCGACAGCTTCAGCCATTATAAAGAGAGCGTTCTTTGATCGCTTTCTGTATATAATTTAATCACAATTTAAAAACGCATAAATACTCAGTACATATCAAGCAATCAGTAATAACAAAGCAATAGTGACCACGTAATACAAACAGTTACTCACACTTGTGCGACGTTACTGTCTATAGTTATATAGACAGTATCCTAATCTGATTGCCCCAGTAGTTAACTATAGTTAGTACAGCATCGTCTTTTAGTTTCAATCTTGCTGAAAATCCTGCATCAAACTGTGCCTTGTTTGTAAACAAATATGTGGTAAAATGAAGTGAACAAAGGAACAAGTTCTTACTGATGTGGTCTGGAACTTCATTAAAAATAAAGTTCATCCACTCTTTCCTAATGTTGGGATCAGAAGGAAGGCAATGCAAAGTGTTTGGTTTCTGCATAGACCTGCGTTTGTCTCTCTCGTTATTTACCTACTATGTGCAAATCGGTGGGCGGGGCTAAACAGGCAGTGATGTAGAAGCAGGCATTGATCTTCTGCAGAGGCGGAGTCTATTACGTCATAAAGTAGCACATTCCAGAACCTGTTGTTTTGACAGACTGGCTTCAATATAAGTGTTTTTTAGACCAACGAGAAAGTTTTGAGTTCTGAAAGTTACAGGATGTTTCAACCCGATCTCACAGCAATTCGTACGTATTTTACAAGGTGGCTAATTCGTATGAATTTGTACGACCTCACTTGTATGAATTTGTACATTTTTTGCTAAATCATACGTATTTTACGAGTTGCCAAATTCGTATGAATTCGTACGAATGACCTACCTCTAACCCTGCCCCTAAACCTACCCGTCACTGGGGTTTAGACAAATCATATGAATTTGTGCGAGTGACGTTGCACAAATTTGTACGAATTAGCCACCTCGTAAAACGTACGAATTGGTCGGGAGAAAGCGTTGGATGTTTTTAATAGTACAATGACCTATTATATGTCAAAAGATCAAGGGAATTTTGATTTCTCAGTTCATGACCCCTTTAAATATTATATTTATTAGTTTTCATTTACAGGCCCGAATACAATTGAGTGGGGAAAAAAAAAAATCAGAGTATGCTAAACTTACTGAATTATATACTTTTGTTACATTTAGCATATGCATTTCTCTCATATTTACTCCACCTTCATGTGCATTCGCGCCCCTGTTTGTCACCTGTGATTCTTTTAATCCACAACCGGAAAAGTCTAATAATAGGAGGGTTATTGAGATGAGTAACATGTACTTATGTGATTTCTACATGGGCGGCAACTATGAAAAAAAAAGAACTATTTATTTATTAAGGGTAAAACTTCATTTTTTTACTGTAAAACAATGTAGTGGACCTTTAAAGGAAAAGCATCATCACAATAGGGACGGTTTTCATATGCAAAGGGTGTGTGTGGATATGGTCTAGTAGTTCCTATTTCTAATCAAACACTCCCTGCATCTGCTTCTAAAGCTCATTGTGCTTGAATGACTTTACATCCATGCAAAAGAGCACAAACACATACATACACATGCAAAGAGATGCCTAACTGCCCAACATGATATTATGAGACAGTAAAACTGTCTGTCAGAAGGCCTATTTTCTCATTGTTTTCGCCAAACTTTTTCCAAATCTATGTTTGGCCTGGCAGCTTTTTCAAAGAGTCCAGTGTGTGCATTATAACAATGGCGCATCATGTATTTGACTTTACAAATGTATTTGATTTATTCTCATCCGGTTAGTTGAATGCGTAACGACCATTTGTTATGCAATGTGGTGCAGAGGATTAAATGAGTCAACAGTAACCTAATAGTGCATAATCAGTAAAGGAGTCAGAGATGGAGCGAGACGGCACGTTATGAGTTCGATCTGTTCTCTACAGGGGTCTGTGGTACGTCAGACTGCTCATGATTGAAGCCAATCCAATTAACAAACCACTCACCACATGCTTTCTGCCCAAAACAACTTACAGTACACTAATAACAGGGACAGTCCATCTGGAGCAGAATCTGGTTTAGTGGCTTTGCTCAGTGCTAGACTGTGATCTCAGTAGCCGCCCAGTTCCTGGTTCATCCCTACAAAGTGACTAAACTTGAAACCCCTATATTAGTGGCCCAGGCCCATTGAAATACCTCTTTCACTAAGGTAAAGATGGTAAAAAGGAAACAGCAGTACAACTCTTTCAACCCTTTAGTTACTAAAAGAACAACAAAAAAAGAAGTTGAACACAATTAATGCAAATTAACAGCTCTAAAAATCCCTCTCTATATACAGCACATCAAAAAGGAGAAAGAAGTTGATAAAGAATATTCAATCTGCAGACCACAAACTTGAGAAGGAAAAAAAAAAAAAAAAAAAAAAAACCTAACTTCTTTTTTAATTTTGGTCAGATATCTATGCGAGTTAGAGATGGTGTGAAACTGTGTCTGTGAACGTGTGATATGTGTACGGGAAAGCACAGCAAAGGGAAGTTGGTGTTTTTGCACATGGTGTTGAAGAAAACTCCAAGACATTCCAAAACATCACACACACACACACACACACATACTGCATACATATCAACAGCAAATATAGCAAATCAATAACAAAGCTAGAAGCTAGAAAAATATTTAACTGAACGACAGACTGTAGAACAACATCCAGCTATCAGACGATTCTGACGCAGCTTTCTGTTCCCATTCCTGTTTAATCACTGCTATCTCTGTTGTCCTTTCACCTCCCTCGTTGTCTTCATTTCCTGTCTTTCACGTCTTCATCACTCTCTCTTTTTCCTGTTCTTTCCCTCTCTTCCTTTGTCTGTTGTCTGATTTTCCAGTCTGGGCCAGATCTTCAGTTAAGTTTGCACTCTCTGGATTACACTATAGCTTGTAACTGTATAAAAAAAAAAATAAAAAAAAAACACGCACACACCCTATGAAAGTTACAGACATTTTTATCAGATGACTCTTTGAGATAACCTTGGCATGTTTTTACAGAGATATTTACCAAAGTTTCCTGTATAAATAGATGTGATGCTTAAATGGAAACTCCAGCAGGATTGCAGTTCAAACCCATCAACATTCCCTACAGCAACTGTACTTCCTCACTTCTAGGCACAGAGTATGATAAATTCAACCTTTTTGTTACTATAGGCATAGTAGTGAAGTTACAGAAAATAATGGGGAGAAGAGGTGGGGATAGGAAAACTTTGAGCCAGGTTTAGCTAGAAGTTGCCTATAAGAGCACCACAGTGCAATGCAGCCGCGGCCCATCTATAAGGGCAGGTGGGGCTCCAAATATTCATCCAAAACATAGACCTCTACATAAACTGAATCTATAATAAATTGTAAATGTGTTCAGCATTCTGTAACAAATATTTTCAGATTTTCTAGACTATTTTAAGTCGTGAAGTGTGCAGGATATATTAAAATTTAGCGTATGGCTTCGGCAGGCATCATCATGATACTAATCCCCAGCTCTACAGCGCCCCACAATTTTCCTGTGTAAATCTGTGGTGAAAAATGGAACTGCAGCACGCTCTAATTTAGAGCCATTGGGTCAGATTTCAGACAGTCCCGCTTATTTTCACGTTACCTTATGTAAACCTCACTCCAGACCAAGACGATCTCAATCTGCTTCAGCTATGTGTATATTAGTCTGCATCAGATCAGTAACTAGTTGGCTACTTAGTATCAAATTAATGATAGTTTAAACGTGCTAATGTGCATAGCCTTTATATAGTTCTGTTGTGTTTGTTTTATGTTTGTTCTCAGAATAGAAATTACTTTCTTTTCCTCACCAGATTTCCTCCACAACTTGCAACATTCTAAAACAACATTCGGACGCAATAAATACTACATTAAAGGGATAGTTCACCCAAATATGAAAATTCTGTCAATTTTCATGTCAAATTCTGAATTTCTTTGTTCTGCTGAACACAAAGAAAGATATTTGGAAGAATGTCACTAACCAAACATATCTCGCCCCTCATTTACTACCATAGTAGGAAAAATAAATACTATGGTAGTCAATGGGGGGGGGGGGGGGGATATCTGTTTGGTTACTGACATTCTTCCAAATATCTTGCTTTGCTTAAAAGAATAGGCTACTAAGATAGCATTATGCGTGCCTGTCAATCAACATTAGAGCGCCACCCTCAGGCTGAATAACGCAAGGACGTTAGACCTCTGCCAAAAGTGTGTCTGCATGTGTTCAGCGATTATAATATAAAGCTTACTAAATGTTTATCATAAACCAGTGCTAAGACCCAAAATTTGCCCTACCTAAATATACGGTCAGGAGCCACTACTGGCGCAATGTATGAAAGCGCAAGCATTTATTAACTACTAGACCACAGTTCTGTAAGAGACATGGCAACAAATACAGTGAAGAGATGACAGAAAATGATGGGGATCAGAAAACGAGCCAGATTCAACCTCATGTAGGGCTGCAACAAACGATTATTTTGATAATCGATTAATCTACCGATTATTGGGATGATTAATCGACTAATCGCCGATTATTACACTTTTACATATTAATCAGTATGCTTTGTTCGATTATTCCACTTTAGCAATTAGTTAAAATATTGAGTTATACTTTAACTAATAAATAAAAATCACTTCAGCTTTTGAAAGTGTATTTTTAATTAATTTCGAGCCAACTGAATAGACCAATCTCCTTCAGGTTTTCTTTTCTCCTCAGAAGTCATCAATAGTCTGGGAATTGTAATAATAACTTTTTAATAAGAGTAAAAATATGAATATGTAATATTGTGTATATTTTTTTGAAAAATACCCCTCTCTAGATTTCTTTTTTTTTCTTCTTTTTTACTAACTATCGAGTTTATGGTCACTGAATGGCTTTCCTGAGGTAAATGTAACATTTTGTGACATATTAGTTTGCAAGCTGTTTTACTGACGTCTTTCTGCGGTTAAAACTCTGAATAAGTGATTACATTAGAGATGGATTCATTTCAGTGAGTTGTACTGTATCTTTCAACATACTTTTTGAAGTTCATTCATGTTTATTTCGTGCTGTAATAGCAGAAAAGAGGAAGAGATAATAGGTTAACGTGCCGCTTGACCTGAGGTGTTACAGCGATCTCTAATGCCACATTAAAGAGCGCCAAAACCACATGTATTGTTTGAATCCCGTAGTAAAATCAACAGAATTTAAAAGCTGAGACTGTTTTATATCAAAAGTAACCTGATCTGTCTCATCTGTCAGCACATTGTTGCTCTGCTAAGTATCTTTCACTGCTTGAGAAAATGGACGTGGCGTGAGAACAGTGAGTTTTAATGAGACATGGTGGCCCTGCATGACAGCATTTTTTTGTAGTTATGCTAAACGTTATGTTTGTTATGTTTTATGCTATGTTAAACTCCCACAATTTACGGGTTCAACTTCATTTGCACTATGCACGCCAAAGCACCATGTCTTCTTCTATTGAATTGGATCCGGGAGGGCTGCATTACAGTATTGCGCTACAGCGCCCCACTGGTCAAACCGCATTATTGCAGGCCCTTCAAATAGGTCGTATGAGATCGAAAGACTATTCGACAACAAAAATATTTGTCGTTGTCAATAATGTCGACTAATCGTTTCAGCCCTAACCTCACGTTGCCCATGTTAGCACCATGTATCAAATCACATGCACCAAAAACTAGGCCTCAACTTGGTGGAAACATAACAATTAAAGTGAAGAGATGACAAGAAATGATGTGGAGAAGAAATGGGAATGGGACCCGAAAGTTTTGCACACCAGATTCAACTTCACTTTGCCCACATTAGCACCATTGTGCAATGTACCAAATCACATGCTCTAACTACTAAGCCTCAGCTCTGTAGAGACATGACAACAACTAAAGTGAAAGATCGAAACAAATTGAATTTATTGATGAAAAATATCTAAATCAGATTAGGATAAGAAAGCATTGTGAGTCAGATTCAAACTCGCACTGTCCGAATGAGCACAACAGGCAAATGCATCAAATCGCATACAATAACCACTAGACCACAGTTGACAGCAATGAGAATAGGTACGAATGGTACTTTGCCCTAGTACCATGACTCAATGTGTCGCGGCTCCAATAAAGTGACTTCTCAGTATTCATCTTGATCATATCTAGAGTAAAAAACTGTGAAACTGGTCCCGCATCAGCAGTACAGGACGATCTCTACCATAATCTTCTGACATAGCATTCCTGTGAGATAATGCAGAGCAAACATGTGAAACCCACAGCTGCAAGCAACTGTCAGTAGTCCGCTAAGCCCACTAATCATGATCCCGTGCGTTTCCTAATCAGAAATTAAAAACCAGAGCATAGCAAAACGCATCAACTGTGGGAAGAGCTAGGGTTGTACTGTTCCCAGGTTATTCCTCACACAGCTGTGTCAGTGTGTGTGTTTCACAGGTTGTCCATTTAGCAGCTGGTACACTGGTGATGTAATGCTGTATTATCAAAAAAGAACAGAGGGGAGGAAGGAAGCGAGAGCTAGAAAGAAAACACACTCCACAAACACTCACATGCAGCTGGCTGTGGTGGATGTATGTCTCACTATACGTAGGCTACAATTTGCTCTCCAGATCATATGCATGTTCTCAAACGAGCACAAACAGTGTTATTATGCGTGTTTATCCTCCCTGTGTGGGGTGTGTGTGTAATTGGTTGTGTAACAGGGTTGAGCTCAGGTGAGCTCATGGAGGCACCATTACCTCATACTGGTGCAGAATTTGAATATTTAGATCCAAAGTGCCGCATCTTCTGTCATGCATGAACTGATAAGATATCAGACAGCAGAACCCAAACAGCGCCGCAGATAACAAAGCTCATAATTTTGTTCCAAGTGCACTCAATTTGCATGATTCCAAAGGTGATGTACATCTTCACATGAGTCATAATTAGTTTGTATGTTTTATTTTTTATTACATGGCTCTGAAATATTTGATTCCAACTGGAGGAAAAGAAGATGTGATGTATAACAATATGTATAACAATAATAATTTTGTAATACATTGAGACAGCTCATTATTATTATTATTATTATTATTATTATTAAATCATTTTGTGCCCACATATCCCTTACTTAACATGAATAAGAGCCCAACAGTAAACAAGAAATGAACCTCTAACACACAGCTTGACAGTTAAGTACATCCACACCTACAAAAACATGTGAAATCTTCTATGACAATCACTCCACTGGAAAACTTCCTGATTATCTCTCTCTCTGTCAAACAAAAATCTTGATAAAAAACAAACACATACTTATACTCCACTGTGCATGAGTCACTGAACAGAGAACATCATTATCAATCGAGCAAAAAAAAACACACACACTGAGCTTAAGATATCTATCCTAAACATTATACTCTTGTCTATAAATCACTGCTTCTGTCTGCTAACCTTTCCAGTCCCACCAGGATTTGCCAATTTATTTATTTAGTGATTTTTGCATTTAAAATGACAGATTCAGTGGTGGCAATTTCCAGAAATTTGTGGGGGGAAAAAATTGCGATTTTTTTTTTTTTTAAATAATTAGGACACCACATTTACCATATTATGTATTATGTTAGATGCGCAATACATGACACCAAAAAACAAAATGCCTAAATCTTGTTTTTTTTTTTTCTTTTTCTGATACATTTTAACAACAACATTTTAAAAACAACCTATGGACATTACTTTTTTTTTTCAAAATTGTTAGGCTATTAGATAGCTAGTCTGACTAGTCTAGTGGTGTACTATCTAGCTTTAATAACATTTTCACATAGAAATACTTAAATCTATAAGTAAGCCACAACAGAACAAATACTTGCCTAATATAAGTAAAAAGTTCTCAAGTAGGCCTAATTAAGTAATCAAGTAAACAGTCAGTAATAAAATAAAAAAGAAACAAATGAAAAATGACCAACATGATGGACATTTTGACATAATTATGTGTGTATTTGACTGTTCAAGCACAATAAACCTAGAAAGAGAACACAATTTGGTACTCGCGCTCTGGCACATGGCACTTATGTGAGACGGCAGGTTTCACACAGACATCACATGCACGACATCTGTATTCTCGTGAAAAAATGCATTACAACTCAATAATTCAATTAGATAATTATAATTTATTTTTGTGAGACATTTTAATTTTTGAGATTATATTGCAGTGAAACGGGGAATTATGCAGAATGTTGATTTTGTGTTGTATTCTGGAGGGACTGCCTTTCACTTCAAAAGTTTACCACAGTGATGTCACCTTGAAGCTGCAAAGTCCCCAAAACAGCTGTGCCATTACAAAGCCCCATCAAAAAGCATCTCATCTACTACATGAATTGATTCTCTCAGTGATTGAATTGAGTTTGAATGACTCCGGGATCTCAATCGACCCTCTGTGTAATGAGCCCAGATAGACATAACCTGGATGAGAGTTTAAAGGAGCCATTCACAGCCATCACACCTGAAATTACTCAGAGCGTGTGTGTGTGAGAGAGCACAGGAGATTTTTGAGCCATACTAAAGTACTGAGTTCCTGCTTGACTGGTTTGAAAAATTTGTGTGAGTAAGAATGTGTTTGTTGTGTCAGGTTTAATACTTGTGTCTGGTCACTGGTCTTGTTGTTTAACCTTAAAGTTATAGCTGATAATAACCCCCTCTCCACACACAGATGCTCACTTCGCCCGCTCTGCATGAGGACTCGTTAACTCAAATTTACGGCTTGTGCGGTTTTGTCCTGGTGACATTTAGGTGTTAAAACTGACACTAAACTGACGGAGTGACTAAGCTTTTTGTACATGGGACTTAACAAAATACTCAAAATCAGACAGGAACCAAAAGTTAAAGAAAATAACATTCAGATTTTTTTTTTTTTTTTTTTAATACATATTGCATAATTTTCACTGTACTTTTGTACTGAATGTCAAAAGGACTGTGATTTGGCCACACGCATGATTAATCAGTGTTGTTTTTGCTTTTATTAGTCCCTCCAGGATTTCACGATATTTTTTTGTGATTTTTGCGATCAAAATGACTGATTTTGTGGTGGTAATTTCCAGAAATTTGCAAAAAATTTGCAATGTTTTTTTTTTAATTAGAATACCACATTTACCATGTATTATGTTAGATGCACAATAGTCATACATGGCAATAGAACAAACAAAATGCACAAATCTTGTTTATTGTGGTGTCTTGCCAAAAAAGGCTAGTCCAGCGGTGTACTAGGCTATCTAGCTTTAATAACATGATCACTTACGGTGGAAAATGTGACCAAAATCTTACAGGTAAGCCACAGCAATAAGCAAATGCCTAATAATATAATTAAAAATTCTCAAGTAATTAAGTAATCACATAAACAGTCAGCAATAAAATAAGAATAAACAAATTACAATAGGACAAATAAATACAACATAAAGATACAGATACAAACAGTGCTTTAAGTTTAAGTACTGTTTGTTTTTCCCGTTGTTGTTGTTTGATTAATATTAACAACACAGACAGGAGCGGGTATTAGGTTGCTTTCACTTTAAGACCTACTGTAATGAGCGGATCCAACACTGACACACGTCCCAAACTTGTTCACTCAAGACATAACCGCCAAGATGGACATTTAGGCATAATTATGTGTGTATTTGACCGTTCAAGGTCAATAAGCCTAGAAATATAACACATTTCGGTATGCACGCGCGAGCGCTGACAGGTGGCAAACGCATGCACAAAATCCGCAGCCAGTCGGTCAGTGTGTCAGAGCCGAATTGAGTTCGTGTAGCCTATACAGCACTTTTATCAACTCTTTTATAGTGCTATCATATATCATATATCATACTTTTTATTTGTCATTCATCTATGTCGTGTAATCGCTTCACCCGCTCCTTGGCACGGATGCGAGACGACAGGTGAGAAAGATTCGCTTTCGCTTTCACACAGACTATGCACAGACCACATAGCCTACGGTGCATGCACATTGCACGACGGTCTGTGGGCTATCCTCGTGAAAATAATGCATTGCAGCTTTTAGGTATTAGGAATTAGGAATAATTCAAATAGATAATATTATTTATTTTTTGTGATTAAAATTATTTTTTGCGATTATTTTGCGGTGAAATGACGAATTATGCAGGATCGCAAAAAAAAAAAAAAAAAAAAGCGACATTTTGTTGATTTTGCGTTGTATAAACCTGGAGGGACTGTTTTATACAACATTTCTATGTCTCACATAGCAGAGACAATTGGTTACTGAATGAATTGTGTTTTGAATCGGCTGAGTGAATGACTCAATGACTCTTTCATAATACACAAACACACTTATCGCCACCTACTGGCGTAACGACTTAACCTGCAGAAAGAGGTACTGAAAAAAGTCCTACCACTAATGCGACTCACAGTGCGACTAAATGGCACGTGTCCCCTTCAATGTCTAGTTACTAGTCTGAGAAATGAAACATATTAATAGCAAGTCTAAAATGAGCTGGTTAAAGAGGAAGCATTTGCTTCCAGTTTTAGAGATCTAAAGTGAAGTGTGAATTAAAGTGAGATACATTTTTTCATTCAATAAATGTTCTTCTTCAGAATTAAAATAATGTAGTGAATAAGAGTTCTACAACAAACAAAGTGGTAATAACTGTGTTTATGGCAGTTGCACTCTTATGTGGGCTGTTATGATGTTTTACTGCTGTGACAACACCAGAAATCTTAGTTTACTGCTGTGACAAACAGAAATCTTAACACACAAACTTAATAAACTGCAGCTAAGTGTAACAGTTATGGGTATTACCAAGATATACAGCACCATTTATTATTAACTTAACAAAACTGAAAGTTTTTTAAAAGGTGAGAGGAAATATATATCAGAAATAATATTAAGTTATAACATGAAGTTTACCCCTATTGTTTGTGGCTCTGCTTCTACTCCTGGAGCGGCTGCGTTGTCTCTGTAGCCTTGTTCGACCCAGGAGTCTGTAGTAATATCCTGGTCTCCCAGAACCTTTCCGTGTAACACCTGACATAGCTCCGAGCACGCTCCTGTCACACACACACGCCTCAAAGCACGGCTCACATACACACGCTCAGTCAACAAAACTTTAAAGATCCCTTCTGTGCGTAAACCCCAAAGTTGCGCATTGACATCCAAAGTATCAGAGGAAATCCATTCCTGCACTCTGGGAAAAGTCCAACTGTAGGAGGTTTGCTTTCTCTGTCTCTCTCTGTTTCACTCTGTTGCTTGACTTCTCACTGAGGGGGTAAAGCTCACAATGCACTCTAGTGCCACATGCTCTCTCTCTCTAACACGCACTCTGTCTCCAAGTAGTAGGAAGGCAGAGGTATGCCATTGAACATAGAGAGAGAGCCAGAAGACAAAGTTTGCACGAAGAGTTTATGTGAAAACCAGGGCTGGATCTGGAGTAGGTGGAGCCTATAGGGTGAATTGCATGAAACCTGTCAAGAACCGGTCACATTTCATCCATAATTAAGAAAAAAAAAAAAAAAAAAAAAAATACATTTAAAAAAATTTAACAAATTATAATAAGAAATAAGCTACATAAAGA
Organism: Mylopharyngodon piceus; assembly: GCA_039654765.1. Taxonomy (NCBI): domain Eukaryota; kingdom Metazoa; phylum Chordata; class Actinopteri; order Cypriniformes; family Xenocyprididae; genus Mylopharyngodon; species Mylopharyngodon piceus. The sequence continues at coordinate 18,162,497 of CM077443.1, forward strand.
CAATATTCTTATTACCAATGAAATTGTATTTTGCATTGTGATGTCAAATTCTCATTACCAAAATGTATTTTACTTTTGAATTTGTGTAATTCTTGATACTGTAATTCAATTATTTTTATTTAAATAAACATAAAAGCAGTACATTAAATACGACCATGATGTATAAAGCTGACCCATGCTGTAATTATTTGATCAAAAATATAATAAAAACAGTAATATTGTGAAATGTTATTACAATTTAAAATAACTGTTCTCCATTTTAAAATATTTTAAAATGTAATTTATTCCTATGATGGCAATGCTGAATTTACAGCAGTCATTACTCCAGTTTTCAGTGTCACATGATCCTTCAGAAATCATCTGCTGATTTGGTGCATTGTGGATACCATGATACATTTAACTTAATAAATAGCATAATACATTACATACATAATACATGTTTTGGAATGAGAATTTGGTGGAAATTGCACTGGTGGCCCAATGTAAAAAATAAATAAATAAATAAAATCTTACTTTTATTTACAGTATTTATTTATTTATTTATTTGGCTAAAATGTGGCCTGAGGTTTCGTACATTTCATGTGTACAGGTTTATTTATGTGAAATTTAAAAATAAAAGGAGAAGTTCATCAGACTTCTGCTTCGAAACAACTGCCTCTACCTTTCCTATGTAAGTCTACACGCTTTGTTGATGACTGAGGTTGAGTTTTGGACCATTTCTATTTCCCTATAAATTTGAATTTATTTCCTAATTATGTGAATCACATTACTATGACAAGCTTAAAATTGAATATAAAGCCAGCAGTTATAAATCCTACTCATCTTAATGGCACTTGTCTAGAAAAGTATGCAATCTGAAATCTCTTTACTTATCCTGGGCTGTGGTGTCACAGGCAGCAGACAGGGAAAATATACAGAAGTTTCATGCTTTGTAGAGCCCTACAAAACAGCCACTGGTAAAACATCTACTATTAGAGATCTACTATTTTAGATAGAGAAGCTACAGTATGGCATCTACCAGCAGGAGCTAACAGGGCCATGGTAACCAGCCAAGTTCTAATCTTTTGGGTGATACTAGTGGTACAATAATGGCACTTCACCTTTAAAATGAATGCACAATTAACCTTTACATCTATTCCACAGCTTTTTGAGGTAGCCCGGGAGTCTATATGCTACATCAGAGGCCACTCTTAAACATAACATTTGCTAGCTAAAAAAAAAAAAAACAAAAAACAAAAAAAAAAACAGAATTTTCTAAACACACAACTGTGCCTCATAAGTCATGCTTATATCACAACCACCGTGAACCATCCAGTTCAATCCCATGACATAGGAATTTTGAAAAACCAGTCCAGGTGCAAAGCGAAACCAAATGCGTCTGTAAGATAAAAGGCTTGGCCAAAGGCTGGAGGTTTGAAACCTGTCCAGATGATATCATGAAGTTGTGCCAATAACTTTGTTTTGTCTTAAAACAAATATTGATTTGTTCTACTATAAGCTGGCATGCCTCTTAGATAGATTCCATTATACCGTTTGTGTCAAAGACCAATTCAAGACTGACACAAATTAAAACCCTGCAGTCCCAATCAAGGCTCTATTCCAATCTTAGAGAAATTCCAGTCCAGGGTTTAGATGTGCATCCTTCATAAGGGGCCCAGACTAGCTTCTCCAGACAAGGTTCTCATCAGCCAATGAGGAACCAGTGCTGAGGGTGTGGGTCAAGCAGCTGGAATACAGCAGAACAGATGGACACAAAGACACACAAGCACACTCATTTACAAATGATTTACTATTAATGATTAGAGATTATGACTATAAAAATGTGAAAAACACATTCTTGAGAGAATACATACAGAGTGACATAACAGTAAGTATGTTTTAGTTAACGGGGCAATTAAACCAAAAACGAACATTCTGTCATCATTTATTCACCATCACATGGTTCCAAACCTGTATGATTTACTTTCTTCTGTGGAACACAAAAGAAGATATTTTGAAGAATATGTTTTTGTCTGTTCATTGAAGTTTCAGTGGGATCCAAGAGGAGACATTTCTTCAAAATACCTTCTTTTGTGTTCCATAGAAGAAAGAAATGCATACAGGTTTTTAAAGACATTAGGGCGAATAAACAATAACACCATTTTCATTTTTTGGGTGAATATCTCTAGGAAAAGACAATATCACGGTCTCAATATCTGTGAACACAATGCAGCACACGTCGCACCACCTGTTGGTGCGTCTGTGTGAGTAACAGGTCTCTTTCAGGGAAGCTGGATACACAGAACTTCAACTCTCTATTCAATTTGCCTATTGTTATCCATTCAACCTTCTTGCTTTCAAATGATTCCCTGCCCAACCCCCTTCTGTTTGACTGCTGTAACTCCCCAGGTGACAACAAGCCCAGTGCCATAAAATAGTCAAACAGAGAATGACACTAAAATACTTCAATTCAGCCCTTGTGAAGCCCGAGCATCAGGATTACGGCCGGATATTCCCCCATGTGTCCCTGTAGACTTACTGAAAATATGTAACACACTCATAACAACACACATTGGTCCACTGTTCTTTGCTTGAACAGTGAACACAAGCTGTTTGCTTGGGGTCACACTTGGGGGCAAACTCAGAATCGAGGTCATTTCCTGTTCTCATGACTTTGCTAGACTTAGACATTTGGGACTATTGGGAATTTGTTCACCACAGCTTAACACTGTGTGCATGAGTGTGAGTGTAAGAGAAAAGTGATGGACACTGGAGAACTTTCTAAAGGATTGTATCTCTTGCATGCTCAATCTTGCCCTTCCAGATGCCATAATAGGAACACGGCACACACACACAGATCAGCAAAACACTGAGCTGTTATCTTTACAGACTTTTGGAGAACAGTTTTAAAGGGGTAGTTCAGCTAAGAACTGAAATTATGTCATTATTAACAATTATTATTTTATTAGTGGGATACAAATGAGAATTTTTATTGCAGCTTTTTCATAGAACAACAGGTAATTGTGATCACATGGGTTAAGCTCCAAAAATGAGGGGTTTTATTTTTAAGAAATTACTTTTATTCAGCAAGGATGCATTGATCAAAAGTGACTGTAAAGATATTTATAATGTTAAAAAAAAAGAGTTCTATTTCAAATAAATGCTGTCTATTAATTAGAGCTCCACAGTTAATCATTAAAAGATCTCGATTCAAACACCCACGTGATCTCATTCCTAAATGACAACGATTCGGCTATGTCGACAAAATCACACCAGAACATTCAAATCTGCGTTAGCTGACCAGAGAATGCAGTTATCATGTATAGGTATGAAACAGCTTCACAAACTTCTTCTTCAAGCTTCTTTTCAAACACATTATTTCTGTTACAAATATTCAAATGGTCACAGAAGTACTGGGAAAAAAAGTTTATAGCTTGGATATAAACACTGATGTCTACGGAAAAGTAGTAACATGGCGCTTCATATAACAAATGCATTAATTACATCGTTACACCATTAGTAGGCAACAAGTGACTTAAAAACTAATGTCACTGAATCATTCATTTAGGAGATTTTTTTCAAAAATTTAGATTCATCCAGTAATGAAACAAGTGAAGTATTTGTGAGTGAGTCATTAAATCATTCATTCAAGCTGATTTTGTTTTTTAGATAATTCATTCAAATTAAACATTTTAAAAACTGTAGACTGCAGCAATTAACATTTTGTCCAAACCTCTAAATTACATGTTATTTTGTTTAGTTGTCTCTTTAACATTTTTAACATAAAACATTTACATTTTTAAATATATTAAACTGTACTATGTACTAATAAAATATGGAGTGCCACAAGGATCTGTGTTAGGCCCTCTGCTCTTTTCAATATACTGTACATGCTGCCACTTGGTAAAATATAAGAAATCAGAGAATTAGTTTCCACTGCTATGCCGATGATACTCAGTTATATATTTTATCATGACCAGATGAAATCTCTGTGGCTTTCCCCTAATAGTCGACTAACCATTAGTCGACAAGAAGAGGCTTAGTTGACCAAAAAAAAATGTATTAGTCGCTTAGTCACAATAAAAAAAAAAAAAAAAAAAAAAATATATATATATATATATATATATAAAACTCCACAGGAAATGGCAAAGTAACGCAGTCTGTGACGGACAGATCATTAACAGCTGGTCTAAATGGTAAATACTACAGTACATCGGGCAGGGCATCCAAACGCTCATTCATTGACCTCAAATATGGCTTATCATATGAAACATGTAAGTAGCAGCAACTTTACATGGCCGCTCACTTTAACGTTAACCTAGAAAAATGTGGGCTATTCAAGTGTTTGTGCAGAGTGTGAAAGCTGAATAGTAGCACGCTTACTGCATGACGGCTAAACTTGGAGGCGTCGGTGAGATCACTTGCACTTAAAATAAATATTAAAATAAATATTCTCAGGTTATGTAATCCGTATGAAACGCGTGCATATAGACGCGTCCACTACTGAGGAGATGACGAGTCAACATCGTCAACTTCGTCTCTGCAGCCGAAAATACAGAAAAAAAGTAGTTTATCAATTAATTATTAAAATGTTAAAGCAGTCTCCTTGCTGTTTTTCCCTGATGCATTCATAATCACTATTTCTGCTTGTGGGCTGTGGCAAGCTCAATGTGTGTGCTTAAACGCTGATTAGGCTATGTAGGCATTAAAGGCTCTTTATTATGATTTATATGGTTTATTAATAAACATGCGATTAGTCGACTAATGCTTAAAATGAACGACTACTAGTCAACCAGAAAAATCTTTAGTCGAGGGCAGCCCTAGAAATCGCTAAATTATACAAGTTGACAGTGTGTTAAAGATATAAAATATTGGATGACCTGTAATTTTCTTCTGTTAAATTCAGATAAGACTGAGGTATTACTTATTGGACCAAAAACCTGTACACAGAATCTCTTAGAATACAATTTGCATTTCAAAGGATGTAGTGTTACTTCATCCTCTACAGTAAAAGACTTGGGTGTTATATTAGATACTTGTCCTTCGAAAATCTTATTTCACATTACACCAATTTTATCATCTCTACACTAGTTACTTATTAAGTTCTGTATCAATTATAAAGTATTGCTACTGACCTATAAGGCCCTAAATGGTTTAGCACCTGTGTATTTAACCGTATATGTACATATATACTGTATGTACAATTATGAAATATATAACTTGGACACAGTCACCTCTGTTAACAGAATAGATCGCTCTAAATTGTAATGTAGACACGTGCATTTTCTGTAAAGCTGCTTTGAAATGATATATATTTTGAAAAGCACTATACAAATAAATGTAAATTTAATTGAATTTTCACTGTATTACAGTTTTTACTGTTTTTTTTTGTTTTTTTTTATCAAAAAAAAAAAAATAAGAAAGAAAAAAAAGTAGCCTTGGTGAGCATAAGAGACTTTCTTCACAAACATTTAAAAAATTTTACCGACCCCAAACTTTTGAACGACAGTGCAAGTTGAAAGTAATTTTTTACTAATATTCTTCTCTTCTAGTGAGCTGTTAGCTTGAAACAGCTGTGACCAGATCATTGAGTCAGTGAGCTGAAACTGAGATCCAAAACTAATCATTCTTCAGAGTTGTTTCAAATCAAACTGAACGATTTATTCACAAACCAGAATGAGTTTTTCATGAATCAGAGAGCAGAGGTTCAGGAGCGGAAGATTATCACTGAATAATGATTTAAATATATAATGCAGTACATCAGCCTGTTTACCACATAAAGCTACTGTTAGTTAGTAAATAATGACAAACTTGACATTTTGGGTGAATTATTCCTTTAAGAAAGAGAAACAGAGAAATTCCACACACTTTTGATCATAATTTCTTTTCACTGAAAGTCAATGTCATTTTTTTTTTCTTCTTTATGTGCTTTATTGTTCTTCAGTGTGTATGTGTGTGTTTGAGGAAGGGGGTTTTGTTCAGGAAAGAAAGCATAAAGTTTTAGGCTGGTCTGATTGGTCTCTTAGCTATCTGACCTTGTATGTGAAGAGTATCAAAAGATCTACTTCACCAAAGAAAAATAAAAGACAAGCAGAACGAGAGCAGACTGAGAGAAGACACATCTGTGCTGAAAAAGATTTGCCATTCATCTTTCTATTGACAGTCTGTTTCAGCCACACACTCTCACTCTCTCTAACAAAAGCTGCAAAAGGAACAAAAGGCCATAACATCACCAAAAGATCCAAAGTAGGACATTTTAAGATAAAGTAGACAAAAGAACAGATAAAAACTTCAAACTTTAGAGCAACTATTTCAAGTGCTATAATGGCTCAATATGATTTTAAACAGTCTTTGTTCAATGTTCATATTCACTTAGTGATGAACAAATAAATTAAACACAACAAACCAACAACAACAACAACAAAATCCTGTTCACTTTGTTGATCTGTATTAAAGGGACAGTTTACAAAAAAAAAAAAAAAAAAAAAAAAAAAAAACTGAAGACTGAAATATTTTGAAGAATGTTGGCAACCAAACAGTTTTGGTGATCATTGACTTCCATTGTATGGACAAAAAACACAGACATTTTTCAAAATATCCTCTTTTGTGTCCTCCAGTATATGTTGACAGTTTTCATTTTGGTATGAACTATCCCTATAACTTTTTGCTTTAAAGGTACAACTTATATAAGTATATGGGTTTTTTGGTAGATTCTTTACAGGTAGTCGACAGATAGGTGGAATTCAGGGTGATTGGGACACTTTTTACAGTAGTCGACAGTAGAACTTATATAAGTATATGAGGTTTTTGGTAGTTTCTTTACAGGTAATCGACAGATAGGGTGAATTCAGGGTGATTGGGACACTTTTGAACCTGAATTCACCCTAACTTTGAGTAGCCATGTAATAAGTGAGATCATGTATAGCCAAAATAACTCCCTAAAAGTGAGTCCTAACACAAAGCAGAGGGTTTTATTTTACCATACATGTTCCTTTACATATACAGTAAGTTGTGGTAGAAATTCCCCTACGCACCTGACTTAAGCTAAACAGGGCGTCTGCACTTCGACACCTACAAATTTATACTCTAGGCGTCTCCACTTTGATACCGGTTTCGAGTCGGACGATGTCTCATCCCTTATGAACACCAACACTTGGGAATAAGATCTTTAGTGTTCCACTAACCTGCTGGTCAGACAAGACTCCAGACAATGCCTTCAATATGCTTTAATCATGGCAGGGAGGATCTCAGACCAGTTTTAGAGACAATCCCCTGACAAACAGTACAACCGTTTTTATAAAAAAGGAACATGATAAAGGTGACATGATTCATTAACAAGAATTATACATATGTAGAACCATCATTTTCCTCAAGTTGGAGGGAAATGATGGTTCTAAATATGTATAATTCTTTGTTATTATTAGGTAGAAGCAAAACTGAATACCTCAATCATGAGATTGAACATACAGTACATAACAAAACTGGACACATGTCTATTTTTATTTCTCCTTTTGTTATTTTCAGACACAGTAATTCTGGCCGAAGTGTTAGAGACATTCAGTATCAAAAGCATATATAAATGTTAGCCCTGTAAGGAAAGAAATGTTAGTTATGATTAAATAAAATTAAATTTAAAATTAAAATTTCTTCCACAAAGTCCAGGTATGACTCTCAACCAGAAGAAACCAACAATATATGTTGAGAAATCACAACTGCACACACAAAAACACTAAAAAGTGAGGAACAGAGACCGAAAGAGATGCGAGATAGAGAAACGAGCTGGTTGAGCACAAATGAAAGAAGAGGGTGAGAGGGGCAATGAGAGGGTGAGAGGTTGAAAGAGTGGGGATTGCTATAAGAGCATTCCTTTTCTCACCCCACTCTGTACTGACAACTTCAAGAGCTCTCTTTCTCGAACACGCACTGCAAATAGCCTGAAACTGTGTGCCCCCACACACCATGTTATTTAACCGCCGCAGTGGAAAGAACAAAGGTAGAAAATGGGTGGAGGAGAGGTATGGATAACATATAACTCATGTGCACTTCAAAGAACGTAAAAGAAAGAGAACCGGGAAAATGAGGTGAGACAAGATAGATTCATGCATGTGTCTACTTACACTGACTCCTAATGGTTTCCTGTATGTGCTGCGGTGTGTGGCCGCACTCCACAAAGGCAAGTCAACTTTACTGGTTAAGTTAGTTAAAAAGCCTGGTAGGTAAACCAACATCCAAAAAACAATGCTAATGAGCAGCAATGCTGGTTGTTTCAACAGCAACTCAAACAAATACCACTAATCCTCAAACATACCTGCTGACATTATTAGATTTGAAGTAAAACATGATATATCAGCATTTCAAATAGTGAGGATGTCCTCACAAATTGGTTTTTGACATGTTTTACTATATTTTTGAGGATGTTTGTTTTTAAACATTTGGCCCTCAAGAGGTATAGTACCCACCCATATGACTTTGGGTAGAGTTTGTGTAATGAATATACAGACATTTGTTCTGGTCATGTTTTAAAAAAATATTATTATTACTACATAATTGGAGAAGACGTTGGCAGATTCTCCACTGTGCACACAGCGCCATCTTCTGGAGACAAAAAAAGTGTGCTTGATTAAGCCAAAAAACACACACAAAGCAGATCACTCCAACACACACCGCATCATTATATTGCCCTAAACGTTTGTTATTTAGTTTGTAAATGACTGTTCCTGGGTATTGTTATGCTTACTGTATTGTATGTTGTCATCAAAAACAGAACAGGAGATTACAGGGACAAATATGTAGCCTAAAGATTTAGCTTACGCAATATAAACATGCACACACAATGATTTGAAATAAGCGGAGCTGAAAAATAAGGCTAAAGATTATCAAGAGCAGTCTAAACGCTGACCTGATTCAACCGATGATTGCACTGGACAGCGTATTTAATGCAGCCATCTGAGCAGGTTATGTGTGCCATAAAACAGTCAGAGAATCACACTAAAATACTTCAATTCAGCCCTTGTGAAGCCCAAGCATCAGGAGCAGCAGTTCTTCCATTACATTACCATTCAAAAGTTTGGGGTCAGTATTTTTTTATTTTTTATTTTTTAATCAATACTTCAGCAAAGAATCCTAAAAACAACGTAAAACCATTTTTAACATTAATAATAAAAATAAATGTTTCTTCAGCACCAAATCAGCATATTAGAATTATTTCTGAAGGATCATGTGACACTGAAGACAGGAGTAATGATGCTGAAAATTCAGCTTTGCCATTTTAAATTGTAATAATTTTTTACAATATTAGTGTTTTTACTGTATTTAGAACATTTGCACCTTGAATCTTACGTAGTGTAGTGTAAAAAAATCAGAGAAAATCGACAGACGCAGTCAATTTCTCAAAAAAAAAAAAAAAAAAAGAAAAGAAAAAAAGATGCATTAAAAAGGTGAAATGTTTTTCTAGTACAAATTTACTTGGGATACAAGCACCAATCTGCACGTTTTCCTTCACCACTAGAGGGCACCATTAAAAATGTGTGCATCTGACTGAGTGTGCCAAGGTTCTCAGAGTTTGGCTGGTTAGTATGGATCTAAGGGGAGTCACTGCAATTAAGAAGAATGGGAATGGATAGCTTATGGATAGCTTTCTCCAGGTATTATAGACTGGTCTGTGTTCACATGGAGAAAAAACCCGCGGTCTGTTGTAGAAAACTGAAATGTACCAGCTAGTGTCTTCTCCCCCTGAGTCGTTTCCTAGCTACAGTGGTGAACAGCTGCCACTAGCACTACAGTGATACTCACACTGATGTGGCAGGCAGAAATCAAAGGAGGCAGAACTGAATTCAAACCAATTAACCAAATGTGAAAACTTACAGCAGTTCAAGTGCTCTCTTAAGATTGAAAGAAAGTGTGTATGTCTGATCTGTTTCTATAATGATCTAATAATCACTAGTCCCTTTCTCACTCTTGTCTGCCTGTGTGTTATAATCAGATATAGTGAATAATTTATCAGCGTAAAAATCATCTTCATCTCCTCTCTTGACCTTTATGTAATGCTCAAATCCACCCTTCCTTTCTCAGGCTTTTATTTTAAGACCTGTGCCATTAATCAGTTCTCACTCATCCCGGTTCCTCCCGCATCATATGATGCTGTACATCTGTCACAAAGAAAGTCCAAACTTCACCCATGATCAGCACAATCCTGACTCAATAAAAACAAAACCTTGGAATGGGAGAGAAAATTTATTAAACCAGTGCTGTTTCTTAGATATGCTTCAAATATCTTGTTCATAGTGAGTGCATATGGCCTTCAAACTAACTAATATTAAAAAAAAAAGATTAAAAATGCAGCATATGACCCCTTTAATGTACATTCCCATAATCTGACCTCTATTATTAGTCATCTGTATCAAATGGAGAGATGCATTTTAAAATGGTGTCAGAGCTCTGTTTATATTTTGGATAGTTGTTAAATTATGTGATGTGATGAGCTCATAAACTGCTACTCATCAAGCATACTCAAAAAAAACATACATGGGTTCTGCAACAGATTTATGTGCTTCCTTGCTTGATAATCCTGTTTGTTTCTTTGCTGTTGTTGTCTCGCTGTCAAGTAGCAAACAAATCTGTTTATCAATCCCAATTACCCAAGGAAAAGATAAAAGTGAATGTATGTGTGTATCAGAACATACAAACAGAGAGATTAACCTGCAGGATGTCATCGTGTGTGTGTGTGTGTGTGTGTGTGTGTGTGTGTGTGTGTGTGTGTGTGTCTTATAAAAGAAAAAAATGACAATAAACCCCTAATCCACTGACATATTTATGGAAGCAGCTGACACAGTTTTCCCCACACAGTCTTCCCAAAGATTTTGCAATGTTTTGAGGAGGCGTTTTAGGCGGCCAACTCTTAAGCATTTCACTCTTATTGAAACAGCTTCACATTATACCAATAAAAAGTATGTTATTAGTTATGTTTGACAGCCCATTATTATTTATATATAGCATGTATAAAACTGCACTTAAAAAATCTAAATTTATAGAATGATAAATTTGCGATGGTAACAAATATGTGCAATATTTCAAGAGTTGTTATAAAAGGAACAAAATAAAAACAGTTGTAAGCACAATCGCAATATGGTTGATCACACAGATTGTAATTTACATCTATTCATCTATTGAATAACTACAAGAAAGAAAGCAGACAAGAGGAAGTAGCAAACACATTTCCACTTATTTATTTAAAAACATTGAGCTACAGTATACCTTGTGCACATGAACATGTCGTGCACAATTCAAAGACCTTTACTCTTGTCAGTATCTTTGAAATTTTAATTATTTATCTCTACCCAGAGCAAAACCAGTCGTTCTTTTATCTTAAGTTTATTCATCTGCCTCTTTTCTTTATGCAAATGAGTTAGAGAGCTTTGATAATCTGAGTCATCATGTATCAATAAATCTGACAGATTGTTATGCAATGCTCTGCAATACAGCAACAACCCTAAACGTGTTCACAGACACACTTACACTCACATGCACACTCAAACAAACATGTGAGAGGAGAAAAGACAAACATTGCATCACACACACAGATTCTTGAGTAAATCAATTTATGGTCAATATAAAACTGGAGAGAAAAGTAAGATGTTGCAGAGGTGTATTGTTTTATATCCTTGGTAAGAGGCACAAAATAAAATAAACTTTATTGTAAGTCTATAAAAATGTTGGCCAGTTCAGCCTTGTGATTTAACGCTATTTCCAAATGGTACCTGCTATAGTTACGGTTTAAAGATAATTTATAACTTTGGTGCTTAAAAACAGGCAACAATACAGCACAGCCTCAGGGAATATTAGATTTATAGAGACATGTTTAGGACTTTTTCCCCATCAGACATACTGTCTGTTTGCAGCTTTCAAAAGCCAGTAATATTAAAATGAACTTTAAATGCACTACTCTTAAAACAGTTGTGTTGAAACTGAAATGATGGAACTGGAAACCGTGCACAATAACAGACTGAATGAATAGAAGCACTGAGTCACTATCATGACCAGCACTGTCACATGCTTGAGTCACTGATGAAGTTCAGACAGAAAGAAAGATCTGGTCACATTGATGAACAAAATCACTGAGGTGGGAGTGTGTGTTTTCTAGATGTGGGCGTTGCAGAAGGTCATCTGCTGTGCTTGGTTGCATCAAGTATGTATGTGTCTTTTAATTAATTATTTGTTGATTTCTTGCAAATTACCTACAAAACAGTAGGTAATTTGCTCTGGAATTTTACAGAGGTTGTGTCAGACAAATACAGACTTGGCAGATTTGGACAGGATTAAAATTGCAAAGAACGTCTATGAAACATGTTTCACCCTGGAAAACTAGTCCTGTCCGAATAGGGCTATAGTTCATATTTTTTTTTATAGTTTATATTTTAGCTCTAAATTAGAGAACGAGAGTTGATCTCAACCATGTTGTTTATCATATACAGAATCTTGGATAAATATTAATATATAGTCTCACTCTAGTATTAGATCACAGAAAATTTCAAAGTCTTGCAAATTATTTAAAGTAAAAAGCAAAAGTTCTTTCGCATATAAATATTTCACCTTGATTTATATATATATTTATTTATTTTTGGTGGGGTGGGGGGTGGGGTGGGGGTTAAGAAGACCTCAAACAGCTTGGCAGAAGCCTGAAATGATACTGCCGCATTTGTCTTCAGCTGTACTCTGATTCACAGGGACCCTACACAGTGTTCACCTCTCCCTATACACTCAAAAGGGTAAGTCCAGTTCACGTCACAAAATCTGTTCACTTGAATTAACCTGCACTGCCACCAAACACTTGAGCCACACAGATTACTGGTTTTAATAGGTTAACATTATACTGATGTGGTGTGAATAAAAATAACTTGCATAAATAAATAAAAAAATAGCACTTCCATATATATGAATGAACTTGTATAAAAATACAAATGTACTGTACATAAAAAATTTTATTATATTCTTAAATATAAACCCTTATATTAAGTGATAAATGACTTTTTTAAACATAAAATCTACAGTAATTTGATTTACAATGTACATGTGTTTTCATAACTGTCATGCAACCAATGATCCTAATAATTGCATTAAAGGGGTCACATACACGCAACTCCATACTGCTTTTCAACCATATTTCAGGTCAAATAAATCCATTTTTTAAGATTATATTTTAGCCAAACTTCATTTAGTTAAAGTAAATGAGTAAATGTTTATCTCCACTTCCTGTAAAGTATTACTGCATATCAATGTACACTTGTTCCCTATGCCATCTATAGTGTCTTTTGGACTGAGTATACATGCTCCCTACGATTTGGAATCTCACTAAAGATGGTCAAACCCCCTGTGAAGTCAACTTCATAAGATCTATACTGGCCGAATGGAATATACCCATTCTTTCACGATAGTAACATACTATTGTCACAGCTCATAACATGCCACATACTAATATGTGTTTGACTGTACGGCTGTTTGGGTGTGTGTGTGTGTGTGTGTGTCTACGATGAAGGAAGTCTGAGGGCACCAGTGGAAATGATGCACATTCTTTAGTTTTCCTGTTGTGACCTAACATTTGTGTGTGTGTGTGTGTGATAAAATGTAAAGAAAGTCAGAATATGTTTGTCAGAGCTTGTCCCTGGTGCTTTTAGAAGTGCATATGTTTGCGACATTAGTGTGTGTTTGGGAAGGAGAGGGTGTGTGTTCTCCTAAATAACCATAAGCTATTGAACTTGATTTTATGAAGTAGAAACACTCCTTAAGAAACAACAACAGACTAAATCCACACTCTGATGGTCATTACTGAGTCAGAAACGTGTGTCGAAGGCTATATGTTTGTGGAGGAGAATGAACCAGACATGAATATCTTTTCCTGTTTTGGTCAAGAACAAACACACACGGCATTGTGTTTGTGTGGATGCCTAGGTCATAATGTCAAGCACACGTCACTCACAGCATGACACATCTCAGCAGTGACCAGAGCTTCCTCTGCCTCCCTCACACGCTGTTACTATGACAATGACAAACAATCTGTATTTGAGCTGCTAGGGAAACTTTGTAGAAAGTCCCTTGGTTTTTGGTTCAAAAAAAAAAAAAAAAGAAAGAAAGAAAAAGAAGGATACAAATGTGTTTATATATCATATCTTTATGATGTGATTTGTTAAAATGACACCTGTCATCATTAGCTTCTGTGTGTGCCTGTGTGACTAACTCTTTCATAATAGTCCTGTGTAAGCGGCACTTCATTAACAGATTCCGTTTGACTAATCATGAAAGGATCAGATGGCCAAATGATTGTTTGTAACAAGTAGAGAACAATGAGCATCCTGTTTTACACACACACAGCTTGCCTTTTCCAGCCATGTCTAAAACAAGTAGATTGAAGAAGTGATTGTGAAGAATGACAAGTTTAACTGCCATCACTCTGCTCTCTTTATCGGTCAACATTAACAAGGCAAGTCTGAACACAGTACAAAAAAGTAAACATATTACTGCATGTAAATTACTAAAATGACAACACATGAAAACAAGGCCCATTTGCACCTAGGATTAACATTAGCTTTGTAAATCTGGATAGTATTTTGATATTTTAAGCCGGATTACATTTACACCTTGCATTATGTTTCATTAGTCAAGTACATGTTGAAAAACACTGATGCCCTATTCAAAATGCTTTTCTTATTTTGCTGAAAAACACATCTATTGCATTTCACAAATATTCCCACAGTCAAGGATGCTAAGTGAAGGGGAGAAAAGGTTTAGGCATCCTTGCGAAAATAAACTGGGAGAAAGACATGAGAGAGGATTTGAGGAGAGAAATGAGGGAATTGAAGTGTCATGCAGTGAAATAATTACAAAATTTATTTAATAAATTGCATGGTGCCACTAAAGCTCTTACAATAAAGACTAAAGTTTTTGTGATATCAATGTCACATTGATACTACAAAGCAAATGTTTCACAACAGAATCTAAATGCATCTTGGACTGTAATTTACTAATCCGTTTTAGTAGCTCAAACAGTACAGCATGCTGCTAGCAACAACAAGGTCAAGGGTTTGACTATCACAATCCAAGAAAAAAGTATTTTGAATGCACTGTACACTACCGTTCAAAAATTTGGTGTCAGTAAGATTTATTTTATGTTTTTGAAAGAAGTTTCTTATGCTCACTAAGGTGCATATATTTGATAGAAAATACAGTGAAAGCAGTAACATTGTGAAATATTATTATGATTTAAAATAAATCATAATAATGATTTTTTATTTTTATATATTTAAAAATGTAATTTATTCCTACAGCAGCTATGATTCCAGTGTTCTGTTCAGTGTCACATGATCCTTTAAAAATCATTCTAAAATGCTGATTTGCTGCTCAAGAAACATTTCTTATTATTATCAATGTTCAAAATGGTTGTGCCGCTTAATATTTGGAAACTGTGATACTTTTTTGTGGGATTTTTGATAAATAGAAAGTTCATTTATTTGAAATAGAAAAGTTTTGTAGCAATGTAATTCTTCACTGTCAAAAGTATACTGACCCTAAACTTTTGAACAGTAGTGTAAGTCACTTTGAATAAAAGCCTCTGCCAAATGCATAAAAATGTAGCCATCAGAAATGCATATTGATACCATGTGTAAGGGCTCTAAGTGGAGCGGGATGCCTGACCAATCAAAGGCTTCACAGCCACAGTAAAAATTTCAGGACCGGTGCGGGTCATAGTGAGGGGTGCTAGGTTGAGCTCTGACTGACAGAAGCAGTGCTGAATACATGCAGAGAAGGGGATGAGAGAGTTTCGCCAGCAGGAGGAGAAATAATGTGACGGGAGAGGAATGAAGGCAGTTAACATTCCACAGGTAAAGTCCCCTACTGAATAAACCCAGAGAGTCTGTCCTGTCATAACTCACACGAGGGAAAAGTCACCAAGCGTTTGAGACGGATGTTTTGCAAGTGAAATGAGAATGTCTTATCTAGTCTCTCTTTTTGAGGATCTGGTTATTAATTTTCATTCATACCTTCCCCTATTCAGACCGTGATTGACCGTACATATTGTCACAGCTGTGGCGGTATTGCATTATGCTGCGGAGACTGTTCTTCTTTCTCGCTGGCTTCCTGTCTGTCTCTTTTGTTTTATTCTGGTACAACAGGCTAAAATTAAGGATTAGCTGTTAAACAACAGCTAGTCATATCTGGTCAGGCATGGAACCAAGTTGAAAACATGAGGTCATGCAAGGAAAGGAGTATTGCAGTGTGATTCATTTTTCAGCACGGCTGTTACCAAGCATTCTAACATTCCCAAAAAGCCCGGTTCCAGGCAATGGCCAGAGTGGGGCCCCTAGTGCAGTGACCCCTGGTAATCCCTGTGCACTCAAGGCCCACTTCCTTCCCTTCAGCTGCAGCCTCACTCCCTGCCCTGTCTCAGGCTATTAATAGAGCAACAATGATCCATGAATACAGTCCTGCATGGAATTCCCTGCAATGGTGGACAGACTGGTTTGCATTTTAGGTATATCGAAGGCAGTCATAAACATATGTAGCATTGGTGTGCTTTCATGTCACTCAAGTTTGACAGACTTGCATGGGCACATACTGGTACTGTATATAAGGATAAGGCTATGGTAAAATTGCTAAACAGTCAATATTCAATTTTTGTACTATTTCATCCAAAAAAATAGGGTTAGGGTTAAAAGATAAAACAATAAAAACTAAAATCAATTATAAACATTATAAAGTACAGCATTAAAAATGGATATTAATTTTGAAATTTGCTAAAGATTGCATTTAACAGTGTTAGTACATTATTAGTGTTTGACTTTAAGTGAGCGTTAGATGACAGTAAAGATAATCTAAATGTAAAAATAGGAGAAATGAAAATGAACAAAATAAAGACACATCATGGCCATATTCCAGGATGACAATGTCAAGATTCAACAGGCTTAAATTGTGAAAGAATGTTTGGGAGGGAGCATGAAGAATCATTTTCACACATGAATTGGCACTTCTGAGTCCGGACCTTAGTTTCATTGAAAGTCTTTGGGATGTGCTGGAGGAGACTTTACAGAGTGCTCACCTCTTGCATTGTCAAAACAAGATCTTGACCAAAAATTGATGCACCTCTTGATGGAAGTAAATGTTGTGATGTTATTTCCATAAAGAGTTGCATCAATTTTTGGTCAAGATCTTGTATTTACAATGCAAGAGGTGAGCACTCTGTAAAGCCTCCTTCAGCACATCCCAAAGACTTACACTGAGGTTAAGGTCAGGACTCGGAGGTGCCAATTCATGTGTGAAAATGGTTCTTCATGCTCTCTGAACCATTCTTTCACAATTTTAACCTTTGTCATCCTGGAATATGGCCATGATGTGTCTTCCTATATGGTTGTTAAAGAAATGAAAAGCTACACACTCCATCTGTTAGGGTTAAAAGAACCGTTGCCAAACATAAAATATGCTACAAACATAATAATCACTGTAATAATTATCCATTCATAGATTCTTAAGTATTTGCCTATTAAAATCCAAACAGCGATTTTTTTATTTTTTTTTTTGGCCCGGCAGTGTATATAGTATGCAGACACACATTGTGCATTGCTATTAGTGTGATTATTTAAAATAAATAACAGGATACCAAAAATAAATAAATAAATAATAAAAAATAAAAAATAAATCAGGCCCTAAAATAAAATAAAATTAGCATACCAATTAGGCTATTTTTTTTTTTTTTTTTTTTTTTTAAATAAATTCATAAAACTTATAAATTATATTTAATGATTAAATTATTCTAAATTTGATACAGGCTATCCAATTCTGAACTGCTCTCTGCTGATGCTTTTGGACGTGGACTTTCTACACCACCAGACACCAGAGACAAGTTTAGCAACACCATATAGTTTTGGGCCAACCCTGGATCAGAACAAAACTTTGAGAAGTAGAGTTCTGCTGCTATCAGATTTTCAATCAGAATGAGAAAGGTAAGTTTTACAACAATGCAAGAAGAGCTTGCAAATGAAACACTGAGTAGTACAGCATGGCTCCGTTCCACAAGTGCATAACGTTAAAGCACTTACTCTTGTTTCTAGTAAGTTCTGGTAAGTTTTCACCTGTCCACATATACATAGATACACACTGTCAGTGATCCACAAATAGCAGCGAGAGAGAGAAAAATCAATCCCTTACCTCTCAAACACTCCAACAGTCCAAAAACACCTCACACCATCACTTCATCAGCACATGAGCCAATGGCACATCATCAGCACATGAGCACATTCCACTGTCCAGTTACAATCCAGTTACATCCAAACTCTCTTTTTCCTTTTTCTTCATTCACACACTCTCTTTCTAGCGGGAATAGCAGCTTAGTGTGTGAGTGAGAGCGAGTGTATGCTAGCGCTAGACTCCGACAGGGGCATTCACTGCAAACAGAGTTCAGACCCTCCCCTTTACACAAGATCTAAGCCATGCGAGCAAAGAGAGAGAGAGAATGTGTGTAGGTATGTTATGTGTGAATGAGAGAGCAAGAGGAAAAGGATTGTCTTTCCTTCATAGAGAACAATAATAGAAGCCCAACTAGTATACAAACAAAAAACACAAGCAGGCATTTCCAGGAAAAAACTTTCCCAGTGCACTTTGCATTAGGTATGACTGTGTAAATATATGTCTGTTTGAAAGAAGAGGAACTTATATTCCCCTTTTACATTGCTCTTCTCACTCTATAAACGACACACACACACACATATATGCACACGCGGCTGTGTAAGGGAATGCCGTTGTTCATTGACGCCCTCAGGGCAGAGGGAGGGTGGGGTCAAGAGCAGGGAAAGCAAAATTCCAGACGGATACTAGACCAATCAGACGTCAGGCTGTGGTCAAGAAGGCAAAGACATCAGGATTGGGTTCTACTACAGCCGAGAAGCAGCACACTACACAAAGAACAGAACCGAAGCCAACCTGTCATTAAAAAATCATTACACGCTCTTACAACTTAGAAGAAACCAATGTGTGGAGAACTGTAGACAAGAATAAGTCTAAGCAGCGATGTCTTTCCTCATAACTTTTTTCTTTTTTTCCAAAATTGTATTTTTAGACTAACAATGGGTGTAAAATCTATGAAATAAGATAAGTCCACTCTGTTCCCATCCATCCAGCACCAACAAAAGGTACAAAAATGGCCTTGCTATGTACGCAAAATTTTATTTTGAGGAGAAAGAAACCAGAGAAAAGAGAAGACATGCAGGTCCTATTATAAAAAAAAAAAAAAAAAAAAGTTTCACCCTTTTGTTGGGCCCTATGATTTTTGTAATACACAAAAATGCAGAGATGGGTATTTTACTACATCAAGTGTTTCTGAGTAGAGGAAACCACAAACACATCCATTTATTTTAAGCGACCAACACAATTATCTACAGTACATTGCTATCTATTCCTATAACTATCTCTGTTTATAAAATTTCTACTGTTTTATGAAAGTTTACAACCTGAACAACTACTGGCACAAACAGAGATGAACATAAATAGCGATAAAGATGAGACTAAAGATTAAAGATGATTATGAGAGCTTGCTGGAATATTTGATTCTTGATAACATAGTTAGTTGGTCATTTATTGCAAAAGAAACCTCTCCAGATTGATACAAGGCTCTACTGATTCACATCAGGTAAATCAATTTTTGACCGAATGACTATGCATTAGCCTTTACATAAATGTATTAATATTTATGTATACAATCCATTACACAAACACTTTTAAATCACTTTTCTATATTACTTCTGCATATTTTATGACATTATACATGCATCTATTTAATTTGCAACTTTTTCATACACATTTCAATTTATCTATATTTTCAATTTATTTCAGATTATTTCTTTATGCATCTACAATGACAATAAAGAGCTTGTCACAATCACCAGCTGGAGTGCCCTTGATAGCTACCAGAGGGCACTCTGCCCCAGACTACTGCCACTCAATCAAGGACTATATTTCCCATAATCCATTGCCCAGAATCATCATGCCTGATTACATTCAACTGTTGCTCATTGGCTTGTTAGTCACTGCCTACACTGCACGATTTTAGCAATCCTGTAAGATCATTACAAATCACACTGTGCGACATGGATCTATTAAACTTGGGTACGACAGGCATGTAGACACCTGTTGGCTCGTAGGCTACGATGCAAGTTTCTATAGAAGAATAAAACGTCATCAGCATGTGCTAGTGGTAAACAAAAAGACCATGTTGAATCACACTTTGGCAGTTGTAGTTTTTATGTGTGCTGAAAAAAAAGGAAGCAGCGAAATAAGAAGGGAAAAGAGCTTGAGGTAAGCAGTTTTAAGTTTTAGCGCCATGTCGCATTGATTTCATTTCATGATTGCATTTTCATTGGCTGGTCAGTAGACATAGGTCGTAGCAGCAAACACACTGTGCGTTGATCATGCTGAATTTCTGACACTGTCAGAAAATGATCGTAGGCTATCTTTGGTCGCAAGACCAGGAGAACGGCCGTCTTTGAGCCTCTCTCACTGTACGACATAGAACCACCGATTAAGAGCCACGAACACAGAAATCGCCACGATTGTTTCACGATGGCAATCTTTTGTCTGGGACAGCCAAAAATCGTACAGTGTATCCCGGGCTTAAGCCTGTTCATTTTGTCATTCATTGCGAAGTCTTGTATGTGTCAGCACTGCATTTCTGAGCACTCATTTGGTTTCCTGTTCTTTGGTTTTAACCCTGTTTGACTGTCTCTCGTGGATTTGCCTGTGTTCCTGTGCCCTGTTATCGTTTGGACTGTTTACCCTACGTTTATGACATTTTGCCTGTTTTGGATCACGTCTTTGGATTACCCTTCAATAAACTACTGCATTTGGATACTCAACCTTCGTATCTCGGAGCAGTACATGACAGAGCTAGACTTGCTAAGATAAAGGAACAAAAGATATGAGTGACAAATGTATATAAACCTCTAATGACATTGAGGTAATGGAACCAAAACTAATGAATATCTAATGTTTGCCAACTGCAGCAGACAGAGTTAACACTAACCTGATAAGGTGGTAGACCTTCTAAAACAGATTTTAAGCATAGTCACTGCACTTCAGTTACTTTGAGTAAAAGCTAGTTTTACAGTAGATCAAAGTGCCACATTTAGGCTAAGAGCAAATTACAGTCCAGAAACGCAATAAAAAATTGTCAAGATTTCATTGTTTATTGCAATCTGCTGAAAATCACTCTCTTGCTTAAGTAATAAAAATGTGACTTGGCCAAGACTGCAGAACACTTAATTACACAGGCAAGTTTTACAGAAACATGTTTATATGCGTTTTATTTGTTGACATTTTATAATATTTATTATTATTATTATTATTATTATTATTAATTATGCATATTTTTTAATGAGGAAAAAATGGACTTTACCTTTAAAGTCCTGATGTCACTTTCTGTTCAGAGGCCATTCACACTGAAACTAAAGAAACTGACAACTTTCAAACATCACACAGATGACACAAAAGCAAGAACTCTGTATCATTCCATCAGCTAAAGTCTTCTCATGCACAAGAGCTGAAATGCAGGTTTTGGAGAAAACTTTAATAGACCTGCAGAGGAAGAATGTCAAAAGCTGTCACCACGGAGACAAAGCCTTCACTGTGCATGACCCATGGGAAGTCCGGGATGAGCCCGTGTGAGAAAGGCCAGTGGTCCTCATGAGCGCCTGTTCTGAAAGCTGAAAAATGGCAGAGCACCTGCATTCCCGCCTGGAACTGAACAAGTGCAACATTCCAGAGTCTGAAAAGGCCGCTACATTTTACCACCTGGGAGACAGAAAAGCCCTCCAAGCGGAGGAGTTCTGGCTTAAACCTCCTTAGAATGGCTCAGAATGGGTCCCGCATTCTCCACCAAGGCTCATGATACATGCTTGACATGTTGCACAAAATGGAATTCCACACTGGATCTATGAAAGGACTTATTAGCATATGGAGAGCAGTGCTAGTGCCACATTCAACACTGGACTGTAAAAAAAAAGACCTGGCAAAAATACTGATTTAGAAAATAATTTAAATAATTTTAATTTGACAAACAAAATTATGTCAAATTAATATATACAATGAACTAGTCAGATTATATATACAATGAACTAGTCAGTTTATAACATAACATAACAAAATAGGGACAGTTATTTCACACAATTGCAACTTTCTATCACAATATGACTTTGTTATTTAACTTTATATCACAATTACTGGCTTTATTATTTTACTCTGAGTCAGAAACAGACTTTAATACTGAACTTCACTAACTCAGCTCTCACAGATCTCCATCTACCTCAGCTCTGCATTTTCATATACCAAACAAAAAAGAAAAACAGGCCAGACGAAACGAAAGATGGATTAGAGTCTATGCGCTTGCTGTTACCAAGTGATTAGCTCTTCATCTGGGAAGCTCTTAGCAGTCATACATGTTCCTTTCACCAGCATCCAAATCGACACTTACTCCTTTCAGCAGTGCTTAGACTGCTAAACAAAAGTGTCTTCACAGGCCTTTTGTTCTCAACATGTACAATGGATTGGAATTTGTAGAGTCCCTTGCAGCGATGCTATTTCTAAACACATGCACCCAAAGCTACAGAGCTCAACATGTAAAGCCCTATTTTGACAAAACTAGTTTTCTTGGAGAATGTTAGGTAAATTTGTGTTTCATAAACACTTTGCCATTATAATCATTTATATTGAGCACTGTGTTTTTGCACACAACCTCAGAAAAATTACACAGCACATTATAATGTTTTTTTTTTTTATAATGTTATTTCTCTGAGAACTCTAATCCCATCTGGATAAGAAAGCCTGTGAGAGCCTTTTTATTTTAATTATTTTTAATGTTTTTGAAAGAAATCTCTTATCAGAAAGTAACTCACCAAAGATGCATTTATTTCATAAAATTAATATTGCTGATATTGTGAAATATTATTACAATTTAAAATAACTGTTTCTGTTTTAATACTGTAAAAATATTCAAATGGGGAAAAAATGCATTTTTTTTCAGGATTATTTGATGAATAGAATGTTCAAAAGAATATCTGAAATATTTCTATTTCATTTATTTGAAACAGAAATATTTTATAACATTATAAATGTCTTTACTGTCACTTCTGACCAATTTAATATGTCCTTGCTGAATAAAAGTATCCTATTAAATTTCTTTAATAAAAAATAATAATAAATTATAAAAAAAAAAAATCTTACTGGCTCCAAACTTTTGAACAGTAGTTCTCTCTCATCCTCATATTGTTCCAAACCTGTATAACTTTTCTTGAATGGAACACAACAGAAGATATTTTGATATCTCAGTGGACAACATATTTGGATGAATTTTTCAAGTAAGAATATGTGAAACAGCCATTACAGTACAACACAGACAAACTCATCCAGAGACACAGATGGTTATACTGTAAAAGCTAGAATCAAAGTTTGTCATTTTAACGGGTTTAGGCCATAAAGTTTTTCATGGATTTAGTTTTATTTAGTACTTTAACAGAAATGTATGTGAAAGAAAACAATATGACTTTTTGTTAGCAATATTTTTTTCCTCAATGTTACTTTATACAAGGCAGGAAGCATCTGACAACCCCATCTACTATGAACTTCTCCACACACAGCAACACACACTCACGCAGCAGGGCTCCCATCACCAAACAACAAACTGAAACTCTACATAAGTGCTCAGATCAGAGAGCGTCTTCAGAAAACAGACTAGAGCTACAAGCTCTACAGAAACCCCCAAGACATTTAAAAGCCAGTGATTGATACAATCCTCCATTGTTCTGTAACTAAACAATTTCTCTGCGACAAACTTCTTGTCTGTTCAAATTCACTTCAACGATACATTACTGCTTACACAACTCATTCTCAAGTTCTTTCAAACTATGAAACACTGATTCACGCTAACTTGTACAATCTATATTCACACATGTACACACATATATACATATACAGTCTCTCACAAAAGTGAGTACACCCCTCACATTTCAGCAACCATTTTATTATATGTTCTCAAGGGACAATACTATAGAAATGAAAATTGGATATACTTTAGAGTAGACAATGTGCAGCTTGTATAGCAGTACAGATTTTCTGTCCTCTGAAAATAAGTCAACATACAGCCATTACGGCCATGCAAACCGACTTGTTGCAGCGTGCGGTGTATGGTCTGAGCACTGACAAGCTGACCTCCCGCTTCTGCAACCTCTAAAGCAATGCTGGCAGCACTCATGCATCTGTTTTTTGAAGCCAGCTTCTGCACCTGACGCACAGCACAAGGTCTCAACTTCTTTGATTCAACTTCTTTGGCCTGTTCCAAGTGGAACCCATCTTGGAAAACCTCTCTCTATGACCCTGGCCACTGTGCTGTAACTCAGTTTCAGGTTGTTACCGATCTTCTTATAGCCTAGGCCATCTTTGTGGAGAGCAACAATTCTAATTCTCAATTCCTCAGAGAGTTCTTTGCCATGAGGTGCCATGTTGAACATCCAGTGATCAGTATGAGAGAATTGTACTCAAAGCACCAAATTTTAACTGCTCTAATACAAGATTCACACATTTGTATGGTCCTGTCAAGCAGACAAAAACATGAACATGATGAATAGGACATGTAGCTTTGCATGGTTAAACAACACACAACTGTTATCACTTAGGGTGTACTCACTTTTGTTGCCAGCTATTTTGACAATAATGGCTGTATGTTAAGTTATTTTCAGAGGACAGTAAATCTATACTGCTATACAAGCAGCACATTGACTACTCTAAAATATATCCAAGTTTAATTTCTATAGTATTGTCCCTAGAGAAGATATACTAAAATGGTTGCTGAAATGTGAGGGGTGTACTCACTTTTGTGAGATACTGTATATACATATGCATGCATACATACATACATACATACATATACGGTACTGTGCAAGTCTTAGGCAGGTTAGTATTTTCACCCCCCAAAAAACTGATTTAAGCCAGTTATTTATATATTTTGCTGTAGTGTGTCAGTAGGAAATATCCGTTCACATTTCCAAACATTTCTTTTTGCCATTAATTGTAATAATACAGTGAGATTTTTGTATGCACAAGCAGTCTGACAACAGCCGGAGATCTGATCTCACCAACATCGAGTCCATCTGGGATTACATGAAGAAACCAAAAAAACTGAGACAGACTAAATCCAGAAGAACTGCTGCAGCGTCGCATATATATATATATATATATATATATATATATATATATATATATATATATATATATATATATATATGTGTGTGTGTGTGTGTGTATATATATATATATATATATATATATATATACATATATATATATATATATATGTATTGTGTGTGTGTGTGTGTGTGTGTGTATATATATATATATATATATATATATATATATATATATATATATATACACACAAAAACAAGATAAACAAGATTGCAAAGATACTACAAAATATGCAGAATCTGATCTGAATATGCCATACTTTGATTTATGCAAGTGGGGGTCTGTGAACAGTCTAAGGATATGTAAAGGGTTCAAGTTCCATAAACCCTGGCCTATGTCATTGCAGAAGTGTCATATTTATTTATTATATAAGCCAAAAAAAAAAGAAGAAGTTGTGAGTAAGCAGTACTACTCATTTTTATGTGTTCAATATTTAAATAAATTACATAATAAAAATGTGCTTAACTCATATCGAAAGAGAGCCCTTCCAATTATCTATTAAGAATCCATATTTATCATAAACACATCAGATATGACTTCTCATTTATTTGAAAAGTGTACTTCATGCTGATGTAATCTTACAATCACCTATTACAAATGCATTTTGATTATTTTGGAGCACCAGCATCAATATTCTACGCAATCGGATCCCATATTTGAGTTTGTTATTCTCCAGAAATGAAAACTGCTTTGCATAAATGGAAGGTTGCCCAGACCAAGATTAGATTTGTTTCTGAAGAGGAATGAGATAGCACTGCCATATTCAAGCAGAGAAGTGTTGATTAAACCCCTCTTTTTCTCACCCTTTCACTCTCTCTCTCTCACTCTATCAGCTTATTACTAAGCAACATCGCAAAAGTTTTGTTTCACACAGATTTTTGAGGTTGATCTTCAAATACTCAGAAAACAAATGCGCGCAGCATATGCAAATATGCACACGTACATACAACACACAAAGATAGACATATGGACACATAAAAATAACTGAAAGTTTCAAATACCAGCATACTTGGCTCACATACAAAGACATTGCTGCTGGACAGGCAGATGGTGGCAAAGGATCCCCGAGAGTCTTAATAAGGCGCTAGCAAAAGCTGAAGGATAGAACATCAAACTTGATCTGTTCCCTTACTGTTCTCATGGGCTTCTGTAACGAAACCCCCCTTTGAGCGACTCTAGAGACGAAGCATGAAACTTTCTCACATATGAACACCCAAAAGACAAAAGATAATATAGAGACATTCTTCCCACAAGATATTCAGTAAGATGGGAGTGTGCATACACATACTCTTTTGTCTTTGGTCTAATAATTAGAGAGTCCCCTCCAGTCAAAGCAGACATGTATGCAGTTCCCAGAGGCCAGAAGTGACTCAGAGAGAATGACTGAGAGATTCTCTTGTTTATCACTTCGTGAAAAACTGTAGTAATCCCCCACACTCCCTCCCTCTCCTGCTCCACTTGCTCTCTCCTCTCCTCTCCTCTACTCAAAGAAAAGGAAGAGTGAAGTAGGACGACAAACAGACCTATTTCCATCTCAATGAGGGCCAGGGATTCGGTGTTCTTCCTCACAAGAAATGACTTTCTCTCTCTACTCTCCCCCAAAATGCTTTAAAGACCCCATGACGTTGCAGTTTTGTTGCAATTACTCCACTTCCATCAGCTTTGAAGCTAGCGTACTCTGTAGTGTAACACATAAGATATTTCCATTAAACATTTTGTCTTTCTCTTCAAAGAAAACATGCTAAATATTGATGACTCATCCTGTACTCACAGGTTTATCCAATCAACTGCCTTCTAGAATAAGAATGTTGCTCCCACTAACAATACCTACAGCTGACTAGCAAGTAGCAAATCTTGGATTATGGCTGTGATGACTAATTGTGTGTGACTGTGATGACTGTGATAACTAAAGGTGTGAGCTCCTCAATATTTAAGCTCAAACTCCTGTTTTTAACAGACATGCATCAACATTTAGATGATAGACCCACAATATGAACCACTGAGAACTGGGAAATCAGGTGATTTCTTATTTCAAAATCTTCACACAATGATATATTGGGGTCAGTACAAAAAAAAAAAAAAATATTCAGCAAGGACATATTAAATTGATTAAGATTGATAGTAAAGACATTTATAATGTTACAAAAGATTTACATTTCAAATAAATGAACACACACTGACCAATAAATTTAGATGTTACCACACTTTTTATGGACAACTGTGACCACACATTAGCGAAATTCACCAATATGCTGAATTGATTTACAACAGCTTATTTTTATTATTATTTGTATTAATATATTTACATATTTCCGGTCAGGTAACTTAAAAATGTGTTCATGTGATAACATCTGGTTTTATTAAATACAAAATATATAATAACTGTAAACTGACGTAATGACTGAATCGAACTGTAAACATTAGGACACCAACAAAAGTCAGGCTCAGATCTAGCAGAAATAGTTTCTTAATCCTGATCATTTGGTATCTTTATTGCAGTCATTGCCATTCTTTAAAAGCAATAAGCCACTCGAGGCCTATCATTACAGTGATTTTACCACAGTTAAGGGGGTTTTAGGGGCTTTTCATCTTGCTTCAAAGGAATATAGGAATCTCTAAACTTTAAAACAACACAAGGATTAAATAAGCCCCTGTAGGTTAAGAATCAGATGGTAAAGCATGAAATTAGCACCCTGCTAACATACACTAGTGAAATAACAGAAAGAAGATTAGATTCCCTGGAGTGGCAGGGGAGAGAAGTATCCAAATGATGTCTATCCTTTTCATTGCCCTTGTCGCACGCTCTCTCTTATCTTTAATTACTCTCTCATCCTCTCGTCTGAATGCTCACTACATTAGAGATAGTCCTCCACTTCATCTCTGCAGCAGATAACACAAGATACACCAAATGCCAAGAAAGAATTCAGCCCCGTTTTCATAAAATGTTTTCTTTCTTTAACTTCTGTAATTGGTTTAGATACACAGATATGAGCATTCTGAGCTGTTTTTGCTCCGCTTATATAAATTGATTTATCTATAACTATAAGTGCATCTCTCATCCTATTATGATGCAAAACGCCAGACCTTGATCGAATCCTAAAGCTTTTAATTCTTTCATTCGGCTGTTAAATTACACATTCAAAAGAAATGTTCTTCATGACACTAACTGATTATGGGTACATCAAAAATTCTGTCTATGAATTAGTCTCTGTATAAGTGTTTAGCAATCTCAAATCACATGGGTAGTGATACATTTCCATGACAGAGGATTATGGGAGGGCATCTACTCTGCCGGGGCAGGGCAGTTGTACCGTGTTATTTGGGGCTATTCTGGGATATTTTGAGGTTTGGCCTGCGTTTAAGACAGATGTTGGGCTCAACTACTGTGTCATGGATTTGGGTTCCCTTGGCAGGACTTACTTTGTCTTTCTTGCTAGGTTTCTTTAAGTAGCCAAAATTGCCCACACATTGAAAAAAATGCAATCAGACCAAAAAAGATCTATCAAGAATTTATCTTTAATTTTACTTATGCATGTGAAAAAAGGTGAAAAATGTGCAAAGTGTCTTAAAAACAGACCAGAGAGCAAACGTTTCAGCCCACGCTTTCGTCAATGCTCAGGTTGCTAGCTTTCTTTGCAATATCTCCATCTCTCTCTGTCCAGCGTATCGACCCAGTTGGATCCTGAACGTCCTGTTTCCCTGAAATACTTTGGCAGTTGACTCATTCAGCTAACCACATTCTTCCAGAGCTCCTTCTCTGCCGATCAGACCTGCACCATACTCTCTGTGCATACAGACAATGGAAAAATACTCAAATAATAATTTAATCATTAGGTTTTAGAGAGCTCCGACAAGCGAAATTGAAATGTGTGAGTGGAAAAGAAGACCAAGAATGTGAGGGAGAGGAGAAAGAAAGAGAGATTTATTTGTGTACATAAGTCAACCTCCCGTCCCGTCCCGCTCACTCACTCTCTCTCTCTCTCTCTCTCTCTCTCTCTCTCTCTCTCTCTCCCACACAGACACATCTACTCTATCCTTCTCTCCACAAACTAATGCCACAAGAGAGACACAATTCAGAGAAACACAATTCCTTTAAAATGTGAAACTCCCTTACACGCTCTAACATAATCAAGTTTGCACAGCACACTCCAGTCACCCACAACTCACAGATACACTCCTTCAAGAAACATTATACAATAAAGTAAAATCAGAAAATATAACTATAAAGCATAGTGCAGATGGACAGAGAAAGACAGAAAAAGCAAAATAATAGCCTTATGCTACCTGCTTGAACTACATAAATATCTTCAGTAAATCTTTGGACTCACAATGATCATTGTAAAGACAGACATGCATCTAGTTTAGTCATAGGCAAACTTAAGTCTTAAGTCTGCTTCACATTGCAGCTTATTTTGGTCAGAAAACACCCACTTAGACAGGAATAGACTAGCTGATGGACATTTAATGCCATCAACAACAGGGTTTTTATTTATTTATTTATTACATTTTAGCACTAGGTTTACATAAAATGTATTATACCACAATAATAGACCAACATGGAAAAGGACGGATGGACGGACGTACGGAGAGACAGACATACATACAGACAGATAGATATATAGATAGATAGATAGATAATTCGACTACGATTTTCTGATTAAAAGAATTAAACACAGGTTACATTAAAATAAACTTAGAAACATAGCGGAACACACAGTTCAGCTCAAGGATCTCTCATTTACATGCTACTACAGGTAAGAGCTTTCAATACAACTCTGTGACAGTTTCAAAGATTGTGAAGCCACTAATTTGGCAAACTTTACAAGTGTTTTCCAGTTTTCTGTGCAATATGCATCAGGTGCTCAGTGAACGGACTGCGGGTTGTCCATAGGCGTGCCGTCTAAGGCTGAGACAAGTTATACAAACTTATGCATGTACTCTTACAGCATTTTAAACACACTGCCAACAATCCATCTCCAGTCCACCAATACTGAGGAGGCAAGTGCCAAGAGCATCTTTTCTCCTCAAGCACTTACCGGACTGACCCTCCGACTCAGGGCTCGTCTCAGACTCCATAACTTCAGAGAGTGCTGAACTGCTGTCCAACAACTGAAAAACTGTGCTGAAAGGAGACAGATGGAGAGGAGAGAGAGAGAGAGAGAGAGAGAGAGAGAGAGAGAGAGAGAAAAGAGGTGCTCCCTTCACCCTATGCGTAGAGAACCACTCTGTGCCCCAACTGCTGTTCTGTGTTTGTCTACTGCTCCAGAAAGAGAGACAGAGAGAGAAAGAGACAGAATGAACGCATTGTGGTACGCATGCAGATCGACTATTCCTGTAAGTTGCGTTCTCTCTTTTGCTCCTACTTCTCACATGCTTCTTAAAGACACAGTATCAGTAATGATACTTTTCACAAGCCTGCATATTTTACTCACACTGTAGACTCTTTACAGATGGACTAACATAAAAATGCCCAATTTTTATGGACACCTTATGAATTAATATCAGTAATGAATACCAGTCATGTAACAAACACTACAGTGTAAAAGGTGACAGCAATAATGCATGTGCTCACATTCACCATGATCTCATTCTGAAATTCCCAGTGATATACAGTATACTACATATCAAAGTGCACACTGCTACATTAATCTGTATAAGCGACTAGCATACTGTCAGTCTATTTCAACGGCAGGCCTCTACGCTAACATTTTTCTTTAGGAGCACTTGTGCTCCTAATGAGAAAAATTTAGGAGCAAAGTCAAAAATTTAGGAGCACTTTCTGATCAATAACAGACATTAACTTTCCCATTACAGGGCGATATTTTACCCTTTAAATTAAATTAATTTTTTAACCATTATAAGAGCATTTTTTTCTAAACTTATTAAATGTATGCATCATATTTCGTAAATGTTAAATGTTAAGTCACTTAATATCAACTTGTTTATTGGACTTCAATAAGATCATTAAGTACCACATTTGCAATCATGCCAATACTCTGAGAAACAGCTGCGATAGACGGTGTTACTGGTGTTCAGCAGCAACACCGGTTATATCACTTGCCCACCGTGACCACGGCACCGCCCCCAACATCGCTTTGATTTTTTTTTTTTTTTTTTATAGTAATAATAATCATTTAGTTCAGTTAGAGAATAAACACTACAGTTAAAACGGAACGCGTCTGCTCAATTCAGTGAGCCGAGTCGCAGCACAGATCAGCAGCAAGAGTCAGATTTCACCTCACTTCACCCATTTCGCCTCACTTTTCTGAATGACAAGACGATGGATGAACATTTGATTGCAAAGCGAAATGTAAACGCGCATATTTAAGTGAGTTTGCCATTGTACTATTTTGTTGTTGTGTTTTTCATTAAGAATAATAACGAACCCACCCACCATTAAAGCAATTGCCGCTACTTCAAAAGTGAAAGTATGTGCACGGGCAACTGTGTTTTTTTTTTTTTTTTAATTAATTTTTGCCCCAAGCCCCCGTTAATTTCCGACATTGCTTATGATAACCCAAATGTAGTATTTCCAGTTAATTTGGCTGAAACATCTGCAGCATGAGACGGTCTGGTAAGTGCGTCATACCCATTTTACCTTGTAAACAATCTTTGAAGTGTAGTCCTTTGCACGTCTTTTGCACTTGCTCTGCTGACTGAAGCAAAGTCTTTGAATGAAGGTATGAAAAGCAGCTGATTGCAGTATGAAACATAACTGTTGTTCAGTGTAGATGCATTTTGAGAGTTGTGCTTTTTATTCCAATTGTATTATAGATCTGTTCATGAGAATCGATCGGGTCACTCACACCGGTGCACCTAAATATTTTTTCACAGTCGCACGCAGTTATTTTTAGTCGCAAATGCGACTGAAATGGCCCTGAACGAGCCATTAGTTTAGCATTATTTTGCAAAACATCCTGAAAACATGATAAACCTGAATGAGCAACAGCTTTACAAATTATGCCTCACTTTGATGTTTGCCTGTGAGGTTAACAAGCTACATTCACTAATAGTGATTTAAAGGCATTTTGACATGTCAGTGCCCAGCATTCAGCAGAAGCTATGTTAGCCAACCGAGAATATATTACACTAAGAAACTCAAAGAGAAGTTGACATTACTGTTATTAGGTATTTAAGAGATTTTCTTAAAAGGCTCTCTGATTAGTACATGAGTTTTTAAATTGTAGTGTTGATGTACAGTACGTGCTTTCTGCTCTTCGACCCCCCAGGAAAAGTTCGGATGTTTATGAATCAAGCTAGTGAGGTTGTTCCTGCTCTCGCCCTCTGGTGCAAGACATCAAACAGAAGGTGCTATAGTTCTCAGGGGGAGCAAAAGTGAGCTATGAGATTTACTTCAGTTTCTCTTTTATCTTCAAACAGTTATTCAGTATGGGGTGGGGGCATACAAGACACACACATACAAAAACTGAAAATACAGTTATAAATCGGATCATAGATTAATCGCACTAAATATAATATCCTGTGTGGTCCCCATACCCCATAACCAAGTGTGGTAAGTAAGCAAGCAAGCAAGCAAGTAAGTGAGTAAGTAAAAAGTACATAAGTAAATATGTAAATAAATAAATAAATACATGAATAAATAAATGATCAGGATAATATTTAGATGAAAGTCTTTGATTTTAAAAACAAATGACAAAGTTAAAAAGTCTTAAAATCTAAATGTCCGTCACGCAGAACAAAAACGGCACAGTGATTAAAAGCAGGGCATACTGGAATAGAGTCTTATGAATAGTTGTGTGTGATCAAGAGTCTTTGCAGTTTTTTTGCAATTTTCACAAGCAACTGGTAAATTTTCAAAACTCTTAGTACAAATATCACAACAGATCATCAAAAGTGCACCTTTTTTCAAACATTTCAGCATATTTTCAATTGTGTTAGTACAATACACAAAATCACAAAGTATCCTTTTCACTACACAAAATAAGTGTTTCATCTATATAAATGTTTCATTCACAGTAACTGCCTTTCATAAAGCTTATACTCTCAAACTTTTCATTTGCATTTCCTTTCGTTCAGTTTAACAGATCTGTCTATTATTTAATCCAACTGATCTTAATGGTTAATCAATGAATCATTTGGTACACCTATAGATTTCTATAGATACAGATTCTATAGATATAGTTTTTACTTTGTTTGCAATTTCCGATACGGATAACCAAAAGTAATGAATTCTTTTTACATTATACGTGATTTATCTTAGATTATAACCACTATGTTCAAAGTGTGTGTGTGTGTGTGTGTACGCGTGTGTGTGACAGAGAGATTTGCGATTTGTGAATATAGAGCAGGATAGAGTACAATGACTGTATTGCATCAGATTGATCAGCAATACATCAAGAAGGGAGACAGATGGCATCAAATACAGCATATTACATAACAGTATGTATACCATGTGATGCTGTAAACATATTACCATGGTAGAGACTGCCACATTACTATAACTCACCCTAATAAAGGTCAACTACAGTATAGATTCAGTCATATGGCACAGTGAGAACATTTACTGTTTTGGCAGCACAAAACCTCATGGCCATTTCATAACATCATACCTTTTGATATCACACTGAATAGATATGTTTAGATAATAGATAAATTACAAACATTATGGATTTTATGCCAATTATGTAATTTAGGTAATGTAAGTGTATTTTCTAATGTGGCATCTGTTATTATTGTAATTATTTCAGCAACAAGGGTGATTTGAAACATGTATCTTGCATTGTTTGCTATTGAGTTAACTGATTGTTAAAAATACTAAACTGAAAGAAGATCATACTGTTGTGTTTCGGTGATTAAACCACATGTTCTCATTAAATATCACAATGATCTTGTGTTTTGAAACAGTGATTATGTAGAATGAAAATATGTACAACTAGAATGAAAGCATGAGGTCAGGTTTTAAAAGAATGACTAGCTGTGTTACAAGTTTGATCAGTTTGGATTTTTGTACTAAGAGTTTGAAAATGTACAACTTACTTGAGAAAATAGTACTAAAGTGAATAAAAAAAATAAAAAAATAAAAATAAAAAGCCTGTAAAAGCCTGGTTATCATCTATGAAATCAATAGTCCACTTGCTTGAAGCTCAGCTGTGTCACTGTCTTATTAAATCTTATTAATAAATGTAAATACTTGTATGTCCAGCATAGCTATACACCACAATCTGAAAATTTACATAACATACACATAGACACATTTGTTTCACTATATATGTGAGGACATCTCATAGACTTCCAATGTTTTCAGGTTAAAACAAACATGATTTGGTCGATCTATAAGCCTTTTTAACTAGTGAGTTCCGACTCACTAGTCAGTGTTCAACCACCCAAAACACCCTTAAAGGGTGACTTAAAAAATACATTTGACAGAACCCATTTTGCAACATCATGTACATGGGGACAAATACAACATTCATTGGTAGACCAGTCTAATTCTACAAAACAACATCAGCAAATGAATGCAAACATCAAATAAAAAAAGAAGTCAACAAAATAAATACATGAGTATAAAAGCTAGTCAGAACTGTAAGAACACAACACTGAAAGAAACATACTTTGCCAGAAGAACAGAATATTGCAGCCAACATCCTCCCCTGCTGGCCTAAATAAAAATGACAGGCCGCAAGTAACTGAGTGTAGCGAGAATAACTTCTTTGAAAAAAAAAAGTTTTAGTCACTACTGTAGCATGGTCTGTAACAAGTACAACACCTACTGTACATATTTGCTCTCTTCAGTAAACAGCAAATGTGTTTGTCTTTGCAAATATATATCAAAGGTAGTTTGTGACAAAAAAGTGAAAGTTGGACCAATACCTTATAATTATGATTAATAAAATAAGTAAAGATGGTTTTATCAATAGGATATATATTTTTTCAACTTCGTCAGTTATTCAAGATTACTGAAAAATATATTTTTGTATGCACAAATAGTTAATTCTAGCAGATGAGATAATTTAAGACCCGAGCATAACTAGAAAACTACAATCAAAATGTTTGAATTCCATAGGAGACCCTAGATAGACAGTTTTTTTAACTGTTATAAACATGTAGGTTAATAGTAGTGCACTCACTGTTGTCCACTGAGAGATGGCATTGGAATTCCGGGAACTGCGTCTCCACAGGAACACTGATGGTGCGACGCAGCAGTCTGGATTTGCAGGTGTCAGTCCTGTTCCCCTGTAGAAGCAGAGGGTGTATCTGAGAATGGGACACATAAAAGAGAAACAAAGACACAACTGAGCACATATTTGGCTGCCTCTCATCTCATGATTAATATATTTAATTTGAATCGAAGAAATTCAAGTCAGACAGACAATCAGATTGAGCAAGACACGAATTCAATAAGTGAAGTGAAGTGAAGTGAAGTGAATGAAGGCCAAGTATGGTAACCCATACTCAAAATTTGTCCTCGGACATTTAACCCATCCAAGTTGGTGCACACACTTTAGGAGCGGTGAGCAGTGAACACACATACTGCAAACCGTGCACACACAGTGGGCAGCCATTCACTGCGGCACCCGGGGAGCAATTAGGGGTTAGGTGCCTTGCTCAAGGGCACCTCAGTCGTTTCCTGCTGGTATTGAGAATCGAACCCGCAACCTTCGGGTTACAAGTCTGACTCTCTAATGGTGTGGGGGATAACCATTAGGCCACAACTGCCCAATAAAACAAGCACACAGATGGACAGAATATGACTATATTATTCAAAGGGCTTCTAGCGACTTAAATCACTTACTGAATATGAATATTGTTATTTCAAATATAATGCCATAATCATGCAAAAAAAAAAAAAAAACCAGCTAAATATCATCACAAGGACAAAAATATATTTTCAGTACAAATAAAATAATATTGAAAAATAATGCAAAGTATAATTTCATGGACAGTGATAAATATTTATAGCCAGAATACTCAATTCACTCACTATTGGCAGGTGAAAAAGATGGTGGCAAAAAAAAGAGATGATATTGAGAGAAGACAGAAAGAGAATGAGGAAGAGAGAGCTTAACTCTGGGGAATTCAGTGTAAGATCTGGGTAACTCTGACTGTCAATATGACCTTGCTTACCTTCCCAGAATCATGTTTCCAGCACACATTCAACCCTCATGGAGTTAAAACCAAATTCTCTGAACGTGCATTCTCTCGAGTCTGTGCTAGTGTGCTTTTGTTGTTATTGCCAACCATGAATTTGCCCTCAAGAAACAGTCCACATTCAATTTCAGCCACAGTAATCTGGTTTAACTGACAGTCCAAACTAATTAATAACACTGACATTTCAGTTTCATAACTGTGATATTTTCCAAATACTAAATACATGAAGTGAGTGAAATTTGATTCATATCATTACTTGTTATATTAGCACCAGCCTATAAGCTGATTATTTTCTTGACCTGTATTTGAGTGATCTGAAAGGTTAAATAGAACATACAGTGCTAAAGAGTTTGTCATATATTATAGCACACAGCTAGTTAAAAATACTATAAAATAACCCATACCTTAACAGAAAACCTTTTGCATTTTTATAAAAATAAAACTTTTTATAAACAGCTAGTTATAAATACTATAACCTAACCCACACCATAAACAAAAAAATTGTACAGTTAATAAAAAACTTTATTTATTTAAATTGTTTTTATACCGTTTTTACAAATGAGGACATTCCCAAAAAAAGGTTGTATCAGATTTAGCTTACTTCGGTGTACAAATTTGTCTCCAAAATATGGTTAAGTACACACACATACACACATACATCAATAGCTAGTATTTACCTACACCATTTTGTAACATCTTGTATTAAAAATTTAAAGCAAAGCTGAGGTAGTTTTTGTTTCCCCATACAGTAAATTTCATAAAAAGACAACATTGTATTATAAAAAGGATCTAAAAGCTGCAAGGGCCAAGTATCTCTGCAAACTCATAGAAAATAACCAAAACAATCCAAGGTTTTATTTAGTACAGTGGCTAGATTAACAAATAAACAGATGTCACCTGAACTGAATATTCCATCACAGTTTAGTAATAATGAATTTCTTCACTGATAAAATCGAAAGCATCAGAAATCCAATTATAAAATGTACAACCTTTGCTGTGCTTTACAATTATACAACAGGAAGAGCTAAAATGTATCGTTATTACATCCCATACTCACTTGTAGCAGAAGAGCATCTTCTCAATATTATTAACTCCTCCTTGTCTCTAGGTCACGTCCCAAGAACCTTCAAGCAGGCAGTTAAGCCTCTCATTAAGAAACCACAACTAGATCCTAGTGGATTGGTAATTCACAGACCCATTTCAAATCATCCAATTAAAATAATCCATATAAAAAAAATTTAAAAAAAGGCTGTGTACGCTCCTTGCGGAAAAAAAAAAAAAAAAAAAAAAATTATATATACAGTATACATGAATCTTTTCAGTCAGGATTCATGGCACAGAAACATGCCCTAGTAGCTAAAATTACAAATGACTTCTAGCACCGGACCAAGGCTGCATCTCACTACTAGACTAGTTCTACTTGATCTTAAGGTGATGATACATGGGGCAATATTTTGAGCAATGTTGCCGGGCTTTCGATCTAAAGTATCCAGATAGAAATTTGTTGCCTATTCTCAATGGGAAAGTGTTCAAGCAACATCGCTCGGCAAAATTGCCCGGCAACATTGCTCAAAAAGTTGTATCATCACCTTTAGTGCTGTGTTCAACACTACAGATCATGACATACTCTTAGATTGATTATAAAATTAAAGGCATTAAAGTGGTTTAGATCCTACCTGCCTGAATTTTATTTATATAAATTGGGAATTATCTAATTTCACGCCAGTAAAGTATGAAGTGCCGCAAGGGTCTGTTTTAGGCCCTCTGTTATTTTTATTATACATGCTGCCCCTTGGTAATATATATATATAAAAAATAAAAAAAAAACACATGGAATTTGTTTCCATTGTTATGCTGATGATACTCAGTTATATACACTCACCGGCCACTTTACTAGGTACACCTGTTCATCTGCTTGTTATTGCAAATATCTAATCAGTCAATCACATGGCAGCAATTTACTGCATTTAGGCATGAACACATTGTCAAGACTATTTGCTGAAGTTCAAACTGAATGGGAATCAGAATGGGGAAAGAAAGGTGATTAAGGTGACTTTGAACGTGACATGATTGTTGGTGCCAGACGGGCTGGTCTGAGTATTTCAGAAACTGCTGATCTACTGGGATTTTCACGCACAACCATCTTTAGGGTTTACAGAGAATAGTCCGAAAAAGAGAAAATATCCTGTGAGCGGCAGTTCTGTGGGCAAAAAAAAAATGCCTTGTTGATGCCAGTGGTGAATGCCCAGACTGGTTCGAGCAGATAGAAAGGCAACAGTAATTTATATAATCACCCGTTGCAACTGAGGTATTCAGATAAGCATCTCTGAATGCACACATCGAACCTTGAACCAGATGGCCTACAGCAGCAGAAGGCCACACTGTGTGCCACTCCTGTCAGCTAAGAGCAGGAAACTAAGGCTACAATTCGCACAGGCGCCAAAAAATTGGACAATATAAGATTGGGAAAGCGTTGCCTAATCCATCCTGGCTTGTATCAATGGTTCAGGCTGGTGGTGGTGCTGTAATGGTGTGGGGGATATATCTTTGCACACTTTGGGCCCAAAGTACCAAAGTCTAGTGCCACAACCTACCTGATTACTGTTGCTAACCATGTCCATCCTTTTATGACCACAGTGTATCCATCTTCCAGCAGGATAACGCACCATGTCACAAAGCTCAAATCATCTCAAACTGGTTTCTTGAACATGACAGTGAGTTCACTATACTCAAACTGCCTTCACAGTCACCAGATCTCAATCCAATAGAACACCTTTGGGATGTGGTGGAACGAGAGATTCGCATCATGGATGTGCAGCCGAAAAATCTGCAGCAACTACGTAATGATATCATGTCAATATGGACCAAAATCTGTAATGCTCTACTAGGTGGTTGTCCTGCATCCTCAATAAACAAGCTCCAGTTAGTCCAAAATGCAGCTACTTCTAATCAGGTCAAGAAAATATGATCATATAACCCCAATTTTATCATCTCTACAATGATTACCTATTAAGTTCTTTATCAATTACAAAATATTGCTACTTATGAGTCCCTAAATGGTTTAGCTCCTGTGTATTTAACCAATCTTCTATCATGCTCTTTAAGGTCACAAAACTCTGGACTTTTGGTAGCACCTAGGATAGCAAAGTCCACTAAAGGAGGTAGAGCATTTTCACTTTTAGCTCCTATACTCTGGAATAGCCTTCCCGATAATTTCCGGGCTCAGACACTCTCTCCCAGTTTAAATCTAGATTAAAGACACATCTCTTTAGCCAAGCATTCACATAATGCATCTCATATCCTTGTACTCCAGTTATAACAGATCAGATGCACATGATTATCTTTTGCTTGAAATGTTATGAACAGTAGCTATGAGAATTAATCTCCATTTGCTTTTCTGTTTCTACTTCAGGATGCTAACTAAAGATTGTGCCAGCTCCAGTTTGGATCCAGCCTCTTACAATGATTTCAGATGACCCAACACCTGTGAAGAGATGATGCCAACCCCTGCGAGGACTTCAGATGACGCCAACTCTAAATCAACATACAAAACTGCCAAATTTTCAATATATTGTAATCATTATGATCACAAAATGTAGTTGCTTTGACATGCTCATTGTTTTTGCTTAATGAATTCATGATGATAGCAATTTTCAAGTATTTGTGGAAAAAGACAACACTGTTTTTATCAAACGTGCCTTTATAATTTGTTAATGTTGCTTCACTTTATCTAAACTTTTTTTGTTTCATTTGATTATCATCTGTTTAAATATTGGGTAATATACATAGTAATAAAAAATTAGAGAGCTCTAGGCAAGTGTATGGTAGCTGAGGGTCTCATGGTTAAGTAAAGCAAGTCCTCAGTAGTAACATCTAGGAATCTTTTCATAAACATGCTGCTACTACTACTAAAAAAACTGTAAACATAAAAAAAACATCTTATAAGTACAGTAAGTAAACAAATTGCTCAGAGCATTAAAGATCTGGCATAGCCAGGAGAGAATCTGTCTCTTGATCCTCCTTCAGCAGAGAATCATTCACTACTGCTCTGTCAGGCCACTAATAGATGACTGGAGATTTATTACAGTGCTGCCCTCTGGCTGATAACAGAGGCTTCGACATACAGCGTGAGCTATGGGGGAACGGAAAATTCTTTATCGACCACGGTGCACAGCATATATTCTTTGCAAGTGTGGGCCATATATTGATTGTCCCTGTGAAACGCTGCGTGTCTTGGCTGCCACAGCGAAAAGTGAGCTCAGGGAGCCTGCTGATGTACCGCACTCCTGCACGTGTCATGATGACAAACTACACACAGCTAACACGCTATTCGCTCTTATGTGCTTGTACTCATTCAGTCTCACACAACCAGCAGATAATACTTCCCCCTTCTGCCTCTTACTTTCTTTTTTCCTCACTCTGTATTTTGTTTTACTTTTAGTATTTTGCAAAAATGCAAAATAAAAGTGTAATTTATTCCTGTGATGTCAAAGCTAAATTTTAAGCAGCCGTTACTCCATCTTCAGTGTCACATGATCCTTCAGAAATCATTCTAAAATGCTGATTTGCTGTTCAAGAAACATTTCTTTTTATTATCAATGTTGAAACGGTTGTTCTGCTTATTTTATTTTATTTATTTATCTTTTTTTGTGGAAACAGTAATATAATTTTTTCAGGATTTTTTTGATGAAGTTCAAAAGAACAGCATTTAATTGAAATTATAAACATTATAAACATTTTTACTGTCACTTTTGATCAATTTAACGATGAATAAAGTAATTTCTTTAAAAAAAAAATCTTATTAACCCCAAACTTTTGAACAATAGTGTATATACAGGTAGTGTATATAAAGATATATTAATACAATAAAACATATTTATTATATATACTGATTTTTTCAACTTTGCAGCAGTTATTGTAAGCATTTAATTCACAAAACTCACCCTTTCGCTGAAAAATTTATATATAGTCATTCTTTTCTTCATTAAGTGCAGAGAAGCACTTACCATCTACCAAATCTTACCATAAACAAGACATTTACAGTGAAATACTTGGTTATTTTAGATAAGAAACTATATTAACTAAACTTTGGATGTGATTCACATGACCTGTGTCTATACAGGCATACCAAAGCTGTTCGTGGAAGTTTTATTCCAAAATATTTAACAGATGTGAATGTGGTTTCAGTGATCCGATAACAAAATGTTTTAAACCCTGTTTCCACCTGTATTTAGCACTGTCCACTTCATCAGATCACCTGTAATGTATGCAGGGTTCCCACACCTTGGTTAACTTCAAATTCAAGGTCCTTTCAAGGACTTTCCAGGTCCAATACCCTCCAATTCAAGGACTTATTGTGGGGACACATTTCAAGTGAGATCAAGGTTACATCATGTTACCTTGTAAGATACAAATTAGTTACAGTTTTCATGTGTCAAACACAACTATGCAAAAAAGCTTTTTTTTTTTTTTTTTTTTTTTTCCATTTACTTTTGGCCATATGACAGAGATCTGATATTCTATTTGTTGTATTTCTGTTTTGCATAAAACTGAAGAATATTCGGTACATCCTATACTGTAAATGATCTAATGATCTAAAATGATCTGATATTAAATTTGGATTTTATTGAAAGGAGCTTAAGCTCGTGCAACCAGAAGTTTTAAGATATATGAATATGCTTTTAATGGTGCGTTCAAGTCCTCCTGGGAAGTTTGTATTTACGAGCGCAGGTGCGTTTAAGTCACTTTCATCGGAGTAAGATGGCGGTGTACCTTCTCTTAATTAATTACACAAAAATACAGCACTTCTACTTCTAGAAAATAATCAGGTGCGTTTTACTTTTTATGTTTTTAATTAATTTATGAAGCCACTGTAAACTTTATCGTTGCATATTATATTGTTATATTATAATGCTATCATATTTTGTTACTTACTTCGTTGTAAATAGAAAAGCCTAACAATGTCACTGCTAAATACCTATAAGTATTGTGGTATTCCGCCATGTTTCTCACTGACACACCCCCAACTCGTACAGATCGGGGCTTAAAGAAAATCCCGAGCTCCACACTTGTATACGACATTGTGGTGGTGTTTATGTGCGTTCAGCTCATAAATACGATCTTTCCGATGTGACTTGAACGCACCAGAATTTTTTCTTGCCTCATGGGTTTACATCTGTGAAACATTAAGGTACCATCGTAGTAGTTTCGTGCATGCCGGAACGTCATGGCAGCGTACAACACAAAGTACCTCACGCAGGAAACACTTAACGTAATGCATAAATGTGTGTAACTAACGTAAATCAAGCAAGCTAGCATGCATAGGCCACGAAGTGTTGGCGAAATAACACATTAGCGGACTGGAGGGAATATGGAATTTTTTCCAGAAAACTTCTTGCACAAAATAAATTCAAGCACTTTCAAGGACCTGTATCTATGTTTGTTTATTTTCAAAAACTTCCCAGGGCCTTGAAAATTTCAAGGATTTCAAGGACCCGTGGGAACCCCGTGTATGTAAATTCCATAATTCCAAGAAAATTCCAAAATTATAACAATTTTAAGGGAATGTGTAAAAAATGAGAAAAGGCCCTCTCTGTGTCTGTGAGCGTAATACCTCCTCCTTGTCCAGCAGCAGCATTTGATAGTCGGTGACCACACAGAATTTGGGATTCCACACAGCATGTTCAGCACACGGGTGACCATATGACATCCAGTGGCCTGGAGGACCCCTCATATCTGACAGAAAAAAGGAAGACCAGAAAAAGAGAATGATGATAATAATGACAACAAAAAAGCACCTGGAAAATCAGAAGAGACATCTGAGATGAAGGAATTTATGCAATTCCTTTTTTGATTCATGTATTTACAGACTGGCCTGTGCCTTTCAGTTAACTCCTCTACTATTTACAAAGGTCAAACTAAATACTGAAAGATCTGCAAAGCAAACAGCTCCTGAACCTGTAGCAGACACGTCTTCCAAATGCAACAAGAGTGCCCAGAACACATTTATATGGTAATGAGCCCCCTGCTCGTCATCTCTTCTGACAACAAGATTACCAAATATTTCACCAAGTGAGCAAGAAATATTGCCATGTTAATTTAAGTTTGATATAGAGAATGTAAGTAAAGTGAATTGCCACACTGTCATAGTGTTGCTTTTTTGCATGCATCTCATATGGAGACAGTGACATGCCGCATGGAACGTTAACAATCTCATCTTGTCTCAGAACATTGAACAAACCTGCTGGACTCTGTTCTCATTCACATTCATGGTGAACCTCCATTTCTCATGCTGAATGGAGGTAAAAGGCCTTTTACAGCCAAATAATTAATGAGTTGAAGTTTAGCTGTTACACTTGCTGTGCTTTACGATTGGAAACTGTGTCCATGGGTGCTCTCACAGCTCAGTAGCTCTAAAACATTACAGATTAATGTATGTTTAATACTATTTTAATCAGTGTGTGTATATGAGATGTTTGATCTTTCATTTTCTGCTCCAATTTTGAAAAGGTCACAACACACACTAGGTACCCTATAACACCAACTTTTACACACAAACAAATGGACCAAAAGTGACACATTAAACCCTCAAAAGGCCCAATGGGAGCAGCTTCCATTCAGTGTTGAGCACAGGTTCAGGGCTCAGGAAGTAAAAGTAACATGACTTGTAACATGTGTGAGGCAATATCTCAGAGAAAAGAGAAATCTTTAATATCTAACATTAATAAGACATACACTACCGTTTAAAAGTTTGGGGTCGTTAAGATTTTTTGATTCTCAAAGCTGCATTTATTTAATCAAAAATTAAAATTTTTACAATTTAAAATAACTGGTTTCAATTTATATATGTTTTAAAACGTAATTTATTTGTGTGACAGCAATGCTAATTTTTTAGCATCATCACTACAGTCTTTAGTGTATTGTTGTCAAAACTACCGTCTTCAGTACCAAGTCGGTACAAAAATGTTAAAAATGTGACGCTTTGAGCGCTGTTGAGCAGATTCGTAAACAACTCTGATTGGCCATTGTCAGATATCAATGATGCTCTTCATCGAGTGCTTAAACAGATACACACAGCGGGAGCGTTTGAAAGAAGGTGTCTATCAGCGGACCGGTCTGCTGATAGACACCTGCTTTCAAACACTTCCGCTTCCCCTTTCAAATTCAAACACTTCCATGTGTTTTCAAACGCCCCTGTGCATTGCTCATTGTAGCCAATCACAGACATGTTTAGCGTGTGAACACAATGGCCAATCAGAGGTGTTTACGAATTCACTCAACAGTGCTCAATAATAACACGCCCTTTAAATAACAAAAATAAATAAATACTGCGCCATTGACTTTAGACCAGTGTTAAATTCGTTGACAAATAATTTTCGTCAACTGCATTTTTTCACTGACCAACATGTGTGCTGGACATGAAAAAGATAACTGTGTCAGGCTAAAACTAGCAAAA
Source organism: Mylopharyngodon piceus (assembly GCA_039654765.1). Taxonomy (NCBI): domain Eukaryota; kingdom Metazoa; phylum Chordata; class Actinopteri; order Cypriniformes; family Xenocyprididae; genus Mylopharyngodon; species Mylopharyngodon piceus. The sequence goes on from CM077443.1 coordinate 18,207,309, forward strand.
AACACTTGCGTCGCGCCTGGCGTCGCATTGCACCAGGTGTATGATAGGGCCCTAGTGTCATATGATTCTTCAGAAATCATTCTAATATGCTGAATTTAATGCTCAAGAAATGTTCTTATTCTGATAAATATTGAAAACAGTTGTGTTGCTGACCTCAAAACTTTTGAATGGTAGTATATGTATAAAAATGCACTTTAACCTATCATAAAATAATTATAAGTCAAATTTAAGTTGTCAAATTTCAATCAAATTGAAATTTAAATGAATCATCAAAACATCCAAATCGAAATGGCAGCAGTGTGCCAGCAATGGTCTCACTGGTGTCTTTTTTTATTTTTATAAAAAAATAATCCTATTTCAGGAGAAACATCTGAGACTGAGGTGATACTTAAACTATGAAAAATCAATATCTGAGCAACAGATCATCATCTGGAGTATCACCATCTGCTCAAAGAACCTATTCAAGAGCCCTTATTCTGATGGAAATAGCCTCAATCTCTGTGTTCTTGATGTATGAAGATGCAGGTGGCCAGAAACACACAATTCATGGGGTTTGGAGAGCACGATAATCAATTTCCCCAACACCAAAGTGTAATTTTCTAGCATTTCTTTGTCAATTGCAATAATATTTGAAGGAAAAAGAAATGAGAACCCTGTCCAGAAAATTCAAAGATGAAGTAAGAAAGAAAGAGATTAGAGTTAATACACAGAAATTGAATCAGAAATCCATGTCTGTCAATGAAAGATATCACATGATCTTTTGACTTGATTTCATTATAGTTCAGTGGAAACATACAACACAAAGATAAATCTTGCTTTAGATTCATTTGACGATATCCAACTCTTGAACATGCAATCATACAAAACAGTTCAAGTACAAGGCCAGTGCATCCTGTAATCTTGCGATAAAAAAAGAGAAGTCTTATCTTTTAATTCAATGTGATTGTGCAGATGCAATTAGCACTGCAGCAGCGCTTTGAATGCCGGACACTGTGCACAATCAACGCTTGCTAGATAATGAGCATTACACATAATAGCCCCCTTGAAGGGACACGCACACAGACACACTCAGAGATTTGAACATTTAAGACAACCATTACAAGTCTATCATGCACACAAACCCACACACAATGCTTTAGAAAGAGGAGCATATGGCTAGTTACAAATTGCTAGAAGCAGTGACTTTTCTCCCAAGACAGAGGTAGTTTTGAAGTGGCCAATCTGTTCTCCTCAAAGTACCTACAAGAAAAACAAACCACTATCTGGAAACAAAAATATTACATTACTGCCATATTTCATGCCAAAAGCCTGACAACTACTTTTATATAACTTTATATAGACTACAAGAACCGAACTGGAACCTTATAAGTGACTCAATTTATATGTTCTAGATAGGCAGCAATGCAATGCATTCTTGGACTGCCAAAACTATAGACAACTACATACAAGCAAATAAATTATTAAATTAAACAATAAAATATTATCTGGAGACTTCTTTGTATTCAATTGACACATTTTTACCCATCATTAGAGTAATATCAGATGTACACCTTTAAAAAAAAATGTATTCACTCATTCACTCACTCATAAAAAACAGGGCTATCAATAAAAAAAATAAAAAAAACAAGAAACACATTCTGCGCTTAGCCAAAAATAAAATAAAATAAAATAAAATAAAATAAAATAAAATAATTCTAAAGATGAATGAGAGTGTAAAAGTAAATTTGGAAAATGCGTAATAAAACTGTTGAATTTATTTAACTTAGATTTTAAATAAACTAACAACCAACTAATCCAAAAAAGCAAGCAAGCACCACCGGGAATTAATAATTATTAAATAAATAACCTTAAAAGAAAGCATAATGTTGCATGCCTATATAATGTTGTCTACGTAGGCAGCTGGAACATGGCTAATGTTTCCAAAGAAACATTAAAACAAAAGTTATGTCTATAGATTAATAATAAGACAGCATTTCAGCTCCTGTATCTCAGGTTCTTGATTCCTGACAGGATGTTGATGATCAAACGGAGCAGTGACCCAGTGCACAAGGTGTGTGATTAAACGTGATATGCTGCTCCATTCCTTGTCCTGTCAAGAAATTAGTGGCTGGTCTTATTCTCAGTTACTTTAAAGTGTCATTTAATGGCTTACGGCTTCACACTATAATAGGGAGGGCAATTGGCCTCTTTATCTTAGCAGCCAGTTTTCTGCTTCTCTAAATAAACACTTCAAAATGACCACTGCTGTGATTTTATCAAATCATTTATAGCGATTCTGTTAGAAGACATTAATAAATTTAGAATTATTGCCTTTTCCTTTTAATCTGCTAAATCCATTCACGATGTGGTCACATCAAAAAGGAGATTACTTTATGCCACTGCCAAAGTGAAGCTCTTATCAGAGCAATAACATGCACACAAGGGAGGGGAGGAGAGAGGGAGCAAAACACACAAATGACACGAGAGAGACAGAAAAAAAAGAGATTTATTTCAAGTCTCTCTTCCTCGTTGGCTGTAACTTGCCAGTCTATGTGGTCCAACAGTAAGGTTTAAATTCCCCTTTATCAAAACCAAATGAGAAATTTGTTCCTTTTAGCCCATATTATAGTGGATATCATTTAGAATTATCATTAATTTTATTAAAGTGTTCAGTACAATGATGCACTTTTAAATTAAAAACAATCTGTGGGAGAAAAATAGACTCACTAAGTAGATTCCTCTCCATTTAATAAGGCACCTGAGCTTATTTGCGTTTGAATACTTCTGAGGACAAACACAGAGAAAGTTTCCCTGAGAAAAATCTAACAGCTACTGAATTCATACAGTAATTGAAATCAAACATTTTTCCTAGTATTTTTTCTAGAAAACAAACATTTTTCCTGTACTACCCCCTTGGGAAATGCACCCAATAACTCTCACACACTACCAGTTCAGCACATCTGTTATCCTACTAATAAATTACTTATGCTACTGGAAAAAAAGATCATTAAGAAAAGTAGAAAAGTGCATTCAAAGAGACCAGCACTGGAACTTTAGTATTGCAGGCTGCACTTGGACAAACAGAAGTAATTGGGCATTTACCTCAAAGAGAGCAAGAAAGAAGAGCTAAATCCTGTAAAATCCAACAAGCCTGTCAAACATTGTTTCCTCAGAATCAAATCCAGAATTGCTTGTGCTCTGAAAGATCAGGCAAATATACTGTAAGACTGTTTAAGCATGAAAAAGGTCTGCAAAGCTACAAAGCACAAAGTCACTTATTCTCTAGGAGTTATTCTCTAGATCAGTAAGCAGTTTCTGAACCCCCTGAAATGCCTCGATTGTGGTCTTGAGTTTTCTTCCGGGAACGTACACATCACAAAATACGCAAAAACAAAAAAGGGAGCAAGGCCTGGTTAAGTTGTGTTAGCATTCTCGTAGTTATGGTAAGGGGCGTGACACTTCCAAAACATGCTGGAAGCAGTTGAACACACTGATCCAGCTGATCAATCAGAGCAGACTTTTCAGAAGTAGGGGCTTCATAGAGACCGGCACTAAACAGAGCATTACTGACAGACTTGGAAGAGAGGTGCTGCTACATTGTAAAATGTGGAAAATAAGGTGGGGTTTTTTTAACATTCAGCCATGAAAACGTATTTTAGTAGACCCCAAAAACAAAATTAAGACTTTGAAAAAGGGCATAATATGACCCCTTTAAGACTACTATGCTTATTTTAATACTGAAAAAAAAGATCATAAATGTTAAGATATACTGTAAATGTCTTGATGTAATGCGGATTATATCAATTATGTGTCTGATTCAGTCTGAACTGTTATTCAGTCTTCAATAAACAAAAAATACACCAAATCAGAACAGAAACACTGTTGTTATGCCAACTCAGAAATTTGTATGAGAATTCTGTGAAGCAGCTAAAGAATTAGTGTTTGTGATTGTAGGAGAGCATAATTAGATCTGGTACAGACAATGTGAATAAATATGATCTTTCCTTCATCAGGTTAGGAATGAATAGAAGACACAACAATCAAACAAATCAAGTTTGTATTTGCCTGCAAATGTTCCTATACCCAATAACAAAACCAAGTCTGATAACACAGTGCAGGGGATTGAACAACAACCCTAAGCTCTAAATCATGTGTTACTGCATGAAAGAGAGGAAATCCTTAGAAAAAACAAACACACACACACACTGAATTAAAACACCATCCTTTTCTATATACAGACATACAGACAAACAGAGAGGCAATGCACTGATTACTCAGACATGGGACAAAACTTTACCTTTAGTTTCTATTAACGAGAGATTATCACTAGAAATATTCTTAACACAAATGTGCCTATTCATTTGATTTTTTTTTTTTTTTTTTATCAAAATTATGAAAATTAACATTACATGATCACTCACACCAAAACTGCATATCCAGTAAGTCCTATAGCAGCCTATATGAACTCTTTCCATTTTACTACAGTGCAAGTTAACCTTGTGCACAAGAGAGCCATAGATTAATCCCTTCATTATATGACTGTATGTAACCAATTACTAAACTAAAGCCTGGAAAGAAATCTATGATGAAATTTTTCTAAGTAGGTCAGAGAGTAATACAGCAGCTGATCTGTTTTGTCTCTCACTCTCTCTTCCTCCAGCTGCTCAGGTCTGCATGTGTTCTGCTCTATTGTATTTCAGGCTCCAAAGATCATGGATATTTGTCTACAGAACGTGCGTGGACCAAAATTTCATGTGCGCATACAGTCCCACTGTACAACGTCCATTACTACTTATATTCATAATGCATGTTTCCTTAAGAAGGCATCAGCTCCCTGTCTCTCATTCATACATGCATACTTTCAGATGCTTCACATGCATATGGATCATTTCATGTTTCCCAGTTGTTGTTGTTTTTTTTACATCATAGGTTTTTCTGCTGTCCAATCAATCAGTAGAGGAACTAATCTAATGTTTCTTGCTTATTCTATGTCAGCGCAAACACCACCACTTAAACTACATCCTGTTAAACTACAGTAAAAAAAAAAAAAAAAATGAAATTCCCTATAAATATGGTGATAATGTTTTATGTATTACAAGATGGCATATTGGTGCTTGTATATTTTACAACTTATACTGTATAATTCATATAATGTAAAATATGTACATTATAATATATCATAATATATAATAAAATGTACTGATAACTGCCATTATACAGGTGCTACAATAAAAAGCCAAATGATGAATCATTGAATCATGAAGTTCATTGTTAGCGGCCAGTCCATAAAACAAGGCCAATACTCATAGTGTATATAGACTGTGCACAGGGCCATACACACAAACACAAAACACATCAGGGTAACACACAAACTAAAATAATGCAATAAACATTCACTAAATAATAGAAAATGTAGCACAAATCACCTGATGTACATTACTGACAAAATAAATAAATAAATAAACAACAAAACTACTTTTGCAGGGACTTCAGGAAATGTCATTTTACTGTTTTTAGTTAAATTATATGATAATAGTTTTTACTTGCAAAAACAAAAACAAATTTGACAGAAGTTTACAGTAAAATTATATGTAATCCATTTACAGTTTTTCCACTGTAAATAATAAGGTAACTTACAGTTAACCAATTAACAGTTTTTTACTATAGCATGTTTTTTTCTATAAAAATTAAACATTTTTACAGTGAATATTCAGCAGTCAGCATTATATATTTGAATACATAACGATGAAAACACACACCTGTTGAAAATCTGCAGCCACAACATTGAGAAGAAACTGTGTCTTGCATCAATACAAAATTATTTTGTTGCATCAACAAAAATAAGCCTGTACAGATAAGCCAGTTCCACAAAACAATAGTCCGTTACAGACAAAGACGAGGTGAGCCAGCAAAGAAGGATAGAAAGAGGAGAAAATCAGACTGTGCACTCAGAGGTGTTTACCTGAGAGGAAATCGCCGAACGTGCTCTCTTGCCTGTTCATTGCCAGTTTCTGTAGTTAGTCCTTCAGAGCGTGAGCAGCATATGCTAAGAGTGTGTGAGAGAACATGCCGTTACCATGTGTACGAGAGCATGCGTGCGTTTTGTGCTCTGTGCTTTCTGAAGACTATATGCAGTCAGCTGAGGCAGAGTTTTGCTCACTGGCAATTTCAATTTCACAAATTCTCTTGGTCTCTCTGCCTTTTTGTTTTGTAGAAAGGCAGTCAAACACTGGTCAACACAAATTACGTGCATCACTCGTTTATTTCGCATTACAGATCTCAGGTGGCAGCGAGCGTTGAAAGGAAAACAGATTAATTGTATAGAGAAAATGGAGGAGGATGTTTTTCCATATATCCATCTACTCTTTACATGAATCTGGTAGAGGCTTGCTGTGTGTGAGAGTGTGTCTGAACCTTTCAGTCCTTTCAGGACAAAAAGAAGATGAAGAAGAAGAAGAAGAAGAAGAAGAAGAAGAAGAGCGAGCACATTATGAAAGATACAGAGTGAATCTGTGAGAATCCTGGCCATCCAAGCAATTATGAGACATGGAAATGTTAGCGCGTGTGAATGTGAAACTGCTAGCTCACATTCATTAAATCTGTCCCTGAGATCTGTGCAAGCTATACAATCTTTGCCTCTAGAAAATCGCTATTGGTCTCCTCTTTTAGCCAATCAGTCGCACAGACATGTTTTCTGTATGTGCGCTCATCTCAGCACTGATGCTCATTCTTCAGATATAAACTAACAAGCATGCACAGCCTCTCACAAACACACATCTATAGTCCAAGATTTAACATTCTGCTATACACAACCAAATATGCGATTTTTTCACAATTAAAAATCACAACATGCTAATGCCAAGACAGCTACAATGCCAACAATAAATTGCACCCATGGGATCCTGTGCTTCTTTTGGGTGTTCACCTTTTTCCCCAATTGCAGCTTACCCACGGTTAGCATGGCAAAATAAAAATTAAATAGTACTTTTGTTGTGTTTTCCAGTTAAAATACCTAGCACTGCACACCAAATCAAGTTGTAATTTTTAATACAAATGAAGTCTAAGGTGCAATATCAAAAGAAATTGACTGAAAGAAACAATTTACACAGTGATAAAAAAAAGGTAAAATTGTACACAAACACTTTAGTCCCCAAATACTACCTTCATTGCAGTATAATGATATTTCTGATATTGGATCTTGGACTTTAATTTAGTTTCTTTAATATTTCTTCAAAATTTCAAAAAAAAAAAAAAAAAAAATCATTCTTTCATCCAAAACATGTTTTTGTCTTACCCTCTCTAACCTTTCAGCTGTGCTGCCATTCTGGAATACAGAAGAATAGGATACAGGAGAAGGAAGTTCAACACTCTTATTTCTAAGTCCAATCTAAAGTAATTCTTGCTTATTAGTATGGTAATTCTTGCTTATTAGACACTGGATAATAAAGTGAGATTAAATACATAAAGTATATTTGTGTAATTTAATATAGTTAATTATTACGGGTTTGCGTAAAATTCTGAGATTGCATTTCACTGTTTTTATTCATTTTGAGGAATACTGAAACAGGGCTCGACAATGGGCTACATGCACGGAGCGTTCTTTATAACTTCCGCAATAATATAAGCCAGCTCGAAAACTTCCGGTGAGATGTCATTTACTGGTGTGTTGAGCATCAGTAGTGTAATACTTAGTTTATTATCAGAATATAATCACTTAAATAGTCAGGCATAGCATTAATTTAGTTATTCAAACGTAAGACAGCATAAAAAATAAATAAAGACATACCTCAGTGTTCCTCCTCTGCTAAATTCAATTCGACCATCAGTTTTCACACTTTCATGTTAAAAAAAGCATCAAAAATTAAATATTTATAGGGCACTTTAGAATAAATTGAAAAAATTACAAGATTGTCCCAGTTTTACAATTGGGACAATCTCAGAAGGATGAACAAATAATGTTTGTGGTCATCACATTAAAAATAACATTTAAAGTGCTGGGGAAAAATGCGTGTGCGTGTCTAATTTCAGACACGGCGTTTTTAAACGTCCCAATAGCTTCGTCTTTATTGCAATCAATAAAACTGGTTTATTGGCAAATAAGGTAAATGTGATAACTGCATTAAAATATGAATGAAACATTAAAAAGTCAACCACTGATGGTTTTGTGTCGATGTACAGCGAGTACGGAATGATCAGCTAACAGTTCACCGGAAATTCCCGAGCTGGCTTAACGACAACCAGGAAGTAACCATGCATATAGCCCATAAGGACTGCCCGATGGCCCCCCGTGTGAACGATGCTCGGGACAGTAGACGGAACCGTCACTTGCCCGATCGGGCCAGTGCTGTAGGGTGTGCGATATATATCGTCTATGATATCGTAATTGTTGATTTAACGATCTGAAATGATCGAGTATGTCCCTCACTTTACAAAAAAAAAAAAAAAAAAAAAACACCCATTGAGTGCACGCATGCACTACGTGACGTAGTCTAGTAGGTTAGACTAGTGCGCGTGCATATTTAGAGTGTACGCATTCGCTGCGTGATTTAGTCTCCTAAAATGCCTTTAGAATGACCCAGAAATCAAGATAAGGGGCAAAAATGACCCTGTATATCTTTTATATTTATATAATTTCATATAGTTAATCAATATTACACAGAGCGCTGTTTTTCTCCAAATATCAGCATGATTACAAATGTGATATTGATTTTATACAGCGTACAGTTTAATAAACAAGAACTTAATATCAAGTGACTTACATTTTAGACACCAAATCGCTTGTTTCGCTCTATTTCGCCAACGAAAATAGTTCCAAACAAAGTCCACAGAATTGTTTTGCGTCTCTGAGCAACACTTCCTGAATGAATCAGCCGTTTGAAAGAATCGGTTGAATCTCAAATACTCGCTCATTAACAGTGATTCGCTGCCACCTACTGGCGGGTTTAATTTCACATTTAAAGTGTCTTCATTTTTTAAATAATTTCAAATAACAGTAGACTATTCAACGTTTTATATTTTCAACATTTCAAAACATTATTTATGCATCTGTAACTGCTCTTGACTGATTAACTTTAATAAAGTTTAATCTATAGCTAAATAGTTATACATTAGATTACAATTTCTGTACCTGAAAATCTCCTGTTTAAACCTACATGAAAAACTTAAAAAGCACGGTTTATTTCATTTATATGTTAGTTCTGTTGTATTTATTTGTGCTATTACTCGTAATTTGAGTATTTGTTACTATTTTATTACTGTTTATTTGTCAAATAATATTTAAAATTTAAGTGAGTTAATCTAGTAGCTTTTGGTGTCATAACCTTATTTATTAAGGTTAAATGTAACAAAGACAACGAAAACAATAACTGGGCTTATTTTATAGGCCCATTTTATTTTTTTTTTACTTTATTGATTTTTTTGTTGTGGGGCCAGTGAAAATCTTGGTGGGGCAAGTAAAAATTTTAATCACTGGCCCAATCGGGCCAGTAGAAAAAATCCTTAGCGTTGAGCCCTGTGAAAGTTTTTGTGCAAGTGAGATGAGTAAATGCATGTTCACCTTTAGTCTAGAACTACAATAACCGCCGTGTTCACACAGCGCACACAACACCTCTGCACTTTATTTCTCTCAACATGAGGACAGGAGAGCTGTCAGTCAATAAATGTGAAAAAGTAACTTGAGTTACTTATTTGAAAAAGTAACTTAGATATTTTGTTGTAAATTGAAAAAGTAATGCGTCACTTTACTAGTTACCTGAAAAAGTTTTACTTACTTAAAGATTACTTAACTCAAGTTACTTGTAATGCGTCACCCCCAACACTGATTATAAGCGTTTATATTTTAGACATGACGGGATGATTTTTGTAGGAAGTTGTGTACATGCACTCTCCTGTGCGTATCTCGTCATATCCACAAATAGAGAAAAGTTTTGACGTGTATGGTGTGGGAGTGGCATAGGTTAGTTTTCATAACGAGCGAGAAAGGTTGACATGGAGCAAGCTAAATCTCGAACCTCCGGGGAATCACCCGTTTAAAAAATAATGCAGAACAGATGAGAGTCTGCTGGTAAAAAGAGAACTAAAATGAGAATAAACATTGTTTTGGTTTTTCGGAGAGGACTGAGGGATTTGAAATGTTGTGAAAGTGATGCAGAGGCGTTATTATTACTCGACAGGTACAGGGTAAGGTATTTTAATGAACAGATACATTGCCATATGTAGCTCATTGTAAAGCATCATCTATTGTGAAGGGTCATTTCATTATGGTTGTTGTAGCGCTGTGCTGGAATTTATTTTCAAGGAAGTACCGTGTCTATTAATGGGTATACTGTAGCTACAGTAATGTCTTAAGCTAGTTAGCTTAAGATCCTTTCCATCTAAACTGGTTATATCTCTTAAGCCTAGTAGCGAATGTTTTATGAGCAGTAGGATAACACATGCATCCGTAGACCCGAAGTACAACCAAAACAATGTTCTTCTGCAAACTGCATGCAGTTTTGTTTTTTTTAACTGCTAGAAGGCCAAAAGTTACAGTGTAAATTGAAATTGTGGTCCCCAATTAATTTATGTTTTAAGTTTTTCCCATCTGTATTGTGCTCTAAAAATATGCCTGCTTTTATTCTAGACTGCATTAACAATTTAGTGAAAGCCATTTACCTTAATTATACAAATTCTAACACAAAGCCTAAATAAAATCACAATTATAGCTTAACAATAAAATTGCTTTTGTTCTCTGATGTACTTGAATTGAGGCCAAGATTACACAATAGTTCTAGCTAACAATAGTGACATGACAGGTGTGATGAGGACTATATTTGTCAACTATGGCAGTTAATACCATATAATTGTTCTTTTCAAAAAACCTCCAAAGCCTTCCTATTTATCAAGTTGCAATAAAAACAAAACATCTGACTAAACCTACACAACCCAAACGGCAAACTGCTGCATTATTCAAGCAACACGCAACAATGGTCAGTATTTGTGCAGCAGCTCTGAAGAAAAAGTAAACATTCTGTGTGGCTTCAATCTATTGGAAATGTCAGTTTATGTCTGCTAAAAGTGAAAGACATGCATGATATCTGAAAGATATGTGCATTCCTGCCTCACTCATTTCACAGTGCACTAACAACATGACAAGATCGATTCCTCATGACTTTCATGGCCTCCCACTCCTCTCTCTCTATTTCTTTCTTTCTCATACCGCTCACTCTCTTGCCTGCTTTGATTATCCAAGATTTAAATTAAGATGCTGTCCGTTTAGTGTGACCATGATGTATAAGATATACAGCAGCTCTGACGGTCCGTGTATGAATGAGCACAAGTGCGCTTGCCTCTACTTTGTCTTTGCAGAGTGTGTGACAACCGTGGCACACTGCATTGATCAAGACTTCTTCTCTGACAGCTCTGTGAAATAAGAAAGAGAACATGTGTAGCTCCCCATCACCATAGGTTATATGTGAGGATCAAAGCAGACGGGATATTACTCTTCCATTGATGCTGTGCTCAAGTGTTATAAACATCTCAGAGAGACACATCTCACTTTACTATAGTAACAAATAATAAATGGTGACATGAGAAATGGAAAGAAGCTCGAACAGTAGAGCATGGCGCTCTAAGGTCATGAGTTTGATTCCCAAAGAGTGCATGAACTGATTAAATGTACACCTTGAATACAATGTATGTTGCTTTGGATAAAAGCATCTGCCAAATGCAGCAATGGAAATATACATGTACATGAATACAAATGCTGTCACAAATTTGGAGAAGTTTCAAAGATTTGTTAAGATTTGGTGGCTTAAAGGTCAGGATTAGTTCTGAAGCCAGGTTACGCAATATGGCAAGTTCAAAGTGAATGAGACATGATGGTAAATAAAGCAAGAGGAGCAGTTCAACCAAAAAATGAAAATATCATCATTTTCTAACCCCTACATCAGGGTAAGGTAAAGCGTAATAATTTGCTTGCGCATCAAACAAATTGGGTGTGCACCTTATGGCTCTATTTATTAAAGTTGTGAAGAAACGGAAGTAAGGACAGATATATTCCATCTTGTAATGCAGTGTGTCAAACAGATATAAAAAAATGTGCAGTGCTGGGGGTACTCCAGGACCAGAGCGCCACTGTATATCTGAGTATACTGAATTATAGAGTATATCCATCAAAATAAATAAATAAATTCAATAAGAGAAAAAAAAAAAAAGCAGGCACCAAATTATTTTTCAAAGTGCCACATATAGGAATAAACGTGATTATTTTTTATTTTATTTTTTTTTACATTTAATTTCAGTCATCCTGCCATGTGTTTTCATCTCGTGAATGTCCTGGGAACTGAGGTTTACTTAAAGTGGGAACTGAACGTCTTTTCCAACTTGAGAACTACATCCAGTCACAAAAAAAAATTGTTCTTCACAGAATCTGAGCAGTGGCACGGTCACGGATCATAATTATGTCAGCAACACTTGGCCACTGAGTGTAGTTTGGCCTCCTCCTGCATCCTATAAATGTTGTCATATGTCTTGCACACATCCAGTCTATTTTTCTTCATTAGTAATATCGGAGAGGTAAATTTGAAAGGCATCTCTTCACATGCAACATATAGGCAGTGTTGAATTTTTAACTCCTGTTTATTTTTAACTCTTTCCATTGTTTCTCATCATGTAGACAACAGGTTAAGTATATTAAATACGTAATATAGTGCATATATTTAGCAAAATGCTCCTCTCTATAGTTATTTTTCTAGCTGACTAACGAGTTTATGGACATTGAATGGCTTTTCTGAGGTAAACGTAGCGTTATGTGACGCTCCTATGCAGTTGCCGCAGGGAACGCAGTTCAGTGTGCGCGTTTACCTCCGAATGCCGGCTCTGTATTGGCCTACTCCTGCATCAGCATCACACTCATGTGTCGTGCTGCTCACGTGAACAGCGTTGGCCAATACTGAGCCGGTGTTCGGACGTAAACACGGAAGCGCTGCTCTGCATTTACTGCATCAACTGCGTAGGAGACTGACAGGGTTGAGAAGAAATTGTTGAATAAAGTCGTACTTTTTGTTTTGTTTTTGCGCACAAAAAGTATTCTCGTCGCTTCATAACATTAAAGACACCCTGTGGTGAAAATCTAGTTTTTAATGTTGTTTATATGTCTATGTGGTGTTTTTAATATGCTTTAAGACAAACCATCTGCAAATTCATAAGTCAACACCATTGCTGAGTATTTTCTGTTTAAAACTGCAGGGAAAAAAAGACAGTCTCAAACCCGCGGTTTGAAATCGCTGGTGTTTGTGACGTCACAAACTACCCTGTAACCAATCAAGACAACGTGCCAGCGGGCTTTAGCATATCATTAACTATGACTGCTCTGAAGCAGGGGAGTCTCGAGAGAAGCCAGGTTATCCCGGTATATTTTCTGTTGATATGAAAAATTGTGTAGATTTAGCAATATAGCGAGTCTATGATGTATATTATGATGTTATGATGAACAATATGCCTTTCTCCACTGACGTTCTGAGTTGTTCAAAGCATTTGTAATAGGCTACTGATTGTTAGAAGGCAGCTGTCTGACTCTGAAATGAAGAACGGGAACATGGTTTGTGTAACATTAGCAACACATTATTAGCTGTTTGATAACATAGTCAAGCAAAAGGCTAATCATATTAATTACTGTTATGTGTCTGACAGAACCGTCGCAAGGGCTGTGCCAAGTGTGCGAGCGCATAGGGCCTCGCGCCAAAGTAATGTGACAGCTGACTTGAAGTAAAGCCAATAAAGTTCATGTTTTTGTCCTTCGAAATATTTTAATACTATAAAACATAGCTAAAACAATATTGCTCTGAGCGTGTGAGTGTGACCGTGATTCATGTGCGTATGTCAGTCAGTGTGGCATCGCACGTCAAGTTCGTAGAGAGCTTTATTCAGTCCATTTTAAATTCTGATTTTGGCTGCCTCTGGAATGGGTCAAACCATAGATATTACCTGATAAGTTCAAGTAAATACGCTGGAAATCCGGGCTCATTCAAGAATGTGCATTTATTGCATGTACGGAGAAGGCACAGGCGCCTGCAGTATTTCATCTGACGGTATGCACAAAGGGTTTTTTATTTAACACTAAAAAGTTAAATAAGCATATACAGCCTAACTATTACGCACCTTTCGGACCATCACCGAGAGCAACCGTACCGCAATTTACAATTTAAGCGTCAAAAAATATGCGAGCAGTTCAGTTACACAGCTGTTAAACTGAATATACGAAGCGAAGCAAGCTTTTTTCTTAAATATCCACAACACAAACAACAAATTGCTCATTACTAAAGCAACAGCAGACTCTGAGCTGGCGCGAGCGAGTGGAGGCGGGGCTCATTTGCATATTCATTGATCCGTGTATATTAAATGAGGCAAGGGTGTAGAGTTACATTCAAGCTATTTTAAGGCATGAAGAAAATTTTCTCACTGGAAAAAATGTTTAAATATGTCATTTTGGTGATCAAAAATGAGTTTTAAGGGATAAAATAATTGACTACAGGGGGACTTTAAGGTTGAACCACTGTAGTCACGTTGACTATTTTAACGATGTCTTTACTACTTCTTTGGACCTTGAATGTGGTAATTTTGTTGCTATCAGTGGGAGATAAAAAACCTCTGGGATTTCATTAAAAATATCTTAATTTGTGTTCCAAAGATGAACGAAGGTCTTGCAAGTTTGGAACAACATGAGGGTGAGTAATTAATGACAGAAATTTCATTTTTGGGTCAACTAACCCTGTAAAAACTGACTAAGGACACGTTCACACAGAACGCGTTTTTGCTTTGAAAACGCAAGACGCAGGCAGTGGAACGGGAAAAAAAAGCAAGGTCTCGAGACGCGCTTTTTAAAAGTTGAATTGATTTTAACTTGAGCGTTGCGTTTTTAGAATGCCACGTCATGACGCGAGCGCAACGGTCATACACATCTGTCTAGCACTTTTACATAGAAAAACAATGGAAAAGTAGCTGATTGGAATGGAAAAACACATTCTGTGTGAACCTTCCCCTAGCCCCTATAGCCGCTAAGACTATTTTGCATATACTGTATAAAGGTGCAAGATCAGGTTGGAATTTGAGTGTGCTATCAAATTGCATTACATTTTTCATATGCGTACTACATATTCTATATTGT
The DNA here is from genome assembly GCA_039654765.1 of Mylopharyngodon piceus. Classification (NCBI taxonomy): domain Eukaryota; kingdom Metazoa; phylum Chordata; class Actinopteri; order Cypriniformes; family Xenocyprididae; genus Mylopharyngodon; species Mylopharyngodon piceus. The sequence goes on from CM077443.1 coordinate 18,222,433, forward strand.
ATCCTATTAATTCAAAATCAACATACATGGATGAAGTCAATGCATCTAAGATGTTGCTGAGTGTCGAATAACCTGTCAGTTACAGCTGTTATGGATTGCAGTTTGAAGTCATTGCCCTATACTGTGATGAAGGTATGCAATCATCAAGGTGTATGCACTTACATAGAGCTTTAATTCACATCCTGACAACTTAGTGAGTAAATGTGCTGTAGTGTTTGCTGTAGTGTTGTCAGAACAGCAAATGTTTGCATGCATATGTGAGAATAGATGTCTGATAGAAGGAACGGTTATTTATTATGCAATTACGAGCGCACACACAAACACACACACTTTTCCATGACACAAGTTCAACAGCACGATTATGAATTACGGATCAATAATACTTCAGATACATGTACACTGAAGCATGCAAACACACACACACACACACACAAACGTCCTTGAACAACAAGACTCTAGTAATCAACTGGAGTAATAATCACCCATGTGTGTCTAATATCTCAGTTGCTACACATTTGATTGATGATCCTACGTTTAAACATCTATGTCCTCTTCCAAATGACATAAGTGAAAGTTACAAATCTGATTATACATCACGGTTCACAAAGTACATAGCTAATCTCTAATACTTAATTCAATTTACATGTTTGCAGCAAGTGGTTGGTAAAGCCTGATTGGCTGCGTGAGGGACATCTCCAATTCTTTCTTTCTTTTCTTTCTTTTTCTTTCTTTATTTATTTATGTCCCCTAAGGGCAATTGATTTTACAGCAAGACCAGCACACAGAAAAGACGATTTAAAATACATTAAAAATTACAGTTAAAAAATTACATTAAAAAACAAAACAACTAGGATCTCATTTTAAAACAAGTAACTTCTCAGATCTTAAAGGGATAGTTTCTTCTTAAATTCTTTCATCATTTACCCACTCAAAAAAATGATACTTTAAACTAAGACAAGGCAATTGTGGACAGTGGTTCCACACAACCAACTTAGTTTTTATTAACATTAAAGGTTTATTTTTAATCTATGCAAAATCCTTGGGTTGTGACAACACAACTGACTAAGGAAGAAAAACCAACATAATAGAACAGTAAACATTAAAAAGTCTCTCCATTTTCTCATCTTGCTAAAAACTGCTTAAAATTACACTTTATTTCAACATTTACTCTCCCAGTTCAGCCCCTTTGCAAAGCATGATGGGAAGTTAAAGTCCTTTTGATTGAGTCCTGGTTGAGTTTACTTGATTGAAACATGTTATTATAATATGAAAACATCAAGTTAAGTCAAAAAGTAATTGTTTCAAGTCAATTTAACATGAAGCAATTAAATTTGAACCAGAAACCTAATACAATGGTGTTGAATCAAAATAAGTTGTTTAAATAAAGTGAACAGCATCAAAAAATCATTTTTTTGAGTGCTGTATATAAAAGATATTTTTGAGAAATGTTTTATGTCCATACAATCGAAGTCAATGGTAATTTCACCAACATTCTTCAAATCTTTTGTTCTACAGAAGATAGAAAGAAAAGACAGGGTGAGCAAATGATTAAAGTATTTTCATTTTTTGGTGAACTATTCCTTTAACTTAAGACTTAAAATTGGATGTTTTGTAATATGGCCATACATAGACAATAGTCCCTCGTCTGCGCTCAGGTTTAATCTGATCTTGGGTCAATGACGTGACGCTCATTTTTTGTGTCCATATAGTTTGATTAAATTTAAAAGGGTAAAAATTGCAAAATAAATTAGCAGATTACTTGCATACATTCTCTTTTTTGAGGACCAAGTCTAAAATTTCTGGTTTTAATCAATTTTGAGAGAATATTTGGGGATTGATTGCAAAAATGTCAATGTGGTGCAACCGTAAAAATTTTGTACCAAATAACTGATCTTGTTTAAAAAAGGTGAAATTCTCAAAAAAACACCATATCAGCTAGTTTGGCATAATCTTACATTAGAACAATTTAATAGTAAATAAAAATAAATTTAACACCATTGTTCTGAATATTATAAATAATTTGGGGAATCATGTGAGTCAAGTCAAATTCCTGAAGTGTCAAGGTGGTGTAACCACCATTCAAGGAGCCATTTTGTTAATATTGTGCAAGAAAACCATGTGACAGGAAATTATATCACAGAGAAGGACCCCTGGTGACACTAACTGCTGCATGCAAAGGTTAGTAACTGTCTTTAAAATATGAGATAATTTGACATTTTTAGGGTATGGTAAGGTATTCTTAGGTATACATGTCAAATTGTATGACCCCATGAATACACTGATAATTCATCATTATAAAAATGTGTATTAACTTAAAAAAAACATTTTTTTTATTTTTTTTTATTTTTTTAAATATTTCCACCAAGGCCATGTGCTTACATAGGTGTCCATGATAATACCTGTCAAATTTGATTTTAAATTGAAATGTCAAATGGTGTAACCGGTTACACCATTTGACTCCTATTACAAGCCTTTCTGTTAGGGGCCAATTTAGTCAAAAATCACTAGTTTATGATGCTGATTAAAGATGTAATATAAACTAACCTACTATTTAGAACTATTTTCAAATGTTCAATGTTTTATTTTTTTGAGAAAGTGGTGCTTTATCCACAACTTTATTATTAAAGCTCTGTAAGTCAATAAAATAAAATATAATTATGTTGCACAACATTAATGTTTAGAACATTAACGTTTAACATTGAAATGTTTAGCTTCAATGCTTATTTCTATTCCATTCACTTAAAAATTTAAGCAATATAGAAAATCATGGAGCGATTGCTAATGAGAGACAAGCGCGACAAATGTCTCGAGAACAGTGAAGCTTTTATTACGCCACAGTCGCCGCTTCTGCTTCTTCAGGTCAAGTGTATGTGGGGTAAAGCAGCGCTGTTTTATCATATTAGACACATTTGTGTGTTGAAATTTGTTATAATGCTACACTGTGCGTTCGCTCGGCGGCTGCTATGAGTTTTCTGTCGACGAATGTATCCAAACAGTTGCTCACCTGTCTAATAAAACACATAATATGTTAAAGTGTCTTTGGTGTTTCCATGGTTTCTACAAAATAAAACCGGAAACTGAGGTTAACGCTGGTATGATGTCACTGATAGGCGACGCACGGACACAGCTCGTGTCCTGGTTATAATTTCATATTTCTCTAGGTTTAAACATTCTTGGAAACATCTGGCATAATATAAGTACACAAGTCAACAAAATATATAACATTGTTTTAGTGGTTTTTGGATATTTTAATCCAAAATCTTACATATTGTGCATTTAACGAAAGAGTACAATTTACATCTATAAAATACAATTCATTAAATTTCTAATATTTTATAATTAAAACGACATAACTGAGCCCCTTTTCCCCCGATAAATTGATATAGTTTCAAGCAAGGAAACAGTGGCTCATCACAGAGCACAAGTGAATTATGATCCTGCTATCAGATATTTTTTTCTTAATTGTAATTACAATACAAGACATGAGTTCACTGTTCATCACTTTGATGACTTCTTGTTATCAGATATTGTTCCATAAAGGGTTAGTTCACCCAAAAATGAAATTTCTGTCATTTATTACTCACCCTCATGTCGTTCCAAACATGTAAGAGCTTCGTTCATCTTCGGAACACAAATTAAGATATTTTTGATTAAATCTGAGAGCTTTTTTTTAATCTCCTATAGAAAGCAACGAAATGACCACATTCAAGGCCCAGAAAGGTTGTAGAGCCATTGTTAAAACAGTCAATGTGACTGCAGTGGTTCAACCTTAATGTTATGAAGAGACGAGAATACTTTTTGTTCGCAAAAACAAAACAAAAATAGCAACTTTATTCAACAATATGTTCTCTTCCCTGTCATTACCCTTACGCAGGTGATGCAGTAAGCACAGTGAAGGCTTCCGTGTTTATGTCCGAATGCCGGCTCAGTATTGGCCAAAGCTGATCACGTGATCAGCGCATGCGTGTGATACTGACGCAGGACCCGGCCAATAATGAGCTGGTGTTCTGACATAAAACCTGGAGTTGCTGCACTGTGTTTACCACGTCAACAACATAGGAGAATGACAGGGAAGAGACAAAATAGTTTAATAAAGTTGCTATTTTTGTTTTGTTTTTGAGCACAAAAAGAATTCTCATCTCTTCATAACATTAAGGTTGAACCATTGCAGTCACATCGACTGTTTTAACAATGTCTTTAGTACCTTTCTGGGCCTTGAAAGGGGTCATTTCGTTGCTTTCTATGGGAGATAAAAAAAAGCTCTCAGATTTCATCAAAAATATCTTAATTTGTGTTCTGAAGATGAACGAAGGTCTTATGGGTGTGGAACGACATGAGGGTGAGTAATTAATGACAGAATTTTAATTTTTGGGTGAACTAACCCTTTAACTGTAAAATATACGAGACAGGATTTCACTGTTCATTACTATGATTATTTCTTGTTGCCAGATGTTGTTTTTCATCACTGAAACCACTTAACTTAACTTGTTGACTGTCATGCTAGATTTTCAGTGTCAATTTGTTCAACAAACAATGGCCTTTGGCTGTAGAAGCAACATGGTCAGGTGGTGTAACTGGTTTGTGTCAATTGGCGTAACCGGTATTTTTCATAAAAATATAATTATATACAGAAAAATTAATGTGGAATAAAATGTAATCATCTAGTTTAGTGTAATAACATGGTTTTTAACAATTTTTACAAAATTTGTCAAAGATTATTTAGAAAACATGTGTTTTCAGCATATGCCCCACCAAATATTGCAAAAACACATTAAAATTTACATTTAGAGATAACTCTAATAAAATTATTTTTCGTTTGATATTTTAAATTGAAGTATTTATTTCTATGAGTACACTTACATGCCATCTAGGTGGATAAAATATTTAATATTTCTCATTCTTTGGCGGTTACAACATTTGACATTTTCAGGTACATTCATTCTTAACTTTAGTAAAAAATTGTGCAAATGTCATTTTTATTAACATAAAATCAACATAAATACAAAATATACATTTTAACGTACCTGATGCATGCTTTAAAAACAGGTTTTTAAAAGATTTTTGAATTTCTCATCTTGCCACACCATTTTTGTCACTGGCCCTCTTATATATGAGCACTCAGTAATACTGAAGAATCTCTTCCTGTTACAGAAAGAAAGGATGCCTGGTTTGGAATTACAACCCCTGTCTTTAATCTTTGGAGGCAGTGACATTTAACCAGAAGTGGAATTCATGAGCATGTTCATCTGAGCGAAGAACGGAATGATAGGATATTTATGATGGGTCATTTAGTTTAAAGAGAAGGGAAGGCTGCTTTAGGGAAGAACCTGAAGGGGCCCGAGGGGAGCATGAGAGCTCAATTCACACCCACTGACATTTTCCAGAGGACAAATCAATTAGCAGGGTATTAAGGAGAGGCTGTGTGTGACTGAGTCCCCAGGCTCTTAAACTGTAACTGAGACTGCAGAACGCATGCACAAGCACACGCACACACCACAACAACAACACAAACAGACACTCTCTAGATAGAGCACACACAATCACACACACACCACAACAATAACGTGAACAGACACACAGGTAGAGCATGCACAAGCACACACACACACACACACACACACACACACACTTCACAACAACAACATGAACAGACACACTCTAGATAGAGCATGCACAAGAAAAACACAGCTTCCACAAATAAAACACATCCTGGCACAGCACACACATATGCTCACTTTCATGTGCTGCTGTTTGAAAAAAACAGCGGGATCTAGGTAGGCATGTGACGGTATCAAATTTTCATGTTGCGATTAATTGCTGAAGCTTTTATCAGGGTATACGGTATTATCACGATATTGAAATAAGTTGCAAAAAAAAGTGTTGTCATAGTATAACAGGTTTAAGAACTCTTTTTGTAATAAAAAAAAAACTCTGAATGTTTAAATACAATAATACAATACACAAAAAATATATTAAGTAAAATTTTCAAACAGGTTAAAGTGCAAAAGAATTAGGCTATAAAGAACAACAGGTGACACTTTAAGGTCTCATTATTTAATGCATTAACTAAGATTGAGCAATAGCTACATTTGTTACAGAAAGTATTATTTTTTGTTAATGTTAGTTAAGAAATACAACTGATCATTGTTAGTTTTATCTCAGGTCCATTAAATAAGTTCTTTTGATTTTAGTAATGTTATTAAACAGTAACTAAGAAATTAACATTAACTAAGAATAATTAATGCTTTATAAGTATTTTTCATTGTCAGTTTGGTAATAATAAATTAACATGTTAACTAATGAAGCCGTATGTCTCAAAGTTTTACTGAACAATAACAAATAATCAGAACATTTCTAATCATTAGGGCATGTTGTAGTCCAGATTAAAATATAAAAATGTTTAAGTTTGAAAATAGCCTATTAAGTCTTTAAGTATTAAGTATTTGGTGCTGTGATGAACAACATTGACATTACAAAAAAATGAATGGCAGTTTGAAGCATTTTAAAAACTTCACTAGCACAGTTGCTTTGTTTGTGGGGTTTCCGGGGTAACCGCTGCATTCTGCTGTTCCATCAGCGCCCTCTGCTGTCAGAGAGTGAACGTGCACTTTCATTCACTGCATCTCCTTCACTTGTTCCGCCATGTGCTTCTCATGCACGTTGGGCTTGTTTACATCTGAGCGCGTGTCCAGAATACAGCGGTGTTGTGCATTTTATACGGTTGATGGGGAAAGTATTCTTAAATGCATTATAAAAATTTTAATAATTGGTAATAAATTATTATTTACAGCATTTTGAAGTGCCCACGATAACAATATCGTGCATATTCATTATCGCGGTGTATCGCATTACCGAATATCGGCACAAGTCTAGATCTAGGAAAGCAGGGTAATGCTGGGTAATGAAGAATTACTGGGTAATGAAGAATTACTAATGATTTGAAGCCTGGGTAATGAAGAATTACTAATGATTTGAAGCCTGAATAGTTGATGCATCCGGAATAACATAAAAGAAAGAGCGAGCATGGAATTCTACAAAATAATATTTTCTACCAGCCATATTCACAAAGAACTAGATTGGTATGGTCAATATTAAAATAAATGTAAAATAAAACACTAAAGGCTAAAAATTGATTAAAATCAGTTAAAATAGTTTTAAATGCTAAAAGTGACATCACAATACTATAATGTACATATTGCTGCACTTTTCTTGCTGTCGTGCATTACATCATTCAAAAAACATGGCGCTTAAGTTAACAGTTCATTTCACTAGCATGCATCTTCTGCTTTTAAACGCAAAAACGTGTTCTATGTGAATGGCCCATGAAACAGGTGTGCCTATTTTAATACATGATGGCATCTACCACAAGAATTCTCCACAATATGTTAATTACAGAACTTACTGTGCAAATATGTATTATTTCCCATAAATGTCTATTTGCATGGTATCAACCAAACCTATAGATGCAACCAGTAGGGTCACTAATTAAAACAAAAACCTTCTGATAACTTTTTAAGCACGTGTGTAAATCATGTGCCGGTGTTACTACGTAATCATGTGACTTGTTCCTCATACTTTTTTGGCATTGTGATCATTCACAGCAGATGACTGTGTGTCTGGATGGGAAATACCCACCAACTGTAAATGACATAGACCTGAAAGAGAAAGATCTGTCTGTGAATGGAGAAAAAAGGAATAGGTCCATGTATACTCACTGTACAAGATGCAGGGGAAAAAAAACACACACAAACAACTCAGCTGCAATAACTATGAATATTTTTCTCCAACCCAACAGCCTCGTTCTGAAGTGGAAGTATTTTAACTTGGCTCAGTATTAATCAGAACTACTAGCAAGTTACTTTCCTACAAGGACTTACTGGGCAGCTGTTTTCTCCGGCTTATATCAAAAATTCCTCTGAGACAAATCCTCAGAATTCTTTGAACTGTGATTCTTAGATTATCTTGATAGCAGATTTGTACAAAAAAGCACATCAACAAGTACAACCGTGCCTCAATTAATACGGCTGCTTAAAATACAGTAAATGTGTTGCCATGGCAGAGTTTCATCCAGATCCAAGCTCCTTTCTCTAATGTAGAAGACAGCTATTTTATCTGACTGAGGAGGTTTGTCATGAAACACACACTAACCTAACTTGCCTGTTTCAGTGTAGATTCCCTTTGTGCATTTTTTAATCAAATCAGGTTTTTTTCCCCCAAAAGTACAAATATGTGATAAAATTGTGTACTGCTTAGCAAAAGTATTGCAGATTTTCTCCTCTTGTTCTCACTGTATGCACTGCCTCGCCACCCCTCTTATGGGACAGTCCTACCTGAGACTTGAATCCATCCGTGATGTTGGCTGTGAGATGAATAGAATAAAGGGCTCTCCATTGTGTTTCTTCTCCTTTGCGTCATTGTGGTTAGTAATCTGAACCAATAAGCGTGAGGATAATGCACTGAGAGAGGCGTGCATCCCTCTATCTGCTACTGTCCGACGCTCCAAGTCCTCTCAGCTGCAGCATGTGTGCTTCAGAAAGAGAGAGAGGGAGGGAGAGAGGGACAGAGAAGGTGGGGGAAGAGTGGAAGAGAGAGAACAATTCATGCAGGCTGATCGGATTTGTAATATCATCTGAGATCATGATGCAGATCGATGTTAAATGACAAAACTTGTATCATCTGAAGCAGCAGATTTTCTTGTTTAGTTTGATCTAACATCCACACAAGGTTTTCAAGAAATAATGCTTTAGCTGTTCAGCAGAATCAATGGAACTGTGAATATACATTTGACACAGTTGTTAGAGTGACTAATACACACATGCACTTATATTTTGAGATGTTAGTCATATGGTATGTTGGTTACGTTATATGAACTATGTTATTTCCTATTTGTTTACCATTTTAATTAAAATATTTAGAATTAAATAGGGATGTTATGAGGGACACTATAATAATTTTAAATAAACGTAATTTAATAAATAATTAATACATTGAACAACCACAATTAATACATGTAGATAACTTAAAATGTTCATGTTTGTTTAATTGCTGTTACAACGGGGTAGATTAACAACAATCATTGTAGAAACATTAATTTACACAGTTTACGGTGTACAGTGTACACTGCAGACAATAAGTACAACAATATATAAAAATATGAGACATATAGAGCCGAAATTGTGAATTTAAAACGTGTTACTTCTAAATTATAACATTTAACAAAATTACCGTTTTTTCTTGTTTATCCAGTGAGGTGCGTATTTGTGTTCCAGTGACTGTAGTTATTAGCGGTGTGTTGTGTTGAGAAAACTGAATAAACTTAATTCTAAGGACTTTATGAAAAAACGTGAGATATGCCACCGGCAGGAGCTTCATATTTTAATCGCAGGTAAGTGAGCAACTGTTTCTATCTGGGCAGTTTGAAATGAACGAGCACTTTACCTGATTACAAGGCACGTTTAAAGACGCGCGTGAAGTTAGCTTCCTCATTAGCTCCGCCCCATACCATAGAGTGAAAATGATTGAAAGTCACCGCCTCCAATGTTATTAAGGGGAATAGCCGTGAGACACGGGAGTACCGTAGCCCCAGAGCCATGTAGCCCGAGTCTCATAACCTCCCGGGGCCCTGCAATAGGTTGTTTGCAATCACGTGGTTCTGGTGACGAGCGAAATTAATGTGGAGGGCAAGCAGTGAAAATTAGAATGGAAGAGATGGGGAAAAGTCCGCACTGTGCTGGTTTAGAAAGTTATAAACAGAAAATCACAACATATTTTGGACGTGAACCTTATGTTATGAAGAGGAGCGATTTTCCTACTGAATTGAAAGACTTGACTGCCATCGAGGAGGTAGATTTAGAGAATGTGAAGCTGCCGTCACGCCGCGTTCAGGTCTGGGTTTGTTTATATCGCGCTGCCTTTCTACTAGTGACATTAAGGGCAGTATTTTTGCAACAGGAGCTCACATCATCGTTCAGGGGAAAAAACTGGACGGTGTAATACAATTTTCGTCTTTTCTACGTGTAAAAACACTAGGGAAGCAGGTTGAGGTGGTGACGGGGAGACGTCGTATATCAAATCTAATAATGTCACTGATTAAACCCACTCCCTATCACTCAATAAAATAATCACAAAGCTGAGTGTTTTTGAAAGTGTTGTATTTTGTTTGGTTTAATAATTAACATTACATTTGCGAGTAGGACTCTCACTCGGCTTGTGAATGAGTATTTGCACGCAGCCACTTCAAAATTGTTCACAAGCTTCTATGGGTTTGATTTTGGTTGTCATTTGTTGAAATAAAAAAAAAATAAATAAATAAAAAAACAGTGTGTCGGTGTCTGTCATAGACTGTAAAAAAAGGGTGTATGTCCGCTGAATGCCCATCCGATTCTCCTCCGTGGTCATATGGGAAAGTTAATATTTACAAAGAAAACATTAAAACTACAGTTACATTTACACCCTTCCAACAAAGAAATTGATCGACTTCTGTCAGCTTGTTGAACATTTTTTTTATTTGGACATTTTCTACCATATGATGGCTGAAGCAGCAGCACGTGCCCAGCGCGTGACACTGTTTTCACGGTAACCAGATCAACATTGTGAACGGAATTCTACAAAACTGAAGTGAAAACACCAAATGATCATGCAATGGGATAAAATATCTTCTCTTCCCTGCAAACGATACCATGAAGAATGTGAATATTTATCCAAGTCAAAAACAAAAAAGGTAAGCAGGTATCCATATTCATTTCAGTATCAGCAGACGCAAAACGCTATAAAAGGTGACAACTTTTAAAGTTAAAAACGATATAAGTTACGTAAACGATAAAAGCTCATTGTGGTTTCTCGGTTTGATAGATTTGAGCAACCATAAACCTGCCATGAACGACGCAAAACATGAATTTTGAGTTTGTGATAGGATTCCTATATAGAAAAATCACTCCTTGCCCTCCAGCCGCATTTCGCGTACAGCAATGACGTCATGTGCAAACAGCCTATTCTTTTCTTCTTTTTTTTCGCGGAAATTTGTTTTAGTGAATTTCTCTGAGACCATAGATGGATGATAAGTCCTTTTAAGCCCTACCCTAAAGGAACACCCAAATTAAAACTCTGGTATCATTTACTCATTCACAAGAGACCAAAGCCATATAGTCTATGTAATTAATACAGTGAGAGAAAATGATATTTGAGTACTTTAGTGAGACCACAGAGGAAAGGCTTATTTTTCACATCAGGTCAGCCTTTCTGCTAGCTACTTTCTCATTCTCACTATTATGATGCCAACAACAGGATCCAGATTGAATGATAATGTTTTTGGGATTGTGTCTTTCATCCTAAGTATGACAATATCAGTCAGTGCTGAGATAGTTTGCCAGTATTTTTTAGGGTGTGAGTTCCACATGAAAATATATTTAGATATGTGATACGAAGTCCATTGTGAAAAACTCTCCATTGTACACTCTAAAAAAAAAAAAAATGCTGGGCCAAAAACAACCCACCCACATGAAAAAAATACTATAGTGTTTTTAAACCATACTATAGTAAATTGTAGTATATTGTATATATTATAGTATTTACAACACTTTGTTAATGAATGCTACAGCATACTGTAGTATTAACTATAGTGATAGATAAACTGTAATAAATACTGTAGTATAATTTAGTTTTTACTACAGTAAACTGTAGTGTATTGTAATGTAATATACCCTATAGTTGTAGAAAACTTACAGTATTGGGTAATTTGTTTATATTACTATAGTTGTTATATTACCACAGCAAATTAATTCAAGTACTTTACTATAGTATGGTTCAAAGACTATAGTATTTACTATAAATTACTATAGTTTTTTTTTTTTTAATTTGGGCAAGTTGGGTTGAAAATGGACAATCCCAGCAGTTGGGTTAAATGTTTGCCCAACCTGCTGGGTAGTTTTATTTAACTCAACTATTGTTTAAAATTACTGTATTGCTTGCTTAAAGTGAACCCAAAGTATGTTGGAAATTTACATTTATTAGTATGTTTAATAAATTAACATTTATTAATAAGTTTAATGAATAAAAATTAAACATTTATAAACAATTGCTAATAAATGTTCACCTTTTGATTATTATTGTTGCCTGTGTCTGATTTTTAATTCCCAACCTATTTTGGGTTCATTCCTGAGACAGGCGACCTGGAGGAGAGGATGTCAGCTCTTCGGGAGATGATGCCCACATCTCTCCCTCCCCAGGAGGAGGGCCGGGGGGAATTTGTGTCTCGTATTGTCCCGGCGCTGGCTCTCCGGAGTCCAGCGGTACCCACCTTTTCACAAAAAGAGCTGTTTCCTAATCCTCCAGGTCCCAAGAGGGCACGGCTGGCAGTGTGCGGTGCCCCGCCTCGCCACTCTCAGCCCCCTCTCACCTCGGACATGGTGTTAGCTCACCTCAGCCAGTTGGGTCTTCGGGTCAACTGGGACAAGAGCAAACTCGCCCCCGGGCAGAAGATCTCTTATCTCAGTATGGAACTGGACTCGGTCGCCCCGACAGCGTGCCTCACCGAGGAGCGCGTCCAGTCAGTGTTGAACTGCCTGAGTTCGCTCAAGCGCAGGACAGCGGCCCCACTGAAACTTTTTCTGAGTCTCCTGGGGCATATGGCATCCGCAGCCGCAGTCACGCCTCTCGGATTACTTCATATGAGGCTGCTTCAGCACTGGCTTCACGACCGGGTCCTGAGATGGGCGTGGAAATGCGCTACGTTCCGTGTTCCTGTGACACCGAACTGCTGTCGTACACTCACTCAGTGGTCGGACCCTTCGTTCCTGTGGGCGGGAGTTCCCCTCGAACAAGTGTCCAGCATGCTGTGGTCTCCACAGATGCCTCCGCCACTGGGTGGGGAGCCACGTACAACGGGCATGCAGTGTCGGGTCTGTGGACGAGGCCTTAACTGCATTGGCATATCAATTGCCTCGAGTTGCTAGCAGTACGTCTTGCACTGGGCTGCTTCAAGGAGCTGCTGTCAGACAAGCACGTACTGGTCCGCTCGGACAGCACTGCGACCGTTGCGTACATCATCCATCAGGGTGGTCTACGCTCCCGTCGCATGTCGCAACTCACCCGCCATCTCTTGCTATGGAGTCAGAAGCATCTGAGGTCGCTTCGTGCCATTCACGTCCCAGGCATGCTCAACCGTGCAGCCGACGAGCTCTCACGGCAGCCTCCGCTTCCGGGCGAATGGAGACTCCATCCCCAGGTGGTCCGGCTGATCTGGCAGCGTTTCGGAGCCGCACAGATAGATCTGTTTGCCTCTCCGGACACAGCCCATTGCCAGTTGTTCTATTCCCTGACCGAGGGCACTCGGAACCACTAACAAGACCTGCTCCTCGTCCTCCCTGACTTTGCACAGGAGCTGTGCGAGAAGGCTCACTGGGGGAAACGCATATTTGCGTAGGCCCCGGGGCCAGCTGTGTGCCAGAGTGTGACTGCATCCACTCCCGTATTTATACCCGCCTTGCGGGGGCGGTGCGCGTTATGCAGATATCGCACGCCAATTCCATTGGCTTGTTTAGTTTCTCTCGAAGCTGATAGGGCTCTCTGCCGATATCCCAATTCGTCGGTCACTACTGACGTACGTCTCCGTTCCCTCCTTCAGGGAACGAGGGTTATATACGTAACCGAGACATATTATGGCCTTTCCTAAATGTATACATACGGTATAGAATAATGTAAACACTTTTTAAAGAGTTTTAATGTTTAAAAATAAAATAAAAATTTTAATTTCTTCATAGACTTTCATTTGAGTTAAATCAGAAAATAGGTTTAAGGTTGATTAGTTTTACAGCAAGTGTTACACTGCTGAAGTAATAAATCAGTGTCTTCCACCTCAAAGCAAATGTATTTATATCTGGCAGAGCTTTGTATTCAAAGTAGTGTTTTCATAGCCATCCTTTTTTTTCCTGCACAATCTGCTTCTTATTCACGTTTATGGAACACCCTCAATGATTAAATCATTTTTACTGCTTACACTGCTGGTAAATAATGAAGTTAAATTAGATTATCTACGAGATATTTGTGCAATGCCCTTCTGCTGAAACATATAACTGAGCCTCACATTTCAGATGGATCAACATTAGCATCTGGGGGACTGTGTGTTTGGTAAATACTAAAAGATGGTAATGTTGATTCTAAAGGCATGTATGTATAAAAAGGAGTGGCCTTGTAATCTGTAGGTACTTTCTGTCAGCATATGTTTGAGCAGTAGGTGCTGTAAATTATGTCGTCTTTGATAAATGGTTTAACAATCAAACAATATGAGCAATAATGAGCACATTGTTAGATTGACGTGTGTATATATATATATATATATATATACACACTCAAAACGAGGTGTCTATAATATAAAATCAGTATGCCTTTGCAGGTTATTAGGTCTAGTTGGTTAAATGAGTAGTCAGATCAGTGACTTCATTATGACTGGATCTCAGCAAATCCCAACACACAATAGCACTTCCTCACATCTGCACTTCTATTGTGTTGCCACAGTGTGAACATAAACCCATTCAACAAAACAACATTTCCTATTCAGCTACACACAGTGAAAATTTGACCAAATGTTCCCTTGTTAGAGAACAGAAAGTCTCAGATCTGCTCTTGACTGCTAAACCAACTGGACAAAATATATAAAATATTATTTTGTGTAGATAAAAAAAATGTATCTGTAGTGTTAGACACACAAGGACCAGACAATTAAATTTTGCCTTTTTAGAAGCTCTTTTAATATTTAACTGGTTAACTTAAGTCAGGTGCGTAGGGGAAAATACTTTAACACTTAAACCTTACAGGCATTCTTAATGTTGTGACTTTTGTGAATTTTGTTTAGTTGGGTGTGAAAAGCCTAAAAGCACCACTGGGAGCTAAATACAAGGACAAAACATTCTAACTTACCTTTTAGATTGATTTTTAGCATGCTGTGATAAAGCGCAAAATGCATTCGGGAACATCAATATTTGCATTATATTGATGTAGACGTACTGCAAATCAATGAGCAACATGAACAAACTTAATGTGTCATATGTTGTAGCATATTTAACAATGTTAAAAAGTCAAGTAGTCAAAGTCAAAGTTGAAAAGATCCCATTAATTTATTTTGTCATTAATTAAAAAAAAACAAAAAAAACAAAACAAAAAAAAAACACTTCAATTCTGCCCAACCACATTAAAACCAACCATTAAAAATGTTGTATAAATTACCATATTTTAACAAATTAATTCATATTAACATATAAGATATAAGTTATACTCTTTATAATAAAGTTATTTACATCAATAAAATGGTCAATAAATATATACACTTGTAAAGAGGCTCTTCAGTATTGGATAAATTTAAGGTCTGTTATGCATGAAAGCCTTTAAAATGTCAAAATGTTTTTTTGTTCTCCATTGGATTGAAGACAGTGATGTATCAAATATCAGTGACTGCATCTTCCATCCACTTCATGTAGTGCTGGCTTCCATCATCAATAGGAAAACTGATGATTTCTGGAATGTCATATGGATGCACAGCTCTGGGGAAACACACATGAGTCCCAGTTGAAATAACAGGTTTGAAAATAATAAGGAAATAAAAAACATTAACATTAAAACAAGGAAACAGCTATGCTTATCTGTAATGTACACTACCATTCAAAAGTTTGGGGTCAGTAAGATTTTTTTAATGAAATGACTTTTATACAGTAAGGATTAAATTGATCAAAAAAGAAAAGTTACAAAAGATTTAACATCTTGAGCATTAAATCTGCATATTAGAATTTTTGAAGGATCTTGTGACACTGAAGACTGGAGTAATGACTGCTGAAAATTCAGCTTGCCATCACAGGGATAAGTTACATTTTTAAATATATTAAAATAGACAACAGTCTGTGTCAAGCAGGACGAGGCCGATGGCCCTGAGAACTAGGTGAGGCCGGTGGCGCGAGTGTTAATGAGCATCAGCTGAATGCCGCACGGTTCTCGAATTTCTCACGGAGAAGCTCCGGGAGCATAAAAGGAAGAGCGACGACAGTGAAGGATGAGAGAGGACCAGGCCTGGACTTTATGTTATGTTTTGCTTATGCGCTTTTACTTTCGTTTTGTGTTTGTTTATTTTATTATTATTAAAGTGTGCTTAACCTTCTCCGGTTCCCTTCTTCCCATATCAACTAACCGTGTTACACAGTCACAATATGGACTTCCGGTAAGATGGTGGTGTGAAAAGTTCTCTACTCCGAGCATTTCCCTTGATTTAATTACTTCATTGGTGACATTTTTTGACCCGCTTCGGAATGTAAAGTAGGAACTTTATTAGCACAACATGTCAAGAGCTAATGCTAAAAATCCAGTCAATATCACCAAGGATGCCGGTGGTTCTATGCAAGGTGCGGACGGGGCCAGGGTTATGATATTAGGAGAACTCCTTGGAGGTATAAGATCTGAAGTAGCGGTGCTTAGAGCAGAGATTCTCGTGGAACTCAAGTCATCTATCTCAGCTGTGAAAACTTCATTGTTGGAACAAGAACAAAAGCTGAAGGATGTGGGAGAATCTCTTACTGACGTGGATGGTTGTGTTACTGCACTTGAATCTATGTGCTTGACACCACTGAAAGACAATGAAAAGCTGAGGGCCAAACTTGATGACCTGGAGAACCGCTCCAGGGGAAACAACATTAGAGTGATCGGCATCCCTGAAGGTTCTGAGAGTACACGTTCCACAACATTTATTGAAACTCTGTTGCTCGAAGTCTTCGGGAAGGAGAGTTTTACCAAAGAGCCGGAGGTTGACCGAGCAAAGAGAGGCTGCGTCTTTAAACTGAATATAACTTGCTATCTACCTCACATAAAGAAAAAAGGTTGTTAAAAACTTGACACACATTTTATGAATTTGGGGACAAAGCCATAAATTTCTCATCAGTTAAATAATTTGAAAATGATCACTTGCATCAGAGCCCCCTCAAGCTCTCTGTTGTATTCTTTACATGATATTAACAATAGCTCTGATCAGTTTTTTCTTCTTTATATACTTCAGAGTATCCTATTGATCCAGCAATTGTAGATTCCTTTTTTACAAAAGTGAATTTACCAACTATAAATGTCAACCTTAGCTCTGACCTCGGTAAACCCATAATGCAAGCAGAAATAACAGATGCCATTACAACAATGCAGAGCAGTAAAGCCCAAGAGCCAGACGGTTTCCCTATAGAATTTTACAAGTTCTCAACTTTACTGGCTTAAGCTTCAATTTCTCTTCTAACCAAAAATTAAAAAGGATCCTACCCTTTGTGAGTCTTGCAGAGCAATTTCACTTTTGAATGTTTGCAGACGACTCTACTGTAGTGGAACTGATATATAATAACAACAGGTCTGCCAAGTCTAAAAGCTCACTGCCTGGTGTTCTGACAACAATCTGGTACTCAAGTTGGTGAAAGATTTTAGGAGGGAGAGTGTGGAACCTGACCCTCTTTACATCGACAGAGTAGAATGGAAATACCTCTTTAACACTCTTAAACAGTTTGGCTTTTCAGAAGACTCAATTTCTTGGATTAGGTTGTTATAAGCTTTCCCAGTAGCCTCTGTGTGCACAAATTATACATATTCTAAGTATTGTGCAACTGGATTCCTCACTTCTTGAGCAACAGACTACAAGTTGTCAAAATCAGCACACAGACCTCTCAGCCCATCACCCAGAGCACTTTTACACCACAAGGCTGTGTACTGTTAAACACCAAAGCAACAGCATTGTGAAGTTTGCAGATTACACCACAGTTGTGGGGATTATCAGCAACAATGATGAGGCAGCATACCGGAATGAAGTGGACCAACTCATATAGCCTGGTGTGACTACAATAATCTCCCATTGAATGTCAAGGAGAATGTTCCCCGACCCGCCAAAAGACTGTGACCATAACCCCCATTATCACTTAATTTTTAATAGTGCACTACACAACTAAGAGTTACCTACAGTACCAACCATGATGTAACAATAACATCACTCTACCTCATCATTTACATTTAATCATTTAGAAGACGCTTTTATTCAAAGAAACTTACAAATGAGGAGAACAATAGAAGCAATCAGACCAACAAGAGGGAAACAGTATACAAGCAGTGTAAGTAACATTTTTCAGTTAGTCTAGCACAGTACACATAGCAAGTTTTTTAAAGTAAATTTAAAAAACGAATAGAATAGAATAGAATAGGTCAATGCTAGTATTAATTGGTCAGTTGCTGATGAAAAAAATGCGTCTTTAGACGCTTTTTGAAAATGGCTAAAGACTCAGGGCCCGGTTGCATGAAAGCCCTTAAGTTAAGAAAACCGTTAGTTATAAGGTTAAGGGTACCCTTAAGGCTGTCACTAAGTATTTCCCTTAATTGCTTAAGTGTCCCCTTAAGTTCTGCTATGCATTGCAACAAAGTCCTTAGTAATCATTTAGCCCTAAAAAAAACATTAAGGGATCAAAACAGGTCCCTTAAGTCATCTGCTGAACTCAAACACGATGGATGAGGAAGTACCTATGTGTATTTTTAGCGATTGAAATTAGCCTGTTGAAAGTATGATGTGAAACAGCGTGTATTGTAAAAAATAAAATTGAATGAACACAGCGTTTTCATATTTTTTATCACTTCACCTATGCACTTGAATTAACTATCTCATGCCAGGCTTTTGTCTTGTGCGCAAGAGTGACTGATTATAGCGGCAGGCTTGGGTGTCCCCCCCCCCTTTTTAAAAAAAAAAAAGAATAGCTTTTTTATCCTTGGTCCAGTTTGGTTTAGATTTCTTTTTTTAGCGCACAGGACTAATCGTCGAGCCGTGCCGCATATAGGTCACTGAATGCAGTGAATTAAGTGAATAATCACCAAACAGGCAAAGTGGTGTTGATGCGAGAGTACAATACAGTAACAATGAGTTGAACTAATATAATGTAATTTAATGGAAAACTATGTGAGTGGTGTGGCAGGATTTTGAGTATCCTCCGGTGTCGTAGCTGTACTCATAGAAGCAATGTGCTTGAATTTTAGTATGCTCTGTCTCGATTATTAAAGGCTTTAATAATCTCCATAACTCAAATATTGTAGAACAGTTGTTTAGTAAATGTTAAACTTGTTTAAAGTCAGTGGTCCATTCTGTTTATTGTGGGAGATTTCGTAACTATAGCAACTGGTTCT
The DNA here is from genome assembly GCA_039654765.1 of Mylopharyngodon piceus. Classification (NCBI taxonomy): domain Eukaryota; kingdom Metazoa; phylum Chordata; class Actinopteri; order Cypriniformes; family Xenocyprididae; genus Mylopharyngodon; species Mylopharyngodon piceus. The sequence continues at coordinate 18,241,600 of CM077443.1, forward strand.
CCATTGCAGTGTTTTGCCAGAAAATACTGCGAAATGCTTAGTATAAACACATAGATAAGGGTGACAGTAAAGACGTTTGTTGCAACACTCTTAAAGAAATCCCTTGCCTCAGGGATTTTTCCCCCTCAGGGATACCTTTACATAAAAGGTTTCATGCAACCGGGCCCAGCTACTCAAATTGAGATTGAGGCAGGTCATTCCACCAGCTGGGAACAGTCATCAAAAGACTTAATTTTATATTACATACCTATGTGCAATACTGTAACATATATACACATATATAAATATTTGTTACCCAATACTTCAACACTACAACTCATACCTCAATGCTGTTACACTTTATGTATATTTTGCCTAATTTATTTGTCTTATTTCATTTTCCGTCTTACTCTATATACCTTGTATACCCATTGTCTATACTTACTGTTGTCTTTTCTTAATCCTTGTAAATATCCACTATGTGTGTCACCATTATTCCCTGAAGGAACTGCGTTGTTTTTTAACCATTGCCATGCAATGTGATAAAAAATGACAATAAAGTTCCCCTTGCAGAGAGGGACCAGATAGAGGTTTCCGATCTCCTCTTTGTTTTTCTCCCATTTGCAATTGCGACTGAACCCTTGGCCACAGCACTTCGTCAGTCTGGTAGCTTAAAGGGTATTAATCGGAATGGGATTGAGCATAAAACGTCATTATATGTAGATGATGTTTTGCTACATGTCTCTAATCCAGATTCATCAGTAGCCCATGTTATCCTAATTTTAGAGTAGTTTGGTAAATTCTCTGGCTATAAACTCAACATGCATAAAAGTGAATTATTCCCAGTCATACCGCCTCTCCACATAGATTCTTCCTCTATCCCGTTTAGAGTGGTACATGAGGGTTTTAAGTACCTGGGTATACAAGTCACGCAAGTCATTTACTGATTTGCTCAAAGCTAACTTTTGCCGCTCTTAGGTCGTAGTAATAATTTTTTTTTTTTTTATTAAATGGTCCAGTTTACCTTTGTCTTTAAAATGTCAGTCTTGCCACGCTTCCTGTATTTATTTTAAAATATTCCTATTTTTATAAGAAAGAGATTCTTTACTAAATTAGACAATTTAATTGCTTCCCTTCCGTGGGAAAATAAAACCCCTCATATTAGAAAGTCCTTTTTACAATGCAGCTCCCCGACACCAGCAGCACTCATGCAGCCCCACATAAGGACACTGCCACCACGTTTCACTGTAGGCACCATGCATTTTTCTTTGTATTCCTCACCTTTGCGACGCCATACAGTTTTGAAGCCATCAGTTCCAAAAACATTTATCTTGGTCTCATCACTCCAGAGTATAGAGTCCCAATAGTTTTCATCTTTGTCAGCATGGGCCCTGGCAAACTCTAGGCAGGCTTTTTTGTGCCTGGGCTTTAGGAGAGTCTTCTTTCGTGGACGGCACCCATGCATGCCATTCCTCTGCAGTGTACACCGTATTGTGTCACAGGAAATAGTCACCCCAATTTGCTTTCTACTTCTTTAGATAACTGCAGTGAACTTGCATGCCGATTTTCTTCAACCTTTCTCATCAGAAGACGCTCCTGTCGAGGTGTTAACTTCCGTGGACGACCTGGACGTCTCTGTGAGATGGTTGCAGTTCCTTTTTTAAATTTTTGTACCACTTTTGCTACAGTATTCTGACTGATAAGTAAAGTTTTGCTGATCTTCTTGTAGCCTTCACCTTTCTGGTGTAAAGAAATTATTACTTGTGACATTTCTCTTCCATGTGGTGCCATTGCTGACAGCATGAAATGGGAAGGGGTTTTAACACCCTTTTATAGTCAGCTGTCTGCTGGACACCTGTGTCATGAATAATTAGACTCACCTGTGGTTGAATTCTTGTTAAATTAGACATTTGTAGTCTAAAATTTAGCTTTGCTCCAGAGACTGGGTGTACTCATTTTTGCATCACCCTAATTTGAGTAAAACTGAAAATTTTGTTCTCTAAGTTATATTATTAACCTTACTTTCATGTTATAAGTTAAACAGATGTTATATAAAACTTAGTCTTGTCAACATTTTGGAAATTATTTTTGTGTTCATTGAGATATTGTTTAAAATGTTACTTTTCAAAGGGGGTGTACTCATTTATGCTGAGCACTGTACATATATACATGATATATACATGATTGATTTTTATTTATATTAATGTATTTATATTCATGTTTTTTATTATGTTTTATTTTTTCAGCCTTCTGCGTGGAACAACTGCTGATAAGTTTAATAAGCAAGAGACATTTGTACTGATCACTTATAGACTGTATGTTGACTCAGTTGTCTTTATTGCTGTGTTGTTTGGGTAGGGATGGGAACATTGAGTGTTCATTAAAACTTGTTCATAAGTTTTGCATCTTCATTGTAAAAATTATTATAACTATTGTTAAAATCTTCAATAAATAGAATATTTAAAAAAAAAAAATCACAGTATTACTCTTTTTACTGTATTTTTGATCAAATAAATGCAGAGTTGGTGAGCATAAAAGACTTCTTTTAAAAACTTAAAAAAAAAAAAAAAAAACCTTACCGACCCCAAACTTTTGTACAATAGTGTACAAGTGTACAATGATGGTGTTGCTGAAAGTTCAGTAAAACTAGTGAATGTCTGCACTTTCGGAAAAGGTATTCAGAAACTGCTTCTTTTTTCACATCTTCTAGGTATGTAATTTGAAGTTTCAGTTTCTATACCAGAGCTGGAGGCTTTTTGATACTCTACAGTGTTCACATGCACCAGGGGGTTCTGGGCATTAAATCTTTTTAGGGTCTTTGAAAGCTCTGGGCAATTTTTATTTTTAATTTTTATTTTTTTCATATTGAAATCCTCCCTCATTTCTAACATTTTAACCTATTAATGGATATGCCCAGACTAGTCCTCTTGATGACACAATTTCCACAAAATTAAAAGACTTCAACAAATGTCACTCAAAGAATATGAGGTAAGTGGTACATGTCTTTTGGGCTGCTTACAGGTACCACAAAGGAAGCAGATCCACACAATTTCCTTCAGACTGAGATGGTCCACTGACATGGAAATTGTTATACCAATCGAGAAAGCCTCACTTAACAGTCGCTCAACTTGTTTGATATAACAGCCAATTGGTGTCATCTGACCTGATAATGCTGATTTGATTTTGAACCCTGAATCAATGACGCATCACTATATATTGTGATGTGAATAACAACACATGCTCTATAATGAACTGAAATATTCAAACATTTAAGCATTCGTGTCTGTTTAAATGTTTATCATGACTAATGTGCAAATCTCTTGGGTCAAAATTTAGAAGTTTAAGCAACGTTGACAAAAAAGTACTTACTTTATATAAGCCACAAGTCTCTGTACCACAGATGTTCTTGTCCTGACAAGCTGTTAAAGAAATTATTAATTTAGTATCGGTAACATTTTTAAAATTTCATAACCATTATGAGATACAGCTGTACACAACACATGATATAGAACATTTGCATACACTATAACTTTACATAAAAACATTAACATATTTAAAAAATAAAAATATTTGATTTGGATGATAAATCTGAAGTTTGAATAAGTTTAGCGACACACCAGCAGTATTTCTGAGGCATCCCGAATCTCTCCTTTCCAGTAGTACCTGAAATTAATAAACAATTAATATTTTAGATGAATGACATTTTATAAATGCTTGCATTAATGGATTTAATCTCATTTAATCTTACAGGATTATTTAAAAAGTAATTATTAGAAACTAAAAGATTACAAGTTTATGTATATTAATTGTCAATTTATAAACTTTGTATATTGTGGCTAAAGTTGCACTTGAGTTGTGGTGTTTGGGGTTCAGAGCTCATAGTGGGTAAAAGGTTAAACTTGCTGGTCTTACATAGTGGTAGTGCGAGGAAATATATTCACGCATGCTGCCATCCTTTTCTCCATGATACTCCTAACAGAAAGAAAAGAGAGTGAGAGAATTTAGCTTCTCTGTATTTGCATATGACATCAAAAGTCAAAGGCACTCTGTGTTCCTTCAAATGTACAGGCACATGCACAGCTCATCTGAATGCAAGTGTAATACCATAGGGGTAAAATATAGTTTGAACAATTAATTTCAATTTAATTTAATTCAATTCAATTCAATTCAAATTCAGTATGTTTATAAAAAATGTAACGGCTAAAATTACATACACGAAAGACAGCAATGCAGAAATAAATAATAACTTTGGCAGGTTTACCAGACCGACAGATAGATAGATAGATAGATAGACAGACAGACAGATACATACATAAATACATACATAGATACACACATAGATAGAAGGGGTGTAACAGTTCTCTGTATACATTTATATATATATATATATATATATATATATATATACACACTGTATATATCGAACCATACCTTTCTCAATCCACGGTTCGGCACGCACTTGCACCACGGTTCATCTTAAATCTGACGACGCATCTATAAAATGGTTTGTTGAAAATAACAACACGTAAAACAGACAGATTTTTTTTTATTAACCCCCCGGAGCCGTGTGGAATTTGTTTATGACTTTCTTCAGCTCATACTCGTTGGTCCCACTCACTGCCATTATAAAGCTCGGATGCGTCAGGATATTTATTAATATTTCTCCGATTGTGTTCATCAGAAAGAAGAAAGTCATATACACCTAGGATGGCTTGAGGGTGAGTAAAGCTTGGGCTAATTTTCATTTGAAAGTGAACTAATACTTTAATTTCTGTACCTGAAAACTACTGTTAGATACCTAAATAACCTGAAAAGCACTGTTTATTTTAATTGTTTCTTTGCTCTATTGTATGTATTTGTGCTGTTGCTTGTAGTTTGATTATTTTTGTTCTTCTTTTCTTTATTTTTATTTGACAGTAGTCCTTTTTTCTTTCTATCGAACCGTACCAAAACTGTGGCCCTAAAACTGTGACAAAAACCAAACCGTGAGTAATTTGAACTGTTACACCCCTAAATGATAGAGTCACTCAGAATGTAAGCAGACCTACTAACATACTAACACAAACACACCCTTGAACCTAAAACTAGCTATATTTTGAAAAAAAAATGTGTGTGTGTGTGTGTGTATATATATATATATATATATATATAAAAAATGTATATATGTATGTATATATATGTGTGTGTGTGTTTGTGTGTGTATATGTATATGTGTATATATATATATATATATATATATATACATACATATATTAATCAAACCAAAAATTATTCAGACATTTTTGGTATTTTTGATATTTATTTAAGTGAGGATAGCAAAATAAAGTAAACTATGACATATTATACCCAAAAATTCTTCATACAGTGGACTACCAGTAAAACTGATAAAAAATTGGAACCAAAAATTATTCAGACACTTTGACCTGACCATGTTTTGCTTAAGTGTTATCTGACATAATTAAGATAATTTTTTTTTTCTGACACATTTCTGAGATGTTGTCATATTTTATTACCATTTATTTAAACTATAGTGAATAAACTGTATTAATGAATGAAATGTTCAAGGTGTTTGAATAAATTTTGGTCTGACTATATATATATATATATATATATATATATATATATATATGTACAGTAACTTTCTATTAGTTTGATTTTGGATGTTGGTTGGGTTGGCTCAGAAATGTGGAATAGAATCTGTGTTATACTGGACTATGGTAGATTTGTGTTTGCCTGCTAATTGTTTGGCTTGTAGTGGTTTGGCTACATACCTTAGTTGTGCTGCCATCGCCTAACCAACTGAAAATGTACCTGCTGCCTTTCCCCTTTTCCTAATTCATCTGCCATTACCTTATACTACATCTCAGACATCTCCCTTTCCTTACATCACCCTTTCCTTGATGTTCTCTTAATCAATAGACCTACGCAGGATTTTTCTGACCTTGGCAAAACATCATTCCATACTCTAAACCTTGTGCACTTCCAAAAAAATCTCATTTTTGTTTGCCCATGCTTTATTAAAGAAACTGGATTGATTATTATACTCCTGGATCAGAAAAAAAGTAAATGTGCCCTCACACTTTTGTGGTTCTGAACCACAAGAACTGCTTGGATGAGCTTTCTAGTCTGGAGTGCACTGTAATGACTTAACCACTGTAAAGTGCTCTTTAACAAGAGTATAATGTGAAAATAAATCCTAATGCAGCTGAAAGGGAATATGGAAGCTCAGGTTGAGATAATCTATAATATGACTCATGGTCAGGTTTTGCAATGTAACAGGAAAGTATGGAAGCTTGTTTCAGCCACGGAATAAAAAATAAAAAAGATAATTGCGACTTGCGAGATACAAATTCACAATTCTATCATTTTTCTCAGAATTGTGAGATTTAATTTTTTTTTTTTAATTAAAGTCTTTTAAATGTTTTAAATAAAGTCTTGTAAGCACAATTTACTTGAGTTGCTGGGTTAATTGTTTGCATGTAAACTGGGACAACGGGTTAATTCAATAAGCTGATTTTTGGGAGTTATCAGTGTATCAGTGTATGTAAACATGCTCAGTATTTCATAATACTACATTTTATAACTACAGTACATACAGTATTATTTTGATAATGAACAACAAGGCAGTCTCTAGAACAGGGGTCGGCAACCTTGTTTATCATGAAGTGCCATTTTTAAGTTTCCTAGTTTATCACTGTTAATCACATAGACCCCACCTCCCTCCTTCACATAACCATATTTTAAAAGTTTATAACGGCTTAATTGAAGTAACATCAAAATAGTGCAGAACCTTAAATATTTCTGAAGCAATTTTCCATAAAATTTGTTTTAAATTTGTCAAAATCCTACAAGTTAGTTTATTTTCAGGTTTAAATTAGACTTTGAATAACAGATTTAAAATGTGACCCTATTGAATCCTACGTCTGAACGTTTGCACATCACCTTCACTTGGTTTAATAAGTACTCTATATACTTAATTGAATATCTCCGAAATTTAGCATTAACTTCTTTTTTCTCAAAGCTAAGCGCAACAAACACAGCAGAACAAACTGTAAGCTGTCAGTCAAATGGACTTACTGTACAGTAACTTGTGTGATACATCTACTGTCTTGATCTGCATCATGCCTTTAGCAGCTCGTGATGCGCAGCAGTTGCGCTAATGGTTTGTCAGAGTTGCGCGCTTTCATTGACTCTGCCTCTTACTCCTGATTTCTCTCAACATGGAGACAGGAGAGCTGTCAGTCAATAAATGGGAAAACAAAGTAACTTGCGATATTTATTTGAAAAAGTAACTCAGCTATTTTGTTGTAAATTTAAAAGTAATACATTACTTTATTAGTTACTAGAAAAAGTAATCTGATTACGTAACTCGCGTTACTTGTGATGTTTTACCCCCAACACTGCCAGCGTTTACCCCTCTACGTGCCATTCCCTAGTTTGCTGACTCCTGCTCTAGAAACTCGAGAAACTTGCATCTGATTACATTTGTCTTATTACCGCAATTAATTTTCTGTTGACACAAACCACAATGTATCTAACAACAAACATACTATGTATGTCAGTGGAAATATGGGTGCAGATAACACTGCATTTGGCCATACAAAGGAAGCTGTCAGAAGAGATTAGGCTGTAATTCAATTCCGGTCACATTTTGATCACCAAGGTGATGATACACAGGGCAACTTTTTGAGCAACGTTGCTGGGCAATGTTGCCCACAACAGGCAACCTGGTGAGACACAGGGGAACTAATTAGGGCAATGGACAGTTGGCAGCTACTAATCAGAGAGGAGCAAATCTATTAACAACCCAATAAATACTTTATTATAAACACTTGTTAGGCACTTTATTTCAACTTTTCAAATATTTTCTTCATTTTTATTAAATAAAATTTCGATCTGATTTATGATAGAAAAAGGGAGAAGAGCGAGTTTGGCAAAAGGCAGATTCGAACCCGCAGAACTCATCTTTTTAGTATTTTACTGAAAACATTAGATGGCTAAATTACAGCCTATGCACATTAAATTGGACACCTGTTGGTATTTTAAGCATTAAATTAGGTAAATTCCCTGTTTTAGGTTGCCACATGACAACTTTCCAGCGTAAAAAGATATAAGTCCACGCTTCTTTTCTTCGCTCCACTGCCGCTGAGAGGCTGCCATCTTGTTTGATTTTTTTTCTGAAATCTCCATGCCGGTCACGTGATTGGCTGCTTGCAATCTGATTGGAGGATCTCAAAAAATTGCCCACGACCAATCTAAAGTATCCAGACAGAAATTTTTTGCTCATTCTCAATGGGAAAGTGCCCAAGCAACATTGCTCAAAAAGTTGCCCCGTGTATCATCACCTTTAAGGCTGCATACGAATATATACATACTTCCAAGTAGGTGAAAAAAAAAAAAAAATATGTGAAAAAGAGTAGTATGTCCAAATTCATAGTATTCCTAAAACAGCAGGCAAAAAGTACCCAGATAAAGTAACCTACTACTTCCAGCAAGATTCTGAAGTGCACACCTAATAGACATTTTGCTATCCCATGAGGCCACAGGAAAGGATTTGTGAATGGCAGTGGAGCAACATTCTTACTATTTAGAACATGTTTTAATGGTTGAAAAGCAAAAAAGAGAGTATGTGATTGCAGATGTAGCGTTTAAAAATTAAGTATTTCCCCCATGTTGTCCTATTGTTGCACAAAATATGTGATTATTTTTAACTCTAGCTTTATCACAGAACAAGTAAGAGGGACTTTTGTCCTTAGATTGGAACAAGCTTTGTCATCCAGGTATTCAATAAAAGATGTTTTTTAGCTGATCTTCCTTTGTAAAACCACTATTGCGTTCATGCATAATTTATAATTATTAAAAAATAAAACATACAAGTGCATGTGATTATAAAATCATTTAAAAGACATCACTACACTGTGAGTGACAACCATAAAGAAGTGTGGTAACAGCACTACTAAGCATGTCATGGTGCTTCACTGTCTGTGGTCTAACGACTTCTCAAATTCAAAAACAGGAAATAAAAAAAAAAATGTAGGCCCATGGGTTACCATTCTTTTGCCATTTTGCCAATTCAACTTCAAAATTAACTCTATTTACATGGAACAATACATTTATTGTACTGTATGTCACTGACTGTCACATGCAGGCTGTAAACAAAACACTATTATCATCTGATGGCTAAAGGCAAAGTAGGCCACTTAGCAGCTACTCTGAAACCTATCTTATTTCTAATGCTTTGTTCTTTCCTTGTGTGTGTTTGTGTGCAACTTACCTGCCAATATCTCTAGCAGTTTGTTCAGTAGGACAGTTGACAAGCAGCACAGAATGATATCCAGCCACATAGCTTCCTGTGATAGCAGAATGAATCTGAACACCCAGTGTCTTCAGCACAGGGTACAGGGCGAGCGTCAGGACTAGAATCTACACATACATACGCACACAAAGAAGGGGACCAAAGAGAGAACAAAGAGCATTAACACAGTTAAGCATGATGTATAGGGGTGTAAGAAAATATCGATACACATGAATATCGCGATATTATGTTTGGCGATACTGTATCGATTCTCAAAAACACTGTATCGATATTTATTTATTTATTTATTTACATCCAAGATTCGTGGTTTTGTGTTCGGTTTAAACTACAGACTGTATAAAACCCAACCGCTAGATGTCAGTGTTATCTCAGAACGTAAACTGACGCGTAGCCGGAGAAGCGCAAGGTGCATCGCTAGCGTTAGCATTAGCAAACCCAGCTCACAAGACGATAGAATTATTCCGCTCCCACGGCATACAGAGCTAAAGTGTGGACTCATTTTGGCTTCAACTATAAAGAACCCACTAAGGAGATCGACAAGAGTCAGTTGTTTGCAAAATAGGCCATGTTAAAATCCAAAACTCGGGAAACGCATTGAATCTGAGAGCTCACTAATATCCCAGAATATCGACAGAATATGTAGTATGTACTGCACGTTTTCCTCTCGGTAATAAAAAATAAACACACAACAAAAATGACAGCGGTGACAGCAGAAAGAAAGCATCTGATCATAGCGATGTGGATATGTTTGCACCAGCTCTGTTCAGCACTTCACTGAAGGCACATTTATTTAAATAGCACTTTATGCATTAGACTGCTTTAAAGCAAGCAGCTTTACAGTATTAAATATAAAACAAACAGATATTCAGTCATGAAATGGAGTATGCACTAGTTGTTAAATAGTTTAGAAATTAAAAACTGCTATAGGCCTACTGTGAACCTTTAAAACATATACACCTAAAGAATCCTGCAGTCACTTTACTATTTTCCCTTAGATTGCACAAAATAGTGATTAGTGATATAAATGCAAATGATACTGTATTGATTAAATAAAATAAAATAAAGTTGTTTGTAAGGTTTTATGCATATGGTGGTGTGTTCTTTATGATCGTTTTTTTCTAAAATTACATCCTTTTTCTAAAAAAACAAGTATCGCAATATATCGCCTTTCTTACAGTATTGCAATATATCACAATATATCGTATCGTAACCCCTGTATCGTGATACATATCGTATCGCCAGATTCTTGGCAATACACAGCCCTAATAATGTATAGTACTAAAATCATCTAATATCATACATTTCCATTGATTTTCTAGAATGTATGTAAATAATGTATTTTTTCGTGTTATTTTGTGAAGATGAATAAAATGCTAAACTAAAATGTTTATATTAAAGTTAAACATTTTCCTGACATGAATATATATATGTAATCAGTGTAACTGGAGATGCTTTTACCATTATTATACTGCTTTTTAGTCATTTTGGATAGTAAATTAAACAACTCAGTTCTCATTCATGCATGTACAGTATTTATTAGAATTTTGAGTCATTCAAATACCTTATTCAGACTATCCACTCTAACTGAATTTTATTCATCTTTATCTGTGCATGAGGAAACGCATGTTAAAACAGAGGTAATTCTGGGTTATATTAAATACAAATAAAAAGTCAAGCTATTGAAGAAGCATGTTTTTAGAGTGAGGAAGAAACTTAAACTTTTTTAAACAAACATTATATGGATAGTTCACCCAAAAATGAAAATCTTGTCATCATTTACTCATTTTAATGTTATTTCAGCCCTGTAAGACTTTCTTCTGCGGAATAAAAAAGATGATATTTGGAAGAATTCAACATTGGGCCCCATTAACTTTTTATTGTATGGCTATGGGACAATAAAAATAAATAAATAAATAAAAATCTCTATTTGTGTTCTGCAGAAAAAAGAAAGTCATACATGTCTGAATTTCTGATGATAGAAATTCAGAAATGTTGGAGTTAGGGTTTTAAAGGGTTAGTTCACCCCAAAATGAAATTTCTGTCATTGATTACTCACCCTCATGTCGTTCCACATCCGTAAGACCTTTGTTTATCTTCAGAACACAAATTAATATATTTTTGATAAAATCCGATGACTCAGTGAGGCCTCCATTGCCAGCAAGAAAATTAACACTTTCAGATGGCCAGAAAGGTACTAAAGACATAGGCCTATTTAAAACAGTTCATGTGACTACAGTGGTTCAACCTTAATGTTATGAAGCGACGAGAATACTTTTTGTGCGCCAAAAAAAAAAAAAAGCTGCAAGCAGCATTTACCGGGGTTCAAGCATTTAAGGCCTCTAAGCATATAAAAAGTTATTATATTTTATTCAGCAAGTATGTAAACACTTAGATCATAGATGGAAAAGACCATTTACAGCCAATACAGGCAATTCAGTAAGGAAAAACATGGTTTTTAAAGGTTTTTTGACAGTTATAGCGCCATCTATTGCCCGATCTCCACCATTTTTTTGGGGTGTCCTCAGAGTGTGTCCATACATATGTGTGCCAATTTTGGTGAAAATATCTCATTTCGTTTTGAAATTATAGACATTTATATTTAAGAGAGCATAAAAAATGACCCATGAAAGACTTTGATTGGATTTTTTTGCCACTTCCTATCAAAATTTTGACATTTGGGCTTTGACATTTAGTAAACCAACTTAGGTTCCGTGTTTCCTACGCTGGTTTCGTCTCGATCGGACTGACGGTTTCGAAGATATTCGCAAAAGTTTTTTTAAGCGCTAAATCACAACGTAGCACAAACCATAAGCCGAAACCTGGCAAGTCTGGTATCGTTGGACTCGGCAAGGTTTCAGGAGTCTAAAGATGTGACTCCCATGAAAATAAGTCGACCACACACAAAGTTATATACATTTTCAGCTAAAACCATTAAAAACATATGTTTTTCAAAGGTTTTTAACAGTTATAGCGCCACCTATGGTCTGATCTCCATAAAAATTGGCCTGCTTCTTTAGAGTCATATGCTGCATGTGCTCACCTATTTTCGTAAAGTTCTGAGTTTTTGTTTAGGTTTTATAGGCTTTTGGGTATATTTAGCCACGCCCACTTTCTAAATGACCCTGTTATAGCAACCCAAAGGTCAAAGTTCAACTTTTTTTTAATAATTATTGACCTAGAGAGTCCAGAGAATTGTTCTACACTGGTTTCGTTCCGATCGGGCGAAAAACCTAGGACTAGTTCGCAAAAGTAGGTTTTTCACATATTTGCGAATAATTAATGAACGATTTGATTGACAGCATTGGTTCTTGAGGCAAAGTTGTTCAGCATGAGGAGATCTATCAAATGATATGCATATTGTGTGGATCTGTAAAACACCACGTGATTACCGAGGCGTAAAACTCGTTAGCGCCAACCTGTGGCCGATTTCTTTCAGAATTCTTACAGACCTTTAGGACCATGAGTCGAACATGCCCACCAAGTTTCGTTCCAATCGGCCTCCGTTAACCTTGTCTAATAGGTGCTCAAAATTCATTGGCCGATGGCGGCCATGTTTTTTGAGATACGCCAATGTCCTCATAGACTATCATACCCCCTTGGACCAAGACCCTGCATACCAAATTTCAAGTCGATCGGACAAACGGTTGCATAGTTACAGCTGTTTTCATGTTTTTTTAGTCTTATAGCGCCACCTAGTATCCAATCAGTGCAATTTGTTTATCGTGACCAAAGATCTAGCCCGTACACAGGTGTACCAAGTTTTGTGCAAATATCTCATTTCGTTCTCGAGTTATAGCCATTTTTGTAAAAGTGGCTCCGCCCTTATCGTACGTTTTGGCGCCCCTTAGTGACCGTGAATCAAAATTTCAACTTTTTTTTAATAATTATTGATATTCAGATTCCAGAGAACATTTCTGCACTGGTTTGGTTCAGATCGGGCGAAAAACCTAGGACTAGTTCGCAAAAGTAGGTTTTTGACAAAATTCAAAATGGCGGAAAAATTTGCATACCGGAAATGAAATCGGAGATATGCGTTTTGTTCGTCAAGGACTCAGCTTTCCAATGATATAAGAGTTGAGTCTGTGACAAACGGTTTACGAGTTATGAGCCATTTTGCGCTTTTGATCGCTGTAGCGCCACCTATTGGCCGATTTGGGTCATACTTTGTCAACCTTTTCTCGATTTTTGTACTATCACCTGGCAAAGTTTCAAGTCTCTAGGCCTTACGGTTTGGGCTGCACGATCAGATTTACGGCAGAAGAAAAATAATAATAAAAATCAGTACAATTACAATAGGGTTTCAGCACTTTGTGCTTGAACCCCTAAAAATAATGACTTTATTCAACAATATCTAGTGATGGGCGATTTCAAAACACTTCTTCATGAAACTTCGTAGCTTTAATCTTTTGTTTCGAATCAGTGGTTCGGAGTAGAGACCTGCGCGGGACGGATTTTTAAGTCCCGCTCCCGCAAAAAAATATATTATATTGTCCCGCTCCCGCCTGCGACATTCATGTTTTGTCCCGCTCCCGCCCGCAAAATCCCGCATAACAGTAGCTTATATAGATTTTTGTCCGTACATCCATATTAAGTTATGTGTCGCCACAACATCCCAGCATAAATGCTTCCGATAAAATATTTGTTATTAAAGCATCAACATTCACAAACCACAGTTAGTTTTAACTGAAAAGTAAGCTGCATGCTTGCATGGTTTGGTATGGCAGAATGCGCGCAAAGAGCGCTCCCTTTATAATGACTAAAAAGCTGACATCTCAGTTCATTGCGATCCCACAAAGCTCTGTTATAACACTATGAATATATGAACAATGAATCTTGCATAATGTTTACACTTCGTGTGTTATAAAAAAATAGGATTTGTGAGCACACAAATTTGAGCACTGCATAAAAACTCCGGCGTTTTGAGTGGTGAGAGGATTCTTATAAACACCTAATTGTGTTGCGTCTCCATTGCGTCTCAGAAATCAACAGATATGTCTGTGATTGCCTACATTGCTCAACACTGCAAACACAAGTTATAAATAGAATCTCGCATATGCTTGAGACTATAAATCGTTTTTATTTTATATTAGTTGTTCTTGTTGCTTTTTTGCAATATATGAATAACAATTTATTAGTTTTTAGATATTTTATGTTTAGATATTTCTACTTTGCGGGAGTCCCGCGAATCATTTGATTCTCCCGCAACCCGCACACGAGTAGTGTCTCACCGCTCGCGCCCGCACGCGCCCATCAAATCTTGTCCCGCGCAGCACTCTGTTGCGTTGGAGATCTCTAGTTCGGAGTGTGTCACGCCCCCCAGTGGTGAACCATTGAAATTTCGAAACCCTTATCACGTAACAAAGCATTGTTTACTGAAATCAGTTTGATATACGCTCCAAACCACTGATTCGAAACAAAAGATTCGTAAAGCTTCGAAGCTTCATGAAGCAGTGTTTTGAAATCGCCCATCACTAGATATTGTTGAATAATTCGTTTTTTTGTTGTTGTTGTTGTTTTTTTGGCGCACAAAAAGTATTCTCGTCACTTCATAACATTAAAGTTGAACCACTGTAGTCACATGAACTGTTTTAAATATGTCTTTAGTAGCTTTCTGGGGCATCTGAAAGTGTTAATTTTCTGGCAATGCAGGCTTCACTGAGCCATCGGATTTTATCAAAAATATCTTAATTTGTGTTCTGAAGATGAATGAAGTAGTTACGGGTCTAGAACGACATGAGGGTGAGTAATTAATGACAGAATTTTCATTTTTGGGTGTACTAACCCTTTAAAAAAAGTTTTCATGAACATGAATGATAAATAATGTATAAATTCAATTACTAATATTACAATATTACTAAAATACAGCATAATAACTGGCAAGAGTTATTATCTCCAGTACTTCCATAAGAAAACAGGAGGTAAATAAAGTTCATTTCTTTGTTTGTTCCTGTTATATGAAGCTGTGGATCATGTAAATAAATAGTTTTTCAGAAAAAGACTTGGACCTTAATAAGAAAATATAAAAATAAGAATAATAAGAGTAATATAAAAGATAGAAATATAAAACGTGGTAACTTGACACAACCAGACACAATACACAACTGTGCAAGCGAGGGAACAATCCTCAGCTTCAGCCATTAATATGAGGTTCGCAAGGAAGGAAGGCACTCAGCAGCTGATCTCGAAGAATTACTGCTGAATGCACAACCGCATCTTTCAAAGCCACAGAGGGCCTTAAACATGCATTATTGTGTTCGATGTGAAAAGAACAGTGAGGGAGTATCCTGCGATGACCTGATAACAGATTATATTTGCCACAAGAATGCAGCATTGCTCAGCTCTTTGAAAAACAAGGCTTGCTATTTAGTTCAGAAGTTGGTATTAGCTACATTTAAATATTACATTTCACAAACAAAGCTTACTTATTAACACACTTCTCACAAAAAATAGAAGCAAATGATGGAGATACTGGAGCAGAAACACTTCATACAGCACAGTTGATATCAGGCTCTTTTCACGTGAGCTCCTGATATTTAATAGTTTTTAACCAATTATTAACTCAGTGTTCAAAAACTGTTCAACAAGTTTACGCCGTTTGAAAGGAAAAGTACAGGCAATCAAGTTTAAGCATGTCAACAGTCTGCTGTGTTCAACTTGCCAAGCACGTTCTGCTCAAGTCTCTCAATATAAATGTCACGTATCAAGAGAAAAAAAAACTGGATTTACCACGCAAAAGACCACAAATCCCGTTCGAGGGACAGCCGAAGACATTATGTCCTTGGGATTCCGCTGGTACAAGCAATTCGTTTTTTTCTCTTGCATATTTATTTAACAACAGTAGAAGTTACATCGCCCGTGAAGTGTAGGTTTCTGTGCGTAAATCAGTTAGTCAGGTGTCCAGCCGGTTCAACCCAATAACGCATAAAAGTCCGTCGGACTTTGGGCAGTCTCTGCATTTCCCAAAGCGGCTGCGTGTTGCGCTTGATGCTGATTGAGTGACGCTCATATCCGGATACTGGGGCTTCCAATCAAGAGCGGTGCACGGGTCTCATCATAAGAGGATTGAAAACCTAATAAACTTAAGTGCTGCTTCTGACTGTTTGTAGTTTGTTTTGTACTACAGACGTACAGTTAATGTCACTATGGCTTTTTCGGTTGTTTAAATTAATATTTTAGTGTTAAAATAGACAATAGCATCATGTTCACAACACAAAAAATACCCACATCCTACATGTAGGCCAGTGGGGTACTTTCAGTTGAGGTACCCATAGCGACTTACTCTCTGAACATAACCTTCTCTGGAGCAGGTTATGTTCCAGGGTTAGTTTACTTAAAATGGGTGTTATATAGTAAATTTGTTATATGGTTACAGTTATATTACAATATTATATTATATATATATATATATATATGTGTGTGTGTGTGTGTGTGTGCGCACGTTTTTGTGACTTATGAGGACACAAATTTGTATAATGAGTCCTCATATGTAAAATAGCTTTAAAAACATACTAAACAATGTTTTATTAAAAATGTAAAAATGCAGAATGTTTTCTGTGATTTGTAGGTTTAGGGGTAGGGGTAGTGTAGGGGGATAGAATGTACAGTTTGTACAGTATAAAAACCATTACGCCTATGGAATGTCCTCACTTTGATAGCAAAACAAACCTGTGTGTGTGTGTGTGTGTGTGTGTGTGTGTGTGTGTATGCATGCGTTTTTGTGACATATCAGGACACAAATTTGTATAATGACATGGGTATGACATAGGTATTACAAGGAGAGGGTGACTTATGAGGACATTACCCCATGTCCCCATTTTTCAAAAGGCTTATAAATCATACAGAATGAGGTTTTTTTTTTTTTGAAAAAGTAAAAATGTGCACAGTTTTCTGTGATGGGTAGGTTTAGGGGTAGGGGTAGTGTAGGGCGATAGAAAATACGGTTTGTACAGTATAAAAACCATTGCGCCTATGGAATGTCCCCACAATTCACAAAAACAAACGTGTGTGTGTGTGTGTGTGTGTGGGAACATACTCTGGGTTGGCTGAACTTACTCCTGGACGCGTTTTTGGAATCAGCATAGCTCGAGTAAGGAAGGTTTGAGTTAATCAACCGAGAGAGTTCAGGGTATATGTGACGGTAAGTTAACCTTGCTTTTTGGAATACCACCATGGCTAATCCTCTGTTTTTAACCTAATCAAAGCAACAAACAAGCTACAACCTTAGAGTGCACTCAGTAATTTGTTAATTATGCTATAAGGGCTTTACCAATAAAAATAAAACAACATTTTTTGATTTTTTGAAATATTAAAAAAGATAAATGATTATCCATTTCATTTACAGCTATTTCATTAATTTTAGTGATTTGTTAAATTTCAGACACCGCAAACTTTCTATGCATAAGCGTTAACGATTGTTAGGCCTAACGTTACTTGTTTTGTATTCAAAAAGGTTAGTCAACCATAACGGTAGGTGATTACAAGAAAGTCATACAGATAAAGTTGGAGGGGAAATGTAATTCTAGTGGTCTGAGTGAGAATCCAGCTGCCCGTAAACCTCCTTCAGCAACCTCTAGATGTCGCAATTTCTTGTGTTTTAAGTAGTTTAATCAGCATATTTAGCAGGTAAATATAAATCTATTGCACTCTATAAAATACTAATACTATACTAATATTTGTGTTTATATATATATATATATATATATATATTTATTGTGTGTATATATATATATATATACATGGAATGTATATAATGTATATAATTTTTTTTTTAAATCAGCAATCACGGTTTATTTTTTTTAATTTTTTTTTTTATTTTTTTTTGTGTGTGCATCAGACAGAAACATGGAAAATATTTGTCGTCTGTGTATCTATGACTGGACTTAGCCCACAGATGTATGTATGCCATTCAAACCACTGACCCAATTTCACCCTCAGACTCCCTCCATCTTCAAACCAACCAGGTTTACAGCCTCATATTTATACATTAAAACACATTGGGGTAAAAGTTTTGCCTTAGGACTGTTATTCTTTTCACAACATCTTATTGTACAACATAAGCAACATAAGCATAAACTAGGGCAAAAGGGAAAAAATAAACAACTTTATGCAGACTATACTGTAGCTGTGCTATCAGAAAGTTTTTACTGGTCCGCAACTTTCAAGTACAATCAGAAATTTATGATGGCTCTTTATTACCCCTATGGCAGAAAATAAAAGCAAAATCTGGTGGGTGTTGAGGACAATTTAATGTTTTTTTTTTTTTTTAAATAGCATTGTTTACAATATAAACAATGACACATTTTCCCCATATTATACAGTGATATTCTGTAAATTGCTCTGAAATATTTAATGATTTTTATAAAGTAAATGTAAGATGAACATTTACTGGATTAAAGCAAAGGAACTTGGGTTTACTCGTTTTTTTGGTTTTTTTTTTGTATGTTTTGTTTTGTTTTTGTTTTTTTTAGTGTTTTTTGTAAATTTTTTATGTTATTGTAAATGTCATGACACAGGCTTTTGGGGAACATTTATTTGTCCATCTCTTAATTATTATTGCATATAGCGGCCAGAAACCCTGATACAAGTTTGCATGTTTTTTTTTTTGTTTTGTTTTTTTTGAGTACCATATTTCATACTCACACATATTGAGATATTCAGCAATATATATATATATATATATATGCAATTTAAAAATAGCTACAATTAAACTAGCAAACAGCCTCAATGTAATTAAGAATAAATGTAAAGTTACAGTAAAAGTTTTATCTATGCAGAGATCAGTGGGCGGAAATCACATTGACAGTTACACGCTCCTCACCCTCAAACACCACCAAACATTCAGATGTGGCCAACATGAAGCTTTCTATCGCTGCACTTGGTAAGTGATTTCTCCTCAAATTTCATGTTTAAATAAATAAATAAATAAATATATTAGGACTGTACATGATTTATACCCTTAATTTTAAATAATTACAATTTTTAAATTTGAATAATTTTTTGGAGTAACCCATCATTTCTGTTTGGTTTTAGTTGCACTGAGTTGCATCTATTGGGAGGTCTCTGGAAAGCTGGTGGAGGTGGTGGTCAGGCTTGGAGATAATGCAACCCTACACTGTGACTGTGAGATTATCATGGCACAGGAAATTCGATGGGTCAAGATCTGGTCTCCACAAATCCAACAACCTCTGATCATCTCTGCATACAATAGCCTATTAGAACCCATTCCTCGATTCTCTCTGCCCTGGAACAATACTTTAAAATCCTATGACTTAGTGATTGAGAACATCACTGAAGCAGACCTTGGTCTCTACTATTGCTCAAGGGTAGAGAAGAGGACGATGGAAGAGGAGGGAAAAATCTCAGAGAAAGATTGGTACCACACTGGGGATACTGTCATAAATCTCACATACGGTTCACCTGGTAAGCTTGTTTCACACTGCAAACATTGTTAAAAAAAAAAAAAAAAAAAAAGGACCACTGAATAATTCTACTAAAGCAAAAATTTAACATAGCCTACTGAAAGAAGAAGTTTGGTCCTAAAAAGTGAAAATTAGAGATTTTTAAAATGCTTAAATAAATGTGTTTACTTTATTATTACTTTTTAGCCAGCAAAGAGGGTATTATCATTTCCATCTCTTGCTGAGATCTGTATAGCTCAGCATTCCTCTACCTCAAACAGTATGGCGCTAGCATCGCTAAGGTCATGGGTTCGATTTCCAGAAAATGCATGAACTGTAAAATGTGTACCTTAAATGCAATGTAAATTGCTTTGGATAAAACTGCCTGCCAAACACATGAATGATGTACACCTTACATTTAATTTGACTCCATTTGCTCACACTTTATATTAAGTCTTTTACTACTATGTATGTACATCAAAAAAAAAAATAAAAAAAATAAAAATAATAATAATAATAATAATTGTTAAGTATAATGTATTTGTAGAATGTATAATCGTGTTCATGTTGCGTTTTCTACTGAGGTGGGATGTGGGTAATGTTAAGGACAGGCTTGCTGGTATGGTTTGGGTTAAGGTGTAACGGATTGGTCAACAGTGTAATTATAGATGTAATTACATGCAGGTATTTTTTTAAATATAAGTACAAAGTAAAAACATGTAGGCTATGTAGACAATAAGTGCTTTGCATCAGATGAGTAATGTAAATGTTTGTACATAAAGACACTTAATGTACAGCTGGACTAATTATTTTATTTTTATGTTCCACATACATTAAAAAAATAGTCATATACAAGTTGAATATTTTATTCAAGCAGCATTTAGGTCAAACTATTATTAAAATAATTTTATAAAATGTACATGTGTGCTAACAAAACAGTTTTATTCTGTAGAACAGAATAAAACTGAATAGAATTAATTATTTATATATAATGTGATTATCTACAGTGGATATAAAAAGTATACACAACCCTGTTAAAACAGCTGTTTTTTGTGGTGTAAATAAATTAAACAAACATGAATCATATCAGAACTTTTATACAAAATTAGACAAATATTTATTACCAAGCAGGTGTAGGTACACCTACAAAGAGCCACTTAGTGTATGTTCTCTTAAATTATTTTAGTTGGTCAAAGAATTATTCATTAGAATGGGGGAACCAATTTAAATATATTGTTTTCCAATAAATGTAGGTCATTTCCTGTTTTGACAGGAAACAAAGTGCTGTTCTGAAATGGAATATTTAAAAAAAGATATACAGCAAGTGGAGGTTTGCGACTGTGTGACAGCAACCCCTCTGCACTGAGTGTATATACTCTATATATAACTTTAGCTGTATAGTGTAAAGATCAGGTTCACAAAGAAGATGAAGGAAAGCGTGACGGATCAGATAGCAGCAGTACTTTAATAAACAAATCAAAAGAAGAGATTTTCAATAAGAGAAAAATGCAATGAAACAGCACAACCAACACTAGACAAAGAGTAAACTGAACAGAAGGCAATACTGAGAGAACCAATTATCTAAATAAAGAACAGGTGTGTGAAATCAATCAAGCCATAAGTAACTATGACAACCAATGAAATCATGCTTAGCAAACATGACAACCAGGAAATCAATGGGCTATATGCACGGTTACTTCCTGGTTGTCGTTAAGCCAGCTCGGGCATTTCCGGTGAACTGTTAGCTGTTCATTCTGTACTTGCTGTACATCGACACAAAACAAAACCAGTGGTTGACTTTTTAATGTTGTATTCATATTTTAATGCAGTTATCACATTTACCTAATTTGCCAATAAACCAGTTTTATTGATTGCAATAAAGACGAAGCTATTCGGACCGTTTGAGAAATGCCGTGTCTGTAATTAGACACACACACACATTTTTTCCCCCCAGCACTTCAAATGTTATTTTTAATGTGATGACCACAAACATTACTTGTTCGTCCTTCTGAGACTGTCCCCATTGTAAAACCGAACGTTTCAAAATAGGAAATTCAACATTTGATAGAAAACACTTATTTAAAAATAAAAAAGACAATAATTACCACTATAACCAGCAGGTGGTGACAAAGTAGCATTTATTTGCACATATATCAGCATTTCCTCTAATCGTTTTTCACCGGGCACCGCGCTTTCCCTTTGTAATCACAGCAGCTGTCAGTCAGTGCAGCGCAAGATCAATGATTTCGGCACACTTGTGAAAACTCACATTTTATTCAATGAATCAAATAAAGTGCACAATAAATATTTAATTTTTGACGCTTTTTTTCACACGAAAGTGTAAAAACTGATGGTCGAATTGAATTTAGCAGAGGAGGAACACTTAGGTACGTCTTTATTTATTTATTTATTTTGCTGTCTTACGTTTGAATAACTAAATTAATGCTATGCCTGACTATTTAAGTGACTATATTCTGATTATAAACTAAGTATTACACTACTGATGCTCAACACACCAGCAAATGACATCTCACCGGAAGTTTTCGAGCTGGCTTATATTATTGTGGAAGTTCTAAAGAACGCTCCGTGCATATAGCCCATTGCTGCATCCCAATTCGCATACTATCCATCCTAAATAGTATTCGAAAATAGAATTAGTATGTCCCAAATCGTAGTAGCCTATGTTGAAATGAGTATTCCAAAGATACCCAGATGGTCTACTTTTTCCGGTTAGAATACGAAGTGCAGATCCGTGCACACTCTTAACAGCTAATATTGCCCACAACCCATTGCGCTGTGGACGAGGATTCGATTAAAACTACAAACATGAATAAAAGGTTTAAAAAACTACAAACATGATGGATTTGCGAGACCAACAGTTAAAGGGTTAGTTCACCCAAAAATTAAAATTCTGTCATTAATTACTCACCCTCATGTCGTTCCACACCCGTAAGACCTTCGTTCATCTTCAGAACACAAATTAAGATATTTTTGATGAAATCTGATGGCTCGGTGAGGCCTCTATTGCCCGCAAGATAATTAACACTTTCAAATGCCCAGAAAGCTACTAAAAACATATTTAGTACAGTTCATGTGAGTACAGTGGTTCAACCTTAATGTTATAAAGCAACGAGAATACTTTTTGTGTGCTAAAAAACAAACTAACGACTTTTCAACAACATCTAGTGATGGGCGATTTCAAAACACTGCTTCGAAGCTTTACAAATCTTTTGTTTCGAATCAGTGGTTCGGAGCACCAAAGTCACGTGATTTCAGTAAACGAGGCTTACTTACATCATAAGTGTTTCGAAATTTCAATAGTTCACGTGACTTTGACAGTTTGATACGCAATCCGAACCACTGATTCGAAACAAATGATTTGTAAAGCTTCATGAAGCAGTGTTTTGGAATCGCCCTTCACTACACATTGTTGAAAAGTCTTATTATTATTATTATTTTTTTTTTTTTTGGTGCACAAAAAGTATTCTCGTCGCTTCATAACATTAAGATTGAACCACTTGTACTCACATGGACTGTTTTAAATATGTCTTTAGTAGCTTTCTGAGAGGCTTCACTGAGCCATCGGATTTTATCAAAAATATCTTCCTTTGTGTTCTGAAGATGAACGAAGGTTTTACGGGTGTGGAACGACATGAGGGTGAGTAATAAATGACATAATTTTCATTTTTGGGTGAACTAACCCTTTAAGCTGAGCGGTTAAGATAAAGGGGTTTGAGTGATTAATAATCAGTATCTAACCTGACGAAAAAATATTTATTAAATGTTATCCACATTATATTTCATCTGCAACAGCATTGTGAACTTTTATAATGATGCATTTGGTCATTAACTTTTAAGAGCATCATTATGCCAACATGAGGAGAGTTCTCCGCATGAAAGACCCATGACTGGCAGATCAGCGTGCGACTACATTTCTCCCCGAAATGGTAGGAAATTAAATTTAATTGAATGTGGAGGATTTTAACCGTGACAAGATGATTGACAGGGCAGTTTAAACGGTTACAGGTTGCACATAACTAAGTGACAGAGCGTCTGTTAAAGACGCATTTATGACGAAGTATATGTCCCAAAGCTTGCATATTTTTCTGCTACACACTCAAAAGTATGTCCTTTTTCTTCACAAAAACAGTACATACTTTTAGGGCATAGTATAAGTAGGCGAATTGGGACAATTGAGAAACAAACTAAAAGTCCAAAAGTTAACCTGAAAGGTAATGGTCATTAATTAATTCATCAGTCTTCTTCATTCATCAATTCATCAGTTATTCATCAATCTTCTCAGAAAGCCCCCCTGAGCTTGTGTGTGACTCAGAAAGCCCTCCTGTCTGTGACTGCTGGCAGTGCTGGCTGATGTGTCCCGCATCTTCTCTTCTGTCTGCCATTTTGGCTTTTGTTTGTGGCTACAGCTGCTGCCACAAGACAGGTGAGATCAGGACAGTATTTTATGATTTAACCATCAATATTAGAGTTAATGTTTAGAGTTATAAAGTCATATATGTAAGAGATAAGACCTCTGACTGTGCTATTCACAGTGCTGAAAGACTCGGAAGGTCATCAGAGCAGCTCTGAGATACAAAGACAGTTGAGCCAAGAAGAGGTAAGCTCAGTTTTAAATTTAAAACAGCTGCCCATATGCAGAAAAGTGCTAAGATATGAGTCCGAAACCTGTTTACAATAGTTGAATATTGAATTTTAATTATGTTATCAAAACCACAAAAGAAAAACAAAAATGCTATAATAATGAAATTAGCACAATATATAAGTCTCCTTCTTCTGTTAAAGTTTTAAAAGAAAAAAAGAATCAAACTAAAAAGAATTAATAACATTCATTTGATAATTTTGGTGTATTTTATGCTAAATCAAAATTGTGGCATGCATCAAATTTCTTTCTTTCTTTCTTTCTTTCTTTCTTCTACCAGTTCTAATAATACTAATTAAACATTATCCTGAAACAATAAGACAGTTGTTTTACAATCACAAAATTATTATACTACTAAAAATATACCACTAAAAAACAATAAAATGTTTCCACAGGATGTCCATAGAGAAGTTTGTTATGCATCACTGAACATCCCCAAACGAGGAAACCAACGGACAAAGAGCAACCGATTACCAAATTCTGACTTCAGTGTGTACAACAGTGTAAAAATGCACACTTAGGTAAAAGATAATGTACAGTCAGCTGGACATACAGTCAACTCCAGAATTATTGGCACTCTTGTTAAATATGATCAAATGGGACTTTGAAAATAAATCTACATTGTTGATCCTTTTGATCTTTCATTCAAAAAATTCACAAAATTCTAACCTATCAATGAAATAAAACAATGGAAACTGGAGGGAAAATCTCATGAAATAAACGTTTTTCTCTAGTTTATGTTGGCCACAATTATTGGCACCCAATTATTGCAATGTCCTTTTCCCAAGATACCAGCTCTGAGTCTTCTTCTATAATGCCTGATGAGTTTGGAGAACACCTGACAAGAGATCAGAGACCATTCCTTCATACATAATTGTAGGGGAATTTTACAGTTAAAGACCCAAAAGACCAGATATGATGAATGAAGACCCGGAGTCAGAGTTTAAAAAAATAAATTGAAGAAAATTTTACTGAAGAAGTCTCACAAGGAGTTCGTACAGAACACTTAGCGCACATACAAAGATACACATGATTCACAACTTCTTCAAGGTTGAAGTTGGCCCAGACTTTAACTATAAACAGGAAAGATTCCCAAAACATACTGATAAGTTGTACTTTTCTCTCAGTGAGAATTACAGACAATATTTATCATTTTCTAGTGTTTGAAAATGAAAAGGAAAATAAATGCTTTAACTTAACATAAGTCATTCAAATAATTTAATATTTAGAAAGATAAACGTTAATTAATAACTTGATTATAAATCACTCAAAAGATATGTATTGAAGCGGCAGTGGATTCCAGAATCCAACCCTTCAGAATCTCCCCAGATCCTTCAGATTCCCAGCTCCATGTTGGTGCCTCTCCTCTTCAGTTCACTCCACTCATTTTCTATAGGGATCAGGTCAGGGAACAGCCATGACAGAAGCTTCAATTTGTGATCAGTGCCCCATTTTTGTGTTGGTTTTGATGTTTGTTTTGGATCATTGTCCTGAAGGAAGATCCAACCATGGCCCATTATAAGATTTCTAGCAGAAGCGGTCAGGTTTTGATTTTTTGTCTTTTGGTATTCACTAGAATCCATGATACCATGTATCTGAACAAGATGTCCTCCAGCAAAAAAAAAAAAAAATATTAGGCCCACAACATTAAAGCAGTATATTTAACTGTGGACAAGAGGGTACTTTTTATCCCTGCATGCACCAAACCCATCTGGTGGGTTTGCTGCCAACAAGCTCTTTTTCTTAGTTTCATCTGACCATAGAAGCCGGTCCAGTTTGAAGTTCCAGTCTTGTCTGACAACGGAATATGCTGGACTTTGTTTTTGGATGAGCGAGGAGGATTTTTCTTGAAACCCCCCTGAACAACTTGTGGTGATGTAGGTGCTGTCTGATAATTTTTTTAGGTTTTCTGACCCAGAGACTCAACTAATCTGTGCAATTCTCCAGCTGTGATCCTTGGAGAGTCTTTGGCCACTCAAACTCTCCTTCTCACCGTGCATTAGGACGATATAGACACACACAGCCACTTTCTATTTTGTGAAGTTCAATTTTTGCTGCACATCAGAACTATATTCTTTGGTTTTACTCATTGTGATGAATGATTAAGGGAATTTGGCCTTTGTGTTTTCTCATGTTTATACTCCTGTGGAACAAGAAGTCATGGCTGGACTCATGCTCCCAGCCTGGTGTGCTAAAACAACGTAAATATGAATGGGAATATACTTCAGAGATATTTTACTCATAAGAATTTCTAGGGGTGCCAATAATTGTGGCCAACATGCAAAAACATTTATTTCATATTGTGAGTTGTAGGTTAGAATTTTGTGAATTTTTTGAATGAAAGATCAAATTGATAAACAATGCATATTTATTTTCACAGTCGCCTTTGCTCATATTTACCAAGGGTGCCAATAATTCTGGAGTTGACTGTATAGCTAAATAAACCCAAAGTTTAGTCAAAAAAAAAAACCCAACAAAAAAACAACAACTATAATTTATCCTCGCTTTTATGGTTACCTAACAAATAAATAAATGAGTAGACAGGAAATATTGGTTTTGATAAAATATTGACATTTATAAAATTATTTTGTTATATATGAGAAATAAACTATGGAGCGATAGGAGAGATAACATATACAGTTTAGAACATAAACCTGGGTGAAATTAAAAGACAGCGATGTTTATGTATAAATTTTGTTTATACATGATTAAATACGAGTGTTACAAATGAATACAATAATTTTCATTAGTGCAGTGTAAATGATGAGCAATACATAATAACCATATAGGCAGCGGTAATGTTTGTTTATTGTAAGCAAGCAAAAGTTCACCAGCCGCATTTCCATCAAACCTGCACTAATCGGCAAAAAAAAAAAAAAAAAAAAAAAAGGCTTAAAAAGCATTCACGGAAAATCAAGCGGAAAATATTTGACATCTTTGTTTTTGCAAGTAGTCAAACTTCAGATGCATGCAACTTGCAGACCTCATTTCACTGACCCCATTTCAGCTGCTTATCTCCTAATCAGATTTACAGCTTCAAATGTTTCCATCACAATGCTTTTGGGCGTTTACGAATGTGAATGAAATTGTGTGACAAAACTGATATTCTTTACAAGGAGATGTTTGTATAAAGCACATCCACCTAACATTAAAAAACAAACAAACAAAATAATAGATTTTTTTTTACTGGTAAGAGTTCATTTTAGAGTTCTTCATATCTTGAAGATAATTATATTCAATGTTAATTACATTCAAATGTATCATCCGAAAGAACTGCCACATACACAATCAACAAAACTGACAAAAACAACTTTAAAAAAAAAATTATGATGAATGAATGTAAAAGTCAATTATAGAAAGATTTATTGCCTGTAACGATTTAAAAGGAGGAAATAGCATTGACTTCACATCCTATAACAGCACCAAACATTCAGAACATGAAGTCTGGATCATTTCATGGATCATTTCACACAGTAAATATAAAGACCCATTCATGTCCATTTCTTTTTACTGTTACTAGTTTGTATTAATCACTTTAGTAAGATGATAAATGTAAATATAGTGACCAGATAAAGATCCTCTGTATGAGCTGAATCTCAAACATGTGAAATAAACCAGAATTGTTTTCCATAGATCTTTTGTTGTCCTTGTTGAACTTGTCGTCATTCTGATGGATCTAATAATGTTTATGGATGATTGCTAATGAGAGACAGATATCAGTGCCACACGCGAGTCCCGGGGGATATAAAGGAATGAAGACATGTCATTCTACCGAACTACTCGCAAAGCTGAAATACTACTAATACAGGTCAGTTTATTTGAAGAATTAAAATTGTGAGGTAACGCAGCACTTGGTCTCACGTTACACTATCATACTAAACTGCATTTGAGTGTGTTGAAAGTTGTATTGTTATTCTATGTATTAGTTTTTTGGCTGTATGAGATTAACAGTAAGCAAGATGTAATTGTATTATTACAATAATAAATGCACAAAATTTATTGACATAGATCTCATTTTTAATATGATAAATTCATCCTTATACTACTATATTGTTATTGTGTACATTAGTCAATAAATAGGTGGATCCGCATCAGATGTTAGATTGTCCTGATGGACTAGTGGTAGAATTTTCGTTCGGCGTGCCAGAGGTTCTGGGTTCTAATCTGCCCTCTTATAATTTATTTGATTTTTTTCTCATTAAAACCAAAGATGTTTATCAGTGATTGTGTATCAAGAGCAGGGACACGTTTATGTGCATTTTGTTTTGTGATTTCACTGGAACGAATAAAGAGTCTCCGCAACAGCGTAGATTGAAGCCCTCGTCCGTGTGAAGACTGCGCACTGTGCACGAGCGTCAAGAGAACGTCTCAGGTTACGTATGTAACCATGGTTCCCTGAGAGGGAACGAGACGCTGTGTCAAGCGCTTCGGGAACGCCTCTGCGTGATTGCGTCGTGAAGCACATGTGAAATCTGTCCAATGGCGTGAAGGAACGTCATAGGCGGGTGACGTCATGACCAGGAAACTATAAAGCACACCTGAACCAAACAGAGTTAGCTTCTGAAAAGTCGAAGTAAGTCGATCACAGGCATGCAGGGAGTATGGCAACGTGACGCAGCGTCTCGTTCCCTCTCAGGGAACCATGGTTATATACGTAACCTGAGACGTTCCCTTTCAAGGGAACTCGCGTTGCGTCAAGCGCTTTGGGAACGAGATACCCACGCCGCCATAAGACCGAGTGTCTGTCTGTGTGAAACTGTTCAGCGCGCACTAAGACACCAGTACCCTTGACCCCGGGGTTGAGGCCACATCTAGGTTATAGAACCTAACAAAAGTGTGCGGCGAGGACCACCCCGCTGCATCACAAACTTCTTGGAGGGACACTCCAGACAATAAGGCCAGGGAGGCCGCCATACTCCGTGTAGAGTGCGCGGACCTTAAGTGGAGAAGGATGACCGGCAGACTCATACGCAAGTGAGATAGCCTCAACTACCCACTTGCTCAAGGTTTGCTTGGATGGAGGGTGCCCCTTACATGGGGCCCCGAAACAAACGAACAATTGATCTGTCTTACGCCACAGGGCAGCTCTGTAGACGTAAGCATCCAAAGCCCTAACAGGGCACAGCAAATTAAGTTTTTTGGCGCAAAGTCCAAGCAAGAGGGAGAGACCGAAAGGGCTTGTAGGTCTCCAATTCTTTTAAGAGACGAGATAGCAAGGAGGAAAAGAGTCTTAAGAGTGAGGAACTTTTCGTGAACCTCTTCAATAGGCTCGAATGGAGCAATAGAAAGGCCCTCCAACACTATGGCCAAGTCCCAGGTCGGAACCCTCTGACGTGCCGCAGGCCTCAGCCTCAGAGTACCACGAAGGAAGCGAGTAACCCATGGGTGTCTGCCAAGAGAAGCACCCTCTAAAGGAACATGGTAAGCCGCAATGGCCGCCACGTAGACCTTTAGTGTAGATGGAGATAACCCTGAAGAGAACTTTTCTTGAAGAAATTCCAGAACTGTACCGACTGGGCAGTAAACAGGATCAAAGTTACGATCTCTACACCAAGAAGAGAAGACGTTCCACTTCAAGGAATACAGCCTCCTTGTGGAAGGAGCTCTGGAATGGAGCATGGTCTCCACCACCTCAGTCGGGGTGAAGTCTCCACTCCCCGGGCCTCAGCCCCTGCCTCGACAGGATGTCTGCTTCCTGATTCAGACGCCCTGGGATGTATACTGCCCTGACTGACAGTAACTTCCCCTGGGCCCACAGGAGGATCTGGTGTGCCAGCTTGCATAAGGGGCGCGACCGCAGACCCCCCTGATGGTTTATATAGGAGACCACCGCTGTGGGAATGAGATACCCACGCCGCCATAAGACCGAGTGTCTGTCTGTGTGAAACTGTTCAGCACGCACTAAGACACCAGTACCCTTGACGCTTCTTTTCGCAAGAGAGTCTGTACTTCTTGTTTCATAACCAGAGCCTGCTCGGGGTTCACCTCAGTGAATAGCACCCCATTGAACCTGGGCGGTCGCAACCCAAACTGAATTCTGTACCCAAATTCTACTGTGCGCAGGACCCATCGAGATACGTTTGACAGAAGTTTCCATGCTGCCAAAAAATCTACTAAGGGAATCAGTCTCTCGAGACTCTGGTGTATGACCAGCCTGGTGTCCTGAAGCGGCGAACCAGCAGGAAGCAACCGAACTGCCCATTTTTGATCCCTCCTCGGAGGGAGCGAACACCCCAGCGCCACTACGTTGCGCGGGAAGCAACGCTCACTTTTTGTTGCGCCCTATGTGAGGAGCTCGTACTCGGCTGGGACTGCTCTCTTTGACCAGCAGTCCCAGAGACCTGAGATCGGCGGGGAAGAAACTTTGAAAAAGCTGCCGCCTGTTTCTTGGCTTCCTGGAACCTCTCGACGACTGTATTGACTGTATAGTCGCCGAAGAGGCCAGGCGGCAAAAGCGGAGCATCGAGAAGAAACGATCTATCTCGGTCTTTCATGTCGGCGAGGTTGAGCCAGAGGTGTCTCTCTGTGGCCACCAGGGCTGCCATAGACCGCCCAATAGATCTGGCGGTCTCCTTGGTAGCACGGAGAGAAAGATCTGTTGCTTTTCTTAGCTCAGAGAATGCCTCGCGACTGACTTCCCCACCCTCATCAAGGTCTTTTAACAGGTCGGCTTGATAGGCTTGGAGGACGGCCATAGTGTGTAAGCACGCTGCCGCCTGACCTGCTGCCGAGTACGCTTTACCCACTACAGCAGATGATGTACGTAGGGGCTTAGTGGGTAACTTCGGGGCTTTGAGGGAGGCTGCCGACTCGGGGGAGAGATAGCTCGCGAGCGTCTCTTCCACCCGCGGCATCTCCCCATAACCATGCCTTTTTAGTCCCAAAATATTACTATAGTTGGACATTTGTGGACTATAGACCCGATAGGACGCAGGTCTATTCCACGACCTCGACACCTCGGTGTGGAGGTCGGGGAAGAAAGGCAAGCCCTGGCGTGGAGGTTGTGCACGAGAAGGAAGAAAGCGCTCGTCTAATAAACTTGCTTGACGGGCTTCCTGTTTCTCGGCCGGCCAGCTTATGTTCAATCTGGCCACCGCTCTAGTTACAACCTCCACGAGCTCCTCATATGCTTGTGTGTGGGGTGGCGACTCTTCACACTGTTCGATGCTGACAACGTCCAGTTCCTCAGAACTAGAGCGCTGCAGCATCGGCACTTCACCAGGGGCAGAAGAAACCGCAGAGCGTGCTTCTGCCTCCTGAAATGAAGTGCTGGATCCTGCAGGTAAAGGCAGAGAAAGGGCGGGGCCCGTCTCTAACCCCTCTGCAAGATCCATTTGCGAACCCCACGACGCGAGCCTTCGCTGTGCCTCGGCAACAGCGGGACCCAAGCCGCAGGGAACGCGAGCCGAACCGCTTTCCTCGAAAAGCGCCTGGCGGGAGCGGAGCGTCTTCATAGACATCTGCTCGCAATGTACACAGCCAGCTCCCTCGAGAGCTGACTGGGCATGCTCCACTCCCAGGCAAACAACACAAAGCTCGTGTGCATCTCCTGCCGGGATGTAACGAGGACAAGGAGGCGCACACTGCCTGAATTGCTGCACTTGGGTCGCCATAATAATGTCTTAGATAAGAGTGCTTGAATAACTTGAGAGACAAACAACAATAATTTCACAGAGAGCGCTTACTGAAGACACAGAAGCTAACTCTGTTTGGTTCAGGTGTACTTTATGGTTTCCTGGTCATGACGTCACCCGCCTATGACGTTCCTTCACGCCATTGGACAGATTTCACATGTGCTTCACGACGCAATCACGCAGAGGCGTTCCCAAAGCGCTTGACGCAGCGCGAGTTCCCTTGAAAGGGAACACTGTTGCGCCACTAATAGCGGCAATGAGCAACATGATTTCAAAAACAACACATCCTAGCGCCAGCCAGATCGCCTATTATTTAACACAAACGAACGAATTGCTAATCAACTAGAGACGTTTCTTTTGTATTAGATACATCCGTACCGCGAGATGTTTCAAAAAGTGGTGGGGACAATATCGACCCTGGCAAAAAGTGGTGGGGACATGTCCCACCCGTCACACCCGCAAATTACGCCTATGAGCTAGATCAACATTAGAATATCATACTGATGATATTCTAACATTTCATCGTGTTGAGCTATATAACATTGATTAGTCTTATGTAGCTTATTTCTCGTCTATTAAAGTGCAAGAGCGGCGTCATGTCAAAGTTGTCGCAAAGCTCTCACCATCTCGGAAACGCCACACCGATATTGATCCTCGTTTTATTTCTCCTTTTGTCCCAAAGTTTGCTTGCATGGTCCATAATGTTTGAACGAAAAAACAACAGCGTTTCGCTAGACATTATGCAGCTGTCCCATTTGTTGCCATGGTTACTATGCAGGGATAATGCAGATATTACGTCATTGACAGGCGACAAGTGACAAGGGAGGGATGGGCATTTTTATTTTAAAATTAAAATAAAAAATAAAATAAAAAATTAAAATTGTGAATTTCTCTGAATTTACAGATTCTTGGAAACATTTAGGATAATGTAGTACACAGCTGAACGAAATATATAACACTGTGTGGTTATCCAAGTGGTTTTTGGATATTTTGATATAAAAATATTACATATTGTGCCTTTAATTCTGACAGGACAATGTTGTGACAATGTTGTGCCAAAAACCATTATACATGATCAGAAACAACTGTGTGTGTGTGTGTGTGTGTGTGTTCCCTTTCTAAACATTAATTTTGTCACTACATAATAATATTTTTGTAAACCTAATAATAGGGGTGTCACGAATATGGCTCCCACGGTCCAACCTCCGGACCACCGGAGGGAGCCATCACCAGAATATTGACTCTCTGCCATTCGGACTCCAATTCCCATAGGCCCTCATTCCTGGGACTGATTGCACTCTCACCTGCACCACATCACGCACACACTATTTAAGACACACACACACCACATCTTTGCGAAGTCTTGATTTGCTACGGTGGTCATTTCTGAGCGTTATTTCTGTGGACTGATATCTTGCTATTACCTGGACTGTTTGTTATCTGTGAACCTCTGCCGCCTGCCCTGAACTTTGCCTGTACTTTGGACTGTGATTGTTTGCCGCCTGTCTTGATCCTTGCCTGTGACCCGACTCTGATTCTTGCTGCCAGCCTCAACCCCTGCCTGTCCCTGTTTACGGTATTGCTCTGTCCTTGTCTGTATCTCTGCTATTGTGAATAAAAGCTGCAAATGGATCCACTTCCTGTTGACCCTTCATTACAAGGGGTGAGC
This sequence comes from Mylopharyngodon piceus, assembly GCA_039654765.1. Lineage (NCBI taxonomy): Eukaryota > Metazoa > Chordata > Actinopteri > Cypriniformes > Xenocyprididae > Mylopharyngodon > Mylopharyngodon piceus. The sequence goes on from CM077443.1 coordinate 18,275,255, forward strand.
AGGGCACAACCTAACGTGGGGCTAGTTGTAACACACATGGTTTAAAAGTTTCCACACATGCCAGCATGACAAAACTAAGTGGTACACTATACAGAGAAACACTATACAGAGAAAAAAAAAATGTGCCAAACTTCAAAAATCTTTGGAAGATATCACTGAACATTTATTTAACCATAGCAAAAATAAATTTCTTACTGAAGTTAAGTGTTTAGTGTTTAATATAAGTTATAATATAATTCACATTAACAACTTTAATTAATTCTATTGAGAAACCATGAGAAAAAGGTAAATAAAGATCGAGTCGATGTTCAGAAATGATTAATTATTATGTTTTGAACTATGAGCTGTGTTTTGCGGTGTTAAAAATGCCATTATTTTATATAAAAAAAAGTTAGTTTGTCATATATATATAAGATCAGATAAAATTTTAAGCTGTCATATGATCATGTTATAATGTACCCCACCTATGGGGCATATTGTCACATTTCACTTCCATTCTTTCTGGGTAAATAAAGAAAAAAGTATACACTGTATTAATGAAACAGAACCACATAATTGTACTAGACGTGTGAAATTATTGTGGGAAAAAATTGATTTTTTTTTTTTTTTTTTTTTTTTTTTTTGCAAAGTTAGATTTTTTCAGTATTAACTTTCAATTATTTTGATATTTTTATGTTGTACCTTGTTCTTAATATTAATTGTTTAACAAAGAGTTTAAAATGCTAAAATACAGGATTTAACTGGAATAAATATGACTACAAATAATAGATAATTAATTTATTATAGTCCTGCAGGTTCGTTCCATCTCTCAAACACTAGATGGCACCATGTGTCCACAAAAAAGTGACATCTTCCTTAAGCAACACTTACTTAGGAAAATAAGCTTGATGGCAGTAAATGGAATAACACCAAATTAAAAAAGGCGAAATCACAGAACAAAGGGTTAATTTAATTACACAAACATTAATTGCACAAACGCCTTGTCTAAATTTTAATGGTTTTGCATAATTTTAATAATTAGTCCACTCAAGAAACTGCAGAAAGGAGCACTGCATATCAGGGGTGGAGGGATGAGGCATGCTTGGGTTCACAAAACAAACCAATCCATCATCTTTTTTTTTGTTTACATCTCCCCTCCCTCCACACACCCCAGAAAGACTCAAGTCTTTCTCTCATGAAAGCAGATGACCAAAATAGGAAAGGATTGACAGAGAGGGATGGAAAAAAATAAAAAATAAAAGAGAGAGCTGGAATAAGTGGAAAAGAAATGAGAAAGAAAAGAAAAAAAAGAAAAAGACATGGATAAAGGGAGGGGATGAGAGAGAGATAGAGCGCGCATGCAGAGAGAAGGGTTTTTGATCTGTCGTGTCTCTCAGCAGGAGGGTGAGATGCTAAGAGACTTAAGCGGACTTGGCGGCCACTCCTGCGGCGTGTTTGCGGGGTGGAAGAAGAAGAAGAAAATTGGTATGACTTTCAGTTTTAGTCATTCCTTTTTAAACTTGTCCATTCAAGCCTTTTAACTTCACCAAGAGCCTTGTAATAAGATCGCAGGTCTAAAATAAGACAAATAAAGAAAAGAAATGAGAGGCAAAGAGTGTTGCTGCTACTCAAGAGGAAGAGGAGCTTGAGGAGAACGTTTATACGCACCTTCAGAAGCATCCACAGAATGTTCCTCCCTCCACTGTGCGTCAGAGAGAAAATGCAGGCCGTAATTACCGGGAGCATATGGGAATGTTGTTTTGGATGGGAGGTAGAGAGATGAATGAGTAGGTGTATTATGGAGCTTGAAACACATGGAGGCTTCCTCCAGTGGTGCGAGGGCCACATTCATCATCTCCAGCCCCAGTTGAGCGCACTGTTCCCTGGACGCATACAGTGGCAGACAGCCCTGCGGTTCAGTGGGAATCCATACTGGAAATGCCAGAACATTGAAGTTCAGAATGCCCACATAGTATGTGGGCATTTTGAACTTCAGCACATAGCTTTACAGATTTACAGGATAGTTGACTACAGGAAAACAGGCCACAGAGAGGCGGGAAATAAAGAATACAACAGTGTAGGTCGGTCAGATATACTACAGCCAAGTTGAGCCAACTGAATGTAAAGATCTCACTAAAAAATATCAACACAGTCGATCATTAATTGCTTCACTAAAATCGACTGTGTTGGCCATTTTCATGGCATTAATTACAGATTTCTTATTCAAATGCTGCATAACCTCTGCAGGAACATGACACACAGTGTGGGCTGCATCTGTGAAATAAAGAAAGAAGAGACAGAAGCTCCAGTTCAGAGCAGATCTTCTCATTTCTGTCTTTTTCAGACCTAAGCAATCCCAGCTCACTCCTGAGCTTTCAAGTATAGCCTACAATCCACCTGGCAGCCAACAGCGTTACACATTACACAGTGCAGCCTCTCTGGGTTCTTCTTGTTGATTCCACTCACAAACACAAACCTGTGCATCTAGCCAAATGAGCTTATTCAATAGAATTGAGTGGGGCTGGACATCATTATTTTTGCTTATATTCTGTCTTGCTGTGGCGTGATCCACTTAATTTTATCATGATTTTGACATAAGCTATTTTTTCTTGAAATCTCAAATTATTTTGAACTTTTAAAAAAATAACAAGAAGAAAAGATGTATTTACTTTTGCATTTACAAGACTGATTTGTCACCATAAAATCCCTGAAAAATGTATATATCTATTTATAAAATGGTTAGTTCCTGTCCTTGATTGTGATTGGTCAATAGCTGTGTTTTATTCACGATAAAACACGGCTATGACCGCTTCACCCAACAGTTCTGTGTATCACACACAACACCCTTAGCAACCATGCTTAGCAACGTAAACTGTATGTTCTCAATTGATATTGTTCATTGAAGCTTACTGTATCATGTAGAAGAGCATTGTGAGAAAGAGATCGAGTGAGCGAGTTTATATCTGCATTCAGATTAAGCATTTTCCTTCAGGTCAGTCCTATGTTCATAATAAAACATCTGTTTAAATGTCCAATGTATTATCTTGTCCTTTTAACAGTTAAGGGGTTTTTCCGTGACTGACAGCGCTAGTCAAAGCATTTGTCAGTTGCGTCTTGTTCCGTGTTCACAACAATTCAGTCTGTTCAGTGTAAAAGTCTTTGCTACTGACTGACACACTCATAAAGACAGTCTTTGCCGCCATCTAATGGCGTAATAATGTAACTTCTGTTGCTGTTCACGGTCAGGGACTATTTTTTCCGGCGGAAGGAAGGCTTTTAGTCAGCCTTGCATGCAAAATGCCTTTTATTCAGCCAACTGTGTGCTTAGGTGCAGTGCTTGATGCATATTAAAGGGTTAGTTCATTATTTACTCACCCTCATGTCGTTCCAAACCTGTAAGACGTTCGTTCATCTTCGGAATGCAAATGAAGATCTTTTTGAAGAAATCCCTCCATAGACAGCCTACACAATTGCAACTTTGGCCCCGTTTACACTAATACCTTTTTTGTTTTAAAACGCATAACTTTTTCGCTACGGTTATGCCAGTCGTTTACACTACACCGGCGTTTTCGAACCTCGAAAACTGAGACTTTCGAAACGATGGCGTGGCTGCCCACGTTCGCTCTGCGTATTCTTGACGACTGTATAAAAAATAACATGGAGACTGAACTGCAGCCTTTGCTGACTTTGTGCCATTGTGCAGTTAAACTCTGCATTTTTCTTTTAATACTGCAGCTACCTACATGCACAAGAGCCATCTGTTTACACTTGTAAGTGCATGCCCAGTGTACATGAACGGTCATGTGACATGCGTTTTCGACCGTGAAGTGTTGACGGAGATTGTTTCAGAAACGCAGTGGAAACCCCAGTGTAGACGAGGATCATTTTTATTTTAAAACGCCCTTTTAAAACAAAAACGCACTAGTGTAAACAGGGCCTTTAACACCTCAAAAAGTTCATAAAGAGATCGGAAATCTAATCCATATGAATTGGCCCTTCGCCGGGAGTTTGATTGACAGGCGATGTAACCAATCATAACGCCGAATCCGCGGGTCTTTGTGAACGGTCAATTGAGGGGTTTGGTCTGAATTCACATATAAACATTGAAACATCTTCCATTTGCTTTCTGATCTCTTTATGAACTTTTTGAAGCATCAAAGTTGCAATTGCATAGGCTGTCTACAGAGGAACAGAAAGCTCTCAGATTTCATCAAAAAGATCTTCATTTCCATTCCGAAGATGAATGAAAAGTCTTACGGGTTTGGAACGACATGAGGGTGAGTAATTAATGACAGAACTTTCAGTTTTGGGTGAACTAACCCTTAAGTTATGATCATAACAAAACAAGAAAAAAAAAATAATAATAATAATATGCAGCCGCATATCGTATATTTCGGCTCAGAGAGCCCAAATACAGATAACAAAGAAAACTGTGGAAAAGGGTGAAATCTGCTTTACATTTTCCTCCCAAACATAACTGACCGAGACAATCACAACCATCTGCTTACTCCAACTACTAGAAGTAGATAGGTGCATTATGGGAGTTACCCAGAATGCACTGTGGACAGAGTAGGAGAAGTGCTTATAGAGAAGAACAGAGAGAAAGAAAAATGAGGGTGCTGGAGCAGAGAGGAGGATGGCATGATGGAGATGTAGTAGGAATATAATCAAGACTGATGCAATCATTACCGTTGGCATTGTTGCAAATCACAGTGCACAAATACTCCAGTAAACATACTGAAAGGCGGCATGATTCACATGGACGGTGAGTTCAGGGGAATGTAGGTGTCTGTGCTCAAAGCAGACTCAGGGCTAACAAACAAACTAAATCCTCTGCTCAAGTGCCAGCCTTCTCTTCTTCGCCCAGTTCTGGCCTCGTCAATCCCTCCCTCTTTTTCTTTCTGCATGCTAAACAGCCTCAGGTTTAATTGTCCCTGGAGTGGGTTTTCAGCTGTTCATTTATAATGCAGAGAGGCTTTGCCAGGAACTGATAACCTTTACATCAGTACAGAGAGAGGGAAGAAAGAGAGAGAGAAAGAGCCAGAGCAGGAGGAGGAATAAACGAATACAGAGGGAGAAGAAAACAACAGAAGAGGCAAATCCAAAAATGAGGAAGCCAAAAGAATTGTGTGAGGGATGAAATGAACAAAGAGACAGTATTAGTATGTGGAAAGTGTGTGGATCTCAACATGAACAGGGGCCAGAATGAGTCTAGATGATTAAACGAAGCTGGCTGTGTGTGTGTGTGTGTGTGTGTGTGTGGTTCAGGTGGTTCAACCCTATGTTACAAAGATGGCAATATCCGAAATTCCTGTCCTTGTGGGGACATTTTTTGGTCCCATGAGGAAAACGGGTTATAAATCATTCTAAGTGATTTTTTTTAAAAATGTAAAAATGCAGAATGTTTTCTGTGATGGGTAGATTGGGTTAGGGGATAGAAAACAGTTTGTACAGTACAAAAAATCATTACGTCTATGGAAAGTCCCTATAATAAAACATAAAAACCCAACATGTGTGTGTGTGTGCAGGTTTGGCTATACTTGTGAGGGCCAAAAGTCCTCACTTATATAGTGAAATATTCTAACAACCGACTAGTGAGGACATTTTACTGGACATTTACCTAGTTAAAAAGGCTTATACATCAGCCAAAATATTTTTTATTTAAATCTAGTGTTTTGCACATGTTTCTGTGATGGGTTTATGGGTAGGGGTTGGGTTATAGGTGATAGAAAATATCATTAACCTGATATAAAAGCAATGGAAGTCTGTCCTCACTAATATAGGGAAACAAACATGTGAGTGTTAGTCTGTGTGTGTTTGAATCCAACGTATGCGCGAGTGAGGAAATTAAAGGTAAATAATGCCCAGGTTTGCATCAAGGCATATATTTGCCTGAGAGACATGCGTGCAGAAAAAGAGCAGGAGATAAATGACAAATGAGTGTGTGTTTGTGAGAAAGAGATGGATGAGCGATGTTGTGAGCCGAACCTCGCTCCTTCCGTGTTTGGGAAGAAAATCAATGTTAATGAGGGAGACTAGCATGGCAGTGGAAGCTGATAACAAGAGAGCGGTTAACGGTTAATAGAATAATGGCAAAGTAATGACAAGCCCAGGTAACCACACTCCTGAAGAGGAGTTTGATAAAAAAGGGGGTGCAAAGGAACATTGGAAAATTGGATTCAAGAACATCAATAATGAGAGAGTGAAGTCTTGCATGGCTTCCAGAGATATTTCATGAATGCACCACATACACATATGCAGAGGGCATCACAGGCATTGTGGAAATTCAAGGGTTAGTTCACCTCAAAAATTAAAATTCTGTCATCATTTACTCACCCTCAAGTTGTTCCAAACCTGTATGATCTTCTTTCTTCTGTTAAACGCAAAAAGAAGATATTTTGAAGAATGCTGATAACCAGACAGTTGACGGTAGCCATTGACTTCCATGGTATTTTTTTCCTACTATGGAAGTCAATGGCTAAAATAATGACTTACCAAAATCTTTATTTGACTACTGTTTTATGAATACTGCTTATCTGGACAGAAAAATATATTTTGTGTTGCTATAAACATTGGGTTGTTGCGCCACTGTGGACAAATTACTTATTTGACATAGTGTTGTTGTTGTTGTTGTTGTTTGCATACTATTAGTAGACTTATAAATAGGGAACTTATACTGACATCTAGTGGCAGCATCAAGTTCTTATTGTAGAAATGTGCTATTTGCAGTGAATCGTTTAAATCGTTTAATTCATTCAAATGAATGAAAGTGTCGACAGTTTTTTTTGTGCCTTCTATGAGTTATAAAACAGTTTTTAGAAACCATTTAAAATGATGGAAGTCAGACAAAAAAATCATTGAGCATTTAATTAAAGTTATTTCTTAAAATAAATTGAGAAAAAGTAGTTTAACATTGAAAAAAACCCATGTGGAATTAGTATTGAAGTGTTTCATAGACTGAAAGAATGTCTGTTTAGACACTGTTAGCACTCCATGTCTGGTGCCTGGTCTCAAAGGATGTCTGAGATTGTCTGTTTGCTCATGCTAATATTTGTGTGCAATTCCATCTACCCGTCTTATATCAAGAACGTTCCCTTGCTCGTTTCTTTCAGTCTTACTTTGAGTTTCCTCTCTCACTTCTGTAAAAAAGACAAACAGAATGAAACAAAAAAAAGACAGGGAAATAAAAGGAGAGGAGCAGATCAAACGAGTGTGTGCTCACTGCTGCTGTATCGCAGGTTTCTTTTCCCTTCAGAGACTCTGCAGCCCAACACCCCTCTGTCCTCCGGTTTCATTGCTCTCTGTCTCTCTTACACATTCTCACTCGCTTTACCTCTTTTCCCCACCGTGTTAAATATTTATCCAGTACTAAAATCTCCAACACATACACACAATCATCCAGAGAGAGGTGATGAGTTCAGCTAGATATTGGAAGTGTACAGTAGTTTGGCATTATTATTATTATTATTATTATTATTGGATAAATGTGAGTGCATTAGGAAAATGAATAGTTTTCATGACATGTAAGGGTGTGATTTTCATATTCTTATGGGCAATACATGTGTGAAATATGCATGTGTTTATATCAAATGCTCATCTGTATGTAATTTTGAATGAATGTATGGTTGCACACCAATCTATGCGCTATAAACCATTTAGTTTACCAGCAGACCGGGACATGTTCACATAATGTGTGCATATTATTTCCTAAATGGCATCACATATGTACACTCCTCTTTTTAGTTCTCTATTAAAACAATCCCGCAAACTCTCTCAGACACAAATACACCTTCTACATCAAAGCCTTCATTTCCCACATTTTCTCTCAGGAGGATGTCTTTGCTTTGCTGATGGGCAAAATGGGGGCAATGGAGCTGTGTGTCTCTAGTGTGTGTTTCTCCCATGATGGACTTCTAGAACAGTCTTTTTGTGGGTTTAAAATGCCTCAGGGACAAATTCCATTACACCAAGGCAGACGTTAGCCTCTGGGCTCAAAATGAAAGGCAAAAACAACAAAATGATCAAAAAAAACAAAAAACGGTGAAGACAGTAATAAATTCCCTTGTTCAAACAAAGTACAAATAGCTATAACAGGTAGCACTAGAGGCGAGTTTTGGAGTTGGTAGATCTTAAACCTTGACAAACAATATGCTTTCACACAAAAGGGCCTTTCACACTTGAAATAGTTAACCCTGGGTCATTGTAAACCCCTGGTAAACGGAATCCTGGGTGATCTTGCTTCACGTTTCACACTGCTCATAATTTATCCAGGGTTAACAATTAATCCTGGGTATTCATAAGCTGACGTTTCACATTGTACATTCCTAAACACTGGGTTAACGTTCTTATTTGCGTATTTGCGGTGTCAGTGACATTGATTGGATACGGCATGCAACCTGTTTACATAGCTCTAGCATTACCAGCGCTATTGCACATCCTCCTATTGCCGACTTTACTATCGAGTTTGTACTGAATGGACATTTCGGACTATTAAGGGAAGAATGAAACGGTCTCTTCTTCACTCAAATTGTCGCGTATTCAGTCAGCATGTGACGCTGATTTTACTGTTTAAATACAATGCGCAGTGTCTCTGTCTAAAGCACGTGAATATGAGGCACGCTATTGGTTATCCGTTGCTAAGCATCTAGTCATAACATTGTATCACCGCATCGTTTCACACTGTACAAGTTTGGCACCGCAATGCCGGGTTAACACCGCAAAAGCGGTGCCAACCCTGTTCCGGAGCAGGCTTTCATAACCCCGGGTAAAAGGCGGTGCTAACCCCACTTCTAAATTACAAGTGTGAAATGTTCCTTTACCCGGGGTTAAAACCAGTGTTTAGATCTACGATAACCTGGGGTTAAGCGCAGTGTGAAAAGCCCTATATAGCCTTTTCCTAAAGGGATTGTTCACTCAAAATGAATCATCATTTACTCACCTTCATGTCTGACACTGTAAAAACCTGGATACCACACACAAAAAGATGAAGACTGTTTTAACTGTTTTTCTGTTCATACTGTACAATGAAAGTCAGTAAGGTCCAAAGCAATATTCAGTGTATGGGCAAAAAACATTGAGACTTTTTTATAGATAAATATCTTCCATTGGTGCTCCTCAGAAGAAAAAAAAAAAAAAAAAATTATACAGTTTTGAGTCAAGGGTAAGTAAATGATGACAGAATTATCATTTCACGAGTTCACACTTACAAATAATCAGATAGAGTAAAAGAGTATGTGTATTTGGTGTGCTGTCTGTATCCCTGAAAGGGATAGGAACTTGCCGAGAGTGAGGAGTCGGGGTGGTGGAGGGATGCAGAAAAGACTGTCGAGGAATATGGGTGAGTCAGCTATATAGGCCTCCTCTCGTGTTGATTGGGTAGATCATTTAAACGTGCTCCTCCCACACTTTGTTAATAAAAGTCATTTTTGACAAATTATCGCTTTCAATTTAACAGCATTTTTCAGTTTAAAGGTCAGGACTCAAGTTGTGTCAGTTCCAATAGTTTAAGTAAATTAACATTTATTGTATTGTTCTGTACTGTTGCTAAGTGTGCTAAAAGATTTACAGTTTGAGCACGTACAAGGCCGGGATGCTTTGACGTAAGAGGTCCTCTGTCAGAGAAATTGAGTCAATCAAGTTCTGAAGAGCTGCGGCAATTACTCCATGCCGTTTAGTTGTAAGCCTGTGACGTGGGAGTCGAAAATCATGATTTTCTGTATTGTGGAAAGAAATGTTTTCAGATTGGACAGACATTAAAATTAAAAGAGCTTCTCTGTATGCGAGAGAGAGGAAAGGCATGTTGCATGTGTGAACAGCAGATATACACACTGTCACTTTATATAAATCACTGGGAAAGGTAATCTGGCCATTTTGATGTAATTTAACAGCTTTCATGTGTGAAAGTGGATTATGCATTCGGGTTCCAAGTACATATACATTTTAATAATCTAAATGTCAGAGATGCAATGCATACCAGCATTCTTGGAACGCCACCCAGCCAATCAAATTCAAGAACCGTAAATAACTGTTGTGTAAGATGCAACTAGAAGAAATGAGAATAAATCTACAGTAATTCCTTTGATGTGGGTCCAGACCTTATACATTCTGTGTATCACATTCAAACTCCATTAGCACAATGAAAGATGTTGTAGATTGCAAATATGGTAATGTAACAGCATGTGTGGCATCACTCTGAGAGGACCATCAGGTCCTGGTGATGTGATCAACTACAGAGCAGAGGGAAGTTTTTGTTTTACATATTTGTTGTACATAGATATGCCTCTGCATGAGTCTAGTGAACAGTAGGGAGTAAATATGTGTAGGCGACGGCATACAGTGTGTATTCCAACAAAAGTTCAGCACATGATCGCTGTTCGCTCGATAAATGCCTGCTTTACCTTTTCCACCCGAGCATAACTGACAGAGACAATCGTAACCATCTGCTTGCTCCAAACTACTAGAAGCAGCTGCCCTCTCATAGATGCATTGTGGGAGTTACCCAGAATGCACTCTTAACACAGCAGGAGAGGGCGTGAATGCTTATTGTCTCATCATCCGGCTGTATGACACTAACCACTTCCCCTGCTTGCTTGTTATTTACTGTGTATAGATTGAATACATTTCTAGGTATTTAAGAACAAAAACATGAGTCAGGTTCAGCCATTAAATCCACCTGTAAGTGAATTGACATGCAAATTGTTGTTCAAAGAGTAGTTTCTGACTGAGAAGGAATAGTTTACTTACATGTGTAACAGAGGTTGCGTTAGACTTTGTCGCATTGTCCGTCATTTTGATGGACAGGGTCTTAAAAATTCCGTCATAATCTAATATTACCCGTCATATTTTAATGATAATGAGACATTTAATAGCTTTTGTTTTCATTCACATTTTTAATTTTAACCATGAACTTACAGGACAAGCATATAGGCTAGATTTTGCATTTATTTATTTATGAAGAGAACAGAAGAACAGAGACGGTGCGTCACTTTTCATGTTCAACACCACAGGAAGCAGGTGAATGTTTGTTTTTTCCCCCCACAGTGACAGCGGAGGCCACTAAAACATGACCTTTGTACCTGAACAGGCAAAAATATTGATTTCTCGATTTTAAGTGATTCTTATTTTTACGAACGGATATCGATTCTTAAATCCCAAGAATCAATCTTTTGGTCTATGCTGTTTTCAGTTGATGAATAAACAGAACATTGTAGCATGCCTCCAATCCAATAAATCGCTATAAGCTATGTTACTTTTGATATTACAAAGTGCCCAATTTCAAATTCTGTCCATTTTATTATGAAATTCAAACAATAAATACCATTTTAGCACTCTTTAATGTGGGGTGACAGATCACTGTTGCCGCATCAGATCAAGCGAAGTGGCTGCACGCTTGAAACGATCATCTCTTTACTACTAGTTACAGCAGAAAATAAACATGAATGAACATCAGAAGGTATGTTGAAAAATACAGTACAACTTAACAAAATCTGTATCATGTCTCATGTAATTGGTCAATCAGCGTTTCAACCGTGAAGACATTACAAGAACATTACATTTACCCCAGAAAAGCCCTTCAGTGACCATAAACTCGATAGTCAGCTAAAAGAGAAGCATTTTGCTAAATATATGCACCATATTACGTATTCATTATATTTTTACTGTCAGTACATTAAATATATTGTCAATATTTAATGTATATTTCAATAAATCTGTTATGTTTTTATAACAGCCATCATGTAAATGTTTATATTTATAAAAAAAATAAATAAAACAAATTTGAGTAGAAACATGATTATGTAATTATAAAGTTAGTATTATAACTTTATAACATGGACTTAAACTGGGTACTTGTCTGTGTGGAATCAAACACATCAAGGGAGACTGATGTAGATGCAACTGTAACTGACATTAATGTTTGTTTGTTTTTTTTCTGTTATTTATAAAAGTATATAAATGTGATGGTAGACATTAGACAGTATGAATTATGTTACACTGATGGATCTGTTGCCATCTTCTTTGATCATTTTAGCACAAGTTAAAGTAAAAATTACAGTGGTGACAAATCAGATGGATTGTGCTAACTGAGTTTTAATGAAGAATTGAAGAGAGCTGGTATGTGAACACAGCACATGTAGGTTAAGTTTGATTTATGTGGCCACTGATTGAGCATGTCCTCTCGGTTCACTTTCATTTAGACCTCCTAACCAGCAGATGCAAGACTGGAGAAACTGAACAAAAGCATTTTACAGTTTAACAGTCTTTCTTGAACCCTCACTGATCTACAAATCAAGTAGAACCTTAGTGTTTAAATATATCAGGTATCATTACCTATATAAGAATAGTCTTCCTGGACTTTGTAAAAAGTAATCATTATAAATGTAGTCCCCAACAACAAAAATGGCAGTGTCTATTTACACACTGCAAATATCAAAGCTCGTTGCAAAAGCTATTTTCATTTTTTCACTCCACCCACTGTTGCACATATATTCTACCTTTAGTACTACAAACAGCATATTACTTCCATTTACACTTTGTGTGAATAGTAAATGAAGCTTTAGCGCAAGTTCTGCCGGGAAGACTCAAATGTTACGTCACTTATTAGTTCAGATCTAACCAATCATTATCTAACACTTGGAGTATAAAAGATCGGTACTTACACGTCTGAGTTCGCAGATGCTGACGCCAACCTTCACCTCCATCCTCCCCACCACCACCAGGATGGTCCCTGTCCATACTTCCCGGAGGTCAGCTACGCCCCTGCCTTCAGCTTCAGGCAGGAAACGCAAAGTCTGCAACCCTCAGGACGTGAGCTACGGACGGGGCCTATGCCAAAGAACGTTAACCTTTATATTCTGCTTGCTGTTAGGTAATAAATATCATTGTTTCGTTAACTTGCCTCCCGAGTCTTTCTGGTAGAACTATCCATATTTTCTTATAATTAGTGTAAACAAGAGGCTATATATATAGAGCATTATATTAACATTATAACTCAGTCAAAAGGACAACAAACAGTAAGACATTGAACACTAAAGCAGTTATTGTTATTGTATACATTTAACTGTGCAACTCTATTGTACATTAAGCTTTGTAAAATGAGCAAATATTGTCACATATGCTAAGTAAAGCTATATACACTTTGTATTTACAGTGAGGGGAGGCAAAAAATAGAAGTAAACTATTTTACCAATGTCCTCTCACGTGGAGATTTCTAGCCTAAGTATAACAAAAGAAACTGAATGCAACTGGAGACTTATAAAGGTATTTGCCCATACATTATAGTCATATAATATGCTACAGCCTGACACAACTTGAAATAAATGATTTCATGTTATCTTATGATAATTGTATTGTCCTTAATATGCATGTTTAGCATAGCGATTTTACAGATTTTCAGAAAAAAGTACCACATCTGATTGAATTATCCGAGTAGCAAGGTTTTTATACATTTAATTCAAGAATTTCACTTGAAAACATAATGTTTGCATCATTCCTTATACATACTAATGCAACAAGGCATTAAATGCGCTACTCAACCTAAACACAAACAATTATTATTTATTAATGTTTTAGTCTTCTAGTTTGTAGAACAGAACACAAACATGCACAAAAACACTCTTTTCTCTCAAATTATATTCTGTCTTATATAAAATTGCTATGTGATCTATGTTCTGTGAATTTTGGATTAAAAAATCCAGCTTAAATGGCAATTTAAATAAAATGTAGTTTTTTTTTCTTCATATTCTTCATTGTGCATATTTTAGCAGTGTATATTCATTAAAAAACCTGTTTCACCCTTCACCTGGAGTTTGACTGACAGGCGATCTGACCAATCATAACGCTGTGAATCCGCCATTTTGTCCATACTGGAGAGTTAAGGCGGGTGCACACTGTGCGATTTATAATAGTCCTTTACGATTGTTGCTTGTCAGACTGTACGAACATGATCCTCATGTCACAGTGTGGGATCTCAGCTGTCATTTATGTCAGAAAGTCAAGACGCGTTGGACACGCGCTTGAAAACTTGTCCTGAGTTTTACATCATCAACCCACACACATTCAGTGACAGTGAGCTGCATTACACGCGGGACTGAAATGGTGGCTAACAAAGAAATCTTTAGCGTTAATTTTGATCACGGCTTATCTTGAAAAACGAAGACAATTTGACGTTTGTCGTAGGAGAAGTCACACTGTAGGAATGTGCACCAAATCTTCTGACACTGCCAGAATTTTGTCGGAGGTAAAAATTTGATTGCAACGGTCATTAATCGGCTGTCGGTGAACATGTCAAACTAGCGATCAAAGACTACAGATTTTTGCCTAGGATTATAAGAATCTTTTAGGATTCTCAAAATTTGTCTCAGACGACCAAATCGTGGCCAAAATCGCACAGTGTGCACCCGCCTTTAGTATATTAACATCGGTGGACTTGAACTTGAAAAATGGTGCGTATTGACGTCTTTCCATGGTTGGAACAACATACCTTCTGATGTTCTTTCATGTTTATTTCATGCTATTAGGAAGAGATGATCAGTTCATGTGCCGCTTGAACTGAGGCGCTACAGCAATCCGACACATTAAAGAGCCACAATACTGTATTTGTTGTTTGAATTTTTTAAAAAAATGACACAATTTGAAAGCTGAGACTGAGACATACCAAAAGTAACCTACTCTTTCTTGTCTGTCGGTGCATTGTCAGTGTCCTCTTTGCTCCAAGATGTATTTTTCACTGCTTGAGAACATGATGTGTGGCGTGAGAGCGCCATGGTTTGTTGGACGTAGCAACAGCCTTTGACATCACTCACACTCAGGATAGTTGCTAGTGAAGGGTTTGTGACTGTGCACCTGTCAGCCAATCAGTGTTGTGATGACGTCGCATTTACAGCGAGCAGCTAAAGGATAGCTGTTTTCAGATATTATAGATCTGCTTAATACAAATGAATGGAGGCCACCACTAGGTGGAGCCGGAAAACAGGTAAGTAGAGAAATAAATAACACGATAAATACGAATCAGAGTACTACAAAGACCACATAAAAGCTGTACTTCTAAGTAATGCACCTTCCCTGTGCTGTAATGTCTCAAACTCTTTGCTCTTTTTCATCTCTTTGATCATCTCAGCTGTTTGACTGATTAGAGGACTCTCTGACCTGTGTCCATCCATCATTCCACCTCACAGTAATCTCAATATCAGCCATGTTTACATGCAGGAATTAATTGTAATGGTAGTGAAACAACCACACAATGGCCTTAGAACAATACATGATAAAAAGAGCTCATCAGTATGCAGAATATTTATTTTCATTTATTAGCCTCATGTATGTGAGGGCATTGTAGGTAATGTCAACATTAAAGGAGAATATCCATGAGTCACTTTTTGTTGTTTGTGTGAAAGCAGCAGTTTTGCTAGTCTTTTTTTCTGACTGACCTGAGGGAACAGCTTGAAAAGATGGTCGGTGTGGGGGAGGACAGGTGGGCTTTGGACCTCCTTACACTCTTCCTTGCCCTGAGGTTGTTGAGAGAAGGCAGGTGAAACTCATAATGCGCTCTACAGATTTAATAATGTGCTGTGGCTTGTCCTTGGTGTGGGCAGACGTGGCCCCAAACCAGACAGTGATTGATTAGTTGAGAATGGTCTCAATGATAGCAGTGTAAAATTCGATCAGTCATTTGATCCGTCTGTCATATCCAGCTATCTTTTAAAAATGGGGTTTTCAACTTGGGCTAACATACCTCCTGGTTAGATAAAGGTTATCATCTAATAAATGTACTGTCAAGATCAGCTTAACACTGAGAGGAGCCCAGCAATGTAAAAAATTCAGCCTCCCTGGAGTGCAGATGTGTGATGGACTAATTTAGACTAATAGGGCTTTATTTAGGCTCCATCTGTAGCACTGCTTTCATGCTATCAAACACTCTTTTTCTCTCTTTTCTATCTCTCACACACATTCACGTCTCCGCTTTTAGCTTACAAGAAGGTGAGAGAAAGCGAGGTAGATTCACAATTAGCCTCTGGAGACCTTGTATTATTTTTATTTTGCTTAAAAACTGTATGTCACCCAACATTCTCTGAATGTGAGTGTGTGTGTGTGTGTGTGTGTGTGTGTGCAAAATGCTTTATTATGCTATTTTCAAGGTCTCTACATCTGCACTGAGCAATTACATGGCTTCACACATCTGTCAAACTGTTCTAAACACATATGCTCACACATATTCACACAATCTCTAAAAATGACAATAGTCCTACTGTGCGACTAAAATGATTAGGCTGCATTTCTATAGCACATTTTACAAATAATAGTCAGTAAACAAACCCTTTCTGACCACAAACCAAGAAATCTGGACCCAGAAAAACAATTTAGAGAGTGTTGTGTACCATTCACAACTTAGTGACCGAAAAAGGATGAAATAACTTGCATGGGTTTATCTTCTGTACAGACTGAAAATGTAATAAAGAAGTTAATGTAATTGAGTGCAATATGATGCAAGAATACAGATTATTTCTGACTGGAGTGTAATGACTTTTTGTCTGAAAATGTGTTATTTCATCACATTGATGAAAAATGCATCATCCCGGTCATTAGCCAAAGCATCTCGCATATAATATTCATATCAAAGAAAATCTGCAGAGATCTCTGAAAATCAGAGAAACACATTTGAAAGTAATTTACACATCCAAGTGTGAGTTTGACTATTACTGCCCAATTTTTGTGTTATTAAAGATGGAGCAGCTGTGAATGGGACTGTGCTTGCCTGACTGGATTCTTGGAGAATCTGTCCTTAAATGCGACACAATTGTCCCCATGTTGTTCTACGATAGTCGAAGCTTAATTTGAATAGGCTCTAATTAAATTCCTATGTGAGATAAAAGAATACTATCAGAATTAGTGATCAAGTGGAAATTGAAAATGGCAAATTTAGCTGCTTTTCAGGGTGTATTAAGAGCCCCAAGATATAATTTCATGCCAAAGGTTATATATAATTCATGTCATTCATTATTGCCTACAAAAGCCTGATAAAGGTATACCTTTCATCGCAACAGGATTAGTTGTGAAATCTGACAAAATCCTCTCTTGGATTAGTTGGTGACCTAAATATGCCCATGTTTGCCAACTAGTGGGTTTTTCCTAGGATTTTATATGTGAAAAGCCAAGTTTAATCAACGTTTCAGATAAAATAAATGTGACTTTCGTTTATATAGCAAAGGGGAATGTGCAGACTGCAAAGGGTTGTAACTGCTTCAAAGTCTTTTTATTTCAGCTCTGCATTCATTAGACACTGGAGATAGATAATAAACACCTTTTGTGTTGGTACATAAAAACATCTAGCATCTACATCGTGACCTCAGAAGTCTTGTATTGCCAATTAGTGAGTCATAATGCTTGCTTTTCCATGTCCTTAATCACTAGCAAAAAAGGTTAATTGGAATGACAGACAGATTGGTGACTGAGGTCTATATTTAGCACGACTAGCTCTAATCAAAGTTGGCAGTTTTCAGTCAGATGGCTTTAATTGTCCTTTCAATGAGGTTGTTTCAACTAGGGGATTAAAATTTTTACCTGAGCTGAGACTAATACTTGTGAGAATGGATAACCTCAGTGTTCTTAACACTCAATACGCTCAATACAAGTCTCCTTAATGTCATAAAAGATTGTTGACAGATCAATAAACAGGTTGAATAGTAAACATGAAGTTGAATAGTTTTTCACAATACTGTACCTCACATGACTTGTGCTCATGTACTGCCTGTTTCTTGTCAAATGGTCTTGATTGTGTTTAGTCCACACATTATTCAAGAAATATTCTGAATTGTCAGAATAGCTGAAACATCAAATTGATGTTTTTACTTATAAGACTGAATATTATTTCAGAAATGAAGAACTGGATGGTAGCTCAAAATTTAACATTGTAGTTCACCATACTAAACAATACAGTATGTCTGTACAAATGCTGATATGCTGATAAGAACAAATGTTGCTCATATTCAACATTGAGTAAAACTGAGAAGATAATGGAAACTTCAATAGCTGAATCAGTGGTAAGTAAAGGTGGGCTGCAGAGTCAATTTTCTGTTTATAGCGTCTCATTATAAGTAATATCAAATGTGTTAAAGAACTCCGCAGATGTGTGTGCCTTTTCATCGACTCTTTGTGCTGCATTAAGAAGCCTACACACATTAAAGTGTGGGCAAGATGGAAGAGAAGGTAATTTAACTATGAGTGATTTCACTGATCTCTATGATGTGCTTCTGCCTACATACAGCGAACGTGTCAGAAATGGACTTTCTGAATGAGTTTGATTCATGCATTTGTAATTGCTTATGTTGTTCGTGATATGATGTTTTATGCACTACTGCAACATATACAACTCCTTTCCCCTGCAGAATCTTAGTTTTTAGTAGCAAGAAAAATGATTCATTGTCAAAATAGAGCAATGTCTTATACATTTATACAAAGAGGCAAGCCATCTCATTTGTGATCATATTTTCTAAAGCTATGGCAAGTTCTGCAGCCTACTGTACCAATGACGTTAGGTCATCCAACAACACAAACGCCTACTAATTACCAACAGCACAGTGACCTGGCGATCTAGTGATAAAATTGCTGTCAGTGTAAACACACTGAGGTATGTCCATCTGCAGAGCCATGTGACTGCAGTTTCCGACCAGCAGTTCCTGTATTCTGTTCCCTCCGTGTTTCTTATAAAAAGAGGTTCTGATTTTTTAGCAAACTGGATAAGATCCATCCTCATATAGGATAGAATCATTGTTCCATCCATTTTTCATAAAATAGCTTGATGACGTGGCAGTCAAAAAGGTAAAAACATCATTAAAATAGTCGATGTGACTGCAGTGGCTCAACCTATGTTACATTCAGCGCTTCCAGGTTCTACGTCAGAACGCCAGCTCAGTATTGGCCGACGCTGTTCACGTGAGCAGCACGACGCATGCGTGTGATGCTGACGCAGGAGTTGGCCAATAATGAGTCGGCATTCTGATGTAGAACCTGGAAGCACTGAACGTAAACTGCGTAGGAGAATGACACAAGTGAAGATATTGTTTAATAAAGTCGTTATTTTTGTTTTGTTTTTGCGCACAAAAAGTATTCTCATCGCTTCATAAAATTAAGGTTGAACCACTGTAGTCATGTCGACTATTATAACAATGTCTTTAGTACCTTTCTGGACCTTGAAAGTGTTGGTTAAATTGCTATGGAGGAGTCAGATATCTGTCAAATTTCATTAAAAATATCTTAATTTGTGTTCTGAAGATGAACAAAGGTCTTACGAGTGTGGAACGACATGAGGGTGAGTAATAAATGACAGAATTTTTTTGGGTGAACTAACCCTTTTAAGTCATAAAGCCTACACTTTTACTTTCACTAGGGGTGTAAGATCTGAGATCTAAAAGACTTGAAAACCACCATAGGATTATGATGAAATGCTGGTAAAACTGTTCTTTTTTTATTACCAGTGCCACAACATTAATGCCATAATGTTTTTATAAGCCTACTATTGATTTGTTTTTAGTTGTATTATTGTAACACTATTAAAAAATAATTTAGGAAAAATACTTTTAAAAAAATCTTTGTATTTACTGACTTTCTGATGCAATACAGTGAATGAGAATTGTATGACAACCATCTACATCACGGCCAATTTAACATTAAGCAATACAACAAAACAAACAAAATTATGCATGCTTTCATCTCCCAAACATTTTTTTTTTTGTCTTATATTTCTTAATAAACTTGGACGAGCTCAGTGCCAACTTGTGAATTGGGAATGTTCAAAGCATTGTAGGTGATTGGAGGATGCAAATGATACACTTGATGATTACTTTTTATTATTATTTTGGTTTGTTTGGTTTGGTTTGCAGTGCTTAGGCCTACCTGTAAAAACATGCTGAGGATAGAGGTATCAGAAAACACAATTAGACACAATAATGTTTCGTGAGTGTTCATTAATGAAAGTAATGAAAGTAATACAGACGCAATCATGCACTGTGACTTTGTCTCACTCCTCTACAATAATGAAGTAACACTTGAGAGAGGCAAGTTCTGCACACAAACATTCATGGTATACATTAACACTAACAATGGTTTTATGTTAGCAAAAAAGAAACATTTGTAGTGCAAACCCAGCTAAATATATATAGAATCCCATGCTAAAGAGTCCCTTACAGTCCTCAAATATAAAACAATAACAAATCCTTTAAACAACCACTCAGTAGACTCATGTGAGTCTCATAAACCTACAACCTGATACAAATAAACCTAAGAGTAATATTTTGTGTGTGTGAATCGGACATGGCTTGCGGCGTGTTCGTTGTTCCACTCTAGTGAGTGTTTGCCAGATAATGAGATATCAGACACAACCGCATACGGACACACTCAAAGCTCTTCCGGTTTTAATATATTATTTTTGTCACATATTTATGTTGCATATTTTGGTTGTCTGGAGCCCTGCTGTGGTCTTTGTGATGTGCAGAAATAAGAAGGCATCTGTGGGCGATTAGCCTAGTATGTCCTCCTCAGAGCTTTTCTCAAGAGATCCTCTGTGTTCTAAAAACACACAGATGTTGCTGAGCTAATGAGGGAGAGAAAGCAAGAGTGAAGCATTATTCATGATACATAAATGTTGAGAACTAAAGGAAGCTTATCAAAGAACAAAAACAAGCAAATCAACCAATATTTAAAAATATTCATCACATTAATTAGACCAGATTCTTTTTATAGCCATTATTTTCTTCTTTTGTGGGCACACAGAGTATAGCCACACTAGAACTACTGTAAACTGGAGTAAAACACACCTGTCAGGTCACATCCTCAGTGGAAGCAATGCAAGCAACATTTTTACCATGCGGTGATAAATGTAAATTTCTCTAAGAAAACAACTTTATTTCTGCTTCTCAGATGCACACACTTCTGAACACACACACACACAAAACTAAAAACAGCGACAGCGTACACTCGTCTCTCTAGACCCAGATCTCGACAGAGGGGGAGCAGTGAGTAATGGATCAGCTTCACTGTGACCATATAAGCTGTTTTATGACACCAACAAAAGGAAGGATAGGATCTGATGTATGAGTCATAAACCTGATATAGTGACACACAAAGACACAGAAACACACATACACATGCATATACTCATGCTGTCGCTGGAGAACAACCCCTCAGGCACAGGTCATAAATCAACGCACACACATCCACATCCTGCTGTTTTCTTTAATTACTGCCTCTATTAACTGTTGTAATTAATCTATCATTATTTCACTCACACACAAGAACTGCAACCTGCTCACCTCTGTAGTTGGACTGTAACCATCTACTCATTTACTAAGCTCATATCATTGCATAGAAATGGACTTTGAATAAATGTAGTGCCTCTACACAATTCAGAGAGTTCATATGTTTATGTATGTGTGTCTGTCTGCTGAAAAATGATGTTTTTCAATACAGTCAGCTTACTAATGTCCAAGTATTTATAATGTCTCTATAGAAGATTGTTGGGATAAAGAGATGTGTGAGAGAGTGAAAGGCAATGGAAAGATAGATCGGAAGGATTCAGGACCTTCTTTTGCTAGGTCAGAAGATGTGTCCAGAAGATGTTTTAGAGAAGTTAGAGGTACGATTTTGTCAATGCTTTTATAGAATAATTGAATAATTAAGAAGTTAATACTGACTAACTTACATTTTAGGCACAATATTGCCAGTTACATTGTCTGTTTCAGCCACGTTTCATTCCTAAACGATTCCATATTTTTGAATGAATCGATTGAATGAATGATTCAGTGACTCATAGGGTGACTCACTCATAGGGTGCTCCTCAGTTAGAAGGCTGCATCTTGAGGCTGTGCCCTTCCTAGTCCAGTCCTTCTGATGCTTGTAGACTCTCCTCCTCAGCATTAAACACTAGAATGAGATGGTCTAGGAAGTGCATATGGCTAATAATAAATGTTTCCATCCTAGCAGTCACAGGACGAAAATACAATTAAAATTAATGCAGGTTATACATGACAAACTTCCGTATTCTGTAAAACGGGTCACATATGCAGATTGACATATAGACGTTTTTTATTTTTCTTCTTCTCACTAACATTGGGATATTAAAATCAATTATTACACGGCTCTGTGGAATACTTGATTCTGATTGGTCAGTCGCGCCATCCAGCGGTATGTTATTCCCAGATAACAACCGCTGAAAACAGATATCACAGGCTCATCCGGGTTACTGAAGTCAGCAGCGCTATACGCTTGCTTGGTTTTTTCTTCGTCAAAGTTTTGCGTTTAGTGAGCTAATAAATTATTTAAACTCAGTCAAACCAATATTTTGTGTACAATTATTTAATTATGTCATCCAGCATCGTGGACTCTCTTGTTCTATGCAAACGCAGCTGCTGCCATTTTGCGACTATTGTTTTATACACTGTTGGATTATAAGATAACAAACAGGTAAGATTTTAAAACCGTTCCATCTCAGATCAATATCTCTTATCCCCATAATTATCTGTGGCGAAATACCGTTTATTAAGTGGTGTGACTGTACAGTATCCCTTAAATGTCCGTCTAGTTTGAACTTGCCGCGTTAGCAACTGCTGTCTCCGATGTCCTGATCACCCTGTCGGGCTTTATTCTGAGATAACAACCGGCTGGATGTAAATTATCCCTTACATAAAACAGCAGCAACAACAACAAAAGAACCATTTAGGTTAGCCCATTAGCTAAAAAAAACAACAACATAACTATCGGGATCAGTTTCTACTGCTGTTAAAGGCCCACTGAACTGCCATGGAACGCGCAGCATTATTCAACATGTTGACGTAATTTCAACTGAAACAGGAAGACAGGCGGGACATATCGAACAGCTCCGCCCCTTTTGTAAAATAGCCAATAGCGTTTTGTTTATAGCACAGCCGTTAAACTGGGTAAAACCTCAGTTTCCTTCTAATCTCTGAACGTTTCTCCTCCTAATGTCCTCTATATCACTTTAAAATACAGCATTCTGTGCAGAATTCAAATGGGTCCGATACCTTTTGTGGTCTGAGCCAACTCGCGGTCCATGGATATGATCCACTCTGTGTTCTCGTGTCTCTGGACCAGAGCAGACTGTGCTCGCGCTGCGGTGATTCACGTGACACCAACGTGAAAACGGACTTCATTCGCGTCAAAGGAAAACATATTTACACTGTTTGAATCGTTCCCTATTCTCTATATAGTGCACTATGTGCCATTCACCATGTAGAAACTAGTAAATGTGTGAACAAATGAACAATTTCAGCCACAGCTTCAGCGTCTGTTTATAGTGCAGGAGGGGGCGGGACTTCAGCGATGTGATGTCACGAAAATCCGTGATCCATTTTAGCGGAAGTGAGAGACTGTAAGTTTTAAATGCTTATATCTCCTAAATGTGAATTTTTTTTTTTTTTTTTTTTGGAACACACCATTATTCATAACCTTAAGGCTAACATATTCATACTAAAAGCTAAAAAACTTTCATTTTGATTTCAGGGGCCTTTAACATTTTCTCCGACAACCGGATGCGATGAAACCAGTTTTCCTGTCTGTTCATGTGACGTTCTGCATAAAGCCTATTGTGGAAAAATACTGCCAAAGATATTTATATTAACTGACTTTCTATGAATGCAATAGAGTGAATGTCAATTTCCTGTGGTCTCCCAGTGGTTTACATTATGGACAATCATCATTATTTTGTCTTGCATTACATAATGAAATTGGACAAGCTCACACTTGATTCATTCTTCAAAATTAGCCAAATAAAAACAAAGGAAAACATGTGACACAAAGGCTGACTTCAAATTGAGACGGCCTTCGACGGAGATTGATGACATAGCAGCTTAGATATGCAGCCTTACTAGGACACAGCCACTGAATTGAGAAGACAGCGTGGTTCCTTCTTGAAGAAATCAGCATTTTTGAATGAATCAGTTGAATAAATGATTCACTGAATCACTAATGAAAACACAGCACTTGCTGGCTGCCACCTACTGCTTTAAATGGCTAAATTTGCAAAAAGAGTCACCAAGAAGTGTAAAATGCTATTAGAATTATATATTATTTTCTATATATAGGGTTAATTCAGGATAATTGGGACATTTTTTCCTGTCATCACAATAGCAAAAAGTATCCCAATTTACCTGAATTCAGCCCTAACTCTTTCACTGTATAAATAGATGTTAATAGCAGCGGCTCAATACCTGTTAATGGTCGCCTACTGACTCTCTTCACTGCTTTTTAGAACATCCAGCAGGCTGGAATTTATTAGTGGCAGTCGGTGGTCCGTTCTCTCACACCCTTTTAGCAGTGACCAGTGAGCTCTTTCTCACCTCTGATTTACGCTGAAGAACTGACAAGCCATTTTTCTTCTGCAAACTCAAAGGACCAAAAACACAGCAGCAAGACACAGATTGTGATGCATGGTGATTGTGAAACCAAGTGTTTGCCTAAACTTAATGACTAATAAAATAAGAAAGTAACAATGAGTTTACTGAAAGAACATCTTTCTCACAGAAGCTGACAAGTACATATACAGTACTATTTCTATGGCAAACCCTGAAGGGACACACACGCATTAAACACATTCACAGGGCAAAGGCACTCCACAAACTGTGTTCTAATTCAGTCTATGACAAGTGTTTTTGTTTACGCCGTTCTTCTGCTCTTATTTCAGCGAGCTTCAAGTTGATTTGCTGCCAGAATCGGGTGGTGCAATACTTGACAGGGAAATTTCAGAGGCAGTTGTTTAATTTGTCACCCTTCCTCAATGCTTAATCGGTGAGTGTGACAGACCCACAGACATAGGAGGGCAAGATTTCAGCTGGTGTGACATTCTCTAACGTTATCGAGTGAAAATGTCACAATATAATCTTAGTCACATTCTTGAATTCAATGGAGACCCAATAAAATGCTTGCATTTAAACATACTCTCAAATCTAAATGATTTTATCCAAATACATGATAATTATCTTATATTTTTCTGTCATATATCAAACATAACTCACATACCAAAAAAAAAAAGAAAAAAAAAAAAGTGTGAGGTGACATGTCCAAAACAATCTCTGTAAGTTAAGGAGCTTCTTTCGCCAAGACTGTTTATCAAAAGCAAATTGATCAATAACAGACACAGAGCTAAAACAGCTGTTTGTTTGTGAAAGGGGTCGAAAGCAAACACACGTCAGCTGGTAAAGCTCAGCGCTGGACAAATTGGATCATGACCACAACCGTTTCTGCTGAGGAAGGGTCATATTGATTTTCTCTTCCCCATTTTCTGCTTCTTTGTTTTTAGTTTAATTTGTTTTAGTGCTTGTGTTTCATTCTCTACACAACATTCGTTTTCTTTTAGCTGCTGGTCATAGATTTTATACCTTTATTAGCATTCCTGAATCTTTATTCAGTGCTTTCGTGGAATGTTACTTTTAAATTTAATGTGCTACATAGTTGTGTTAATAGCAATAAAAAAAAATAACCTAAAAATCCTAAAAAACAAATAAAACAACAACAACAACAAAAAGTGTAGTCTTAGATGTGTGAACTCCACAATATACCATGAAAAAATGCCTTTTTATAGATATTTAACATTGTGCAGAGGCGTGAACATATTGACTCTATAATCCCAATTTTGTAACTGAAATGTCAGATTTACTTGTAAATCATTTCCCAAACTGAAGACCACTTTTAAATAGGCTTGTGTGTTTATTTATATAATAATGTAGCTAATGCAACATGAAAGCTGAGGAAGAACAGGATAAGGACTTGACATGAGCCAGCCTTTACAAAAGTAAGTATACTTCAAGTTCATTTTATGAAGTATACTTAAGTTATGTTCGAGTATGTTTGTAAGTACTAATATCAATGTACTAGTAGTATACTTGAAAGTGTAGTATTTCAATACTACTAGAGACTAAATTGGCCCACTTTTAGTGTATAAAAGTATACTTTAAGTGTAACAGTAGTAAACTTTGAGTACACAATTACATTTTTCATTTGTACTGCAACTACACTACAAGTGAACTTTATTGTATTATGATAGTTTACTAGTTAAATACTTGTAGCACATTTTTTAGTTTATTAAGGTACAGTCAGTAAACTACTTGTTTGGTAGTTTTATACTGCAAGTATACTTGTAAGTTTTCATTGAACTTAACATCATACTTATAGTTTACTATTTTATGTTATTTTTGAACTTTAAGTATACTACCATGTTCAGTCTTTTAACTAGTTGCTTATTAGCATGCATATTACTAGAATATTGGCTATTTATTTGTACTTTTTAAGCCCATATTAATGCCTTATTCTGCATGACCTTATTCTACATTCTTAATCCTACCCAATTCCTAAACTTAACAACTACCTTACTAACTACTAATAAGCAGTAAATAAGGTGTTTATTGAGGGAAAAGTCATAGTTAATAGTTTATATGTGTTCCCTATACTAAAGTGTTATAAAGTGAATATTTTGTTGTATGAAAGATAGAACAAAGTCTCTGTTTTTAAACATAAAAGTTGTATTCTCTATATCTTCATGCATTCTTTTTTTTAATCAACATTTGAATGTGAGTAAGTTTAATAAAAAAAAAAAAAAGCAACATTTTGAAGAAAAAGCTGAAAAAAATCGTGTTTTTGTCAAAGACTTTGTCTGGATCAGATTTAAAACGGTGATCAAAACATAGATGGAGTAGATCGATTCCATCAACACCCCTAAAGCTTCACAGTCATTCCTCTTCATGGGTTTGACATTTCATTTGGGAATGTTAGGAAGTTTTGATGTATATACTGTTAGATTACATGCGTATAAGGAATGATTCTATCGCTTGTCTCTGCTTCTTCTTCCCCTGTGTTTTGATATGAAGATTCTGTACTCTTTTTAGAAGATGTGTAATAGCGCCCCCTACCGTATGACAGTGAAAACATGGATTACCTAAAAAATTCCATTAATAGCAGGAAAGCGCTGTCATAAATGACGAAAACATTCTGTCAATGGCAGGAGAAAGTACATTTGAAGTAAATTCCTATGTACACTACCCGTGGACTACACAAAAATTCACATACTCAGAATTAGGAACATATCTGTTTTCTTTATAAACCAATATTTTCAAACAATGTAAGTTTATAAGACAGTATGTAAAACTATGTATAAAAGTATTTAATAGGCTACTCAATCAAAAGAGTAAACACAACTACAAGCCAGCCAAGTATACTTAGAATACTTAATTATACTTAGTATATCTCGATCAAAAGATTAAGTACCAGTATAGACCAAATATGCTTAGACTTTTCTGTCAGTATAAGTCAAATATACTTGTGCAATTTTAAATATATTTCTGAGAAGTACATAAAAAGTAGACTGAAAGTACACATTCTTATTTTTTAATTTAAAACACATATACTAATAGTACACTTCTTTTTTGTAAGGGAGACTTAAACAAAAGCTCTTACGCATCATGAGCACATGCTCCACCCACCCTTGTTCCTGTCAGTCTCTGTCCACTGTCTTAGTAAGTGTCCACTCTTCTCCTCTCCCTCTGAATACTCCGGTCCAGTTTCAGTGGAAGTTCAGTCTCCTTGCATAATTGCATAATTAGTTCAATTAGCTGTGTCTCCATACATCTCAGCTGCTCCTGCTCGAATACAGTTCTGAAGCTGAAAAGTAATTATGAGATGTGGGACTCAATCAAATCTCCGACTGGTATATTTAATTACTGTGGTAATGATTGTTAATGACTTTGCTGATGGATACATTGAGAGACGTGGGAGGTTTAAAGCACAGTGTTCAGGCGCACTAAACACACACTTTTGTCCTCTTATCTCCCTCCTATTTTATTTTTGCATATTTCATTTTTCCTGTCTTTTGACGGCTGTTGTTTTTTTTTTCTCTGTACAGCTCAGTGCAATATTTCATTTCCTATGTCTCATTGTGTGTAAATAAAAATGAGAACATGTATATCTGTGTTTACATAATCTCACTGGATGCCAGTTTTATCCTCCAAAATGCTTTTTGGGGACTACAAACAACGCAAATGGCAAATGCTTCCCACTCTTAGTGAAGAGCAGTGTGCGTGTGAGGGTGCATCAGACTGCTGAAAATCCAAAATCCCATTTTCTTAATTCCAGTGGCGTATTGCCGACTGACATGCTTTATTAAAAACCCTCAGCTAAGTCACACGATCACCACACATTCTCCTCTCGAACCAAAGTGAACCTTCAGTTATACACAAGAACACTGTGTGCATGTGTTTGCATGTGAAAAAGGTGTAATGTTTTCATTTCTTAGCGACGTGTGGTGTGTTTGCTTTGTCTTGTTGGTCGCAGCAGGGATCAAATAACGAAAAAGGTAGATGATGCTAATGATGATAAAGATAAACAACATGTGCGTGTGTGTGAATATGTGTGTTGCGTGAGCAGCATCTTTAACTAGAGCACAAACATTGTGGGGAGAATCAATTAGTAACCAGTGCAGCATTGAAATGAAGGTGAGTGGCTGGTGTGTCCTCTTATCTCGACTCACATGGGCCAGAATGATGCAGGACTTCTTTGAACATTGCACTACATGTGCCTAACGGTGACCTTTGTGTTCAGAGAAATTATTCAAAAATGTTTCAAGTTTGATTTGTGCAATTTCATCTACAGCACACTCTCATGGCTGAAGGGCGAGTCCTTGAAATGGTATTGCGTTTGTGTTTAACAGTGTGCGTACCCTATTGAGAGTCTTAGGCATTCTTTTGGATGTAATATATTCAAGTCTAATTAGGATCACACGTTTATGACCTTAAACATTAACAGTTTAATGCCTTTAAATTAATATGCATTTGCTTGAGAAGTGAAAAATCTGAAGTTTGTATAAACAATTTAGTCAAAAGTACAAAAGCAGTGCTCTAGTTAGTACAGGAATTAAGTTAAATAAATATATAATGTTATGAAACTTAACTTTGTCGCAACTTTTTGGCAAATCGATTTGTTTTGGAACAAGTGATGGATTAATAAGACTGATATTGCCCATTTGATATACCCAAAACAAATTATATCTCATGTTTAACCACTATCTACATAAGATCTATCTACATAAGAGCCAGTGGCAAATTCCTGAAGGACTGGCCGAGATAAAGCTGTTCTCTGTGGGTACATGAGTGTTGAATGGCTGCTGATGGCCTGGAGCTCACATCACCAAAAATGTCTAAACAACTTGCCTAAAAATTCTTAAAACTACATTCCATGACACAATAACAGTAGTATTTGTAAAATGATTACACTTGAAGCTCGCTGTGAGAAGTGCTGCAAGTATAGATCCGTATAGGTAGTAACTGTAGATTCCAAATATGAAGTACTTGTAATTAGATCATATTATATTCTAAAATAATCAGACTACAGTATTTTGTATTGATGTTATTCTCACAATATCAGTAAATTATTCATAATTCATTGATTCTTCCTACTACTTCTTTTTTTTATTTTTTTTTTAAAATTATCCTTTATAAAAAAAAAAATTAAAAAAAAAGGCTACTGCTTCTATACGTTCAGAAGGTCTTGTGGAATTGCACACACAGACCAGCCACTAGACACCCACTCTATTATTATTTTCCTTAATTGTAAATCAGTTTCTGATTTACTTCATTACATTATTAGTAGTTTAAAGCTACAATATGTAAGATTTTTGTAGTAAAATATCCAAAAACCACTAGGCCAGTGTTATATATTTTGTTCAGCTGAGTACTTCCAATATCCCAAATGTTTCCAACTATTTGTAAATCGTGAGAAAATCGCGATTTTAACCAAGGATACGGGACGGGAGTCGCCTGTCAATGGCGTCATATCCGCGTTACCCTCTGTTTCCAGTTTTATTTTGTAGAAACCATGGAAACACTAAAGATGCTTTAATATATTACATGTTTTATTAGACAAGGGAACAACTGTTTGGTTACATTTATAGACAGAAAACAAATTATTGTTATATAGCTCAACACGTTTAGTCTTATTGTTTAAATCTAGTTTTCTTGATTTTCCGAGAGTACCATGCTTTTACCATGCCTCAGAGAAAAACAAGTAGCTAAGTAATACAGCATTTTCTCCATCATACAATACGTTTTAAAATTAATTGCATGCCATTTATCAACACAAGCCACCCAGCATTTATTATTATGATATTCTAAAATCGATCTAGCTTACTGCAGTGTACAACAAGTGTCTCTAATGGTGCGTTCAAGCCATGTCGGAAAGATCATATTTACGAGCTGAACACACATGAATGCCACCATAATGACGTAAATACGAGTGGGAAGTTCGGGATTTTCTTTAAGCCCTGATCTGTAGGAGTTGGGGGCGTGTCAGTGAGAAACATGGTGGAATGCCACAATATTATAGGTATTTAGCAGTGATATTGTCCAGGTTTTATATTTACAACGAAGTAAGCTAATTGCCTGCACAAAATATGGTAGCATAACAACATAATATGTAACGATAAAGTTTACAGTGGCTTCATAAATTAACTAAAAACATAAAAAAAGCAAAACACACCTGATTCACATTCTTTGTTATTCATTTTCTATAAGTAAAAGTGCTGTATTTTTGTGTGTAATAGACCATTTTCACATTTCCAGGTTTCTCAGAAGCGGAAGTCGTCATAGTTGGGTAAAATTCTATAGCGGTGAATGAGAGAATACATTAAATATATTTTTTGTGTTTCCATTTGCTCACATAGCAAAAGAAAAACTCCACAATAGTGTTTTCACAATTTTCAAAAAGAGGAAAAAAAATAGAGAGCGATTGATAACGGCAGTCAGAAGAGAGAAAGATGTAATTTTTACTGTCACTCACACAGCCGCTGAATTAGAAACACCCTCACAGCAGCATTAACTAGTTCTTTGTAATTTGATGCAAAGGTAATATAATACTAAATATAGTGTTATAAATGTACATACGTTTTTTAAAAAGTGAAAATATATAAAAAACTTTGCAGGATTTACGTTGAAACGCGTCATCACAGTTTGTGAAAAGGGTCTATTAAAAAAAAAGGTACACCGCCATCTTACTCCGGCTAAAGTGACTTGAACGCACCTGTCGTCGTAAACACGACTTCCCACCTCGTAAATACGAACTTCCCAGGAGGACTTGAATAAACAGCGCTGTGTTACCTCATACGCTTGACCGGAAGAAGCGGCGCCGGCGACTGCAGCATAATAAAAGTTCCGCTGCTCGTGAAGCGTGTGTCGCGTTCGTCTCTCATTAGCAGTCTCTCATTAGCAATCTCTCCAGCGGCCTCGTTCAGCTCCAACTTCACTCGGCCCTGCGCTGCTTCTTACTACAGTAACATTAATAATCTCATCCATGAACATGACCTCTGTTCGAGTCCCGTCCAGATTCTTTTTCACTGACTGTGAGGTGAAGACGAGATCTCCCAAGATTCCGCGCTCAAACTCGGCGTCATCAAGCTACACCTTTGTTTTGAATAGGCGACCTCTAGCGGCGAAAAATGTACATATTGTAGCTTTTTAACATTATTTTTCATAGATGTATTTCCCATGCACGGCATGTAGGCTACTGTATAACTTAATTCTTATGTATTGTGGATTGATGACTCATTTCTGACATATAATATTAGAACATTTTGTTCATTGTTATCAAAGTTTCCCTGTTAAAAATAGTGGTAAACTGTCAGAGCCTTGTGGGCAGTGCTCTGACATATGGTGTGCCTCAGACAGCCTGCGTTTGAGTCCCGGCTCAAGGTCCTTTTATGATCCTGTTCCCTGCTTTCTGTCTGTATCATACTGTCCTGCCAAAATAAAAGTATAAAAGCCCAAAAATATACCTTAAAAATTACTGGTGAGTCAGGACAGCAGAACTTCTTCCATAATATTGCAGGAAAACAAGCTTTGAATAAATCCGTTTGTGCTGATTTGGACTACAGTTGAGCCAAAAATAAACATCCTCAGTGTCTCAGACAATTAACTGGTTTAGGCCCTATGCTTGAGATTGGCCCTATGGATTGTAATATAAACTCTCTCAACTCAATAGTTGATTTAATTTGTCCAATATACACACATTTTCTGAAAGTCAATTCCACCGCAGTGTCATTACCACAATATCTAAAATTATGGTTTTAAACTGGCAACAATTCTTATCTTTATAATAGATTTTCATAGTTAAAGATTGAAAGTCTAGGTCCTGGACAAGGCTAAAATAATACAATCTACACATAAAAGACACGAAAAGTAGCAGTAAAAAAAATATATATTTGACCTTCATATAACAAAAAAGAATACTGTTGAAATATGTTTTAATAAAAATCAACCCCTGGGACATAAAAGTGCATGAAGTTGAATAAATAGTTTGATTAGACCAAAAATGTTCCATG
This sequence comes from Mylopharyngodon piceus, assembly GCA_039654765.1. Lineage (NCBI taxonomy): Eukaryota > Metazoa > Chordata > Actinopteri > Cypriniformes > Xenocyprididae > Mylopharyngodon > Mylopharyngodon piceus. The sequence continues at coordinate 18,307,593 of CM077443.1, forward strand.
ATGTTTGTCATGCTTTTCCATCTGGTGACATTCAGAACGGTCTATTTGGGGAATACAATGTGTGTGCTGTGACTATCAATTGTGAAAATAGCCTAACTTCACAGACCACCGATCACCCTCTAAAAAGCACTGAACAACTCAATGTTAGCACTCATAGACACACACTTTACTTGGTGTTACTTCTAATATCATAACAATGGGTATTAGTATCAACCCTATCTAAAAGCCTTTATATCACATGTCCTCTTTGACCCTTTTATGTGGTCTGATTCTGGTTAGGACTGGCTGGTGGTTAAACATGATTAGCTGCGCTACATAAAATCTGTATGTGACAGCATTAAATCCAGTCTCAGATGTGGTCCTCTAGCCTTCCATTTGATTATAATAGTCCATATTTGGTCACAATATTATTGAAGGTGCCGCATAATCACATTAGCTTGGTATTTAGAATGTCAAGAAGAAGGATTTTCTGGTTGTACTTTAGCATTTATGCTAGCCTAATGTGATTTATAAATATCAGCTATTCTCAAGGATACACATTTAGCAAATAAATAATATACTGTCTTATACACACAAAGGTAATTAGCAAAGAACATCCATCAGCTCGGTGGAATTGTAAGGCAGAAATTGATTGACATAAAAAAGAAGTGTTAAAACATAATTTACACTGATTAATGAAGACAAAAGGTTTACTAATACAATAACAAATGATTTCACAGAGCTTTCAATGGCTATGATTATGGAACTAAATTAATGAAATTAAAGAAACTGCAGAAATACAGCAGATGATCACACAGACACAACCAACACAATCAATCACTGTGTAATTGTAGCACAGAATGAGTTAGTCTTTCAAACAGAGGTGTAAAGTACTTGAGTAAATGTAATTAGTTACTGTACTTAAGTATCTTTTTGGCTACTTTGTAGTTGTACTGAGTATCAAAGATATTGGCAACCTTTACTCTCTACTTGACTACATTTTTGAGCAAGTAAATGTACTTTTTACTCCACTACATTTGTGATGAGTAATGCAATTACAAATTACATTTTTCATGGCAGCTAACTTTTTCTGCAGCAGTTTGTTTCTGATATAAAGAAGCGATATCGCCATCTAAGGGCATTGAAGGTACTATATCTTGTGCATTTTGCCTTTACTCACCCAAAACTTGTCAACAAGGATGCTTTACGTGAATGTGAGTGCATTAGCAGGTAGTTGCTGATCGCAGATGTTTTATTTATTAGATGAGGAAATGACTGCAGCTGGTGATGAGGCTCAAACCAGCACATACAGTAGACTTTGACTATTTAATTGTACTTAACATTGTTTTATTTATCTGCTATATTGACAAAACTGTTTTGAAGGATATTGGTTTACTTATGGCCTTTCTGTGCACTTGAGCTCAACTGAGACTTGAGAGTTTGTAGACGTTTAAAAGGTTGTTGTGTCGACCTTGAGTTATTGCAACATTGAGGTGTTCAGTTTTATTTTGATTTTAGAAAATAAACTTGATTTCTCATCTTACAAATCAATTGTTTCTTATTTTCACTGTCGTCTCTCAGGACTAGTGCATCTCTGAGCCTACATTCAGCATGAGTAAAATACTTAAGTACTATTAAATTCAAATACTTTAAGACTTTTGCTCAAGTCGTATTGGAATTGGTTACTTGTAACTTGTAGTGGAGTCATTTTCGATGTAAGGTATCAGTACTTTTACTCAAGTATGGTTTTCAGGTACTCTTTACACCTCTGCTTTCAAAGCTTATGTGCTTCTGAATTGAGTCTGAGATGTTGTTTCGGTTGAAATTCACTCATACTCAGCTCCAGTTTATTAAACCCCTGTAACCCCCTCTTTTTAAAATATTTTTTCTCTCTAACCCTGTTTGTCGTGCCTGCTTATTTCAAACCCAATCGGTTTCTATACACTTCAGCCGTAACGCTGCAAATTTAACCTTCTGCAAAGGTGACACTGGGTAAAAGGGTAATGCAGAAAGAAAGAAAAAAACTGTGTATAAGGCACATTTATAAAGGAGACGGGCAGGCAGGTGTGCTCGATTGTGTATTTTTGTCACATATTTGCTACAAGAGAATTGGGTGAGGGTTAGGCTCTTGAAGGAAGAATCATGTGTTGATGAAATGTTTTTGTGCGTGAAGAGCTGTCTATTGCCAGTATTTTTTTTTTTCCTGTTGGTTCTGCAGAACCACTTGCAAAAAATAAAAATGAAGAACTGAATTAAAATAAAATAATAATCTGCAACACTTTCACTGTGATAGCTGAAGCCTTCCAATAGTGTGTACTTTCAATTCACTGCCTAAAAGATCAAAATAAACAACAGCTGCAAAATCTTTTGCCAGGGTTCCTCCACACCCAGATACAAAAGAATATATTCGTATATAATCACTAATCTTTTCTGTTATTCTTGACATTGGCATAGGACACATTAAATTGTTCATTAGTGACAGTAATGACATTTATAATGTCATTTCTTTACAAATAAATGCTGTTCTTTTGAATTTTATCTTCATCAAAGAATCCTAAAAAAAATGTATCATGGTTACCTTGAAAATATGAAGCAGCACAACTGTTTTCAACATTGATAATAATAAGAAATGTTTCTTGAGGATCAAATCAGCATACCAGAATGATTTCTGAAGGATCATGTGACACTGAAGACTAGAGTAATGATGCTGAAAACTTACAGGATAAATTACATTTTAATATACAGTGCTCAGCGTAAATGAGTACACCCCCTTTGAAAAGTAACATTTTAAACAATATCTCAATGAACACAAAAACAATTTCCAAAATGTTGACAAGACTAAGTTTTATATAACATCTGTTTAACTTATAACATGAAAGTAAGGTTAATAATATAACTTAGAGAACAAAATTTTCAGTTTCACTCAAATTAGGGTGATGCAAAAATGAGTACACCCCACTGAAAGTCTCTGGAGCAAAGCTAAATTTTAGACTACAAATGTCTAATTTAACAAGAATTCAACCACAGGTGAGTCTAATTATTCATGACACAGGTGTCCAGCAGACAGCTGACTATAAAAGGGTGTTAAAACCCCTTCCCATTTCATGCTGTCAGCAATGGCACCACATGGAAGAGAAATGTCACAAGTAATAATTTCTTTACATCAGAAAGGTGAAGGCTACAAGAAGATCAGCAAAGCTTTACTTATCAGTCAGAATACTGTAGCAAAAGTGGTACAAAAATTTAAAAAAGGAACTGCAACCATCTCACAGAATTGTCCAGGTCGTCCACGGAAGTTAACACCTCGACAGGAGCGTCTTCTGATGAGAAGGGTTGAAGAAAATTGGCATGCAAGTTCACTGCAGTTATCTAAAGAAGTAGAAAGCCATTTTCAACATTTTGGAAATTGTTTTTGTGTTCATTGAGATATTGTTTAAAATGTTACTTTTCAAAGGGGGTGTACTCATTTACGCTGAGCACTGTATATTAAAATATTAAATAATTTTTTGATTGTAACAACATTAGTTTTTTTTTTTTACTGTATTTTTGAGCAAATAAATACAGCTGCAGTGACTTTCAAACACACACACACACACACGCACACACACACACACACACACACACACACACACACTCTCATTCATACATATATTTTACAAGGCTAAAGGGCTAAGTTTTTGTTGTCTTTTCTTTCAAAGGCCAGTGTGATTTTGCTGCCAGTAAATCAAGCTCCATAACAACACACAGCAGTCATGATTTCCAGCACTAGCTGGCACAGCATGAATAAAGAGCTTTCATGAAAATGTGTCCATAATTACCCTGTTTCTCTCCAGGTGTCCTTCTCCGTTCATCTGTGTTTTTTCATGTTTAATTCTTCCTGTAGTATATGAAACGGCTTTATTTCCATGTAAATGTAAAAGCGCTGAACACATACAGTGGGGTCCAAAAGTCTGAGACCACTAATGCAAATGCCTCATGTCTTGCATCTTTCTAATGTAATACATTTTTTCCTCTTACAAATTATATTATCAGCATAACAATTTAATTACACACAGAATTAAATTTTTTACACAAGTTTTAGAATGTGTTAGCATTTGGTTGTTCTTCAGCTTTAAAAGGTTAGTTCACCAAAAAATTAAAATATCTGATTCGAAACTGATTCGAAACAAAAGATTCGTAAAGTTTCGAAGCTTCATGAAGCAGTGTTTTGAAATCGCCCATCACTAGATATTGTTGAATAAAGTCGTTATTTTGTTTTTCTAGCGCACAAAAAGTATTCTTGTCGCTTCATAACATTAAGGTTGAACCACTGTAATCACATGAACTATTTTAAATATATCTTTAGTACCTTTCTGGGTGTTTGAAAGTGTAAATTAACTTGCTATCAATACAGACCTCACTGAGCCATCGGATTTAATCAAATATATCTTAATTTGTGTTCCGAAGATGAACGAAGGTCTTACGGGTGTGGAACGACATGAGGGTGAGTATGACAGAATTTTCATTTTTGGGTGAACTAACCCTTTAACGACAGCAGGACATGAGCTTCGTGAACATCACAAATTTGTGTAAAACCTGAGGATCATGTTCCCTTTCAAAGGCTACACTCAAAGCTGCGCTTAGTGCTATGGGAACGTCTTTAGTCGTGACCAGCTGTGAATATGTGTAAAACAACGTCAATGAAATTGACCTATATTTATAGCCTGCGTGACGTCATTGGAATGCGTCGTAGGCGAGGCTATAATTAGATGAACCACAGGTGCATCTGCAGGTCTTTTGTCTTCAGAGGCCACACTGTAAAGTGTGTGTGAAGCAGCTCTGCTCAAACTCTTTCCTTCCTTCATCACTTTGTTAGGAGTTAGATTTGACAGGCAATGCACAGAACTTTCTCTCCCCTTGATCCTTTTTCAACTCTGTCTGACAAGTGAAAAGTGAACACACATATATTATATATTATATATTTGAGAGAAAGTCATGGCTGAACAAAGCAAACGGTTTGTGTCTCCGTGTTCGCGTTCCATCTCTGAATCGGACACACACCAGTATTGTTTTGTTTGTTTGGGGAAGAGCATGCTGCCCTTGCGTTGTAACAGGGCGAGTGCGAGCATTGTGAATGTTCACGGTTTAAGTGCTTCGCGTTCGCTTTGCGTATTTCAAAGGGGTAGCACCCACAATGTGATCGTGGGGCTCGCGGCGATCTGGCTGAGGAGCGAGAGATGGGTCCATCCTTATTGCTCTCTCTCTCTCTCTGGATCGCGATGTCCTTTTACCAAGACCGAAGCGTGCCTCGGCGCTTCTTAGGCTCGGGCAGAGGACACTGAAGTGTTTTCCGTTGGAATGGAATGGAATGTTAGGTCTCATGGCGTCAGTGTCCTCGGTGATTCCTATGGGCCTCTTGCATATGAGACCATTTCAGCTGTGGCTCAAAGCCGGGAGGTTTTGTCCAAGCAATTCCCCCACGGCAAATAAGGGCAAGGGCATGCGCTGAGTGCTTCGTGCCCTTTCTAAAATCCATGTTCATGGTAAGTCACGCGCTAATGCTTGCCTCTTACTGATAGTGCCGCGTTGGCTGAACGGAATATGGTTCTTGGAGATAATATCTCTCCTCGACGGCTCGCCATTGGCGATACCGAAGAGGAGGGACCTTCTGTCTCAGGTGCAGGGGACAATATTTCATCCCCTGATGGAGATGTGGAAACCTTCATGTTTGGCCCCTGAGTGGAACCAACTGAGGGACACAGGGCTTTCACCTGATGTTATTGAGACCATTTTAAATGCTAGGGCTCCCTCCACTAGATCAAGTTATGCCAACAAATGGGGTGTCTTTGAAAGATAATGTATTGCACACAATGCAGATCCGGTTGACTGCCAGATTGCTACAGTTCTGGATTTTCTGCAGGGAAAATTATCAACAGGCACATGCCCCGCCACTCTCAGGGTTTATGTGGCCGATCTTTCGGCTTGCCATGCTCTGATTGACGGGGTGCCTTTGGGCAAGCATGTCCTGCTCTCTCGCTTCGTTTGAGGAGCTAGGCGGCTTAAGCCTCCTTCTAGAACCAGGATCCCTTCATGGGACCTAGCAATAGTCCTAGACGGCCTGGTTTGAGACCCCTTTGAACCATTAGAGTGAGTTTCTGACAAGCTGTTAACTCTGAAAATGGTTTTCCTAATGGCTATAACTTCTCTAAAGAGAATTGGGGACTTGCAGGCTCTGTCCATTGTGCCATCCTGCTTAGACTTTGCCCCAGGAATGGTGAAAGCTATTTTGCATCCTCATCCTGACTATCTGCCGAAGGTACCTTTCTTGACCTTGCATCCAGTCACTCTCGAAGCCTTCTGCCCTCCACCGTTCAGAACGCTGGATCAGGAGGGACTTCACAGACTGTCCAGTCCGTGCTCTTCAGACCTACGTCCACCGCACTAGCCAGTGGCGTAAGTCAGAGCAACTGTTTGTTTTTCATGGTGGTCGTAACAGAGGTGTGGCCGCCACAAAACAGACCATGTCGCATTGGGTGAGAGATGCTATTGCCCTTGCCTATGAGGCACGTGGTCACACTTCGCCAACAGGCATCAGGGCTCATTCCACCAGGGGGTTGCCTCTTCTAGAGCTTTGGTGGGGGGCGCCCCCTTACAAAATGTTTGTGATGCGGCAGGTTGGTCCTCTCCGCACACATTCTTAAGGTTTTATAGTTTGGATGTTCATATTACTCCGGGCTCTTGTGTCCTTGAGTCAACATCGCAAGCTAGTGTCTGAGACTCTCTGCGCTTTGTGACACACTTCACAGCCTGGGGGTCCGGACACACAGTGCGGCGGCGTGGGTATTCTCGTTCCCATAGCGCTAAGCGCAGCTTTGAGTATAGCCTTTGAAAGGGAACGCCCCGGGTTACTTCACTGTAACCCTGTTCCCTGAAAAGGCGGGAACGAGAAGCTGCGCTTCTTTGCCGCACTGGGATGTCCCAGGACTGCTCTTCAGACAAAATATCTGCAGATACACCTGTGGTTCATCTAATTATAGCCTCGCCTACGACGCATTCCAATGACGTCACGCAGGCTATAAATATAGGTCAATTTCATTGACGTTGTTTTACACATATTCTGGTCATGACTAAAGACGTTCCCATAGCGCTAAGTGCAGCTTCTCATTCCCACCTTTTCAGGGAACAGGGTTAAAGTGAAGTAACCCAGGGCGTTCTCCATCATAATTTGAGAACATTTGTTTTTATTTCAGAGTGATCTTCATCTCAGTAATTTGCAACTCAGTATATAATTTTCAAGCCAAAGACAGTGTGACAGACTCTTAACAGTTTGGTTTGGTGTCACTCGTTTCAGTGAATGACACTAACACATACAAATCACATTTGGGTTGTTTGTCTTTTAGGCTCTGGTGAAGACAAGCGTACATTATTGTGAGAAATATGGAAATGAGCAAGTACAAGTTGTGAAGAAATACATAATGCCATGGAATAAGTGAATTTTCTTTTGGATATCTGAGAGAGAGAGACAGCTGTCTGCCAAAGCACCATAAGAGAAAGAGAGGAAGGGAGAGAATAAATAGCTGACTCTGGTATACCAAAGACAAAATGAGGTTACGGACATCCAGTAAACTTTGCAACAAAGAGTCATTTATAACATCACATTATGCATGTGTACGGCTGAATTTTACTATATAACCCTTAGTTCCGGTCTTCTAATTTGATTGGCTGAACAGCATTCCAAGAGGAGTGCAACAGCACTGGGACTTTTCACCATTTGTATCACTTCTCTTGTCTGTTACTGCAGGTTACATAGTTACACCCCTAGGTGGCAACAAATGATTCTTTATAAGTGAGTAATTGAATCATTTATTAAAACAAAACGGATTATTTCAGGAATGAAACACTGCTACTGTGTGTTACTCAGAGATGCACAGCAGTTAATTATGTTTTTAATTTGTTTGGAATATATTTCATTGAGAGAGCAAAAGTAGACAGAATAACCTGAGGCACTGTGTCTAAAATGTAAGTGAATAAATGGCCGAATTGCCTTGAGATATTCGAAACAACAGCAGTGTTGCACGTGTGATATTGCTTAAATATATGTGTTTATGTGTGTAAATCATCCAGACAATGTTGTAACTGCTAATGAAAACACCAAAATGTTATCATTCTCGAAATTGGCTGTTGTTTTGGTCTGGTTTATATTATTTTACTACAAAACCGTTGAAATAGTGTAGCTCTGAATGCATCTGGTTATAAATGCACAACTGTTGCTTTCATTTCTGGTAGTCTTGGACATGTACATAAATTATGCATACATGATTTGCAAATTGCTAGGCTGGGAAAGAGCAAGCTAAACTTGTGAAGTTCTGCTCTGTGTCAGCCATTTTAGGTGGTTTATACATATGGAGAAGATGCAGTTATCTCTATCCATAGTGATCCATGTGAACTGTCACTCAGTCTGTTCATCTGCACACTGTGACCAGATGTTCATACTTTATGATTAAACTGATTTAACTTGTGAATCCAAAAAAATTAAATGGTAACACTTTACAATAAGGTTGTATTAGTTAACATTAGTTAATGCATTAGTTAACATTAACTAACCATGAACAACACCTCTGTTCAGCATTAGTTAATGTTTGTTAACGTTAACTCACGCATATATTAATACATCTATTCACATGAACAGCGCAATTAGTTAACATTAGTTAATGCATTAGTTAACATTAATTAACCATGAACAACACCTCTGTTCAGCATTAGTTAATGTTTGTTAACGTTAACTCACGCATGTATTAATGCATCTATTCACGTTGACAGTGCAAGTCGTTAACATTAGTTAATGCATTAGATAACATTAACAACACCTCTGTTCAGCATTAGTTAATGTTTGTTAACGTTAACTCACGCATATTAATGCATGTATTCATGTTAACTGCACAATTAGTTAACATTAGTTAATGCATTAGTTAACATTACCTAACCATGAACAACACCTCTGTTCAGCATTAGTTAATCATTGTTAACGTTAACTTGCTCATATATTAATGCATCCATTCATGTTAACAGCGCAAGTAGTTAACATTAGTTAATGCATTAGATAATATGAAATAATTACGAACAGTGCCTGTAAATAGCCTTAATGTTTTAAGGTTAACTTACTGTACATATTTACATTAGTTTATGTAACGGTTGACACACTAAGGGTGAACATTTCTAACTCACCATCTTACCCTAAAGGTAAAAATGCCATTGTGTACCTTATCAGCATTATTTATTAACAAGGCATAGATTTGGGCTGTAAACATAATTCTGAAGTGGAAACCATCTGAACATGAACAGATATGTTGTTCATGTTTATATGCACTTTACTATCATTTCTTACATTCAACAAAGCATTTATTAATGGAATTTGTGAACCTTATTGTAAAGTGTACACTATTTCAACATTAACTGATTTGTTACTAACATTTGTAGACCCTTTATTAATATGACTTACCATTAACAAAGCATTCATTAATGGAATTTGTGAACCTTATTGTAAAGTGTACACTATTTCATCATTAACTGATGTGTTACCAACATTTGTAGATCCTTTATTAACATGACTTACCATTAACAAAGCATTTACTAATGGAATTTGTGAACCTTATTGTAAAGTGTATACTATTTCATCATTAACTGATTTGTTACTAACATTTGTAGACCCTTTATTAACATGACTTACCATCAATAAAGCATTTAAATGAAAAAAAAAAAAAAAAATGTCTGTAATTGTTTAACCATTTTGTAATATTTAGTTTGCTGTGCGACACAGAATTAGTTTTCTCCTATGCAGCGACTGACAATGCATAAGACACACCAAAACACAACATAAATTCACAAATCACATCAACTTTATTTGTTCGCTGTACTCCAAATCTTTATAATCCATATGTTTATAAGGAACAGATCCAAATCCAGCGCTTTTTCCGGCGATCTTCATCTTCATTCTCAGCAGTTTCAGCACCTTTCTAAACGTACAAAAATGTACGTTTTGTGTCTTTGAAAGTTACGTATTAATACCTATTAACAATGAGACCAGGCTGGTAATAAAAGTTCTGAAAATGTAATTGATGAATGGCTATCACTCATTTAGGGTTCAGTAAAATCAATAAGGTTGACAAATTCCATCAAGAAATGCTTTGTTAATGGTAAGTCATATTAATAAAGGATCTACAAATGTTAGTAACAAATCAGTTAATGATGAAATAGTGTACACTTTACAATAAGGTTCACAAATTCCATTAGTAAATGCTTTGTTAATGGTAAGTCATGTTAATAAAGGGTCTACAAATGTTAGTAACACATCAGTTAATGTTGAAATAGTGTACACTTTACAATAAGGTTCACAAATTCCATTAATGAATGCTTTGTTGAATGTAAGTAATGATAGTAAAGTGCATATAAACATGAACAACATATCTGTTCATGTTCAGATGGTTTCCACTTCAGAATTATGTTTACAGCCCAAATCTATGCCTTGTTAATAAATAATGCTGATAAGGTACACAATGGTATTTTTACCTTTAGTGTAAGTGAGTGGAGAGTTAGAAATGTGTCAACCGCTACATAAACTAATGTAAGTACAGTAAGTTAACCTTAAAACATTAAGGCTATTTACAGGCACTGTTCGTAATTATTTCATATTATCTAATGCATTAACTAATGTTAACTACTTGTGCTGTTAACATGAATAGATGCATTAATATATGCGTGAGTTAACGTTAACAAAGATTAACTAATGCATTAACTAATGTTAACTAATTGCGCTGTTCACAGGAACAGATGCATTATGCGTTAGTTAACATTAACAAAGTTTTACTAATGCTGAACAGAGGTGTTGTTCGTGGTTAGTTAATGTTATCTAATGCATTAACTAATGTTAACTACTTGCGCTGTTAACGTGAATAGATGCATTAATATATGCGTGAGTTAACGTTAACAAAGATTAACTAATGCATTAACTAATGTTAACTAATTGCGCTGTTCACAGGAACAGATGCATTATGCGTTAGTTAACATTAACAAAGTTTTACTAATGCTGAACAGAGGTGTTGTTCATGGTTAGTTAATGTTATCTAATGCATTAACTAATGTTAACTACTTGCGCTGTTCACAGGAACAGATGCATTAATATATGCGTGAGTTAACGTTAACAAAGTTTAACTAATGCTGAACAGAGGTGTTGTTCATGGTTAGTTAATGTTAACTAATGTTAACTAATTGCGCTGTTAACGTGAATAGATGCATTAATACATGCTTGAGTTAATGTTAACAAACATTGACTAATGCTGAACAGAGGTGTTGTTCATGGTTAGTTAATGTTAACTAATGCATCAACTAATGTTAACTAATACAACCTTATTATAAAGTGTTACCAATTAAATTCTAGAATTACCTACAATTTGAGCTCATAAATTGTGCATACACTTATCTTGGAGTGTTTGTAGATGTTAATGAGAGTGTGGTTCTCCATGGGGGATGTTTGTAAGTGTGCGTGTTAGAATGAGAAGTTTAAAAGGAGTGTGTATAAAAAACATTCTTTTTTTCTGTAGCATTTTATAAAAACCCACACAGTGTATTTCTTATGTACTGGTTAATAGCTAATTCATCATTATAGCATTAGCCCTAAATTATTTTGTAATAAAATGCAGAATCCATAGGCATGGATTCGAGAATGAATGGCATAAACGTATTTGGCCAAAGGAGATGATATTATCATTAGCTGTATGTAAAGTGGTGATTGCCTTGTCTGCCAATAAGACAGTGGTTTTGAACTTGATCCAAGCAGGGATAGAAAGCCAGTGTAGGGAGTGGAGCACAGGTGCTGCCTGTATTTAGGAAGGTTGAATATCGGCCAGTTAGCTGGTGTCTGGATCAGCTGCAGAGGTTTGATTGCATATGCTGAGAGTCTGACCAAGAGTGAGTAACAGCAAAATCCCTTTAAAGCAAGTCAGTTCATTCGGCGGCCATCTTGAATGGAGAATCATTCTTTCCATGAACTGAGAAAGAATGACTCTCCAAAACTACAACCCGAATTCCAGAAAAGTTGGGATGAATAAAATGAAAACTAAAAGACTTTCAAATCACATGAGACAATATTTTATTCACAATAGAACATAGATAACATAACAAATGTTTAAACTGAGAAATTTTACAATTTTATGCACAAAATGAGCTCATTTTAAATTTGATGCCTGCTACAGGTATCAAAATAGTTGGGACGGGGGCATGTTTACCTTGGTGTAGCATCTCTTCTTTTTTAAAAGTTTGAAGACGTCTGGGCATCGAGGTTATGGGTTTCTCGAGTTTTGGTGTTGTAATTTGGTCCCATTCTTGCCTGATATAGGTTTCCAGCTGCTGAAGAGTTTGTGGTTGTCTTTGACGTATTTTTTCATTTAATGTTGCTCTAAAAGCTTTATATACCTTTCAGCATTCAAAGTGCCTTCCAAAACATGCAAGCTGCCCATACCGTATGCACTTATGCACCCCCATACCATCAGAGATGCTGGCTTTTGAACTGAACGCTGATAACACACTGGAAGGTCTCCCTCCTCTTTAGCCCGGAGGACATGGCGTCCGTGATTTCCAACAAGAATCTCAAATTTGGACTCGTCTGACCATAGAACACTTTTCCACTTTGAAATAGTCCATTTTAAATGAGCCTTGGCCCACAGGACACAACGGCGCTTCTGGACCATGTTCACATATGGCTTCCTTTTTGCATGATGGAGCTTTAGTTGGCATCTGCAGATGGCACGGCGGATTGTGTTTACTGACAGTGGTTTCTGGAAGTATTCCTGGGCCCATTTAGTAAATGTCATTGACACAATCATGTCGATGAGTGATGCAGTGTCGTCTGAGGACCCGAACACCACGGGCATCCACTAAAAGTCTTCGGCCTTGTCCCTTACGCACAGAGATTTCTCCAGTTTCTCTGAATCTTTTGATGATGTTATGTACTGTAGATGATGAGATTTGCAAAGCCTTTGCAATTTGACGTTGAGGAACATTGTTTTTAAAGTATTCCACAATCTTTTTACGCACTGTTTCACAGCTCTGCCCATCTTTACTTCTGAGAGACTCTGCCTCTCTAAGACATCCCTTTTATAGCTAATCATGTTTCAGACCTGATATCAATTAACTTAATTAGTTGCTAGATGTTCTCCCAGCTAAATCTTTTCAAAATGTATTGCCTTTTCAGCCATTGGTTGCCCCCGTGCCAACTTTTTTGAGACCTGTAGCAGGCATCAAATTTGAAATGAGCTCATTTTGTGCATAAAATTTCTCAGTTTAAACATTTGTTATGGTATCTATGCTCTATTGTGAATAAAATATTGGCTCATGTGATTTGAGAGTCTTTTAGTTTTCATTTTATTCAAATTTAAAAAACGTCCCAACTTTTCCAGAATTCGGGTTTTATTTGGTTGTTTCAATAACATATTTCAAATCAGCAATAAATCTGCAATCTTAAAATTAGCTGTAGCTACTGTAGCTATGTATTTTAATTGATAAAGGGTTAATAAGATTTTTTTTTTTTTAATTTTTATCATATATAAATGAATACTTTTGTTGAGCCTGGATGCATTAAATTGATCAAAAGTGACAGTGAAGAATTTATAATGTTACAAAAGATTGCAATTTCAAATAAATGCTGGTCTTTTGAACTTTCTATTCATCACAGAATCATAAGCATCAGAAGCATAAGAAACTTCTTTCAAAAATGTTACAAAATCTTACCAATTCAAATTTTTAAATTGTATTTATATATATTGACATAATTTGATATTTTTAGGTATTTTGCTTGAAGTGAAAACTAACCTGTGCAACCTGTATAGATTTTATAAACTGCAACCATTTTTTCAGCTTCACTGAGTCAACATGCAATTTACAAACACACAAACTCCACACACTGTCTCTATTCAAGGAATTGTGTTGATTTAACACAGCACCTCAATAAACCAAAATCCCATGTGTTTTTGAGGGCCTAAAGCTCTGCAAACACCATTAACACTAAGCAAACCTATAAGAAAAATATCATCCTCTGAAACACACACTTCAGTCAATAGCTCTGGGTCCATGGAGACCAGGAACTCATTTTTCCTCAAAGTGACTCAGGTTTACATCAATAGTCATTTTCTTAATAAATAATGAAATGATTGTTGATATAGAGACTGTTTTTGAAGACCTGTAATCTCAAACACCTGGACTCTTTTTCTTGGTGCTTCTGACGCACAAAAGCACCTTTGTTGATATGGGAACTGAAGCCTGTGCCATCGGATGCTCTTGGTTTAACCTGTGTTGATGGGATACCATTGGTCCCTGTGGTGCTGAATTTATTTATTATCTCACAGTCTGCTGCTTCCAACTATCCTCTTACATTTCCTCTTTCTCTCTCTCTCTCCTGTCCACTATGCATGTAAGGTCGGCCATTTTAAATGAATCATCTCCTTTCAATTAAGAAGGATGATGGGACAAAAAAGCAGATATTTTGTTTCAGCCCTTTCTGTCCGTACAATGAAAGTCAATGGGGTCCAAAAGAACAAAAACACAGGAACATTTTTTAAAATATCTTCTTTTGTGCCCCACAGTCATACAGGTTTGTAACGGGGGAACTATCCCTTTAACATTTTAAGTGCTCACAAGCACCCTCTTTGCAGATTTTCCACAATGTGATGCTTATTTACTGAAAGGAGACAGACATGACTGAATGAGAGTATCATAAGGATACGATAAAAACCTGACAGCAATCAATCATGCAGTAAAGCACCCATGCCGGCATTACACATCACAATCTCACGAAGATGGATGAACAGGTGCACTAACCTTTCCCCTTTGTTTTCATTCACTTTCCATTTGTAGCTGCTGTCGCTGTGCTGTTCACGAGGCAGACTCGCTTCACTCTTCAGTTCCTCCTCTACCAGCTGTGAAAAGCGTACTGTGTTCCAGCGTTTTAGCTCACGTCCTTCAGGACCTTAGAAACTGACACATATATATACACACACACACAAACGCGTAACAGAATGGATGAGATTTAGAGCATTCAAGAGTGTAATACAGAGGGATGGAAGGCATCCAACAGAGCAGAAAGAATGAATGAGTATTTAGCCTACTATTTAGTCATTTAGCTGACGCTTTTAACCAAAGCAACACTTATAACCAGTGGTATCTCCAGCTTTTTATTTCTAGTTGGGTACAATCAATTAGTTGATTAACTCATCATGAGTATATGCACAAATAATTCATATTGAGCAAAAATTGAATTTGGATTAAGTATTGACATTACCTACATAGGCCTAAAGTGGTTCATGTTATCTCATACCTCATGATCAAAAGTATAACAAAAATCACAAAGGAAATATGCTGAACTTAAAGGGATAGTTCACCCAAAAATGACAATTCTGTCATAATTTACTCACTCTGAAGTTGTTCCAAACCTATGAATTTCTTTCTTCTGCTGAACACAAAAGAAGATATTTTGAAGAATATGGGTAACCAAACAGTTGATGGGCCCCAATGACTTCCATAGTATTTTTTTTTTTCCATACTATGGAAGTCAGTGGGGCCCATCAACTGTTTGGTTACCCATATTCTTCAAAATATCTTACTTATGGCAGAATTTTCATTTTTAGGTGAACTATCCTTTTAAATGCGTTTGAATGAAATGAGAGTGACTCACCAGTGAAGTTCACTTGAATAGAAATTGCAGTTGATTGTTCATTTGTTCAAACTTAGCAGGGATTTTCCTATTGAGATCTGGCAGTTCATGCATGAATTTATTTTCATTTGAAATCTTAGCGAGGGCTTTAACCTCTCTTTGCCTATGGTATTTTATTTAATTTTTATTCCTTTTCTTTGATATGAAGCACTATTTCCCATGTTTACATGCACAAAAGTCTCATTTAAAAAGTTTACTGGCCGACATTTCCCAATTCATCCTTCATTCTCTTCTGCTACTGGTAAAGTTGGCCACGTACACACTGTACATTTCAGGAGTGACAACCGCATTTAAATGCGGGAGTGAATCCCCTAAATTATCGTTACATGTGTGTACGGAACACGACTCGCTCTCGAAAATGCGATGATTGACAGCTTGGAAACCATAGTGACGTTCTGGCGTCTCTTGTGTTTGGTATCCGTTATTGTGACCAAAGTAATATTACAGTGACAAAACACTCGTTATTTTCAGCAATTTAACTAAACACACTAACATAGTCGACGGAGGCGTCGTGTTTTGTTTATGCTTGTACAGCCTGTTTCACACAGCGCGCTCTTTGTGTGTTGCCATGATCACTTGTTGTTTAAAGGGTTAGTTCACCCAAAAATGAAAATAATGTAATTTATTACTCACCCTCATGTCGTTCTCCACCCCTAAGACCTTCGTTCATCTTCAGAACACAAATTAAGATATTTTTAATTAAATCTAATGGCTCAGTGAGGCCTGCATTGACAGCAATGGTACTTCCTCTCTCAAGATCCATAAAGCTACTAAAAACATATTTAAATCAGTTCATGTGAGTACAGTGGTTCTACCTTAATATTATAAAGCGACAAGAATATTTTTTGTGCGCCAAAAAGCACCAAAAAAAAACAACAACTTTTTAACAATATCTAGTGATGGCCGATTTCAAAACACTGCTTCATGAAGCTTCGGAGCTTTATGAATCAAATCAGTGGTTCAGAGCGCCAAAGTCACGTGATTTCAGCAGTTTGGCGGTTTGATACGCGATCCAAATCACTAAAGATTCATAACGCTCCGGAGCAGTGTTTTGAAATCGGCCATCACTAGATATTGTTAAAAAGTTATTTTGTTTTTTTGGCGCACAAAAAATATTCTTGTCGCTTTATAATATTAAGGTAGAACCACTGAACTCACATGAACTGATTTAAATACGTTTTTAGTACCTTTATGGATCTTGAGAGAGGAAGTACCATTGCTGTCTATGCAGGCCACGCTGAGCCATCGGATTTAATCAAAAATATCTTAATTTGTGTTCTGAAGATGAACGAAGGTCTTAGGGGTGGAGAACGACATGAGGGTGAGTAATAAATTACATTATTTTCATTTTTGGGTGAACTAACCCTTTAAGCTCGTCTCATAAAGCGAACGGGTTTATTGAGTTATTAAAGTGAGCAGACATGAATCGCGATATTTTGGTCTTATTTTCAGCATAAAGCATTTGGATTTATTTCGGTTTATTATGGCCTTATTCTTGTTCGCTGATTTTTCTAGCAAAATCTGGCAACTCGAATGAGTCAAGGCTTGTGCTTTCCATGTGATTCACCGCGCATACAGAAGAGAGACACACCTCCGATGAACGTTAAAAGACGTCATTAACAACTAGTTGTTCAGTTGGGTTACCTTCACACTGCATAGAATTTCTGTAAATGCGGTTGTCACTACCTGTATTTTTCGGGAGTTAATTCAGTTGTAGAATGCGGTTGTCACTCCCGTATTTTACTGAACTGGGTGTGTACAGAACGCGATTAAGCACTAAAAGGTGAACTGACAACCGAATTTAGCTGCAGTGTGTAGGCCTACGTGGCCGACATGTCATGCATGAATGAGAATAAGAATGAAGAAAGTATTGAAATGTACGGTAATAAATGGCAGAAATGGTTCTTGAGCAGCAAATCAGCATAGAATGATTTCTGAAGTATCATGTGACACTGAAGACTGAAGTAATGGCTGCTGAAAATTCAGTTTTGCCATCACAGGAATAAATTGCAGTTTAAAATGTATTAAATTAGAAAACAGTTATTTTAAAATATTTCACAATATTACTGTTTTTATTGTATTTTTTATCAAATAAATGCAGCAACATGAAATCTAGTGCAAGCGTTAGTTCAGGCAGGCCACGTATCAGCTGACTATCAGCTCAGCATCAGTATCAGCTCAGCATCAGCTGACTATCAGCTGTTCAATCTCTCCAATCACAATAATTCTCATATCAAGGTACGTGTATATATATATACGTGGCACTATTACGCACTTTCAACTTAGCCAGCTCACAACCAACCCTCCCTCCCACCCTCCTTGACATCAGGCTATTCCTATTCCATATAGCTGTATGTTCTGCACTTTTGCTGTTCGTTGTTTTTCTTCTCTCTCTGTTTCAGATCACGGCATCAAGATAAGCCTTCCAAACAGTCCTCGAACATCGTCTCATTCACCATCTCCATTCATATCTTTCATTTTATTATTTGTACAATAATTGTTTCAATGTTATGCTGATAGTTCCGGGGGGTTATTACAGGCCCAGCTAATCTTTATTATTGTATAGCTGAACCCCCATACAGAACCACACCGCCAGACCAAATGTATATTAATAACAATAAATATATGTTTTATTGCCAAAGTGGTCCTGACTGAACTCTGTTACTATCAAGCTTAGTTATCTGCAAACTCTCAGTCTACTGTGACACTCACACTGTAAAAAATTGCTGTAAAAAAAGGCCAAATTTCTACAGTAACATGCTGTTTTCCATTAAAACAGTAATATAACTTAGAAAACAATGCAATCTGGGTAATATGTGACGTTTTCGAGAAAGTAGCCTACAGGAATATACTGTGAATTAACATCGCTCAAAGTCGACACTCTGAGGCTGTGTTCCAAATCACACCTTATATCCTCATTCACTATTCCCTACATTAGTTCACTAATATAGTCCACTTGAGAAAGTGAATGAAAACACGTGTTTGAATTCAGACACTGATGAACACCTGCTGTTAATAAGCAGAATCAATGAAGGAAAGAGAAACAACAAGAACAGAAAAAGATTAAATCAACTGAAGATAAAAGACATTAAATCTCTGAAGATCTGATTAAACAACTCCACAAACAGCATTACCATCTTCACTTATTACTAACCAGACTGACTTTATTTCTGTCAGACGTCTACAGAAGTTCTTATTGAGAATTAACAGAGGTTTAGATGTTGTTTTGTTTCGTTTGATGTTACCATGATGGAGGTCAGCGTTTGCTTTAGTTGTACTCTTGACCCATGATTATTTAAAATTAGTTTTTCTTTGGTTGCTGTTAATGTGTTTTCAAAACACATTTGTAATGCCAAAAAAATAAATAAATAAAATGTGATCAGATGATGTTTGCCAATTATTAATGCTTGCAATCATTTTATGGCCTGATATTGATCTCATAGTCTAATCTATTATTATATAGGTTTATACTTTTATTATGGTTTTCTTGTGATTCTACACATAAGATCCATCAGTGCTGTTACAACCAGAAAACATGAAGAATTTTTTTTTACAGTTTGTGCTCAAAACATTTTGAACTACTGAAAGACTCACACAGACATCAAAAATTGGCGTATGAATCACAACAATGGTGACAATCAAAAGCTTCATGCCGCAATGCATGCTGGGTTCCATAGTACTAAAATTATCCATGACTCCCAGCATGCATTGCAGCATGAATAAATTATGCAGCAGAATTGCCTGGTTATTTTCTTTAATTCTTACTGTTTGCCTTTATTTTTGCTGTTGTTTTTGTGTTGACTTTTAGTAGTGTGTTTTATGATGTTCAGAGTTGATCTGTTTATCGTTTTTGTTGATTGTCACCGTTGTTGAGATTCATATGATGATTCTTGATGTCTGTGTGAATCTAAGTGATGCCATAGATTAAACATTTTTTTGTAAATGATGAATTTAAAAATCCTTAACTGATTGCTCAGCACTTTGCTGTAGTATCACAGTGTAATATAAAAGTAAATTTATTAAAAAAAAAAAACAACAACATTTCTGATAATGGATTAGACACTGGATAAGTTCAGTGAATTAAGCATTACATAAGGAGCACGTCATAATCAAAACATAACCAACAACACACTATTATATTTTCTCCTAGCTTCTTCATGCCATAACAAGTGTGTTTTTAAAAACACATTTACAGCAGCCAAAGAAAAACCAACATTACAAGTCAAGTGTCAAGAGCACAACTAAAGCGAGCACTGACTTCCATCATGGTAACGTCAAACGAAACAATAAAACAACATCTAAACCTCTGTTAGTTCTCAATAAGAACTTCTGTAGATGTCTGACAGAAATAAAGTCAATCTGGTTAGTAATAAGTGAAACTGGTAATATTATTTTTGTTGTTTAACCCTCCTCTGCTGAGATATTGAGCGATTTAATGTCTTCTTTTATCTTCAGTTTCATCTGATTGTCTTTTTTCTGTTCTTGTTTCTTTTCCTTCAGTGATTCTGCTTGTTAACAGCAGGTATTTGTCACTAATTCTCAATCATCACTTAATTAATCACTGAATTATCTCATTAACTTCAACAGTGCTTCAGTGTTACTCTAACACTCTGTAGTGTGGACACATATAAGTGTTCATTAAACACTGGGGGTTTTGTTGTGGCGTTTAAAGGGTTAAAGGTGTAAGATGAATAAACACGCATAGCGAAACACTTTTCTACAGTAATAAACTGTAAATTAATTTTACAGCAACAAACTGTAGAAAAACAATAATTTACTGGCAACTCTGTTGCCAGTAGTTTTCTGTAAAATCATGAAAAAACAGCAATGTACTGTAAAACGTAACAGTCAAATTTATTAAATGAAACAAGTTAATACAACTCAATAATTGATCAGAGTAAATGTTGAACTGAAGTGTTTTTTTTTATGTTTTTGCACTAGATGTTGGTGTTTAATGTTTTGTTGGGATTTAAAGGGTTTCTGTTGTCTGAGTTTTGTGTGTCACCATTGTGCTGAAGAGTAGAGCCTGTGCTTCAGTCAGTGATGATCCAGAAACATTGGTGTTATGCTGCATGTTGCTTTATCCCTTAGCTAATTGTAATTGCACATGTGCTGTTATTAGATAGCAGTTATCTGCAAGAGATTATAGCCGACATGATGTTTCTAGTTTTAATGGTTTTGTTTAATTTGGTTATTTCTTTTTTTAGTGGACTCAAATGAAAAAAGTTCAAGTGAATAATATGCTCATATAGTTATAAATATAAGTTTATGAATTTAAATGGCAGTCAGAAAATTTAAGGCAATCGATTTCTGCAAATGAAATTAGTTGACGAGTTTTAATTGAGTGCATGGTATTTTTACAGCAACATACTGCAATGTAGATTACGGTAAAGAACTGTAAAATTAACAGTAAAGTATTGGCAACTTTTTTGTCAGTAATTACCTGTAAATTCACAGGACAATTTTTTACCAGTGTTTCTCTCCTCCTTCCTCTCTGGTATCTGCAAAATAAAGAACAGTACTTTGCTGCTTACCTTGTTTGTCTCCTTCTGTTCTGTGACAAGATGCTGTATATATAGTTTGCAGATATCATTTGTTCAAATGAACTGATAACCATATGCAGTGCATTTTCAACCATTGCACCATCTGCCCCAATGTAGAGATGCCACTACTTATTACACGCTCAGTCTTTCTGAATTAATTTTGGGTTAAGTGCCCTGTTCATGGCCCCTTGATGGGTTTGAACCTACAGCCTTTCAATTACCAGCCCAGTTCACAAGGCTACAATACAGCCCAATAATAATACTAATAATTGTGTGAGCTGTTATCAAAAATATGCCGTTCAAATGCATGTAATCCTACATTTAGTCTGTAAGTCACACATCTGATTATTAATAGGTCTGCATATAGCGACAAGCTGCACATGCAGCCACATAGCGAATGTTCAACTAATGACAAGAAAAGCGCATCAGTGGGGTGATGAAACGAAAGAAGGGGAGAGGATTGAAATAAGTCATGATGGACACATTCCTCTCGTTAAAGGAAAACGAAGCGAGTGCAAGCAAGGGAGGGAGATGGGATTGTGACAGGGGAGATGAAGGGGGGCTGTCACCCCAGGAACATCAAACCCGGCCATGACAGCTGGAGACGGATGCTCAAATAGCAGTCATGTCACACGCACACACACAAATGTATATACACTTCTCTTTTCCTCTAAAAAGTGCAAGGAAGGTGAAGTCTTAGACATCTTTATGTGCGCTGTTTTCCTCAGACAGTCATACCTGCTGCAGCAGATGATCACATGACAGCATTTGATGCCACATGCCGATACATCTGTATTGATTTAAATTACTGTAATTCATTTATACGGAAGAGTATTCATTATTACACTTTTTTTTTTTTTTTTTAAGTTATAGTTTTTGATGAAAATCTCATTTAAATTTAGTCAATATTATGTCGCAATCAATAATTTTAGTAAATTTTACCTCAAAATGACATCTGCTTTGAAAATAAAGTGTAAAATTAAACCAAATATTGAAATTATTATTCATTTCAAAGCTTGCCCTACAATGTTAAAACACAGTAACTATGCACTGTTTTTGCACTAAATCTGAGAATATTTAAAGGGTTAGCTCACCCAAAAATGAAAATTCTGTCATCATTTACTCACCCTCATGCCGTTCCAAACCTGTATGGCTTTCTTTATTCTGTGCAACATGAAAGAAGAAAGAAGAATTTTGAAAAATGTTGGTTACCAAACACTTTCAGTTCCCATTGATTTAAACAATAGAAGTCAATAGAAACCAATAGTATTCAGTTGTCACAGAATAAATTATAGACTTGATTTTGACAACAAATTAAATTTTGAGTAATTGTGTAATTGTGTTTTTTGCCTTTGTACAGCAGTTTAGTCACAGTTATTATAAAGCGAGTCATTTAGCAATAGCAGACACTTTTATCCAAAGTGTCTTACAGTTCACTTATTACTGGGACAGTCCTCTTGGAAGCAACC
The DNA here is from genome assembly GCA_039654765.1 of Mylopharyngodon piceus. Lineage (NCBI taxonomy): Eukaryota > Metazoa > Chordata > Actinopteri > Cypriniformes > Xenocyprididae > Mylopharyngodon > Mylopharyngodon piceus. The sequence continues at coordinate 18,330,323 of CM077443.1, forward strand.
TGAGGTTAAGCACCTTGCTCTAGGGCACAATGGTGATAGCTCATGGACTAGTCACTGTGTGGATCAAATCAGCAGCCTTCTTGTTACCATTCCTTTAACCATTATACAACACAGCACCATGCATTCTGTTTTGTCATTCATAGAAATAAACATACCATAAAAAAAAAACATTACTCTCTCCCTGCGGGGCTGTTGTTGTAATGGTTCTGGTCTGCTGAGGCATAAAAGGGTTAAAGATGGACTAGACTGCTCACTGGAGTGGTAATGACAGCTTTGGTTCTCTGCACCAGCATCAGAGCTGCCAGTGGGTGGCAATGCTCTAAATAGCATAAAATACCTGCAATCGCTGACGCTGAGAATAAACAGTCTCACAACTACAGCGAGCAAGTCTAAGAGTCAAAAAGTTACTGTGCTTGTCTGCACATATACAGTAGATACACCGATCAGGCATAACATTATGACCACTGACAGGTGAAGTGAATAACACTGATTATCTCTTCATCACGGCACCTGTTAGTGGGTGGGATATATTAGGCAGCAAGTGAAGATTTTGTCTTCAAAGTTGATGTGTTAGAAGCAGGAAAAATGGGCAAGTGTAAGTATTTGAGCTAGTTTGACAAGGACCAAATTGTGATGGCTAGACGACTGGGTCAGAGCATCTCCAAAACTGCAGCTCTTGTGGGGTGTTCCCGGTCTGCAGTAGTCAGTATCTATCAAAAGTGGTCCAAGGAAGGAACAGTGGTGAACCGGTGACAGGGTCATGGGCGGCCAAGGCTCATTGATGCACGTGTGAAGCGAATCCAACAGACAAACTACTGTAGCTCAAATTGCTCAAGAAGTTAATGCTGGTTCTGATAGAAAGGTATCAGAATACACAGTGCATCGCAGTTTGTTGTGTATGGGGCTGCATAGCCATAAACCAGTCAGGGTGCCCATGCTGACCCCTGTCCACAGCCGAAAGCCCCAACAGTGGGCACGTGAGCATCAGAACTGGACCACGGAGCAATGGAAGAAGGTGGCCTGGTCTGATGAATCACGTTTTCTTTTACATCACGTGGATGGCCAGGTGCGTGTGAGTCGCTTACCTGGGGAACACATGGCACTAGGATGCACTATGGGAAGAAGGCAAGCCGGTGGAGGCAGTGTGGGAAACCTTGGGTCCTGCCATCCATGTGGATGTGACTTCGACACGTACCACCTACCTAAGCATTGTTGCAGACCATGTACACCCTTTCATGGAAATGGTATTCCCTGGTGGCTGTGGCCTCTTTCAGCAGGATAATGCACCCTGCCACAAAGCAAAAATGGTTCAGGAATGGTTTGAGGAGCACAACAACGAGTTTGAGGTGTTGACTTGGCCTCCAAATTCCCCAGATCTCAATCTAATCGAGCATCTGTGGGATGTGCTGAACAAACAAGTCCGATCCATGGAGGCCAAACCTCGCAACTTATAGGACTTAAAGGATCTGCTGCTAACATCTTGGTGCCAGATACCACAGCACACCTTCAGGGGTCTAGTGGAGTCCATGCCTCGACGGGTCAGGGCTGTTTTGGCAGCAAAAGTGGGACAAACACAATATTAGGAAGGTGGTCATAATGTTATGCCTGATTGGTGTATGTTCACACATGTACGCATACAGGAACTAAGGCCATTTAGTTATTAAAACCTGCCCTAGGGCTCACTTCAATCATTTTTAATCAATGTTAGTTTTTTTTGGGGTCCTTAATGACATCATTCTCTATGAAGTGACAAACAACAGCAAAAAAACCTAAAGCTCATTGCACCTCATCTGTATTCTCTGTTCATGCCCCAAGAGTCCTCCAGGAATGTTACAACACAGCCGGGCCGGCACTAAGATGTCAGTCTCGCACAGCCAGGCATTTGACTAAACAGCAAAAGGTCTGAACACACTTCCACTTGGTTGGTTCCATTCTTACAGACTACAATTTTTGCTTGTCCAAAGGCAACAAGTATTTCACAGACATCAGAACCACGATTTTTCAGGATACTTTGATGAATAGAAAGTTCAAAAGAACAACATTTATTTGAAATATAAATATAACATGAACATAACATGTCTTTACTGCCATTTTCAATCAATTTCATCCTTGCTGAATTAAAGTTTTTTTAAGTGTTTATCCTTAACTCTGGAAGCTGTTTAAACCCAGCCAAGCAATACTTTTTATATTTATTATATTTACATGCGTCACCAATGTATTATACCATTTTGATTATTCAGTCTGATTGTGATCATTTGAATGTCTGAATAAATGTTTGTTAATAACTCCATTTAATTGTTGTAAATATTTGAAATGGCTCATATAAAGTGGATTTATTATTGGCAGCATAATGGTCTTAATCAAACTAATAACTATGAAATACCTGGAAAAACAAATGTATAGGGAGTTCTGAGGAGGGGGGGGGGGATTCTCAGAAACATAACTATGTATTTATCATGCTAATTCCCATTAAATGAATACAACTAAATACATTCATGTATATTAAGCATTGTTTTTGAGTTTTCTTCTGAGGGTTCTCAAGATTGTGGCAAATGCATCTTGCGCTTACAAATGTGACTGTTTTAAAGGTCTTTAGATTCACCAATGATTAAAAACTAATCTTTCAGTTTTCTTTTCTCTGGAAATGAGAATCTGTCAAAGTGAGAGAAAAGTGAGTATGAGAGGGAGAGGTAGAGGAAGAGGTTAATACATGAAATATACACAAACACAAGTCCTTTTCGATTGTGCTTGCCGTGATTGACTTCATTTACCTCCACCACAAAGACAGCCGCAGGTAAATTTGGAGCGGATGAAACCAACACTCAATCTAAAATAATAATAATAATAAATCTGTCTCTTTCTCACTCCCTCTACACGGTGGTATTGATTGTTATGCTAATGTAGGTTCCCTCATGCACACGTCTGCAAGACATAAAAGGAGCTGCCATGGCAATAAAATGGCTTTAATTTTCCTCTGACATTTCCCTTCCTCTCATCATCCCAACGGCAAAATCACAGATTCACGTGCCAGAGCAAGGCAGCAATCAGAGAAAAGCCTTCACACCCGCAACCTACTAAACTGGAGTCAAACTACAATAAAACTGGATTCAGTGTGAACATGAAAAGATCATGATAGTGAAACGAGGAGACACTGGAAAATGATTTGTTGTATTTGCTACTGTACATAGAGCTAATTCACATAGCTTTGATTTGTAATCTTTAGTTTATATGGGCATAGAAGTGCATGAGTGTGTGTGGTCGTAACAAATTAAATTTTGAGTAGCCTAATTGTGTAATTGTGGTTTTTGCCTTTGTACAGCAGTTTAGTCACACAGTTATTAAAAAGCGAGTCATTTAGCAATAGCAGACACTTTTATCCAAAGTGTCTTACAGTTCACTTATTACTGGGACAGTCCCCTTGGAAGCAACCTGAGGTTAAGTGCCTTGCTCAAGGGCACAATGGCGATAGCTCATGGACTAGTCACTGTGGATCAAATCAGCAGCCTTCTTGTTACCATTGAAGGGCATGCGTGTGTGTGCTCGTTGCATACATTCAAGATTTTTACATTAAAGTATTTTCATGATTTAATGATGCATCTGTTTCTTTATGAATGCTAGATCACAACAAACTCTGTGGTCTGTCAGGGAGAAAGCATGCATATCCTGAAAGAACAACGAACACTGTAGTCTTTTCATGTGTTTTTGACGTGCGGTTCGTGCAGTTAACACGCCCCATCTCATCTAAATCGCTGTCATACCACATAAATTTAACTCACTGCTTCACTGTAGACCCATTCTCACTCTCTCTCTAGTTAAAAAAGTTTGTTTTGTGATGGTTGTTCGTGAGTCGCTTGTTTGTCCTGAACAGTTAAACTGCACAACATTCTTCAGAAAAATCCTCCAGGTCCTGCAAATTCTTTGATTTTCCAGCATCTTTTGTATATTTGAACCCTTTCCAGCAGTGACTGTATGATTTTGAGATCCATCTTTTCACACTGTGGACAATTGAGGGACTTATACGCAAGAAGTACAAAAGGTTCAAACATTCACTGATGCTCCAGAAGGAAACATGATGCATTAAGATCCAGGGGGTGTAGATGTTTTGAATTTGAAGATCAAGGTAAATTGTATTTAATTTGTCTTCTGGGAAACATGTAAATATCTTCTGTTGCTTCTGAAGGGCAGTACTAAATGAAAAAAAAAATTGCTATTTAAACAAAATAAGAAAAATTTGGACATCCTGTTCTGTTCAAAAGTTTTCACCCCCCGGTTCTTAAAGGGTTAGTTCACCAAAAAATGAAAATTATGTCATCAATTACTCACTCTCATGTCTTTCCACACCTGTAAGACGTTCGTTCATCTTCAGAACACAAATTAAGATATTTTTGATCAAATTCGATGGCTCAGTAAGGCCTGCATTGCCAGCAATAACACTCCCTTTTTCAATGTCCAGAAAGCTACTAAAAACATATTTATAACAGTTCATGTGACTACAGTGGTTCAACCTTAAAATTATAAAGCCACGAGAATACTTTTTGTGCGCCAAAAATAACAAAATAGTGACTTTATTCAACAATATCTAGTGATGGGGGATTTCAAAACACTGCCTCATGAAGCTTCGAAGCTTTAGAATCAGTGGTTCAGAGCTCCAAAATCACATGATTTCAGTAAACGAGGCTTCGTTACGTCATAAGTGTTTTAAAACTTCAATAGTTCACTGACTTTGGCAGTTTGATATGCGCTCCGAACCACTGATTCGAAACAAAAGATTCATAAAGCTTCGAAGCTTCATGAAGCAGTGTTTTGAAATCGCCCATCACTAGATATTGTTGAATAAAGTCACTATTTTGTTATTTTTGGTGCACAAAAAGTATTCTCGTTGCTTTATAATATTAAGGTTGAACCACTGTAGTCACATGAACTGTTTTAAATATGTTTTTAGTAGCTTTCTGGGCACTGAAAAAGGGAGTGTTATTGCTGGCAATGCAGGCCTCACTGAGCCATCAGATTTGATCAAAAATATCTTAATTTGTGTTCCGAAGATGAACGAAGGTCTTACGGGTGTAGAACGACATGAGGATGAGTAATAAATGACATAATTTTCATTTTTGGGTGAACTAACCCTTTAATGCATCGTGTTTCCTTCTGGAGCATCAGTGATTGTTCGAACCTTTTTTAATAGTTGTGTTTGAGTCCCTCAGTTGTCCTCAGTGTGAAGAGATGGATCTCAAAATCATAAACATATTTTATGTAAAATATCTTATTCAGGACAGTACTAAATAAAAAAATAACATGTTATTTTGTTAAAATAATTACCATTTGCAGATTCTGCAAGGGGTTCACAAACTTTCAAGCAGCACTATAATGCATGCTGGGGTACAATTATGTTCCAGAAACAGGGTTGATAATAAAAAGCAATTTGACATTACAAGGTCACAAAGGTGCTTCTTAGAAAGAGAATTAAATGCTGATATTTCAACAAATATCCATTTTGGATTATCAACTGTTCACTGTAAAATACAAGAAAAACATGGTAACATTTAAAGTCACCATTAAATCAAAGTCTGCAATTCTTATTTTCTATGCAATATTGCAGTATTTATTATAAATGATTTATCTGTGTACACTATTATTATTATTATTATTATTATTTTAAATTCATGTGCCCTTGTAATCTTTAATCAAAATAACTTCTCCTCCCTCTTAAAATGATGTCTTCTCTTCTCTGATGACGTGTTTAATGGTGTGAGGGTGGGACAACCTGTCACTCACATGAGATCACAGCCATAGCAAACCTCTATGATCCAATTAAATCCCACATAGCTGAAATCAAGCCCCGTCCTATTTTTTTTTTTTTTTTTCTTGTTCGAGAAGCCGTTTCACTCAGATATGTCACAATAGGGAAGAAAAGACTATTGCAACTTCTGTTTCATGCTGACTTTAAAGATAATCCTTTATACTTAAATGTAACATAAGATAAAGTAATAAAAAGGAGCACTGTTGAGGAAAGATGGCCATTAGGCGGGTACAGTTTTATTGCTCATCTCTTGTGCTGCTGTCTTCCCTGGGGAGTTGCCATTATTGCAGCAAAAATGGGACCAACACATTCAGCAGTGAACTCACACGCAATCCCATGTGCTGCTCTCCATCATTCCCATTCGCACATGCCATGCAGTCAACTTTCTCTCACTGTAGCTCACTCAAAACGCAAACACACAAGACCCAGCAACGCACACACAGAAACACACATCCTTTTAAAACTGGGAAATGGGAACAGGATGTTCTTTGGCAGTTGCCAATTGCTTTAAACCACACAAAGATTCAGCCAGAAATAAATGTACTTATTTATAGAGCAAAGGTTTGAGAAAATGTGTCCATAGGGAGCAATCAAACCCAGAGTCTGTGTGAAAAGTGTAATGTGTCTGTCTTAAAATCCATGCATTGTCATTGCAGAAATCTTTTTATTTGTTATTTATTGTTTTTTTTTTTAATATGCACACAATATGAAGAGCCAATGTCATACACAGAAGTAACAATTCACTTTTCTTCTTTATAAGTATATTTTCTGTTTCATTCAGTCACGCACACACACATTTCCACACACTCATTCTCACAGAGACTCTTAATTACAAATGATTTTAAATTTTAATCTGTCCCGTTATAATTGTGCACTCTTTTTGTCCTTTCTTGACTCGGTTTCATGACTTTGTTACATCATTTAACATCTATTTCCTTCCTTCTTTGTTCAGTCTGTTAGCTTTTGTTCAGGGGATCATTACCATGGCAACGCACTGGAGAAACGTTATTGACAGCTGAACAGGCAGCATGGTTAACTTTGAAGCAAATGATGACATAGAGAAAAGAGGCTGATTGCAATGTAATTCCACAGAATGAGAGGAGGGGGAAATCAGAGTTGAGAGAACATAGAAAATACACAACGGAGACACAAACCGACAGAGGTAACTTTGTAGTTAAAGTGGTGCAAACTTAAGAGGAGACTCCAGAGACAAAGACGAGCACTCACGTATGTCCATTTAAGAGTCTTGACAACATCCTATAATGTTGTTTTTTGCAGTCATCTTCCCACATATTTTCTCGAGTGATGTGCTCATTATTTGTTGGCGTAGATTTAATGGATGTTAACTGCACTTCTGTCAGACCAGAACTTAAAACAAGAGTCCATTCAAGAGACTTCAGTTCAGTCATTCGATCCCAGTCACATGACTAGAGGCATTAGCAGGACATTTCGAGGACCTTTTCTATCGTACATTGTTTCATTTGTGTGCTTTTGTCAATTTCCTGTAAGAAAACATTTCACATGCGCTAAAAGTCTCTAAAACATACACATTGTACATGAAATCTACACATATCTTAAAGCTCTTGGTACATTTATAAAGTAAAAATCGCAAAATTCAAGATGAATGAATCAGTGTTCATACTTGCACAAGTTCATTCACAAATCAGCCTGAAAACTTCTTTTGTCTTTATACATAAAAAAAACAACAAACAAACGGGAGTGAACAAAAGTTTTGTTAGTGTGTTAATCATGTTAAATATGTAAATCTTTCTTTTTTGAATTTAAAATTACACAATATAAACAAAGTACAAATAAATTGCCATCATCGTGATAATGGAGATTTTAAAACATAATTAGGTTGAGAGAGGGATGAATTACGAAACAGAAGCGACAAGAACAGAAGCGAGAGAAAAGGAAAAAGTCAGAAAAGAGCAAAGAAGAGAGAACAATGAGCAGAGTAATTGTACTAAATGACACGTTGACCTTTTCCACTTCCACAGGGGACCAAAGAAAACAAACTGAAGGAGTGAGGGAAGAGCAGAGAAAGAACAAATGAGAAGAAGACCGGGAGGGGAAAAAAGAAAGGGCGAGAGATGAAGGGAGGTGCTTGAGGGACACGAGGGGAAAGGAGCACAATATTCACATTCGAGATGTCTGACCTTTGGAAAGTGAGTTGAAGAGAGAGACGGCAGTGAATGTGCTGATATACACGTTAGCGTTCGCACATAAAAGACGGCAGGGTGGCTCGTTTAAATTAGTATTTTGACATGGGGTCCGAAGGCATGCGTGAACAAATGATGTGTATGAGTGCTAAGTAAACACACGAGCGAGCTCGTCGGGCCTATAAAGAGATTCCCGGAGAACACTCAAACTTGTGCTGAGTCAAAAATGCGCGCTCGGAAAGTAGACGAGACAATATCATGTTTCCTTTTCATCTCATTCACACACACATAAACAGCTTCCATCTGCGTATGTGCGTGATAAAGAGCCTTGCTGATGATCACTTGGCAATGGCGATCAGACAAAGTGGCCAATATGCTCGCTAATGGCCTGTCAGACAGATGAGAAATAAACTCCCACAGAAAGCTTTGCACTCCTCTCCTCCCAGACTGCCTCTTTCTCTTATTTCCCTCCCATCTTCCACACTTTCTTCTTTTATCCTAACCTCTTTCTTCAAGAATGAAGACTTAGCGGAGATTTGGTCTTGGCGTGTGTTCGCCGTAGTTGTGCGTTAAACAATACGGGGGAGAATGGAAACGGGAACCATTCCAACATTTCATTGTTGTACTTAGTCCTCTATTAATTATTTCTCTAACCAGTGGCAACATAATTGTACACTTGATTCAGTGTCATTTTTATCAGAACTGAAGTATGACACTGAAGAGCAGTTGAGTCAGAGCTGAGATCTGACAGCTGGGGTGTGAAGAAACTTCAAGGCCTGATGATGAAGAGATTGTCACATGGAGGGCAGGACTTACAGCACAGCCACACTACAGTGTGACTTTTTAGCCAAATTAATAAACAGGACAACAGAAAGCTCTCTTTCAGATCAGCAACAACAAATGTCCTTGTTGTTTTCCACATCGTACGTCCCATATTTAAGTCTTTTAAACATTTATTTATTTTTTTTCTTCACTTCCTCACATTTAAATATTACTTTTTGCACGATTACTTGCTCTCTCGCTCTTCGCGTGTTGGTCGAATCTTCATTTCTGTGAATTTTAGTGAATACTGCCATCCGGTCCAGGACGACCACTCGATCCCGTCGGCGTACGAGGTGTGCTGTCCGCGCAGGTATTGACCATTCAGGTTGGAGGTGTGGCAGTTGCGGTACCACCAGGCGCCGTGGTAGAACGAAGCGCAGTTGTTCTCTGAATGATCGTTGTCTCTGTCTTTCGTCGTGAACTTCATTCCGTTATGCTTTAGCAACGAATCTCCTGTATATAGACCCATGTAAAAAAGAAGGGGAAAGAGGAGAAAGACAATTACACTACTGTTCAAAAGTTTGGGGTCAGTAAGATTTTTTTTTAAAGAAATTTATATTTTTAATCGGCAAGGACACATTCAAATGATCAAAAATGACAGTATAATTTTTTAAAATATTTCTATTTCAAATAAATGTTCTTTTTAACTTTCTGTTCATCAAAGAATCTTGGGAAAAAAATTTATCATTTCCACAAAAATATCAAGCAGCACAACAGTATTTCAACAGTTTTCAACAGTATCTGCCTTTACATGGACGCTTATAATCCAACTGTAATCAGACTAGTAGTCGGTTTAAAAAAATAACCACGTCAATCGGAAGGAATTTGCCAAATATAATTAAAATTTCATTCGGATTATAAGGGGTGGTTTAAACCTTTTCTAATCCAATCAAGAGGACATGTAAACACTTGACTGCGCATGTGCAATGATGTAGAAATGGCGTAATGATGCGTGGAACGAGTTTCTGTTGTTGAATGAAGTGTCTTAAAGGGGACCTATTATGCAAAATTCACTTTTGCATGGTGTTTGGACATAAATGTGTGTTGGCAGTGTGTGTACACAACCACCCTATAATGATAAAAATCCAACCACTCCTTTTTTTTTTAATCCCCATAAATCATAAGCAGTGTCTCAGAACAAGCCGTTTCCAGATCCCTGGCAGTGTGACGTCACAAAAGCCACAGGCCCCGCCCACGAATGTTGACAGACACTGCCGTTTTAACATAGAACCGCCCTGAGTGAGTTCATAGCCAGTTCACAGTCCGCCATTGCTGCATTGACGAGAATTTCTCCCAAGCGTTTTAGGTGTTCTGTAGCTGGATGGATTAATCCACATAGCTCTCTCCATTTACTCCCTAAATCTGAGCCGCTGAAGACGAGGTGGATTCATTTTGTTTTTGAAGAAAATGCTCCCTCAACTCTACCGAAATTTGTTTATGTCTCTGCGCGAATCATTTCACACCGGACTGCTTTGTGAAGAATGTCAATAGAAAGGGACAATACAAAACATACAGTCTCCAGAGTGATACTGGATACGGCAGTAATAAAGGTGAGGGCACTTTATTACAGTTCATCAGAGTTGATTTACGGATATAAAGTTTACCAGTTTATTAAGCACCATCCGAAAAGGCATAATGTATATATTTGTTTACTGTTAGTTGTAACGAGTGTTTCTGTGTACTTCGCTATGTATGTTGATGATAATGCAAGGGAGAGAGAGAGAGTTTATGGATAATATTTTAAGGCACACTTGCACTGTGTTTTATTAAGCTCTTACAGTGATTTTCTAGAGTGAAAACAGACGCTTCATATTTTGTGTGAAGTACAATAAACGTCATAAAACTTATCGGTAAACTGGCTTGTACTAATATAGTGGATAAAAACAAAAGACAATATAAGTTATAACAGTAATTGAACTATACCTGTTCTATCTCCATGCAGCATATATTCGCAGTTTCTGACATTATAGTGCGTCCTGACTGGCACACACTGAAACGGCACGTTTTTGCTCAACCCCAAAAAGTGGCAATTTTAACATGCTATAAAAAATTATCTGTGGGGTATTTTGAGCTAAAACTTCACATCCACACACTGGGGACATCAGAGACTTATTTTACATCTTGTAAATGGGGGGCATAATAGGTCCCCTTTAAATGACTGTCGTGTCATTCTAAAATTCTCCTTCCACTCATCGTCTGTCAAGTGGAAAAGGACAATGTCCCATTAGTCCTTGTTTCGGACTCTAATCCACAGATGCCTTGTTTTGGGCGCTGGAAGGGGCATTTTTACTGCTTGATGAATATAAGCACGCCACAAAGCTTCATGTACTCGTTGTTTCCTAAATTAGGACCTGAAATAGATAAATATCAAGTCTAAAAAAGAAAAGAAGCAATGTAGAAGAATAGTATCTGCAAACAGCAGGAAACTCTGTATCTTCGTGCAGTATGCGCATATCAAAAAAATCAATTCTGACTTGAAGCTTGTGACAAACACGCACATCAACCCAGGTCTGGCATCAAGGGGGGCTTGGGGGGGCTTAGCCCTTTCACTTTCTGTAGGAATAATTGACTGGGGTTTGAGACTTCTTCGCTGGCATAACACTAGCGCAGAGTTTACACATTGCCCTTAGTGATATCCACTGGCTTGCGTTCATGTTTTAAAATTGAAATATTTCTAATATTACGACATGACATTTTCCTTTATGAACAATTGCTCGCAAAATGATGGACAACGATTAACATTTCGCACGTGTCATATCCCGTGATAATAAAATCAAGTAAATTATTGAATAAATGAGCAAATAAACAAGTAGGCTAAATTACCCAGTGAGGGGAACCTCGGACTTATGGTTCAAACCCCCACCCCCCTTCACGCAATTTTAACCGCAAGCCCCACTGAGAACTATAAAAGCCCCCACACACACAAAGTCGTGTGTCCTGGAGCCGGGACTGCATCAACCATTGTAACGGAGGGGAATGGGACGACGGAGTTAGAGATCCACGTGCAGGCTTTATTAATAAAGGTGTAGTCATACAGACAGTAGGTCAAACACCAGCAAACAGAAACAAGAAGGCAAGGCAAGAGAGTAATCCAAAATCCAGGCAATGGTCAAGGCAGGCAGCAAACGATCATAAACAAGGAATCAGTCCAGGGTCAAAAACACAGGCAAGGCTAGGCAAGACAAGGAACAGACGGAATGCAAACAAAGGGCTAAACAATACTCAGCCATGAGTGTGTGTGTGAGTGCAGCTTATAAAGGGTCACTGATGGGAAACAGGTGTGAGTGCATGATTGGTTCCTAGGTGAGGGATTGTGGGAAATGTAGTCCAGAGTGAAGTGACTGCGTGTGTGCACTGAAAAAGTCTTAATGTAGAAACAGAGACCTCTGGTGGGGAGTGGAAGGAGACAGCAGTGGGCGGAAACGTGAAAGAACCCCCCCCAAAGGAGTGGCTTCCAGACACTCCTAAATCTTGGAGGGAGGTGGAGCGGAGGCGGAACAGGGGGTGGGATGGAGGGCCAGGTCCATGGAAAGGAAGGCAGCCTGGAGACTGAGGCAGGGCAGACGGCCAGGGCGAAGAAGGCTGGACAGACGGCCAGATCGACAGGCTTGAAGACCCCCTCGGCGGAGCAGATGACCACCACTGCAGATCAGATGGGCTTAAAGGCTCCCATGGTGGAGCAGACAGTTCAGGAACAACCTCTGCGTTCATGTTGAGGCAGACAGGAAACTCAGAGACCACCTCCATGCTGGATGCCAGCCCTTGATGACTAATGGCATGTTCTCCTGATAGAACAGAGGAGGGTTGCGGTACGCCAACTGCCCTAGGACATGACGCAGGGATGGGAGACAAGACGTGGAGGGGTTCTAGAAGGTCTAATGAGACAAGATGAGGCGAGGCTCTGGAAGATCGGATGAGACGAAGCTCTGGAAGATCTGATGAGACGAGACGAGACTCTAGAAGGTCTGATGAGATGAGATGAGGCGAGGCTCTGGAAGATCGGATGAGACAAGGCTCTGGAAGATCTGATGAGACGAGACGAGACTCTGGAAGATCTGATGAGACGAGACGAGGCTCTAGAAGGTCTGATGAGACGAGATGAGGCGAGGGTCTGGAAGATCGGATTAGACAAGGCTCTGGAAGATCTAATGAGACGAGACGAGACTCTGGAAGATCTGATGAGGTGAGACAAAGCTCTGGAAGATCTGATGAGACGAGACAAGGCTCTGGAAGATCTGATGAGACGAGACGAGACTCTGGAAGATCTGATGAGACGAGACGAGGCTCTAGAAGGTCTGATGAGACGAGATGAGGCGAGGCTCTGGAAGATCGGATGAGACGAGGCTCTGGAAGATCTGATGAGACGAGACGAGACTCTGGAAGATCTGATGAGATGAGACGAGGCTCTGGAAGATCTGATGAGGTGAGACGAAGCACTGGAAGATCTGATGAGATGAGACGAAGCACTGGAAGATCTGATGAGATGAGACGAGACTCTGGAAGATCTGATGAGATGAGACGAGGCTCTGGGAGATCTGATGAGACAAGACAAGGCTCTGGGAGATCTGACGAGACGAAGCTCTGGAAGATCTGACGAGACGAGGCTCTGGAAGATCTGACGAGACGAGATGTGGTTCTGGAAGATCTGGCGAGACGAGACGTGGCTCTGGAAGATCTGACGAGACGTGATGTGGTTCTGGAAGATCTGGCGAGACGAGACGTGGCTCTGGAAGATCTGACGAGACGTGACGTGGCTCTGGAAGATCTGACGAGACGAGACGTTGCTCTGGAAGATCTGATGAGACGTGACGTGGCTCTGGAAGATCTGACGAGCCAAGACGTGGCTCTGGAAGATCTGACGAGGCGGGGCTCTGGAAGATCTAGTGAGAAGAGGCTCTGGAAGATCTGCTGAGACAGGGGCTTAGGAAAGCCCTCCAGGGCGCTGACTGGAACGTCCTTTTTGGTCATGTTAAGGCTGACAGGAAACTCTGGGACAACCTCCGTGGTTGTGTCAAGACAGGCAGGAAACTCAGGGACGACCACGAGGCTGGATTCTAGGACTGGACCAAGCTTAGGAGTGGACTCATGGGCTGAAGCGGGCTCTGGAGCTGATTCATGGGCTGGAGCCGATGTGTGCGCAGCCCACACACACCAAATGGCTGTGACCATAATGGTCAGCGCTGTAGTCTCTGAGGGCTCAGGCGTGGCAGCCATCTCGGCTGAGGGCTCAGGCGTGGCAGCCATCTTGTCGGAAGGCTCAGGAGGAGCGGCCACCTTGTCCGTAGACACTGGCGGGGCGGCCATCTTCTCCGTAGACACTGGCGGAGCGACCATCTTGTCCGTAGACACTGGCGGAGTGGCCATCTTGTCCGTAGACACTGGCGGAGCGGCCATCTTGTCCGTAGACACTGGCGGAGCGACCATCTTGTCCGTAGACACTGGCGGAGCGGCCATCTTGTCCGTAGACACTGGCGGAGCGGCCATCTTGTCCGTAGACACTGGCTTGATGGCCCTGACGGGATGAGACTCTGGAATGTTAGCGGTGACGTGACGTGACTCTGGACGATCAACGGAGACGTGACATGACTCTGGACGATCAGCGGAGACGTGACGTGACTCTGGACGATCAGCGGAGACGTGACGTGACTCTGGACGATCAGCGGAGACGTGACGTGACTCTGGACGATCAGCGGAGACGTGACGTGACTCTGGACGATCAGCGGAGACGTGACATGACTCTGGACGATCAACTGTGACTTGACTGGGCTCACGAAGATCAACTGTGACTGGACTTGGCTCAGGAAGATCCACTGTGACTTGACTGGGCTCAAGAAAATCAACTGTGACTTGACTTGGCTCAGGAAGATCAACTGTGACTTGACTTGGCTCAGGAAGATCAACTGTGACTTGACTTGGCTCAGGAAGATCAACTGTGACTTGACTTGGCTCATGAAGATCAGCTGTGACTTGATTTGGTGTTGTGGTGGCCGCCATTTTGTGAGTGGGTTCTAGCGCAGCCACCATTAAAGGCACTGGAGTTATGTCGCATTCCTCCGCGACCCCCACAGTGAAAAGAGAGCCAGTTAGCGTTAGAGCAAAATCCAAAAATTCAACAAGTGACCCTCGAGGACCATACATAATTAAATAATCTTGCAGTGGTGTGTTTAATCCATGACAGAAGAAATCAATGAGAGCAAAGTCAGGCAAGACAGATAAATGTGCAATGTCCAGAAACTTTTGGATGTGGTCCTCGAGGGTACAATTACCTTGACGTAGGCGGACAAGACGTGTTGCTGGATCCATGTTGTGGCTGGAAACGCTCATAAAAGCCGCTGGATCTTGGTGGCTGAGTATTCTGTAACGGAGGGGAACGGGACGACGGAGTTAGAGATCCACGTGCAGGCTTTATTAATAAGAGCGTAGTCGTACAGACAGTAGGTCAAACACCAGCAAACAGAAACAAGAAGGCAAGGCAAGAGAGTAATCCAAAATCCAGGCAATGGTCAAGGCAGGCAGCAAACGATCATAAACATGGAATCAGTCCAGGGTCAAAAACACAGGCAAGGCTAGGCAAGGCTAGGCAAGACAAGGAACAGACGGAATGCAAACAAAGGGCTAAACAATACTCAGCCATGAGTGTGTGTGTGAGTGCAGCTTATAAAGGGTCACTGATGGGAAACAGGTGTGAGTGCATGATTGGTTCCTAGGTGAGGGATTGTGGGAAATGTAGTCCAGAGTGAAGTGACTGCGTGTGTGCGCTGAAAAAGTCTTAATGTAGAAACAGAGACCTCTGGTGGGGAGTGGAAGGAGACAGCAGTGGGCGGAAACGTGACAACCATCATCACTTTATTATTTATTTATATTTAATGAATTCATTCCGATTGAAACAAAAGGTCTCCATATAAACTATTGATAATAATCAAAAAATATTGTATAAAGTCGCAACAGAGCTGACGGTAACACTTTATTTTACAGTGCTGTAGATACACGTTACTACATGTACTTACTATAGTAATAACAGTAAATTATGCATAATTACAAGTAACTAACCCTAAACCAAACCCTAACCCTAACTGTAACTCTATAGTAAGTACATGTAGTTAATTAATAGTAATCAGTACTTATTTGAGTAATTACAATGTAACTACGGCACTGTAAAGTAACCGAGCTGACTTGTGTTATTCTAGAAATAATGCTGTAAAACTCATCACAGAAAGCCATTTCACACAAATGACTCCAGACGCCTAGGAACATGAGACGAGTTAACATACACAAGCAAACACCTCTCATATCTGTGGCCCAGATGAAAGCATTTTCAGCATTTTATCTCATTTCAATGTGATTTATGCATATAGAGTTTTAGTCTCTCTCATTTTTTTCTTTCTCTCTCCCTCATACTGTAATCCTCATCCTTCAAGACATCTTTTTGCATCACTTAAAAAAGTAGCGATGACTCACTCTTTGTTGAATCATTTTATTAGTCTCAGCAGTGACTTTTTGATAATCAACACACATGGGCACATGTGGTACTCTATAATTAGATAAACAAATGTTATGCTGTTTTTCTAAAAGTAGTCTCAAATGAGGGGCTTTCGCACCAGAGGAACCTTTTCATAGTTCCTACAACTATTGGCTGAAGTACCCGGATTTTGCTGTGTTCTCACCGCAAGAAATAGGAAGGATTTTAGTTCTAGGAACTCCTTTTGGGGGAACTAAATTAGCTCCTACTTCAGAGTAGGGTCTAAACCAGCACTATAGGAACTATCAATGACATGAGTGTACGTTGATTGGTCAAACACATGTCAAACACCAGCACCCGGCATTTTTAAAAAGCCGTGTAAACATATTTACTTCACGAACATGGAAAACAATGATAACGGAATTTACCTGTTGTCTGCAGAGTTGTGTTCTTTTCTCCGCCTCGGTGATATGTAATACTGAAAGTTGTCATAGGAGATTTCGTCTCTTAGCCCCACTTTTTGCTCTTTCAGTCGCGTAAATTATGCGTTTACATTCCATCTCCATTATCACGAAACCCATGACACACAACAAACACATCTCCGATCACGCATCCTCCATTCACCAGTTTTTAGCGTTTGTAAATGCCGCGCTTAAAGACATCGCTGTCGGCCGCTTCAGAGGTCATATTGCCGGTGTGAATGCAACCAGGAACATGACCCAGGGGAGAAATTAGTTCTCGGGGAACTATCCTAGTGGCTAGTTCCTATAACTGAGTTCCTAGAACTATTCGGTGCGAAAGTTCCTATAGTCTGATGGAATGACACTTAAAGATGTCTGGAACATGGAGCTGAGCAACAAGTAGATTAACTGTTCACATCAGAAGTGGACACATACAGTAGTACACATGGACAAAATAGTCTGCTTGATATTGTAATTATGTTTTTTAAATGCAATAATTTGCTAAATTCATTGGCTTTTTTCCCCCCACCAGCTTTTTTTAAAAAAAAGTTGCCAACCACCGCCAGTGTTTTTGATCATTTTCACAAAAATTTCATGGCTCCCACAATATTTTGTTGTATGAATATCTGAACATGCAATATATCGAAAGAAAGAAAACGCATTTTGAACAAAAAGATGAGAAAATCGTGTTTATTTTTTCAAAGACTACAATGTGCATAAGCAATGCTCACTTGTTTCTGCTCCTTTTTTGCCTGTGTTTTGATCAGGATATTCCGTACTCTTTCAATAATAGAGTCCTCTACCATATAACAGTGAAAACATGGAAAGCCGGAAAATTAATAAGTGTTTTGTATTTTAATACATTTTAAAATGTAATCAATTCCTGTGATGGCAAATCTTATTATTATGAGTGTGGAAAACAGTTGTGCTGCATGTTTTTGTGGAAACTGATGTTT
Organism: Mylopharyngodon piceus; assembly: GCA_039654765.1. Classification (NCBI taxonomy): domain Eukaryota; kingdom Metazoa; phylum Chordata; class Actinopteri; order Cypriniformes; family Xenocyprididae; genus Mylopharyngodon; species Mylopharyngodon piceus. Next base: position 18,347,980 of record CM077443.1, read on the forward strand.
TTTTTTTTTTCCTTTTCAAGATTCTTTGATGAATCGCAAGTTCAAAAGAACAGCATTTATTTGGAATATAAATCTTTTGTAACATTATAAATGTCTTTACTGTTACTTTTAATCAACTGAATGCATCCTTGCTGAAAAAAAGTATTAATTTTTTTTAAAAATGAAAAAAATCAAAAACCTTGAAACTTGATGAACCTGAAAATAAACATTTTAGTTCAATTTACAAGTGTAGTACTTTTCACAACTTCCAGAAAGATAGCTGAAGGCAACAATGGTAAGGAGAATCTCCCTAAAAAGATACAACACACCTATTAATGAAATTACACAGTGGCATTATGTATTATTGTCTTTCCTATCCATTTCCAAAATATCCCACCTATATTCACTGCCTATTCTGTAAACAGAGAGTGAACACATGCCATTAAATGGTTGCAGCCTCACCCATCATTTCTTTTTTAGTAAATGGGATTGACTGACCTACAGTACATACAGCAGTTAAGCATGCAGATATCTCTGAATGAGAATGTCGTGGATGTGCTGTAGATTTATGTTATTTTAAGAAGTAAAGAATATTTGTATATTGTAGCTTGTCTTTGTTTCCGCCACTCTGTCAGGCAAGTATCTCGAGATCCAAAAGCCTTTCAGATCTATAAATCTAAAGAATCAGTGGGTCGTCTTCTATGTTGTCTTCCCTCAAGAAGTGTCTTGTAGTGTCAGTCTTATCTGATGCAAAAGGCATGTGGTGATATTGGCCAACAGAAACAAACCTTCCCTAGTTCTGTGGCTAAAAAGGGAATTTGGAAAGCCATCCTGCCTACTGTCCACTTCACTGATTTTTTTGGCAGAAGAGCAGGGTGGTGATGTGTCTGTTGCCCTATAAACTGTTTCTGTCAGCTCAACACGAACAGAGAATACATTCCAAACAAGAGCTGGAACAGTGTTCCATGGAGATGGAGAGAGACGGGCAGAAAAAGAAAGCGTACCAGGATGAGTACAATAGTGGTAAATGTCAGGTGGTATTTCTAAACCTCTCTGGGATTCGTTCAGAACCAGTTTGTGTTTAACCTTTCATCCAGCCTAAAATACAGAGGACGATCCATAGAAGAGGATAATGTTTCCAGAATGAAAGCGCTAAACCTTCATTCCTCTTCTCTAACAGCCCATGACCTTGAAGATCTTCAGTCTTCTGATACACAGTCAGTTTTACTCAATAACGTCAAAGACAATACACCGAGAAACTGATCCCAGACCGGGGCTCAATTTCCCCCTGGAAACACGCGTCATTCAAGCTTGACAGATTTTGTCTGCAGCTATGGGAATAAGCCATTAGTCACACTAGGGTCGCACAAGCCCACAGAAAATACTTGTATAGCTGCCGATGACATTTCTGCATTAAGAGTGTTATACCCAGACATGTCCTTGCAAACGTTCCGATTCGGTCACCTCCTCTTGGGAATCACTTTTGATTTGTCATGGGGATATTATCATGTCAGAAAGCCTTCAGGTGATGTGGTAATACCATGCGTGGCTCTCTAAAAAGTCTCTGTATAAACGTAAAACCTGCATAAAACATACTGCAGATGCGCAAACTTAAACTTTGTGCTCACATGCCAGCGTGAATAAGGGGTCACCTTGACACTGTCTGTATTTTGAGATGTATTAGGCCCCACCAGGCCGGTCCAGAGCACAACTGCCTGTCAAAATTCAATGCAAATGATCACAATAATACTCTCAGCGCTGTGATTAGGGAGACCTGTCAGGCAGCAAACAGGAAACCCAGCAGCTCAAGGGCATGAAGATGCTGCCCAGCAGAGACCACCTGCTCACCTGACACCAGCACTACAGACACGATCCAATTCGAGCCCGGATATACCTGCTGTCCAGACAGGAGTTCTCTCACCTCTCATTTACGCTCTCTCTTCTTGGTGTATTTTCCTCAGCTCCTACTCTTAAGTTCAAACTCAGAATGCTCTTTCTATTTCTGTTTATCCTGCTGCTCACTTGTTTCTTACAGGACTCTGAGGAGCTTTCCAATTCAGTTTGTGTCTACGTTCTTGACATTTGACTAAGTCAATGATAATTGACTGAAAGGCATTTAGTCTTCTGGATGTGTGTGTGTGTGTGTCTGTGTTTGTGAGGGCTGGGTAATAATATCATTTTTTTTTCAATTAATATTGATAATGATTGTTAAAATAATTTTTACCCAAAGGCTGCATAAAAATTACTTTAGATGTGAATGAGTTTGCATTGTGTTTTGAATGTGATGGCATAAAAAGACTGGATAACAAAAGAATGGCAAAAAAACATTTTTCTATTGAGTGTACTTGCAGACTGCATGCAAAAACAACATTCAATGTGAACAGTGGTCCGATTCACAAATAAATTGGTTCTTTGCAGTGAATAAACAACATACAGTGCAACGTGATCTCATGAGAATACGTGTGTATTTTTACGTAAATTGTGGTTCTACCACACATACATTTACTTACGTTTTCATAAACACAAAAACGTACAATATTGATGTACTTATAGCAGTAAAACGTAAAAATACTTACGTATTAACAGAAATAAAACGTAAATTATTTACGTATCCAAGTGTGGATGTGTATGAATTCCCATGTATTAATATTAAAATCGTGGCATTAATGTTTTAAATCTATTGTTTTCAATTGTCATATCAATACATGTCGAATTTATTGAATGCAGTTTACTCATCTACTTAATATGAAAATAACATTTCTGTTCGTGACTTGTGCTGCAAACTCGTTTCGGATAATTACATAATGTTAAACAAGACTAGACTTTGAAACCTTAAAATGAATAAAATTTCTGTAATTGTTTAACCATTTTGTAACATTTAGTTTGTTTGCTGTGCGACACAGAAGGTGTTTTCTCCTATGCAGCAACTGACAATACAACCATAAGTTACACCAAAGCACAACATAAATTCACAAATCAATTTTATTTGTTCGCTGTACTCCCAATCTTCAGAATCCATATGTTTGTAAGGAACAGATCCGAATTCAGCCCTTTATCCATCAATCTTCCCTTCATTCTCAGCACGACCATCACGGTCAAAGCCCGCGCTCGTTATGATTCAAATTTGAAAGTTGCGCCCGCCCTCGAGAACCTTTACGACATGGTTTACGGCACTGATATCGAACGCTCATTGGTTCTCACCTGCTTCGTCACAGATTGCGACATGCCGTGTTTTAGTGGATTGACATTTGAAATGAGTGCGCACCTTCACGGAGAGAAGCCGGATTCATCATATTTTCATGGATTAATAAGTTAAATTCTGCTCTGTACCCTATAAAAAACTATTACCACCAGAGAGGACTGCGACTGCAACTCATCATCATTTGAACTACTTTTTGGTAAGTATTTTTACGTTTTAGTGCTATAAATATGTCAATATTGTACGTTTCAGCACCTTTCTAAATGTACAAAAATGTACGTTTTGTGTCTTTGAAAGTTATGTATTTATACCTACGTATTAACAATGAGACCAGGCTGTACAGTGTGACCAGTATAGTCTGAATCACAAACAGATGACTCGTGAGCCAGTTCATTTTAGTGAAATCAAAAACGTACATTGTGACAAATATAGTCCGATTCATGAAGACATTACTCCAATGAGCCAATGAGTTTTTTCAAATGGAATCCATTCTGAATCAGATTGAGAGCTTGTGAATCAGAATCAAATTGAATTAGGAAATCTGTATTAATACCCAGTCTTAGTGGTTGTTTGTGTGTGGCGATTTGCAGAGGAAGCGAAATATATGTTTTGTTTGCAGCTGAGAAGTGACTAAAGAGTGTATTAAGTGCCATGATTATTCTGTCTATGCCATCAAGCACTGAAATGGACCAATTATCTGAATGAATAAGCACTTATTACTGTTGACAGAGATTTAATCTTGCTAACTTATTTGCATACAGGGTCCTTCAAAGTTACTTGAATATTAAGTATGTGATTTAAACAAGGCATACTAATTGCACAATATTGAATATATTGACCCACAGTCTGTAGCTTTATGTATTTAATATGTAAATATGTATGTGTACCTGCAGTGCCGGTGTAATCAGCAATGGTGAGGGGGTAACCATCATCCTCAGGATCAACAGAGAACAGCCCAACTCCAAACACACCGTACTGTGCAAAAGCTGTGCTGTTCTCAAAGTCTTCAAGATCTATGCGCAATTCGTAGTTTCCTTGGATAGAGAGAGCATGGATCTGTTTCAACCCTGATGAGAGAAAGAGAGAAAGAGAAATTCATTTTATGATTATTTTTACTCATAGAAAGTGTCATTGGATTATTAGTGCAGTGAATCAAGTAAAATATTTTAACTAATTAATTACGCAGGTTTCTGTTTCCTCATGAATATATTTACACATCGAATCCCCAAGTTAATGTAGAATAAGTTGTATATTTTAGCACATAATTGTAATAAAAGTATATTTTGTAGTATATTCGAAATAGTATCATTAATATCAAGTACTAAGAGAGCTATATTACCAGTACCATTCTTAAACCGATCTTTTATTTCAGGTTTTGAGGATAAAATGACTAATAACGATATGATTTAATACTTTTAACATTTAGTAGCAAACTGCAAATCATCCGACTGCTGTTTTGATTATCCTTTACAACAATTACAGAATCAATCTAATTTAAATAAACTTACAAGAATCATTGAATAAACCCATTAAAATAAAAGTATTATTTAGCTTTGCATTTATTTATGAGAAAAAAAAAAACTCCAGATGATGTTTCTGTCAGTCATTACTCTTTCTGCTCTACTTTTTAAATGAGATTTCAGTTCATTTTGTTTCACTTCAAATCTTTTCTACCTATTCATAAAATTACTAGTGAAAACATTTAGTATTTATATTTTGATATGGATTCTCGATCCTCTGTTTTAGTAGCACAGGTATCGATACTTCTCCGCACTTACGCCTGCGTGGCTTAATTGCTCATTTCAATTCATTTTGATCAACCAAGTATAGCCAAAATGTAGACTGCAATGCACAAACAACATGAGCATATAACGGCACAGGAAGTAGGGGGAGAAACAAAACATTACCATAGTCTCTGACAGCGGAATAACGAAGGCTGCATAAATTATGTTAATTATTTTTAACGTTACACAGCCGATATTAATCACAAAAATTAACACATTATTTTCCCCCCATCCCTAGTATGAACGTGTAGTTTGTTCTCACTCACTGTGGCTTCCATATAAAACAATGTAATAAAACACTGAAATGCTCAAACATCTATTATTATGCAGAGCAAATGCATACTTTAAAAATTCATACACGACTACTATGCATTAAAGCTGCATGGCAAATAACCAATTCTTAGGGGAGATTCGCCCTTTTTATATTTTGTATTTTTGCATCACATTTCCAGCACTAGACCCACAAGCACCTGATAGGAAAAGTCTTGCAGCACTGTCGTCACATATCAACGCTGAGCTGAATTATCAAAATTCATTTGACATGTATGGCACAGTGTGACTACAAACATATGAGTATACACATGGAAATGGACAAAAGTGATAAAGAAAAACAGAATGATTGATAAATGAGGGAAACAGCAGCTTTGAGGCTGGCTTCTATGAGTGCATACAAAATTGAGCCTTTTCTGTCTTATGCAAAATAAATAAATAAATAAATAAAATGATTTATTTTTGAAAAGAGGAAAAGAAACCTGCTACTTTCACATGCAATTTACATAACTTTAATTCAGGCTTAATTAAAACCCTTGAGATTCTCCCTGAGGCTCGTTTGGAATAATTAAACATTCGGAGTATTTTATGCCCCTCTTGCTTTTCTACCAAAAAAGGGCCAAACAGGCGAGTATGTGCGCATAAAACTCAGGTGTGCCTGAATTTTCAATTAAACATTATTGTGAAGACATTTCAAACGTAAGAACTAAGCTGCATTTTGTCTTGAATTATCATACTGATTGCTCAATTTAATAGCGAGAGTGAATGTGAATCAGAGTGTGCTGCTGGATGGCTTTATCAGGTAAATGTTTCTTCTTTGATTATTACGAACTAAAGCAGAGCAGGGAATCATTCCTGTTCTTTACTTAGTACATGTGATGCTCATGTTTTGAATAGGGCTGGAACGACGCATTGATGTAATCAATTACGTTGATTGCGTGAATGAGTCGATTTGCACAGAATGCGTTGATTTGTTGAGCTGTTTATGGTCATCCTCAATGATGGTGGCTCTGACTCTTAAAATCTGAAAATAAGCCGTTATTACAAAATATTGAGCCCAATCTAAAGTGTAGGATGCGAAAAGAAAACATCCCGGGGCTCTCCTACCTCAAAACGGCAATAATCATTATTATTCGATTAATCAAACAAATAATCGACTGATTAATTGACTGAAAAATAATCGTTAGTTCCAGCATGATGTCCTTTATGCATTTTCATACAAAATCATCAAAAATAAAAAACATAATAGTAAAAATTATGTCTGACTGTTACTGGTCATTACAACCTCTAAGAAAGCCAACACAGGCTCATTGGAAAAATGTACCCGTGTCAACATTTTTGCTAAATGCAAAATACGTACCAATACGTACATATCACTGCAGTTTCTAACAGAAATGAACACTAGAGGCAGTAAAACAGAAAGCACTTTTAATCGTTTTCACACACAATTATGATTACGGGGCAGATTATGTATTAATAAAGACGTGTTTTCATACGGCTCCTTGCACAACTATGTTATGACCTCAAAACACTTTTTACCATGATTTTTAAATGAATATATTTTGGAGTCATCACTTAAGACAAATGCAATAGCATGTCATAAAAGCAAGATGACAACATAAGTTATAACCGTAATTAAACTAAACTATACCTGTTCTATCTTCATGCAGCATATATTCTCTGGCTCTGTTACAACAGAGCATCACTTAACCAGCCCCATTTGTTCAGTTTTACTGATGTAATAAGCTTGCTCAGTTGGTACAGAATTGTACTTGCAATGCAAAGAGCTCGGGTACGAATCCAGTGAAAGACGAGTCACGGTAAAAGAGCTCAAAGACAAGAGTTCAAAAACAAGCTAAAATGCCACGGTTACAATTGTGTTTTTATGTCACATTTGCTTTTGTAAACACTATCGGGTAGGTTTAGGGTTTAGTGTAGGTGTAGCCTACGTTTTTAAACGTGATGGAGCATTAAGCTTTTAGCACCACTCACCGGACATTTCAATTTAGAACTGCGGTGATACGTACTGTACAAACTCCAACATAATAAAACGTTGCCATATTCACGTTCATCTGTTCCAGAAAAAACTAAACATGCTTTTAGCGCCACTCACTGGACATTTAACTTTGAAACTGTCGCAAAACGTTCACGAAGCAACGTATTTTGCGTTTTGCAAAAATGTTGACACAGGTACGTTTTTCTAATGAGCCTGGGCTGCTTTTAATTTGTAGTCTTTTAAAAAGGATCTGAAATAATAAACTAAGTACAATAGTGTTGTCAAAAATATCGCTTTTTCGATATCTGAAACGCTTCTAACACTCATTTTCCGCAGAACAGATACACAATACCAGCTGCACTTTCTCGCTCTCTCATCTCTCCGACAGGGAGATGACACACAAACCGTCCCTTTACCCACTTGTTTCATTTGCTCCGGAAGAATAGCCTATTGTTGGTGCTACAGGGCTTGAATTTCGGCGTGTGACTGCGCTTAATTTTACTTATTCCTGCAGACTTTGTACTCGCACCCAAAGTGCGCGCACAGTATAATGGGTCCGTGCATCAGGTCTTAAAGTTACAACAGCCCTAATATAGCCTACCAGCTGCCAAATTATGGAGATCATGAGTCATGAGATAATATTAAAAATATCTATATGGCAGATTTTGTCCCATGGTATCGATGTCAAAATTGTGGCCAGTGAAAATGCTGAGTGGCTAGAAACTTCGGAAAACCACTAGCCACAGTGGTTCACAATGTCAAGCCCTGAATACAATGTATAAACTACATTTAAAGTTATGCATTTAGTAGATGCTTTTATACAAGATAACTTACATTGCAATTGAAGCATACATTTTTATAATATATAATGCATATTAAAATATAATATATATATATATATATATATATATAATAAATTAGACTAACCCTAACCTTAAAATACATATTTTTAGATTAAAAACATTCCCCCCCCCCCCCCCCCAAATGATGGCACCCCCAAATGTCCCTAAAAGGAGATTTTGTCATATTTATCTGACCTCTGGGGACACATTAGTCCTCAAGCTACAGCTAAGCAACACACACACACACACACACACACATTTAGAAAGAGAGAGAAAGTAAGCATAATAGATCATATATACTCTCTCTCTTGTACAGTGCAAGTCCTGTGCTTTCTGCCAGATGCCCTGCTATTGTGATATGGGCAGTCAACACCAGTGAAGCCTGGGCACATCCTATTTGCCAGTAAACATAAATAGACACTGATATATTGAGGCAGAAAGCGGATTGTATGTTGAGCACAAATTTAAGAGAGCAGCACAGTAAAAAGCCTACGGGCACCGGCACTCACACAGCACACCTGTGATAAATACCACTCTAAAAATGACATATTCCAGCAATTATGCAGGGAAAAATTGGGTCAGAGCAATCCATAACGTTTCAAAGCTCCTCTGGGTTACTATACACACAAACACACACACACACACACACACACACACACACACACACACTCAATGAATACAAATATCATACTAAAACAGGAAATATAAAACATCTCTTCTAGATGTTCATAATAAACACTCGAAATTGTTACTCATTTAAATAATGGTACTACATTCCATTTTCTGGCAGCTAAAGAGACAAAAGACGATCTTCATTCTGATTAATGTGTTAATGTCTTCAATTTGCACCTAATTTGAGTGATACAATTGTCTGGCTCATTAACAATTCATACACAGACAGTGCACAGCTATATCTCTCTTTTTGCCATGGTAAAAGGTTCGAATATTAATGATTTATTTTCTTAGATTTGAAAAGTATGTTGCGAGGGAAATGTATCGAGAGGTTATAAATATCCCCCAAGCCATTTTTCCACATCCACATGGTTTTACTCCAGGAAACAGAAACAGCACTTGAATCATTACACTTTATCTTTTTCTCTTTCTGTCCTCTTTCAGTGACATTTCTGCGAGTTAAAATATTCATAATGCTTTTTCTCTCTGTGTGAAGGAAAGGAAAGAAAGAAGAGGGGAAGGGAAAAGAGAACTCACAGGAAGAAATGTGAAGTGTGTGTTTGGTGAAGAAGAATGAACAGGAGGCATGAATAGTGCGATGGAGAGATGGAGGGCAGCGGAGAGGGCAGAAAGTGGAGGGGAGTCTTTGAACACCTGTCTATTTTCTCTCTCTCCCATCAAGACCAGAGAAGAACGGAAAGGATCTCCCGCAGACTTCAAAGGGAGAAGCTCTTGGGGGGTTGGGGGGGGGAGCTCACACTATACACACTCTGAAGAGGATACACATAAAAACCACAAACATGCTGACGAGATTCAAAGGTCTATAATTAAGAATCCACATGCGCACACAAATTGGCAAAAACCTTTTTTTTTCTGGTGACCACTGTGAAGAACTTTGAAAGTGCGGGATAAATGTTAACCCGCTCTTATGTTTTCTGGGACTCTTCTGCTCCTTTTAACCTGATTTCCATAACCAGATGAACCATAACCTCCAATGTTCTAAAATATATCTAACATATAATAAAACGGCGTGCAAATGCCTGTATTAATTTTGGATAATGTAAAAACCATATTCAAAATATTGACCATTCACTGAAAATTCATTTAAAACAGAATTTGTTTATATCAGTGTTTTAACCACCGTAGACATTGAGGAGGACAGGTCCCCCCAAATAGCTCAAAATACCCCACAGATAATTTTTTTTAGCATGTTAAATTTGTCACTTTTTGAGGGTGAGCAAAAACGGTCCGTTTTGGTGTGTATTCCTTTAAATGCAAATGAGCTGCTGCTCTCAAGAAGAGGGCGGAGTTTCAAGAGCTTGTGTTAGCAGCGCCGATTACCTCAGACTCACTGAAAATGTCAGAAACTGTTCAGCCTTTTATGTTCAAACCTGAGTTGGACAATGATGGAGACGCTCAAGAAGAAGTGACAACATGTAGAATGCAACAGGACGTTTCTGAATGGTTAGTTGATGAATTTATGTAGCTGATGTGGGATATCTTAAAGTCATTCATTAGCATATTCTGTCATGATAATCTATAAATCCCTCGTGTGGGAACTGTTGTAACAGAGCCAGAGAATATATGCTGCATGAAGATAGAACAGGTATAGTTTAGTTTAATTATGGTTATAACTTGTCATGTTGTCATCTTGCTTTTATGACATGCTTTTGCATTTGTCTTACGTACTGTATTGCAATAACATGGCCTCACCCCTTTGTTGCATGTTCTCGGGGGCAGGGTTTATGTAAATTTTAGAAGCTTGTTGTAGTCCCTACCAGCCGTTTGTTGTAGTCCTTAAACAGAGAATTCTTTAAAAGAAAATATCTTCCTTTGCTTTGAACTTTGAGCGTCGTAACGTTTTGTTAACGTTTGCAGATGTTATTTATGCTCTAATAGCAACATTACACACTAACTAAAGTTAAAAAAGTAAAATCATAATCAACCACCCCTTTAAATTTCTAGTCTGATCTGCCTCAGTGGTCTAACAGCGCTCTTCAATGTCAAAATGATGGCCAATCAGATTGAAGAAGGCGGGGCTTAATGTTCACTGAAGACGCTTTTAGTTTTTACAGTGAATTATAGAGTGTGTGCAAGATATAAGTATTTGACAACTGTTTTACGATGGATATGTTTAACGACCCACAGTAACATACAGTGATGCAAACTTCTCAACTTTTTTTAATGTAATTTCGCCATTTTGATTTGAAAATGTGCTATCATTTAAATGATGATGTCATTCATAACTGAATGTGATGAGACAAGAAATTTTTTTTTTTTTTTACATTTTTGACGTATTAGACATACAAACAAGAGTGAATCTGCATATTTTTAAATAAAATATTATTTGCAAAGCTTAAATGGATTACTTCACAAATAGGCTATAATTAGACCTAGACCTAGAACTTATTTTACCATTCTTATCTCTTCTTAAATCCCTTTTAATCCTTTAATTATTTAATTTCTTTAAATACCCCCCCCCCCCCCCAAAAAAAAAAAAAAAATTGGTCCTCCTCAATGTTCAAGACATGGTTATGGCCTTGATTTATATAACTTTATTTGGAGCAACAACAGTGGCACCTCAGGAGAGTAATAGCCATATATTGTAAAAACAAATGCACTGTAAAATAAATTAATGTTTCATAAGCATATTATTTAATGCTACAGTAGGGAAAATACAATAGTTTTGTCCTAATTTCTACACTTGGAAGAGATAAACCCTTGAGCTTTTATTTAGACGGTAAACTAACGTTTCTGAGAAAGGTCTACAAACGCTTCTTATTACAAATCTAGTGAAATGCTGTCATTTTCACACAAAAATGTTGGAAACTATGCAAATGTGAAAATAATGCGCAACTAGTGCCCGCTACATCCCCACAGCACATGCAGAAATGGATGAAGCTCACTGCATTCATTCACTGTGACCCGAGAATACAGCTGATCATGAGAGCAAAGTGAGCAGGTCTCTGTCTGTCTCATAACCTACACTGTGCAATTAATAATGCCGTTGTGTGTTACTGTTATGAACATGATTGAGAATTAATGAGTTGATTAAATTACTGTCCAAATGTACTCAAATTCAGCATAACAAATGACATGAGCATTTCCAGTACTTTAAGAGAACAGTAGGACAAAAATTAGCATGTTTGTGGAGTATTCAAAACATGGTGATTATATTATACATGATACATGCTAAGACAATTAATAATGAATCATTCTAAAGTTTTTTGCAAAACGTAGTTTTGATGCTTATTAAAAAGACAATCTCACTGAATGAATGAATGAATAACTATACAATAACATTTCAATAGCTGTGGAGGATGTAACATTTTCAGATTAAAGCCATAACTAGAATATGGATCTTGACTGGAAAATGATGTGCAAGTAAACATGGTCATTGAAAATGAATGATTTTGTATTGTTAACAATCAAACCTAAACATAACATGACAAAGTCACGTAAACCACTGAAATTTCGAAACACTTATGATGTAACGAAGCCTCATTTACTGAAATCACGTGACTTTGGCAGTTTGAGATTGTTTGATACACGCTCCAAACCACTGATTCGAAACAAAAGGTTCGCTTAGTTTTGAAGCTTCATGAAGCAGTGTTTTGAAATCGTCCATCACTAGATATTGTTGAATAAAGTCATTATTTTTTTTATTTTTTTTGGTGCACAAAAAGTATTCTCATCGCTTCATAACATTAAGGTTGAACCACTGTAGTCACATGAACTGTTTTAAATATGTCTTTAGTAGCTTTCTTGGCGTTTGAAAGTATAAATTAACTTGCTGTCAATGCAGGCCTCACTGAACCATCGGATTTTATCAAAAATATCTTAATTTGTGTTCTGAAGATGAACGAAGGTCTTACGGGTGTGGAACGACATGAGGGTGAGTAATTAATGACAGAATTTTCATTTTTGGGTGAACTAACCCTTTAACAGTAACTATGATGAAAGCTTAGCACATTTACAGAGAATATGAATGAGTCTTTCAGAAAACTATATGGTTTATTCAATGTTCTTCCTTACAACTGCATTTTGAATACATCCCTGCTGAAAAAACTCACAGCCTTAAAGGGATACACCCGCAAATAACAATGATGACAGAATTTATTCACCCTTATGTCATTCCAAACCTGTTTGATTTCCTTTCTTCTGTGGACGTTTCTTAAAATATCTTCTTTTGTGTTCCACAGATAAGAGAAAGCCTTACAGGTATGGAACAACATGGGTTGAGGGCGAGTAAATGAAGCTGGTGTAAGATGGTCTCCTGGTGTGGCAGAGCTGGTCTTTAGTTAGTCTGACAAGTGCCCAAAACAGCTCTAAAACCAGCCAAAAGAACAAGGCCAAGCAAACTAGCTTGCATGGGCTGGTTTCAGATGGGGTTGTTTTTTCAGCATTGCTGTTGTTTAAATAAAATTCAGACTAATTTAATAATGCTTTCAGCTATCGATAGATTGTGGAACTCTAAGCTCCATTTAACATATTTAAATATTTTCTGCAGAACTGTGCTGATTTTCTCCCACAAAAAGTGCTGAAAATATGACAAAAATGTGCAGATTTCCACCGAGAGTGATCCCAGAGCAAAACAAGATAATTAACTGAGATGATTAGTACACTAATGGAGGCTATTAAAGAGAGAGAGGCACAATGAGAAGGGGTTGGGGATTTGAGGGGAAAAAGCCTTTCACATGGACAGAAATGACACAAGTAAATACAAATGCAATGTCATCTATTCATAGAGCTTAGGTCGACTGGATTATGATTAATCTTTTCATAACTCTGAGATCTCAATGAGGTACTTACAAACACACACTCACACAACACATCTATGTTTGAGCTCACTTTCACCTCTATGACACTGGACTGATATTAATGCGCTCACTCACTTAAGACATCTTTCATCTCAACATCCTCCCTCTCTTCCCTTCATTCTCCACTTACTTTTTATGCGTATCATATTTCTTAGCAATATTAAACTCCAATGACACCCATAGTTAGCATGAGTTGGTGCATTATGGGAAGCGCACTAGTTGTCATGCTCGAGTTTGTGTGTGTCTGTGTGAGAAAGAATTATGGAGGGGCACTCATGACTCACACAGAAAATGGATGCTCTTTGTTAGGGAGCCATAATTCATAGTGCTATAATTGATCAGGGAGTTTGAGGATTTACAACCAGAAAGAAGGAAAGAAATAAAAGAGAGAGTGCTAAGAGAGACAGAAAGAGAACACAGAGTGAAATAGAAAAAAGGAAGTGAATGTGTCTTAATAAGACATGATAATGATCTCTCATCTCTTCTGTCATATCTTCTTTGTGAAGAGTGAATGAGCTCCCCAGTAACGATAGAGGCAGTTAACAATGTTTTTTTTGTTGTTGTTGTTGTTTTTTTTTTCTGATTAAATCCAATTTAGAGTAAATAAGACAATGTCCCTGGATATTATCAATGATAGATCTCACCTTAAATGTGCACATAGAAGTGTAGCAGCTAAAAAGGGTCCATTTGTCAGCACCACTTGCTCTCGACAATAAAGAGATGAATACATTTATTCAGCAAGAACACATTAAATTGATCAAAAAGTGAATTATAATAAACTTTTTTTTATTATTATTATTTATCAAATAATCCTTAACATTATATCAGTTTCCACAAAAATATTAAGCAGCACAACTGCTCTCAACATTGATAATCAGAAATGTTTCTTGAGCACCAAATCATCATATTAGAATGATTTCTGAAGGATCATGTGACACTGAAGACTGGAGTAATGATGCTGAAAATTCAGCTGTCATAACAGGAATAAATTACATTTAAAAATATAATAAAATATAAAAGTTATTTTAAATAATAATATTTCACAACATTACTTTTTTTTTTTTTTTTTAAACTGTATTTTGATAACATAAATGCAGCCTTAGGGCCGGTTCACATAGAATGTGTTTTTGACTCGATTTTAACTTGAGCGAAGCGTTTTTAGAACGCGAGCGCAATGGTCAAACAAGTCCGTCTAGTGTGTTTACATAGAAAAATAAAAGTAGTGCAATAGAATGGAAAAACGTGTTCGGTGTGAACGGCCCCTTAGTGTGTCTTTCAAAAACACTAAAAATACTTTTGCTGACCCCGAACTTTTGAATAGTAGTGTAACTGTTTTTAACTGCGTTTCTGCTGAACAGAGGTTTTGGGTAAACTATCCCTTTAAGTATCCCTCTTTCCCTCCTCCCAGTGGGTATCGTTGGCTAGTCCCCACACTTTAGACAAGCCTGACACACACACACACACACACACACACACACACACACACACACACACACACACAAAGCTGCTGGAGCTGCAA
Organism: Mylopharyngodon piceus; assembly: GCA_039654765.1. Classification (NCBI taxonomy): domain Eukaryota; kingdom Metazoa; phylum Chordata; class Actinopteri; order Cypriniformes; family Xenocyprididae; genus Mylopharyngodon; species Mylopharyngodon piceus. The sequence goes on from CM077443.1 coordinate 18,363,061, forward strand.
CAGTTTAGTGGAGATTACCACAGCTTGCCATCACTGGCCCAGGCCAACGAGTTTTTATAAACCATCCGACATTCAGGCTCCTGCCCTGCTTCAAGAGTGCTCAGCCTAGTTTTAAATCACAGCGAAAGAGGCTAAATCTCTAACTTTACTTGAATTGTTTTGGTCCAAAAGCTCTGACAGTCTGAATTTAAATAGTGTTTTGACAGATTAAATAACTGAAAAATACACACCTGGCTTACTGAGGCAGGGAAAACTTTAATAGAAACAACATTGCACCAGCTCACCTGCATGATTCATTTGCATATTAGATAGTGCTTGTGGTAAATGTTATAAGAATGTTATATTTTGCCACTCCAGAAATAAATCAAACAGTATAAATAAAAATCTACAATATGTATATTGATATATTAATTAACAATATATATATATATACACACTCACTGGCCACTTTATTAGGTACAAAAGGCTCACAGAGAGTCACAAAGCTCAAATCATCTCAAACTGTTTTTTTTTTTTGTTTGTTTTTTTTTTAACTTGACAGTGAGTTCATTATACTCAAATGGCCTCCACAGTCACCAGATGTGGTGGAAAGGGAGATTCGCATCATGGATGTGCAGCCGACAAATCTGCAGTAATGCGTGATGCTATCATGTCAATATGGACCAAAATCTCTGAGGAATGTTACCAGTACCTTGTTGAATCTGTGCTACGAAGAATTAAGGCACTTCTGCATGCAAAAGCGGATCCAACCTGTTAAAGGGATCGTTCACCCAAAAATGAAAATTCTGTCATTTACTTACCCTCAAACTGTTCCAAACCTGTATGAAATTCTTTCTTCTGTTGAACATAAAAGAAGATATTTTGAAGAATATGGTTAACCAAAAAGTTGATGGGTCCCACTGACTTCCATAGTATGAAAAAAAAAAAAATACTATGGAAGTCAATGGGGCCCATCAACTGTTTGGTTACCGACATTCTTCAAAATATCTTCTTTTGTGTTCAGCAGACTAAGATGTACCTAATAAAGTGGTTGGTGAGTTCACACTTTTTTCTGTAATAATTAACAGATTACAGCTAGAGACAAAATGCAGAGGGGAGAATCCTTCTCGATTTATAGAACGCACACGTTAAGCTACACTCTAAAAAATGTTGGGTTATTTTTTTAACCCAAATGCTGAGTTGTTTTTAACCAAGGATTTTTTTTAGGGTGTAGGATAGGATCTTTTCTTGATGACCTTCCCACTGCATGGCCATTATACATATGTCTCTTGATTACACATATATATGTACAAACTGCCATTCATAGTTGCATGTATACATTGCAGCATGATGTCAGTTAATACTTTTTCTTAATGTGCGCTTCCTTCTATTCTATGCTCCCTCTCTCTGACTCACTGGGTCCATAAAAAAGAAAAATAAAGAAAAACTCTTTTTCTTTTATTTGACCCATGACTTTCATGTCATCTTCCTCCCTCACATTTTTATTGACCATATCAGATGAATTACAAAAATGAAAGAGACTGAATGACTTCACAATCCTTGTCCTTGTCCTTTGGCAAGTATGATGCTGCCCAGCTTTGTGTTTATCGCTTGGAAATCTTTAACTCGCAGGTCAAAAAATTTCTAACTTTTAAAGTAAATCTAATTAATGATGGCCTGATAACATCATGTAGTAAGAGGTCTATGACACCTGCTTCTTTTCAGACAGAGCTGTAAACTTGAATGTTGGCACTTGCATTCAGCAGCAATCAACAAAAGCTTCATAAAATTCTCCTTTACATAAGTAAGCAAAAATTTCCACCATTCAAACACTATTTACATTTGAGTCAAGATCTTTTAAACAAGCAAGAATTTCAGAAATAGATCCAAAATAGCAAACATGCAAATTTGTGGTTTGACCTCTGTTTGGTTCCTCCTGACTGGGAGCCAAAGACAAACTAGTTCTGAAATTCATTCTGATATCAAAATGTAACTAATATAAAATTAGCATTAAAATAAATATATAAATAAATAATCAAACAAACAAACCAAACTTTACATAAATTTTAATTTGATGTGAAAATTGGGTTTTGTGGGTTTTAGTCCATGCTTTGAAGCCATCAATTTATGCCTAAAATTTGACAGAAAACTTTTTTTTTCAGTTTTACAGTCTTTAAAGGTGAAGAATATTGATTCTGTGACACTAGTGGCACCTAGCAGAATTACAATAATACAGCATTTTTTGCAAATGCCCCTTTCACGCGTCTTACATCACCTTTTAAAAAAATCTTTTTCCAATAGTAAATACTTCAATGTAGAAAAGACTGTGCTTGTCAAGCCTTTCTTGTGCATGCTGCGGCTGCAATCATCAATCAATCAATCAATCAAAATATTAGTAAAAAATATTATTAGACCTGTACTTTTGAGCGCAAGCAGTTTTCTACTTTGGCACAGATTGCAGCACTAGACTGAAATGGGAGGGGAAGTTCTATTTTTTTCAAAATTCAACCATTGTATATCATGAAACTAGCCCTGTTTCACCCAACAAGAGCAGCCTCTGCCTTCACCTTAACTCCCAAGAGCATTCAGTGGAAATGTTTGATGACGCAGAGGGTCAAGGGTAAGGAAGAAAAATTGAGCCATGAGGGAATTTGACTGGTTAAAAGGAACATGATGTAAGCTTTATCTAAATCTCAAGGGTAAACAATGTCCATGTGTGTGAGAAACAGACAGAGAAGCTTTACACGCACACTATAGACACTATAATATGGCCTGCTACTTTTGTCCCTCTTTCAGCCTGTGGGGAATTAGCAGAACAGGACACTGTAGAAAGTGCAATGACTGCTATCCTCCTGCAATGCAGCAAACAAAGAGTGTGTGCGGAGAACCAGAGTCTCTAAGTTCACACTTGACTAAACCAAACTGTACATCTCTTTGATGTTAATCTACTTAACAGGGGAAAGACAATGAGAATCTATTTCCATGTATAAGTATGCCCTGGAGCACAAGTGCCTCACTTGGCCACACCAGTAGAGGAGGGGTGGCAACATTAGAAACAACTGTATCTTCATCCACGTTCCCATGGGCCTGACTGATGCCACATCTATCTGTCAGCCTACATTCGTTGCGCCAATTTATTAACCTCACACAGTATGTGTGTGTGTGTTTGACTTTTTATGTCCTTTAAATTCCCTGTACATCCTCTCTCTCTCTCTCTCTCTCTCTCTCTCTGTGTGTGTGTGTGTGTGTGTGTATCTTAGCAGAGAACAAAATGCTAGTCCCCACTGCTCATCTCATTACGCAAACAGAGGAACAAAAACACTCACGCAGACCAACACACACAATAATGATTCTAGTTTAAACCTCTCTGCAGGTTAAGAGCTTGATTATAGCGCTTTGGCTGTCAAAAGCCATTTTGGCTTCCAAAAAATGGTAAACATGGCAATTTGGGCTTTCTTGTTGATTTGATTCCTGCTTGCTACATGGAGTGGAAGAAAAGCATAGAGAAAGAGTAGTTGCTGTTCATCCTGTGATCATGTGGAGATAGATGTTTAGCACTCTAATCCAGTGCTTTTCACTTTTGGACCAACAAATAAATGCATTTAAGGGACAAGGCACTATCAACCGGGCATAATAACCCTGACATGTTTGACTCCTGTTATGTGTACTGTTGACTGTGTAACTCACTGCAGGCTTGACTGGTCTGTAGGGTATACCATTCAGAAATAATTTCCTGAATTTGAAATGAGGTAGCAAAGAAGTAGAAATAAAATGAATTGAAATTCAATTAAATTCATTTAATTTTTAAACTGAAAAGGAAAGTTTGTCAAGACAAGAATGTTGGCAGTAAAATCAGTGAAATAGACAAGTATAAAAAGGCCCAAAGATACAACCCAAATTCCAGAAATGTTGAGACGTTTTTTTAATTTGAATAAAATGAGAACTAAAAGAATTTCAAATCACATGAGCCAATATTTTATTCACAATAGAACACAGATAACATAACAAATGTTTAAACAGGGAATTTTACAATTTTATGCAAAAAATGAGCTCATTTCAAATTTGATGCCTGCTACAGGTCTCAAAATAGTTGGGACGGGGCATGTTTACCATGGTGTAGCATCTCCTCTTCTTTTCAAAACAGTTTGAAGACGTCTGGGCATCGAGGTTATGAGCTTCTGGAGTTTTGGTGTTGGAATTTGGTCCCATTCTTGCCTAATATAGGTTTCCAGCTGCTGAAGAGTTTGTGGTCGTCTTTGACGTATTTTTCGTTTAATGATGCGCCAAATGTTCTCTATAGGTGAAAGATCTGGACTGCAGGCAGGCCAATTCAGCACCCGGACTCTTCTACGACGAAGCCATGCTGTTGTGATAGCTGCAGAATGTGGTTTTGCATTGTCCTGCTGAAATACACAAGGCCTTCCCTGAAATAGACGTCGTCTGGAGGGGAGCATATGTTGCTCTAAGACCTTTATAGACCATTCAGCATTCATAATGCCTTCCAAAACATGCAAGCTGCCCATACCGTATGCACTTATGCACCCCCATACCATCAGAGATGCTGGCTTTTGAACTGAACGCTGATAACATGGGAAGGTCTCCCTCCTCTTTAGCCCGGAGGACATGGCGTCCGTGATTTCCAACAAGAATGTCAAATTTGGACTCGTCTGACCATAGAACACTTTTCCACTTTAAAACAGTCCATTTTAAATGAGCCTTGGCCCACAGGACACGACAGCGCTTCTGGACCATGTTCACATATTGCTTCCTTTTTGCATGATGGAGCTTTAGTTGGCATCTGCAGATGGCACGGCGGATTGTGTTTACCGACAGTGGTTTCTGGAAGTATTCCTGGGCCCATTTAGTAATGTCATTGACACAATCATGCCGATGAGTGATGCAGTGTCGTCTGAGGGCCCGAAGACCAAAGTATAAAGTATTCCACAATCTTTTTACGTACTCTTCCACAGCTCTGCCCATCTTTACTTCTGAGAGACTCTGCCTCTCTAAGACATCCCTTTTATAGCTAATCATGTTACAGACCTGATATCAATTAACTTAATTAGTTGCTAGATGTTCTCCTAGCTGAATCTTTTCAAAATTTCTTGCATTTTCAGCCATTTGTTGCCCCCGTGCCAACTTTTTTGAGACCTGTAGCAGGCATCAAATTTGAAATGAGCTCATTTAGTGGATAAAAGTGTAAAATTTCTCAATTTAAACATTTGTTGTTATCTATGTTCAATTGTGAATAAAATTTTGGCTCATGTGATTTGAAAGTCTTTTAGTTTTCATTTTATTCAAATTTAAAAAAACGTCCCAACATTTCCGGAATTCGGGTTGTAAATAGATAAATGATGGACGGACGGACAGACAGTCAGTACCTGGTAGTAAATTAAACTGCATGTATATGGAGGTGTGAAAACAACTAGAAAAGGGTGTAATTTCTGTGGTTAAGAGGGCGTGCAGGTGTTGGAAGCTTTTTACACTGATCATTTTAAAAATCACAGTTTATGCTCACAGGCTTTCTCTCTGTCACATATACAAACACACAACTTACCAAGCCAGTACTCTCCAGTGATTTTGCCAAATCCTTCTCTGTAGGAGTCCCACTCCCTGAAGAAGTTCACAGACCCATCCTCCCTGCGCTGGATCACCTGACACACACACAAAGCAGTAACAGAATGATGCATAACCAATTAAAATAGAAAATGTGTGGTCAAAACCATTTTTATTGGGTTGCATGGTAGATATAGTTTTTTTAAATGACTGATCTTAACGTGGTTTCACACAAAGGAAAATGTTTTTGAATTAAGTAAGCCTAACTCTATGATTTCAAAGCTCTTCCTCAGAGTAAATCTGTGATAAGTGTGAATGATTAAATCAAACTCTCTCAGCAGAGACTGATATGACACCTGAACAAACAAGATGATGGAACAGCTCAGCATCGTGATCTTAAGGATAATATTATTTAATGAGGTATGATATCTTGATCTAGTCAAAAGTGACTCAAAAGAGTAGGACTAAAAGAGCTTGTAATTCCTTTGCATATAGACACTTTCACATACTGTACAGTGCTATGCAAAATTTTGAGTATCTGTAAAAGTATCTGTAATCCTTCTAGGTAAATGGCATATGTTCAAAACTGATAATTACTTTAATTTGATTGATATACTGAAGGAAAAGTTTGAAGCCTGTTACTAGGGGTGTAACGATACACTCATGTCACGATTCAATACAAATCACAATACTGAACACACGATACAATACTATTGCGATATTTTAAGCCAAAATAAAGAGATTTTTATTATTATTACTCTATTACTATTAAAATAATAATATTATTATTAAGAGGACCCACAAATATTCCCCCATTGCATTATTATACATTATATTCAACATTATTTATAGTAGTTTAAAGTAGTAATGTCACTGAAACTCCGTAAACTTTCTTTTATTTTCAATGCAGGCATTCGTTGAATGTCTTACACAGACAAGCCACGCACGCACAGGCTCTCCCGGTGCTTGCTATGTCCCACCTCTCCCGCTATTAATGCACTATACATATAAGATTAAACCATCTAAAAGGCTTTGAATAATCATACTACTAAAACTAAACAGGTTATGGTGGATTTAAACGATGTTTGTGCTTTCACTTTGAGGAGTGCGCTTTAGATGATCACTGCAATCAATCACAGTTCTAATCACAAAAAAGCGTGTCAAAATGACTATTCCCAAACTGTAAATGAGGGAATGGAGATTTTAAATGGAGGGAAAGAAATCTCTTAGGTTCCATAAAAATATCTTCATTTGTGTTTCAAAATGAAAGAAAATGTTATAGGTTTGAGGGTGAGTACATGATGACAGAATTTACATTTCTGGGTGAATTATACCTCATAAATACAGTAAGCTGAGTCTTGGATAAAACTAGCTTTATATCGCGAATCATATCGTTTACATTACGATACATATCGTCGCATTTTTATATTGCAATATCTCAATATAATGATGTATCATTAAACCCCTACCTGTTACCAACCAATTTGCAGCATACTCTGCATTAATTACTGTAGTTTTAATCAATTACTGTATAACTGTAAAACTCTAGAAAACACATTCTGGATGTACACAGTAACCAATCACTGAATATACAGAAAACACACTGCGTCTGACGCAATTTATTCCTCCTATCATAGTATAGGTGAGGTGAATACTGGTCAGGTGAATACATAAGCAGGTGGACCTTGTTTTTTTTTTTTAATTCGGTAGAGGAGTGAGACAGGTGGGGAAACAGGGTTGATCCACTACAGGATGACAGCTGTCAGTCATCTTAAAGGTTTTGCTCTCTCCCACATCACTCATCGCCCTGTAGCTGCCCTGGAGGCTCCTGGGAGATCAACCCTGCCTGCACAGAACTGAGGCAGACATTGCTGTCAAGGTTGAAATTACACATGCATCCACACACATACAATCATGCTTGGGTGTTATCTTGCCTTTTTTCCACAGATTTAAGGCAGGCAAGTACTGAAGGTCAAAGGGGCATTGCCCATCACTGTCTAACAATAGTGCCAGAGAAGGCAGAGAGAGCAAGAGAGAGTGAGACAGGGAGTATTAAAGGTGAAATCAGAATCGGCCGACCCCAATTTCACTGTCCCTGTCACCTAACAGCTTTCAGGAATGAAGCAATCTCTCTCCAACACATACACAAAAAAGAGCAACAGCTTTAATTTGTAATGTAGAAGTTTTCCCAAAAATGTTTATGGTTAGTTTGTACTGATTCTCCAATGAGAACAGATTGCAGATTATTAAAGAAATGAAAATTCTGTCATCATTTACTCACCCTTATGGTGTTAAAAATATTGAATGTGGAACTCAAAAAATGATGATAAATGTTTCAGCTGTTTTTGTCCATACGATGAAAGTCACTAGAAATCTAAACTTTAAACTTTTCTAAACCTAAAAGGACATAGTTAAAATTGATATCTTACAGCTTGACTGGTATATTAAAATCTTTGAAAGTGACACAATCGCTTTAAATATGAACAGATCAAAATTTGAGCCTTTATTTACTCTCAATTAAAAAAAAAAAAAAAAAAAAAATGAATGCACAGATACACAGACTATGTCAAATATAGCTACATAAACCTCAAATGTCACTACATTTGATCATGTGACATGAGAAAACAAATGAGGTTTGAAGTTAGTTTACTGTTTGTGTTGCCATATTTCATGTAGTTAGTGTAAATATTTGTAAATTTAAAAAAAGTGATTGTGTTGCTTCAGAAGACTTAGAATATATCAGTTGGATCATATGAATTACTTTATATCTTTTTTAGAGCTTGAAAGTTTTGAATTAATAATATGGACAAGAAATTTCTTTGAAACATTTTTTTTATTATTATAGATGGGCGAATCCTGTAAATGTAGGACCATAAAAATGAATATAATTTCACACAAAGCTATTAATATATACAAAATAATTTACACATGAGGAAAAAGTTTGTGGTTAGTTTGTAGTCTCTATCTATTCTTGCAGGTGGAAAAAAAAAAAAAAAAAAAAAAAAAATCACCAAAAGGTTTAATGAGTTTAGCGGCTAATTTATAAATTTAGGTAGGGCAGATTCTGGGTGTAAATTCTGTTTTATGATAAACATTTTAAGCTTTATATTCTAATCGCTGAACACATGCAGCTCACTTTTGGGAGAGGTGTTTTTCAGCCTGAGGGTGGCGCTCTAATGTTGATTGACAGGCTTTAAGTACACGACACATGCACAGAGTGCCTAGAACTGCCTTAATGTAACATTTATTGCTTCCGAATTATGTTTTCGAATATTACAAGCTGTGGAGGAATTCCAGCGAGGAAAAGAAAGTGATGTTTATTCTCAGAACAAACATAAAACAAACACAACAGAACTATATAAAGGCTATTCACAGGAGTATGCTTAATCTAAAGGATTTATACTTTCATAAATTTGATACGGCACTCCATATAGGAAGACCAGACATTCCAACTAGTTACTGACCTGATGCAGACTACATAGCTGAAGCTGACTGATATCGTCTTGGTCTGGAGCGAGGTTTACGTAAGGTAATGTGAAAATAAGCGGGGCAGTCTGAAATCTGCCCCAATGGCTCTAAATTAGAGCGCACTGCAGTTCCATTTTTCACCACAGATTTACATTGGAAAAACTGTGGGGCGCTGGAGAGCTGGGCAGGGATCCCATATATATATATATATATATATATATATAATACTTTAGTATATAACAATAATACTGCTCACTTTACACCTTAAAACAGTTTAGAAAAATATTTGTTGCAGAATGCTGAATACATTTACAATTTATTATTGATTCAGTTTATATAGAGGTCTATGTTTTGGATGAATATTTGACGAGCTGCGGCTGACTCACACAATCAAAAGACTTGATGTCACCTCATATAATATTAGCCTCTTCACACCCTGGTGTTTACAGTAATTGATCCGAAACCCTTACAGTGCAGTGATCTGTGAATCTCGCCCTGTGGTCTTTGTGTCATGACTGTGCCATTTCACCACAAATGACAAACTACATCCAAAATGTCAGTCGCTGCAGACTCGACTAATTAAAGATTCTCTTTTAATTAAAGTCACCACCAGAGGATTATGGCAGCTGAGGGCATCGCTGTGGTTCTTCAGTACAGAACCTTTGTGAAATTGATACCCTTTTCCATCATATGATAAAAATAGTGAAAATGATTGGTCCTCGCTCAATTAGGGTTCTGTTGTGTTTGCTAATTGCAGGTCAATTCTTAAGTACTATTTGACATTTGATGTGTCACTTGGGTTATGCCTTTTACATTCCTCAGGGAAGAAGATGGAATATTAAGCCTGCATTATTAAACTTTTGAGTTTATTCCATTCATTAAATATTTAGAAGACCCGAGTCATGACTTCACGGTTAAAATTCTTCATTTGTGTAAGGTGAATTATTATTTAATTTTAATTAATAGCTGTGTCCAACGAAACTGAACTTTAGAGAATTTTCATGGCCTTACATTTAGCCTAGGGATTCACCTGTCTTTAATAAAAATAACTGACATATGGGCTCTATTCGTATTGGGCTGTCAGTATGGAGAGGAAAATGAAGTCATCATTCATCAGTTTGAACCATTTGTCTTCACAAATGTCTATGTTCCTCATCTTTATAGTTATTGTAGATTACTAATCAGTCTCACTTGAATTGCAAGAATCCAGCAGGTTAAAGTAGATTTGAAAAATATATGTAGCTTACATACTGCATTATACATTACATGGGGATACTTTTATATACAGTATTCATGTTCCACTTGTAAATTCATTGTATTCCTAATACAAGGCAACATTCTTTATTGGTTAGACTGGAGTTATTAGTAAGACTTGGGTTCTGACTCAAATTAATCCCTTTATTTAAATAACAGTGTTTTTTTTTTTCACAATTTCACACTACTACAAAGAGACTAATTTTCGTTAGTCATTGTAGAAGCTCTGGATTTGTGTAGCACAATTTATTATGCACAAATTTCTCTTGTGTATTTTATTTTTTTTATTAAAAACAGTACAATTTTAAAGCCAACTCAACATTTAAATTTTATCAATATGACTTTGGCTCTGATTAGAATTAAATCTTTGATTTAAACTGTTGTCCCATCATTTCAGGAGACTTCTGCGTAAAACTTTACTCTTGAGCTCACTTGTGTGCACTCTTAAATTAACAATAGTAATGCATACTAAGAATATTATTTTTTAAATGGCCAAGTTTTGAATTCCCTATACAACTGAATAAACACATTTGGTGATGTTTGAAAGCAAAGAACCACCATAAAGCAGAAATGATAAAGAATAAAGAAAAAAACAAACAAACAAACAAAAAAAACAGATATACCAAACTAACAAACACTTGCATTAGAAAAGTGCATGCATGAATGAATGAATTCCATTGTATTACAATATATAAGGAAATTTCAAACCAAGTAGTTTTTAAAAGAACTAGCACAAGCAGTTATCAAACAAAAGATTTCACAAAAGGAAGTTTAGTTAAATTAACAAATCAATAGATACATTTTTCATTATTTCTGATCATATATGTTAGTAGATAATAAACTATATAATGTGATGAACTATACCTATGGTTACTCTGCTACCTGTGTGTGATATTGAGGGAAACTGATTTCAGACATGCACTAAAAATCACCTTAAAGGGATAGTTCACCCAAAAATGAAAATTATCCCATGATTTACTCACCCTCAAGCCATCCTAGGTGTATATGACTATCTTCTTTCAGACGAACACAATCAGAGATATATTTAATAATCCTAATAATAATAATATCCTTAGTCCTCCAAGGTTTATAATGGTTGTGAATGGGGGGGCCACATTTTGAAGACAAAAATAATGCATCAATCCATAAAATAAAAGTAATCCATATGACTCCAGGGGGTTAATAAAGGTCTTCTGAAGCGAAGCGATGCGTTTTTGTAAGAAAAATATCCATATTTAAAAATTTATAAAGTTAAATAACTAGCTTCCAGCAGACGACCGTACGCAGAATGCGCAAGTCGATTTGCGGCGGAAGAGTAACCTTTGACCTGACGCACAGCGTAATGATGAAAAGCAGAGGTGCAGAGGAGAGAGCAAAACAAATCACCGGTCACGGATTATAAGTCTAAAACGAGAAATGTTGGCAAATTTCGATATAAGAGAAGAAGAGCTTAAATTTGTTGCACAGCCTTTTTTATGGATGGATGCCTTATTTTTGACTTCAAAATGTAGCCCCCCATTCACAACCATTATAAACCTTAGAGGACTAAGGATATTATTAAATATATCTCTGATTGTGTTTGTCTAAAAGAAGATAGTCATATACACCTGGGGTGGCTTGAGGGTGAGTAAATCATGGGATAATTTTCATTTTTGGGTGAACTATCCCTTTAAGATTAGTCGGTGTCTCAGAAAAGTAATTTCTGAAAAAAAATAATTGTAGCATAATTTGCTTGCAGATGCCACTTTTGTTGGTTTTCAATCTAACGCAGTGACATTCAGACATTCAGATGTTTACATAAGTGTCCAGATATTTTCAGGGGCCACTGTGGTACAGTGATGTAAAGAAAAAAAAGAAGTAAAGTTGTAAGGAATCTTAACATAAAAATCTTTTGAAAATTTGTGTGTGGATTTTAACTGCAAGTTCAAGAGCGAATGGCTAATCAAAAGACTGCACAAGATATTCTGATTTATTGATGTCTCTAAAACTGGATTACAAACTGATTTCTACAGACTGTGGCTTTCATCAGTCTACCACCAGCAAGAATTCAGTTAAAAGATCTTCAGCACTGCTGCTTCTCTCCCTAGGAGCTGAAGTCTTACAAAGCTTCACTGCAGAGCACTTACACAAGCGACAAAGAACCCCTGGGTGACAGCGGAGGAATACAAGACATCTCTACTGCTGTTCATAGGACAAACACTAGCACAATGAACTAGAGGAGTCTTAGTGGTGGAGGTGTAATGGTGTAGGTGGTGTTTCTGTCTCGGGTCTTAGATGGCTAGCGGTCATTAAGAGATCAATGTGTCTTTCAATCTGTCAATGAGACAGTCAATACGTCTGTCTCAAAGCATTTGTGCTTTGCCAGGAGAGTGTCAGCTGAAGGAAGTCAACTGACAGCTGCTTAAGCTCTCTGTGCATTTGATTTAATCCTACACTGACTACAACAGAAGTGGCCATGGACATGACCTGCTTTGGCCCCAAAAATTGTTTGGACACCTAAGTTAAGCCACACTAACAATGCTTTAGATACAAAATGGCATCTGGAAAAAAAATATGCTAAAAATGCTTTCAGAAGAAATATTTTCTTCACTTCATCATATTAACTATAGACATGTTCCATTAAATGTCTGACAATGTACAAATACTTTTGTGAAATTTTATAAAAAGATTTCTTGTTCCAGAAGTGTCATGCCCATCAAAACTGAAAATGCATAGTGATCTGTCACATACAGAACCCCACACATGAAAAAAATAGATATTGTGGCACAATTTCTTAATTTGTTCCTTCATTTTTCCTTCATTCCTAATTTGTGGTGACAATTTACCTAAAATTAGGGGATTCATAAAAAAGTTTTGGGAACTCATTTTTAAATTGTGGCAACATTTATCTATTTTTCACATCTATTTTCCCCCCTCATGCCATGTGCAGGGCTCAGTATTAGTGTTGTCAAAAATATCGATATTTCGATATGTATCAATACTGAAATATCTGAAACGGTTCCAATACTCCTTGTGTGCAGTATCAATACACTGATACTAGCTGCGCACATTAATCTGTATTTCATTTTTACAGTGAAAACTATCCATTTGATTACTTTCATTTCTGTAGTATTTCTTATCTGAAAACTACTGTTAGACCCACCTGAAAAACTTAAAGCCATGTTTATTTCATTGTATCTGTTGTATGTATTTGTTCTATCATCTGCAATTTGATTATTTGTTCTTATTTTATTACTGGCTGTTTACTTGTCTTTTTTTTTTTCTTTTTGTAAATGTAGTTCAACGATTCAAATAAAGCCTCCCTGTGCTGTGTGTAAGCTATTCCAACAAAATTACCCAAATTATCAAAAACTTATGAGATAACAATATTACCTGTATGGCGGTATATATGGCAGTTTTCCCCGTGGTATCGGAAATTGTATCAAATATTGATATTTTTCAAGGTATCGTATTGAAGTTGGAAATTCCAGTATCGTGACAACACTACTCTGTATTTAAGCAATAAATAAATGAAGATGTGTATGGCTAACAGGGTTGTACATCATTCAGAATTGAATTAAGAATGCCTTTTAATTCAGTTCCTGAATTTGAATTACGTTTGAATTAATCACACATTTTTTTCTGTAATTAATCACGATTAATCATGATTAAAAACGTTGGAGTTTTTAATATTTTTATATTGTAATAATTTTACAGTTACTCTCCAAATTAATGTAGAAACAACTTAAAGACAGTATATTTTAAATATTTGTTTAATCATTTTGGCATAATGGCATCTTTTTATGAATGAAGGTCAGTATCACTGATACTAATACTACTGATGTCTCTATGAAATTGATTTTTTTAAACATTAAAGGTGCAATATGTAATATTTTCTGTCCGCTAGAGGTCGTTAGAGGCCTATTCAAAACAAAGGCGTAGCTTGATGACGCCAAGTTTGAGCACGGAATCTTGGGACATGTGGTCTTCACCTCACGGCCGGTGGAAAACGTTCATGAATGCGATTATTAACGTTACTGTAGTATGAAGCAGAGCAGGACCGAGTGTTGTGGGAGCTGAACGAGGCCGCTGGAGCGATTGCGCAACACACGCCGCGAGCAGCGGAACTTTTATTATGCCACAGTCGCCGGCGCCGCTTCCGCTTTTCCGGTCATGAGTATGAGGTAACACAGCTCTGTTTATCATATTAGATACATTTGAGTGTGTTAAAAATGTTATAACGTTACCCTGTGCGTTCGCTCGGCGGTTGCTGTGAGACACTTGTTGCACATTGCAGTAAGCTAGATCGATTTTAGAATATCATATTAAATGCTGGATGGCTTGTGCTGATAAATGGCATGCAATTAATTTTAAAACGTATTGTATGATGGAGAAAATGCTGTATTACTGTTACTAAAAATAAAGCTGCATCTGATTATGCTATGTTAGCTACCTGACAAAATAGTGTTTTTCTCTGAGGCATGGTAAAGCATGGTACTTGCAAAAAATCAAGAAAATTAGATTTAAACAATAAGACTAAACGTGTTGAGCTATATAACAATAATTAGTTTTCTGTCTATAAATATATCAAAACAGTTGTTCCCTTGTCTATTAAAACATGTATATTAAAGCGTCTTTGGTGTTTCCATGGTTTCTACAAAATAAACCCGGAAACTGAGGATAACGCGGGTATGACGCAATTGACAGGCGACTCCTCACACGTCCCGGAGCCTTGGTTAAAATTGCAATTTTCTCACGATTTACAAATAGTTGCAAATGTTTGGGATATTGTAAGTACTCAAGTGAACAAAATATATAACACTGGCCTAGTGGTTCTTGGATATTTTACTGCAAAATTCTTACATATTGCACCTTTAATTATAGACATAAACCCATTATAATAAATGTCATATTTACCTGTGGCCTTCCTAATATACAGAAACTAAATAAAGTTATCCAACAGTTTTCAATGCATAAATTATAAATTAAATCTAGAGTAATCCTTATTAAAGCTACAATTTTCTCTGTTACCTTTGTTCTTTGATTAACATTAATGACAGACACAGCAACTGGTTTATTAGGCTGCTGTCACTTTAAGACCTGTCGCTGCCGAACATGACGTGGATCTGACGTGCATCTCATTTTCTCACAACTCCTTAGTTCATTTAAGATGTTATTTAACTAATTTAAGACTGCTCTTATGAAGATACTCAACAAAATGGGCATTTTGGCATAATTCTGTGTGTGATCGTTTGTTCAAGTGCGAAAGAGAACTCGATACTGGCGCGCGTCTTTCTATGCACACGAATTGTGTGTGTCAGACAGACACGACATTCACAGACAACGCATTCTCGTTTGTTTTGTGGCACTTGAATGGGTTAAAAGCATTTGTGTGAATAAGAGCGTGATCGTATAATGTACTGCTAGCCAAATTATAATGGAAAAAAATGGATGCTGCGTTAATCGCGTTAAATATTTTTAACATGCTAATTTTGACAGCACTACTATAAAGCAAAGTATGTCAAGACAAACACTGAATGTTGGCTTGACATAGCCATGCTTCAAATCTTTGAAAAAATGTAATAAACGCTTGAAGACAGACAAACAGACAGACAGATGCCACCAAATGAGCCAGGACTAAAAACAAAAGTGCATGATGCCCCTGGCTTGTAATTAGTCAGACATTTTTGCAAAATAATCCCTCTGATTCCCCTGTTGGGGTTTATTTTTTAGATGATGACACCTGACTATACACTGTCTCTGTAACTGTGTGGAGACCTCTACACACAAAAACATATGCGACCTTCTTGCGATCTGAGCAATAAGTTTAAACCAGCTTTCTGGTTTTTCACACCTCATCATGATCAGACGATCAGTGTTTAATCTGGATGGCAGTGAGGCTGATTGCATGACTGGGGCAGGATCCCTTGTCTACAAGACACTCAAAACAGATGTCTGGTTTTAATCAGTATGGCAATAGTGAACAACTCATGCTATGAAGACGAGAGAGAAAGGGAGATCTAGATGGATACAAAAGGAGAATAAATGAATGCAGCAAGGAAATGATAGCTGTAGAGATACAGCTTAATGTTTCTCCGACTGAATCACATTCTCAGGGAAGTGTGAGAATGCAGCCAGCAGGGATGGGAACATATACTCTTTCAGCACGCTTATGAAGCTGGGTCTTAAAAGCCACTCTTTTGTTCTCGGCCCGCACACCCTTCTTTCCTTGTTCCTATTCTCCTCCTTTCTTTGAGTGTTCCTCTTTTCAATAATGTTCTCTGTCGTTGATTCATACCATTTATCTCTCTCCCTCTGTTCTCCTCCACCATCCTTCTTTTCCTGCTCTGGACAGGGGAATTACTGGATTAGTATAGAGTGATCAATTGGGAGAGACAGAATCATGTTTGATGTTTAATCTAAAGATTTAGAGACTGTCATTGGCCATCATTACTGCAGATATCTCACAGCAAGAAAGAGAATGTGTGTGTGAGAGAAAGAGAGAGAGGTAGTGTACTAGTGTAACCTGATTCAGTAGCACTCTACCATAAGGTAGTATACGTAAACATTAGTTAAAGGGTTAGTTCACCCAAAAATGAAAATTCTGTCATTATTTACTCACCCTCATGTCGTTCCACACCCGTAAGACCTTTGTTCATCTTCAGAACACAAATTAAGATATTTCCAAGAGCTGTCTGACGCCTCCATAGACAGCAATTTAACCACCACTTTCAAGGTCGAGAAAGATACTAAAGACATCGTTATAATAGTCGATGTGACTGCAGTGGTTCAACCTTAATTTTATGAAGCTACGAGAATACTTTTTGTGCGCAAAAACAAAACAAAAATAACAACTTTATTCAACTACATCTTCTCTTCTGTGTTATTCTCTTACTCAGTTTACATCCAGTGCTTCCAGGTTCTACGTCAGACAGTCACATGGACTATTTTAACGATGTCTTTAGTACCTTTCTGGACCTTGAAAGTGGTGGTTAAATTGCTGTCTATGGAGGAGTCAGACACCTCTTGGATTTCATCAAAAATATCTTAATTTGTGTTCTGAAGATGAACGAAGGTCTTACGGATGTGGAACAACATGAGGGTGAGTAATTAATGACTTTTATGTGGTCTTAGTTTAGTTCTACATATACAAACAAACACATTTTAATAGTAAAAATGGAATATGTTAACCTTAATTCACTGTAAAACAGTAGGTTATATTTATATTTAAATTTATAATATGAAAATTAAGAATTATTACTATAAGTGTTCACAGTTAAAGAACTAAAAAGTTTTACAACATTAATGAATCTTAATTCCAACATATACTACGATTAATAAATACTGTAAATTAATAATAGAGTTAACACAACAAACACACAATTCATAATTAAAAATAAAAATGGTAGGCTATAAAAAATAACGTTAAACAAGATTATGTAAATTAATTAACCACTTTAAAAAAAAAAAAAAAAAAGTAACTTCATGATTAGACCTATTGTACATAGTTTGTTCATGACACCTAATAAATTCACTAATGTTCACACACAGAACCTTATTGTAAACTGTTATACTTGATTCAATTTCTTGGAGGGGTGTTTTTATGTGTGTACCCAAACAGGAAAACAATGATTTATTTTAACAGCTTACACCACACATACGCACTTAGCCACCATTAAAGATGGTCATTTCCAAAAGGTCATGCCTGCACAATCTTTTCCAGTTCAAAATAATAAAATCAATGTTCTGACATTTCTCCCCTGCTATGCTTTATTTTCCATGTCTATATGTCTCAATTTCTCTACGTCTAGAACTCTAACCACTCATTTCATCTCAAAACCTAATCTCATATCATAAATCCTACACCATGTAGTGTGTTATGAAAATAGAGGCTTACTCTATCCAATCACAGTTACAGACCTGTGGAACTGCCTTCGCCCTGCGCAA
Organism: Mylopharyngodon piceus; assembly: GCA_039654765.1. NCBI lineage: Eukaryota > Metazoa > Chordata > Actinopteri > Cypriniformes > Xenocyprididae > Mylopharyngodon > Mylopharyngodon piceus. The sequence goes on from CM077443.1 coordinate 18,381,244, forward strand.
TTATTTAAAAACACGCATTTGGAAATATACAACCAGGCTATGAAATATGAATGAGTAATAAGAAACAGCGAGACATTGAAAACCATTTTCCAGAAAGGGAAGAAAAACAAGTTGCATTCCAAGTGATGCCCCCCTCCCCCCAATAGTGTGTCCACAAACTGAATTTCAATCTAAAACTTTTACATTTCAGGTCTTAGTGCTTTTTTAATATTTCAGAGAGGAGTTGTGGGTACTTTTGATAAAAGCACCATTTGATAATGCCGGATCACGTAGCACTCTAATAGATCTGCTCCCATAAATGATTTATATAGTGCTCATTTTTAGTCCTCTCCTTTTAGCAGATAAAATAATAATAGTGGAATACATTATCTCGGGGCAGAGCGCGGGTCACGAATGGAATACAGAATATCGCCAACCAAAGGTGATAATGTGCGTGAGTGTGTGTAGTTTTTGTGCATGCAAGAATGCATAAATGTGAGCTTGCATGTGTGTGTGAGAGAAAAAGTGACACGGGGAGAAAGAAAGAGACACACAGAATGAGCCTGTAATGCATGATCAAGTCAAAAAAGAAGATATGAAACATCTTTCTTGACTGACACCTCCATACTTTCATCTGTCAAAGCCTTAGGTGTCTGTGTGCATGTAATGTTATGCTTGGTTTTACCTGAAGAAATATCAGTGTAGCAGAAACTGATATTTTCACCTGTGTGCCTCCCTGCATCACCTCTCTGTTTCTCTCTTCCTATTTAGCATTAATGCTGAGGAAAAAAGTGTCATTCCTATTTATAGGAGCTCCCGGTGTCTGGCAGAAAGAAGTGTTCTCTCTTTCCTCTGTCATGCTCCCTGCCGAAATGAAATCAAGAAGCAACAAAAGGACAAGGGCAGGAATGCGTAGTAAAGAACGAGAGGATTGAAAGGTCTCATTCTGATATTAAAGCAAAGCTGTAGGTCACAGAACAGGCTCTAAGTGGCTCAGTCTATAAATTCTTCCATTACCATTTCCATTTGCTGTAGCAGTGGCACACTTCACTGTAAGCTTACGTCATCGGGACAGTGCATGACTTTGCAAACACGTGCAATCAATTATTTGATGTAAAAAAAATGGATCTGAGTGGGTGGAATTCATCCTAAACTCACAGTGTAGTGAATGTGGACATGCAGTCTGTAATGGGAAGGCGGTGTGTGTTTTGAAAGGCTGTTTAATCTCAAAGCGGTGAAAAATGATGACCCATTTTTGTACTGAAAATCACGAATGATAGTGCTGGAACAAGAGCGGCAAATCAAGCCAGCAATTACGGCTCATATCCACATACACACGGTTAACTAGACAAAAGATTTATTCAGAGTTTCTGTAAATGAAAGCTGGGAACAGAAATAAATGTTGGTACCTTTACAGATAAATGGATCTAAAAAGGATCTTCTAAAGGTTTTTATGAGAGTGCATTAAGAGAACATGTCAATTGTTACATTATTGCATAGGCATGTTGACAGTTTGAAGAATGTAACATCATTTGTGCTATCTTCACTATTTTGAAGACATCTTCCATAAACCAAATGAGCATTTTTTTTTTTTTTTTTTTTTAAATGAACTGACTTTCAAAATTCAACCAAATGTTGACATACAGTTGTGGTCAGAATTATTGGCACCCTTGGTAAATATGACTAAAGATGGCTGTAAAAAGAAATCTGCATTGTTTATCCTTTTGATCTTTCATTCAAATGCACAAAAATCTAACCTTTCATTGAAGTAAAAGAATTGAAAGTGGGGGGGAAAATCACATTATGAAATAAATGTTTTTCTCCAAAACACGCTGGCCACAATTATTGACAAATAATTAAAATATCTCTGAAGTATATTCCCATTCATTTTTACATTTTTTAGCACACCAGGGTGACTAGGGACATAAAATTGACCAGTCCTGACTTCCACAGGAGTATATGAATATGACACATATTCATTACAAGGAGTAAAACCAAAGAATAAAGTTCTCATGTGCAGCAAAAGATTGTTGAGCTTCACAAAATAGAAAGTGGCTGTAAGAAAATAGCTAAAGCACTGAAAATCTCCATTTCCACTATCAGGGCAATAATTAAGAAGTTCCAATCAACTAAAGATGCTACAAATCTGCCTGAAAGAGGACGTGTGTCTATATTGTCCTAATGCATGGTGAGGAGAAGAGTCTGAGTGGCCAAAGACTCTCCAAGGACCACAGCTTGAGAATTGCAGAAAATAGTTGAGTCTGTAGGTCAGAAAGCCTATAAAAAATTATCAGACAGCACCTACATCCCTACAAGCTGTTCGGGAGGGTTTCAAGAAAAATCGCTCATCCATAAACAATCTCCAGCAAATTCCGTTGTCAGACACGACTGGAACTTCAAACGGGAACGGCTTCTATGGTCAGATGAAACTAAAAAAATAGGGTTTTTTTTGCCAGCAAACCCACCAGATGGGTTTGGTGCACACATGGATAAAAAGTACCCCATGCCCACAGTTAAATATACTGCTGGATCTTTAATGTTGTGGGTCTATTTTTTTCTGTTGGAGGTCCTGGACATCTTGTTCAGATACATGGTATCATGGATTCTAGCAAATACCAACAGATAAAAATCAAAACCTGACTGCCTCTGTTATAATGGACCTTATAATGGGCCATGGTAGGATCATCCATCAGGACAATGAACCAAAACAAATATCAAAATCAACACAAAAACAGGTCACTGAGCACAAAATGAAGTTTCTGCCATGTTTGTTCCCTGACATGACCAGAAAATGAGTGGGGTGAACTGAAGAGGAGAAGCACCAACATGGAGCTGGGAATTTGAAGGATCTGGAGAGATTCTGTATGAAGGAATGGTCTCTGATCTCTTGTCAGGTGTTCTCCAAACTCATCAGGCATTATAGGAGAAGACTCAGAGCTGTTATCTTGGCAAAACGGGGTTGAAAAAAGTATTGTAGGATGCCAATAATTGTGACCAGCGTGTTTTGGAGAAAAACATTTATTTTATAAAGAGATTTTCCCCACATTTTCAATTCCTTTACTTCAATGAAAGGTTAGTTTTTTAGGGTTTTTTTTTTTTTTTTTTTTTTTTTTTTTTGTAAATAAAAGATCAAAAGGATTAACAATGCAGATTTATTTTTTACAGACTTCTTTGTTCATATTTACCAAGGGTGCCAATAATTCTGACCACAACTGTATGGCATCCAAAGGTCTGACACCATGAGTGAAAATACTGTTATTCTATATATATGATTTTGAACTAAGTCTCCTATGCTCACCAAGGCTGCATTTATTTGGTAAAAACAACAACAACAACAACAACAACAAAAAAAAAAAAAAAACAGTAAAAAACAGTATTTACTGTGAAAAAGTATTACAAAATAATATAACCATTTTAAATTTTAAAATATTTTAAAATGTAATTTATTTCTATGATGGCAAAGCTGAATTTTCAGAAAACCTTCAGAAATCATTCTAATGTGCTAATTTATAGCTCAAGTAACATGTTATTATTCTTATTATTATAAATGTTGAAAACAGTTGTGTTGCTTAATATTTTTGTGGTTCTTTGATAAAAGGAAGTCCAAAAGAACAGCTTTTATTTGAAATACTAAACGTTTGTAACATTTTAAATGTCTTTACTGTTTTTTCTTCATACATATAATGTGTACTTGCTGAATAAAACTATTAACTTCTTTAAAAAAAAAAAAAACTTTCTGTAATCTTACTGAAAACAAATTTTTGAATGGCAGTGAATTTAAAACTCCAATCTCTCTCGTTGTTCTTTGCCTCTTTGGCTCATTTCACTTTTACATTTCATTAGTCTCCCTTCAATATACACAAACACCAGCACTGACACCCCCCTCCCCCACAAGCCCCAACGCACACATATACTGTGACTGTGGGTGTCTTCTTTCCCAGTTGCAACAGTCTCTTGAGCAGCAAAAAGTGGGACGGTTATGAAGAACTAATAGCCTGACAGACTGCATACACCATCTCTCGCCTCAAGCCATTTCCTCTCAACATCTTTCTCTTGCTATCTCTCTCTTCTATCAACAGCCTCTATGATGCAACTCTGATTTTACTCTTTTCTATATACAGTACACTGATATGTGCACATGGATATGTAATCTAAGTAAGTATGTACGTGTGTAACCAAGATTAGAACCGTGTTTTGCACAGTATTAACATTTATGCACTGATCCACCTGTGATGGGGCAAAGAGAAACCATCTGTGCTACTGAAGATTTCAAGAAACTGTCTTTCCAGTTGTTCCTCTCTCACATTCTCACCTTCAAACTTTCAAAACACATATACAGTAAATGTGATAGATTATGCAGTTCTGTGAGCCATGCATATTCACATACAGACAGATGACTTCAGAATGTGCTACTGTATGCAGATAGACAGATGTGCGTGGAGATGTTATTGATCCCTGACGGAAAGTTCAGAAAAGAACAGCCTCCGTAGTCAGCAGGATTCAATCCTACACTGTGAGATCCAGTCTATACACAATCTCAAAACCCTGAGTAATCAGAATAACTGACCATCATCATCATCACAATCATATCAATCTCACTAAGTGCTTTTACAATACGTTTCATCTTTTTAAGCAGTCAAATATGACAGCAACTTTGAGCCTCATTCTGTTAAGAACCTCAATAAAGATAAAGCAGTATATCTACATGTTATTACTGAACCAGATGGCGGATTAGTGCTACAGTACATGGTTGTTTAGAGAGATTAGATGCATATGATATCAAAAGTAAATTTGACTTTTCTTTCTTTGCTTTTTTTATATTTTTTATTTTTTGCTTTTAGCCTACTTCAATCCGGGTTTTAAAATTACATTTAAAATGGAGAGAAAAGCACAGCAGACAGCTTTGAATATGATGAATTAAACAAATAATGATATTTTTTGAATTTGCCACAAGATTGAAGGTATATACAAGGCAAAGACTTTGAATTTGTGCTTCCATGTATTTATGCCGTCTCTGCAAAACACTGATTCGCCAGTCCAAGACAATGACCACCATAGCATAGGTGTTTGACGCTCACTGAGTCCTGCATAGGTCCTGCTTGGGACACCCGAAACTGCAGTACTAAACAGAACTGTTTCTCTCCTGAAACTCTGCAGTGTATATTGTCGAGAAGATGGGTCCAACAAATGAGATGAGCTTTACTGATAAATTTCTGCCAAAAGAACCACATAAAGCAAAAGAACTTAGGGTTGATATGGTTGATTTGATCACTCAAGGTTTGCAAAAAGAGCAAGACAAAATCTCGAAGAAGCAAGCCAAAAAGGAGAAGAAGAACCACTAGGATGGAAGGAATGAAGATGGATTCCAAGGCCAAAGAGATGATTAAATTACTGATGCAGCAACAGAAAATTAATTTGAAATTGATTATGCTTATAAAACAATCATATGCTTTGAATACTTTTATGAGTGAAATGGAACAGATTACAAACGAGGTTGAAGCTTTGACAATGGAAGCTGCAGCGCCGGTTGTATCTGAAAATTGTATTTAAGGGTTAAAAGGTTAAAATGATGTCTAAATAGAAGTGATATCTTTCCTGCTGAATTAAATGGAAACTAACCGAGATGTATGTTTTTATTAAGACTAGAAGTGTTAAAGGGAACTAACACGAAATGTATGTTTTTATTATATCTAGAAGTGTTAAAGGGAACTAACATGAAATGTATGTTATATAAAATGTATGTTTTATTATAACTAGAAGTGTGAAATATAAACTAATGTGAAGGTCTCAAGTTCAAGCGATTAAAATGTGTGTTACAGCCTACAAAAGGTAGCAGGTTGCAGCTGAACTTTGTATCTTATACTTTGCATGAAACAGGAAACAGTGAAGTATTAGGGGCTGTACTCCTGTTTACAAATAAGGAAATGTTTATGTTGGGAAAAAGATGTGATCTTTGGAGACTATATATTGGAAACATTGTAACAGAAGGTTGCCACACCTCGGGTGAAGACTTTCTCGTCTTTATGTTCTGTTTTTTATTCTGTACCTTGTTATTAAACCGAAACCATTGTATTTGGTGATTCATAAACCTCTCTATAACAAGTCTCAGAGTGAATTACTTTTACATAAACTATTATCAATACCTGCAATTAAATTACTTCCATCGAGCTTCAAGAGCATCGGATCCTGACTGAGCTGGTGCAAACTCCACCTTGAAATCTCTAATTGTCGTGCAACGCTCTCAATCCAACTAATCAGAAGGTAAGGCCAAATCTTTTGATGCAGAAAAGGATTGTAAAGATGTGTGTTTGAAAAGTTAGTGATTGAGGGGGATAATAAATACAACAATGTGTGGTCATCTTAGCACCATTAAAAAGAAAACTTTTATAAAAATTGTAAATAGACTACATACAGAAAGTGAGTAAACAGCGATTCCTACAGTATATAATCAATGAAGCTGTCAATCACTTCAATTTACCGTGATTGGCTATCATGCTCAGTGCTGCAAAATGCTGCAAAACTCGTGAAACACAAATATGCACAGGACAGTTCGAAAGCAGTTGCCCATCAGCCAACACATTCTGCAGGCTCACTGGAAAAACGTACCTGTGTCAACATTTTTGCAAAACTCAAAATACGTACCAATACGTACATATCACTGCAGTTTCAAACAGAAATGAACACTAGAGGCAGTAAAACAGCAAGCACTTTTAATCATTTTCACACACAATTATGATTACAGGGCCAGATTATGGATTAATAAAGACTTAATTTTGAATTAATTTTCACGCGGCTCCTTGCACAATTATGTTATGACCTCAAAACATTTTTTACCATAATGCATGATTTGTAAACGAATATATTTTGGAGTTTTCATCACTTACCCAGCTCCAGATGTTCAGTTTTACTGATGTAATAAGCTTGCTCAGCTGGTACAGAATTGTACTTGCGATGCAAAGAGCTTGGGTACGAATCCCGTGAAAGACAAGTCACAGTAAAAGAGCTGAAAGACGAGTTAAGAAACAAGCTAAAATACCATGGTTACGATTGCGTTTTCATGTCACATTTGCTTTTGTTAACACTATCGGGTAGGTTTAGGGTTTAGTGTAGGTGTACGTTATTAAACGTGATGGAGCATTAAGCTTTTAGCGCCACTCACCGGACATTTCGATTCAGAACTGCGGTGATACGTACAAACTCCAACATAATAAAACGTTGCCATATTCACGTTCATCTGTTCCGGAAAAAACTAAACACACTTTTAGCACCACTCACTGGACATTTCACTTTGAAACTGTCGCGAAATGTGCATTACGCAACGTATTTTGCATTTGCAAAAATGTTGACACGGGTTTGTTTTTGTATTAAGTCTGGGCTGCCATCAGCATGTACCAAATTGAGTCGAAATAGTTTTGGCTATTGGACCGGCAGTCCACCCATGCATTTTCATTCCTGACCCGCACGCGCACCGCAAATAACAATGTAAATATCATTCCACCCGTCACAACAAATATTAGCGGCTCACCAGTTGGGTACCCTCGGGTATCCACCCACATGCAGGACCTTGCCCTAACCACCCAAAATATTTCCGATGTTTCAAACAATAATCAAATTAGTTGTCAGTCCACATGACAATCCACAAATCTCTCTTTTGTGGTGGCTGTTCTTCCCCATGTGTGTAAATCCCAGAATTGTTCCCAGGACCACACCACTTTTCTCTCTTTTCCCCCATTTCATTCACATTAAAATTCAAATAAAAGCCTCACTTTGGTGTGATACCACCAATACCACTGAATTACTCTTCAGGCAGTGCATATTACAACAAACTCACAAGAACAAATATGCATGTGTAAATGTGACTCACCGTCCAGCCACCTCCATCCGTGCTCATATCACAGTAGACCTGAAAGCCGGCGGGGTAATGAGTGGGAAAAACAGAGTAGATGCCATCTTCCCTCTGACCGCTAGCATATATATCACTACAGTCCCTTGGACGAGAGCCTTGAAAAAGACAGACAGAAAGAGAGAGAGCATCAAACACAAAAACCACCAAGACTAGATCCCTGGATGGTTACAGGATAGCAAATAACTGAACTAGGCCAAAGCTAATTTAATGACCAAAGGAATATTACTATAGGTTAGCTAACATGATTTTGTGCCAGTCCTTCCAAGGCAGCTGGTGCTTCTCAGTTTACTGGTCTCTGTTCCCAAAAGAGCGATCCTTTTCCCTGATTATAGAAAACACACTCCCCTTCACTGGCACACATTTGCACACAAGTGTCTGCTCCATACTGGGTTCATTTCAAGCCACACCTGTGGCTCCAGCAGACACATCAGGGCCTTAAAAGTAAAGTGGTAAAATGCTTTTAGACACATTAGGCCTCCCGAGAGCACAATTTAAGCACAGACTCTTTGCTTCGGCTTCCAGCATCTCATCTAATGAGAATTCAGATCAGCAGGGCACAAAAAGAAGACAATAGTTATGTGCACTTTTTAAACACAGTTTTCCTTGAAATTGTCTGATGTTGGATTGAGAATCAATGAGTCAACAGTGGGAGGAGGAACAGAGCTCTCTGTTCAGGGACCAAAGTGCTTCTGATTCTGAGCTGGTGATGTCAGAGTATATGATTTGAATCTAAATATTTGCTAATGGGACCACAGAACTTTTTAAGCCAATCACCTGAGCAAAAATGCCATCTGACTAATCAATTTGGAGCCACAGGAAATAGTAAGAGCATTGTGCTACTATGCTATTCTGAATTCTCTTCACTAATTCCCTTCACTAGTGACATACTAAACCAGGGGTTGGCAACCTATGGCACGTGGTTCATTTCAGAGATATTCAACCAAGTATATTGAGTCCTATTAAACATTCCACACACATCAAAATAACTGTGATGCATGTGGAAACTCTGTTAATGCGTAACTGGTCACTTCATGTGTTTTCTCTGATTTGATAGCGTGAAAAGACCAAGAGCATTTTTTCACATTCCAGATGAAACTGGACAAAATGCATCTGGGTGTTGAAGTCACAAAAGTAAATTTTACTCCTCCTAAAATGGTAAAAACTAAACATGCGAGAGCGTGTTATAATGGCTCCCGTTACCCAGATATGACAGTGCTACTGCAGCACGCTTCGCCGCAGGGGAGTAGCTGAGCATCTCTTCAGTAAGCTGATGTGCAAACTATCGCAAATGAAACTGAAAGTTCATCGTCACATCCATAAGCTCAACATAGTCGTCTTCATTAAAATTAGTGACACTAAATTATCTTACCAGTGCTGATGCTGCTCTCTCTCCAATTGCGGTCATTGATCTTGAAATTGGCTGACGTAAAATGAAGCTCATATCTTGCTTTCTTTGACGTAAACTCCGTTAAATTTGCATAGTTTGGAAATTGAAGATTAGATTTAAATAAGTTTTGTGGAGACACATTTATGATTTATGTTGCCAAGTGTAAATGGAACACTTTTAACAAAACGGATAGCTATCCGATTAGTTAAAACGCATGAATGACCAGGTGTAAATATGCTCATTGAAAATCTGTTCTTCAAAGTCAACCTGAAAATCTGTTCTTCAAAGTTTAAAGAACAGAGGGGGGGTATATGGGTGGGTATAGAGGTTGTGGCATAGTGATTAACTCAGAAACTTAAAAATGGCACTTCATGACAAAAAGGTTGCAGACCCCTGTAGTAAACTGTAAAACTCCATGGGATGAAGAGAGTGATGGATGGACTTTTGGATACATGTGAATGCACAATGAAACATACACTACTGTTCAAAAGTTTGGGGCTAGCACATTCTTATCAAAAGTGACAGTACAGCTGGAAAATTTGCATTTCAAATAAATGCCTTTCTGTTGAACTGTATATTAATCAAATAACTGAACAAAACATATCACTGTTTCTACCTAAATGTTTAGCAGCACAACTGTTTTAAAGGCACAATATGTAAGATTTTAGATTAAATATCCAGAAACCACTAGAACAATATTATATATTTTGTTGACTTGTGTACTTACATTATCCCAAATGTCTCCAAGAATGTTTAAATCCAGAGAAATAAGCAATTTTAACCAGGACACTTATTATGTGTTTTATTAGACAAGTGAGCAACTGTTTGGATACATTCATCGACAAAAACTAATCATTGTTATATAGCTCAATCTCGTTTTCTTGATTTACCGCAAGTACCATGTTTTACCATGACTAATATCGATCTTGCTTATTACAGTGTGCAACAAATGTCTCATAGTAGCCGCCGAGCGAATGCACAGAGTAGCATTATAACAACTTTCAACACACAAATGTATCTAATATGATAAATCAGCGCTGCGTTACCCCACATACACATGACTGGAAGAAGAGGAAGCGGTCGTCTGCAGCATAATAAAAGCTCCACTGCTCTTGAGCCTTGTGTTGCGCTTGTCTCTCATTAGCAATCGCTCCAGTGGCCTCGTTCCGCTACCAACGGCTTTCAGCCACACCCTGCTTCATACTACAGTAATGTTAATAAATCTTTAATACATTAGCTCATCCATTAATATGATTTCTGCCCGAGTCCCATCAGATTCTTTCCACCGGCTGTAGACGTGAAGACAACACCTCCCATTCCATGAAATCAAGGTGTCATCAAGCTACACCCTTGTTTTGAATAAGCGAAATTTACATATTGTGCCTTTAACATTAATAATAATAATTATAAGAAATGTTTCTTGAGCAGCAAATCAGCATATTAATAGGATTTCAGGATCATGTGACACTGAAGACTGGAGTACTGATGCTGAAAATTCTGCTTTGCCATTACAAGAATAAATTACATTTTAAATTTGTATTAAAACAGAAAACAGTTAAGTTATATATGTTAACAACATTTCACAATATTACTGTTTTTACTGTATTTTTTATCAAATAAATGCAGCCTTGGTGCTTGGTAGTGTACAGTGGAGCAAATAGACAATGGACACTAAGGTAAAACCCCAAACATGTTAAACAAAGGAGATGGGCAGGTAAACTGGATCCCCTACCATTAGCACAGCCTTTAAGGCGAACTCCTCTGACTGGTGCCCTCTGCAGGTCAGCCTTCACCCTGGCCTTCAGACCGCCTGTTTCCTTCTGCATGGCACTCAGAGCATCGCTCACAGAGTTGACAACCTTCACCATGTTAATCTGGCTCTCGGACAGCAGCTGCAACACATACACAAACAAAAACTATTACAAAGAAAGCATGAGCTGACAAGGAAACTGTCCAGAATAAACTGCAGATTGATGTGGTTGATTAGCAGCTTATTATTATACAGTATACTTGAATATTTAAAAGGAAATGAAAATTCTGTCATAATTTACTTACCCAAACTTGTATGATTTTTTCCCTTCTACTGAACACAAAATGAACAATGTATGGACAAAAACTTTTCATTGAACCCTACTGGTGTTCCACAGAAGAAAGAAAGTCACATAGGTCTGGAATGACACATCACAGCACATTTTGGACCCATTCACTGATATTTAATGTTCAGTATCCCAAAATAAGTTGATGTAAGGTCCCATTGCCCAAAAATATATCAGCCATTGTGGATAACATGCAGTCTCTTGAGATTCACTTTAGTGCCTTGGACAGCAAAATGTTCAATTATAGCTCTGCAGCACAACAGAAAACAATTCTTGTGCCAAGTGCGGATCTGTTTGATGGCTTTAACTTATGGGAACACACTATAGGCTTATTTCCTGGCTGGACATATAGAAAGCTTTGAACCATTGAAGCGAACTGTTCATTGCCCAGTGAAAATGAAAATCCCTTGTAGCCCATGAGAAGGCAAAATCTTTCTGGGAGACAGGTTCCATAAGACCAACTGTCATTTAGCTCAAATACTTGACATGCAATAGAGCTGTAAAGGTCTTTGTGCCAGATTTACAGTGTTATTTTCTGCTTGAGGCAGTAAGTTGAACCTGCTATAGCTTGTCTACCTAGAAATAAGACCATTGTGTGCCTTTCCTCCATAAACTTGAGATCTGACCCATTTTAGATGGAAAACCCTCAGTGTTCTTGTGAGCATGAGTGTATGGTTGTGTCATTGTTTGTGAGGCACATTCAACATAATAAATGAGTGTCCTGTTCTCGCCTGCAGCTCAACAATGTGTCCTGTACAGTGATCTTTAAAGGACACCTACACATTTGAGCAGGGCACACACTGTCTATACGTGCTGTAACAGATGAGTTATGAATATAATCTATGAAACTTTACTACATCTCACAAGTTTTATCCTCTCTGTACATGGATTTTAGGCAGAGTTCTGAAGGAATGAGAACAGTATCAGTCAAAGGTATGGACTCAACATGGTCTTTGAATCATCAGAAGCATTCTGTAAGGTAAGGTATGTTTAAATTATAGCGTATGTATGAGAGATAAATGATTTTACATATTGAAAAAGACAAAATCCTGTAGTATTTTAGTTTTTTTTCCCCCAAACAAAATCTGAAATTAACAGTCACAAACCTAAATTCTGAATAATCCATGGAGTATCAAGAAATTAAATATTATTATTAACAAAAAACAACAACAAAAAAAACCCCCCAAAAAACAAAAAACAACAAAAAAAACAAAAAAACATGGTGATTAAAGAAAATACTGGAAAACTACCCCCCCCCCCCCCAAAGGAAAAAAAAAAAAAAATTATGACCAACAAATAAATTAGTGTGCAAAAGTTTTGGTAATATTTTTTAATGTTTTTCAAATGAGTCTCTTAAGCTCACCAATGTTGCATTTATTCTATCAAAAATACAGTAAAATACAGTAGTTTTCTTACAATTTAAAATAAACTGTTTCTATTTTAATATATTTTGAAATGTAATTTATACCTGTGATGGTAAACTGAATTTTCAACATCATTACTTCAGTCCTCAGTGTCACATGATCCTTCAGAAATCAGTATGCGGATTTGGTGCCCAATAAACATTTCTTATTATTATCAATGTTGAAAACAGTTGTGTTGCTTATATTTTTGTGGAAACTTACTTTTTTTTCAGCAATACAAAGATCAAAAGAACAGCATTTATTTGAAATATGATCTTTTTTAATATTATAAATGTCTTTACTGTCACTTTCGATCAATTTAATGCTTTCTTTCTGAAAAAAACCCCCCCAAAAACTTACTGATCACAAACTTTTTAAAAGTAATGTATGTAAATTACATTGCTGATGCTCACATACAAGATTTATGAATACATGGAATATCAAATAATTATTTTGAAGAAAAATATTCCAAAAATCATACTCCATTAGGGTGATTTAACCCCATTAATGGATTCAAAAATTAACCAAACACACGCTTTTGAATTCAATGAGTCCAATTCCTCTTATGGGACAGGGAAACAGACAAGACCATTACTACAGTAATACACTGTACCACACCGAATTATGTTTATTAGTCTATTATTATGTTTATATGTCTATTAGCACACTGAACCCTACAGATCATGGTTGGTTTGACACCTAAAACACTCGTGCATGACGCAAACACACATGCTAGCGCACTGACAGTGTAATGCCCATAGGAAGTAACCTTTAGCTTCAGGGCTTTTCCAGGGTATTTCAGCTAAATGTAACACTGAGATGATTGACAGTGCAGAATTACTTCCTTTAATTGCAGGGTGTAAATAGAATAGTCGCTGAAGCTAAAATGCTAGTAGATCTGAAAGAGATTCACACGGGAGCTCAACGCTTTCATTCCTCACCAGTATTTCTCACTTTTATAGGTGATGCTATTTACTCTCTAAGGTTTTAGGGGGAGGGGGAGGCCTATACTGTTCGTGTGCGCATATCCTGCTGCTTTATGGAGCATATGTGCTAAAATGCTATCATGTGTAACCTGAAATCCTACCTCAGTGAACTATCAGAGCTGGTTTCACCACAAATTAACAATTAAACTGGCATTACAATTTAATACAGAACTGGGTTTTATCTGTGACAAGGGAACTGTCTGTGTTTCATTTTTCATGTGAAGGGAGGTAATTACAGGTATAAGTGCCCTTAATTAATGAGGTTTGATAAATTTGGGGATGACACATTTTTATGCTGTTTCTACGGTAACCGCACACCCGCCCCTGTCTCTTTTTCTTTACTCTTCAGTTGCACTCAGTCTATGCTGAGTGTTGCTTTCTGTGCTCCTTTCCAGATTTCACAAATCCAACTATTCATTCAAACTGTATCAAAGCTCAAAAATAAAAAAAAATAAAAATAATAAAAACAGAAAGACCCCTCACATTTACACACACACTCTTACACACACAAACACAGGTCAGCACTGCTGTCTAAAAGTCATCAGAAAACGGAGGATTATTTTCTATTCAGGGGGGATTTTGCTAACGCTTTTCACTGTCGCACAGGTGTTTGGTAGTGATAAACAACTCTCTTTCACTCCTGCCTGCTGTGTGTGTTTGTCCACGTGTGTGTGTGTGCGTGTGTGTTTGACAGATTTGGTGTGTAGGAGCTTGTCAGTAACTCGTGGTTAGAGAGAGATGGTGTTAATCCTAAACCTTAAGTCTTCGTAATTCAGATTAAAGTCAGGCTTTAACTTGGTGGTAATTCACTTAACACAGAAAAACAGGCGGCATCTGCTGTTCCCCAGCCCTGAAACTGAAGTCTATAGAACATAGCCGTTGCCATCTTGTGTATCAATGTCCTCATATCAGCTTTCTCGGTCCTCAGCTGGCAATAACACAATGTACGTGACTATAACACTAGCATAATGCAGTCGGAGTACAATATCTTACAGGATGCAAGAGTGAAAGTCAACACACTTATAAAATACCCTGGAGTAGCAGAAAATCCTACCTATAAAGAACCCTGCAGGAAATTACAATATATTGAAAATAAACAATCAGTGGCATTCTGACACATAGTGGACCTTGAAACCAAATAAAGGTGTCTTACACAGCAGTGTAAATACTGCTCTGAGTAAATTCTGTGATGACACAATGCCGCATCAAAGCCTAAAATACATTATGCAACTCAGCCCCTAGTATCAAATGTTGCTTTGCTTCTGTGTATTGAAATGCAGCATCAGAGCAGCCTTAAACCATGCATTGTCATAATGCGGTATTTATTTAATCATATTTTTATGTAAACTTTTGTTTTTTAATTATCATTTCATGTTTCTATGTTCATAATTGTATTGCATTAGACTGCTAATATAAATTAAATGTTATATACACATTTTATGCATTCCTCATAAATATTGTATGTGAGGCTTTAGCAATGCACTAGCATTCAGAAGTTTAGGGTCAGCCAGATTTTGTTAAAAAAAATTAATACATTAAATTGATCAAAAGTGACAAAGGGCCCTATTTTAACGATCTAAGCACATGGTCTAAAGCACACGGCGCAAGTGCACTTAGGGCGTGTCCGAATCCACTTTTGCTAATTTAACGATGGGAAAAATGGTCAGCGTGCCAGGCGCATGGTCTAAAAGGGTTGTCCCTATTTTCTTAATGGGTGTGTAATGGGTGTGTTTTGGGCGTAACGTGAAATAAACCAATCAGAGTCTAATCTCCCATTCTCTTTAAAAGCCAGTTGCGCTCACGCCATGGTGGATTTGCTATTTACACGGCGGAATTTGCAAGCAGAAAAATCTACGGACCATCTATGGGACAAGCCGGATTCCACCTAAACATTTTTATCTATTTTATCTATAACATTTTTATCGATTTTACATTGTAATCCTTTTCTTTTTAATATTTGGCATGTTTGTGTGCCCTGTGTGTGTAATAAGCAGAGTGTATGCGTATTGTGCACCCGCATATAGGCGCATATTACTAACACGCTTTTTAAATAACAAAATAAATACTGCACCATTGACTTTAGACCAGGTTTCAGTTGGTCAATGGCACCTACAATGCGCCTGAACACACCTCGTTTTCAGACCAGCACGCCCATGGGCGCACAAATGGGTGCTAATGCATTTGCTATTTAAACAATGTGGCGCAGGATGTGAAAATGATAACTGCGTCGGGCTGAAACTAGCAAAAAACACTGGTGTCGCGCTTGGCGCCGCATTGCGCCAGGTGTGTGAAAGGGCCCAATATCTAAATATTTCCATTTCCAATAAATGCTGTTCTTTCTATTCAAAGAATCCTGAAAAAAATATATCATGTTTCAACAAAAATACTAAAGTATTTTAGTAAGTTTTCAACATTAATAATGATAAGAAATGTTTCTTAACACCAAATCAGCATATTAGAAATATTTCTGAAGATCATGTGACACTGAAGACTGTTTTTACTGTATTTTTGTTCAGATAAATTGGTGAGCAAAAACATTAAAACATTTGACACCAAACATTTGAATGGTAGTGTACATATTATAAAAATCATAAATAAATTAAAATCAATAATGATAAACAAACCATCCAAACAAATAATCTTCATACAGACAATTAATTGTTTCAAGTCTTTCTGATGGCTCTATATTCATAATTTCATATTTAAAATTAATTTGAAAACATTATTTCTACTGTACATGTCGCCTCTGTACAGCATTAAATGTAAATGCACTGTTCCATCATGGTATACATGACTCTTCATATGCAGCTTATGTGCCACCTATGCACTGTATAAATGGCATACGAGATAAACAGATGGATGGGCAGACTAAATGTTCAGTTTCTGATACACAAGGGCAATTCCAGTGAACATTTATCTCCATTACTAACTTTTAGATTTCAAACTGGCTGGTGATGGTGATAAACAGCTTCCAATGGGTCTCACATTGATGAGAAAAGCATTTTGCAAATGAGCCACGGTTTGAAACAGCATAAAGTGTGAGAACAAACCAGCGGGGTGGCAATTGAACTGAGGTTCAGACTCCGGGAAACACACCAAGTGTTAACGCAGCATTATTCTCCCTGAAACGTCATTTATTATGGATCCTGTCCATTTCCCAGAAGTTCAATGGTTTGACAAAAGCTACTGCTGAGCTGAAGACACACCTGCTTCTCAGTGCAGTTCTGCTCATGTGGAGACTGATTTCAGATGTCTTATGATGCACCAATTTTCTGTTATTGCACCTATAACATAATTTCTTTTGACATAAAAAGTAAATGGGTAGTCACTTTTGTAAAGAGCTGCTATACTACAATTAAAGCTACTTTTCACATATTAATTGATTTGACAACCTAATTACACTTTCAAATAGGGCTGCACGATATTGAAGAAAAAAATGCGATATGCAATAACTCGTTAAATAATGTAAGTTTCATTTTAACATCATTGTTTATTTAACAACAGAAATTGAATAATCAAATGTAAAATTAAAACGCTGCTTCATCTTCGCTGTATGTATTAAATATACACTGATTCTGTCAGCATCCTACCTCCTGTAGTTTGTCTCCGTGCCTCTAGAGGTTCCCTGTGTTCCCCTCTGCCTTAGTTCTTCCTTGTGTGTCCTTGTTAGCATTATCCAGGTCACCTGTGCCTTGTTTCTCCTAGGGTATTTTAGTTGTGTTTTTTCTCCTTTTCTCCTTGTTCACTTGGTTTTTGAGTCTTGGCTGTGTGCTTCCTGCTTTGTTTCTCCAAGTCCTTCCAAGCTACCTCAAGTAAGGTGTTCTTAGTTATTTGGTTGTTAATGTTCTCTAGTTTTGTTTTCTCCCCTCATGGAGTTTTTATTTTCCCATGTGGTTTTTCCATTATCTCTTATGTTATTAATACCTCTGTCTGAGAAGTACTCTTGTTGGATTTTTTGCTTGCAAAGACTTTTTTTTTAATAACTCTACATTGCCTGGAGTACTGCCTTGAGTGTTTCATTTGGGTACAACTTTACAGCCTCTGTGGCCTAGTGGCAGATATCTCAACCACCACACCAAAGACCCGAGTTCTAGCCCAGTTTGTGACAGAAAAACCAAGACATTCGGTTCCAAGGACCTGTTGGCGGTGATTGCTCAACACGAGGCATCTTTTCAGCGCCATGAAGTCGTTCTCAGCCGACAAGAAGAGCTAATGGCCAAACACTTTCAACTCCTGGCCGATGTGATGAGTTCCATCCGCCAGCCCTTTGAACGCCTCCCTGGTTCTTCACCTTCCTCTGTATCACCTCCGAGTGGCGACAGGCCTTCTCCCGTGGTGGAGCCCTGACTACCACCTCCAAAGCCCTTCGCTGGAGAACCCAGTTCCTGCCAGGGTTGCCTCACCTTCGAGCTCCAATCCTCAAGTTTTCCCACAGACCGCTCCAAGATTGCTTACATTATTACCCTTCTCTCAGACAAGGTGCTCTCTTGGGCCTCCGCAGTGTGGAAATCCCAGGATGCCTGTTATGAGTCCTACGCGGCATTTGTGGAAGAGTTCAAGCGAGTGTTTGATCATCCAGTCAGTGGTCGGGAGGCTTCCAAGCGCCTACTCACTGTCCGACAGGGTTCCCGTAGCATGGCAGATTTCGCCATTGAGTTTCGGACCATAGCGGCAAAGAGCGGATGGAACGATGAGGCACTGAGGGTCTGCTTTCAGGGAGGGTTGTCTGAGCCCCTTCAAGATGAGTTAGCCACTCGAGAACCAGCTAAGGATCTCGAGTCCCTCATAGCAATGGCCATCCGCCTAGACAATCGCCTGAGAGAGCGGAGGACGGCTCGCCGCAAGGAGTCTCAGTCCCAAGTTCCTCTGAGCAGGTCTGTTTCTCCAGTTTGTATTCCTTCGTCCAGAGCTTCCCCAGCTCCTGAACAGCTCCTGAACAGCTCCATGATTCCCCAGAGGACATGCAGTTGGGCCGTTCCAGGCTTTCTCCCGACGAGAGGGAACGTCGCATGAGGGAGCGTCGTTGCCTCTACTGCGGTGTTTCCGGCCACTTCCGCTCCACTTGCTCTCGGGAAACGCCTGTCCCCGCCCAGCAACAGGAGGGCTGTGATGGGGAAAATTAGAGCTCCTCCTGCTAACGCCGTCCTAGCTGTTCCAGCCACTTTGTCCTGGGAGGGCCACCAGCATCTGGTCCAGGCTATGATCGATTCTGGTGCCGCAGGCGACTTCCTGGATCCAACCTTGGCTAATGAACTTAAGATCCCTACCCAACTTCTTCCTCACCCCCAGGCAGTTACTGCTTTGCATGGCAGACCTCTGGAACTCAGTCCCTGCGACTTACTATCTGTCAACACCAGCAGGAGAAGACCTTCTATCTTATTGACTCCCCCGACTGCCCTATTATCCTGGGTCACCCTTGGCTGCGAAGACATAATCCCCATATCGACTGGCCCACTAGCACCATTCTAAGCTGGGGTTCCACTTGCCAACTTACCTGCCTACTTCAGAGTCCCCCAGCCCCTAGTTCTGAGTTTCAAGAGTCTGTCGACCTGTCCTGAGTCCCCAGTGTTTATCATCAGTTCAAGGCAGTGTTCAGCAAGTCGCGGGCTACCTCCTTACCACCTCACCGCACTTACGACTGTGCTATTGATCTTCTCCCTGGCTCCTGCCCTCCCAGGGGTCGGATCTTCTCCTTATCTCCCCCCGAGCGCTTAGCTATGGATACCTACATTAAGGAGTCCGTGGCAGTCGGCATCATCCGTGCCTCTACTTCCCCGGCTGGGGCGGGTTTCTTCTTTGTTGAGAAGAAAGACGGGGGTCTTAGGCCTTGTATTGATTACCGGGGTCTCAACAAGATCACGGCCTCTCATGGCCACGGCTTTTGAGCTGCTTCAAGGGGCTTCCATTTTTACTAAACTGGATCTCCGCAATGCTTACCATCTCGTGCGTATCCGGCAGGGGGACGAATGGAAGACTGCCTTCAACACCCCCATGGGCCACTATGAGTACCTCGTGATGCTGTTCGGGCTCACCAATGCCCCCGCAGTGTTCCAAGCACTGATTAATGACGTTCTCCGAGACCTGCTTAATCAATTCGTCTTTGTATACCTTGACGATATCCTCATTTTCTCAAGGTCACTGGAGTAGTATGAGGGGCATGTTAGCAGGGTTCTCCAAAGACTCCTTGACAATCATCTCTACGTAAAGCCTGAGACACAAGAGAAGCCTTTGATATCGATTATTGCGAGGTCTAGGATCGTCGCACCCCTTCAGTGGGAACTGGAAAGGGTGGTGCGAGAGGCCCTTGTCCATGAGCCCGATCCAGGCGGTGGTCCCGCTGGTCGTTCCTCAATCTGCCCGGGCCCGGGTCTTGCAGTGGGGTCATGAGTCTCCCTTGACTTGCCATCCAGGAAGTGCTCGCACACTTGACTTCCTCCAGCGGCGGTTTTGGTGGCCGTCCATCAAGAAGGACGTTAAGGTCTATGTGGAGGCCTGCCCCGTGTGCAACCAAGGAAAGTCTACACTTCAGCATCCTCAGGGACTGCTCCGTCCCTTACCTGTCCCCCGCAGGCCATGGTCGCACCTTTCTCTGAACTTTGTTACGGGACTCCCACCATCCCAGGGCAACACAGTCATCCTGGTGGTTGTAGACCGGTTCTCTAAGGCTGCCCGGTTCATTCCCCTGCCCAAGCTGCCTTCGGCCAAGGAGACTGCAGAGCTCCTCATGAACCATGTCTTCCGGATATTCGGTATTCCCCTGGACATTGTCTCCGACCGAGGTCCCCAGTTCTCGTCCCGGTTCTGGGGAGCCTTCTGCAGGCTTATTGGGGCCACAGCCAGCCTATCATCTGGGTTCCATCCAGAGTCTAATGGCCAGACGGAACGGATTAATCAGGATCTGGAGACCACTCTGCGGTGTATGGCAGCCAGTAATCCCACATCTTGGGCCACCTATATCATTTGGGCAGAATATGCCCACAACACCCTTCAGTCCTTGGCCACTGGACTATCCCCCTTTGAATGCCAGTTTGGATATACCCCCCCATTATTCCCCAAGGAAGAGGCGCAAGTTGGTGTTCCCTCGGCCCAGCGCTTTGTCCAACACTGTCGGCTAACATGGAGGAAGGCCAGGCATACCCTCCTTCGGACCTCCCAGAGATACCAAAGTCAGGCTAATCGCCGCCGCCGGACAGCCCCTAATTTCCGAAGCGGTCAAAGGGTTTGGCTAGCTACGAAGAACCTGCCCCTCCGGGTCGAATCCAAGAAACTTTCCCAGAAATACACTGGCCCTTTTCTCATAGAAAGGAAAGTTAACCCTGTTTCTTATCGTTTATTTTTCCCTCGTTCCCTTAGAATTAACCCCACGTTTCATGTCTCATTACTAAAACCTGTCTTGTCTTCTCCCTTTAGACTTTTTGTAAACTTTTGAAGTATTAAAATCATTCCGTTATCGTAAGTCATTGCGATTTACATATCGTGATATGTACATTTGCGATATTTCTATAATTTTTATATATATATTGTGCAGCCCTACTTTCAAAAATTCATTTATCGCACCGAAGGACCATTTAACTTGTGAAGACAAAAAAGTTATTAAAATGGTGAAAAACTGTTTAAAAATGGTGACCTAACGGGAACAAAGATATTAGGGCTGTCACTAGCGATTATTTTGGTAATCGAGTAATCGTTTGATTATTCTGATGATTATCTGTTCGATTATTCTGATTCTCCCCCCTCCGGGCACGGGCGCTGGCGCTGAGCCAGAGACGGATGCACTCAGTGCTTGGCATTTATCACAACTTCAATCACATAATGTTTATTTTAGGTTTCAGACATTTAAATGCACATAAGTACTAGTAACAATACCTAGTAACAATACATTTAGAGTTTGTAAAATATAAACAGATGTCTAAGGACGCTGCAATAATAATCCTTTCCATTATAATTAGACGATGCGTTATATTCATATCAGATACATACTGTGAGTAAGGCAAGCAACTATAAAGTTTACCCTGTTCTTCTCCCTATACACTGGACACTTACATCCATCCGTGTATTTCGAAAGAAGTGGATGAATTCACGTGTTGTAAATCCGACAGATCTGATGCATAAACAAACATGGCAGCGCCCATCGTGCATATAGCTCAACTACTAACGCGATCATTATAAAACAAAACACACTTTAAAATACATATATAATAGCAATAACACAATAATAATTGATTCAAGTAAAGCAAGTAATCATATGGCTTTATATTGAACAAAACTGCCAAAATACATAATGTATTATACAATATTACTAATATTCTTTATGTATTATAACAAATGCCTGCAAAGGGCGCCAGCAGCCTAACGATTGTTTATACACTTTCCAACGCAATCTAATCCTTGTTTAATATTGACTTACAACATTTATTTCAAATGTCCACTTAATCTTTAATATTTGGCCATTTCTTTACAACAGAAATGCTACAACCACTGTAATTTCTTGAACAAGAACATGTGGACTTAAACGAGGGCTTAAACTTTTATTTTGAAATCGCGACCAGCAGTTAGCACATTTCACTAAGTTGAAACATACAGTACTGATGTATTCTCCTGCGTTTGCGCAGGTTTATAGATGACTTACCTTACAAATCTGATTAAATGCTGCACATTGTGTTTCCAGATGAACATTAAATGCAATCCAAACTCACAGCATATGCAAAGATGGAGTTTGAGATGCACCACTCTAGTAAATGATGACAATTCATGTGGAGCAGCATTTACTGTGAATGGAGCTGCTCCGAGACGCACGTAGATAACCTAGTACACGCATGTAAATAATTACAGCGCATATATATTAAACCTGCAGCAAATACATTTATCATTGAATCGCAGCCTTTATAAATTCACAATAGCATTATGCTTTATAATAATTTTTTAAACGGGTTTAATATCGTGCAACCTTAGAAAACGGTCTAATAATGTGTTTCATGGATTCTCGTCTGTGGAAAGCGCCACTTCTGGTATTTTGCCAGTTACTCGACACAGGCAAATTGAAATCAAGGATTTTTTAAAACCGAATACTCGAATTTAATCGAGGAATCGTGACAAGAGATACACTTTTTTAAAACCAAAAATCTAGATTTTTATTGAAAAAAAAAATAAAAAATCGTGAAAACACTGTCAACTACCCACATTCATGTATCTTTCTGTTATATGTAGTTGAAGATGCAGCTGTTTTACATACATATGTGTGTATCTGCATGCCATTACCTGTATAAGTCTGCTCTGTTCAGTCTGCAGTGTGTTCAGGTCCTGTCCCAGGTTGCCTTGTCCTCGTCTGAGAGACTCATAGTCCATCTTCAGCTGGCCCGCATGGGCTGACAGCTTAGCAACTTCCTCTGCCAAGTTGACCAATAGCGCTCGATCCTGACCTTTGACGGACTTGAGATCCGTATCGTGGTCAGTGAGTGAGTGCAGCAAAGATGTCTGCACGCCTTCCAGCCGCAAGAAGTTACTGTTATAATCAGGGCAGTTGGGGTCGATGAAGATATTAATGCGTGATCCATCACCTCTCTCGACTGTCACCAACGCATTGGCTTCGTCCTGATTTGTGCTAATATGTGGCGGACCATCCGACATGGGGGGAGCCTGGTAGTGGTTCATAAGAAGAATGGTTCCCGTCACTGTGACTGCGAGCAGAACAGCCACGAAGAGCAAGATGGTACATAGCAGATAGCTACAACTCATCCTCTGCAGACAGACAGAGATAGAAAAAAAGACAGAGAGACAAAGAGTTAAAGCATCATAACATAATAATCATCATTATCATTTTGGCAGAACAGAAAGTGCTTTTTAAAGCCCGTCGGGGATACTGCAGTCTGAAACTACTGCAGGGAAGACATAGAAGGAGAGATGAAGGTGTTCCGCACATTCCTCTCCTATGCTTTCACAATTTACCATGAGAATCATCTGTTTATTCTAATAAAACTTGTTTCTTAGTTATATTGTTCCTCCTTTCTTGCAAACACACAAGCAACCCTCTCTTCCCTTCTCAGCTCTTCTCCTTTTATATGAATCATATTGCTGAGAAAAGGGCTATATAAACGTAAGGATGTATTATTATTTGTATGAATAACAATCATACATATGCATAAGAATGAGTTTTATCATGTTCTTTATCTGAGAAATGCATCTCACAAATCTGAATTTAACAACCACACAGGCATAGACACAATGTTGTCATGTTTTTGAGTGTGTGGTGTCACTGTGGATTATCTATTCATTCCATAGTGCTCCCGTAATAGGAAAAAATTAAACCAGTTTGATTTTACCATCCAAATAAATGCGTGTATGTGTAGTCTGGACATGTTTGTGCAAGGATGCACTGGCAGTGTGTGGTTATGCTCTCTGTGTAAAATATGTTATTCCCCGAATAAGTGCGTACACATATGTTCTCTTTTTTTCCTTCCTGTTCATAAATATGCAAAACAGCCATGCTGGCATTGGCCCATGCTGATGGGTGGTTAATGGCTTGCTTTACGATTTGGCTTTTATGATCAGCTCTGGGAAAATAAAAAGGATTTCGGGGAAGCACTTCAGTGAACAGTTTACTCAGATACCAGAGATCCTCTCTCCTCCATCTCTGAAGGCTAGCGGAACATGTTGAGGCACTAGATATGATAAGCTCCTAGTATGAATTAAATAGGATCAAACCACACTGAACTTGTTTAATACATTTTGTTATATACCTCAGCCTATCCTTCAAAGAATTACTTTGGAGACAGGTATATGGCTTTGGTATTCTGTTTTATTCTGTCTCTCTCTCCCTCTCTTTCTCTCTCTCTCTCTCTCTCACACACACACACACACACAGGTTTGTTTTGCTATCTTACTGAGAACATTCCATAGACATAATGGTTTTTATACTGTACAAACTGTACATTCTACCCCCCTACACTACCCCTACTTAAACCTACACATCCCAGAAAACATACATTTTTAATAAAACATTGTTTAGTATGTTTTTAAAGCTATTTTTAATATGAGGACTCATGAAATGTCCTCATATTTCATGTTTACATCGTAATCCCAGTGTAATACCCATGTCATTATACAAATTTGTGTCCTCATAAATCACAAAAATGCATGCACACACACACACATTGGGTTTCCATGTTTTATGTGAGCTTTCTATAGACATAATGATTTTTATACTGTATAAACTGTATATTCTACCATTTACATGCATTCAAAAAAATTTTTTCATTAATTAATTAATTACTGTATTTAATTTATAATTTAAACATTTAAATTACACTAACACTTTACAATAAGGTTTCATTTGTTAACATTAGTTAATTACTTTAGTTAACATAAACTAAGAATTAACAATACTTATACAGCATTTATTAATCTTAGTTTTGACATTTACTAATACATTATTAACATCAAGGGCCACATTTACTAAACAGGGCAAATTAGCGTGAGAGTGCAATTCCAAAAAAGTTCAGATGGGAGTGGAAAGTTCTTCGTGTAATGTGCAAATTAAAGAACACAGACGCAGCCGGATCATTTCCATAAAGAACAATGCATTCTACCAAGATCAGCGCAAACTTTACAACACGTTTAAAATAAGAAATTAAAATGCCAGCATGAATGACAAGATATCAAACACTAGACATTATTTAATGTAGTTTTCCAGGTCCATCATAATTCTTTGATGTCTAATGCTTCATATTTATTCATGCCAACTGTTCATACTAAAGGACAAACGTTATTTTATTTAACAGGTGTGACTGATACACTTAAATTCTACATGTAATCCAATTGAACTCAATCCAGTGCCCCCTGGACACTTTCCTTTTGTGTTCGATTCATCTAGATGAAAAACTGCTAAAACAGATTTATACGGCAAACTCTCAAAAGATTGAAGGCAATATTGATGTTTGTACTATACAGTATGAGCCATTTTCTCTGCAGATCAACTATCATTGTGGCTATCACTGATTCTCTCCAGCTGAGCCTCAGTAGATTGGTAGCTATTTTTGCTTGTAGTATTTTATTGAGTGAATATTACAACAACTTCAGAACTGAGTATCTCTCTGAGTCTCCCTCTCTTTGTCCTTTTTCCAGAACTCTCTCACACACACAGATACATACATGCGTTATTCTAAACACAAACACCATAAATAGGCATTTCTATGTGTGAGGTCTGTTTTCTCCCACACATTGGTGCATTCACTTGAATTTTAATTTTAACACCCAGATAGATGAAGGGTGTTTCTGCAAAAAAAAGAAAAGAAAAAAAAAAGTGTTTTGCATAAAATATTCAGAATGCAACGACACTTCAGTGGATGTGAGATAGATGAATCTATAAGAGGACTGACACACAGGGAAGAATATGATGGAATGTAGAATATAAGCCAAATGTGCGTGTGTGCGTGCAAGTCTTATATTGACTGATTGCTTATCAGTACAATCACAAACATGCAATTCTAAAAGACAGACGTGAAAGGATTACATATTAAATGCTAGGTGTAATATAGTAAAATCCTTTCCTTAAGCCCATCAGTTTTCCAAAGGCAAGATTCAATCCTCAATTTTATATTCATTCCTCACTACTGTAAGTGCACGACAAAGAGGGATATCCAAAAAACTTCAATGACAAAATGCAGGAGACGCGGGAAAAATACAACACAGCCAGGAAATTTAGCTATGACATGGAACAAAGAACTGAGGAAACTAGATCTTAAATACACAGGGGCTGAATCTGAAATCGCCCCCTATACCCTCATTTAGGGCTGCAACAAACGATTATTTTGATAATCGATTAATCTACCGATTATTGGAACGATTAATCGACTAATCATTGATTATTATACTGGTTAATCAGTATGCTTTGTTCGATTATTCCACTAGCAATTAGTTAAAATTCTGAGTTATACTTTAACTAATAATTAAAACAAGGAAATCACTTTAGCTTTTGAAAGTGTATTTTTAATGAATTTGTTAAAAATACTGTTAAAATGACATACTGTGTTTTTATTATGTCTGGGAATTGTAATAACTTTTTAATAAGAGTAAAAATATGAATATGTAATATTGTGCATACATTTCTGAAAAATGCTCCTCTCTAGATTTCTTCTTTTTTTTCTTTTTACTAACTATCGAGTTTATGGTCACTGAATGGCTTTCCTGAGGTAAATGTAACATTTTGTGACATATTTGTCTGCAAGCTGTTTTATTGACGTCTTTCTGCGGTTAAAACTCTGATTAAGTGATTACATTAGAGATGGATTCATTTCAGTAAATTGTACTGTATCTTTCAACATACTTTTTAATATTCATTCATGTTTATTTCGTGCTGTAATAGCACAAAAGAGGAAGAGATAATAGGTTCACGTGCCGCTTGACCTGAGGCGCTACAGCGATCTGTCACTCCACATTAAAGAGCGTCAAAACCACATGTATTGTTTGAATCCTGTAGTAAAATTGACAGAATTTAAAAGTTAAGACTTTGTTTTGTATCAAAAGTAACCTGATCTGTCTTATCTGTCGGCGCGCTGTCTGTGTCCTCTATGCTCTGCTATGTATCTTTCACTGCGTGAGAAAATGGACGTGTGGCGAACAGTGAGTTTGAATGAGAGTTGGTGGCCCTGCATGACGGCATTTTTTGTAGTTATGCTAAACGTTATGTTTTATGCTATGTTAATCTCCCACATTTTACAGGTTCGACTTTGTTTGCACTATGCACTCCAAAGCACCGTGTCTTCTTCTATTGGATTCGATCCGGGAGGGCTGCATTACAGTATTGCGCTACAGCTCCCCACTGGTCAAACCGCGTTACTGCAGGCCCTTCAAATAGATCATATGAGATCAAAAGACTATTCGACAACAAAAATATTTGTCGACAATTTTTTATTGTCGACGTTGTCGATAATGTCGACTAATCATTTCAGCCCTACCCTCATTCACTATTCCCTAC
This sequence comes from Mylopharyngodon piceus, assembly GCA_039654765.1. Taxonomy (NCBI): domain Eukaryota; kingdom Metazoa; phylum Chordata; class Actinopteri; order Cypriniformes; family Xenocyprididae; genus Mylopharyngodon; species Mylopharyngodon piceus. Next base: position 18,408,973 of record CM077443.1, read on the forward strand.
ATTAGTTCACTAATACAGTTCACAAGAAGGAGTGAGTGAAAACGAGTAAGTGAATGTCATGGAAATTATGTATAAACCTTAGATAAACAATTTAATAATCAATTAAAAATGAATTTATACCTGTATTATATTACGCTGTATTCCGCAGACGAGCGGTTTGTAAAACACTGGATGGATGATTCAGCTGCGGGTGCCATTTTCTGGCGAGACGCGGGAATTCATTCGCCGCACGACTCTCACAGTGCATTATGGGTATTCTCCATTGAGCGACAAAAATTGCGGTGCATTGTGGGATTGAATGAGTGCACTCAATAATGTCCACTAAGGTTTCGGACACCACTAAAAATGGCTGTTCTCTCAAATAGTGCCCTATTTAAGGGTATAGGGGGTACACAGGCAAAGGGGCACGGGGGGAACCAAACTAAAACACACTGAAACTAAACAGAACCAAAGCATACACCGGACAACTACAATTTTCCACTGACACTGAACTGTGAACAAGCCTATCCTCATTTAAACTGATGTATACAAGATACAGTGGGGTCAAAAAGTCTAAAAACACAAGTGAAAATGCTGTTTTTTTCTGCATTACAAGCTATAGTTTTAGCTATTAGTGTCATAACGTTTCTTTGTTTAATTATTTATTTATTGTATATTTCCATTTAATTTTAAAATGTAGACTCAGACGTTTGGACCCCACTTTATATGCTCCAAAAGTTCCGGGAACTAATAATCTATCAAGCTTTAATGGTGTGAGAGATTGAAGCCCTTACCTTGGGCGGTGTTTGTCTGACTGTGTCTGAGTCTAACCAGCGGTGTTTGAGCTGAGAGGAGTTGGGCACACACTCACAGAATGTCTGCATCAAACAAACAAACATAAAACTAAATAAAGTGATGTTTCTCTTTGGCATTTGGTATGTGTGTGTACTGGTTTGGCTAAACTTGTGAGGGCCAGATGTATTCACTAATATAGGGAACTATCATGACAACTGACTTCTATAAGGGCTGGGTTTAGTGGTAGGAGTTGGATTAGGACAAAAAATAAAAAAAAGTTATAAAACAATAGAAGTCTATGAGATGTATTCACTATAGTCAAACAAACCTGTGTGTGTGTGTGTGTGTGTGTGTGTGTCTGGCATGAGAATCATCCATTTGCTCTAATAATGCCCTTTTAGTAATATAGCTCCTCTTATCTTACAAACACATAAGGTCACATATACACTTTCATAAGCATCTCATCAGATTTCTTTTTTATGTCCCAGGCAATAACTGTGGACAATATTGCATTAGCTTTTCGCTATATGGTAACAAAATCAGATCACTGAGACATTAAGAAGGCCTGTCAGTGCTCTCTGTAATGCCGCTTTCAGAAGCTCCAGATGGTCCTGTTTTGCAATCACTCTTACAGATTTAGTGTGTTCAACCAAACAACTCGATGGTGCATGTTATTCCAAAGAAAACTTTTTTAAAAGACTTTTTTTTAGACTTTCTTATTTTTCAACCCCTCCCATCCAGCCATCTATAGAGAAAACATTCTTTGGTTAAAGCAATTCACAATGAATAAAATTCCTTTTCCCCCCTCATTGAATATCTATTTTTCTCACTGAAATAGATTACATTATAGATGTAAAATGGGTTGTGAATGTGGTTTTACCTTGACTTTACACTCAACACAAAATTACCCAAAAAATTCAATTCATCCATTAAATATTGTTTACAGAAAGGCACTGCACCAGAATAAATGTTAAAATACACAATTTCAAAACTACAGCCACAAGACATTATAACTGTTAACATACTAGTGTCATAAAATCACTTACTAACCTTGTCTGAGTAGTTATCCAATCTTTCTGCTCCTCTCCTGATCATGCACATTAAACACCCTTTAACTTTCACATGATACACGAATGGATACCATCGGTTATGAAGAGAGAGATAGAGAGCGAGAGAGAGCAAGAGTGTTCCAGGTCTGCATGTAAGGTGTGCATAAGCTGACTACTTGTTAAGCTAATTTAGAGGTAGAAGCTTTACACACATTCCATCCTCGGTTTAAGACACATCATAAGCCTTGAATTACACCAGTCACCTGGGAGAGGAAGAAAGAAAGAGATAGGGGAAGCGATGAAACTGAGAGCCTGTAGAGATCAGACCACCCAGACTGACTTCAGAGCATTCTGACAGCCAAAACTTTGTTTCAGTAGATACAAACAACAAGAGAGACAAAGAAACAGACAGAGAGAGAAAAAATGAGAGTAATTTTTTTTTGTATTTTTGCAGTTTTCACCCAGTGGTAAAAATCACTATCAATAAGCAGGAATTTTTCAGTGGCAGGTTCCTTGTCCTATACAGGACGAGATTATAGGGATTAATTTTGTAAGAACTGTCTAGGAACAATATCATCTGTTGACAGAACATGCAAGTTTATCTGGTGGGAACAGGTGGCCAATTAAGGTGGTCATTAAGGATACATAAATTGATGGAAAATGTATCAAAAAGATTTCTATTTCAAATAAATGATACTCATTTGAACTTTCTATTTATCAAAGTATGCTAGAAATATTTTCACAAAAATATTAGGCAGCACAACTGTTCAATATTGATAATAAAAAATAAATTATTCGGTAACACTTTACAATACTGGTGCACTAATATGCATTAATTCATGCTTAACTAATGCACAGATAATCATGTGTTAATGTATGACTCATGAAGAACTAAACCTTTAATTAATGATTACTGCATCAGCAACTAATAAAGAGTCTATATGATTAATAGATTAAGTAATATAGGAATTGCTATTAATTAAATGTTTCATGATGTATTAATTCCTTAATAACATATTTTATTAACTAATAGTGTAAGTTAATGTATTAATTACCACAATGGTTTGAAGCCATGTACTTCAACTTCCAGTTGTCTGCTTTAATTAATCATTAACTAATGATTTGAAAATGTATCATTATGTTATGACTTTACTTGTTGAGGCACATGACTATTAACTAATTGTTAAGTAATATGTCATTATGGTTTTGAAATCTACACTAAGCCATGGATTTCAACTATCTACAACTGTGATTCCACTGTACCAGATGAACTGCTGCATCCAGAACCTTGTTGTTCATGGCACAGGAATGTGTCAGGTTAAGCTTGAGGTCAAGGATTCAAAGGCATAACACTGAGAACATGTGGCCGGGCACAATTTCGTAACACTGTGTCAAGACTGGACAAAGAGAATAGAACCCATTATAATCAGTGATAGTGATACTACACTGGATGCGGCAAGACGCAACACAACACAACAAAACGTCACTTCTGTTATGAAGGACAAATGGACTTGCAATGGTCTGTCACATGACTCGATAATGGTTGCGTCCAGTTTAAACACAGTGTAACAGTGGTCAGTAGTTCAGATTCTGGCGTGCTGATATTTGTGTGCTGCCCAACTTACCCATCCTTCAAACACATTCTCTGACATTAAAATCACTGCATGTGCAACTGTCAAAATCATTAGTTAATGATTAATTAAAGCAGACAACTGGAAGTTGAGGTACATGGCTTCAACCCATTGTGGTAATTAACACATTAATTTACACTATTAGTTAATAAAATATGTTATTAAGGAATTAATACATTATGACACATTTAATTAATAACAACTCATATATTACTTAATCTATTAATCATATAGAAACTTTATTAGTTGCTGATGCAGTAATCATTAATTAATGGTTTAGTTCTTCATGAGTCATACATTAAAACATGATTATCTGTGCATTAGTTAAGCATGAATTAATGCATATTAGTGCACCAGTATTGTAAAGTGTTACCAATTATTCTTAACCACCGAATCTGAATATTAGAATGATTTCTGAAGATTATATGACATTGAAAATGGTTATTTTAAATAGTAATAATATTTAACAGTATTACTGTTTTAATGTACTTTTGATCAAATACATTGCCTTGGTGAACATAAGAGACTTCTTTCAAAAACAGAATACATTTTAGAGTTTGGAAGATTAAGATAATATGTTTGTTGCAAAAATATATATTGGACTAATAAAATGTAACTGACTAATAACTCTTAAGTAATTACTCTTTATTAATTCTGTCCTGCCATTCCAATTCAACTGAAATTCAATCACAAATTGAAAGGAAAAATCTACTTCACCCAAAAATGAAAATTCTATCATCATTTACTCACAAGTCCATTCTATGTTTTTCCATACTAAGTCAATGGGGCCCATCAACTGTTTGGTTACCCATATTCTTCAAAATATCTTCTTTTTTTCCAGCAGAAGAAAGAAATTCATACAGGTTTGGAACAACTTGAGGGTGAGTAAATGATGACAGAATTTTCATTTTTGGGTGAACTATCCCTTTAAATGCCCAGCCCTGCTGTGTTCACACAATCTTAAAAAATGTAGCACAACATGTTTATTAAAACGCATTTGGGTTTTACAAATAAAACTGCCAACATTCCTTCTCCTTTCATACTGCCCATCAAATCTCAGCTAGAGCTCCAGACAACAAACCACATCTCCCTACCTTTCCAATATCCATCTTTTGCATATGTCACACACACATAAAAAACTCGAAACTCAATACCGCTGTACACTAACCCATCTCACAACTTCAGTATCATTATTGTTTTATAGTCATAGACACACCTTGAGGTTTCCAACAATCTCAACTAAGGGCCACGACAAAGAGAAAAAATTGCACATTGCACAGATATCCCACGGTGAGGAAGACGAATGGATTTTTCAACCTCGTGTATATATCTCCACTCATACATAGGAGAGTTTCCTGTGAATAATGCATGTAATAACATAAGAATCAATACCATCTGACCACAAAGATGAACTCTCTATCACTCGCTTTCTCTTTCTATCTCTCTTCTCAATTTCATTTGCTCCGGCTTACCCTTCCTTCCTCCATTCTCTCTCTGTACTCTCACCTGCATAGTCCAAGTTAAAAACTGGAACGGTTTTGCCTACGTGGACCCCAACGGAATAGTAAAACCTGAAACCACCTACATTGTATGGTCCACATGAGGAAAACAGCTTATTAAACATACTAAATAATGTTTTAATTAAACTCTAAACATGCACATAAGTTTGTGTGAGGGTTTGTGTGAGGGTTATATTTAAGGTTAGGGGATAGAAAATATCATTAGCTTAGTATAAAAACAGAAGTCAATGGAAAGTTTCCACCATGATAGAAAAATAAATATGTGTATGTGTGCGGATGTGTGCACCTTCAACTCTAATCCACCCCAAATGCTATCGGGTGTGAAGTGATGCCCATTACAAATATGAGATAGAAGGGCGAGCCAAGGACGGCATACACAAACACACACACAAAGATCCAACACTGAGACACTGGGGGGCAATCGAGGCCACAGGCATGTGTGAACTGATGCTATCTGAGGGGAAGAAATGGGGGCGTCTTGAAGCATAAATGGGTAAACTGGATTGTCCTGGTTTTCTCTTGCAGTCAATAAGATTTATTTACTTCAAAACCAAAAGAGAAACTTCACTCCATTATAGGGACATACTCAGAGGGACTCTATTCAAAAGCCTGTGGATTTTGGATCAATGCAGGGCATAGTTCTATTCATACAAGACGCTGTTATTGAAAATATGTAAGAAACTATTGACAAACTGTAAACACCATGAACACAGTGGGAGAAAAAGGAATTACAGTTGTGTGTGAGATGCATTTTCTGTCTAAAGTTATGGTTCAAATAATGATCGCTTGATGTGGTTTCAAAATTGCGGTTAGCTTTGCGATCTTTAAACTGCTATGGGCTGATTTCTGCTGCAATTATTGAATGACAGGTGGCCTCAAGCTGAACTGAGAGACCTAGACACCTGCATTCCAGTCCACTGAGATACCAATGAGTTCATGCTAGGTAAATGAGGTCATGATAAGTAAACTGATTTGGATTGCAGACAAAGCTGAATATTGACTCGAGGTTTCCCCTTCTAGTCATATAGTTAGACAGTTAAATACAATGTAGAAATTGCAGAAACAGCAAGGACACAGTTTTCAATGAGATTGCAACAATACTTTCATATAAATAACAATAATATCAGTATAATAGTAATAATAGTACAGCTTTATATTTTATAATTTTAAAGGGACAGAACATGTAGCTCAAAATCATGTTAACATATTTTTATCAGTTTATTAATTATAAATATTTAATAAAAATAAGTCACAAGCTGCATCCAAAATCACATACTGTCTGAGGAGGTATTACATTTAAATAAGAAATGACCTCTCGACCATAAAAAGTATGTTCTATATAGTACACTGTAAACTCAAACGGTATAACTAACTTATAATGGAAAGTACCTTTACTCAAAATGTGCCAAAAAGTTTAACTATGATTTTTGAGTATCTATCAGAGATTTAAGTTAACACTAAACATTTTTTTGAGTTTTTACAACTCCGCTAAAGTTTAGAGTTCAGGGAACTTGAAAAAATAGATTCAACCATAATCAAATAATTTAATGTCAAACATACGCCCTCTAGTGGCATTTTTTTACCAAAATGTGATGTCATCGCTGAACATGCACTCAAGACGCTTTCCCTCCACACAGATACCCAGACGTTCGCAGGGCAGTTGGATTCGCCAGCAGGTCAATTCAAGTCCAAATACATGCATTTTTTATTTTGATAGCTACAAAAATATGCAAGTAGTCAGCTGTTCATAATAGTGTTGCAGACTGGACTAATTATAGTTGGTATCGGCTACACTCTCATCATCCACCCACAGGTTAGGTTATCCACACTGTAAACCCTAACGCTCAAAATAATTAATAGGTTTGAGTAGGACAAACTTAAATTAAACAAATTAGTTCAGTCAAATTAACTTTTATGAGTATTTAGAACTTTCATTTTCTTTAAAGTTCACAGAACTGATATATTTTATGTAAACTTAACTGTTTCATTGTTTTGAGTTTTATGAATGTATTTCTTTTAATTTAGACTAACTTAAGTTAAACTGAAACTTGGCTGGGATTTCTATTTCCCAGCATGCTTTACCCATGGCACTTGAAAGGGAGAGTAAATGCTAAAATTAAGTGTTATTTAATGTTTTTTTTGTGCAAGATTAATGTTAAGTGGGAGATTTAGTAGTGATTAATGTTTTGTTATGCTAGAAGAGTTTCTGTTAATGTGGACTTTTGGAGAGTTACCATCATGGTGACAAGCAGTGTATGAGGCTTGGTTTGAGAGCAAGCATATTAAATATTTTATATTGCTGTACTCATTCAGCAAGTGTTATACCATGCTATTGTTAACATGTTAACAAATTCACAAGTTGGCATTTTTTGAATTAGCTTGTTATAGCTAGCTAATTTTACACTAATAAAAATGTTTACATTGGGGTTACAGGATAATTTTAAGTTAAATGTCTGAGTGTATTCAAACATTTCAAGTTAAGAACAATTAAAATGTATGAGTAGTACAAAATAGAAATCAGCCAGATCTGCTTACTTAAACTTTGATTTTCAACTGATTGCCTCAATTTTTTTTTTTGAGTTTTGCCAACTTATTCGGCTTTACAGTGTACTTAAAACTTTGAGTTGCATTAAATTAAGATGAACAAAACGCTAAACATATATTTTTGATTTAAATTAATGTTTATTTGTAATTTACAGTTATTCAAAAAAAAAAAAAAAAACTAGCTATGCTTACTGATGATATTTAAGTTTGCAAACTTAAGAAAATAGAGGCAATCAGTTGCCTCAAATTTTTTGAGTTAGTAGAACTTATCTGGGTTTACAGTGCATGAATGTATGTAGTATGAATGAAATCTGGTTATATTTTTTTGTTGAATTTATGTTTTTTTTTTTTTTGACGCTGCAGAGTGTGATGTCATATCACAACTGTTGAAGTGTCTGTAGAAATTTTGTGTGCTCAAAGTCTAGTGTAATCGCAGTGGCTTAAGTGATGAAAATCTCCATTTTTGGGTGAACTAACCCTTTAATTCTGAGACTAGGATGACAAAATTACACAAACTTTTTGCTTAGAACTTATTTTTGCCAAAAATGTCTAAAGCAAATCTCTGGACAAACAATGTCTTTCAATGTCTGGACAAACATTTGTTTTGCGGTTCAAACAGGGTTTCATTTGTTGTAGACAGCACTTGGTAACATTATGTGCTTTGACGTACTTGTGTGCATGTGACCCTTGTTCAAGTCTGACTCGGTTCATTTTCTTGTGCCTCCTCTATATTCTCCTCACCACTTACTGCGGCTTCAAAACTGCCCTATTAAATAAAATACCCCCCACCCATATTACAGATTAAGTAGGTTTGAGGTTTAAGATATATTTTATGAAAAATATGACACACAGAGGTTTCAAAGCATCCATTGAATCTTTGGTGTCATAATGATTAATTAAAAAAAAATTCAAATTTCTACAGAGTTCAAAAGTCTTTTTGTAACCCACACACAACACTTACCATGAAATTACAGTAATAAGCCCAGAAAGCCCTAAAATGCTTCCAAAGAGACAATTACACGACTAAAATGGCTCAAAACCCTTGACACCAAATACATAATCCCCAACTTCCAGCACAAGAGCACAGTCTTTTGGTACAGAAAATACAGTTAAGGGAAAACACACAAAGCCATGCTCTCTGAATACAAGAGGCGTGAGAAAAGAGGCTTTCACACTTTCAAGTGAACAACAAAGCTTAATTGTCACAACTTAAATATTGTACCTTTCACGTATGTTCTTTTCTCGCCCATCTGTCATACTTCTCTCTGTCTCTTTCACTCACCCATCCATCCCAGCTTACTTCCTCTCTCCAACACTGAGCATCAGAGAGGACGCCTACCTAACAGTGGGTGGATTAGAGAACTCTCAGAGCCTGTGTGTGTGTGTGTTTTAGAGTAGCTACTAACCTCCAAAGCTGTGCGTTGATTCATATGCCATCAGAAACTCTTTTCAGGGCAATGCGGGTGGCTAGGCCTCTCCAGAGCCAATTGGAAGGCAGAGATTTTGGAGTATATTATAGTTTCATATCACTAAAAATAAAATAACCTCATTGCGTCATCCATTAAATGTAGGTCTCTTGAAGAAAAATAGCTGGACCAAGACAACAGACCTTAATGGTCTCATATTTTTTTTCAGTAGCTATCTTGATTATGGAGATTGTAGTGAAAGCTTCTAAATAATCTCTCTCTCTCTCTCTCTTTCTCAAGAGGGTGTCATGTTTGGGCAACGGTGAGTAATTCAGCCTCTCAGTTGTTCAACAACGCAACTGACAATTTGTGGCATAACAAAATCTGTAATTGAATGCATGCTCACAGACTTTGTTTTCAAACATCCCTACAATAGACTCTTATCCCTATGACACACATCAGTTTTTTACAATTCAATATGCCACATACTGAAAAGAAAAAAAATGATATTTCCTGTTTGAAAAAAGCAAAACCTTTCTCAAAGCTGAATTGAGCTCACCATTGCTCAGAAGTAACTACAATTCCAGTGAGAGTGAGATAATTTTGCTGAAAATGAACAGTTGTAGCCTACAGTGGTAATTGTGTCTGGGAAAATATGATTATTTAACCAGAACACCTCTTGCTTTCAAGTGTCATTGCTGTTGTGACAGGTGACACTCTGTTGCACAATGCTGTAACGAGATGAGTGTTTTAATAGGTTTAGAAAAAACAAGTAATATACGCATCACACAACACACAGTTAATAACAGCTTATGGATTTTTAATTTTATTTAAGCTTTAATTAGGATTTTTGCTGTAGTTTCTGCCTCTATCACCTCCCAGGCCATTTCACAGCAAAACACAGGTGGTTAACAACATTCAACTATTTTCACACCTGTAAAAGGGAAAAGCTCAGGTTTTTGAAATCACATTTGTTATCTCTGTTATTGAATATAGACAAGTTTTATCATTTAAAGACTCTTCTGTTTGCCTTCATGCAAGAAGTGGTTTGCTGCACAATCCTATAATTTGATAACAAATACTAATAAATTAGCAAATCCTGCATTCATCAACCTTGTATTCTGTAAATCTGTGACTTCCATAGAACAGGGTTGTGTATAATTCAGAACTGAATTGAGATTGTCTTTTAAATTCCTGAATTTGAACTGAAGTTGATTTGAGGTAGCAAATAGGATGCAAAATGTGAGGAAGCATGACTAAAATAAATTGAATGGTATGAAAGAAATGAATATTAAACTGGGAAAGCAATGTATGTCAAGATAAACACTGAATGTTGGCATGACAAAGCCAACATTTTTCATGTTCAAAAGAGCATGAGATGTGGTATTAAATTTGGAATATTATCTTTAAACTGTTGCAAACTGAAATTTTTTTGCAAGTTTTGAAAAAAAATTGAAAGCCATGAAGTTTGAAAGATTATAGACATGACAGACAGACAACCAGCCAGCAGACAGACATATAGATGGATGGATGGATGGATGGATGGACGGCCAGTCAGATAGCTATATAGATAGACAAACAGACAGATAGATTCATCCAATTATGAAGAATTAGGATACATCTGCTAAACTAACTTCTATGTATACTTCACCTAGATGTCTTTATGTCTATAGTGACTCGAACCTTTTTGCACCTTCAATCCACAATTACCCACAGGTTCAGTGTGAACAAGACCCACTTAGTGAGTCAAGTGAAGAGATAAAAGCCCTACACTATGCTAAGGGACTAGACAAAAAGATACAAATTTGCTCAAAAGCTTATTTGCATCTAGCGAAACAAATGTGTCCCATTTAATAATTGTCCAACACAAAGATACTGTTGGTAATTAATACTCAATGTGGTTCTGGGATGTGACCCAGTATGTATTTGTTCAGACAACATGACTTGAATGAAATTGCTGTTGACACTTAAACAAGCCCCTGTAGACTCTTAGGCTAAAGCTGAAGTTAAGCCCACAAATATGGTACGACTAGGGCGGATGACTTTCCTCTCTGATACTTTCAAGTGATGTGCTTGCCATATTAAACTTGGACCGGATTCATGAAAATCTTCTTAGAAAAGAAGAAATTTCGTAAGATAAATTCTTAAGAATGTTCCAGGGTCATGTTGCCTGCTCAGTGCTGACAAGCCACCTATGCAATTCACCTGTTACCATGCAAACAGTTAACCATACTTTGACCTATGTCAAGATAAGTGACAACTGATATTGCTGATATCAAACAAACATGTAATATTATTACTAACTGGATTTATTAATGCAAAACAATTGCAATTTTATGATTAAATTAACTTTATGATAAATGTTCCCCCAGCACTACCAAATCAGGTGCTGGCATCCAAACAACTTTGACTGAATTTATGATGGCAAATTTTTTTTTTTTAATCTTCTCTTGTGTATCACAGAAGAAATAAAGTTTGAAAGGTTTGAAATGACATGAGGGTTAGTAAATAAAAACAATTTTCACTTTTGGGTGAACTATTGAACTCTTGGCCTGAGAATACATTTGTTCATAATGCAACGATAACGATGAGCTATGAATCTTATAAAAACGCAAAAGCATTTTCAGTTGCCTTTATTGCATAGTTTGTTTCACTAATGAACTTAAACTTCCTCCTTTGTAAAAATCAAACAAATGCTAAAATGTCTTACAAATCTAACAATGATCATCTACAATTTATGCAAACCTCGTTTTGAGCCTGTTTAAAGTGAGTTAGCCTAAAACTTGTTATTACATTGTGGCAATTATCACCATCTATTCAGAATGTTTCAAAATTAAACTTTAACAAGAGCTGTGCTAATTTAGTGAATTACTCAGAAGAGCTAATGATAAAATTGCCATTTGGCTTTCCTTGCCTTTAATTGGGCTCATTTAAAAGCCTGACAGTATCTCCACAGTGGCTTTAATGTGGAGCACCTTTAAAGCACACTTCATTTGCTGCTATTGCTGAGCCCTTATGCATTTGAATTTGCCTTACACATCCATTATTGCAGCACCTGTTTTAAATCACCTTTAAAACACAAAACTTCATTATGTAATACCAATGCAGTAAGTATTTAAAATAATTACTTTGATGGCAGTATTTGACAGGAAGGCTACAATCCAAATCTACTTCTCTTTTTCTCTCTAAGGGTTTTCATCATCTGTTTGTTTATGTCTCTATACGTTTTAGTTTGAGTTTTGAGTGGCAGATCTCCAATCCTATCAATCACAGTAGCAGTCAGCCATATCTGAGACACACACATAGACTCATTATAAAGTACACCTGTGGCCCAAAGTCACTCAGATGGAGAAAGTCATTATGTTCCTCAAATACTGCTTCAGGTCTGCACCAAACTTTTGCTCAGTCAGCGCAAGAATACTGCAGACGAATGGATTTGTGCTCACTGTTTAAAATATGATTCCTATTGAATTATGTGACATGGTTTTATTATGCATAGTGAAAGCATGAAGAGGAACAGTGATTCTTCCTGAACACACTGAAAAGTTTTTTTGTGCTGTAAGAAATATGTCTCATAGAAGCCATTAAATTTGGTTCTCTATCTTTTTGTTTTCAAAGAACTGAGTTGCTCAGCTACATACTAACTGCAATGGTGTATTTTTAGGGATGCATCAATTTTAAAATTCTGATTGATATCAATAAACAGATAATTATTTTCATGTGATGGTCGATAGCCAATAAACATTAAAATTCTATACCAAAAAAATAAACAAATAAAATAAAACACCAATCGGATATCATTCAATAACCAATATGGTTGTGATATGTCTGCTAATAAAAAAACTGCAAAGTTAAATGGCTTTCAGAAAATAGATTGCAAGAGTAAAAATTAGGGATGCACCAATACCACTTTTTCCAAAACGAGGCCGATACCGATGCTTTCATTTGTGGTACTCGCCGTTACCGATACCAATACTGATACCTGTATTTCACTGCATTTGTAATTTTTAAATATATTAGGTAGAGAAACCAAAAGAATATGAATCATATTCACTGATTTAAATTGTTTAGCAAATATATATTTCCTTCAGTTATTTTCATGCTTGATTATGCCTATTAAAATGTACAAGCTCCTGTTACTTTCACTGTTCATTCTATTGCATTATCATATTTTATCTTTCATTTAATAGCACAGTGAATATTTAGAGCTGCTTCAGCAGGGATCAATACTAAGGATTTTTTCTACTGACCTGGTTGAGTCAGTGGTTCAAATGTTTAGATACCAGTGAAATATCACAATACAATTTTGATACTACAGCAAAAACTACTAGCCTAATGTAAATGTAAAACATTATTTAAGACAAGTAAACAATCAGTAATAAAATAAGAACAAATAATTCAATTACAAATAGCACAAATAAATACAATAGAACAAAAATACAAATGAAATAAACAGTGATTTTCAGGTTTTCAGGTCTAACAGTAGTTTTCAGGTACAGTAATCAAATGTAAAAAAAAAAACACTGCATAGTCTTCACGGCATAAACTAAATATAGATGAATCTTTATTAAAGTTACAAAAGTCATTCAGTCAAGAGCAGTGAGTGATTTATTTGTCAATTGTTGTTTGATTAACATTAAATACACAGCAGCAGGTTTATTAAGCTGCTGTCCCTTTAAGACCAAATGCACAAATCCAATATAGGCATACTGATACACATGCGTTTTATTTCTCAACTGTTTACGTTTACGTAAGACATTGCCAACTATGTTTACTAGGATACTCGCAAAAATGCAAAGATGAGATAATTTTGCAAGAAGACATGAAAGAGAATTCAATGCAGTGTTCAAGCGATGTCTGAGATGCGGCTTTCTAGGCGCGCACTTCGGGTGTTTGCGCACAGTAAACAACTTGTCCTGTAAACTTCCTGTAATAATGTAGGGAACCACTCGTTATACATAAATCACATAAGAGTTTAAGTTTTTACTTGCATATATGATTTAGTTTTAATCCAAATGTGCATGTGTGCTGAGTAAGCGATCAGCAATCAAGAGCATACAACAGAAATGCACTCTTTCTCTTTTTACCATGAGTTAACGTTAGTAATGTGCCTCTTTGTACCTTCCTTGCTACTGACATATCTGACCGAACTATAAACTTTCCAGCGATGTCTGTGATAAAGGAATGTCCCTGTTGAAAAAAACAGCATATGCTGGTTAGGTATGTTTTAAAGCATGGGAGCTGGTTTGAGCTGGTTTAAGCTGGTCTTAGTTGGTCCTTAGCTGGTCATGAGCTGGTTTAAGCTTGTCAAGTGCTGGTCCTAAGTAGAGCTGCACTATTAATCAAAAAAAGATCGCGATCTCGATTCAAACACCTACACAATCTTATTTTATTAATGACAATGATTCGCCCACGTCTTTTAGACTAGGGATGCACCGATATGATTTTTTGGGGCAGATACCGATTTTAACAAACAATTATTAGCTGATACCGATACCGATATTTGTCACTTCCTCTCTTATTTGAAATTTTATCATCAAAATAGATAGTATTTTGATCATGTTTTAAATAAGCAAAGTTCAAAAACACCCGCATTAAAATAACACTGCATATTCTTCACTGTATAAATTATATACATATTAATCCTTCTTTATTGTAACAGACTTTATTGTGATTAATTTGTTTTTTGTATACATTTTAATATTTTTTGTAAGTTTAAATATGTATTAGATCTGCTCTCCTTTACTAAGGCGGGACTCTTATTTTGACGGGTTTTCTCGTCTACGGAGCTATACAGGTAATAGAGAGCACGCAGTTCTTCTGAGATATTTTGCAGATTTTGTCAAAGTTTGTCAGTTTATTAAGCACCCCCCAAAAAGGCATAAGATCTGTATGTATTTATTTACTGTTAGTTGTAATTAGTGTTTTGAGTAATTCGCTGTATGTTGTTGATAATGCAACGGAGAGAGATTTTAATGTGCACTTGTTTAGCTTTTGTGGTGATTTTTTTTGGAGTGAAAACGGACGTAATAAACTTAATAAAACATTAGTAAAGTTTTGGTCATCATTCTGATGGGGTCCGCTACACTTATGAAAGTTACAAAAGTTTTTTAGTCAAGAATAATGTGCGATCTTTTGTTATTTGATTAGCATTAAAGCGCAGACAGCAGCGCTAGGATTATGCAACAGACATTATACAGCTCAGTGCCTTCACGCAGTTAATTAATAAACCATCGGTTTGTTATATCGGCCTTTTTCCTGCTAAAGCCGATATGCCAATGGTTGTAAATTGAGCAAAAATCGGCTAATAAATATCGGCGGGCGATACATCGGTGCATCCCTATTTTGACAAAATCATACCGGAACATTCAAATCTGTGTTCGTGCTGCCGCACTGAGCCAGAGAAAGCAGTTTTGAACCACACAGCAGTTATTTCTGTTACAAATATTCAAATTATCACAGAAGTACTGAGATAAAAGTTTAAAGTTAGGATATAAACAAATATTCTACGGTATATTCTTTATATAGTCTACGATAGCGATCAAAATAGAGCAAACCACCTTTTGAAACGAACTTGCCGCTTCAAATAACGGTTGTATCAATTACATCTTAAGCCACTAGGTGGCGACAAGTGACTGTTAAAAATGTATTTGTCATTGAATCATTCATTCAAAAGATTCGTTCAAAAACAATGATTAATCCAGTAATGAAACAAGTATTTATTAATGATTCATTGAATTCATTCAAAACAATTAAAAAAAAATTTTTATTCAAATTAAACATTTTTACAGCAATTAATATTTTGTCAGAAACTCTAGTAAATTACATATTATTTTGTTTAGTTTTATATTCAGAATCGTGGGAGAATCGTGATCTCTATTTGAAACCAAAATTATTGTGATTCTCATTTTATCCAGAATCGTGCAGCTCTAGTCCTAAGCTGGTTCTAAGCAACTAGCTCCAGCTTAGAATCAGCTTATAACCAGCTCATGACCAACTAAGGACCATCTTAAACCAGCTCAAACCAGCTGCCATGCTTCAAAACATACCTAATCAAGCATATGCTGTTTTTTTCAACACGGGGGCGCTTGACAAGCTTGTGCATCTGTGCCACTGTGCACTAAATCTTTGCATTTCGTTTTCGTCACTTTCTAAAAAAGTATCGTTCTAAACTGCTAACAGAGCACTAATAAAAGAACTAAAAACTAAAAACATGATCAAACTGTCATGAAGAAAGCAAAGAAGAATACAGGTTGTCTGACAGATAATGCCTATACACAAATGGGAATGAATTTAGAGTGTAAATGGACCTGCATCTCTACAGCACACTTACAGCAGCTACACTTAAACTGATCTCACTTGCCCTCAGTAGTTTCAACACCACTAATGTTGGTCCTGCTTTCATTGATTTATACATGCTGGAGAACAAGAGGGAGTATATATAAAAATGGCCTTTTAAACAGTAGATTGCTTTTCAGGGATTTGTTCTAGGGTTTCACATGGCAAAAAACACATAGTACTTCATGGTTTCTGGTGGAGTCCCCTTCTTTACTGGATTTTTAGCAAATAAGTGGTTACTGGTCATAAATTCACGTTTTATTTATTTAATCCTCTGGCATCTTTCCCAACGCCTCTTATCCGGTTCTCTCACCTCATTTCATCCCCTCTGCACTGCCTTAAAATGAGGCAATCTTGCAGCTATCCATTCTCAGCTCTTCAAATTGATTTGACATGTAAATAATTTAGCATTTGAATAACTTCTTAAATTCATTTATTAATCTGCCCCCTCTCTCCCTCCTTCCTTGCATCCATCCCTTCTTTTTCCTCCCCCATATGTTGTGCAGAGGAATTGATCTGTGTTCGCTAGATTGAGTTTAGACGCAGTGTAAATAATTCATGTGCTGGATTACTGTTACCGTGGGCTTGGATCTTTAGTGTGAAACCTGCAATGTGAGTCTCTTTCTCCCCCCTTCGCTTTTCGAATCTTTCACACAATCTGTTAGTTTATTGGTCTTTCAAAAACGCTATGTGAAACTACTGCCATTAGCAACCCTAATAGCTGCCGCCCCCATACAGTCATCATCTGACAAACTGTTTGTGTGTCTGTGTGCTGAAGTCCTCAAGATATGAGATGTGGTTACAGACTGGTAAATCTCGAAAAGGTGAACTGTCTCTTGCTCTCTCTCTTGCTCTCTTTTTCCCCTCCTTTAATCTCTATCTCTTGGCTGTAATTAGTTCAGTGATTAACCTTGACATTCCTGATCACATCATTCCGCCTTAATGATGCTATTACCACTCTGTGTTAAATCAACTCACATATCCACATCCCCATATACCGCACACATAAGCATAAACATATACAAACACAGAGCAGATGAGCAAAATAATGCTAAATAATATCATTTATCAACAACCTAATGCACATGGACAACAGCCAATTTAGTGTATGACTTCAGAAATCTACCAAACCCTAGGAATGTCGAACACTTGCCTTATTGCTGCCTGACTTTATTTCTCTTTTTTTCAGGCAAATTAAACCTTTATATGCAAGAAAAATGAAGTGATTTTCTCAAGTTCTCTGCTCTTTTGAACATTCACTTGATTCCAGGTGTCTGACTTCAAAACACAATCAATCGACAAGTCCAGGTTCATTAGGAAATCAGGCTTAAGTGTAGGAAGCCAAAATTAACACTATACATACACTATTTACAATAGCACAATACTGAATACTTGAGTTGGCAGCCAACAACTGCTGTATTCATATAAAACAGCTTCAAATATTTTGATTTATTCAGTATTAAACTTTAATATCTAAACTGACAACTGCAACTGCAACCACACAGTTCATGTTTTGACCTTTCTAGCAAGGCTGCAATTCTCTACAGCTACTATTTATTTCACAAGACTGCACTTCTCAAAACAGTAAAAGAAAGAATTTTTTTAAAAAAATCAAGGTAACATGATGAAATGAGACGCTTGAGTTCTCTCAACAACTTAAGATGAATTGTCCTCAGTAACACTAGCCAATTTGAATTTGTTCATTCCCTAAATGCAAAATGTCTCATTCAGCCAAAAACATTTTTGTCAAGGGCAGGCAATTAAATATTTATTTAAAAAAAAAAAAATTTTACTCCAACCAGCTCCAAAACACCTGCCTGTAAGTTTCAAGTATGCCTAGTTAGACCTTGATTAGCTGGTTCAGGTGTGTTTAATTAGGGTTGGAGCTAAACTCTGCAGGACAGTGGCCCTCCAGGACCGAGTTTGGACACCCCTGTTTTACAATGATGTACATAGACATCAAAACACAGAAATCTCAATAACGGTGCCAATCTACATCAATAAATAATAATATAAATTCGTAACATTGCCAAACAACAAAAAACTAACAGTGATGACAAACACAACAACAACAACGACATAAAATCAACAAACAGCACAACAATAATAGTGTTACACTATTGCATAATTTATTCATGGTACAAAATTGATTGCCCAGTCTTTGTTTGGATAGTAAGTACAACATTTGAGGGAATATTATTGGTCTAAGATGTGTTTTTATGTATACTACAAATGATTTCAGCTTAGGCTCATTAGAAAAACGTACCTGTCTCAACCTTTTTGCAAAATGCAAAATATGTTGCGTCATGCACGTTTTGCGACAGTTTCAAAGTTAAATGTCCAGTGAGTGGCGCTAAAAGCATGTTTAGTTTTTTTCCGGAACAGATGAGTGTGAATATGGCAACGTTTTATTATGTTGGAGTTTGTACGTATCACCACAGTTCTGAATTGATATGTCCAGTGAGTGGCGCTAAAAGCTTAATGCTCCATCACGTTTAATAACTTTGAGCTCTTTTACTGTGACTCGTCTTTCACTGGATTCGTACCCGAGCTCTTTGCATGGCAAGTACAAGCGTTTTGAGGTCATAACATTATTGTGCAAGGAGCCGCGTGAAAACAAGTCTTTATTAATTCATAATCTGGCCCTGTAATCATAATTGTGTGTGAAAACGATTAAAAGTGCTTGCTGTTTTACTGCCTCTAGTGGGTCATTTCTGTTAGAAACTGCAGTGATATGTACGTATTGGTACGTATTTTGCGTTTTGCAAAAACATTTTACACAGGTATGTTTTTCCAATGAGCCTGTGTTGCATGATTTCATATTTCTTACTATCTGTGACTCAAAAAGTCCTATGAACTATAAAAATCATTTTTAAGAGATTTTTTTGTCTTAATGTCTGTGTTGCTGTCTTAATTAATTTTAAATTCATTAAATTCATTAGCAGTATGAGATCCCAATTTCTAAAAAGAGCCTGAAAATAGAACTGAAAAGTAATTTTCACAATGCACTAGGTAACTCTGAATAAAGCACAAAGGCATGTAATTTTTAAGAAGAATTGGCCATCTTTTAACTCTCCAGAGCAGAGCACACTGAATTATGAAGGTAAAATGTGATAGCAAGCTGTTTAGCAACAATCAACCAATCATTATTTATTCATGCATTATGTACAGTCAGAGAAACTGTCATGCGGCATCACTGTGTTTAGTTTCAGCATCTACAAGAAAAAATAAAATGTCAGTAGTGACAGAGACCAAGTTAACCAGATACTGTATTGTTTGTTTTTACTTTTTTAGGTGGCTTAAAACAGACAGAGCAGACTTCTGTGGCAACAAATTCACAAGCAAATAGACAAACAGTTATTAAAACAGGATGTGTCTGTGCTGTATTTAATGTTACTAAACTCATAAATAGGCAAATAAAAACATTAACATTAAGGTTTGCAAATGTACAGTTTAAAATCTTACATCCTAATTATCCAGGATTCAGGATAAAATGTGAACAGAGTAAACACGTTAACATTGTTTAATCAATATTTAGAATGGCTTTGGGTTAACAATTTTCAAGAAAGCCCCAATAGATTATATTTTGGTAGTATTTAAGCCACTTGCAGTACAAAGTAAATAGTATATAAATGTTATTTATCAGAGAGGCAAAAGTGACTCACAGTACAATTATTACAAGGACAGACCACCTGAAGCAACCTGAGGTTAAACGTCTTGCACAATGTTGACTGCTCGTGGCCCTGGTGACCAGCCCTGAACTTTAACCACTATACCACATCAACACAGTGGGGGCTGTACATTCCCCACCCCCAATCCTTTCTTTCTCTTCATCTCGCTCTTTATAAGCAGATTAACACATTTGTTGCTCATAAATGATTCAGTTACTTTGCTGTATTAATTAGCTTCCTATCATTACTGTTCAGGAGAACTTCTTAGCTACCAATCACACTGTACTAGACTATGTAGACAAATACCATCAGTGGAGCATTGATAGGGATTCTCTCTGCATTAGCAAGAACAGCCCTCTTTGATCAGTTTAATTTATAAGTATGGAAACACAGAAGCATATCTATCAAAGTTTGTATTCCAAATGTTTTATGATTCAATTTGGCCCAAGTTTCTTTCTTTTTTAATATTATTGAGGCAGCACACCTTTATAGCTGTACTGACTGATTGCCAATTAAAGCTAGCACACAACTGTCAAATTAGAACACAGTTTACAGATGCTTTTAAAATAGCTCTAGCAGTGTTTCCCATTAATTACCTAGAGTGGCGGCCCATCATAGTCTAATCTGTGCAACCACAGTTTTATAATGAACCGAAAATATTTTAAAACTTCTCATAATAACATACAAGTTCTCTATAGTTGTTTTGTGCCATTGCTTTGCCAAAGTATCTGTCAAACGAACTAAAATCAAAAGCGCAATATGGCTTTGTGCCCTTAAAAAAAAGGCTGCGATTTAATTAAATAAGTATAGTCTGTTTGTGCTGCGTGTTTTCAAAGCGAAGTACACACTTTGCTCACGCGGTCAGATCGTGATCCGCTGTTTTCCACATCTCAGAACGGCTCAGTTTACAGTAAATGAATACAGTGAACTCCATCTCTGCATGTGCTGCGAGTTTAGCATGCATTTGGGAATGTAGCGGGCACCAGTTATGCATTATTTTCACATTTTCATAATTTCCAACATTTCTGTGGGAAGATGATTACAGCATTTCACTAGATTTTTAATGAGGCGTGCTTGTAAACCTGTTTTCACAGAAACGGTAGTTTTCTGCCAAAATAAAAGCTCAAAAAAAAAATGTTATTGCTATTATATTCTAATTGTTTGGCTTCCTACAACACCAATGTGAATGTAATGTAGACTGAGACACTATATCAGAATTAAAAAGAGGTTCGAGTCCCCTTAAAGTTTTTTTTTTTTCTTTCAATTTGCACACTGAACATGTGTTGGAGCTCTTAATTTTAAACTCTCAAAGTGCACCAGTTTGTGCATTGATTGCGTTGTCCTTTAATGCAAATGATGCAGAATTTATGAAGATATTGTTGAAAACCCAACTTGGGATGTTTCCAAACTTTGGAAGGGCTCTGTACATGGTGAGGTAAAAATTAAGTAGATTCAAAGATTCTGAACTTGATCTACAATAGATAAGGTAATCCTGAATGCAATAAGGCATTTTGAAATCCATCTAACAATGAGTGTAACCCCCCCCCCCCACACACACACACACACACAAAAATAATAGCAAAAAATACATGCCACTTACATAGTTATTCATCTGCGCAGTAAGTGCACTTCAACATGCTTAACCCATAACCACGATTTATGACTCAGCCTAAATTTATGAAAATTTCTCTACAAATGTTTATGATAACTATAAGTACAGCGTAAAGTTCCATTTCATACATTTTTCAACAATGGCTAATGACTTGAGGCTGTTGTCACATGTGTGCTGAATGCGTAGCATGAAATGGATTGGAAGGAAGAGAGAATACAGGTACTAACACAGCACACAGCTGCAGGGTGGAGAGTTCCATCAGCATGTGAGGGTACAATACTCTGCACAACATGGCCAAGGCAAATCTCGATTCTTCATTGTAGTGCTCTTGAGTGATGATGTGTGTACGTGTCTGCGTGCATAGCTCATGCTCCCTTTAGTGTGCATATACAGTATGTCAGAGAATGCAATAACACAGAGAGGGATAGATGGGAAAGTCAGAGGAGGTTCAAGGGAAAGGCAGAACAGGGAAAATAAAAGAAAGAAAACGATCATGCCCCCCTAGGCCTCTATTGACGAAACCGTCAGTGTTTGACCTGATGGAGGGAAAAAAAGTTAGAGGTTGACTGACAGGGTGAGGCAAGGTAAGAGACAGATGGTGAGAGAGAGGGAGAAAAAGAGCAGAGGAGAAAAAGATATACAAGAGGAGAATAAGAAAATGAGAAAGGCATGGGAAGAAAAACAAACAAAGATATTCACAAGGACACATATAGAGAAAGTACTCTGCCACACACGGACAGTTAAAGCATGTTAGGCAAATTCAAGAGATGGTAGCATTTCAATTCATGCATAAACAGAGTACTTGTTTCAACAGGAAATCATGCTGTAGAATGCTAATTTAATGTACATAAACATATAGGTATGTGTTTGCCTTGCAGCGTATCCAAAAGCAAACAGGAATCCCCAGAACTCCCTTCCAGTCCATCCTGACATCCTGACATCCCTCTCAACTTGTCTCTGTCTCCTCCCTTCTTTCCATAGAGGGAGAAAGCATTAGTCATTCATAGCTCAATCTGTGAATGGGTGGTGTGATTTGTCACTGCTCTTCATTTTTTAGCTGTATATTTAGCTTACCATTGTAAACTGCTCTCTTCATTACAGCTGTACTGTATGTCCTACAATGTTTGTAAATCTGCACATGCTGTTTATGGCCACTGTATTATTCATTTGAGGTTTATTACTGGTCTGTCTAGTCTGCATGGTGCAGTTGTATTGTACATTTGCTGATCATTATAATTCAGGGGTTTTCAAACCTTTCCTGGCATTGCACATTTAGAGACATCCAAAATGTGCAGTGCATGAATGGTTTGAAAATCCTTGCTTTACTTTTTAAAAGACCGTAAGGTATTTTAAGACATTCATGACAGAGACCAAGCAATCTAACCGTCTAACAATATGGATTATCCTGACATGAACTGTAGCCAATTAAACATTTCAATTCACACTTTCTCCTAAAGGGGGAGACTAGGGCAAGTTGTCACAGGGCCCTATAATGTAGTACCTATAAGTCCAAGGTCTAACTGCATAAATCTTTGTTTTCATTAGCAGTAGTTTTCTTGTGGTTATGTTGGTTGTAAACAATTAGTTCAAAAAGTACTCCACAGGTTCTGTCCATGGTTCTGAATGTGACACGTAGCATGTAGTTGTTGCTGTCCATGGTCCTGATTTTTTAACAAACAGGCATTTGGATACAGTAGGTGTATGTTTGAGTATACTGTTAAAGATTTAACTTAATTTTTATTTTATTTTAAAATCCTTACACTGAAAAAAAAATTAAGTACACACTGTCTTAACCAATTTAGGACAACATGAATGTGCAATGGAGAAATATGGGATATTAATCATAAAATGTTCTCTGTAACATTGTTCTCATAACTAACCTCCTCAGCTAAAACAAACACAAAATTTCCAACCCAATTTCCAAAGGAACAGTCACTTACAGTCAATAATTTAAAATGCATGTTGTCAGCAAAAATGGTCTCAATCAATTCCAGTCCACCACTGCAATTGTGTGTTTGTGCTGAGAAAATCCTGGGAACTTCTATATTGATTGCAAATCACATATCAAAAGGCTTAAAATAGATCCCAATTTTGTTCCCCTTGAAGTTCATATACATTCTAAATGTATCCTGTTACTTCTGCACAACATATGTCTAACTCACCAACATAATAAAAAGTATGTGCTGTTAATTTCATTAGCAGACACAACTTAAATCCAAAGACCTCAGACAAGAGCAGATCAGATCCCTTCAGTCACTGTAGAAGAACAACACTCTTATTCTATTTTTCTGCCCATTTTCTCTAATACAAATACAGAGAAACACAGAAAAGACTATGGTACAGTACAGTGGCTTAAAGTTCTTGTTTTAACCTTTTAAAAAGCCCTAAAGTATGAATAAACATCGAGATGAATGAATACTGAGGGGAAAAAACAGGTTGAATACTAACTGCACTGTCTACTCTCTCTCCCTCTACAGTCTGTGTAGTTGATTGTGTAATGGTGTGGGTGTGTACTCAAGCCTTGAGTATTTATTGAGCTATGTGTTGGTTTTGATATTGCTTTTGATAGCTATGTGTTTTGTTTTTCATTATGTTTGAATGAATGTGTGTGTGTGTGTGTGTGTGTGTGTGTGTGCGCGCGCGCGCGCGCGCTTTAAGGGTTCTCTTTCCAGATATTTCTCTTGTTCCACCAGTAATGCCACTAACAAATACATAGACTTAGTCAAAACTGAAAAGAGATTATAAATCACTACTGTCCATTAAAACAGAAATTCACCATAAGCCACTTAATAAAATAAGTGTATCTGTGGCTTATCCACTCTTTACCCAATCATATATGTTTTTATCAATCCCAACACAGCAACATCAATGCCACAAACAAAAATGTATCTGATATTTCGTTCATTAATCAAATATTAAAAGTTCCCCCTTTCCCCACTACACCACCACAGCACTTATTGCCAAATCAACAGAGAAGCTGCATTTCGCATGACTGGCGCCCTTTTCTTCAGCTACCCGCATAAACGGAAAACAAAATAGCCACTTTCTGTCGCACGCATGATCTACGGGCGCGCTTATGCGGAGTGACAGGCACAAGCCGCACTCAACTCATTGTGCTATTCACTGTTCTGTCTGTACCCACACACACAGACAGATGAGTAGCTATTGTATCTCATTCTAAAACTACATTTAGTATATTATGCGAAGTGTGAGCGAGCGGGGGACACACCTGATTTTTGCCCCGCTGTCCGTCTTCGAGTTCCGGTGAGCTGTTCATGGTTCCCCATCGATCATTGAGCATTCTCCAGAGAAGAGCCAACCCTAAACCGCCTGTCAGTTACAGGCGGTGGAAAAACAAGACACCTTGTCGTTCAGTCGTTTTCCTTATCAGTTACTCCATGGGTATAGACAAATAACCTTTGGGGGAAATAGGAAAAGGATAGTGAGGAGAGTGCGCGAGATCGACAAGACACTGATCTAGCCTCTACTCCAGGACCACACTGACTAATTCTGGACTAAAAGGGGCGGCGAAGACTCCACCACCACACACATCGTAATATCATGCGTACTTGATAAGGAAAATAATAATAAATAAATAAAACTTCTCAAATTTCCATAAAGTTGTTTTTCGAGCTGTTTTTCTTTCCTCCAAGAGCGTTGAATAAAGTCCTCAGATATTCCACACTAAGTAACAAGGAGAACGACGGGGAAAAACGGCGCGAAATCAAGTCGTGCGCGTGTATCCAAGCCAGTGCCACCAAATGGCGAAAAACTCCAGATGTTTCTGTCAAAAAATGAATAATCTGTTCAGTCGATTAAAAGTGATACAACTTTATATTCCTGAGCCGTTAGCGGGATGGACAGAATGTGGCGGTTAAAGATGTTTCTTCAAGCGCAGCGCGCGCTGGTGGTTCGAAAGGGAACAAGTTGGCTGTAAGGGAATTCAATCCGTTTCCTCGGCTGTCCTAGTTTACCGGACAGAGGGCGACGGTGTGTCTCGTTTTGACAAGACTAGCGCAGATTAACGGGGTTCCTGCTCGTGAGCTAAGCTCCCCTTCTCTCCTCGAGCGTCAGAAGCTGTCCGTTAAGCGCGCTCCCGGTGCGCGCTCAGTATTTTATTTATTTATTTATTTATTTTTGCTCCCATGCACCCTCTTCACTGATATGACTTCTCAAAACCCTCGTCTAGTTCAAGAAACTCCCACTTCGCTCTGATCAACTCAACGTGCAAGAAAAGGACATGTCACTAAAGATTGGATGAGCGACTGAAGTCAAATTGAATTCCAGCTGGACGCAACACAATAACTAAAGTTGTTTTTAAATGAGTATAGTTCGTTTAATTGTATAAGCCTCGTCAAAATGATACAACCGTTACAATGGACGCACAGATGTTTTTGTCATGATATTCATTAGGTATTCTACCCTTGAAAATTTCCGGTAATTATATCTGACAGCACAGAGATTAATAAGGCGATCATCTCAGTTCAGCAACAGTCAGTCAGTTTAGCAACAATTACATCTTCCCCACAATTACTGAACATGCACAGGTGCAATCCACGTGATAACGGGGTCAGTTGCACCTGCTGCTGGTCAAATGGGTGCCCCAAGTTACGCCCCTATCCCAATAAAATTTTAAAGTGACATATAAGAACAATCTTTATTATTACAAAAACATGTTTTATTAACAATTTTACTGAAGGCCTCAACAAAATATAACAAAAATTGATGATGAGTGCTGCATCTGTCTCTGCATTTAGTGGTTGATGGTCTTGGCTGGATGTTGCCATGGATCCCCCTTGGTTTCAGCATTGACCTTGCAATTAAACAAATAATGCAGGATATATTAATCATACAAGAAGATTCATGGCAATGTTTTATGATACTGGGTTAGTCAGGCTACTGTACTGAGCTAAATAAAAATAAATGAAACATTACAATTCTCAAAATCCACAGACTGAAACTTTCATTGCAAACAAAGGCACATGTATTAAGTATCCTTAAAATCTATATTGAAGAGTTTTCAATATAATTTAATTTTTACTCTCATAGGACGGCACACAGAAAGCTACATATAAGTATGGACAAGAGTGTGCAAACTTTGATGTAACAGGATTGAAGATGAGTCTAAACCCTCTACAAGGCCCCAGGAAATTACCACCCCACACTGAAACTACTTGATAGTGGACAGAGAAGAGCTTTTGGATACAGGTGTGTGAGTGTGTGTGTGTGTTAGTTGAAGCATCCAGTAAGACCTGCATCTCAGCCAGAAGCCTTAGGCAAGGGACTTTTGGAAAGACTTAAACTGAAAAGGGGGAGGGCAAACCTTCCCATGATAAATGTGGACACCAGCTCTTAGACTGCATTTACAGCTTATTCTTTGTATGTTTGTCTGAGTTGTCTTGGCGCTATATGTTTTGATTTAACATTAAACATGTTGCTCTTTCTATGTGTGTGTGCTTACAGAAGTGTGTGTTTTCATGGATGGTGGAGCATGAGGAGAGAAGCAGAGATCTGTGAAGAGGCAGTGGCCTGCATGCTCTTCTTCAAATGTCAGAGTCAAAGTTTGTAAAACATTTGAGGGGTGAGGGAGAAGGAGAGGAGAGGGACAGTTGTTTTGAAAGAATAAAAAAAAGCATTAGGGGCCAATAATCAATAAGATTTTTTTCTTTCTTTTTTTAAATCTAGTTTAAAACAGGTGTCAAGTTTGTAGTCTTTGTATTGGTGTTGGTTTTGGTTTTGAAACTTTCATACCATTTTGAAGAAAGATTTAAAGTTAATGATTCTAAAAATGTCACGTGGTGTAACCAAGTAAATTATTACTTGACGTTTTTAAATATTTACAATATTTTTACATTTTTAAATATTTACAATATTTATTTAATTTTTACAAAACAAAACTTTTTTTTTTTTTTTACAAATATCATGAATAATTAATTCATAAATATATTTAATATTTGACCTTTTTAACATACTAAAGGTTTTGGGGAATCACACCACATGATATTACTACCCATGTCTTTGTCTTTGCACCATGTGACTTGATGATTTAGCAGAAGTTTTCCAAATATTAAACAGTAAAGCAGTTTTGTGTAAATTATAAGGCTAATCTATCTTCTTTTCTACTTTTTTCTTTTTAAAGAGGCAACTAAAATTATTATTATGCTAATTAATTAATTTAAATTAAAACCATGCCATCATAGAAGAGGTGTTATGAATGTCATTGACCTATTATTGAAACATGTCTGAAACTGAGGAATAAAATGACATCAAGAACTGAAACAGTTCTTGACTCACTGGTAATTTAAAAATAAAAATAAAAAAGGCCATTGGCCACTATAATCAGTCATTATATATATATATATATATATATATATATATATATATATATATATATATATATAAAACGGTAAATAAATGTAACAGTACACAGAAGTCACGGTTCGGTACATACCTCGGTTTTGGGCTCATGGTTTGGTACGATTTCGGTACAATAGGAAAAATTTAGTTTAGAGTCCAATTCTCACTATTAACCAACTATTAACTATGACTTTTGCCTCAACAAAACCCATAATTACTGCTTATTAATAGTTAGGAAGGTAGTTGTTAAGTTTAGGTATTGGGTAGGATTATGAGATGTAGAATATGGTCATACAGAATAAGGCATTAATATCTGCTTTATAAGTACTAATAAACAGCCAATATCCTAGTAATATGCATGCTAATAAGCATCACGTGTTACAAAAGTACAAAATAATTAGAATAATGAAAAATAAAAACTTGCACATTAGGAGTGTTACAATTTGCTCCACTTAAACTACATTTAAACATTCAAAGCTTAAGCCCAACCATATACTTAATTTTCCGTGTTTCGCTCCGTTTCGCGCACAGTTGAGTGCATGAGCCTTTCAAAGTATTCTCCTTTGTCCATGAGTGCAGAAAGATCCATTCGACGCGTGTGGAGTATCTAGTGGACTTTGTTTTCAAACTCTCAGGTCATTTGCGTATGTGCTGTTCTTCTTCCGCTCTTTTTCCTGTTGTGGCGGTTAGCAAACAGCATTGCATTACCACGCACGCCCCCTTCTGGATTGGAGCGTGGATCGCCCGTGACTGACTGTATTCGTCATCTGATTGCATGCAATGTACACTGACTGACAACACCACATATCCTCTCCCCTGACAGCTGATGTGATATGCATTCTGATGCACTGTAGTTGCCGTCGTATCATCCAGGTGGATGATACAATGCTGGTACAGGAGAAACTCCCTCTTTCTCTTTGTAAAGTGTAAGAAAAGAAACAAATTGCAATTATTATTCTCCTCACACAATTCATCCAATTCAGAAAGAGACAGTTAACCAAAGCTTCAAATGATAGTATATGTTTTCTACTATTAGACATGAAATAACTCATCCACAAACACAAAGTAATAAATGTAAAGAAACTGAAAATGTAATTAAACCCAACTGTGCCACACTCGCCTTCAAACAGTGTGGTCCAAAAATCAATAAAAGGTCCAGGTGGACAAAGAAAGCAGTCCTATTAATATATAATGATAGTGTGAGGGAGAAACTGTGGGAGGGGAAAAAAGGGTGAGAAGAGTATAGGATGAACTTTGTATATTGTAACCCTTGATACCCACAAGATATTGTGGAATTGAAGAGAGTGGAGCAGAGAAAGAGGAGCAGTGATTTTCCCCCACTGCTTCCCAGGATTGGTTGGGAATGAAGCTATATCTGCAGCAGTAAAGAGAGAATGAACAAAGTGGAGAGAGAAGGAAAGAATCCTTTTATTGATTCGCTCTCACATCACATGCTCTCCCCTTCTCTGCAACTCAGCATCTCTCTCTCGTCACACACACACACACACACACACACACACACACACACACACACAGGCAGGGGAGCTTGGCACATAAAAGGTGACATTCACTGATGGAGTAATTAGCGAATCACATGCGGTCAGTGATGTTGATGATGTAGTGATGATGATGTACATGCTAATGATGATGTTAAAATAGTTGAACCGTTATTAATTCCATGATTATTCTTACAAATAACTGAATGGATTAATTGGTCCACTGAACATCAAATAAGGCTAAGGTTTTGCTTTTAAAAGTCATACATTTCTGCCTCTCCTAGTAAACAAGTTATGAACAAAAGCGTATATATGTGTAATTGTTGTTAATTAATGAACAGTGTCAATATATGCTTACATTCACTCAAAAGTTTGGGGTAAGTACTTTTTTTTAAGAAAATACTTTTATTAGGCAAGGTTGCATTAAACTGATCAAAGGTTACAGTAAATGTATACCCGTTATGGGGACAAATGTCCCTACAAAGATGGCAATATCCAAAATCCTTGCCCTTATGGGGACATTTTTGGAACACCAGGAAAACAGCTAATAAATCATACTAAGTGATGTTTTTTGAAAATGTAAAAATGCAGAAAGTTTTCTGTGATGGGTAGGTTTAGGGTTAGGGGATCGAACATACAGTTTGTACAGTATAAAAAAATCATTATGTCTATGGAAAGTCCCCATAAAACATGGAAACCCAAAATGTGTGTGTGTGTGTTCCCCAGAAGAAAGTCATACAAAGAGGAATGCTGACAGTTTTCATTTTTGGGTGAACCCCTTTAAGTTTACAGAATCTTTGAACTTTTATTGTATATTAGAATTGTATGTAATTACATAAGTTGCTCTTTGAGTAAAGATATGAGTTTGACCTGAAACAACTTCATTTTCTGTGTCTAAAGTTGCTCTGTTAGAAATGAAAAACAGGTCTTTAAAAATTAAACGTGATCAGCAGGATAGATTGAACTGTTAAATAAGCTCATGTCAGACTGATTCAGTTCTACATCATTCCAACTACTCACAAGTCTCTCAGCTTGATGGTTTCTGCCTCTGTGATTCTGTGATGTCTGTCAGTGCAGGACATCAGTGAGAGGTTTGTAATTATCAGTGACGCTCCCTTGAGCTCTGCTCTGGAACTTCCTGGTGTTCCGGTTCTGTTCTCCATGTCTGGCATTCACAAAAGGCCAGAGGGAACAGGGGAATAGATCCACACTGGAAGCCACTGTAAATAACAGACATCCGTGTCCCCACAGGCTGAATCAGGATGTGTTACCCAGCTTCAAACCATAAGGGAGCGAGAATGACCTTCTGCTAGTATCTAAAGTGGCGTTGTCTCTATTTTCATACTTATCTGTCATTAATCTTCATTCTACTTTTTTCCTACTCCATTTTTCTTCTCATGAATTTTGCTAACTCACTCAGTGCCTCAAAGTTGCACAAGGATGTACAGTTCGCACAGCCAAGATATCATCAGTTTGGAGGGACACGTTTGGCTGTAATGAATCGTAACATTTGAATTCTCACAACAGCCTTTCACCCCCTCAGCCCACTTTTCATCATTCAGCTCAGTTGTCTCTGGTCATAACTCAAACGTATAACAAGCTGACCTTTTGAAAGCATAACAACTATATTTTAAATTCATGGCATTTCTCTCATTCCACAATCCCCTTGTTTAAAAGCTGTAGAGGAAAGGCTTTATTTCCATTGCTGCAGGGGAAAATGATTGAGGATGGAAAAAAGAGGAGATTTATACAGATTTATTCTTTTTTTCTTTCTTTCTTTCTTTTTTTTTTTTACCTTTCATTAATCCCACCCCCAACTCCTGCGGAAAAAATCTGCAGAGGCTAATTCACTTTGCTCAGTTTCTTTCTTTCATTCTTGCTTTCTTTCAGTCAACTTATATTTGACAGGAGACCTTGTTCTCCTCTACACAGATCATCACAGGAGCAGAACTGACCGCTGTTCTCAAAAACCATCTTGTTTAAATGGCACATACCGGGAAACAGCAATTAAGTGTGTTGAAAAGCACTATTTGATTATTAAAGAGCAGATGCAGTCTGGACAAGTTCAGATCATCACTTCCACTCCAGCATGAATGAAGACAACTGAATCTCCAACGCATCTGAGAGCAGGATAATGATATAGGATTTGATCAACTGCTTCATCAGTCTCAATTGACTGGAAGGTCATGTGCCCTGAAACACAAAGCTAAAACGTCTCAAACATCTTGTCCTCAACTGACTCTCAAAAGAACAAGCTATTACTTGTACTGAGACTTTAATCGCAAAATATCTCAACAGTTCTTCTGCTAGTTTAGTTTTGATCTTAAAAAGAAAAGTGTGGGAAGAGGTAATTCTGATCCCAGACCTTGAGAACTACTGCCAGGATAATTCTCGAAAGACGCGGTCAAGATTCTTGTCTTATACTAGTCCTCTTCAATGTTCTTTATACAAATGTCAATTTTATTTTGGGCCACAGAAGTTCTGGGGCTGGCTGCATCTATTTTCAATAGTGTAGCAATGTATGAAGCATAGCTCAAACAGAAGTCACTTTCAAACCAAACAGATGCTGTTGGTTAACACAACGAATTTGCATGGCCAACTGAACCCGATGCAAAATCTGCTTTGAGAAAATCTTGTGGATTCCTATTAAAAAGGACTAGATTTCATATGCATAAAATCATTAAACAATTGTAAATGTGACCATACCTTAAGTTATAATTTATAAACAGCTAAATGTTTGATCGTTGGACCATTACACTTATATATAGTGCAACCAAATTAAGTACAGACAAACTGACTAGCACATCAGTCTGTGATTTACATCCCATTTCAAGTCAGACCATACAAACGGCTGATCCAAATTCTATTCCAGTTTGGAACAGAATCCCTTTATGTAGATGGGCACCTTATATAAAGAAAAATAAAACCAAACCCAGACTAGTACAATAAAACAAGACAAGGCACTTTAAAATGACATTCAAAGAATAGTAAATACCAGCTGAAGTCATATTCATCTCTCTCTGTTCTTTTAACTGGGGCTCAATATCGGAGAAGGTGTACGTTTATTGATGTTCTCCACCTATTTCAATCTTTCTCCTGTAATTTGAAATGAAGCCTGACTGTCTGTAAACCTACAGATTATGAATAGCTTTCTTTAAACAAAACCTAAAGCTTATCTATGAAACCTCTCACCATTCAACAGGTGGATTCTCACACAATAGGAGGACTTAATTTCAAAGCTCCCTTTTATATTGTTTTATAATAAGTTTAAAAACTAGACCACTAAATGGTCATGAAAGAATAACCTTTAGAAACTCAAATTTCTATTACCATTAAAAAAAAGAAAAATAAAGAAACAGTAGTCAATTAGTATCTTAAATGATCTTAAATTATTTCATATATAGTGTGTGTACATATTGTCACAGTTATTCTTAGATTGATGTGTTTTGGTTTGGTTTTCAAGGACTTTTAGTATGTTTCTCTTTGCTTCCTGTTTCCTCTTTCTTATCAGTTACCATGTTTTTTTTTGTTGTTGTTGTTGTTTTTTTTTTGTTTTTTTTATTTGATTAATTAGCGCACACCTGTCTGTATTTAGTTTGTTATCTTGTGTATATGCCTTCAGCCATTCAGTTCTTTGTCTGGTGTAGTTTGTTAACTTGCACGCTGTTGCGTGGCCATTCTCATTGGAATACTACCTTTTGTGTTGTTTTATTAAAGTATACCTACTTATTTGCAAGATATCTTCCTCATTGTCTTCCTTTCCATCTCAATCTGCCTAAAATGGATATAGCAGCGATCAACGTTGCCCCAGTAAGAAGCTGCAAGGGACTAAGAGGGGGAATTATTTTTATTTTCCAGAGTGGCAGAAGTTTAGAGGACTGTGTGGAGGAGTTTGTTAACATCTGCCACCGTGCAACATGAGATGACCTTACCCTCATGGAAGATTTCTGGTGTTTATCTGCTTCCTGATGCCAAAGGGGGATACCTGCTGGAGCTTAGAAGAGTACATCAACTTCACTCTGTGGGTGGATGGATCCTCCTTTACTGTGGGCAAAGCTGAAGAGCAGAACATCACCATCGTCCAGCCCCACCTCACACCCGTTGTCACTTCGCAAAATCCAGAGCCCAGCCAGCCATCACCCCACTGCATGGACATAATGCCAGAGCCCACCACAGATGGATAGCTCAAGTGTGCCACGATGCATGAGCCAGCACCTGTAATAAGGACTGAGCAAACCATCACCCTAGAGCCCGAGCCCACAAGAGTTTGACAAGGTGTGTGAGCCGGCAATATCCTGTGCCACCATGGGACTGCTAGTGAAGTTTGAGGGAATGGGGGAAGACTATTTACCCACTTATTTACAAGCTATCTTCCTCATCGTCTTCCTTTTCATCTCAATCCGTAACACATATACATACAAAATACTGTATATTACATTTAATATCAACATTTTTCATAAGTGTAACATATTAGTACAATGTACCAAACCACTTTGTACAATCACCAAATCAATTACTGCAATAAGTTATGGTATGAGATTCATCATGCACCACATGTGCTTATCTGACAGTAAATACAGCTATCATTAATATAGCGCTTTTTGTATTTCACATAAGCGTCTCTTTGGCTTAAGCAATTGTTTCCACTACTGTTTCCCCATTTTTTTGTCATGATTTGATGATCCATGGCACTTTACCATCAAATTAAATGTAGCAGAAAAAACAAGTTACTGTTTGAAAGAGCTTTGTTTGAAAACACTTTGTTGCTAAGAAACAGCCGGGGGATGTTTCTGGATGAATGAGAGCATTTTTGTGGAAGGGACTGACCAAAGAGTGTTTGGAATCTTTACTGAACTTTAGGGGAAATTTTAAATATGTCTCACAGCAAAGCTAATGATACTAATAATATTATCGTTATACCTTATATGTAGAATACCATGGAAAAGATTGTCTTGTCTGGATGGGCTATAGTTCTGTTTACGTATTTATTCTATTTATAGTTTTATCTATGTATTGATGCCCAATGTTCCTTAATCAAGAAGTTTCTGCTGCACTACCAAGCGAATCTTACTCCACTAAAACTATTCTGAAAGTAAATTGAGAAACTTTTACATTTTCAGAATCTCCAGAGGGGTTTCTATGCCTAACAATGTGTTCCTAAACGTGGAAAAAAAAGAATTCTGCTATAGCAGGAGGGTGAAGAACCCAAATGAAGGTGTGTATGTGCATACGAGTCCATTCCACTAAATTAATATACAACTCTTTCATTTCAAGCTATTCTAACAAATTGACAAAGGAGAAAATTTGCAGAAATGGAGGTGAAGAATGGTTAATCGAGGGAAGGGGGTGAGCAGAAACAAAAGATGCATGGCAGGGAGCAAAAGAGAACAGAAAGAAATACCAAAGGCAAAAAAAGGAGCAGGCTTTGAAAAGTGTTGAGGGGAAATGATTTTGTCTATTGATTTTTAAAACTTTTGTTTTCTGTTCATTTGCCTTCTGTCAGCGTTTTTCAAAGGGTGGGACATGAAAAATTAAAAGCATTATTTTTAAAGACATTCAAATGTCACTGTGTAGGAAAAATTTGTTTTAGATACATTGAAAAGGAGGAAAACTTTTCAAACAATAATTTAAAAACTATAACTATAAAGGGAGCAGATTGACAAGACATTAGCCAAACAAACAAAAACACAAAACAACCAATAACTACACTGACTCTGGTTCTAAACTGCAAACAATAACTTGAAGAGACAGTTCAGCCAAACATTTGTTAATGAAGCCTTGAACTGTTTCTGCTTCATTCCCTGCTGAGAATTTGGATGTGAAGACACATCCAATCCTTTTAATTTGAGAGCCTCTGTTGGCAAAATCATCTGGTCTTTATTAGAGAAAAACACAATACTGTGCTGTTCTTTCTTGCTTGCTTGCCTTGCGAGTTTCTTTCTTTCTGGACGTATGAATTAATGAATAAAGGTTTCTTTCTTTTTCTGTCCATCTAACAAACACCAAGTTGATCTCTCCGTCCAGACTGGAGCCACAAAACAAGCCCCTGGTGTTGAAACACTGCAACAAGTGTGTGTCAATGAGTGATGGATGCTCCCTTGCTCCCTTTCTCAGTAGCTCCAGCAGTTTGAACTCTTTAAATCACAACTGACATTGTTTGTAGAGATTAATAGTTAAAAGTCAAAGTCTGTATGAGAGATTATTGTTGAAACCGAGCAGCCAACGTTCCAAACCAGCAGAGAATTACTATCACAATTTGATGTGTGTCATCTATACAAATATACAATGATAGCCCATAAATTACATTCTAGCATGAATGGATGAAGTCTGGCATTGTTTGTAGTTTTACATTTTAAACCTTCTGAAAAGATCTGAAAAGATATTAAAAACATGACTATGAAGTTGTGAAGTGCATGTGTGGTTGTGATGGTTGTGTGATATGAAAGGGTTTTCAGATGGCTGTCTATTGTGCTAAGGTCCTTGGCAGCATTTTGTAAACAGAAAATGAAGGTTTCTTGATTATAACCAGAGCAATACATCTAATATCCATTTAAATACTAAGTTGTCCTTTCCATGCTCCGAAGAAAACAGCCTGTTTATCATCGTTTCCATCGAGCGGTACGGTTCAGTACAGTTCAGTACGGTACACAATTTTTGCCGTTTCCATTGTCAGAAGTTGTGAATGGTACCCTAATTCCGAACCGTATCACTTTTTTTGGGACCCTTCCGTTGGGGTACCAAGCACAATAGTAGCACTATCAAAAGGGTGGAGCTACACTCACTGCAGAACGTTGATTGGTTGACAGAGAATCGTCACTTGCGCGTGCTACAAGGTGAATGACAACACAATACTGTTGCAACACAATGTGTATTTTTCAGCTGTTTTTCCTTTTGCAGCCTTCAGCCTTTGCTCAAACAAAGCTGCTGTATGTCCTCCATTGTTGTTTACTGTCACTTTCTTCCTCACGTGAGAATAACGTTGATCGCTACTTTCCAGCATACATCACGCCTATCAAGTAAGGGTACTGTTAGCGGTGGAAACGCAAGCCGGATCAGGGTTTGCCGTCCCGAATCGTACTGTACTGTACTGAACTGAACCGTACCGCTTGGTGGAAATGAGCCATAATGAAAGAACAGATTTAAATATTTCCCTAAAAACTGCTTACACAAAAAATCTCCTTGAGCTTGTCTAAACGGTTGTGTTGCTAAATTTGTGTTTGTGCTGTACCTCTGAAATCTGACAATTCCTGACACACAATCCTTTCTTTATCTTCTAGTTGTGTTTTTATGTTGTTCCTGTGAGTGTTCATGGACACTATAGGGTGAATTCTTATAATGTAATGTTCGCCCTGATTTGGTGAGAGGCTGATACTGGTAAGTTAGACTTTATACAATATTACTATGATGAAGGTGTGGCTCGTGAATATTAATAATGTGTCTGGATACTCCAAGAACATTATGAAGCAAAGTCAGCATGACCTAATAAATTTTATTTAAAATTTAATGAGCTAAACCTTTACCATCGTAAGACTGTTAATTTCACCCCCTGCAAACCAAGTTAGTACTACTGTAGAAAAGCTGGTATTGTTACATTATTTCATTTTTGTTATTGAGCTGGTACCAAAGTGCCTGTACTTTTAAAATTCTTATTTCTCTCTCAATGTTTGTTGTGCAGCAAAAGGAAATGAAAGATAGTGAATGTCATTAAGCAACAGAAAATTGCTTGATGTTACGCCTCCAATATACTGCAGTTGGCCAACTGCTTTCCAGCTGCACAACATTAAATACAAGGACACACTTGGTTAGAGGATATACTTGGAAGCCACAAAACAATTAGTACTTCTCCAAATTGAAGCTATTCCACTTTACTTCTCTTCCACCAAATATTTTAAGAGTTCAGAAGTTTCCATCTTAAGCCTAATTATTGTAAGTCTCACAGAACTACTGACCTTGTGTACTCGATCGTATGTTATCTTTAAAAACCTTTAAAAAATCTGTCAGCATCTAAAAGGCATCTTTAAGCCTAGTGAAAACTCCACAGAATCATCAACCAATCTGTCCCACTGTCCCAAGCATCCTTCTAAAGTAGGCCATGTTTAGAAATCTCCTGTGAGGTGAATCTGCAAATCCTCCTGTAAAAAATGTTGCTGCTTAATACTCAGTCATTGTTGAACAAGTCCCTGCTGCACGGCTTGGTATTGTGATTGCGATTACGCTATTCTTAACAGAACAGCTCCCCCAGGACAGCACTTTGAAAAGATGCCCTGCTAAAGTGTAGCTTGCAATTATACTGTATGGTGTTTTTCAGGGACACTGTCAATCCATGCCTGTTTCTTATCCCTCCTACCTTGTTATGTCGTGCCCTGAAATCACATTGGCCATCACGTCTACTGCTTATCTATTGACCACAAAAATCAAGCCCTGGATCAGATCTTTCAGCTTAACTTATTTCCAGCACTTAATGACTCTGACTATCTTAAATTCTCTGTTTTAAAAAAATAATTATAGATGAACCGATATTAAAATTCTGTCTGGTATTAATAAGACTTAAGATTATTTTAATGTTACAGAATCATGCATAAATGGCCACTATTAAAATTCCATACTATTTTGTCTATGTGAATTAAATTAAAACACTAAAGTACAGTATGAAAAACTTATAATTTATTTTGAGATTTGCTAATTTTTTTTTTTTTTAGACAAGCCCTACAATCATGTTATTAGTATCACTCTCTCTCTCTCTCTCTCTCTCTCTCTCTCTCTCTTCCATGATAAAAATCTAAATCAAAAGAACAATGTGAAAAAGACTGGAAGGACAAGGAGATGTATTTGATTTCAGAACAAAATCATGTATAAAACTAAAAAATCAAGTAAAAAACACTCACATCTGAAGTAATCATCTATAATTACTTTACATTTATGTTATGTAATTTTAGTAACTTCAGTAGCTTATTTAAAAAGAAAGCTTAGTAATGGATGCACTGTTTTTGCCATTCTATTGCCATGGCATTCTAATTGTTTGAATAGGAGCGAGGATTTCTTGGCACATTTTGATTCCTGAAGGCCATGTTCTTGGAATCGTGTTCAGAATTGCAGAAATCACATTCTGAGAAGAAAGAAAAGATTTTCACTCAAATAAAAATCAATCTGTGACATGCACTTGACTCTGAGTAATGTGCGAGATGGCCTGGCAAGATAAACTGTATAATGTGAGAGACTATAGTACAGATCTTCGGCTGTTTAGAGAGGTCTGAGCAAATAGCAGAGTGCTTCACAGCCCCATAAAGGAGTGCACTGGTGGCATGTGCAGCATTGCATAACATCGTGCAGAAAAATGGGCATCCTGTCCCACTTAACCCTGACCCAGACTGAAATGATAACCCTGGCTGTGGCCTTCGTAAAATGGTGAAAAATACCATTGCAGTTCGGCAGTGTTTTGCTGTAATAAGTCAAATGTAAAGGACACAGTAAGCTTATATGCTGCAGGGTGTAATTTAAAAAAAGCTCGGTCAGTGTGATGTCAGACAATATTGTAGTTTGTTGATGGATGCTCAGTTATCGGCACACTTAACGTAGTCTATATAATATATTACTTTAAAGGCAGGGTATCACACACAGTTTCTGCCAATCTCATGTTAATCTTGAGTACCTAAAGAGTGGTAGTGCATCCTTCATATCTCCAAAAATTCTTTAGTTATATCATATTTATAAAAGATAGATACGCTGTACCAAGTCTTTCCGAAAAGAGCCGAGCTCCTGGAGGCGTGCCGTGGGCAGAGCTAAAGAGACTAAAGAGACTTTTCTTAAATAAGTCATCCTTGATATGACGTATGCAGCCTACAAATGTGACCTCTGGAGGACGCAACCTCCGAAATGAGATGCGGCTAATGTCTTCATTGGCTACCTGTAAATAACATCTACTTTGACCTGCCCTCAAACACTGAAGTTGTAGCTGAGACATGGAAGAGTTTAGTTTGTGTTGTCGACATGTCGAGAAGAAGCTGTTTTCAGCGCTGCCGGGGGGGATGCCATCGTTACTGTTTGTATCACTGTGTATACAAGCGCCGAGGAAGCCTCTGGAGCTGAAATTCAGATATGGTAATGGCCGTTTTGTTTCCGACACGTGCTGTAAGTGCTAGACCAATCACAACAGACTGGACCATCTGACCAATCAGAGCAGAGTAAGCTCGCGGAAAGGAGGTGGTTTAGATAGACTAAGGGTGCATCTCAATAACCTCCCTAGCTTCTGCTAATAGCATAATAGGGGCACTTAAATATTTTCTAGTACTGTTAATATGTATGATTTAGTATCAATATCAAAATGCATATGGAAATTATATCTATATTAGGTCATGCATAATAAAAAAGACTTGCCAGCCCTATTTATAGTCATTTTGAGTTCTTTCTTTCTTGTTAAAGGGATAGTTCAACATTTCATCATTTACTCACCCTCATGTCATTTGAAACAAAGTTATTTTGAAGAACACTGGTGTCCAAACAACAATGGACAACCCACTGACTCACTTTCAAATGTAATGCTCCACAGATAAAGTTTGGAATGTTGTAAGGGTGAATATAAAATATGATTTTTTTTTGTGAACTTTCCCTTTAAGGTTTTGAGAGCTAAAACAAACCACTACAGGCAGATCTACCTGTAACCATCCATTATTTTTATACTGCAGTAAAACATACCCTGATAATGCCTGCAATGTGCTTCAAAATTTTAATAGACAGTTAGTACTGATCATTATCTGAAATCTAAGTTACTTGGTATTAACTTCTTGTTTATAGAACTGTTGTATAATATCATATGCATAATCATGCATATGGTCCGACAAGTAGCATATAAGAAGTTTGTCACAGAGATTTGAACCTCCAACACAAAAGAGGAAAGGTTTAATACCTTATGCTGCATCCAAATCATTCACTTTGTGTAATATTAGGAACATCTTGGGCTTTTTTTCACTGAATTCTCTTAGCATGTGATGCAACATTGTGGACACAGACCAGATACACTGAATATTCCTCCTCATTGAACATTGTCTTGTATATATTGTATATAGACCATTCTATTCTGTACAATATTACTCATATTTGCAGGTGCCGACATCTACACACATATGGCCAAGAAGCACACACAGTCACTACGATTATTGACATGTGTTAGAAATACTGAGGGGCTGCTCACTTTAGGTGTTAGGGTCATCATCTCATTGACCTGGTCCTGTGGTTCATTATGAACATGAGGATTTTGAGTGTTCTCGTCTTCTCTTCTGGCCTTCTGGTAAGATGCTGGCAGTACAACAGAGCGCTGGCAGTAATCAGCTACTTAATGAGCAGAACTCTGACAGCACCATCACACGCTCAGTCGCCAAGTGATGATCAGTGGGTGCATTAGTGAGCGGAGGGTTACATGGCTCTGCTGTTATCAGAAGCAAGCAGCTGATGTCTTAGCCTCCTTCCTTCTGCAATCCCGGCTAATCGATTATCTTCATCCTTCTCTCCACACATTCACCAACTCTATTTTTTCCCTCACTTCATCTTTGCCAGTTATAGGATTATTTAATCACTAATTTTCTCACTTATGTGTCCTCTGTCAGAAAGAAACTGAAGGGGGAAAAAATTCTCCCACACCACTATCCCCATCTTCTGAGTCACAAAGGCATAGCTAAAAATCAATATGTCTAATTGAACTTATTTCACTGATACTTTTTCTCACAAAGCACCAAACTCTATGGATGAATTCCAATCGAAAGTGAGCACCCTTATGCCCTACTCATTCCCAAAGGCAGAGCAAAAGGCGAGCATTTTGTCTTTATTGTGATAGGACAGTGTGTAGACATGAAGCAAAGTGGGAGAAAGAGAGGGGGACGGGATCGGGAAAGGACCGCAAGTAGGGACTCGAACTCGGGTCGCCCGAAGTGCAACGGCGGTATATGTCGGTGCTGCCCACGATGCTATCTTTTTTATCAAATTTTTCTTTTAAAACTGACTGTTTAGACTGCAAGTTACATGTGTATAACTTTACTTTAGTTCGTACTGTATGTACTTTTGCTAGTATGTCCACATTTCCACATTGGTTGTCATGATAATGGCAAAAAGACTGATGGGTACCTGTTGCGTAACGACTGATGAAAGGAAAAACCACACACACACGCACGCACACTCGTTGGGTTTCCATGTTTTATGGGGGCTTTCCATAGACATAATGAAATTTATACTGTATCTGTCCCCTAACCCTAACCATCCTAAACCTACCCATCACATGAAGCTTTCTGCATTTTTACATTTTCAATCACTTAGAATGATTTATAAGCTGTTTTCCTCATGGGGACCAAAAAATGATTTCGGATATTGCCATCTTTGTGGGGACATTTTGACTCTCCCCCAAAACACACACACACACACACACACACACACACACACACACACACACATTTGTTTTGCCATCAAAGTGTACAAACTGTACATTCTATCCCCCTACACTACCCCTACTTCTCAACCTACCCATCACAGAAAACATTCATTTTTACATTTTTAATAAAACATTGTTTAGTATGTTTTTTAAAGCTATTTTAAATATGAGGACTCATGAAATGTTTACGACGTAATACCAGTGTAATACCCATGTCATTATACAAATTTGTGTCCTTGTAAATCACACACACACACACACACACACACACACACACAACAACAACAACAACCTACATCAGGCTTGTCAAGATTTCATGTGTTTTTCCTATTCAGACTAGTATTGTTAAAGTTAATTCAAGCAGCATGAAACAGAAGTCTTTTCTTCTATATTCCATAAAAAAGATGATTTTCCAACTTTGACTTGGTGACTTAAAAAAAAACCCCTGCAATTCTCACCATGGTCTATTCAAAGGAATGAAGAATAATGGATTCTAGGTCTTGCATTATCATTTCATTTGGATCTCATCAAGACACTGATGGGTTCATCCACTTCATAATAACAACAGAACATAAAATAGCAAACTTCATCTGTAAAATTATCCAGATGTAATTTAAAAATGTTCACAGACTCATTTGAAGACCCAATGACGGTTTTTCTATTTTCTTAATAGTCATTTCCATTTTCAGAGTGCACAAACTTTGTTGGCATACTTGTTATACCCTTCTCCTTCCCTCACCAATCACCCCCTACCCCTACCAGACAACAGATTGAAGGAACTCACCAGGTTTCTCTCTTCCTGCATCTTCTATATTTGCTTGTTCTATTTTTGCTTGCAGCCTCAGGCCACTATTAGTTTCATATAAAGAGCCAAGCCTAGCTCTGCTCACAAGCACTGTTTATTGTAATGTTTATGTCGCGTTTGCTTCTCTCTCATTTGTAGAGGGGTAGAAGGGTATTAGAGGGCAGAACATGTTTGCATCATCTTGGAAGTGAGAAGTAAACTTCATTTGTTTGCCCATGAACTGATGACATGAGAACAGTTTGCCCGTTTTCACTGCTTTCAGCATGGATCTGAGATCAGCATTTTTCTATCACCCTCTCCGTCACTTTGATCTCATATTCTTTTGACTTTGTGGGGTCTGCCAAACATCTGGAAGTCTGTAAGCACCATCTGCATCCTCATGTTGTCGAATTTACATAAAAAAATAAACAGGTGTAACGAAGTTAAAGGCTCAGGGAAGAAGGAGTCAGCGTCCAGCAGCGAGGCCCCGTTCCCACTACACCTGCTCCTCCCCATTCCGGTGGCGACAAACGCTGACACATCTTCCGACCCTCCTAAAAGCAGTATATCCATCCCCCCGGCAAGATCTTCTAGCGCCACAAACCTCACGTGTCCAAGGTGGCAGACTCCATATAGATTTTTCCACAGTGGCGAGGGCTCTTTGACAGCACGTTCCTCCTTCCTCCTGGGTTTCAGCACCAATGTAACAAAGTTAAAGGCTCACAGAAGAAGGAGGCAGGAACCGGCATGACTTTAATAATAAAATAAACATAAACAACAAAACAAAAGTAAAGCGGCAGCCCCTAATGGATGACTAACACATAAACTAAAACAAAAACACTGTCGTCTATTCCTTCCGGAGCTCCTCAGTGGGACTCGCTCATTGACGCTCACGCCACCCGCCTCGCTCCATTCCCGCGGCTCTCGGCCCCGTCTTGCTCATCACAACAGGTTATTTCCATTAAAAGCTAATGGATCTTCTAGTCCATTAGATAATGAACAGGTACGGGATATGTAATCGTCCCTCAGTGGAATACACAGGAGGAAGGATAAATGCTAATTAACAGAATATCTTTCTGTATTAGTCATAGATAGTGATTCACTTGCTGTCACTGCGTGAGGAAGGCTAGAAATTTATGTAACCTTAACTATGTTTGAAGATAAATACTGGACAAATGTGTAAAATGTTACAAAACAAATTTGATTATGAAATAATAGAAAGCTCTAATCTCTCGCACATAATGAATTCAGCTGCTTTTATCAATTTCAGACT
Source organism: Mylopharyngodon piceus (assembly GCA_039654765.1). Classification (NCBI taxonomy): domain Eukaryota; kingdom Metazoa; phylum Chordata; class Actinopteri; order Cypriniformes; family Xenocyprididae; genus Mylopharyngodon; species Mylopharyngodon piceus. Next base: position 18,452,843 of record CM077443.1, read on the forward strand.
AATAAGAACAAAAACAACATAGACTGTAATTTCTGTGTTAACACAATTTAGGAATTTAGAATTTATTCAATTTAGGAATTTAGGTTAACATTTTTCTTGCCTTTTGCTCATGCACTTAGTATCCACTTGATGGATCTTAAAGTATAATAAAAAAGGATGGTTGTTAAATATATTCCTAAAAAGGTTCTAATTTTGTTGTTGTTGTTTTATTTATAATTTATTTATTTAAAACAAGCTTGGGAAACATTTGCCACTGAACTTCAAATAGTATAAATAAATAAATAATAATAAATAAATAAATAAATAAATATTGGGCAGCACAACTGTTTTTAACATTGATAATATTAATAGGAAGAAATGTTTCTTGAGCAGCAAATCAGCATATTAGGATGATTTCTGAAGGATCATGTGACACTGAAGACTGGAGGAATGGCTGCTGAAAATTCAGCATTGCCATCAGAGGAATAAATTATACTTTTATTAATAAATATATGTAAATAGAAATGCATTTTAAAATATTTTTTATTTGAACGGTAGTGTATCTGTTCATATTCTGTGGTAAACTTTTTTTGCAATATTTCTGTAAATTGTTGATTCATAAAGTCATTTTATAATGTACTGAATTCATGATTACGCACTGTAAAAAATTAAAGTTGAGAAAACTTAAACGTTTAAGCCATCCAGCTGGAGGAGATTTTGGAGTTTTCTCAACTTCTTGTTGTATACCAAAAGAAAACTCAAAAATCTCCTGCAGCTGGTTGCCTTTTCTCAACTTTTGATTTTTAACAGTGTGGATCTGATGAATGTAAAGAATGTATGAGATAAATGTAAATATTTGGCCTCTGTTTGTTGTGTGTAACTCAAAGAAAGAAAGACTGAGGAATATAAGGACAGTACTTAGTATCTGCTAAAAAGCACAAAATTACCACCAATCATGTTGTTACGCACACCCCATTCACATGGTGGTCCATTCACATTCTCAGTATATCAATATTTTCTTTCTTCTTCCCTTTCAGACTGAGAAAATTAGAAAATCTTTCATCCATTTAGCTACTGTTAGTGTTTGGGGTTGAATTCTAGACTTCTTAACCCTTTCTTCACAATGGCTACTTTTTAAACCAATGTCTAAAACAGATATTTCTGCTCTCTACGTGACCTGTGTGCACATATTCCATCAGTTCAATGACTCATAATGTTTTTCCTCTCCTGCCAGATAAATACTGTCTGTGTCCTAGTGATGAAATAAGCTCCATCAGTGAGGGGAACATAATGAAATAAATATAAATCTTACTGGATGTATTGGTCCATGCTGTACCATTGATCAAACATGCAAGTCTTTATTCTGTCCCCTAAAAGGACAGCTCCGCCTAAAAAAAGAAAGAAAGAAAATTCTGTAATTATTTACTTGCCCACATGTCACTCCAAACCTGTATGACTTTTTTTTTTTTTTTTTTTTCTGCGAAACATAACAGAAGATATTTTGAACAAATTTTATTCAAAGTTTTTTTTTTTTTTTCAACAAAAGTCAGTAGGGTCTACAACAACATTAACTGTCCATTAACCCCATTCATTTTCATTGTATGGACAAAAATCAAACAAACTAAGCAAATGGGGAATGTATTGTGAACCTTCTGGATTTTTGTAAATGACTTCATAAAATAATGAGAGAAAAAAAAAGGAAAAGAAAAAAAAAAAAGAAAGAAAATCACAAAACTCTAGCGAATACAAATCTAAGACCAAATCCTGCCTTATCTAAAGTGACAGTACTCTCAGTATAAAAGGGGTTTCTTGCAATGTAATACGAATACGATCACTTGGGCAAATATCATCTACTGTACAACTATTTTACCATCCATTGTCAAGTGAACAATTAATGCTACTTCTTACATTCATTACCCTTTTACACAGATGAAAGGTTTTACTTATTCTCTATCCTTAAATCCCTACTTTACCCATCCCATCAAATGGTTCCCCTATGTGTGCGGACACATGGAGGATGAGTCTCGCGGTCGCCTGAGTAGATAAGACTAAACCCTTCAGATGAATATAAATGTCCCTCTGACTTACTCCACTTAAGCCTGACCAAGGAGAAAGAAAGACCATTTAAATGACTAAATTGTCTCGTTGTTTAACTACCATTTTACTGAACTGGAACTGTGAGTGGCTGTAATTTTTTTCGTCAATGCTGCTTATTTTCTATGGTTCACCGCCTGTTGCAAATAGCATGTTGCAAATATGGCAAAGCTGAATTTTCAGCAGTCATTACAGACTTTATTTTAAGGTGATGTATAAGTTTGAGGGTAACACTTTATTTTACAGTGTCCTTGTTACATAAGTTACATGTACTTACTATAGTAATACGGTTAGGGTTTGGTTTAGGGTTAGTTACTTTGTTACTACTACTACAACTACTACTATACTACTACTAATAATAATTGCATTATTTTATTTTATTGTTATTAATAATAATATTGAATTAAAATCTTACATTTAAAACTTAAAGCCAAGTCATTCTCAAATGAAACCAGTGAGTAAAGCAAAAAAATAAATCTGTGCTAAAGTCAGCAAGGACATCAACCATTACTTTAACTCGCTGAATGGTAACATACAGCAACATACTTGCAGTGAGCGATCTAGTGGGCACAGTTCAACAGACAGTAAGAGCTGCTTAATGAGCATTCAGCACTGAGCATGCACCTTGTTTCACCTTGGAAGTGAAATATGGCACCTCATGTAGTGCCATATTTAATATTCTTTGTTAATCACTGTGCCATTTTCTATATAAATTGAACATTATTAAAAAATATTGGGTAACACTTTATTTTAGGGTCTTTTAACTAGTTGCTTATTAGCATGCATATTACTAGAATATTGGCTCTTTATTAGTAATTATTAAGCACATATTAATGCCTTATTCTACATGACCTTATTCTACATTCTTAATCCTACCCAGTACCTAAACTTAACAACTACCTTACTAAGTATTAATAAGCAGTAAATTAGGAGTTTATTGAGGGAAAAGTCGTAGTTAATAGTGAATACATGTTCCCTATACTAAAGTGTTACCAAATATTGTATATAATTGCTGTGATTTACGTCTGGTATATTGCAGTAAAGGTGCAGTGAGCAAATTCTGAGAAACACTATTGACTTTTGAAATCAACCCAAACAAACACAACCCTTCCTTCATTACTCCAAAATGCACAAACACACAGTGCAAGATGTCTCATTATCATAGCTGAAGCAGAACAAAATAATGCTTCATGAAAAATAAAGCAAAGATGATGAACGAATGACAACGAAGAACAAAAAAATGAACATACAGTACAGAAAAGTATATACTAGAGGTGTAACGGTACCCCTAGTATACATGTATTCGTCCCGAACTGTTACGGTACAGATGTCACGGTTCAGTTCATGCAGTTAGATGACGAATACAGTCAGTCATAGGCAACACTCCTAACCAAAAGGGGGCACGCACAGTAATGCTTTTTAGCCTAACCTATTTTAACCAGCATTAACCACAAATAATCGCAATAAGCTCTGTGTTTTGTTACTTTCGATTAGAAACAAAGTCCCATCTTTCAAATTCTGACCATTTTATCACGAAATTCAAACAATAAATGCCGTTTTGAACACGATCATCCCTTCCTCTTCACTACTGCAGAATGAACATGAATGAACATCTAAAAGGAATGTTGAAAGATTCAGTACAACTTACTGAAATGTATCATATCTCATGTAATCCCTCAATCAGTGTGTCAGCCGCGGAAATACTTCAGTAAAACAGTTTGTAAACAATATGTCACGTACATTTACCTTAGAAAAGCCATTCAGTGTCCACAGCTTGTTAGTTCGCTATAGAAATGAACTGCTTCGCTAAATATATGCACTATATTAGCCTATATATTAATTATATTTTACTTAACCTATTAGTTAATGTAAGGCCTAAATAAATCCGTCATGAAAACAAGTTATGACAGCCACTGTGTAAATGATTATATTTCAACAACGAATTGGAGAAACAGAAGTTAATGCAAAAACTGCCTTATATGTAATTTACTTGTTTACAATACATTCATTTTTTTTTATTATTATTTGAGTGTTGATGATTATATCTAAAAATAAATAGCAACTGAATTTAATAATTTGGGCTCTGTTGCTAATTGTAACCTTTATCATAGTAATGTGCAAGTATGGGCTCCCTAATAGTTTACAGCATTAGCAGAGATAGATTTTTTATCCTTAAGAAAATTTTAATTATAATTGAATAAATTTAAAGACAGAGACACAGCTGGTTCAGTAAAGCAGTTGGTTCAGTTGGTTTTCTCAAAAAAAGAGAAAAAATTGTTTTGTTTTCCCACCCTGCTGTACCGAACCCGTACCGAACCGTGACTTCAAAACCGATGTACATACCGAACCATCATTTTTGTGTACCGTTACACCCCTAGTATATACAAGCAAGTGTTTGTTGTTAGTCGACCGGCAGCACACCAGCTCCAGACAAAAAACAAGGACCCTCAAAATTGTCCTGTTACTATAGCTAACATAACAACAACATCATATCTTGGTTCTGTGAAACATAGCAAAACCAATGTTGCTCAATGGATGGAGAAGAAACAATGCAACCAATGTTAATATTAGAAAGCTTTTCTAATAGTAACACCGGTCCTAAAGCTCTTGCCTGATCATAACCCTTCTTTTTCCAGTGATATTACTCTGATCTTTTCTTTTTTGTAATGTCTCTCAGCCATCTGTCTTTCTACAGTCTTTCTTCAAATCTCCCACTTGGTCACTCTCTCTCTCCTCCCCTATCATGGGTGTACACGCCCCCTACTGCTGATTGGCTACAAGTGTGTTGTGGTGCTCGGTCCAATTCACTTTCAACATTGTTTCTTAGAAATCGTTTACTGCGCCTTTATGGATACCAAGTTGAAACCTAAAATGTAGCTGAAACTTTTGCTTTGAAAGCTAAGAGCAACAAATTCAGCAGAACAATAAATTGTCATTCACTCCGTCACTCAGCACAAGCTGTGCTTCTGTTGACAAGTGCAGGTTAATTCTCACAATTTAACAGTATTCATAGAAATAATTACCCTGCAGGTGCAAAGGACTTACAGTACATACACCTCTCTCATTATTTCTCACCATCCTGTGCCAATGTTGGTACTGTTACATCTGACTGTATGCTGTATAAATTAGCATTATACATCTTGAACCCTGCTCCTGGAGGCCCACTGGCCTAGAAAGTTTATATCCAACCTGCTTCAGCTTTTTGATTTTCAAGCATTTCTGAAGAGCTTGATTAGCTGCTTAGGGCATGTTTGATTAGGGTTGGAGCTAAACTCTTCAGGACAGTGGGCCGCCGGGAGCAGGGTTGAAGACCTCTGCTCTAGAGTTCATTACAATATAAAACATGAAAAGTCAACAGTACAGTTGTAATGCTGCTCTAGTCCAGCAGAATAATGGCAAATATTATTAAAGTTGTCATGAATGAACTGTCACAGCTGTTTATAACTCTGGTTGTAATAAGCACAAACTAGGTCACAGTAAAAGTTCTGAGCAAACATGATAGTCGTCATGATTTATCAGACTCCTTTAGCTGGTTTATGCTATACTGTTTTATTTACACTGCAGGCTAAGCTGTAGAGTAGACAACATAGTGGATTTTACAGCTCATTTCACGGCTCCTTAACCTCTATGCTAAATGAGGGAGTGCATATCTTTTTATGATTCCAGGGCTGTAAATACTAATCAAAACTTCTTAAATCACTTGCTAAAGGCTAATGATGCTACAGCAGAGAATTAGGTAAAACAAGCAAAAGAGACAGAACGAATGAAAGTGAAGGAAGAGTTCATAGAGCACTTGATGTCTAACACCATGGTCATATAATAGTCAATGATTCTCAACTTCCAAAATCAATCTCTCCTCATAAATGTCTGATGTGGGAATGAGTTTGGGTCTAATAAGTTTTCAGTATGGGTGGGGTTAATCGGTGCAACACTGCTTAAATAGAATCCAGCTGTCAACTGTTATAATGTAGTAGTTAGAACACAGTGTTAGGAACCGTTCACACAGAACACGGTTTTGCATTCCGCTGCATTACTTTGCTTTTTTTTCCATTTCACAGCCCTGTGTCTTGGGCTTTTAAATGCAAAAACGTGTCCTGCAATGAAAATAAATTAGTGTGGGATTTACTTATTGAAACAATTTTCACTCAGAAATTGCTACCGAATTTCACAAACAATTACAAATAAACAGCAATTAACATTGAATTAAACATGACATTTTGAAGTTGAAAGACTGAAATGACTTTCTTGTAAAATATACTCCAATATTCGTTTTATTTACAACTTCAAGAAAAGAAAAAAAAAAATTTTTACAGTGTGTGTGAATGGCCCCTTGCCTTTACTATGCCATCAAAGTATACTGAAGGTGAGAAAGAAACTTTCCTTTTTGTGGAGAAACCACAAGACATTGTTCACACACACTCAAAGAAAGACCACAGAATTCCAGAAGGAACATCCAGTCTTTTTGTATCGTCAAGCCACAGGGCCTTGAACTTGGTGTGGGCAGAAACTGGCAGCAAATGGGGCAAGACAAAGAGAGGTGCAACGTGGGCTTTCCTGGCTCTATTGAAGACCAGACGCTCTGCTGCCTTCTTGTGCTTGAAAGTCTAAACCCATTTCCTGATATCAGCTAGTGATCCAGATGCATTCATTTAGAAACAAACTGAAAAACATACTTCAACATAAATCATTTTCAGGCAGAATTTCATTAAAAAAGCTGTGAATGTGTGAAAAATAAATTCTTTGCAGATGGTGGAAAATTTTATCACCTTAAATAGGAGTTAAGGTGAGGGCAGTCTCGCATAGCCAGACCTTCAGACTGACGGCAGAAGGTCTGGACTCTATCACCGCTTTCATTGGCCTAGGACCGCCCAGGAGGATGTTTGACTGACATGTAACGCAACCAAACACAGTTCATTTTGTTCCGCGTCATGTTTAAGCACATGAAAATGTAAAGTCGATGTCCCTAAAATAACAGACCGGTGTGCATCTAAAAAAATATTCATTGAAGAACATTGTGCACCAATGCAGCCGCAAACTTCACATACTTTGAAAATCCAGTGTTTAGTTGATTCTTGTAAACATTCATTGTCACAGTTCTAACCATGATGGTGTTCTTCTTCCACGAGGGGATTTGGCATCGCAGCATTTGTTTCCAGGCGGACCATTAAAGAACACGACACATATGTCTCTCAGACATCCTGTAGAATTCAACCAACCAGATGACGACTTCGGAAATCCTGAAGTGTTTCCAGTTAAGTGTGCCACATGCATCAGACGTTCAGCCAACGGTCCGTGGGCGTAACATCTGAGGCTGAGACTAGGGTGAGGGTGACAAGCTGTTGTTCCCCTGAAGGTACAATTGTTGCACTTTTTTTTCCTGAGTGTGTATATTAATTTGGATTTGACAGAAAACATCCCAGTGTTCCCTATGACAAGTCCATCTCTGAAAACTAATAAAGTCATCATCTGTTATTGAGTTGGTGTGAGAGCGCTGAATTTTTTGAACAGTCTCCAGGTGTTTGGAGTGCTGCTGATCTTGTTTGTGAAGAACACGAGAAAGTCAGGAGGCCTGGAGGAGAGTAGAGTGGAGCACAGAGTGTCTGTAGCATTATATACATGAGCTGAGAAGTGGTTAGGAGGAGAAGCGAAGACCACAGAGGAAAGGCAGGTGGGTGAGAGAACCGTGTGAACCAGGCATATGGCCTGTGGGTGAATCCAGGTCTCAGTCTGGCTCAGGATACTGAGAGAGCAGAAATGAAATAATCTTTGCTTACAGCTGACTGGCAGTTTCAGAGCCCAACTGAGAATAAAAAAATTGCAGGTTAGGAAGTGCAGAAAAGTCATATACTTAAACACATAATTATGCCTCTTTAGAGACTCTTTTGTCTGATTCCACATACAAATAGTACAACTGAGGGCACAGTATTCTTTTATAATTTGAGAGTGAAATATTCTCCCCTCACGCTGTTTATGTTTTTGTTCCTTTAAATTAACACTTTTATTATTTTTAATCAGTTTTTCTAAACCAGTGGGGACAGGGGCCCATTAGGGGACCTTGGCAAACTTCCAAGGAAGCCACAAGATGACTTAAAATTATTTATTATTTTTTAAAATAAGTTTTAATTAAACAATTATAAAACGGTTAGTTCCTGTCCTTGATTCTGATTGGTCAATAGCTGTTTTATTCACGATAAAACACGGCTGCTTCACCCAACGGTTCTGTGTATCACACACAACACCCTTAGCAACCACTCTTAGCAACGTAAACTGTTTGTTCTCAATTGATATTGTTCATTGAAGCTTACTGTATTATGTAGAAGAGTATTGTGAGAAAGAGATCGAGTGAGCGAGTTTATTACCTGCATTCAGGTTTAGCATTTTCCTTCAGGTCAGTCCTATGTTCATAATAAAAAATCTGTTTAAATGTCTGATGTATTATCTTGTCCTTTTAACAGTTAAGGGGTTTTCCCATGACTAACAGCGCTAGTCAAAGCATTTGTCAGTTGTGTCTTGTTCCATGTTCACAACAATTCAGTCTTTCAATATAAAAGTCTTCGCTACTGACTGACACACTCATAAAGACAGTCTTTGCCGCCATCTAATGGCATAATAATGTAACTTCTGTTGCTGTTCACGGTCAGGCACTATTTTTAGTGAAAGTTTACTTCATGAAAGTTGCATTATACATATTTTTGGCTTTAATATTTGTATTGTGTAGTAACCGTTTTATAAAAGCAATAAGGTACTCGAGGCTAGTGCTGTATCGTGAATAAGTGACGGCTGAAGGGGTTGCAGTCATTCCGCTTCACGTCGTGCCTAACAACGCCCTTCAGCCGTGACTTATTCACGATACAGCACAGCCTCTCGTACCTTATTGCTTACATAATGCATGATTGATTATTGACACTTCTAGTTTTTGGTAAAACTTTGAAAACAAGCAGCTTTGTCATTTTTACAGAAGTATCAGACAAAATATCTACAGAAAAATGTTCTTGGATAACAGGGGACTTTGGAATGCAAAAAGCTAAAAACCACTAACTTACAATGTCCATGTATTATTGAGCGTGTATGCCTAACACACAGCATAGCCAATAACTGTAATTATACTGAATGACAACACTGAATGTTAACTTAGTTTTTGTTCAGAATGAAGATATCTCCACTGGATGATTCTGATGTGCTTCATTTGAATGAATTAAATTCAAGTTTCAATTTGTTTTGATGGTATAAACACAGATTAAGACTTATCACATCATGGGTAAAGATGATGTATATCAGCAAATGTTGGCTGTTGCACAAAACAAAACAACACAGCAGGTATCTGTGAATCTATACTGCTCAGAATGACTAATTGTGTTGATTCCGCCCGGAGCTAACAGTAGGTGTAATGTGTTGAATGATAGTATCGCTCTCATGGAAAGCTCTCAAAGTTAACAACGAACAAATCTCAAAGCTCAAGTTTCAATTCTTCAGTTTCTTGTATTGAGAATCATTTTCAGGGCTGGTTAGACCAGCGAAACTAGGCCAATTTTCACCCAGTTATCTCGCCTTCTTGTGCTCTCAGGACACATTTGATACACTAATGAATGAAAGTGTCTCAGAATGGGCCTGCTTTTCACCACATAACTGCTGTAAATTGGAAGCACCTTGGGGCAACTTCATATATTTCACCATCATGCTTCAGATAAGTGATCCAGTTATGATATCCACGAATGGTTTCATGTACTCTGTAAGTCATGATTCTTATATATATATATATATATATATGTATATGTGCGTGTGTGTGTATGTGTTTCTTAACTATATATATACATAGGCCATAGGTATGTATAGTTTCTTAATTTTTAGTTATTTTTTTATCATCAGAGTTAAATGGTTGACCACTAACGCAGTGAACATTGCTACATTACTAATCATTTTTTATTTTTGTGATTTGGTTATCTTGACCTGCACCTGATCTTGTATGGCACTATTATCATCCCGCTCATATTTTTGGAGTTTAGCAGGAAAAGAGCAGACAGTCAGAGGGGGCAGCAAAGTAAAGCACAGGGAACTGCTTGGAAAAAGCAAGGTCACAATTCACTTTCAATGGGAGAGGTGAGCTGAGCAACTTGTGAAACTTCAGTAACAGCACAGATCTTTTACACATTTTATATTCTTTTATATGTCTGATGTATTGTGTGGGCTAATGGCCAAAGATACAGCAGACACATTGATTCCTTGGAAAACAGGCAAAGAGAGAGAGAGAGAGAGAGAGAGAGGGTGGTGATGCATTGTCTGCATGCAGGAGAGGACCAGAAGAACTCTAAGCAGTATTAAAACAGTTTGAAAGGAAATGATTTTTCTCTCTTCCCTCTCTCTCCACCCCTCACTGTTTCTTAGCCAGATCTGAAATAGTTTAGTGCTTAATTAGCCTGTTAAACAAAATCTGCCATCTCTTTACAGCAATCTTCACAGACACTCACACATACACAAACACTCAAGCACACACTAATACTGCAGTCTCTCATTTGCATTCCCAGTTCTCCAACTCTCAGAGCCCAGAGCTCTGATTAGTAGACTCTAGGGAGGAAGCCTTCAAGAGATTCCTGCTAGTCAAGCCACAAAGACAAAGCGTGCATATATCTGTGGGTGTGGGTGTGTGTGTGTGAGAGAGAGAGAGAGAGAGAGAGAGAGAGAGAGAGAGAGAGAGTGATTCAGACAGATGATGTCTTCTTCACAGGAATTACTGAGAACATCTAACTGATTAAACCCACATATTACCTCTTTTGATTTCACTGCTATAAAGAAAACTAATATTTTTCAGACATTTCTTGTTACTGACCTTCTAAGAAGTCATTGTATGGAGAATTTCAAAGCAATATGTGTATGTGTGACTTGCGTTACTTCCAATATATAAACTTTAATTCAATATATAAAATATTATGACTAATATTAGATGATAGATAGATAGATAGATAGATAGACAGACAGACAGACAGACAGACAGACATCCATCCATCATAAAATGTACTCCACACAGCTCCGGGGGGTTAATAAAGGCCTTCTGAAGCAAAGCGATGCGTTTGTGAAAAAAAATCATCCATATTTAACAAGTTACGAAGTAAAATATCTAGCTTCCGCCAGACCGTCGTCCGTATTCAAGTAACGAAGAAAGTATAAACTGGCGTCGTATCAGTTACACTTTTTCCGTAAGTTGAATAGGGAAGGCGTCGGACACAGTGTAAGCTTTTTGAACTGCAAGAGTTTTACACTTTCTTTGTACGTTGAAAGCGGAAGGTGGTCTGGCGGAAGCTAGATATTTTGGTAACACTTTATGTTAGAGTCTTTTAATTAGTTGCTTATTATCATGCATATAACTAGAATATTGGCTGTTTATTAGTAATTATTAACCACATATTAATGCCTTATTCTGCATGACCTTATTCTACATTCTTAATCCTACCCAATATCTAAACTTAACAACTACCTTACTAACTATTAATAAGCAGTAAATTAGAGTTTATTGAGGGAGAAGTCATAGTTAATAGTGAATACATGTTGCCTATACTAACGTTTTACCGATATTTTACTTCATAACTTGTTAAATATGGATAATTTTTTTACACAAACGCATCGCTTCGCTTCAGAAGGTCTTTATTAACCCCCCGGAGCCGCGTGGAGTACGTTTATGATGTATGGATGTGGATGGAGACACTTTCTTCAGCTCATACTCTTGACCCCTGTTCACTGCCGTTATAAAGCTTGGATGCATCAGGATATTTATTAAAATTAGCACCGCATTATTTTCCCCACAGAAAGCAGATAAAAAGAATTAAATTTAAAAAAGAAATTTTATTATGCATATTACTAGAATATTGGCTATTTATTAGTACTTAAGCACATATTAATGCCTTATTGTACATGACCATATTCTACATTCTTAATCCTACCCAATACCTAAACTTAACAACTACCTTACTAACTATTAATAAGCAGTAGGAGTTTATTAAGGGAAAAGGCATAGTTAATAATTTATGGCCAGGTTTCACAGACAGGGCTTAGCCTAAGCCAGGATTAGGCCTTAGTTCAATTAGGGCATTTAAGTATCTTTTATAAACATTCTCTAGACAACAACATTACTGGTGTGCATCTTGAGACAAAACAATGGCGCTGACATATTTTAAGATATGACAGTGCAAGTTACTTTCAGTTAAAACAGCTCAAACATGCATTTTAGTCTAGGACTAGCTTAAGCCCTGTCTGTGAAACCGGGGGAATATGTGTACCCTATACTAAAGTCTTACCGCAGCAGCTATTAATCAAATAATGAAACAGACACATTATGACCAGGCATTTATCCATATATGTAGTGTATTTTTGGATTCAAGTACTTGGACTGCAGTGATTGTGGAGTGATGCTGCACAGCCACCAAACTATGCCAGATCCTGATTGTCTGCTGCATCCTCCACAACGCCAACCCGCAAAATCAGGAATTGCACCATGGAAACTGCGCTCAGTGCAGATTTTGTGGGTGCATTTTGTGCAGTTGCCTAATTTGCATAATTCTTTTACTGAATCGGACACTAAAACAATGCAGACAGTGCAAATAAACAGTGCTATCAGCAGGCACAATTCATTCTTAGTGAACTCCCCCCTGAAAATAAAAAAGAATGCATTCCCAATGGTTTTTATAACATTCTTTTTTTCCCCTAAAACAATCCATTGTTTCTGCTTGTTTAGTTCTTGTCTCAGTGTCACATGGCTGGTCATCTGGGAAATTAGTACAAACATAAGAATTAAACGACCCGTATGGGACTAAACACAGACTATTTACAGCCACCATCTTCCTGCATTTCACTTTCTCTTCTCCTCTTTTTCTGCTCATTTCATCGTCTCAATCTTGCCATTAGCCTCCCTCTGTGTCCGCAGTCTCCAACCATCATTACTTTCCACCTCTGCGCGACCTGCCTTACTCCCTCTCTTTTTTTGGTCGTTTACCAATCCTCATCACTCTTCCATCACTGAATGTGTACATGTGTCCCTCTCTGCTGCTCCCCTGTTGGCCTTCTTTACCCCCTTCCATCTCCTCGCTCATATTTATTAATCACTCCATTTCCCTCCTCTTCGATTCTCTCTCCCTCTCTACATGATGGAGCAGATGCACAGCTTCCCTAAATCTGGCTGGATTACAGAAACTAACAGCTGCTGCTAATGTTACCACCATCCAACAGAGAGAGAGAGAGGGGGAGTTGGAGAAGGAGAAGAGAAGGATGATGGTGCAGAGGAAAGCATAGAAGCAATAGAGAACAGAAATTAATAAGTCAGCAAGGAAGGGAGGGATGAGGGGAGCTATAGATGGAAATGAACACAGGGAAACACTAGACAGCAGACTGTTCCAGACATTAATGAGCTGCCTACTGAGGCAACATTTAAGGCATCATATAGGTTTGCTTCCAATGAGAAGGCTGTTCTAAAAGATGGGCAACTTAATTACAACTGCTCGTTTGGGCCAAAGTTGAAGGCAGCATCACATGTATTAAGAAATTTAAAAAAAAAAAAAAATAAAATAAAAAGAAAACTAAAAAAATACACATTTTGGGGCCGTTCACACAGAACGCATTTTTCTATTCCACTGCACTACTTTTCCATTGTTTTTCTATGTTAACATGCTAGACGGAAGTGCATGATCGTTACACTCGCGTCTCACGTCTTTTGCAGCACCTGACACGAGCGCCGCGTTTTAATTTCAACTTTTACACGCAGCGCCACTCATCAATGTCAGTTCCAAAACAGTGGACCAATCAGAAGAACTTGGAGGCGGGGCAAGCGTTGTGAGCTTGTTTACAGTAGCAAGTTGCTGTGGCAACTGTTTTATTTGTTCGTTATTGCCATTATTGCATCACGTCTCAAAAGCGCGTCTCGAGACCCTCGCGTTCTGCACTGCGCTTTTTTTAAAACCATTCCCGAGCACTGCTGCTGTGTCTCGTGTTTTTAGATGCAAAGATGCGTTCTGTGTGAACGAACCTTAGAATAAAGATCTTCAGTTTAAAAAAAAATCTAAATCAAAACATACACTACCGTTCAAATCATAGGGTCCGTATCGTGATTTGAAAGAAATTGCAAATCAAGTTTTTAATATTGTTTATATGTCTATGTGGTGTTTTTAATATGCATTAAGACAAACCATGTGCAAATTCATAAGTCAGCCTCATTGCTGAGTATTTTCTTTTTAAAACTGCAGTGATCTAAAGAAATTGAATTTGCTGGTGTTTCTTACGTCACAAACTACCTTGTAACCAATCACGTTAACGTGCAGGCGGGCTTATCATAACATATCATATAACTGCTCTGAAGCAGGGGAGTCTCAAGAGAACCCAGGTTATCCCGGTATATTTTTCTGTTGATATGAAAAATCTAAGAACTATATGCCTTTCTCCACTGATGTTCTAAGTTGTTCAAAGCATTTGTAATTGATTTTTAGAAGGCAGCTGTCTGACTCTGACATGGTGAATGTGAACATGGTTTGTGTAACATTAGCAACACATTATTAGCTGTTTGATAACTTAGTCAAGCAAAAGGCTGATCATATAATTACCGTTATGTGTCCCATCATGCAGCATTTACCTCAGTAAAGTTGATCGAGTGGATCTGTGAGCTTGTGTGAGTGAGTAGAGGCGGGGCTGATTAGCATATTCATAGATCTGCCTATACTGTGAAGCAAGGGTGTAGAGTTACATTAAAGTAATTGCGAAGCATAAAGAATTTTTTTTTTTTAAATATGTGATTTTGGTGATCAAAGATGAGTTTTTAAAGATAAAATTATTGACTACAGGGGGACTTTAAAAGTGACGGTAACACTTTACAATAAAGTCTCATTTGTTAGCATTAGTTAATGTATTAGTTAACATGAAATAACTATAAAAAATATATATATTTTTACAGCATCTATTAACTTTTGTTGATATTAGTTAATAAAAATACAAATGTTTATTGTTTGTTCATGTTAGTTTACAGTTCTTAAGCTAATGCTATTGCTAACAGACACAACTTTCGATTTTAATAATGTATTAGTAAATGTAGAAATGAACATTATACCCAAGATTAATATATGCTGTATAAGTATTGTTCATGTTAACTAAAGTAGTGAACTAAATGTTAACAAATGAAACCTTATCGTAAAGTGTTACCAAACTGACAGTAAAAAGTTATCATGTTAAAAAAGATTTCAATTTCAAGTTAAAAATGTAGGCTTTCACAGTTTCATCAAAAATAGAAACTATTTTCAACATTAATAATAAGAAATGTTCCTTAAGCACCAATCAGCATATTAGAATGATTTCTGAAGGACATGTGACACTGAAGACTGGAGTAATGGCCATTCTTTGTTATCACAAGAATAAATTACATTTAAAAATAGAAAACATTATGAATTGTAATAATTTTTGACAATATTACTGTTTTCACTGTATTTTTTAATCAAATAAATGCAGGGTAACACTTTAGAATACTGATCCTTCATTAATGAATAACTACACAGAAACAAATGAGTAATGCATTATTAACACTCTAGTAACTACTATTAACTAACAAGAAACTCTGATTAATGAATTAGTAAGTAATAGTGCTCAGTTGAAGGTGGTAGTTCACTATTAGCTAATCAGTAACTACTGTTTTTTCATACTTCCCAGAGAACTACTAAGAACTACAATATACAGGTTCATAATTAACATGAATGATGCATAATGTATAATTAATTCTAAAGTAAAGGTCATGGTAACCCACTAGTAATGACTGAAGTATTACCAAATCCTTCAGAAGGAATGACTAATTATTTGGATCAGTATTATAAAGTGAAAAGCATGATAATTCTCTAGTAACTACTGAAGTCATTGTAATCTTTTGAGGTTTGTGTACGTTTTTGTACAGTAATTCCTTCTGATGTATTTGGTAACACTTACATAATTACTAGTGGGTTACCATGATCTTCACTTTAGAATACTGATCCAAATAAGTAGTAGTTACTTTAGAGTTATGTAGTAACTCCTGAGTTATTACTATCCAATACAAAAACCTCAAAAGTTTACAATGACTCCAGTAGTTACTAGAGAGTTATCATGTTTCTCACTTTATAATACTGATCCAAATAATTAGTAATTTGGTAATAATTCAGTCATTACTAGTGGGTTACCATGACTTTTACTTTAGAATTAATTATACATTATTCACATTAATTATGAACCTGTATATAGTAGTTCTTAGTAGTTCTCTGGGAGGTATGAAAAAAATAGTAGTTACTGATTAGCTAATAGTGAACTACCACTTTCAACTGATCACTATTACTTATTACTTATTAATTCATTAATCAGGGTTTCTTGTTAGTTAATAGTAGTTACTAGAGTGTTAATAATGCATTACTCATTTGTTCCTGTATAGATATTCATTAATGAAGGATCAGCATTCTAAAGTGTTACCATGCAGCCTTGGTGAGCATAAGAGACTTCTTTCAAAAACATTTTTAAAAATCTTACAGACAATATTTGTGTGTGCTAAGCGTTATGTTTATTAGAGTACAATGCTTTTAGCTCAGCAGCATGCTAATGCCAAACTCTATTGAAATGCATCAGAAAAATTACTGTTCTAAATCAGTCACTTATGAGATCCCATGATCGTCAGGGTGCTGGAATACACTATGTTCTAGAACAGAGCTAAAAAGAGGGCAAATACACACAATCACAGCTGTGGTAGTCATTATAGTCAGCAATCTTCTGAGCCTCAGTGGAAACAAGATGCGTCTCCTGCAGTATTCCCTATGCTTTGCAACATTACACGTTTTGGACCACATTCCCTTATGAAACACTACTGGTACATATTTTTAATGGGGCTTGTCTTGTAATGTGCTCTTTGCCTGAAAACCACCCTCCATATCTGAGTATGCAGCGATAATGGGTGTCCGCAATCGAGGATATTATTAACTGTATTAAGAAGCGACCTGCATGAGATGCTTTTCCATTAGACAAACAGTGAGGGAGGGGGGTTGTGCAACAATCCTGAACAACATACACACTTGAACACTTTTTTGTCCCCCTTTATATTAAGTGTCTTTAACTACTATGTACTTACATTCAAACTAATCATTTGATACAATACAATGCCTATTGTGTACAAACATGTTTTACATTGCACTTATAATAAAATAATTACACTAGCGACCCTTCGCTTACACCTTAAAACTAACCATTCCACCAAACCAGCCCCAAACCTTACCTGCATCCCACCTAAATAGCAGCAAAAGTGTTTTGCAATACAACATGAACACAATAAGTACATTGTACCTAACAATATTTTTTTACGCGAGTACGTAGTAGTTAAAGACACCTAATATAAAGTGTAAACATACTTTTAGCTGTATTTAGTCTACTTATCAACATTATATCTTCCCCTGGGCCCAAATTAGATCAAACACATAGTCAATGAATAGAAATCTGAAGTGTAAGAGACCTGCTGCCGCACCATATCACATGACACCTTGATGACTTTGCAGTCGATTGTAAGAAAGGGGCGGAGTTGAAGCTGACTAAATGATTGGAGAAGCCCATGACATTTTGATTAATAATTATGAGGTCAAAATTAAAAAAAAAAAAATCATCATTTACAACCTCATGTTCTTCCAAACCCGTATGAGTTTCTTTCTTCTGTTGAACACAAAAGATATTTTGAAGAATGTTGGTAACCAGACGGTCGGTAGCCATTGATTTCCAAAGTATATTTTTCCCTATACTGTGAAAGTCAATGGCTACCGTCAGCTGTTTGATTACCAACATTCTTCAAAATATCTTCTTTTGTGCTCAACAGAAAAAAAGAATCTCATACAGGTTTGGAACAACTTGAGGGCGAGCAAGTAATGACAAAATGTTCATTTCTGGGTGAACTATCCCTTTAAGAAGAAAACAGATGAATTTCCATTTCATGCCGACTTCAGTCATCACTCTCCTGCTTTCAGTGACCTATTACTATCACAAGGAGAAACATTTGAGCTGAGGAGGTCCAAGAGATGCTCACAGAAGAGACACTACCAGGAAAAAGCACTGTATAATGAACTTCAACATGACAAACATGCTCTCCAGATTCTAAAAGAGGATAGATGGAAAATGTATCCTGTGTGCTTGTGTTTGTCAAAGTTGACTCAGTTGTCTGTGATTTGTTTTTGATTTGTTTGTTCAGCTATTTTTTGGTGAAAATATTGGTAGTATATTGGCGGCTAAGACATCCTGACAGGGCTGAATTTTCAATTTTGAGGCCAAGTAGTTTTAGAAATAAATGCAAGTTAAGCAGTTCTACATGGACTAAAGCAATAAAAATTATATAATATTTAATACATAATAGATTGCTTTTTGAAGGAGGAGGAATGCTGGAAGAATTGAACTGAATCCTCATAAACTTTCACTTAGATTTAATATAATTTCTAATTATTGTATATTCCAAAGAAACTGTACTAATGATAACCGCTGGGTTAGTCACATTCACATTCTTTGTCTTATCTGATTGTAGATTTGATCAAACCTCATACTACAATCTGAAGATGCGAAGCTGCAAGTATCCACATCTCACAGGCAGTTTATTCCAGCCTATGCATAGAGAACAGCGTTATAACGCGCTAAATTGAAAGAAGTCTTATACAAGCAAGCCTACACATACACACACAAACCATTCTCTAATACGTTCTCAGTTGTCACACACTCATAATCATAGAAACATCTGTCCCTGTGTTTTGAGAGAAAATGACCTTGTTTATCCTCTTTTGCAGCAATTATGCATGACAAACACATCTGAATCTCTGAGAACATAAGAGAACGCACTCAATTGAAGTTGCTGTCTCGGATAAGAGGTTGTTCTGTCAACTTATGTACATCTTGTGAATGTTGAAGTGAGAGACAGAGAGAGAGAGAGAGAGAGAGAGAGAGAGTGGGGGGGGGTTGTTCAGAATGAACATAAATTTGTTACATTTGTTAAAACAGGGCTTTATGACTCAGATAAACAGCTTTAGCCCAATTTTGTTTTGTTTTCCAAGTATTTATTTTTTGCAGAAGAAAATTAAAATCCTGGCACTAAATCAATGGCACTGAAGAGATTAATTATAGAGAGATGACTGAGTTTGTATCCAATTTTGCATTCAACTCTTTGTGTCCAGCTCCTGAAAATCCCAAAATAATGTCTTTTTCAGTCAATATGTCTACCGTTAAAGATCCATAATAAGCTTTTTTTAAACCGGATGTGAAAAGATGGATTGAATGAAAAAAATTACTGTTTTTATTATCTCATTTACAGTAAATCTTCATCCCTCATATGACCTCTGAATTCAGGTATTTTTGATAGCATTTGCAACATAATATTTATCAAGGGGGATGGAACTTATAAATTACACAGAAGAAGAGTTTGTGAGATCTGTTCAAATGTAGTCCCACGGAGAATGATTGCCTCAAGCATTGAAATAACAAGATATGTGTTTGAAATGTGTTTTATTAAGGCTGTGGTAAAGGAATGATTTATTACTCATAAAAGAGGTCATTGACTGTATTGTTTCTGAGCTATAATTTTACCTCTAAGTCCTTGTGAAATTGGCAGAGATAGCTTTTTTTTTTTCCCTCTGACTTTTTAAAAGACATTGACTTGAGATTCCTGGAATCAGGCAGTATGAAACATTAAAATTGAAAGGACCAGATGGAGAGAGGAAATTTAGGGGGGAATTGCTAAATTAAATACATACTGCAATCAAAATATAATACCAGAGAGAGTATATCTTGCATCCAAAAACTAAAATCAAGAGAATGAATCCCATAAAACTATAAAATCCATGCCACAATTAAACATTAAATATAATTAACAGTAAGTCACAGTATGATTGGATCAGTGAAACGTGTAAAGAGGATAATTTACACAAAAATAACTATTTGGCTAAATTTAAAGGCACAGTATGTAATTTTTTTCGCCGCTAGAGGTCGCTTATTCAAAACAAAGGCATAGCTTGATGGCGCCTTGATTTCGTGGAATCATGGGAGGTGTTGTCTTCACGTCTACAGCCAGTGGAAAAGAATCCGGCAGAATCATATTTAACGGATGAGCTAATGTATTAAAGATTTATTAACATTACTGTAGTATAAAGCAGGGTGTTGGAGTGGAGCAAGGCAACTTAAGTAATAATTGCTAATGAGAGACAAGCAGAGTCCTGCACAGGTCCTGTTTGATAAACCCGCACCCACACTTATTAACACCATATCCAACCCGATATCTGACAGAAACACTCGTTTTAGCCCGTACCCGACCCGTTTGACATAAAAACCGCGACCCGACCCACACCCGCATTAAATCTCCAACATGAGGTGGACAAAAATTATTTTCTCATGTAGCCTAACACAAGCAATAAAACCAACATTAGGCAGTCTATGTAGCTGCATTTAATTAAACATTGCATTAAACAACACAAGTAAAATAATAAAACAAAGAAAGTGGTAATACTTTAGTATAGGGAACACGATCCCACTTTATATTAGGTGGGATATTGTAAGGTGTATTGTAAGGTGTAAGGGATGGGTCAACAGTGTAATTATAAATGTAATTACAGAAATTAATTACAGATGTAATTACATGCAGGTGTTTTTAAAATATAAGTACAATGTAAAAACATGTATGTACACAATAAGTGCATTGTATCAAATGATTAATTTAAATGTAAGTACATAGTAGTTAAGGCCACTTAATATAAAGTGGGACCGGGAACACAAATAAACTATTAACTACAACTTTTCCCCTCAATAAACTCCTAATTTACTGCTTATTAATAGTTAGTAAGGTAGTTGTTAAATTTAGGTATTGGGTGGGTTTACCTGACTGCTGGTCCTCTTTGTAGCAGCGCAAAAAATATTCTAAAACTTTTATTCAAATTGTGAATAGCCTATATTAAATACATAAAGCGAGCAAAGCACGCTCCCTAATCACTATAGCTTTCAATCAGATGCAGCGCGATTGGCTACAATGCTCAGCGCTGCAAATCCTGCTGTAAGCCTTTAACAGTCTTCAGACAGAGCCGTTACATAAAATTTGGCGGGTCACCCGTCGGGTACCCGCTCGCATGCAGGACTCTGGAGACAAGTGCGACACACGGCTCAAGAGCAGTGGAGCTTTTATTATGCCACAGATGAGCGCTTCTGCTTCTTTCAGTCATGCGTCTATGGGGTAACGCAGCACAGTTTTATAATATTAGATACATTTGTGTGTTGAAAGTTGTTATAATGCTACTCTGTGTGTTCGCTCGGCGGCTACTATGAGACACTTGTTGCACACTGCAGTAAGCTAGATCGATATTAGGCATGGTAAAACATGGTACTCACTGTAATTCAAGAAAACGAGATTTAAACAATAAGACTTTGAACTATATAACATGATTAGTAGGGATGCACCAATACCGATACCAGTATCGGTATCGGCCGATACCAAGCTCATGTATACACGTACACGTACTTGTAAAAATACCCCCGATACCAAAGACCGATACCTCATGTGACGTAACTGAAAGAATTTTCCGTGCACAGAGACACTGGCAGCAGCAGCAGAAACAATGTCAGCCTCAGAGTTGTGCAAATACTTCAAAATTAATGATGACAACACACACATTGTGAACTGCATGCTTTCAGTCACAATTCGTTATCGATTAGTGAAGGCGGGCTAGGCGGAATCGCGCTGAATGACACAGACCAGAAGCGCTCTCTCTCGCGCGTGCGCGGGCACTCTCTTTCTTGTGCGCGATCCCAGTTCTCTCAGACAGCGCGCGATCAGTTCTTCTTGCTCCTGAATGGTCAAATGCACACATAGTTGTCAAAATGTCCATTGTGTGGAGTATCTCACG
This sequence comes from Mylopharyngodon piceus, assembly GCA_039654765.1. Lineage (NCBI taxonomy): Eukaryota > Metazoa > Chordata > Actinopteri > Cypriniformes > Xenocyprididae > Mylopharyngodon > Mylopharyngodon piceus. The sequence continues at coordinate 18,474,799 of CM077443.1, forward strand.
TAAATACAGTCGGTTATGGCTTAAGTGGACGTAAACATTTGGTTGAAAACAGGATATGTGTCAGTATCCATGGATTCGGTCTTAAAGGGACCGTAGCCTATATTTGTCATTAATGTTAATAAACAACAAAATATGTTAAATAAATGTATACATGGTAAATAAACCTACTGTATCTGAAAAACAAGTTTATTTAATTTTTTATCTCTATAGTATTTGTTGTATTGTTTGTAATTTGTAAATATCTTTTTATATAACAACAATTATATATATTGGTAATTATGCCCTTTGAAGGTTATTGGACACTGTGCAATTTTTCTTCTTTAAGTTTTGTGACGAGCACATAAAAATTATTACTTTTTTCATTAGAGTAATAATAAAGAAGCTATCCTACATTCATTAGTCTCACTGTGTTGTGCTTGGAAAACTACAACATCACCAAAAAAAAAAAAAAAAAAGAGAGAGAGAGAGAGAGAGAGAGAAATTAATAGGCATCGGTATCAGCGAGTACTAGAAAAAAAAGTATCGGTACTGGTACTCGTACTCGGTCCTTAAAAAATGGTATCGGTGCATCCCTAATGATTAGTTTTCTGTCGATGAATGTATCCAAACAGTTGCTCACCCATCTAATAAAACACATAATACATTAAAGTGTCTTTGGTGTTTCCATGGTTTCTACAAAAAGGAAATTGAGGGTAATGCGGATTTGATGTCATTGATAGGCGCACGGACACATTTGTAAAATTGTATTTCTCTGGATTTAAACATTCTTGGAAACATTTGGGATAATGTAGGTACACAAGTCAACAAAATATATAACACTGTTCTAGTGGTTTTTTGGATATTTTAATCCAAAAATCTTACATATTGTGCCTTTAATTATGGTTCCACAAATTACAAATGGTTTTTTAACAATACATTGAACTCAAATGTGCAGCATATACCTATACACTGTAAATGAATTCGATAAAAAAATGTAAATGTTTAAAAATGTTAAATTTCTTACAGTTAATTAGCTAGTAAAATGTACATTAGTATGCTAAATGTAAACATTTGTAATGTATGGTGTCTGTGAAAAGCACAAGGAAGAGGAAACATAAGGTTAACCCTACTTTACTGGATCATCTTTGACATGTTTCTACACTGTGACTGAGTCCATCTGTTACAAATTGGCTGATAACATAAAATAGTACTATAAATATAAATACAGGTTTAAAAAAAAATACAGGTTTTATGAATGTTGTTCTAATCCACATACAATATCAAGAAGAAACGGACAAAGACATTTGCCACTGCTGCAACCTCAGCCTTTCCCTTTCATTTATACAGAATTTAGCTGCATTTATCTGAGATTTTATTGCTCACTATGTGTATGTTTGTGTCCCTGTTGTGTTCTTACATAGCAATATCTTATTTATATGATAATAGAGAATGGCTTAACACTTGGCAGCTGAATCATAATGGCAAATGCCTTCATAAAAAACAACACATAAACACGCATAAAATGAGAGCAAGAGAGTGGGAGTTGATTTTTGATGCTCTCTGGGGCTATGAAAATACAGGATTAGTCAGGAGTAGTCAGCTGCAGGCTTTCCCTGTAGTGTGAAAATCAAGTGTATGTGTGCATGAGAAAGAAATTAATTGTGAGAATTTGAACAATCTGCTGAGTACTAACAGATGCAGGGCTCAATAATAAGGATGAGAGTTTCAGGCCAGTTGACGGAACTGTCACTTGCCCTTCAGACAAACTGGCCTTGCAAATGTAAACATTTGGATTTCTGTGATATACTGAACATTGCTGTTAAATTGTGCTGATCTATATATCATTAAGGTAATGTTATGTTGTAGCAAATTAACTCAAAGGGAAAATATTAATAATTATTCATAACTCATTATGATTATTAATTATGATTAATTATGAATATGTGAATCAGTTCATCAGATTAACTTGATGTAGCTACATTAAAATTAATATTACAATCAATTAACCTGTTCGTCCAGTGAACACACAATTGTTTATTAATTCTAAGAAATGTTCATTTCCAGGTTATGGAAAAACAACATTCTTATTGTACAGTACTACTCAGAGCATGTAGTCAAGATCTAAATCATTTAAGAGGCAATTTATTAGCAGACGGAGTCAGAACCAAACATGTATTGTGCACAATCTTTATTAACTAACTCACAAACACATAACTAAACTAACAAACACATAACATACACGCAGGTCACACACATACGTAGGTAAAAATGAGCAATGATAGAGTTGAACCGGAAGTGGGACCGGAAATGGAGCTATGGGAAAAAGTCAAAGACAATCTGGAAAAGAATCATCAGTTTCCTCAGTAATAAAACATCTCTGCTGACACAGGTGGTTTACAAATTAAAACTAAATCGCTGTTTAGTGTTCAAATGTACGATATTTGCAAGATGCCTTTAGGCTGAGGAGCATCGGATCTGCAGGCTGAGGAGAAATCTTGATGATTCGGTCCGAAGTTGTAGCCAGTATCTTCTGCGTTGGATGAAGTAATATGAAACAACTTAAGCTGTTAATGTGACTCTTAGTGGGGAAAAAGTTATTTCTCTCTCTCATAGATGAGCACATGGCTGGATTGCAGGCCTAGGCCTACAGGCCTTGCAGGTCCACAGGCCTTGGCCTGAAGAGGCCTGCAGCAAAAGGTGGTCTCTTCAGTCGTCCAAGAAGCAAGAAAAAGAGAGGGAGGGGCGTTGTGCACTGGCTTTTAACCTCTGGTCAAAGTCACACCTCTTAGGGTTGACCTGACCAATGAAGATGTTGTATTTCCGGGCGACAACATGCCTCCTGTCAGGGCTTTTACGACCGTGCAAGATTAACTGGCTGAGTTTTTGAAGAAGAACTATTAAAGATTCTTGTAATACTGATGTGTTGCACAGGTATCGACATATCACATACACAAGCATTTAAATCTTCTCGATACGAACCCATAGACGCTAAACATGGCATAATTGAAGTTACCTTAAATGTATCATAAAACATGTAAATACAATACTGAGTACAATACAACAAACAGTAATAATGGATACCATTTCCTGGGGATATGCATGTTAATTTATAGAACAGTCTGTCTATAAATGAATGCAGGAAAGTCTGTTTTCTGTGGGAAAGATGCAGGTTTTCTGTGTGTCTCTTTGTCTCTGCTCTTCCATGTGGCAACCAACATTCTTTAGCGCAATAAAACTTGTAACTGAGAACTTCTCGGGGGATGGGGGACAGACCCCAGAGTGAGCTTTAAACAATTATTGGTTAACTATAACAAATAATTGCGTCTGATTTGTCTCAGTCGTTACAATGTGGTTGGCTAATATAGATATTAGCAAATAAAGAGTTCCTGTTGACATTGCAAGAATGTTTAGTAATAGTCATGGAAGTATCATTTAAAATAGCAAAACTCCTCTGTAGCACTGTCTTAGGCGTCTTACATCATGGACTTTGCAGTTTATTGCTCTGTTCACATCTGCAGTAGGTCTATGACATGTTCAAGCAGGTGATCAGGGACGCTGGGCATCTTTCTTCAGGAGAAAAGTCACTTTAGTGTCCTAATTTATTGGAATTGTGACCTTAATTGTCTACTACCTGTAAACACTGTTTAAACACTTTCCTATAAAGATCTGTAAAGCTTATTTGGATTTTACAAAATTATCTTTAAAACAAAGTATCCTGAAAAAAGACTTTTTTTGCTAAGTATATATATATTGATTTTATTAATATTTTTTCTGTAGAAAGACAAACGTAAACAGTGACGAAAGCCAAAATATTAAATGTCAGATGTATATTTACTGAGTAATCCACTATTTTGTAGAGGGGGGTCAAAATGACAATTTTCACCTGAGATTTGGAGCCAAATTAGAGGGGTGTAAAAATGACTTTAGAAAGATGGCAGCATCATTATTTTATTTTTACACAGAGATTGGTAGGTCTATCAGTAAAATCTGTTGACTTTAGCAATCTTTGTTTCATTATATGCCAACGGTGACAGTTCAAAAATGGAAAAAAGCACTTCTTTTGTTTTTTGCCTCAAGTTTGCATGCCTGTAACTCAAAAAGTATTAAAGATATCTTAATATCCTTTTAGATTCTGGTTCTTAACAAACTTTCCTTTTGGTATCTTCATTTTAAAAGCCCTCGATGGTTCAATCCCACAGATATGGAGATCTTAATGTGGCTCCATGAGTAAATTGGTAAATTGCACACATTTTCAGTGGTCAAAAACCAAATGTGGGTCCCTTTGCATACAGCTGATACTTTTTTCTTTTAAAGAGGAATATCTGAAGCACAAATAATGTTGAAACTAGAAATTAATGTGTTTTTCTATCAATTCAATTGCATAGAACATACCTGTCTGAGTGCCATAAATATTCATTTTCCAACATTTGCATGCCTGTAACTCGTATTCAAGATATCTTAATATTCTTCTAGATTCTCATTCTTAATAAACTTTCCTTTTGAAATATTAATTTTCAAGGCCCTATATAGTTCAGTCCAATAGATATGGGGTTCTCAAAGCAGCTCCATGTTCAAATTATTGAATTTTACCCATTTTCAGGGAGCAAAAACCAAATGTGGTTCACTTTGCACACAGCTGATACGTATTGAATTTAAAGAGGAATATCTGAAGAATAATGTTTAAACTAGAAATATATCTTGTTTCCATCTATCAAAAGAATTGCATAAAACATAACTCTCTGAGTACCAAGAATCCACTGAAAAAGGTTAAGTTGAGGCACATTAACTTGCTCTCAAAAGTGTATTTATAAGAATCTATATTTGAACCAGTTTTAGGGATAATTGGAAGATGGGATTTTGTTCATTTTAACAGCTTCTGAAGCTACCAAGATTTCAAATTTCAAATGTCACTGCATTGACATCCCAACATCTATGAGATTGAACCATATAGGGCCTTAAAAATGAAGATTCCAAAAGAAAAGTTTCAAAAGAACAAGAATCAAAAATGACATTACGATATGCTTCTTGAATTAAAGACATGTAAACTTTGTAAAAATGCTTGTTTTTGGCACTCAGAGAGGTGTTATATTCAATTGTTTTGAGGGAAACAAGATACATTTCTAGTTTCAGTGTCATTTTTTCTTCAGACATTCTTCTTTAAACACAAAACTATCAGCTGAATCTAGAAGGATATTAAGATATCTTGAATACTTTTAGAGTTACAGTCATGACAACTTTAGAAAAAGAATATTTATGGCACTAAGCCAGTTCTATGCAATTGAGTTGATAGAAAAAAAATGAGATACATTTCTAGTTTCAACATTATTTGTTTTCTTTAAAAGAAAAAAGTATTAGCTGTATGCAAAGTGGCCCACATTTGGTTTTTGACCACTGAAAATGTGTGCAATTTACCAGTTTACTCATGCAGCCACATTAAGATCTGAATATCTCAGGGATTGAACCATCAAGGGCCTTTAAAATGAAGATACCAAAAGGAAAGTTTGTTAAGAACCAGAATCTAAAAGGATATTAAGATATCTTTAATATTTCCTGAGTTACAGGCATACAAACTTGAGGCAAAAAACACAAGAAGTGCTTTTTTCCATTTGTCAACTGTCACTGTTATATAATGCATATAATGAAACAAAGATTGCTAAAGTCAACTGATTTTAATGATAGACCCACTAATCTCTGTGTGAAAATAAAATAATGATGCTGCCATCTAAAGTCATTTTTACACCCCTCTAATTTGGCTCCAAATCTCAGGTGAAATTTGCCATTTTGACCAACCTTTACAAAATAGTGGATTACTCAGTAAATATACATTTGTGACATTTAATATTTTGGCTTTCATCACTATATATGTTTGTCTTTCTAAAGAAAAAATATGAACAAAATCAAAAATTTGAGCCGAGGACCTCTGGTTGAGTTGACACGGAATGACCCTATGACTAAAAAAATAAAATAATAATAATAATACAATTTGTGCAAAAATACAAATTTAGCAAACTATTTAAAATTGTTTGTGTTTGTCAGCTGATGAATACAGACATTGAAAAAGTACAGATGATGTTTCTTGTGCTGTAGCATATAGACCATATGACCCTGCAGAGCATACTTACAGTGTCACTGAAATAATGGATGAATCATTCTACAGTCACTATAAAAGCATCGACATGTTCAGTTTGTTTTCTGAGAACAAATGAATCTAGATCAAATGCTTTTTCTGCCCTACGTGATAGGTTATCCATTGTAAGCACTATTTTGTTTTTACATTTTGTTGTTTGTTTCTAAAAAAAAAAAAATCTATCTATCTAAATATCTATCACTTTCATTTCACTGAATTCCCACCCACATATCCATCCACCTTCATGTGTGAGAGGGAAATATTAGCATTCCTCTAAGCATCACTACTGTATGTAATTTGTGTCATGCGACAACAGGAGTATTGGTATTTCCTCTGTATTTAACATGTCCTGCGGGCCATATGACGTGGCAGAAATGAAAAGGTCAATTCCTATTGATTGATTACCATGGCTAGTTTACTGCCTAATGGGAAATAAAAGAGAAATGGTGAGATGCACACATAGCAGGTCTATTGATAACCTGGCAAGAGCAGTAAAATCAACAACCTGATCAACTACAACAGGCAGAGAGTAAGAGCGGAGCCCGGCCTTCAACCACCTTCAAACAACCTCACGTTAACATTAGCATACACTATATGCAGAAGAGATGACAGGGACTCATTTTTTATTCAGCCTATTTTCCTAATAACATACAATATTTTGAGGCCCAAATGGGATTTTCAAATCATTTATCAAAGAAAATAAGACTTCTGTGATAGAGCACCTATCAGAGCAGCAGAGATGTGAAAATGGGTGGGTAGAGTTCATTGCCGCCCCATCTCGTAATTTAATCCTACTAATGAATGCTCAGCACGAGACTCATCCAACCTTTCAATACAAACATCCCTAGAGCACCTGTGACGCGAACACGGGTAGGGGGGTGGCCATAGATTGGGGTAGATGCTCAAGAGCCACAAACACATGCCAGCATACTTGTGCTTTCACATGGGAATGACATTCAGCTGCATGCTTTCCAATGTTCATTTTTACATAGGCTGTTTATGAACATATCCTGTAGATTTAGTCAATATTTTGTCATGTAAGATTCATTCATTTCAGCTAAAAATTAATATAAAATGGCATCTATTTAGTCAACCAAAACATCATTTGTTAAAAAAACATGCAAAATTACACAAATATTATTTAAACATGTATTAGCATTGAGCAAAATTGTGCATTTACATAATTTTGTGCACATGCAAGTTGTAATACTATATTTATGTTGTGTATACTGTAAATCTGATTAAAGGGGTACTTCACCGCTAGCAAAATGGGCTTTCGATAAAACGTGGCTGCCTATGTAATAGAAAGGCGAAAAAAAAAAAGAAATTGGTGCTACCTAAAAGACAAAACAGAGAAAAAAGGCTGTTGTCTTCCACTGCCACTCCCACCAGTCTGTTATGGATACGCTTGACCATAGTCAAATACCACCTTGCTTTAGTAGGAAATACTTCTTAGCAAACTTTTAGTCATGGTGTCGACTTTTTTTTTGATCCTGCATGCAAGAAGATGCATGCAAAGAGTAAATATTTAGTGGGAGTGAGTTATTTTTGGTTTCCAGTAAAAGATCCAATTAATTTGTAGGCAATGGCTAAAGGCTGCAAAGAATCGTAAATATGGAGAGAACACCGCTAAAGAAAACCTGAAAAACCTCAGTATTTGTAGACAACATTTCAAACTGGATGACAACGGACATGGTGTCTTAGGCCAAACACAGGGGAAAAACTGAAAGAAACTACCATTCCGTCAGTTCCCCCCAACCCCCTCAAAGCAAATCGTTGATGTGTTCAGGTAAGAAAGATGTTTCCGTAGTGTTACATTTATACCATAATGTTTTTTTTTTTTAAAGAGTAAACAGTATGATACAATTTTCAGTGATAAACCTACTCTTACAATAATTGTTTTGTTAATAAACCTCTGTCGATCTGACTGTCCGTGGGATTTTGTGTCATCCGGCAGACTTTTGGTGACAAATAAATGGGGATTTCTCTGTTTAGGTAACATGGAGAATGATTAAACATCGTTCATTTACATATATTACTGACACTGTAACAATACAAAAATTGGGCTGATACAAAATTAAGATAAAAGGAATTATCAATTTATTTATTTATTTATTTTTATCTAACTTGTAAGTGGAGTAAACCCTGCAAGGTTAGGTTACAACTGTAGATTCAGCAGCAAAAGACAAGACAAACATTTACAAAAAAAAAAAAAAAAAGAAATACAGGTTGTATGATTGTTGCTCTAATCCACATAAAATATCAAGAGGAAATGGACAAATACATTTGCCACCTCTGCAAATTCAGACTTTATTTTTCACTTATACATAATTTAGCTGTTAATAATGTAACTGTTTACACTGTTTTTGTCTGTTTATGAACATATCCTTTAAATTTAGTCATTATGTAATGTTCATTCCTTTTAGGAAATTTTACTCTACATGCAATTTAATGTAGGGGATAAAGGACAAGCATTCTTTCAGCACACGAGTAGATTTTTAAAATCTAGTAAATAGATCTGGTAAAACAGGTGTAGCTGAAAGTACAGTTTGAGAAGAAATCCTTTATGCAAACATCATACAAAGTGCAAATTACCCAATGAAGTGCACATGAAAAATACACATTTTCATTACATGACTGAACATTATCTTGAACAAGACAGTGAAGCAAAAAGAAAATCAAATAGAAACAGAAAAACAGAACTCATATAATTCTTATATAATTAATCGGTAGCACTTTACAATAAGGTTCATTAGATAACATTAGTTAATGTATTAACTAACATGTACTAACCATGAGCAATACATTTGTTACTGTATTTACTAATCTTCGTTAACAATAGTTAATGAAAATACAGTTGTTCACAGGTTCACAGTGCATTAACTAATGTTAACAATATTTTAATAATGTATTAGTAAATGTTGAAATTAACATTAACACAGATTAATAAATGCTGTATATGTGCAGTTCATTATTAGTTCATGTTAACTAATGTAGTTAACTAATGTTAACTAATGAACCTTATTGTAAAGTGTTACCAATTAATCATTGTTAGTTATAATATTTTTCTTAAATTATTTTCATACTTAATTATATTTGAGGAAGAGCATTTATAATGAAGTCGCTGTTTATTTGTCATGTTTTGGCAATACATTGCAAGTCTGTTGGTGCTTGAAAGAGATTTAGATCTCATTATTAAATTGAGAGAACGCGATTTAGTTGAAAATCTCTCTCACATTCCCCTAACTGTTTAAAATCTCATTTGTTATTGGAAAAAAACATGAAACATGTTTATTTCTGACATCCCAGTTACAGGCTTTGTTTAGTTGTTATAGTCCTAATCTGTCATTTAGCAGGGAATTTATCAACAAACAATAAAAGGCTGCCGGAAATTGATTGAAAGCCGTTGGTCCCAGATTGCCACCATGCAACTTATTCAATGAAACCTCCCTCAGGGGAAATGGGATTTTAATTTACAATTTAATGAAAACTACTGTCCATGCTTATTTCAGGATTTCAAAAGACACATTGGAGATCATTTATGCCACATAACATGCATGAAGCGGCTGGAAGGATTATAACAATTTTGCCAGTGTTGCGAGCAAACAAAATTTGCCACAAAGAATGATAACAAGACTGTGTAAAAGAGGAGATGAGGCCCCTTGGGGAGAGTGATTGACAATTGGATTTTCACAGGTCTGTGTTAAGCGGTTGATCACTGTCATCTTGATGAGGTTTGATTGTGTAATTGTGTAATGGCTGATTGATTGTAGGAGGCACTGTGAGATACATAGACTGCTTTGTGTCCATGTGTGTGTGGTTACAGAATATTGTGAGGTGAAGTTCAGCCAGGGGAGATGAAGCAATTGCCGTTTGTTCTGCTCTTGTCCGAGTTTCCTCTCAGCTCCCTCTACAAACACACCAACAACAAAAGAACTTAAAAGCTTATTCTCCAACCAGGAGACAGAGACTGAGAGGAGAACAAAAGGGAGGGAGGGAATGAGACAGAAGTAGTACAAAGGATCCTGTGGGCTGAAATGAGGTGAAATCAAAAAGACAGAAGCTCACTCAGAAGAAGTGAGGAAAATAACAGCCCACACAAATTAATATGTCTGAGCCGTTCTGTGGAAACAAACTTCACACCCAAATGCCTGATTAATATACGTTTGCAGAATGTACAAATGAACCTGTTATTCAGAAAATGCTAACAGGTGCAGAAAATGAGGAGTACTTGAAAAATACATCATCTAAAAATCCCCTTAAACCTTTTGTTTTCTGCACCAGATCTCCTCCTCTCATTTTCCAGCATGAAAATGTGTTCCACTTAAAACAGCATCCACTCACCAAGGAAACTTAAAATGCTCTTATGTAAGGTTTGGAGCGATGATGATACATTTGAATGACGCCAGGCATCATCCAGCTGTCAGACAAAGGAAATTTGTTCCCTTATTTTACGTATGAAAGCAGCATGGTTTCTTTCTACACCCCGTTCACGAATACTAATCTGCTGTCCGGATGCAGGTAACAAGATGTCCTGTCGAATATGCATGAAATTTTTCTATTTTTAAAAACAATTCCGTAACTATTTCACAGCTCTTTGGATATTTCATTCTTATTGGTCAACTATATCATTGACCATATTTCAAGTCCATTATTTTTTTTTATAACTGTAAAATATTTAATATACATTTATTTTTTTTCTTGTTTTCTTGATTGATTGATTGCCTGTTGTTATTGCAAAATTAAGACTGACAGTGTGACTGTCGTGGAATAAATAAAGACCAAATTAATAAATAAATGTACATGAAATATTTATATTGAAAATATAAATGAAATATAAATATTGAATGTCACCTCAAATTATTATTCCTTACATACACTGTATTGCCAAAAGTATTGGGACACCCCTCCAAATCATTGAATTCAGGTGTTCCAATCACTTCCATGGCGACAGGTGTATAAAATCAAGTGCCTGGGCATGCAGACTGCTTCTACAAACATTTGTGAAAGAATGGGTCGCTCTCAGGAGCTCAGTGAATTCAAGCGTGGTACCGTGATAGGTTGCCACCTGTGCAATAAGACCATTCGTGAAATTTCCTCATTACTAAATATTCCACGATCAACTGTTAGTGGTATCATAACAAAGTGGAAGCAATTGGGAACAACAGCAACTCAGCCACGAAGTGGTAAGCCACGTAAAATCACAGAGCAGGGTCAGCAACTTTCTGCAGAGTCAATAGCTACAGATCTCCAAACTTCGTGTGGCCTTCAGATTAGCTCAAGAACAGTGTGTAGAGAGCTTCATGGAATGGGTTTCCATGGCCGAGCAGCTGCATCCAAGCCTTACATCAAGTGCAATGCAAAGCGTCGGATGCAGTGGTGTAAAGCACGCTGCCACTGGACTCTAGAGCAGTGGAGACGTGTTCTCTAGAGTGACGAATCACACTTCTCTGTCTGGCAATCCGATGGACGAGTCTGGGTTTGGCGGTTGCCAGGAGAACAGTACTTGCCTGACTGCATTGTGCCAAGTGTAAAGTTTGGTGGAGAGGGGATTATGGTGTGGGGTTGTTTTTCAGGGGTTCAGCTTGGCCCTTTAGTTCCAGTGAAAGGAACTCTTAATGCTTCAACATACAAAGACATTTTGGACAATTTCATGCTCCCAACTTTGTGGGAACAGTTTGGGGATGGCCCCTTCCTGTTCCAACATGACTGCGCACCAGTGCACAAAGCAAGGTCCATAAAGACATGGATGAGTGAGTTTGGTGTGGAGGAACTTGACTGGCCTGCACAGAGTCCTGACCTCAACCCCACAGAACACCTTTGGGATGAATTAGAGCGGAGACTGCGAGCCAGGCCTTCTCGCCAACATCACTGCCTGACCTCACAAATGCGCTTCTAGAAGAATGGTCAAAAATTCCCATAAACACACTCCTAAACCTTGTGGAAAGCCTTCCCAGAAGAGTTGAGGCTGTTATAGCTGCAAAGGGTGGGCCAACTCCATATTAAACCCTATGGATTAAGAATGGGATGTCATTAAAGTTCATGTGCACGTAAAGGCAGGCGTCCCAAAACTTTTGGCAATATAGTGTATCAGGCTATACACTACTTTTTGTCTAATTCCTTTGAACCTTATAAACTCTGCCCGGCTGACAGGACAAGAAGGTCAAGAATGTGAATATTGACAAGAAGAATGCAAACTTATGAAAAGAGAGAGAGTTTGTGTGACTATTACTTAAATTACTTCTCTCTCATATCACAGCAATGGAATGTGTTACTGACCAGAAATCTGAGTTAAAAAAAAATAAGCTACTGTCATTGTCAAAGCAAACAGCTAGACAGGCAATTCCATGCTTATAAGATGAAGAATTCATTGAAGAGGCAAATCCCTAGACGTGCCAAAGAAACTGATGTATGCTAAGTGTTTTCTTTTGAAGAAAAAAGACCCATACTTTTGCAATCAATTTTCTACAAATCATGTAATACCACAGTTTCCTTTTTAATTTTTAAATTACACAGACTGAAGATTCAGACTGTGATATTCAGATACATCCCACTTATATAATTTTAATTTCTTTACTTTACTTCCTCATAATATTATGAATCATACATACACATATAGGGTCATTCCATGTCAACTCAACCAGAGGGCCTTGAAAATGAAGATTTCAAAAAGAAAGTTTATTGAGAAAGAGAATCTAGAAGGATATTATGATATCTTGAATACTTTTAGAGTTACAGGCATGTAAACTTTGGAAGAGGAATATTTATGGCACTCAGACAGAGCAACTGAGTTGATAGAAAAACATGAGATCCATTTCTAGTTTATTAGTTCTTCAAATGCTGATCACAAAGAAAAAAGTATCAGCTGTATGGAAAGGGACCCACATTTGGTTTTTGACCACTGAAAATGTGTACAATTTACCAATTTACTCACGGAGCCACATTAAGATCTCCATATCTCTGGGATTAAGCCATGGACCTTTAAAATGAAGATACCAAAAGGAAAGGAATTTAAGAACCAGAATCTAAAAGGATATTAAGATATCTTTAATACTTCTTGAGTTACAGGCATGCAAACTTGAGGCAAAACAGTGCTTTTTGCCATTTCTGAACTGTCACTGTTGGCATATAACAAAACAAAGATTACTAAAGTCAACAGATTTTTACTAAAGACCTACCAATCTCTGTATAAAAATAATGATGCTGCCATCTTTCTAAAGTCATTTTTACACCCCTCTAATTTGGCTCCAAATCTCAGGTGAAAATTGTCATTTTGACCCCCCTCTACAAAATAGTGGATTACTCAGTAAATATACATCTGACATTTAATATTTTGGCTTTCATCACTATTTATGTTATTATTAACAAAATCAAAAATTTGAGCCGGGGAGGTTTCCGAAATTTGGTTGATTTGACACGGAATTACCCTATAGCTGTATATAAAAAAAAATCTTGGCTCAAGAAAATGTTTTTTTTTTTTTTTTTTTTTTATTACGTTTTTCCTGTGATAACGGCCATAAATTATAAAATGGACATCAGAAGTGGGCCACAGATACCATTACAAAATGAATTGCCATGATATATAAAGAGTGGGGCACATTTACATTCAAATGGGAAATAATCTACACAGAACCTAAATGACAAAATGATCATAGGATTCAGTTAGACACAATAAACAGGAAGTGATCAGCATCTTCCTGCTTCACATAGGGTGTTCAGTAGTTGATTCTTTACACTATCAGATTAATCCTCATTGTTTGAGCTGTTGAAGCTCGAGCTCTTATCATGGACATCATGTCAGCTTGACTTCTGTGACATTTCAGTGCCTGGGTAGCAGGTTGCCTCATCGACCAAAGAGCAAACGGTCACACTGTGATAACCCAGTGTATTTCTGCTCTCTCTCTTTCTTTGAGTATTTCTTATTTCCATCTCCCTCAAGCTCTTACTTTCTCTGTTTTTTCTCTCCTGTTCGCTACCTTTTACCTGTGACAGGAATCAAAGCTGGAGGCAAGCTAAGCCTCCCAAGTGGGTCTCTATCATGGCCGGATGTGGCATGCTGAAGATGACATTCTTGGCTCTTCCATGTCCAGAAACTGCCCTACATAAAAGTCTGTCAAGTTTGTCTGACTGTGCAAAACTACAGGGAAGCAAAGTGGAAAATGTGGAGCGCATCTTATTACAAAGGCGAGAATTGAATTTCACAGTTTAAGCCACTGCCAAATGTATCTGTGGACAAAAGAAAAAAACTGAGTCATAGCGGATAGGAGACATGTCAAGTTGAAAAATAACTTTAAGACTTAGTTTGAGGCTGTAAATGGGTAGATTAAATATCACCCTGTCACATTTACAATGACATTAAAGTATTTAAGATGGAAATAAATTATATTCGGTTACCATCAGGATGGATTTCCTGTGTGCAGCTGCACTCTTAATGATGTCCTTGTATTTTTACAGTAACAGCAATTTACAGCATACAGAATAGTACTGTATGACTACAAAACTATATTTTACTGTATTTTGTAATTTGATCTATTTCTACTGTATTCGAATATACTGTAATATCTATATTGATACATTACTCCTAAATATGAATAATTATAATTACCAATAATGATAATATTATAATTATATAATACATAGTTAATATAGTATATACATAAATCTATAGATAGTAATATTATAATACTACAATTCTTCAGAATAACATTACAAATGAAAAAGGCAATCCAAACAGAGTTATTTTCAAAAACATTTTATTCAAACAATATATTTAAACTATTAAAAACATTTCACACAACATTTTGGTACTGTTGTTACCAAGAGTACAGTACATCAACAATTTACAGCCATGAAAGCCTTTTAAGTATGCAAGAATATAAATGAAAAAATACATGCAAGAGAAGGGAACTTGAGGGCTGGGTTGGAAACTACTGTCCTAAGAGAGAACTTGATTTAACTTAAAGGGGACCTATTATGCCCCTTTTTACAAGATGTAATATAAGTCTCAGGTGTCCCCAAGAATGTGTCTGAAGTTTCAGCTCAAAATAACCTAAAGATCATTTATTATACCATGCTGTAAATGCCCATTTTTGAGTGGAAGGAAAAACATGCTGTTTTCATGGATGTATCTTTAAATGCAAATAAGCTGCAGTTCCCCGCCCACTTTCAAGAATAGGGCGGAACCTGTACAGGCTCGTGCCTCGAATACTCTGCCAAAAACTAACGAAACATCTTTTTGGTTTTGATCATCATCTCTATCGTGGCCACGCTCACATGACATTGCAGTTCTTCGTCATCATGAAAGTTATTATTTGCATGAGTTTTAAAGCCATAACAGTTTAAACTTCTGGTATATGGTTTTCTGAGCACACACATCCGAAGCACGCACACAGAAAGCTGCCTGTCAGGCGGCGCGTTCTGTGAGTATTGAACTGATTTCTCTTTTGCATCTTATTGCACTTAAACTGGCAAATACACAGTCGCTTATGTCAAAAACACAAAGTTCACAAACATAGTAGGTTATGTCTGAATGTAAACAGCAGGGAATTAAATCATATGTGTATATTACTGTAGATCTGTGTATTAAATTGAAAGCAGCATAATATACAGTACCTACTGCTGTATATGCTGTTAATATGAACAGGCCACTGACCCACATGTGAAGTCTTCCATTTAAACACCATCAAGGACCGAATGAAGCAGTTGACATGCGGGTTGATGCACCAATGTCCTGATCTTTTTGCTCACTCCCTGTCTAGCAGTACATTTCTTCCCATCAATTGTAAAATTGCACCGCGGTTCATTTCGAATGACGACACATCTATAAGGTTTGTTGACAATAGCAACGTGTAAAACAGACAGAGTTTGGATAATGTATGTTTCATTCGATGAATACGCATTCTGGCTTCCCAAAACGTTACAACAGCGATGATGAAAAAGCGTGGACAAAACTGTCACTCTCTGTAAACTTGGTTCACTGCGAGTGCTGTATGCTCGAATATGAGCAGTCATTTACGGCTTCATCACCAGGGTGTTGATGGCGCACGAGCGAAGGTGAGACCTGAACAGCGCACGTTGCTATCTGTGTTTAAATTAAACTTATTTAAGCCTTGCTAATTTAAACATTCAAGAGCAAGACGCGAAAGAGAACTCGCGCGCGCTGTGAGAACTCGCACGCCTTTTATCTCAGACAGCGCGCAAATATGGAGTTCTCTTTCAAGTCATGCGTTTGAACGGACAAATTCACACAAAAATTATGTCAACATGCCCGTCTTGGCAAGTATCCTAACAAACATAGTCGGTTATGTCTTGAGTGAACGTATAACAGTCAATTATTATGTCTTAAAGGGAAAGAAGCCTATTCCTGCTGCCTGTGTTTTTAATGTTAATTAAACAACAAATGACAAAGAAATCACTCACTGCTCTTGACTGAATAGCTTTTGTAACTAAATGATTAATCTTTATTTAATTTATACAGTGAAGATAACATGCAGTGTTATTTTATATTTGATTATTTTATTCATTTTCTGTACCTGAAAACTACTGTTAGATACCTGAAAAGCACTGTTCATTTTATTTGAATCTTTGCTCTATTGTATTGATTTGTGCTGTTGCTTGTAGTTTGATTATTTGTTCTTATTTTCTTTATTTTGACAGTACTCCTTTTTTCCCTGAACATAGCACATACCGAACCATACCGAAACTGTGAGCCTAAAACCGTGATACAAACCGAACAATTTGAACCGTTGCAACCCTAATTTAGATGCATACCTGGCACCTGAGAAATGTATGATGCTGGGTGTCTGGAAGATACAGAATCGTGCTGAGCCTTTTGCAACATTTCTTCGAATACCCAGACCAAGACAAAACATCCTCCAAATGGAGCCATGAACTTACAATAGGAATTGGCATTTTTCAAGATCCCAGACTTGGGTAGTTTACACCTTGTTGGGGACAGAAGTTTTTTGCATGAAAGACCCTAGGAAAGGGCACACCTTCCACAGTATCTCTAAACTCTTAAAACCTTTATTACCTTTTGGTTTACTAACAAAACATCTTTAGTCGCACAGAGACATTTCAAATGACACCAGACATGTATAGTGCTGTATGGTAATTGTTCACGTTAAACCAGATTTTTGGGTGAATTTCGAGTGATCTCAGCATGTGGGAAAAAAAAAAAAAAAAAAAGGGAGAAGAAAGAGTGGGAAGGAAATGCAAATAAGACAATACTGAGGTGTGATCTGCTCAGTGTCATTGCGTCACAGATGAGGAAGGATGCTAATTTTGCAAGAGAGAGAAAATTTCCAGAAAAGTCCTTTGTTTTCTCAGAGAGTAGCACTCTCTGGATCCTAGACAGCTCGGCACCAGCCTTACACCTTACAGATCATTAGTAACTGTGATAAAAGTAATTTACACCCCATTCATATTTTTTATTATCATACTCATTTTTTGTCATTACAATCACCATGCTACAGAACTGGGTCTCCCGCCCAAATAGTTGCAGTAATAGCCTGGTATCAATAGCCAATCTCTCTAATCCTAAACCACCCATTTACGTTGCAAGGGAAAATTCTGTATTTTTCAAACTGGACCGTGTTTTCCCATATTTTCATGTCTAAGTAACTAATTTGAAATTGTCCAGAATTCCGCCTACGCCGCGCGTTACCTTTCCAACGTGATTACATAATGCATGGTGCATCGCGGAGCTAGTGCAAGATGAGCATTTGTGGTTAAAAAGTATACATTTTTAATTTTTTAGAAAATGACCAATCGTTTTGCTCGATAAGACCCTTATTCCTCGGCTGGGATCGTGTACAGCCCTTTGAAGCTGCATTTAAACTGCAATTTGGACCTTCAACCTATTGGTAGCTGTTGAAGTCCACTATATGGAGAAAAATCCTGGAATGTTTTCCTCAAAAACCTTAATTTCTTTTCGACTGAAGAAAGAAAGACATAAACATCTTGGATGACATGGGGGTGAGTAAATTATCAGGAAATTTTAATTCTGAAGTGAACTAATCCTTTAGGGGCTCTTATGCTCACCAAGACTGCATTTATTTGAACAAAAATACAGTACAATTTATTTGACTATATTTTAATTCTTCAGAAATCATTCTAATATGTTTATTTGGTGCTCAAGAACATTTCTTATTATCAAAACAGTTGTTCTGATTTCTTGATGTTGTGCCAAATTCTTTGACAAACAGAAAATTAAAAGAACAGCATTTATTTTAAATAAAAATGTTTTGTAACATTATAAATGTATTTTTACTGTCATTTTTTTTATCAATTTAATGTGTCCTTGCTGAATAATTTAATTTCAAAAGCAGTGTATTTCATATACCTGATGTAGAGAGAGAGGGAGAAATAGAGAAAAAGAATGAATAACCTGATAACATCTTAATTTCAGCAGTCTTCTTCATTATCATTTTAGCACCATCACTTTTCACAGCACTTTCTTTTGACATCACAGGAAAGACAAATGTGTTTCTGCGGCGGTCTGACACTTGCTTATACGCTCATTTTAATTCTAAACAATTCATCTTCAGAATGGAGGGCTTGACTGCACAGTATTCAGTAGAATTAAACTGGACTGCTGAGACCAAATTAACACAGACTGCAAGAACAAATCTGGGTTCAGGGAGGATTCAAGTTTGGCAGCAGATCCTAATAATGTGGTTCACATGAGGTAATAAAAGGAACTGACGATTTGAAACTTCACTAGTTCTTTCTTTCTTTACAGATATGACAGCACAAATGAAAATTCTAATAAAACTGCTTTGCCAGCTTGAATTTAACCTGCAATGACCGTTTATATGTAATGGACGTAAATGACAGAACGTGGGAAACAACATTGCAAATATTAAATTAGATCCAGCAATTTAACAAAGTTTGTTGGTCCAGTTTTTTTTTTCAAAATTATGAGGCTTGTAAAGGAGATATACTGTAGAGGACAAGAATGAAAAAAAGACTAAAAACCCCCCAGAAAAGAATAAGGAAGAAATATAATGGCTGGTTTCCTACAGCTCACAGGTGCTGTAACTAGAAATGAGCACTGCTGTTGAAAGATCTGCATAACAGACAGCAGTAAAAACGAATATCCCAAGAGAATTGTAGGACATCTCTGGAGTCTAGTGGGACAGAAATGAAAAGAACTGTCACAACAAAACCAGGTTGTCTCCCTCTGAATACATGTTCACACAAAAAAACAGAGAAACAAATAAAGAAATACAGTATGCTTTAAAATGGCTGTTTTCACAGAGAACGAGGCCACTGCAACAATGACATTCAAAGGAATTTGGGCTTCTCTTGAGCAAACAATACAGATGTTACATAGAAGCTGCTGAAGGACCTCAAAAGCACACAAAATGATTTCTGCTACCCTTAGATTAGCAGATTCTAAACACACACAAGAGTAACTCTACCAAAAGATCTTCTGAGAGTTTAGGCTCAGGGTTACAGTTATATATTTTTGGGTATTATTCAATCCTTTTTTTTTTATCACAAACAGTAAACAAAAATCTGCAATAAAAACTTAATAGGAATAAAAGCATTAGCTTTCAGAGAGTACTTTGTCATTGTCCTCTAATTATGCTTTTGCTTTTTTTTTTTTTTAAACTCAATTGTCTGTTAAAGGTTGTTGTGCCATTACAACACAACTCTGTTAAATGGGTTTTAGCCAAATGAACACCACAACTTTTCTCCTACTCAGAGAATAATTGAGTATCATGAGCCTTTCAGTTTAACATGACATATCTCTAAATGCTTTACTAACAATGATCTAAACTCTTTTTTATTTTTTAAATTTTTTAAAAAAAAGTTTCTGGGTTTCTGTGGTAACTTCCATTTAATCCTATTATAAAACTGAAGTGTGCCAATAATACCAATAATAAATAGGTGGGTCATTCTGTGTCAAATCAACCATTCTAAGTCAGAAACTTACCCAGCTCAAATTTTTGATATAGTTAATATTTTCTCTGAAGAAATACAAACATAAATAGTGATGAAAGACAAAATATTTAATGTCATGGATGGATTTTTTACAGAGTAATTCATTATTTACAGAGAGGGGGTCAAATTGACCATTTTCATCTGAAATTTGGAGCCAAATTACAGGGGGGTATAAATGACAATGGAAAGATGGCAGCATCATTATTTTATTTTTACACAGAGATTGGAAGGTCTATTAGTAAAATCTGTTGACTTTAGCAATCTTTGTTGCATTATATGCCGACAGTGACAGTTCAAAACTGGGAAAAAGCACTTCTTGTGTTTTTTGCATGAAGTTTGCTTTTTTTCCATTTTTGAACCGTCACCGTTGGCATATAATGCAACAAAGATTGCTAAAGTCAACAGATTTTACTACTAGACTTTCCAATCTCTGTGTAAAAATAAAATAATGATGCTGCATTCTTTCTAAAGTCATTTTTATCCCCCTCTAATTTGGCTCCAAATCTCAGGTGAAAATTGTCATTTTGACCGCCCTCTACAAAATAGTGGATTACTCAGTAAATATACATCTGACATTTAATATTTTGACTTTCTTCTTCATTTATGTATTTCTTTCACCAGGAAAAAAAAAAAAAAAAAAATGCTCATGCAAATCACAGTGCATTGTTAAAATTGGTATGAATAGTTTGTATGAATAATTGTACTAAGAAGTTCTATCTAACCTAAAATATGGACAATTATTACTAATGCCTCAATCACTGATTATAAGAAGAGATGCATACTCTCATTTTGTCCTGTCCCTTGCAGATTGAATAATACCCAAAAATATATAACTGTAACCCTGAGCCTAAACTCTCAGAAGATCTTTTGGTAGAGTTACTCTTGTGTGTGTTTAGAATCTGCTAATCTAAGGGTAGCAGAAATCATTTTGTGTGCTTTTGAGGTCCTTCAGCAGCTTTTTTGACTTTTTTTCTTCTTCATTTATGTATTTCTTTCAACAGGGGGAAAAAAAAAAATGCTCATCACAGTGCATTGTTAAAATTGGTATGAATAGTTTGTATGAATAATTTATCCAAATTTCCTTCAACAGCAACTACATTTTTTAGGTCCTCCGAGTGAAAAACCAAGAGCCCAAGACCACAGATTCATAGGGCACATTGACTGATCAAGCATGCTAATCTATCCAAGCTGAACATACTCTGTTACTAATTACCCTACTATTCTAGCACTTTGCTCTCTCGCTCTCTACAGTCAAACTCTCATTTCTTATGTCCTCAGAGATGGGCAATTCTAGAGTTCATAAAGTCAACTTGAGTATTTAGTGTGAAATGAGCTGTAAACGTTCAATGAGAGTGAGCTGATAATTTACAAGAAAGGATTTGTGGAAGATTGTACTAAAAAGTTCTATCTAGCCTAAAATATGGACAATTATTACTAATGCCTCAATCACTGATTATAAGAAGAGATGCATACTCTCATTTTGTGTGGGTTTGTCCACAATGTCCTGTCCTTGGCATATAATGCACAATTACAGACAAGCAGAGTGATACAAACAGTGAAAAGCGTGACTCTGTAATCTTGAAATGCCGTTGAGTCAATCACATCTGAGGACCAGAACCGTTTTGTACAAAATATAATATACAGTGAGATCCAACAGTCTGAGATCACATTGAAAAATTCTGGATTCAAACTCTAATGCAAACCTTGAACTGAAAGTTTAGGGTTTTTTAAAGTAAATAACCAAATAAGCACATTTGTGACCTTGATCATGTTTACAGAGGGTCAGGTGTTCTTGCTTCCACTGAAGCACAAGACGCTCTTTGTATCATAACATTATGCTGGAAGCATGATTTTACATAAACTTGTGCAGTTCATACAGCTTGAATTAAAGAAAAAACTTTAAATTCCAACTGCTACGAAAATCATTTTCATTTTTCAAATCAATTTTACACTCAAATTACTTTGCTGATAACATTGAGAAGATTAATAAATTAAAAACAAAACAAAACAAAACATTATAAAATGCAAACAGAATATTCTTCATTGGCTGTAGAATGCTCGAATCTGATTGGCT
Source organism: Mylopharyngodon piceus (assembly GCA_039654765.1). NCBI lineage: Eukaryota > Metazoa > Chordata > Actinopteri > Cypriniformes > Xenocyprididae > Mylopharyngodon > Mylopharyngodon piceus. Next base: position 18,496,929 of record CM077443.1, read on the forward strand.
GACCACCGTTCTAAGGTGTGCAATTGTTTTCAGGGAAACGCACGGCTAAAGTAGTTCTAGCAGGTCTTGACGCATTGCAGTTCCATATCACTTCGCCAAATGTTTTCAGTTATCTCAATAGGTCCTTACAGCCTACAACCACAAAAGAAACAAAACCCACAATGACACCGACCAAGCAAATAAATAAAGTAAACAATAGGATGAAAACGACAAATTACTGTCATGGTTTTTGCCACAAAATACATTTTATTGTGTCCTGAAAGCGCATACTCTATCCAGCTCTCTCTCTCTCTCTTTCAAACGTACACACATACTGTATAGTACAGACACACACTCGCAGAAATGTTTTGTCAGCGCTGCTCTGATGAAATAATCAGTAAAATAGTTTAGCAACTTAAAAGATACATAACTCACCAGCGAGGTAATAACTGCGGTTCTGTGAGAGACGCACAGACTCAGGTAGGCTAATTCACATATGCTGCTTACCCTCTCTCTCTCTCTCATCTGCGTTAATAACTGTATCAACTGTATTATTCTGCTATCAAGGCTCAAGCCTCCATTACTAGTTCTGAAATGACATTTTGGAATTAGCAACGGAGGCTTGGGATGAGATGCGTAAGAAATTAGTCCCAGACACAAGAGTGTTTTAAGGACAACAACCTGACAAATGTCTTGAAATACAACATCAGAACAGTGTCTTGAGGTGTGGTAACCGTAGTATAAGTGGAATAATTGACTCCGGGCTGTTGAATTCTTAGAAAATAATGCACACCCGAGGTGGTAATGCCTCAGGTGTGCATTATTTTCTAAGAATTCAACAGAGTCAATTATTCCAATAGGAAACTATAAGAAAATTGTGATTTTAAATGTGGGGCTATATATATATAATTAGCCCTGGACCCTGATGTCATCATGTGTTTTGTGAAAATATTTAATTAAGATGTCATTTGAACAGGATTTAATAATATGATTTCTACTGTATCTATCACAGGGGATGCAAGTGTGAGGACTTTATTAAATATATGTGATGAGCACATTTAAAAGGTTAAATTAATTTACTGTACAACAAATAAAATAAAATACTGTACGTTTGAAAGGATGATTATGTACAGACATTATAATCATGTGTATGTGTTAAATGGGTACCTAACCCCTCTACTGGTGATACTGATACGTGATAAGTATTGACAAGTGGCTACAGGTTTTAATAATAACGTCTGTGATGGTTTTCATCCCTTCAGGTCACTGCAGAATGAAGGTAGAGTTTGTACTTTGACACCAAACATTACATCACTTTTTTTTTTTAGTGTTCCAAAATATCTTCCCCAGGTTGAATGATGAAAAATCTTCAAACAACAAGAAATCAATCTGGCTGTAAAAGAATAAACTCTACTTGACAACTGGGTGATGTTTCAAGCATCATCTTGTCACAAAGAAAGGCAGCATATAAGCTCAAAAGAACAAGACAGATGATTCACCCCAGGTGACAGATCATAAAAAAAGAAAGTTATTTAATTAATTAAAACTTTAAAACCGGATATTAATCAGGACGGTCGATTACATGGTCTGAAATTAGACTGTGAGAGGAGCTAAAAAACTTACCAGCTCTTCAGAAATCTTAAAATATAAATTTCTTTTTAATCTCTGCAGGCAGCACAATAGTAATCATAGAGACTAATTTTATGTGAAATCCCAGAACAGTCTATTCTAACGAGAGTGTTTGTGAAAGAAAGAAAGAAAGAAAGAAAGAAAGAAAGAAAGAAAGAAAGAAGAGTTTACAGTGAAAGACACCAGAATTGTATCAGTTACATCTACTGTAAATCATGCACACTATCATGGAAGAATACGACATACAGTAAAGGTATCACCACAAGGAAGCATAAATATTGCACTGACTTAGGGCTGTCACGATTCCTCAATTAAATTCGAGTACTAAATTAAAAAAAAAAAAAAAAAAAACTGATTGCAATTTACCTGTGTGAGTAAGTGGTGCATTTCACGGACGAGAATCCATAAACCGCATTATTAGACCGTTTTCTGCACGATGTGTTAAAACACGTCTCAAACTCCATATCTGCATATGTTGCGAGTTTGGGTTACTTATAACATTCATCTGTTATAAGATGCCTTACAAATTTCATCAGATTTGTAATGTAAATCATTTATAAACCTACGCCGTCGCCAACAGGAGAATACATCAATATGTTTCTAAATATGCAAACTGTTAATCGCGATTTCAAAATAAAAGTTTAAACCCTCGCTCTGAGTTTGCAATGTTTTGATGTTCACATATTCTTGTTCAAGAAATGACAGTGGCTGTAGCATTTCTATCGCAAAGAAGTGGCCAAATATTAAAGATTAAGTAAACATTTGAATTAAATGTCGTTTGGCCAATATTAATCAAGGATTTGATCTGCTGTAAGGTGTAATAACCCCAGGTCTTTGGCGCATGTGTTATAATACATAATGTATAATGTATACATAAGATGATTTTTTATATTATATTATGTATTTCAACTGTTGTTCTATAAAACCATATGATTACTTGCTTTTGATATTTTATTTGAACCAAATATTATTGCCTCATTGTTATTATATATGTATTTTAAGTCATTTTTAAAGGCTTAGGTCTTTGTCTAGGTGTATTTTTATTACCACAAAAAAATTCAGATTACTTGATTAATCGTCAAAATAATCGATTAATTACTTGATTACCAAAATAATCGTTAGTGACAGCCCTATACTGACTGCATGAACGTGGCCATATTTAGGCTAGTAGGGATGCACCAATATAAAAATACAACCCATTTTTTGTTTATTTGGTTTGGAAAATTATTTTCATGCTATGGCCAATAACCGATAAATGCCAGATATTAAAATTCTATACTATTTATTAAAAAATAGTTTTAAATGAACATTTTTAAGCATCACAACATTATATTATAAAAGTTAGGAAAAAGGAATTTGTTCTGAGATTTGCTTAAGTTTACATTTTAGTGCGCTAACAGTAAATTATTAATGTTTTTATAGATAAACTTTAAGTGAGTATTTAATGATGACAGAGGTATTTAAAATGTAAAAAGAGAGGAAATTAGCATGTACAATTAAAGCCAATAGACAGATACCAATCATAAATTAAAAAAAAATAATAATAATCTAATTTTAGTCTATATCCATGCGTTACCAATATATTGTGCATCCGTGATATTCAGCACACTAAAACAGGACTCAAAACAATTCTAGCCCATATTATGCCATAGAGACAATGAGGACAGAACAGACATCAAGAAAAAAAAAAAGAAAAAAAAAAAATGACAATACTGATTATTATAAGAACTCATCTCAAACACTGAGGCTTAATCACAGTATGTGAAGATGTCAAATTGGTCACTCTGTGTGATCACTTCTGAGAAGAAAATGAACTGGAATGAAAGCACAAGTGAGACAGAAATACAGACAGAACATCTTATAATAAGTGATGATAGAAAACAGACAGAAGTCCACTATTATACTCTCATCACAGAGCGGGAACAAAAGCACATGCATGACCAGCTGTCTGCCCCGTCATCTAATTGACCTGATTGGTGGGCCAGTGGTGTGGCAGTTGTCTGAGATGTTTGATAAAGAGGAACCAAATCAAGCGACAACCGCTTTTGTGCAACATTACAGGTGACCTGATGTCCAACAACGAGACAGATGAGGCATGATGAAGGCTAATTATAATCACCTCAGCTACCACATTACAATCACTTCTATCAGCCACTTATTTGAGCCACATGTGGCTGTCTGGCCTGGAACAAGAAGATTCTCAAAAGAGCAATTGATAAAAATTCACATTTGAGTAGAAGATCACATTAGTATTCATAGGTATTCGAGTGTGGTTCTAATACGCACACTCTGCGTTTGAACAGACAATGAAACATACAATATCAAGTTACTGACAGCAACTAAAATGCAAGTCTCTTTACATTTAAATGACTTCAGAGACATACAACTGTTTACGATTCCTTTGAGGTTCATAGAATACTGAATAGGTTGGTGTTGTATTTATAATAAATGAGATTGTTAAATATGTTTAACAGCATTACATAAAATTCAGGCCTACTTATTGCTGTCGAAATTACTAAATTTTGCATTTTGTGTTTCATGCAGTTCTATGTGAATTTAAAGACTGGCAGGTATCTGTGACACACAAAGAGAGAGAGATAAATGCATGATACACACATTGAATGTTACACTGTAACACAGAGGGTGTTTCATTTAGACTTGTGAGACACTGTTGCTTTGATGATAATTCAATTCAACCAAAAAGTGCAGATTTGACTAAAAATAAATATATTTTAAAGAGATTTTACTTATCTTTCAAACTTATCTGACAGTTCCATATTTTATTGATAAATGAGTCCTGCTAGATTTGTACAATAGCTATCTCTCTAAAGTTTGTTAAAAAAAAAAAAATGCTGTCAATATGTTGATATTGTACTTTTCAAAATTTGTTCATTACAATATACACTTTATGAATACCCGCAAACAGGAATGAAATCACCCTGAGATTATGGATGTAATTTAAGATGCTGTTAAATTTTCATATAATACCAATAAAATGCCTGAAGAGAAAACAAAGCTGTTTGCCATTTTGCAAGTAATGCATCACTGTATTTTATTTTTATGAGATATTGTGGCTCAGCCTGTGGAAAAACTCACTCACAGATGAGTTTTAATTAATCATCCTCCAATCAACAAATGTTTCTCTCAAGGCTTTAAACATGTAGAGCTAAAGGCTTATGGCATATGGCTTTAATGAGTATTTATGAGTAGGTGATGCCATAGAGATAAAAGAGTACTGCTGAAGAGATTACTGTCGCTTGCACTGAATAATATTCTCTATATCACATCTGTGAGGTAAATGAGGGAATAGAATCTGCTGAATTGTTGTCTCTTTTACACACAATTTAGACACACCTGTATTGTTTGATGATCTTTTTAATTGTTCTTTTAATGTTTTATCATTAATTTAGCCATGCTTTAGGTCTAACTGATTAATCCAATCGATGCAGAGAATAATCTTTCCCTACAATATGATTTAATTAATATGATGATGTGATGTCGTGTACTCTAAAGTTAGCAATTATGAAAAGAAACAGGCACTGAACAGTTTTCTGCAAGCCATATCGGCAGGCTTGCATGGCATCTTTCTGTATTACACTTTAATGACACTGCAAAAGTTATAAAATGCCATTTTATGTGATTTTGAGTATTCCAATACAAACACAAAGAAGAGATGCAGCAAGTGTGATGAATGGATAAAAGTGAGGTGTAGTTAAATTAGGAGACATGTTTACACGTTCTGTTTAGTCCTTTTAGTTTAGGAGAAATAAAAGAGACAAAAAGAAATGAAAGACACAGCAATACACTAGGAAAATCTTCACATTTTATCCAAATATTATTATAAATTTGTGAAAGATTTTGTAAACATATTGCATATATATATATATATATATATATATATATATAAAACAGTTCCTGTCCTTGATTCTGATTGTTCAATAGCTGTTTTATTCACAATAAAACAAGGCTATGACCGCTTCACCCAACGGTTCTGTGTATCACTACACAACACCCTTAGCAACCACTCTTAGCAACGTAAACTGTATGTTCTCAATTGATATTGTTCACTGAAGCTTACTGTATTATGTAGAAGAGTATTGTGAGAAAAAGATCGAGTGAGCGAGTTTATTACCTGCATTCAGATTTAGCATTTTCCTTCAGGTCAGTCCTATGTTCATAATAAAAAAATCTGTTTAAATGTCCGATATATCATCTTGTCCTTTTATCAGTTAAGGGATTGCGTTAAAGCATTTGTCAGTTGCGTCTTGTTCCGTGTTCACAACAATTCAGTCTTTTCAATGTAAAAGTCTTCGCTACTGACTGACACACTCATAAAGAAAGTCTTTGCCACCATCTAATGGCGTAATAATGTAACTTCTGTTGCTGTTCACGATCAGGTACTATTTTTTCCGGCGGAAGGAAGCCTTTACATAGTGAAAGTTTACTCCATGAAAGTAGCATTGATACATATTTGTATTGTGTGCGTTTTATAAAAGCAATTAGGTACTCGAGGCTATTGCTGTATCATGAATAAGTCACGGCTGAAGGGCGTTGTTAGGCACGTCTTCAGCCGTGACTTATTCACGATACAGCACAGCCTCTCATACCTTATTGCTTACATATATATATATATATATATATATATATACTCAGCACCAGATATACCTATCTCAACCCCCTTAACCTGCCAGACATTTTGCTGCTGAGAACTAGAAAAATGATTTAAACCCCAAAAGTCAAATTTTGTGCAGAATCTTTTTTTTTTTTTTTATATATATAACCTCTAATAAACACTGCCTGTAAGTGCTTAGAAGCTTATGTCACCTCTCTACTGCAATCTTGGCCCATTCCTCACTTGAAAAAGCTTCCAGATCACTGATAGTCTTTGGTTTTCATGTTATCACTGCTTTCTACAAATTCCACCAAATATTTTCAATGAGATTTCAAACTGAAGACTGTACAGGCCACTCAAGAACATATTATGACTGATCCCTGAAGCAAGCTTAAGTAGATTTGGATGTATACTTTGGGACGGCTGTCCTGCAGGAAAGTCCACTGATCATCAAGCTTCAATCTCTGTACCGAAGACATCACCATCTTTGCCAAAATGGCTTGATACTTCAAAGAATTCATGATGTCCTTCATACAGTCAAGATTTCTACTTCCTGCAACAGCAAAGAATCCCTTTAACAAGACTGGAACACCATGGAGATGGTGTTATTCTGCTCATAAGCTTTGTTTTTTTTTGCACCAGATGTACCGCTGATCCATGGGTCCAAAAAAGTTCCAGTTTGGTCACATCCCTCCATAAAACATTCTTCCACTACTCCACAGGTATATCCAAATTAATTTAAGCATATTCAAGTCAGCCTTTTATGTTCTTCTTGTTCAAGAGTGGCATTCTGCAAAGCTGCAAAGCTTACATCCAGATCTACTTAAGCTTGCTTCAGGGATCAGTCGTAGAATGTTCTTGAGTGGCCTGTACAGTCTCATTGAAAGTACTTGGTGGAATTTGTAGAAAGCAGTGGTAACATGGAAACCAAAGACTATCAGTGATCTGGAAGCTTTTTCAAGTGAGGAATGGGACAAGATTGCAGTAGAGAGGTAACAGAAGCTTCTAAGCACTTACAGGCAGCATTTATTGGAGGTTATACAGAATAAAAGATTTTCCTGTGAGCTTTTTTGTTTTCTATGCATTTCTTTGCACAAAATAAAAACTGTAGGTGTAGTTTGCCTTTTTTTGCCAAATAATTTTGTCAGATAAATACCTTAACCATGTGTGTATTGTTTTGTTCTTCCCTCATATTTAAAAAAACTATAAAAAGATTTTTTTGATGGTTCATTTGAACTTGTAGGGTCATTAAAAACACATTTCCCTTCAGGGCATCACTTTTGGCCACTACTCTCTCTCTCTCTCTCTCTATTATATATATATATATATGTGTATATATTTTCATAGGGAAATTACAAATGAATACAGGGGTTATTGGAACAGTACTGACCCATACTGTCAGAAGTACAAACTAATGCTGCATTAATATTGATTACCTGATGGCTGCAGTCTAGGATTCATGGACAGGTTCATAGGTATGAGATTTATATGACCTCACACACATAAAAACACATAATGACTGGCCATCTTAGCAAATGCTTCAAAATCAGCATTAAAATTGTGGAAGGAATGCTCTGCATGTGGCTTTATAGGTATTTACTGCTCTTGAGAACACAGCACTGAATAATGACATTTCTTTTATACGACCCCAAGAGTGTGAGATATATTTGCGTGCGAAAGCGAAAGAGATAATATGTTCCATCTGAAATGTAAATGTGCAGTGTAAGCAGCCTATACCAAAGGTAAAACGTCGATAGGGTTGCGGTCATAAGCTTTTGCACCTTGCAGAATCTGCAAAATAATAATTTTAACAAAATAAGAGGCATCATAAAAATTGCATGTTCTGAATAAGCTACACATAACATGTTTATATCTGTTATGAGAACATTCCTGGAAGTGTAAACTTATCACCACAAATGTTTTAATTTCAGTGTATCCTGGATAAAATTCCCGATTTTCTGTGACTTATTCCACATTGTGATCATTTCGCATTTCAGTTTATATCATGTTTAAAAAATAGAAGCTGAAAATTATGTTCCTATTTTTTTTATATATGCTCTTTAATTCTAAGTAATGATTTCAGGATGTGTACAAACACACAATTATATTCCTAAACACATACACAGCATGACTGCAATCAGCACCAGATTTACCTGCAGAAGTACTAACAACATTTCAGCCGTTCACTCACACCTGTTGATCTGTCTCTGTAATTATTGTTCTTCTGTGTCCAAGTTCATTGTTTCATCATTTCGAGTCCCTCATTAGAGAGAAGAGGGTAATTTCTCCTCAGCCCATGCAGCCATTCTCTCTCTCTCTCTCTCTCTCTCTCTCTTTCTCTCTCTCTCTCTTACACACACACACAGCTGCCAAACAGGCAATTTAGGAGGCAGGAGGCAGGAAATTACCGACAGAACTCATCAGTGTGCGCCATTGTGTGGTACTGGTGACTCCTCACACCTAGTAACACCAAACTTACACAAATTCGCAGAAAGAGAGAGAGACAGAGACACATTTCAAACCTACACTAGCTTTAACAGTTATCAAATACACTCAGTCCACCTCCATCTTTTGTACTTGGGTCAGATTCCTTAGTATTCACTAACTGGATCAATCTGTATGCTGGGGAGTGACTCTTTTTCCATTATACATTATTTCATTCAGAGAGAAAATGTCCTTATTTTCTATTCCTTTGCTCCACCCACACCTTGGGACCCCCATCCCTAGCTCTTGTCATCGCCATATCCACCCTTTGCTTGACATCAAACCTTCATATGCGCTAATCTCATTAAACACCTGGGTGGGAGATATGACCAAAATCTTATAATGGTATAAATTACAATATAGTTATTTTTGCTACTTTATTTTTGTTTATTAACAAAATTACAATCAATAGGGGAAATACAATAAAACAAAAATACAAATAAAAACCAGTACAAACGTTGTCAGGTACAATAGGTCTTTAACAGCTGCATTTAAAGGATTAGTTCACTTTCAAATAAAAATTTCCTGATAATTTACTCACCCCCATGTCATCCAAGATGTCCATGTCCTTCTTTCTTCAGTCGAAAAGAAATGAAGGTTTTTGATGAAAACATTCCAGGATTATTCTTCTTATAGTGGACTTCAATTGGCCCCAAACGGTTGAAGGTCAAAATTACAGTTTCAGTGCAGCTTACGCTGTATGTCCGACAGCTTCCCTATTCAAATTACGGAAAAACGGAACTGGCGCCACATTCGTTCCGTAAGTTGAATAGGGAAGGTGTACGACATACAGCGTAAGCTTTTTGAAGAATACGGAAGGCGGTCTGGCGGAAGCACTTGCGAGGCGATCATTTGTGTTTATAAAGCATATACATTTTTTTTTTTTTTTTTAGAAAATGACCGATCATTTCGCTAGATAAGACCCTTGTTCCTCGTCTGGTATCATTTAAAGCCCTTTGAAGCTGCACTGAAACTGTAATTTTGACCTTCAACCGTGTGGAAATTTTTATTTGAAAGTGGACTAATCCTTTAAGTAAGAAATATTACAGAAACTGAATAATTAAATGTAAAACTAAAAATGTATGAATACATTGATCCAAAATTATGCAGTCAAGAGAAATGAGTGATTTCTCATTTTCTTTAGTTTTTTTTGTTTTGTTTTTTTTTTAAAGCAGGTAGCTGGCATCACTTAGGGCTTATTTATGGATCTTATATATTGACAAACATCTGATTTTGTCCTAACTGTTTACTTTCACATTAGACATAATTGAATAATTGATGATCTTTGCACTGTTATTGAACTGTACTGACTTGAGCTGAATAATGACACTACTGTCTTCTGTAAAGCTGCTAGTTCGAGTTTGTTTCATGATGAATTTCGCAATGTCACTGTTATTTTCCTGTTTATTACTGAGAAGCTGCTTTGAAACAATCAGCATTGTACAAAGCGCTGTAAATAAATGTGACTTGACATAACAGACTGCATTCAATGGGCATTTTGACATAATTTTGTGTGTATTTGACCATTCAAGTACATTCACAAACAAATGCTGTCTCTGAGGTGGCTTTCTGTGTGTGAGCTTCAGGTGTGTGTCAGTCAGCAAGCGAGTACCGTATTGAGTGCTTTTTCACTGTGACTTATTGCGTTCGACTCATTTTATAACCAAGCACAAAGCTTTATTTTCTCATTCAAGTATGTTTAGCACTCTAACGTGTCAATAACTTTAAGTATAGCTACTGAGCAGTGCAGATATATTTACCACGAAATAAACAATATAACAAAATCTCTTTGGACAAACATCGTTACTACAATATACTACATTGTCATACCGTCCAGCCCTTACACAAGCTTTCACCAGAGTCTGTCAACAACACTATCTATATATCATATATTGTTTGCTATAATCATTATATTTAATTGAACAGCAAATTATTCAATTATCATTAATACAATGTGGCTGGATTACATCTGTTCAAATATCAAAAACGTGCAAAGAGATGGGTTTTCTCGGTTGACTTTAGGTTCCTCAGTTTCTCATCCCCTTAAACATCTTATAGAGTTTGTCCTTGCTACGACGACATTTTGCTTGCTCACTGGGGAGTTTGTAAGGCACTATTCCCTGTAAAGCTGCTTTGGAACAATATGTAAATTGAATTGGAATAGAGGACAGAAGGAGAAAGGCCTGGATGGCAGCCGTGAAACTGGCAATATAGTTAGAGGCAACGTTAAAGAGAGCAAGTGCGTGGAAAAGAAAGGGGCATGGGGTGGTTGAAGAATATGAGCAGCTGGCTGATAGCTGTTGAGGACAGATGTCAGCAGATGAGACTATAAGAGCAGATGCTCTTGAGAAAACAGCTATTTATCTTCACCTCCATCTTCTTTCATTCTACCATCTCAGTTTTTCCAGACTCCTCCTTCTCCTCATCCCTCTCTTTTCCACTCTTATCACAGTTCTTCAGCATGTAATGAGTAGTTTGACATTTGAGCCGTTATCCATAATAGAATTACTTGGTGCTTAGCAGAGGTTTTTCTTCTAAAACAACCTACTGATTATGCAATGTGATCTCATTAGTAATTGTTTACAAATCCTTTTAGGTTAATAGAATATTAAACTCATTTAATTAGGTGGGTGAATATCACAAAATCTTGGTTTCGAAGATTTCAAACATGATTTAAAAAAAAAAAAAAAAAAAAAAAAAGACTTGCAACAAATGTCCTTTTAGGCAGTAATAACATCTGAAATGGATGTGAGCATGAATTTAAAAATGTTTACCGATAATCTCTCCAAAACAAGTCCTTAAAATCTAATTACTGCCACAGTCTGAAAATGACAATACCATAAGCAAAGCCAGTACATTTTTTTACATTTTTAAAAATTGATCTTTAACAGTCATGCACAGTTACTTGAAACTCTGAAATAATATATATTTTTAAATTAACATTTTTATTTGATTTTATATGAATTCTCTCATTACCTAAATATAGGCTAGGCTATATGTATATCTGTATAATAGTATAACAAAACAATATATATATATATATATATATATATATATGGTTTTGTTATACTATATATATATATAGTATAACAAAAAGTAATTATTATTAAATATTATTTAAAGTTATATATATATATATATATATATATATATATATATATATATATTACTTTAAATAAATTTAAATATTTAAATTATTTCTTTGTTTTTAAAGATATTCACATGTAAATACTTTCAAAATATAGACAATAATACAAAAATGCAAGTGTAAACATTATATGAATACTAATGAGAGGCTGGATTATGGGAACAGTGTATGTTACTGGAGTAACTTCTACTTTAGTTGACAATCTCAGCATATTTTTTTGTTTATTTGGTAAAATATTTCTACCATAAATTTACTGTTATATACTGTATGTTTCATGATAATTCACCCCCTATTATTATTAGCAAGACCAATCACAAACGTTTGTGATAATCAGACTCTTGTTACAAAGATTTCATCAGAATTATAATTATCCAATCTCTTTCTTTTCGGTCTCATCCATCCCCATATCTCTCCTCTTCAATTTCCCTTCATTCACCTCTCCCACTTTACCTGTTCACCTCTCTCCATCTTCATATACACTCTATTACTTTCTCTCTTCTCTTTCTCTGCTTCCACCTCTGGGTCCCCCTCACTCATTCATTCCCTCCATTGGTCTGTCTCCATCTATTCTTTTCCCTTTGCTTCTCCCTCTGTCTCTCCCTCCATCAATCCATTCTCTGGACATGTAGTTAAGCAGCCAAGGCCTATTGCACTCTGCAAGAGAATGGATGGACTCGCCTGGGTATACATTAACCGACCCTGTTATTAGATCTCCCTCCATTGAATGGTTTTGGGTGGTGTCCTATTCGATGGGTCTCCCCTCATTAGAGTTATTCCCAGCAGGACATCCAATGGACCAACCAAAAAGGTTTCCCAGCTCATTAAGGCCCTGGTCAATCACATAGAGTCAGTTGAGAAATGACATCATGACATGATGGCTGGATTTTTCCGCTCTTAAAAAAAAAAAGGAAAAAAAAGAAAAAGAAAATATTTGCTTGACCTACTCTCTATGGTCTCGACAGGCCTCTTGTGGTATAAAATAATGTGGTATAAAAGATGCGTGATACCCCAAAGACACTAAGACAGGAGAATATACAGTCAACATTACTGGTTAATGGAGCTAATGTCCCACAAAGAGCCATAAAATATGTTTCTATATACAGTATCTCACAGAAGTACCTCACATTTTTTAAAATATTTTATTATATCTTTTCATGTGACAACACTGAAGAAATGACACTTTGCTACAATGTAAAGTAGTGAGTGTACAGCTTGTATAACAGTGTAAATTTGCTGTCCCCTCAAAATAACTCAACACACAGCCATTAATGTCTAAACTGCTGGCCACAAAAGTGAGTACACCCCTAAGTAAAAATGTCCAAATTGGGCCCAATTAGCCATTTTCTCTCCTCGGTGTCATGTGACTCGTTAGTGTTACAAGGTCTCAGGTGTGAATGGGAAGCAGGTGTGTTAAATTTGGTGTTATCGCTCTCACTCTCTCATACTGGTCACTGGAAGTTCAACATGGCACCTCATGGCAAGGAACTCTCTGAGGATCTGAAAAAAAGAATTGTTGCTCTACATAAAGATGGCGTAGGCTATAAGAAGATTGCCAAGACCCTGAAACTGAGCTGCAGCACGGTGGCCAAGACCATACAGCAGTTTAACAGGACAGGTTCCACTCAGAACAGGCCTCGCCATGGTCGACCATAGAAGTTGAGTGCACGTGCTCAGCGTCATATCCAGAGGTTGTGTTTGGGAAATAGACGTATGAGTGCTGCCAGCATTGCTGCAGAGGTTGAAGGGGTGGGGGGTCAGCCTGTCAGTGCTCAGACCATACGCAGCACACTGCATCAAATTGGTCTGCATGGCTGTCGTCCCAGAAGGAAGCCTCTTCTAAAGATGATGCACAAGAAAGCCCGCAAACAGTTTGCTGAAGACAAGCTGACTAAGGACATGGATTACTGGAACCATGTCCTGTGGTCTGATGAGACCAAGATAAACTTATTTGGTTCAGATGGTGTCAAGCGTGTGTGGCGGCAACCAGGTGAGGAGTACAAAGACAAGTGTGTCTTGCCTACAGTCAAGCATGGTGGTGGGAGTGTCATGGTCTGGGGCTGCATGAGTGCTGCCGGCACTGGGGAGCTACAGTTCATTGAGGGAACCATGAATGCCAACATGTACTGTGACATACTGAAGCAGAGCATGATCCCCTCCCTTCGGAGACTGGGCCACAGGGCAGTATTCCAACATGATAACGACCCCAAACACACCTCCAAGATGACCACTGCCTTGCTAAAGAATGTCTCCAGACCTAAACCCTATTGAGCATCTGTGGGGCATCCTCAAACGGAAGGTGGAGGAGCGCAAGGTCTCTACATCCACCAGCTCCGTGATGTCGCCATTGAGGAGTGGAAGAGGACTCCAGTGGCAACCTGTGAAGCTCTGGTGAACTCCATGTCCAAGAGGGTTAAGGCAGTGCTGGAAAATAATGGTGGCCACACAAAATATTGACACTTTGGGCCCAATTTGGACATTTTCACTTAGGGGTGTACTCACTTTTGTGGCCAGCGGTTTAGACGTTAATGGCTGTGTGTTGAGTTATTTTGAGGGGACAGCAAATTTACACTGTTATACAAGCTGTACACTCACTACATTGTAGCAAAGTGTCATTTCTTCAGTGTTGTCACATGAAAAGATATAATAAAATATTTACAAAAATGTGAGGGGTGTACTCACTTCTGTGAGATACTGTATATAGCAAACACCATAATTATGACAAGGATAAACAAACAGGTTCATTAAGTCATTAACATTTTAATAAAAATAAAACAAACAGCAGAAAACTGATGTAATTAGTCATTTAATACAATTATAAATGTCTAAATATTGTAAAAGCATAGTTATGAATGTGTTAACACTAATTAGTTTTTTAAATAATTTTGTTTCTTAAGTTATTAAAGAAGAAAATATGGGAACCAAATTAAACTATAATAACTGTCCCACTGTAATTCAACAATAAAATCAGCATATTCCAGAACAAACCTCAGGAGGGGTTTAAATGGCAGGGGATTTAAGTTGATGTGATGATCTGATGTGATCTATATTTAACCAATTGTGGATATCCTTCTAGACTCTTTCCATCATTACATCCCCGCTGTAAAAGATATATCCTATAGGAACCAATATACATTCAATATGCTGATAATGGCACATCCAATATAGTGTGCCATTCCTGGTGAAAATCCACTTTATGATGCAGGAGGATTTTAATTAAAGGTTTAGCTCACCAAAAATGAAATTTCTGTCATTAATTAAGCACTCTAATGTCGTTCCACACCCGTAAGACATTCGTTTATCTTCAGAACACAAATTAAGATATTTTTGATAAAATCCGATGGCTCAGTGAGGCCTCCATTGACAGCAAGATAATTAACACTTTCAAACGCCCAGAAAGCTACTAAAGACGTATTTAAATAAGTTCATGTGACTACAGTGGTTCAACTTTAATGTTATGAAGCAACAAGGATACTTTTTGTGCACCAAAAAAACAAAATAACGACTTTATTTAACAATATCTAGTGATGGGCAATTTCAAAACACTGCTTCATGAAGCTTCGAAGCTTTACGAATCTTTTGTTTCGAATCAGTGGTTCGGAGCATGTATCAAACTGCCAAACTCACATGAACCTTTGAAATTTCGAAACGTTTATGACATAACGAAGCCTTGTTTACTGAAATCACGTGACTTTGGCAGTTGATACACGTTCTGAACCACTGATTCGAAACAAAAGATTCGTAAAGCTTTGAAGCTTCATGAAGCAGTGTTTTGAAATCGCCCATCACTTGTTACGGACAGAATAGCGGGAGACACAGATTGCAAGCAGATGGAACGTTTATTGAGAAACAGCAGGTATTAACAGGAGAGGAGGTAAGTAAACGGTGGTTAGATAGTAAGATGAGGTGAGGATATAACACTGATACTGTCCTTTTCTTACAGGTACGAGGAATGGAGGTGACAAGGATGACTGGAAACTGGATAGCAGGTGAACACACTCACATACAGACGATGGGAACACGGAGACTGGAAAACACGCTGAAATATAACAGGTAGGTAAACAGGTAGAGGGGAGTTCAACTTGATGAGTCCTTCGTGTGAACGAGACCGGACAACTGGCAGAGGTGAGTGGAGTGGTTTTAAAGTCTGTGGTGATGAGGTGCTGATGGGGAACAGGTGTGTGTGATCAGTACTCTGGTGAGGGAGTGCGCATTGATTGGTTGATGGAGGAGCCTGGCGTGTCTGTGACATCACTAGATATTGTTGAATAAAGTCGTTATTTTGTTTTTTTGGCGCACAAAAAGTATTCTCGTCACTTCATAACATTAAAGTTGAACCACTGTAGTCACATGAACTTTTAAATACGTCTTTAGTAGCTTTCCGGGCGTTTGAAAGTGTTAATTGTCATGCTGGCATGAGGGTGAGTAATTAATGACAGAAATTTCATTTTTGGGTGAACTAACCCTTTAAAGCTTTATTTAACTATCTAAATTAACTTATGTAACTCATCCCAATGTGACTCACCAGTTTTAGTTAAAACAACTCATTTAAAACATCCACATTTTCATTACTTTAATGTCTTTTATATCTGAAATCTTCATCAAATTTTAATTTGTTTTGCTGATGCATATTGCATGTGTGTAGTTTGCTGAAAAATATAAACTTTTTTTATCTTTTATATTTCTTTAACTCGAGTTGTATGTCAAAGCAAAAATGGGGCAGGAAGGCTGGTGATTGATAAGTCATCACACACACACTTTATTCCTGATGGATTTCGGCATGGATACTCAGCTTGCAGAACTTTCTGAAACTGTGCAGTTTGTTGCCAGGATACGTGAGCTCCTGGTGTGTTTGTATTCTGAGCAGGTGCTCAATAGCTGACAATATATGGGTGTGAGTGCGTACGTATGCGAGTGTGAAAACAAGACTAAGTTGAAGACGTTACCCCCTGTTGTTAAATGAAGAGCTCAATAAGCCCTGATGTCTGAGAACACCATATTGTTTATTTAAAACCAAAAGCCTTAAACATTAGCATTCACAATGCTGTCCACTCCACGTGTCTTTGAATGCGTTAGGCAGTCCATTATCAATATCAACTATACATTGCTTATGATTAAAACTCAAAATACTACAGCTACTTTGCATTCCAAACAGAAACCCATCTACTCATCATCATGTTTAAATCGCACAATGGAAAGCCTTTGATCTACCCTTATGCATAGGGTTGTTTGTCACATTAGGTTGATTGTTCATTAGAAAAATCGGCCAGCTATGAATATGGTCTGACAATTATAACTTGCTACCCAAATCTCTGCTTTTCCAAAGCAGCATGAACCGACTTACAGTTCTAGGAACCACACAACAGGTGCTCAGATTTCACAGAAATCACACAAGAGTGTGAAATATTAAAATGTGTCTAGAGGAACTTTCTCAGAAATTAAGAGACTATAGACCAGATTTACTAACAGCTAGCGCCAGTGCAAACCCTCTTTTGGCATTGAAAAACTACTGTCAGGATTTACTAAAGACACGCAGTGAAAAATTAGTGCTGAAAATGCGTGGACAGTTATTTTTGTGGCTGACCTTTTTGTATATGTATTTTTAGGATTTTCCCTTTCAAGACACAAAATTTATAGGAGGAGAGTATTTAAATTAATCATGCAAGGTGATTTACTAAGGTTTGCGCTAGTCAATGTACTGGTATTTGCGCCATTATTTGGGCCTGTTCTGTGGGGCGGGACTTAGGAGGCAATCATCATGGGAAACACCTGCAGAGAATGATATAAGGGTTTTTGGTTCTCTGATTTGGCCCCTTCTGTTACCCTCTTTGGTTTTCTGTTATTTTGGGTTGCTTTGTTGTGATTATTTGTTTGCTTTATGTATTAGTTTAGTTTGGGGCTTTATGTTTTGCAGGCCTGTTTGTTATGTTGGAACATGTCTATTATTTTGTGTTAATTATCTAGTCTTTATTTACTTTCCCTTAGCAGTGCTTTCTATATTTAATTATTACGAGTTGTAAACTTTATTTTTGTTAATAAATACTTTTTGATTCACTTTGGTCGCCTCCCTGGCTCAGAGCCGCGACAGTAGATTCATTGCGTTAGTCATTATGGAAATGATCCAGCTGCGTCTGTGTTCTTTAATTTGCGCTTTAGTAGATCACATGCAGAACTTCCCACTCCCATCTGTGCTTTTTTGAAATTGTGCTCTTGCTAATTTGCCCTGTTTAGTAAATCTGGCCCTATGGCTCTGTTCACACTGCAGGGGAAATACTTTTTCTTATATCCGATTTCAGACTGACTCTTAAAACTGCATGCATGTCCAGATAAGAATTTTTTTCCCACTTTTGCTGGTTGTCACAGTATACAACACAAACTTGCTGTTACCCTGGGTAATAGAGCACATTCACACTCTTCAAAAACTGTGCTTTAATTCTCTTGACAAACTAAATTACGTAGAATGAAATTTGAATACAACTGGAATAAAAGATATAGATTGGATGTTATACTAACAAGAAACTATTTTGTAACCACAGTTCGAGAGTGGTATAGTTCCAACACAACATCTTTCTATCTTGGTAACATTTGAACTTTTGTTGCTTAAATACATATTTTTCCTAAAACGTACCCCTAAACCTAATCTTAAAGGATTAGTTCACTTTCAAATGAAAATTACCCCAAGCTTTACTCACCCTCAAGCCATCCTAGGTGTATATGACTTTCTTCTTTCTGATGAACACAATCTGAGATATTAATAAATATCGAAGAAAGTGTAAACTGGCATCACGTCAGTTAAGCTTTTTCCGTAAGTTGTATAGGGAAGGTGTGGGAAGTAGCGTAAGTTTTTTGAACTGTGAGAGTTTTACACTTTCTTCGTAAATTGAATACGGAAGGCGGTCTGGCGGAAGCTAGATATTTTACTTTTTTATAACTTGTTAAATATGGATTTTTTTTTTTTTTTTACACAAACGTATCACTGTGCTTCAGAAGGACTTTAGGATCAGGATTAGGGTTGCAAAATTCCAGGAATTTTCAAGGCTGGAAACTTTCCATGGGAATTAACAGGAATATATGGGAATTAATGGGAATATATGGGAATTAACGGGAATTAATGGGAATAAACAGGTAATTTGGAAAAATGCAGGTTAGCCTTTAACAGGGAACTTAAATGTAGTTGAAAAAAAACATCTTGCAGCATAATCTTGGTTAAAACAACAAGATTTAATGCAATTTCGGTTTAATTTTTACCCTGCACATTCCTTAATCACATTCACAGCACACTACTTAATGCAGGGCTATTAAGACCACGCCTCCTGCATGCACTATGCATTCCTCCATAACATACACATTTGAACAAAAATACAGAAAAAGTTATAATATTGTGAAATATTATTACAATTTAAAATAATGGTTTTCTATTTTAATATACATTAAAATATAATTTATTTCTGTGATCAAAGCTGATTTTTTTTTTTTTTTTTAAGAAATTAATACTTTTATTCAGCAAGGATGTGTAAAATTGATAAATTGATATTAAAAGAATTGTATTGTTAGAAAAGATTTCAATTTTGAATAAATGCTGTTCTTTTAAACTTTTTATTCATCAATAAATCCTGAAAAAAGTATCACAGGTTCCAAAAAAACATTAAGCAGCACAACTGTTTCCAACATTGATAACTGAGTATCAAATCAGCATATTAGAATGATTTCTGAAGGATCATGTGACACTGAAATAAATAACACTAATGATAGAAATAATGAAATAATAATGTTATTTCATGTTATGACAAAACAAAATGTTTATGTTTGATTTATATAAAATTTATATAGAAATTAATAGAAATTTCTCAAAATTTCCAATTAATTCCCATAAATTCCCATAAATTTTTGTAAATTCCCATTAATTCCCGTAAATTCCTGTTAAGTTTCCAAATTGGAATATTTCCAAAATTCCCCAGGTTAAGTTCCCGTGGAAAGTTTCCGGAAATTTACCGGAAATTTACCGGAAACTTTCCACCCCTTTGCAACCCTAATCAGGATATTTATTAATATATCTCCAATTGTGTTCATCAGAAAGAAGAAAGTCATATACACCTAGGATGGCTTGAGGGTGAGTCAAGCTTGGGGTAATTTTCATTTGAAAGTGAACTAATCCTTTAACCCATGTAGTTACCTTATATTATTCAGTACTTTCTTGGTAAGTACACTGTAAGTGCATTGAAAGTGCACATACTGTAAAATAAAGTGCAACCAAAAACTTTTCTCACTTTATTTCCAAGAAGGACTGATATTTCCATGAAATTATTAAAATTATTTTACAGTACGTGCACATTCAATGTACATTACAGTGTTGTAATGTAACTAACTACATGGCTTAAGGTTAGTTTTAGGGGTAGGTAGGTGGTTATTACCCAGTTAGTGTAATTACTACAAGTACATAGTGTGATAAAATAAAGTTCTACCCAATATATTACAAGGTGTTTCTGCCCCTTACATATATCAAAGTCTACACACCAATACTAAATTCATGCAGATGAATATACTAAATATGCAATAATGTTCACTAACGCATATAAAAATCTCTCTCCTGTTCTTTTAGCATTTTTACAAGTACATCGAAATATGTCAATATAATCACTCAACAGCACTGAAGTGCTTCCAGCAGTCATCACACATTGTGTCATCAAACCTCAAGTGTTGTAAGCTCACGTCAGAATGAAGAAGCCTCATTTTGAGCTTGCTCTTTTTGAGAAATGGTCATGGCAACATTTTGTTGAGTGTCAAATCATTCACACTGCTCATGCACAGGCAGCTCAGTCAAGCATGTATTCTCTTTAAAGCATCGGCCCTGACACATTCACACAGTTTAGTAATGCAAGAGAAGATGAAGGCATTTCATATACTGATTGACACCACAAGTTTACATTACAAGACCGCGTACATTACCAGAGACAGATCACACGCAAGCTGCATAATAATGACTAAGCACGCAGCAAAATGCATGGCAGGTGCTCACATATAATACATAAAGTACACACATTACAAGTGTGGTTTGCATTGTATTATATGGTGCTTTAGTGTCAACTATGAGAGAACACATGCAAATCATTTTATTTATTCGCATACACATAACCTTTCATGCGTTCAGACTGCCAGCGTAGCCACAGTGCCTGTGGAAAATGCGACCACATGGGGAAACGTGGCATAATCCTTAAAAATAATGAGCAGAATCAACAATTAACTATTTTTTACCATCACGCTGATTTTACAGATTAAACGTGGCATTTCTGTGACCGCCTCATCGTTCAGGCAGTTTATTATTTCAACGTGCCTTTGCTGTGAGACATGACCTGGGCATAAAGCACCAACAAAATAAAGCAACATGCAGCAACTGAATCTCAACACGCCGTGACAGGTGATTATATTACGGGATTTGTTGTGAAACAGCAGGGTTTCTATAATGTGCTGGTTAGAGGATTATGCACTGTGATTTATGTAATTTTGCATAATTTGTGGCTGTCTGATGAAAGGAAAAGTGATGGAAGGAAAACATGCAGACAATGGGAAAGGTTGTGTAGGGCTGAGCGAATATGATCTAATAATACTCTTTACTTCCCTAATACTTCAGAAATGCCTTTAAAGGTATACGTGTGAATTAAACGTGGGACAGTGTGCACTTCATCAATACAGGTTGAGGACTGTTGGGACACTCCTTGCACAGGATGGTTCTGTCTGGGCAGACAGAGTAGATTGCACCTCAATGACTAAATACTATTTATCTACTTGTGTATTCTAACATGTAACTGTCATGTTTGGTCTCATCTGACAGCTTATAAACTGAACTGAATTGTGGTGAACTTAATACAGATAATAAAGTATCCGAATGTACAATCTAGGTATTATTGCTTGAACGTGCATTGAGGAGAATATGTTAATGTACTTCTCCCTTTCTTCTTCTCCACCTAAAAGGCTGCCACTCTGCCGCTCCCGCAAACCGCACGTAAGCTACAGTGCGTGTACTGTTACAAATAAGTTTTTCTATTGTAAGTTAATTGATAAATAACTTTGCCTGCTTTTAAAGGCTTTAAAAATCTTTCCTTTTACCACTGATAATGTTGAAAGTTAAAGTGATTATAACTTTTGTTATCTAAACATTCAGGTTAAATCCAACGTTTTCTTATCAGTTCTTGGGTCATTCCATGTCAACTCAACCAGATGTCCCTGGCTAAAAATTTTGATTTTGATCTTTTTTTTTTCCTAGTGAAAGAAATACATAAATGAAGAAGAAATCCAAAATACTAAATGTCATGGAAGAATATTTTATTAATAGACCTACCAGAGATAGGTAGGTCTACTAGTAAAATCTGTTGACTTTAGCTATCTTTGTTGCATAATATGTCAACGGTGACAGTTCAAAACTGGGAAAAAGTTTCTGAAATTTGGTTGATTTTACATGGAATGACCCTTTAAAGGTGCAGTGTGTAAATTTTACCAGCATCTAGCGGTGAGGTTGCGAACTGTAACTAACGGCGCACACCCCTCGCACCCCTCCCTTTCGGAAAAGCTACATTGGCCGTCTGGCCGACATGTCGTCTGAGAGAGCAGAGAGTAGCTTGTTTGAAGCAATGAGGTTTCTTCTTACTTCTAACAATGAACGGTCTCTGCTTCTAATAAACCAGACGACTACTACTATTACTACTACTACTTTGTGCGTATTCAACGTAGTGACGATGCAAGATGCCTCTAAAAACAAGAACGAGAACTAGAGTGTTTGTCCATTTAGGGCTGCTGTAGAAACGTGCCGGCACATAATGGCGACTTGACATGGAGGGTCAAGATAGAAATGGGATAGAAATGAGATAGAAATGGCTCATTCTAAGGTAATAAAAACATAATGGTTCATTATGTAAGGTCTTTATGTACCACTGAAAACATAGTTATGTATATTATATTACATTTCTGTCAATAGATCCTCCTAAATTTTACACATTGCACCTTTAAAGAATAACAACAACTTTAATGGAGTCAGGTTAAGTATATTATGGTCAGATAAATAATTGACTTACGCACATCATCCTTCAACTGCTTTTTGTTCCGATTATTGGCTTAAAATAGCAGCGTAAGCTTCAAGCCTTACAGTTGTTATTCCCATGTATGTTATTCTCTATCTGAGGCATTGTGCACCCATTTTTAAAGGTGGGACCAGTGGAGGTCTTGGCTTACTACGCAAGATAAGTCATAATCAAAAGAAAACCAAGTTCTTTACATAGTTGTGTTCACCACTGTAATTTCAGCAACATTTCGCAGACAAAAGAGGTCCATTGTCTATTGTCAAAAGTACAGTGATGCATGAAGCACAGATAGAAGTCACTTTCAAACCAATCAGCTTTCTGTCAGTCAACTTGGCAACTTTGTTTGACCAATATTGTTACAAAACCATTGCGAAATCTGTGTGGGGGAAACTTTTGCCCTGATGCGATATTCAAGTGAAATTTTCGGTAACACTTTAGTTTAGGGTCCAATTCTCACTATTAACTAGTTGCTTATTAGCATGCATATTAGGATATTGGCTGTTTATTAGTACTTATAAAGCACATATTAATGCCTTATTCTGCATAACCATATTCCACATCCCTAATCCTATCCAATTCCTAAACTTAACAACGACCTTAATAACTATTAATAAGCAGTAATTAGAAGTTTATTGAGGGAAAGGTCATAAGTAATAGTTGGGTAACAGTGAGAATTGGACTCTAATCTATAGTGTGACTGAATTTTCCAATGACTGCAAAAAAAAAAAAAAAAAAAAAAAAAAATAATCGTAGAACAATGGCTACCATCTTCTTAGCCATTTGCACAAAAAAAACAATGTAAGACCAAGCAGAAACCATTGCCAGCTGGTTCCTTCGGTAGTGGGTGGAACTAATAAGCAATTGGCAATTCCATCGGTTAGTGTACGCCTATCACCAGTCACATTTTGCTGCTGCTAATTAACAAAGACAAATAATTATTTTGAAAGTTGCATTTTAAATCCGCTTGTGAGGAAGCACATTTGTATGAGCATGACGCCTCTACTTTGTCACTCTCTGTCTGTCTACCTCTCTGTCTGAAGGTGTTATGTGTTTACAAGGTATGGATTTCATGCTTCCCTGATCCTATTTGTGGTATACTGGCTGTGGAGATTAGTATCTTCACTCACAATTGTGTTTGAGCTGGTGTGAAAAGGACATCAACATTTATTGTGTGTGTAAAGAAGAGAGTGTTTTAAAACAAATTTAACTTCTGCCTCCTCACAACCTTGCTCATAAACACAAACACACACACACACACACAAGCATGCGCACCATTAAATATATGGAGCTTACTACTTTCACTTTAACATCCTAGTGAGACAGCGTGCTGCCACTCTGCCTTTCACATGCTAAGAGGAAAGAACACCACATTCCTTCTTCAATGGAAGCTTTTTGTAGACACTAACTCCAAGTCACTCGCAGTGCCAATGGAAAACCAAGTCATTTTCTCCCACTGTGCCTGCCAATTAAATGGATCATAATATCTGATGGTATATATGGGTCATTGACGAATAAGGTTTTTGTGTAAAAAAACATAATGGCGCTATAATTAATTTTGAAGTTTTATTCAGTGTTAACAATGAGATTGTGTTCTTTATAATCAATTAACACTGCTTTTGTTATTTTTTACAAGGTGGACAAAATTTGTCACCAAAAAAGTCATTCGGTTTAACCAAAATTTCGGTTTTACCGAATGACACTTTTGGTTATACCGAATGACGATATTTTCAAACAATGCTAACATACTGATATCTAGCTAACTAGCTAGTTAGCTTGCAAGCTAGCTAACAAAAGGACAATCAAACCTTTTATATTTAGTACAAGTTTTTAAAATATTACAACAATTTCATGCTCGATTGAGCCGAATGACCTGATGTTTCGGGACATGCGTATAAGCAAGTGAAAACATTCATTTTTCAAATAGTTAAAAAAAAAAGAGTTAGTTACTTTGCTTCATGACCATGTGGTCCTTTGCAGGTGTCTGAATGATGTCACATCCTGTCACATGATATTGGCCGCATGACTTGATCCAAAATGGTCCCTTTATATCGGTTACTCCTGTTGTGAACAACAGTTAAGATGGCATTCCAGGGACCAGTTTACGACAGGGCCCCTCTGTAACTGCTGGTGTGTAAGAAGATGTGCCACACTGTGATTGGATCTTTGGTGAATGAACATAAACAAATGTTCAGCAACATCAGATAAGATGTTAGGACAACTGCCAGACACCTCTTCCAGAGCAGGAAGGGGAACCTTCTGCACCCACCAAAACCAAGCAGAGGACTTCTCATTGGACGACACATTGACTCTAACCACCAAACTCATTCCTAAGGTTTAGGCAAGGACTGCCATAAAAATTCCTTCAGGACCCCCTGGATGGAGCAGCAGTGACTGAAATAAAGAGAGGCCAAAGAGATCTATCTAAATCCATTCATACCTATGTTTGGAGGCCTTAATTTGATTTAAACTGCATCACATCCACTCCATCTTCATGCAAAGCACAGTTTATGTTAATGGTTACTGACTGTTAAAACAACAGGTCATGGGACAGCCCTGTTAACAGATAAACAAATGCATGGACGATGACTTAACCATTTCATATCATGTTTGGTGCCTATCTGTTCCCTACGATGCCTTTAATAATTTGAAAGAGGTTTGGTAAAGAAATAATACATGGGTAAAATGTTAAAGACACTATTTTAACACTGTACTTCATGCTATGCAAATGAGTTCCACACTAGGGTGGGCAACACCGGGGTTGCTTCAGATAACAGTGGCCAATCACACTCCAGGATCGGCAAGGCGCCACATTTCAATCTCCTCCTCATTAGAAAGGGATAAATATGTCCCCCGGGTAGACACACCCTTGTTCTGCGTTTCCAGCTCGACGGGGAAGGAGACATTAACAGACACCCCACGTCCTGAGTTTCTGACCTGACGAGGAAAGAGACTACAAGACGGTTAAGGTGAAGCTTTCGCGAGTAAAACCTTTCACATTGCTTTCAGCTGCACTCTAGCTGCAAAAAGGGCCCCAGCATTGAGGGACTTCATCTGACCCTTACGGCTCCAACAGCAGCGCAGCCCAGTCCGTAAAGGACCTCTGCATCGGCAGACATTGCCTGTACCACACGGCTCCTCAGCGACGCAGCCAGCCTGCAAAGGAACCTGTGAAGATTCATCTGACCCAGCTGCCCAGTCCATCCTAAAGGACCCTCTTGGCGCAACCGAAGTTCAGCATCCTCCAGCCCAGCGTGGCACGACTACTGGATCGCAACTCCGCGCCCTCCCACTGCACGCAGCCTGCATCCTCAGTGGAAGACGTCTCTGCTACCGGATTGATCAGCCGACTGTGTGGAACGTAAATATAAACTTACCAAACCTCTTTCTAGAGACCTTGGCATTAGTTTATATATGCAGCATATGTTTTTCTAACCTGTTTAGATAACAGTTACTTGAGGTCAGCTTGTTACAAATAATAGGGATATTATTTGTTGAATGATAAATAAGCAATTATTTATCACCATTTTACCAGAGCCATTAGGTGGCTTCATAAGAAGCATTCCCATACAGTTCTCTTCCATTCTACATTCAGTTCAACAGCATTGCATTTATCCATTCTGTGTTCACTTCATTTATTTGTTTCTTTGATTTAATTCAGTACTTTCCTTTGATTATTATTTTACTATCTTTTAGAAGTGCATATTCATTATTTCATTATTAATCGTTGTGGTATTTACTCTTGCATGTCTATTGTTAATAAATTTCATTGATTTTATTATAACTGTGTCTTCCTTGTGTTGATGATCAAAAGACTCTACTAGTTGACCAGACTCTCACAAATCCTTCAGATAAATCAGTTGACCGACTCCCTCCAGTTTATATTAATTCTGAATTATTGAACAGCTCTTTTGGAGTGTTCTTGAATTGTTAAGATAGTATTCTTAACTGGTGCCCCGTATTACAAAAGGGGGAGGGGTCATCTGATACACTCATAACCACACCTTAAGTGACACGTGATCAAAAATCACTACGTCACCGGTGAATGGAGTAAAAATCACTACACTCCGAATGACATCAATGGAATTCATTTTTCCGGACATTCTTTTTCATAACAAAGCAACGACTTCTACACATAATTTTAATACCATTTTGCACTATGTTGATATATGATGTTATAAAATCATGCCAGAATAATAATAATAATAAAAAAATACATTTATTACATTTTAAGATATTTTAATCACAAATGAAGTGGCTGTATTGGCCTTTGGACGGTTAAACCGAATGACCTTTTGACACTTCAAAATCATTAAAATACCTTTATATATGCAGAATATAATTAAAACCTTTGTACTACCTTACATACTTTGGATGTCATATCTTTGTTTTTTATTATTATTAAGGCCTTTGGACAAAAAAAAAAAAAAAAAAAAAAGACCCGTCATATATATATATATATATATATATTCACATATTGCTGAGTAAATTACAATGCCTTTCTAACCTAATGTGATCTCACTTTCAAAACCAGAGCACATCTACAGCAACCAATTCATTTAAAACCAACTGTTTTATTCTTTCATGGATGAAATTAATTTATCCTTTACTATTGTTATGGCACCCAGTCCTTAATATCTTCAAAATAAAACATACATACATTCACTTATTTATAGTAAATGGGTCAATAATATTAATTTGTTTTTAAAAAGAACATAGAAACTTCTGTTGACTATAAAGAAGTGGTCATGGTTCTAGAAACAGACGGCGTGACAAGACAAGTAAACAAAACTGAAGAGTAAACGGACCTGCGGGCTGATTAGCTTGTGCTCTCTCTTACTCTGCCAGTGCATTGAATGTCAAGTGGCTGAACAGAAACTGTGTTCATTAAAGAGAGACCCTGTCAAAGCAAAGACAGGCTTGAAACCTTGAAAAGTTTATCTACATTAAAACCTTCAAGGCTTCGCTTCTGCTTACATCTGCAAAGAGATCTGTCATGACTGAAGACATATGGACAAGTAGAGGCGTGATCAGCCTCTATCATAAGATGTCATTCTGTAAGTTTACAGAAATATCAAACCTTGATTCATGTTACTGTGAATGTCATAAAACCTGTCAAGAACAGGTAATGGACACATTCCCCAATTAAATAAATACAATAAGCCTCAATCTTCTAACTCTTCAAAAGATCTCTACAGTTGTTCATAGTGCTTTCATTTTAGATGCTGCCTTCTTTATGACTACCCATACAAAAAATGTGTGTGCGCTAGAACTGCTTATTTATGTACAAACACCTACAATAGTAACAAGATCAGGCTGGTTTGGATGTTTTACTTTCTGAGATATCTTTTTGAACAGTAATATCTCGATTTGCATCCTAGGTTTCATTACATTGAATAATATAAATTTGCTCTGCAGCAATGCATATTCTAATCAGTTTATGTCAGCCTTTTCGGTTATCAACAGCTTCAGCTGCGGAAGCAGTTTTTCAGCTTATTGATGGTTGATTGTGCTCTCTAATCTAGATTTCACAATTTATTATGAAAATGAACAACATCAACAGCACAATTCTTTCATTACCAAAGCATTTTACTCAGTAAGCTTTTTATTCTCAACTGAAGAGGATCTTTATTTTGTGTATTTATTTAATCATTTTGTAATGCTTATTTTATCATTAAATAATTTTTTTTTTTTTTTAAGATTTATTTAATAATAACAACAACAACAGCATTGGTCACAGCTATTAGTTTTATAGTTGTTATAGCTAGCAGGTAATTAGCGTTCATAGTTTTCTTAAACCTCTGCATTTGTGACATCACAAAGATCTGTAAATAGAAAATTGCTGCAGCCCGCGGTGGTCATCCAATCCAGACCACATCCAAGTGTGACGTCAGAAGCCACACCCATGTCCAAATACGTCACATTCTCATTAGCTTGATTTTATGCTCGTTTGAGATGAGCAAAATCTGCGCAGAACCGATCCCTGCAAAATGCATGCCGTTAGAAATGTGTCTGAGTTGCTCTTATATCGTGCTGGTATGTCAAAAAAAACTCTCGCGACAGCGAGGCAGCCATGTCGGATTCTGCAGTCAGGCGCAGTTGCTCTCCACCAAATGAGCTGATCAAAAGCAGGATGGGAAACGACTTGCTGACAACACAGCTTAATGCTCATTGGTTTAAACAACCGTGATGTATTGTTCTCTTTTAAAATGTTTGATTTTAAAACTCTTGTGTATAAATTATGTGTGATTATTCCCAAATTCTCTGACAGTGCGATCTCTCTGTGGGTTATGTGATTGTTGTCATATTTCTAAAAAAAATATATATATAAAAACATGTCTGTATTAAAGTAAAAAATGATTGATAAACATCTTTCAAATACTTTGGGTGACATTTATCATATTTATTTTCATATAAAAGAAACAGAACTTAAATTACATCCATTTTATTAGCAACACAGCGCATGAGTGTGAATCCTGTGATATCCGCCTTTGATCTCGTAGGTGTCTGATCCACCACGAGAAGTGAAAACTGTCCGTCTTGGCTATCTAAATTTCAGGCAAGGCGAGGAGCATCTCAAACAAGCCTTTTTTTCCCCCAAACCAGTTGAGTGGAAACTCCGCCCTGCAGCTGATTCTTAAGATTTTATTGGTCGTGTCAATCACAGTACTGATTGCCTACACCAAACACTGTCCCCCCGCGGTAGTAATCGCGGGGCCCCCCAAACCCACGGGGCAATTGCATGCTTTGCAAGGCCGGGTAAACACGCAACTGACTGTAACCTTAATCAATGAAATTAGCTGTAGGGCGGGATTTCTGGAGAAGTGGTTTGGGGGGGAAAAACTGTGCTTCCTCATTAACTTTGAAACAGGAAGAAGCATCAAGAAGACTTAACCCTCACCTAATTTTTTTTTCATTTCTTATATTTCTCTTTTTATGTAAGGCCACACTGAAACCCACTCAAAAACCTACCCTTAGGCCTAAAAACCCTTTCCATTAGAAACCTACATACAATAAATGGGCGTATGGGGAGTCACAAGGTGACGACACGAGCGTGACTTCTGACGTCACACTTGGATATGAGTGGGGTTGGGTCCAGTGCAGGATGCAGAGAGCCCTACTTGGCATAAAAACCATAAACAGCAGTTACAATAAATCTCTGGGGCACAGGCCCCTCATCAAGGAAAAAAAAAGTACGCCCTTATATGCTAACCCTCTAATTTTTATTTATTTATTTGCAAAAAAAGCACTATTTCAGTCTGACTTTGGGAGCAACATTTTTAAATTTTCTTGAGAATTAGGCTACTATTAGCATTAAATCTGCTCTGGGCTACAAAACATCTCTAAAAGACAATCACATTACATATAGCTGAAGCTTCTCAAAATTACCTTTCAAAAAGTAGCCTGCTGAGTGGTGCAATGATAGCATCAGTGCACTACTGGCTATTTTGTGACATCCTATTAAACAATTACCATATTCATCTTCGATATTTACATGGTTAAGCACGGTTAAACACGGTAACGTACATGGTACTTCAAATGATACTTAAAAATGCGTCTACCTGCATTACAGTCATTCACAAACTTCACTCGCAGGTGCGCCGCTGTAGAATGTAAAGATCATCTTAACGCTGACAAATAATCCATTTGCAGGTTTCAGTTGATTGCAAGTGAATATCCACTTAAACCAGCTGTCTCGTTTTTCTAAATATAATGTTTACTGTTAATATTTTCCTAAGCGAGAAACCGCTCCAAACAATTCAGCACGTGCGTGCGTGAGATCCATTCATTGAAAAGATTCGATTCAAAGAGTGATTCTTTCGCGTGATGGGCATCCCTAGTTCTGATTCTAAACAGCATACAGTTAGTAAATATGACTTGATTGCTGAAATAATGTCAGGGAACGTGTTTAGGGCGGCGTATGCATCTCTTTCGTCATAAAGGTATTTATCTGTATTTTGTTTCTGGGGCTCGTGGTTTGTGTGACACATGGTGTTTTGGTAAATCGTCGACCGATTTAAAGAAGGCGCAAGAGGCAGTTGCCTATGTTTAAAGGGCTAGTTCACACAAAAATGAAAATAATGTAATTTATTACTCACCCTCATGTCGTTCTACACCCGTAAGACCTTCGTTCATCTTCGGAACACAAATTAAGATATTGTTGATGAAATCCGATGGCTCAGTGAGGCCTCCATTGCCAGCAATGTTGCTGCACCTCTCAAGATCCATAAAGGTACTAAAAAACATATTTGAAACAGTTCATGTGACTTCAGTGGTTCTATCTAAATATTATAAAGCGATAAGAATAATTTTTTTGTGCACCAAAAAAACAAAATATCTATATGGGCCGATTTCAAAACAATATTAACAATGACAGACTTGAATATTAGGGTGAAATCAGGTAAAATGGGCCATCAGGTAAAATGGGCCATTTAAGGTTTGGGGGTCCCAGCCCCTCTGGAATTTAGAGCCAGTGACTGCAAAGGATTTCAAACTGTTGTCATAACTGTGCTTGACAAGTAACAGGTGATTTGATTGGTTTATGGTTGCTATGGTGGGCGGGGCAATAATTTAAATCAAGACTGCACCAGAAAGCTGCATGGTAAGTAGCCTGGCATACCAGATCTAACTAAACTATTATAAGGATGATAAATCTATAAAAAAAACAGACATGCAAATAAAAAAAAAAAAATATGCATAATATCTGTCTTGATGGCAACCATCAGAAATAATGCTGTTAGTTTGGTATATGAACATATTTTTTGGAAAAGTGATGTTTTTTTCTTGGCGGCCCAATTTACCTTAACCCACTGAGGTAAAATGGGCCATCCTCTGTGTCACTCACAAACACACATACACGTGTGAGTGTGTGTGTGTGTGTGTGAGGGTGTGTGTGTGTGTGTGTGTGTGTGTGTGTGTGAGGGTGTGTGTGAGGGTGTGTCTGTGTGTGTGTACGTCCGTGCATACACACACACCCACACACATACACACACACTCACACACACAAGTCAGTTCAAACACAGTCAGTTATGTTTTAAGTGAACATAAACAGTTGAGAAAGAAAACGCATGTGTAACAGTATAATGGATCCATGCGTCAGGTCTTAAAGTGACAGCAGCCTAATATATCTGCTGCCAAATATCTATATAGCAGTTTTTCCCCATTGTGTCGATGTCAAAATTGTGGCCAGTGAAAATGCTGGGTGGCTTGTAACTTTGGAAAACTACTAGCCACAGTGGCTGGTGAGCAAAAAAGTTAATGTCAAGCCCTGTACAGAACATACTTTTTTAGCACT
Source organism: Mylopharyngodon piceus (assembly GCA_039654765.1). NCBI lineage: Eukaryota > Metazoa > Chordata > Actinopteri > Cypriniformes > Xenocyprididae > Mylopharyngodon > Mylopharyngodon piceus. The sequence goes on from CM077443.1 coordinate 18,529,142, forward strand.
CGCAAAGTAAGTACTTATTTAAAATAAGTTCCTTAAGAGAGTACGCGATTTTCAGATGCAGCCCACGTTTATGCTTGTTTTTGGATCCAGAGATGCTGTACTATTTCATAAGATGCATAACAATGCCTCCTACAGTATAACAGTGATCCATGTTCTGCCTGGTTTCATGAGAGCTGTGGTGAAGAGAATGGTATCTGTGATGACGATGGTTTCATTTGCAAAGTCTGTGTTTGAAAAACGTTTTCATCACACACACGCACTAGTGATATCAGTTATCAATTTTGAATGTGAATTTTTGTAATTTGCACATTTTGTTCTAAATGTGTTGTACACACACACACACACACACACCACTGACATCAGTTCACTGATCTATGCTGTTCCAAAATTGACTTTTTTAATTGCACATTTGAATATGTGGGTTTGCACCCAAAATGTGTTTTTTTTTTTTTTTTAATGGCACATATGAATATGTTTGTTTAATGCAGTTTAAATGTTATGTGGCTGTATAAGCAATTGTGTTTTACAATTAAAATTGATGATAAATTACTATTTCCCTTTGCAGTTTGACTGGCCCATTTTAACTGAAACTGCGGCCCATTTTACCTGAAACTGCTCATGCAAAGAAAGTTGGCACAGCTGATGTTTCAAGAACTGTAGGGCCTAAATAATTATATTTTATTACATAATTTCAACACAAAATTATCAAAAACAGTCATTATTAATCATAAAAACACATGGAAAAGGCATATATGGTATTGTATTACTGTCCCAAGCGATTTACCAAAAAGTGGCCCAGTTTAGCTGATATCACCCGTAAACAATGACTTTTAAATTGTTTTCGGTTATTAACACTTTTCATTTGTTCCTCACACACTTCTATTAGTACTTAAAAAGACTTGTAAATATATAGCACACGAGTTGTATTAACTACTATAAGTGAACCTTTTTGGAGCCTGGCAGGCCGCATTTAAGCAACTGTTTTCCTTTTATAGAAAATCAGAAGACAAAGAAAGAAAATAATAAGGGGTTACACGACAATATGGATGCGAGTAAATAATGTCAATTATAATTGTTGGTTATACTATTTGTAGGAGCCTTTTTTTTTTTTTTTTTTGGTTTTATGTAATTTTCTTTTACACCAGAGAGCTCATAATGTAGGCTAGTTTAGTTTATGTTGTCAAGTCTACACTTGACACAGAAGTGTGCGCGAAGAAGGTCAAACAAACTTTTTTGACCGTCATGGATTGTTTGTTGGCCAACAATTATTATCCGAAATTCACTAATAATATGAAATTGTTATACAATTACAGTGTAGCACATATATTTGGAATAGATTTGGTCCCCAATTCATGCACATGATCTCTGATAACCAATGATTTGATGTCACCAAATCATTCTACACAGTACAGAAAAACAGAGTTGTAGCCTATTCTCCTTCTCTGTCTGCATGAGAGACACAGTGTGTTAGGTATTTTAGGAGGTTTTCCGAAACAACAGAAGAGTCTGTTGTACTTTGTGCAATGTGATGAAAATTGCCATGCTATTTTTAATCATTTCGGGAGGAATGGCTCATATATCTTGCTCAGATTTGGAGCAGCTTTGCTGAGTAGATGTTTTGGGTCTGGGCCAGCTCTTGTCCCTTTAGTGCAGAATGGAGTTCTAGAGTGTTCCATGGAGAGGAGAGGTAATAGAGTATAAGAGCAAAAAGGGTATCACTAAAGGGAGTTAAATGAGATCTCTTAAAACATCTTTGAGTATGCCAAAGAGTCTTCCTGTGCAATATGAGAGCGCTGACTGGACACTCTCTCTCTCACCCCTCTCTCTCTGTAGCTCTCTCACTTATTCAAACACACACATGCAAGTCTCTTACTGTTGTATAAATGAGTAAGCATCTCTTTTATATCATTCCTGTCATTTTATGTGTGTTGATCCTGTTTTAGAAGTAGATTTCTGTTTGGTTACAAGAAGCAGCAGCTAAATGGCATGATACTCTGAGATACTGATTTTGTTTTGGGTGGTTTTATTGTGAGCAGGTGCATAACAGAAAGAGAGAGTGACACATTCATACCATCCATAGGCTTAAACAAACACCTTTTTGTCGGCTCAGTCAACCGCCATCTTGACCATTTGGTATTCATAGGCACTAATCTAACAAATCTCTCACTCCCTTCATACACACACATACACAGACACATTCACACTTAAAGACTTGTTCTCTGTCTATTTCTCATTGCTATTCCTCTATGATGCTTTTGAGCCGCCACTGAATTACCATGTCAATTTGCAGTGCTTAATAAAAGAATGTCCCTCTTTGAAGCCGGAAAATGTATGTGAAAAAAGAAGCTAGAACAAGTTTGGCCTTGCCCTCTAGACCCAAGGGCATGCTTTTCTTGATATAATTATTCATTTCACACAAAAAAAGCAACAAACAACCATTTACAAGGATGACATGATCAGACAGCTTCCAACAAAACAGAGCAGCATACTATAGGCCTAGACTTAAATTTTGACCTATGCCTACAATTTTGACCTTTAGAGCAAAGCTACGTATGACACGTTTCACACGGCATGCAAAATCTAATAAAAAATGCATATTTATGTTGTCGCCTATATCAGAGATCTTCAACCCTTCTCCTGGGGACCCACTGTACTGCAGAGCTTAGTTCCAACCCTAATCAAACAAACCTGAAGCACCTAATCAAGCTCTTCAGGATCGCTTTCCATTGTTTTTCTATGTAAACATGCACTGGATGGCTGTTTTTGACCATTGCACTCACGTCTTTTGGAGCGTCTCATGCCACTGAAATTAAAAGAAGTTCAACTTATTAAAAAACACATCTCAGGACATTTAGGCTATTTTTTTTTTTTTTTTTCTCATTCCACTGCCCTGTGTCTTCCGTTTTTAAATGCAAAAACACATTCTGTGTGAATGGCCCCTAATGGCCCCCAAATAGAGAGGCTGAAAATAAAGGACTTTACTTCACTATCTGATACAGAGCCATCCAAGGACATTAATGAGGCTTTTTTTGGTTAATGGTCTGCATTTGTAGAAATTACAAGTGTGTGAAATGGCATCAGAGATAAAGGAAATAGGGCTGCCCCTTAATAGTCAACTAAATGTTAGTCAATGAGAAGAGGCTTGGTCGACTAAATTTTAATTACACTCAAAAAAATAAATCGTTGGACTAACTTAATATAATTATGACACCTATTTCCACACATTTGAATTGTGTTATCTCAACTTAATTTAGGCAAATGGAACCCAAGAGCAAAATTCATCTTGAACCAATGAGATCAAATCATTTTCATTTGAATTGTCTTGTGGAATTTACCTGCAAACAATTTACTCTTGTTGAGCCAACTAATCTTAATCACTTAATTTAGACAACCAGAAATGTTTTGTTAACTATTACCGTTAAAGTTAATTGAACAACTTTATTTACTTTAAACAAGTGTTTAATTACTGACATTCTATCAAAATGCAATTTAATGCACAAATAATAAAATGTTCTCAAAGTGAATGTCAAAAGTCTGTCTTTATTCTAATTTCAAGGCAATTTTTCTGGTAAAAAAAAAAAACAAACAAAAAAAAAACAAAAACAAGAAACAATCATCCAAGAAAGATTAACAATATTGATATTTCAATGTATCTGCAAGCAATGTCTGTTAATCAATGCCATTGCCAAATTGACAAATCAATTTTAAAGGAGAAAAAAAAAAAAAAAAAAAAAACCACACACAAATTTGTGCTTAATTTGAGCTACAATTTTGAAACTTCTTCAAACGAGATAGAACAAAAATCCATTCCACAGCAATGGGCAAGTCACAGCTACTACCTTCTTGCATCAAGATTTAGTCTTTTGAGTCCACACACATAAGGTGACTTACTCCAGCATCTTGAGGGCATGCACCTTTGGTGAAAGTTTTTTGTCCATCCAGGTTGAAGAACACATTCTGGATGACCCCAAACGTAGCTTTGAGTTCTCGTGGGTAGCTGAGGTTCAAGGCATAAGTAAGTCCGAATAACATGGCCACTGCTACAGCTACATTCTTCGAAGAGCAGAGAACCTCAGTCCCTTCAATCACGATACCAATGTCCACAGGCTTATCCCCTGGTTCGTATCCTTCGGGTCGACAATGTAGATCCCAATTACTATCTGCTTCTTTGGCATTCAACCAGTCGCAATTCTGTGCAAAACAATAAAACATTTGTTTAATTTGTAGGACAACTATCTTTAAGAATGAAAGTAAACATACGAAACGTGTAACACACATATAAAACACAACGTAAACATATAAAAGTGAAGAAGAGATAAGCAATTGCTTACAATGTACTCCTTAAACAGCTGTACATGGTCCTCATTTAAGTATACACACAATGCTTTGAGGATGCAATCTCTTCGCATGTCTATGCTGTTATTCTGTTAAAAAAAGCCCAAAAACATTGATTATTTGACCATAGCATATTGATAACCAAGTATAACAGTACATAAAATCTGTATGAAAAGGTTAGTTCACCCAATAATGAAAATTCTGTCATTAATTACTCATCCTCATGTCGTCCCGTAAGACTTTCATTCATCTTCAGAACACAAACAAAGATCTTTTTGATGAAATCTGACAGCTTTCTGTCCCTCCATAAACAGCAAAGTAACTGAAACACTTCAAAAAGTTCATAAAGAGATTGTAAAACTAATTCATATGAATTTAGCGGTTTAGTCCAAATTTTCTGAAGAGACACAATTGCTCTTTATGATGAACAGATTTAATTTAGGCTTTTATTCACATATAAACACTGATTTCGCACATGAACAAACCTCTTCATGAAGCTCAAATGAGAATGAACCTCATTGGTTACGCAGCACATTTGAGCTTCCGGAAGAGGTTTGTTCTCGCGTGTCATTCAGGTTCAGTTGAGCTTCTGCTTATGTTTGCTGATCAATGTTTATATGTGAATAAAAGCCTAAATTCAATCTGTTCATCATAAAAAGCAATTGTGTATCTTCAGAAAATTTGGACTAAACCGCTCAATTCATATGGATTAGTTTTACAATCTCTTTATGAACTTTTTGAAGCGTCAAAGTATCAGTTGCATAGCTGTCTATGGAGGGACAGAAAGCTCTCAGAGTGAGTAATTAATGACAGAATTTTCATTTTTGGGTAAACTAACCTTTTAAAGGGATAGTACACCCAAAAATGAAAGTTACTCATGATTTACCCACCCTCAAGCCATCCTAGGTGTATATGACTATCTTCGTTCAGACGAAAACAATCAGTTCATGTGACTACAGTGGTTCAACCCTAATGTTATGAAGCGACGAGAATAATTTTTGTGCGCCAAAAAAACTAAATAACGACTTTATTCAACAATATCTAGTAAATGGCAATTTCAAAACACTGCTTCATGAAGCTTTGAAACTTTACGAATCTTTTGTTTCGAATCAGTGGTTTGGAGCGTGTATCAAATAATCTCAAACTGCCAAAGTCACATGATTTCAGTAAACGAGACTTTGTTACGTCATAAGTGCTTTGAAATTTCAGTAGTTCACGTGACTTTGGCAGTGCTCTGAACCACTGATTCGAAACAAAGATTCGTAAAGCTACGAAGCTTCATAAAGCAGTCTTTTGAAATCGCCCTTTGCTAGATATTGTTGAATAAAGTCGTTATTTTGTTTTTTGGTGCACAAAAAGTATTCTCGTCACTTCATAACATTAAGGTTGAACAACTGTACTCACATGAACTGTTTTAAATATGTCTTTAGTAGCTTTCTGGGAGTTTGAAAGTCTAAATTAACTTGCTGTCAATGCAGGCATCACAAGCCATCGGATTTTATCAAAAATATCTTAATTTGTGTTGAAGATGAATGAATATCAACAAAGGTCTTACGGGTGTGGAACGACATGAGGGTGAGTAATTAATGACAGAATTTTCATTTTTGGGTGAACTAACCCTTTAACACGGCTGGTCCATGTGGTAATGTGTTGGGCAGAAAATCTAAAATACTGTTGGAACATTTTGAGAGGGTAAAGAATGAAGTATAAAGTAAAGTATGCTGCCTTAAATTGCGCTACATTACTGCGGTTCTTGACAATGTACCTTTGTAAAAGTAGGGTTTTAGCATTTACTAGCATGAAGAACAAAGACAGACTGCAAACAGACTGATTTAAGACTCAAACTCTCTTCGATACAAAAGCACCATGTGTGAGTGAGTTCTTGTTTTTAATGTTGATTATATACAGTATTATACAAGCTAGGATGCAATTTTCCCCAAATATCCACACAATTGCAAATGTGACATTTATTTTATACAACAGTTCAACAAACAAAAAGTTAATATTAAGTGATAATATTAATATTAAGTCTCCAAGCAACACACAGTGTTTTGTTAGCGGTTACTGGTGGTTTTAGTTTAGTATCGCTTCATTTTTACCATCATTTCATATTTCTCTTTTGAACATTTTTTTTATTATTTAAAACATTCTCATAACATTATTTGTGTGATTTTAATTGCATTCATGCCACCTCTGAGCAACAGTGTGTAAATACATCTACAGTAGATGCAGCTTGTACCACTGCAATGCAAAGATGGCTTTTGTTGATAATTTCATTTGATTGAAATTATTGATTTAGTTTAATGTATTGCTTTATTTGTTTGAAGAATAAATAAAGGAAGAATTTTAAGAATTTGATATAAAACATGACACACAGGGTTAGAAAAACTTTGCCTTTATAAGGGTAAAAAATTCACCCGAAAATCCATTTAAAAGGGCTAATATTGTCCCTTAATGGGAAAGGTGTGACTGCAGTCTAAGTGGAAAGAGAGAGGGTACACAGAAGGATGTTAAATGCCGCAGGGGGTACGCCACACAAAGATAAATGTGCACTAAAGGCAAGCTCACACTACACGACGTTTGGCTGGGTTTTGCTGTCACAGACAGAATTCCAATGTCTGCGATAAAACCCTCGAATCGCAGTTAAGTATCAGCAGATCAGCGATGCGATCTAAGCCTGTCTCGAGCAATCACAGATGCTAGCTGCAATATTTTCACACCTGCTTGATATTATCGCCACGTGATCTTGTGGTGTGTGCAATGCAACAACAGGGTGTAACTAATCCAGCCAATCACAGTGCGTCATAATCACTTGCGTGAATTTCTCACTTGAATTTATGTGAGTTGGTGTTGGTCGGGACTGCCTTTTGACCAAATGTCTTGTAGTTTGTGCACATCGTCAGCGTTGTGTTGTGTACTATTCACGCTGCTATGACAAGCCAATGACACGTGACGAGAAACCTTGTTGTGTAGTGTGAGCACTGCAATTCAGCTAGTCTTACAGTCCTGTAGTGTGAGCTTGCCCTTAAATGAACGACTAACAGTCGACTAAGAAAATCTTTAGTTGGGGGCAGCCCTAAAAGGAAAAGTGTGGGAATGAAATTGATTTATTAAATATTGTTTGCAATTAAATTGGACTCTTCTCAGGAAGCAAGCGCAAACCTGACTCTGCGTTTCTCTGCACTTAAATCTATCTATGTTTTCAGTTGTAATTTTAAATCAAGCCCAAACATTGATTACTTTTTTAAATTTATTTGACTTCCCTGACATTTCCACATACTTGAGTCAGTGTTGATCTGTAAGTATAGCCTTACAGATTGACAATATTTTAAAAATGCAACCTCCCATGTGAATTTATCTCCTATGTTCATTCAGAATGGAATGTTTTATGTAAAGTAAACGTCACTGATAGCAGGGCTGATAAATCAAGGTGCGTGAAGAACCTTTGATAAAGTGGGTATTTTGAACACTCATATTGGATTTTTAGTGCACCCAGAGATATATGTGTTTGTTCAGTCAGTGACTCTAATCTGTTATCCTGAAGGATCTGCTGATGTAGAAATTGACTGAGAGCAAGTAGTTACCTAACAGATGTTTTTTATTCGATGCAACTTGTATTACATCTGTTACAGGGACAACCCTACTAGACCCTGGTTTAAGTGTCATGCTCAAGGGCACAATATGTGATACCTGGCCTACTTTTGGTGCTATTTGGCTAAAATGACCCTCTCTTGACCCTTTGGTATTTTGACTAAATGGAGGTCTAAAATGCTGCTATTGAAGGGTTGCTAGCTAAAAATAGACCTTTCCTAATGAGTGAATTAACTGGTTTTTCTCCAACAATATATTTTTCATACCTGAGCAGCTGTGCTGCACTGAATTTCAATGGTTGTATGTACATAAATTTTTACAGCTGGAATTAAACAGCCAATATGTTGTACCAGAAGTTTCCAGCTGGAGCAACTTTCTTGATCAGCAAGTACCAACTACCAGATGAGTGGTTTACAGGTATGATAATTACAAAGATGAGACTCCTGTCCGGACCAGTTGGATTGGATCCCATGTCAGTATATTTTGAGATATATTGTACATTTGGTCTCAGACAATGAACCTCCCCCCTAAACAAACATTAGTTTCATGTCCAGGTTTACATTGCTAAGTAGATCAGGAGGACATTGGTTTAGACTTCAGTAATTTGTGTTCTGGAGGAGCATGAGCCAGTGGATGTTACATTGCTGACAAGTGAACTTGTTCAGCTACTGTATATTCAAATTGACGCTCAAGTGGGTTACGGAAGGGTACTTTACATGGAGTCTTGAAGTAGATGCAAATCGATTCATGTCCATAGCATAGTTATGTTCTGCTTTCATCAGCTCATTCTTTTCTGCTTCACCTTCATTTGTCATCACAATTTCTACTTGCTTTCACATCTACATATTTTCTCATCAATATCTGCTTTGGTTTTCCCAGGTGGATTTTTGCTATTCCTGGTTTTGGCACTGCTGTGTATATGTGGCTGCATAAAACAAGTGTGACATCTCGGGCACTCTTCTGGTCAGTAATGATTATTGTAACGCAGTTCATAAATAGGGGAAGAAGGAGGCGGGAACCAGCGAACGTTTAAACAAACTTTAATTCAAAATAAACAAATACAAAACGAAAGTAATGCCGGCCACACAAACATAATAAAACCATAAAATAAAATCCAGGCCTGGTCCTCTCTCGTCCTTCACTGTCGTCGCTCCCCTTTTATGCTTCCGGAGCTCCTCCGTGAGAGACTCGAGACCGGTGCAACGCGCAGCTGACGCTCATTAACACTCGCGTCACCGGCCTCGCGCCGTTCCCTCACGGCTCTCGCCCGCCCTGCTCGTCACAATTATCTTTTTGTCTTCTATGTGTTCTATCTATATACATGCTCTAGAATTTCTTTTATGGACTTATAATATGATGAAGGACGAGTGGAAAAAAGTGGAGCATATAGAATATGATAGTTACAATTACCTTGCGGTGACATCTCAGATGATTAAACATTATCTCTGCACACACTTAAATGTCATCTAAGACACCATTATACACTGTTAAAACCATCTAATTGTTGTAGTGTACTCAAACACTTGGGAATTATGTGCACACATAGCAAAATAGTTGTAACTGTGTACCCAAGGACGTGTGCACGTGACATGATGTTAAGTTGCTGGTCTAGAATAGATCTGTTCAGTCTGTAGTCCTAAAAGCTGGTACAAAATTAGCATTTTTGATGCATGGGCTCCCTCTGAAATTTCTTATGTGTTTTTAGAATAGCAGTTTTCAATTTATGACTAAATTAAGGTCTGTGGTTAACATTACTTGAGACTTTTATGTTTTGTTCTACAACTTAAAGTACACATAGTGGTTGTCCAATTAACTACACAGACCGTGGTCAGTAGTATTTACGTTATTTTCAAACATACTTCCGAGGCTGTGTAAGCCTGTTCAAGAAACGAAGAAATAAATGTAAAAATAACATAAAATTCACACTTGAGGTATGATTGAAGTGTAATTTTCAGCAAAGTGGCTTCAAGTAATGTTAACTAAGACATTTTTTTTTTTACTCAGAAAACTGCTATTCTAAAATTTTAAATATTTCAGAGGGAATTAATTGCAAAATTAGCCTTCATGGTTGGCCTATACCATTGCAATTTCCTGAAAAGAAAGTGGTTTGTGGATTTTCTTTCCACTGAAAAATGAACATGGTTGTCTGTGTCACAATAAAAATGGGAGAAGTAACTGATGAAGACAAAAATGGACCCTTTTCCCACACTGTGATGATGTGTTTCCACAGTTATCAACATTGCAATTCTAGTACAGTTTTTCATATTCTCCTTTTTTAAATTTTATATACATTTATAACGCTGTACTTTGTTATATTACCTTGGCTGTAAAAGATGAAAAACGAATTAACACTTCTGCAAGGGTGTTTCTAATACAATGGCTGAGGGAATCTCTCTCTTCTGACCAACGTAATCAATCTCTGTATATTTTTTTTCCCACTTTTGGAAAGTCATGGAAATGATCATGATGTTTTTTTTCTTTTGCTACTGGAGCAAATGGGAATACAAAAATTACATTTGCTGTCATCTCCATTTAACCACTATAGAAGTCGATGACGCTTCTGAGAACCCTGGAAATGTGAAAAGGGTCCATAAGAAGTATTACACTACCATTTACCGTTTGGGGTCTGTACATTTTTCTTTCTTGCTTGCTTTCTTGCTTTTGAAAGAAATCAATACTTTTATTCAGCAAGAATACATAAAATTGATCAAAAGTGACAGTAAATACATTGGTGGTAGTTGTACAAAAGAATTCCTGGGTGAGTATAAGACACTTCTTTCAAGAAAATTAAAAAAATCATACCGACCTCAAACTTTTGAATGGTATGTATTGATAGTATAATTGTATAATTGATAGTTAACTGAACATTTCATTTGTTCAGTACCATTTCAATCACATTTCAATGAGGATGTTAAACCATGACATGACTGATGATTTTAAACGCCAAGGCAACGCTGTCAATCATGACCAAAGTTGTAATATATTGTACAGCCTGACATAAAAGACCATTGATACTGTATCACACAGTCGGCCTTGCTTGTTTTTACCCAAGATCCCACCTGGGTCACATTGTGTAGCTCTGACAATCCATCATAAAGGACAGGAAAAATGAAATCACACAGTGTACACTTATCTTTAGTGCTTTATTTCAGTATCCTTTTTTTGTCAAAGCAATGCTCTGCTTCTCTTTCTTTTTCCAAGTTTCTTTCTCTATTTCATTTATTTGTTCATGAGTAAGTGTTCTGCGATGACTTATCCATTACACAATGATGAGTATCAAGCCTCTCTCTCTTTCTTTTCATGTCTTAGACTGTCTCAGCCTCATCCAGGAATGTGCCATCACATCCGATCTGGCTGCATATCACTCACACTCCCTAGATTTAATTAGCAGCGGATTGGAGAGTCTGCCCTTGGGAAACAAGTTTTCCTTAGTCTTAATTAGTCTGTTAACTTCATCAGAGAGGCAGCACATTGTATGAACCCACAAGAGAAATGGAGAATATGACAGACTGGTTAATTTAGTATGCAAGGAAGCATACCTGTGATAGCTTTTTCACTTTTAGTCTACAGTCTTTTATAATGGAAGTAATCAATTTATACATCATAACCTGCCTGGTGAGCATATGTTTGGTTTATATTTAATGTTTTCATATTTACCGCACATAAATTCTGTGCCGCAGCAACACAGAACCACAGTACAAGAAGATAAGAGGAATAATGTGACTTTACACTCAGAGCTCTCTAGACAGACAGCATTGAAATCTTGCTTAAACACTTGGGATTATTGGAGTGCTCAGACACGCAGTTATCTGAAGGATTAAAGGGATAGTTCACCCAAAAAATGAAAATGCTGAATCATTTACTCACCCTCATGTTGTTCCAAACCTGTATATTTTGAGGAATTTTCTTCAAAGAAATGTTTCAAAGAAATGGTCCAATAAAAGTCAGTGGGGTCCACAACAGCGTTGACTTTCATTGTATGGTCAAAAACACTAGGCTACGTACGTTTCCATGCAACCAAATAATCTGTTAGTAATCAGATTGAGGGCTCAATCGGACTGAAAAGCCTTCATGTAAACACCTTAATAAATCTGACTAAGCTCGATCTGAATGAAATTTCGATTGGATTGGAAGGGGTGGTTTATTCCTTTTCTAATCCGATCAAGAGGGCATGTAAACATTTGATCAGATTGACAACTGAAACGGGAAAGTGCTGCGCATGTGCAATGACGTAGAAATAACGTGATGACGTATGACGCGCAAAAATGAGCTGTTCTTCCTGTTAAATAAAGTGTCATAAATGAGTGTCCTGTCATTCTAAAGTTCTCTTTTCACTCAGCGTCTGTGAAGTGAAGCAGGACAACGTCCCACCAGTCCTTGTTTCATTCTCTCATCAAATGACTGGTTTTGGGCATGGGGAGGGGCATTTTTACTGCGTGATAAGCAGCACGGCACAACGGTTCATATGCTTACTGTCTCCAAATTATACACCCGGCGCAATGCGACGCCAGGCAAGTGTTTTTTTGCTAGTTTCAGCCCGACGCAGTTACCATTTTCACATCCAGCGCCACATTGTTTAAATAGCAAATGCACTCGTGGCCATCTGTTCGCCCATGGCCGTGTTGGTCTGAAAACAAGGTGTGTTCAGGCTCATTGTTGGCGTGTTGCTATTTTGAGGCAACTGAAAATGACTGCGCCATTGACCAACAAAAACCTGGTCTAAAGTCAATGACGGAGTAATTTTTTTGTTATTTAAAGGGCTTGTTAGTAATATGCACCTATAGGCGGTTGCACAACGCGTGTACACTCTGCTTGTTACTCACACAGAGATGCATAGCGGCACACAAACATGCCAAATATTAAAAATAAAAGGATTGCAATGTAAAAGATTATTATTGTGTACATAAACATAAAAATGCCTATATGTCATAATGGATAGTCATTGCATGTGTCAGAATTACCTATTTGCAGTAATGACGAATGAAATTAGCTAATTATTTGACCAGTCGTGGCAATACACACATGTATTTAAACTGACTCGTCAGGTTGAGGGTGTCTATATTCCGCCATGTAAATAACAATCGGCCATGGTGCAAGCGCACCTGGCTTTTAAAGGGAATAGGAGATGACACTCTGATTGGTTTATTGCACGATACGCCCAAAACACACCCATGATTTATTAAGAGACTAGGTACAACCCTTTTGGACCATGCGCCTGGCATGCCGACCATTTTTTCCGCCGTTAAACTAGCAAAAGTGGATTCGGACACGCCCCAAGTGCACCTGCATCATGCGCTTCAGACCATGCGCTTAGATCGTTAAAATAGGGCCCTAAGTCTGCTGTTTAAAACAAATAAAGAACTAATGTAGGATACTGTAGGATTATGCGCAAACAGCTGAAAAGTCTGTATATTCATGCAGTGTGAGCATGTCACAAAATCAATTTCCGATTAGAAGCTTGTGACATATAAATGCGCACATCAACCCGATCACTTTATTTAGCGTTCATGTAAACACTACGTTCGGATTCATCAGTCGGAATGAATTGAGTCCGACTGAAACAAAAGTTATGAATGGAAACATAGCCACTGAGACATTTTTCAAAATATCTTCTTTTGTTAGCCATAGAAGAAACAAAATCATATAGGTTTGGAATGACATACAGGTGAGTAAATTATCACAGAATTTACATTTTTGGGTGAACTTTCCTTTTAAGGAATGCAATAATGTAGAGGATTCCCTTGTTGTAACGTCAAACTAAGATACCATATGCTCGCTGCACTAATTAAGCAGTGCTTGACTAATTAAAGCAGCCATGTTAGTTGGTGCCCTCATATTTGAATCTATATTTAAAATGATTCTTTCAAAAGACCTTCTTTATGTATTTCTCAAGATGTTCTCTTTTTTTGTGCGTGTGACAAAAGAAGATAGATTTGACAGGTGCGCAGGGCAGGAGTGGATTTATGGCTCCTCTATCAGCTGGCATTTACAGACAGTAATGACAAGTGACAAAGAGAAGAAAGATGAGGACTATGAGAAAGAATGACAGAAAGACTGATATAAGGTAAAAGTGAGAAGGTGGTGGCATTTGAATGTTTGCCAAGAGCCCGTACATGGTTGACAGATCCATGAAGGAGTTGAATTTAGCATTAAATCAAGTGTGTGTGTGTGTGTGTGTGTGTGTGTGTGTGTGTCTGTGTCTATATTTCTGAAGAGGCTGAAACTCACTAATTCTAATATTTGTTGAGGATCTCGCAGACACGCTGACACAGCTTACTGTTCTCAGTTTATTTCTCGGTAGTTAGTCAGAGTCCTTTCGCCTTTGGTGACATGCCTTAGTCTCTCTCTCAGCCCGAGTTTAAGATAATTAAATGCTCTAAATAGCATCAGCAGCTCTGACCTGCAACACATGAGTATTACTGTGGCCTCAGGGGTGCTTCAGGGATGTTGAACGTAGTGTATATACCATTTCCCTAGCATACTTCTCTGTAAACGTGCAGAGATGTTAGGCTTTTTTTCCACTGCCTTATCTTTTACCCTCAACCCAGTTACACTCATTAGAGTCTATTAGATTTGTAGGACGTTCCTCTGAGGGTTCAACATTTACTGTATAGACTCACATTAATCCATTTGGGATGTGTAAGATATGCATGGAAGCCGGTTTCTAATTCAGAGTAAAAAAAAAAAGGTAATTGGGATATAGCTTAAAAATAAGAAATAAACTCACTGTGAGAAATAAAGTTGCCATTGCAAGATATAGTCACATTGTGATATCTAAAGCCAAAATTATGATAAATAATGTTAAAATTGTAAAATATACACTACCGTTCAAAATTTCTATAAGGTTTTGAAAGAAGCCTCTTATGTTCACCAAGGCTGCATTTCATTTATTTAATCAAATTTACAGTAAAACCAGTAATACTGTGCCATTACTCCAATCTTCTGTGTCACATGATCCTTCAGAAATCATTTTAATATTCTGATTTGGAGCTCAAACATTTATTATTATTAAATTTGAAAATGGTTATGCTGCTTAATATTTTTGTGGAAACAGTGATACGTTTTTCAGGATTCTTTGTGAAAGTTCAAAAGAGCAGGTTTTTTAAAGGTACACTGTGTAACTTTTGACCCTCTCGTGGTTAAAAAACAAAACTGCATGCATTTTGCAGGAGAACATTGTTTTGGTTGTGCTTTGGCTCTGCGTGACAGTGCGGATGAATATGGTTATCTGCTCATAAAACATTCACTACTAGGCTTAAGAGATATAACCAGTTTAGATGGAAAAGATCTCAAGCTGACTAGCTGAAGACATTGCTGTAGCTACATCCATGATTAGTAGACACAGTACTTACTTGAAAATAAATTCACGCACAGCGCTACAACAACCATAATGAAATGACCCTACACAATAGATAATGCTTTACAATGAACTCTGTTATAGAGCTACATGGCAATTTTATCAATAAAATACTTTACTCACCTATTGAGTAATAAAAACGTCATCTCCTCATCGCTTTTACAACATTTCAAATCCTTCAGTTTTCGCCATCTCCGAAAAGCCAAGCCAATCTTGGTTCTTGTTTTATTACAAGCTTTGTAAGCACGAGCTTTTTGCAAGCAGAAGCTCCTCTGTTTTTTTTTTTTGTTTTTTTTCTGGGTTTTTTTTAAAGAAAAAAAAACAAAAAAAACAGGTGATTTCTTGTAGGTTTGTAGCTGCACCATGTCAACCTTTCTCGCTCGTTGTGACAACTAACCTATGCCACTCCCACATGTGTCAAAGTAGCAGAGCAACTTTTCTCTTTTTACAGAGAAACGCACAGATGAGCAGTGCAATTTTACACAAAAAGCATCCCGCTCTAAAATATAAACACTTATAACGGGCTTACCATAGTGAATCAGGGTTAGACAAAAATGCATTTTGAAAGAAGGATTAATGTAAAAAAATCAAAAGTTGAGAAAACTTAAAAGTTTAAGGCAACCGCAGCTGCAGGAGAATTTTGAGTTTTCTCAACTTGTTGTAAACTGAACTTGTTATACAACAAGAAGTTGAGAAAAACTCAAAAATCTCCTGCAGCTGCGGTTGCCTTAAACTTTTAAGTTTTCTCAACTTTAATTTTTTACAGTGTATTGACTCATTATTCAAATTTTGTTAATTTTGCCCCCCAAAAAATACATAGTGCATCTTTAAATAGAAATCTTTTGTAATATTATAAATGTCTTTACCATCACTTTTGATCTTTGCTGAATAAAAGTATTAAATTCTAAAAAAAAAAAAAAATAAATAAAAAAAAAAACTTGAACTTTTGAACGGTAGTCACTATTACAAAATATATATTCAAAATTGTGAAGAAATAAAGTTCTGAGGTGGACACAGGCTGCTTTGAGAGGTAGACAGAGAAAATGCGAGTGTTGTAATATTGTATGAGATGCTAGTTAATTAAAAGGAAAAAAAGGAAATTAACATTTTTCATCTAAAAAGGAAACCATTATCATTTAAGAAGAGACAGAGATTAAGGTAAAAAGCTATGAATTACCATAAAAACACTATGTTTTTGTGCAAGTTCTCATGATACTCTGAATCCCAGCAGTACTATGTTAAGGTCAGGCATCGCAAAACACATTAGCTGTGCTCAGATTTAGTTCCCATTATAGGCAACACAGAGTTCAAGGAGAATCTAACTGCAAAAATATGGCGGCCCATATTTCTTTAGTGGTGCTTGTGAAAAAAAGAAGGGAAAAAAAAGAAGATATTTTGTGAATTTCAGAGGATGATTTTAAAATTAGTAACTCTTATTATTCATTTATGAGGTACTGGAATCTTCTCTTAGTCTAGGAGTAATGGTGACAGATTGTTTTTGAAAGCATGTGACAGCTCGTAGGTTTTCTGGGAGAGAGATCCAAAGCTTGGGGCCATAGTGACTAAAGGTTGATGTAATAACAGCTTGATATTTTGCACCATGACAGAACTGACACAACAGTAACAAGTCTGCATCAATATGTGTTGATAACCAGCTAGTCTGATGTTCTGACTGTGATTCAGGGATCTAGCTTTGATCCAGATCCATCCAACCTACAAACACATCTCATTCTGTGTCTTTCTGTCCCTTTTTCACTTTCTGTTTCAGTCTGACCTTTAACTCCATCCTAATCCTCTCATCATTCCCCTTTTTCAAAACCTGAATAAATTCTTTTTAACTCATATTATACCATTTAACATTATATGTTTAATATAATCAATTGTATGTACACTACCATTCAAAAGTTTGGGGTCGGTGAGATTTA
This sequence comes from Mylopharyngodon piceus, assembly GCA_039654765.1. Classification (NCBI taxonomy): domain Eukaryota; kingdom Metazoa; phylum Chordata; class Actinopteri; order Cypriniformes; family Xenocyprididae; genus Mylopharyngodon; species Mylopharyngodon piceus. The sequence continues at coordinate 18,546,350 of CM077443.1, forward strand.
ATGTTTTTGAAAGAAGTCTCTTCTCAGCAAGGCAGCATTATATTTCATCAAACATACAGTAAAAGCACTAATATTGTGAAATATTTTTACAATTTAAAATAACTTTTCTATTTTCGTATATTTTAAAGTGTAATTTATTCCTCTGATGGCAAAGAAGAAAACAGTTGTGCTGCCAAATATTTTTGTGGAAATCATGATACATTTATTTAAGATTCTTTGATGAATAGAAAGTTCAAAAGAACAGCATTTATTTGAAATAGAACTTGAAGTTGTAACATTATAAATGTCTTTATTATCCCTTTTGATAAATTTAATATGTCCTTGCTGAATAACAGTATTAATTTCTTAAAAGATAATCGTAGAGACCCCAAACGTTTGATAGTATATGAGTAGGTGGTGAATATGACGATTATCACGATGTTTTTTTTTTTAGTGATTATTAATCCCTTTTAAAATAAGATCAATCAGTACTGATGAAAAAGCAAAATAAGCATGAATACAAGTTAATCATAAATTTACCTCTCAAAAAAAATCTTTTTTTTTTTTAAATAATTTAATATTTTTTTTAAAGATTTTTTGACAGCTCTAATATTTTTATTTTAAAATAGTAATTTTAAAGCAAAATCTTTTTTGAATAATTTGAATAATTGAATAATTTCAATTATTTTTTATTTTTGTATTTTATTACTTATTTGTTTTATTTGTGTATATTTGTGTATAATGTGTATCCTCATTTAGGGAGTTCCTCATTTGTAAAAATAGCATAAAACTACAGTAAATACTATGTGTGTGTGTGTGTGTGTGTGTGTGTGTGTGTGTTCTGTATATCGCAATATTTCTCTCACCACTTGCTTTGTGAGTTTATTGTAGCTACATGAATTGGTGAGAGAAATATTGTGATATACAGAACACACATCTACAACTCCCTTATGAGTCTCTCAGGTTTGTAATGTTTTCATTAACAGTATTTGCTTTATTTCTCTGTTCATCATTGTTTGAGACCTATAGTAAAACATTCTCATGTGTGGGTAAGGCAGTAATAGGTTTCTTCAAAGAACATGGATGAATACATTTTTCAGAAAGGGCAGACACACACTCACACATTTACTTCAAATCTCTATATTTCCACTCATGGAAAGTGACAAGTATATTATGCAGTTTTCAGAATCGAGACATCGCAGCCACTTTAAAGGCTGTTCATCTGAAAAGACAGGCAATAGTGGCACTCCGAGGCAATTATAAGAGAGTTAATGAGAGGATAAGCAGAATGAAATATACTGACAGTTGCTGTCTTGACAAACATATACCTGGAAAAAGGAAGAAGGTGTTTTAGCAAAGAAATGAGCTGAATGCTCATGACACATGAGTTTAAGGAAGGCTGAGTTATGTTTGCATCTCAGACAGAAAAAGATATGTTAGCAGACAGATATTATAGGTTCTGTGACAAGCAACGCCTCATCACCATGCCCTATCACAAGAGGTGTATGGGAAAGCGCAAGGAAAGATATAAAAAAAGAGAGAGCGATGCAGAGGGGCACGAGTGGGCAGGCAGGTACAGCTGAGAAGAGCTTCTTCACACGGCTGTGGATGTATGATTGTGCGCACAGGATCAAACTGACATTTCATTTTCTGTTGAGGGAGATTGGGGAGACATGAAAGAGAGAAAGGAGTAGCACACATGTCTAGGGAGTCATGCTGACAGCCTCAAATGGGGACCTGGGATCCACTTCCATGTCACATTTGTGTCAAGGTTTTATATACACTCACCAGCCACTTTGTTAGGTACACCTGTTCAACTGCTTGTTAATGCAAATATCTATATAGCCAATCACATGGCAACAACTCAATGCATTTAAAGGTGATTTAAGTGACTTTGAACGTGGCATGTTTGTTGGTGCCAGACAGGCTGGTCTGAGTATTTCAGAAACTGCTGATCTACTGGGATTTTCACGCACAACCATCTCTTGGGTTTACAAAGAATGGTCCGAAAAATAGAAAATATCCAGTGAGCGGCAGTTCTGTAGGAGACAATGCCTGGTTGATGGCAGAGGTCAGAGGAGAATGGAGAGAATGGTTTGAGCTGATAGAAAGGCAACAGTAACTCAAATAACCACTGTTATAACTGAGGTTTGCAGAAGAGCATTTCTGATTGCACAACACGTCGAACCTTGAGGCAGACGGGCTACGGCAGCAGAAGAGCACACCGGGTGCCACTCCTGTCAGCTAAGAACAGGAAACAGGCTTTGATTAACACGGGCTCACCAAAATTTACAATAGAAGATTGAAAAAGTTTGCTTGGTCTGATGAGTCTCAACTTCTGCTGCGACATTCAGATGGTAGGTTCATAATTTGGCGTAAACAACATGAAAACATGGATCCTGCCTTGTATCGACGGTTCAGGCTGGTGGTGGTGGTGTAATGGTGTGATGGATATTTTCTGGGCACACTTTGGGCCCCTTGGTACCAATTAAGCAACATTTAAACACCATAGCCTACATGAGTATTGTTGCTGACCACGTCCACCCTTTTATGACCAGAGTGTACCCATCTTCTGATGGTTATTTCCAGCAGAATAACGCACCATGTGACAAAGCTCAAATCATCTCAAACTGGTTTCAAGAAACATTTATTATTATCAGTGTTGACATCAGGTTTATGTCTTGTTTGCTCTGTTTGTGTTTGCTTGGGTTGAACTTTGAGTTGGTTTTCACTGTTTCTAGATCAGTTTCCTTTGTCTGTGTTCATTGGTTACCATGGTTACTCATTAGTTCATTAAGTACTGTCCTGTTTTACCCCTTATTAGTTTGTGTATATCTAGCCCTCAGTTTGTGCTTGTTTTTGTCCGTTATAGACCTTATTCACAGCATTTTTAATGGGAATGAAAGCGAGGCTGTGAGGGATATATATACATCTCTTCAGTGGGTTGTACTGTTATTTAATGTGTTTTTGGATTGTTCTGCTGACAAAACCCTGCAAAAAATATCTTTCTAAGTAATTTCAGTACACAAAAATGAAACTCCAGACAGCATAAGGTGTGGAAAATTGTAAGTGATCTTGGAGCTTTATACAGGGAATGCCATTGAAAACACAATAAGTCTATTCCTCACAGCCTCGCTTTCATACATGTCATGGTGCTGCTCTGAAGAAGGTCTATTGTCATTGGTAATGTGGTTGTTCTATTCATATTTCTTAAGATTACTGAGTAGCCTGTGAGTTGTTGTTATTTTTGGTTTAGTTACAAATAAAAAAACTGCTGCACCTATAGATCCTGCCTTTTTTCTCACATTCACTTGTACACATATACAAAAAACCTGAATGAAACCCAACCGCACTGTTGGCCTAATGACACCTATTCATACTGTTGGCACACTTTTCTCTCAAATTAAATTGGGTACAGTTCTAAGACCGCTTTTCCCACCATGCAATTCATATCTTTGTAATAAGAAATTTGTCAGTTTCAAATTAGCTCTCTCAGACAATTGAACATGACTTGCATATATCTGCATATTAACATGGACTTTTCTAATATGTGCCGCAAACGTTTGTCACTGTAGCACATGAACCTATAAGTCCAGCAGACACCCTCCATTCATTTCATTTCAACTGCACTTACTGCTCTCGCTGAAGACATTCTCTTGAAGAATAGTGCGGCCTTGGAATCTAAATTCCCCATTTACAGTCTGTGTGTGTGTGTGTGTGTGTGTGTGTGTGTGTGTGTGTGTGAGAGAGAGTAAAAGAGAGATGATGATGAGCATTCTTTGTTCTTCTGGGTCTTTCATTCAGTCCAACATCTATCATCAGTATGTATCATATAAGCTTCAAAATTATTAAAAGAGAGAAAAGTGTTATGAACACAAAGTAGCTGACAAAAGAATGAAAGAACTGGACTTATGCATATCTGATGGAGAGAGTCATATTTGATGTGTAGGCCAGGGGTCTTCAACCTTTTTCAGGTCAAGGACCTCTTTGTGGACACTTTATATTTATTTATATTTTATATACACTGATATTAAAAATTCTGGCCAATACCAATTAGCTCATTTTTTTTTTTTCCCCCACATCAAAAAAAAAAAAAAAATTTTTTTAGTATTTTATTTTACTTTCTTTTTTACAAAGCAAGGAATATGAACAAAGCAACAACAATGTTAATAATAACTGCATAAATAAAACAAAACAAAAAAGCTTAAGCTCAGAAAAGTATAGACTTAAAAAAGGCTAAATAAATTGTCTTAAAAAGGCTCGAGAAAATTAAATGCATATTGATGAATGTCAAACTATGTATAGCTTTTCCTGCACACCTGATATTTGAAAGAGGTGGGGAGAATTGTATTAGGAAAACTGTTTTGAATCCATTTTTTTTTTTTTTTTTTCATGGAAGAAAATTTGTTACATTGGATTATAAATTATAAATAATTTGTTGGAAATTATTATTTCTTTTTCTTTTTTTTGATTAAAGGTTCCATTGAAACGTAGTTCATTGCAGTACAATGTTTTCTAAAATTATTTGGGAAATGTGTATTTGCTGATTAATGTCAACCTATGCATATATTTTTATGCATGCTGATATCTGAAAGTCATGGGCTATTTGACGTATGTGAGTTTGTGTAGGTCAAACTTAAAACTAAAATCAGTCATTTTCAATACTTGAAGTGAATAGGCATTGCACCATTTATCAAAGATTTTAGATATACAAAGATGGTACACTGGAATTACTATGAATGGGGAAAAGTGCAATGCGCAATAAGTCCCACCTTCTAAATAATAGAGCCAGTCGCCAATTAATAAAGTCATTGCATCAGTTCAGCTGCCGTTAGAAGCTCTGGTTGCTGGTTCTGAGATGCAAGCTTAGGACTGCGCATGCGCATTGGCTAGTCCAGCCTGAAAAAATCAGTTTTGTTTGTTTGTTTGTTTGTCATGATTTGAGCATTTAGGAATAAAATTTATGAGACAGTTGTTGTGATTTCAAATATGAAATTTATTCGTAAGCTTGGTGAACGGCTTTGGAGAATTTGATGTTTCCCCATTCAAAAAGATAGGAGCTGTGACTGAAATGGCTGCCCGAGAGGCATTTCAAAGATGGTCGCCAAGTGAAGTTGCTTGTCTGAAAGGGACTTTGACCAGTGTTGCCAACTTTCGCAAGACAAACAAGTAACCACAGCTCAAAAACAAGCCCAATATTATTATATTATTCATCATCAATATTATTTATGATCATTTATCAATAAATGAGCCTGTAACATTAAACTGAAACCACTCAGAGTTTGACAAGCAAAGACCTAAGTTATTTAGCAAAAATCATCTAAAATTCTAACCATAGTTATCTACTGTTAATATTAATATACTTGTTTTTTTTTTTTTAGTATTATTATAGCCTTTAATGGTTAATACATTATAGTCCCTCTCCTCTCCTGCACTGTCTATCATCTCCCATATTTCCTCTCCATCTCTGTACATCTCTGTTGTTGGCATTGTTTGTGAAAATGTACATACGTGTATTTACGTCTACTAACTATCATCCTTGGATTACAACGTGCCTGCAGTTGAATGCAATTTTTCTCCAATAAAGGGGAGGAGGGGGCGGGATGTGGGAGGACGAATTATTGCACTGATTGGCTTTTAGCTGTGGGCAGACAGGGTCAATCAATATATTGGAGTAAACAGCAACCATAAATGCAAAGAAAAGAAGTTGCTTGTCAGATTTTCCTAACAAGCAACCATATTAAAAAAAAAAAAAAAAAACGCAGCCCGCGACCCTTTTTTTTTAATTTTTTAATTTTTTTTTTTACACGACTTACCAAAGAAAGAAGCCCAAAGTCACGTATTATAAGCAGACTTGGTTACTATGACTTTGACTATTATAATGTACAGTATTTTAATATCAATTTTACTTTTACAATTTTAGCCTATTTAATTTATGTTGCCTACTTTTTCATTTTAATGTGGGACAATGAAACGTGTCTGAACTTTAGCTTATTATATTTTCTTATTTTTTATTTTAATTTTTCATAAAAATTACTTTAAGATCAAACAATAATAGTTGTATCCCCCGCAGTATCGCCTCAGACCCCCTGTTGAAGATCCCTGCTGTTGGAGAACGAGAGATCAAAATAAATGAAACAAGAATATGTGATACAAAGTTGTGTGTGTGAGTGTGAGTGTGAGTGTGTGTGTGTGTGTGTGTGTGTGTGTGTGTGAGAGAGAGAGAGAGAGAGAGAGTGTGAGTGTGAGTGTGTGTGTGTGTGTGTGTGTGTGTGTGTGTGTGTGAGAGAGAGAGAGAGAGAGAGAGAGAGAGAGAGAGAGAGATACCTGCATGTAAGTGGCTGTGTGTGTTGGCTGCGTGTGTTTTCATGCATGCCCAAGTACAGCATGTTTGCCTGTATTAAAACATAAAGGCTGGCATGGCTCAGATTGCTGCAGTGTTGCTTTGCACTGTATTGTTGTGCTGATACCAACTCTGGGTGTGAGGAAATTCATTAAGAAATCATTTAAAACTCGCCCTCTCCGGGAGTGGAAATTCTGGGCTTCATTCCAGCTTGAGATTTATGTGCGACATGTGAAGCGTCTCTCTGCCCTTTGAGACAAGAAGCTAAAGATTTTATTTTATTTGTGTACACATGTAACAGCTGAAATAGGGATTTAGACTCAGCAAGAGGCAATCTGTCAACATCTATATGTGTGTTAACACATATTTAGCCATTTTTCATTAACCTAGAGCTGTAAAAAAAATGGGTCAGTCTTTTTCTGCATCTGTTGAATTTGCTGAGATTAAAACATCTAATGTTTCTATATCCACTTTATTTAGCCCTCAGTCTTCATTTTAATCTGTTTTGGGGTTGATATTTCTGTCAACGTGAGACACAATAAGGATTTTGAATTCTATGTTGCATTTTTGCTGGATCAATAGTACATTCTGAAATAGCAACCTCATTGGAAAAATGCCTCTACCTACAATTCACAGCATTTTCCAGCTGAAATCAACACTAGCGCATGTAAACTTTTATTCCTTTTCACGGGGCAGATTATCAATTAATAAAGACATATTTTAGTGCGGTTCATTGCACAGTACTATGTTATGACCTCTGAACACTTTTACCATATGCATGATTTGTAAACATACAGTTTTACATGTGCATCACTTAATGTAAGGCTTTCCTGATGGGAGTAAACTTGCTAGCTCACCTGGTACAGCACTGCTCACTGGGGGCAAGACCCGTGAAACACGAGTCACGTTAAAAAGTCATGATAAAAGAGCTCAAAGAATCAAAACAAGCTAAAATGGCATAGTTGCTTTAGCGAACGCATTTTTATTTCACATTTGTTTTTATTAAAGGGATAGTTCACATAGTATTTTTCCCCAAAAACTATGGAAGTCAATGGGGCCCATCAACTGTTTGGTTACCCATATTCTTCTAAATATCTTCTTTTGTGTTCAGCAGAAGAAATAAATAAATACAGGTTTGGAACAACTTGAGGGTGAGTAAATGATGACAGAATTTTCATTTTTGGGTGAACTATCCCTTTAACACTGTCTGCTAGGTTTAGGGAAGGGTTTAGTCAAATTGTTTAGTCAAATTGTATTCTCAGCCTCAGACGTCACACCCACAGACCGTTGGCTGAATGTCTGATGCATAAGGCACACAAAAAGGGAAACACTTTGGGAGTTTCGAAGTTGTCATCTGATTGGTTGAATTCTTAAGGATTTCCTGGAGATGTGTGTGCCGCATTCTTTAACATTCCACCTAGAAACAACGCCATTGTGACACCAAACCCCCTCATGGAAGAAGAAAGCTGTCGTGTTTACAACTGTGACAATAAACACTTATCAGGATCAACTAAATTCTGGATTTTCAAGTTGAAGTTTGCAGCACCATTGTAGCAGTAAACTTTCACAACTTTCTTAAATGAATAATTTATTATTAGATGTAGGGATGGGCATTTTTCCAAAATATTGTATTTGAATATTTGGGCTCGTAAAAAAACGAATATTCGAATATGACGTTAATGACGTTAAACGAGTAGGATGTTATTTTTTTAATTCATCAAGATTTTGTAACCATTTCTGAACAAGCTTATGATTAGGCAATATACACAACAAGCTTACGTTATATACATAAGTTTACGTTTCTTTTAGTTCAAAGCATTAAACAATACATGCAAACAAAAAAATATAAAGAACAAAAGCATTTAAACTCAAGCAGCGCGAATGGGAAAAACGCTAATAAAGCAGACAGCGCCAGTTATCGTACAAAACGTACATAATACACTCGAGTCAGCATATGGTTATCGTGTTCATATTGTTTCACATGTTCATATTGAGAAAAACAGTAATATCTACATGCTTGGGTGAGAAAAAGAGCTGCGCTGACGAAACAAAGATAATGATAATACATAATGTATGCTAAGCTAAGTTTCTAACAGCAGCACTTTGTGTTTTCTCTTTGTAAATATGTATCCCTCGATGAAACTTAAAGGAAGCATATGTCTCAAAATCATTTTGCTATCAGATAAGTTATCTTATTTGTTCACTCGGCCGAGGGAGAAACCCACAACAAATTTCTGCAACATATTACGTTGTTTGTTGCACAGTTTGGAAATGAAGTGCCGTGAAAAGGTTAATTACGTACCACCTACACTAAACCCAACCCAGGCTGATAGGGAAAACATGTCTGTGTGACATTTCTGCAAAATTATATTACATTGCGTCTTGCAACGTGTACCGTTTTATCCGACAAAGATGACCGTGAATCTGGCGATATTTTATAACTTTCTTGTTCTTGTTTTTATGGTGGCAGTTCTTAATTAAAACATTTGTTGAAGCAACTGTGCCATTTTAGCTCATTTCTACAAGTCTTTGATCTCTTTTGTCGTGACTCGTGTTTTACAGTACACGTACATGAGCGTCCGGCAAGTGCAATGCTGTACTGGGTGAGCTCCCATAATTTTGTGTGAAAGGAATAAAAGTTGTTGCTGTTTTACTGCCTCTAGTGTTTATTTCAGCTGGAAACTGCAGCGATTTGTACTGAATGTATTGATAAGTTTTTTGAGTTTTACAAAAATGTAGGAAGAGGCACGTTTTTCCAATGCAAGTGCTTCACATCCTTTAAATGCTAAAGTTAAAAATGAAAAATAAAGGCATATCTTAAACACTGATACAAGTGCAGTTCAAACATGCACAACTTTCATCCAGATGCCCTCTCACTTTGGGACCATCATTTAACCTCAAATATTGATGTAGGCATACAAGTTTAAATTGTGCATTGCAAGAAGAGCAGCACATCACTGAAGCGGAAGATCAGAAAGCTAGTGCGTGTCTCAGTTATTATGAGGAGACAAATGAAGAATATTGCTTTTGATCAAGTCGTGACGTGCATGCATGCACACACATACGCGCCGCTCTAAGAGCACTTTAAATGCTTTGACCCATAAATAGTGTTGCTTTCATCTGGGGGGCCGTCCAGCACTAAAGCCTCCTTGACCTGTATACAATTCAGACTGACATATCTTTCATGTGGGACGATATCGAAACCTATTTTTCCTCTGAAAATTCAAAGAGAAGCAGCTTGGCTTTTATCTGAGATTGAGTTCAGTATTTAAACCCCTCTCACCTTCAGACCTGCTCTTGCATGTTACTTTGATCTCTAACGAAGTTCCTCATATACATCTAGTTTCACCCGAGGCCGTTTGGAGAAGTGGACCTTTCATTCGTTTCTGGCTCGGCCAGCACGCTCTGGTTGAATAAGTAGAAGCAGATCAATTTGAATTGCTGCTTGTGTCCCTCAAGAGCTTCAGCTGTTGACTTTTCTGCATGTTTCTTAGCATTTACATTAGTACTTTTTACTAAGGATTACATGTACTGGAGAAATAAAGGGGTACACAAAATTTAAAACGGTATGATACAAGGCATTGCATAAATTTCAGTACCTGAGAGAAATGGTGGATAATGTGAAAGATATCCCTTGCTGCACTCAAATCACTGAAAATCAGGGCTGTAAAGGTGAAATATGGCACTACTTTGTCTATAGACAAAACCAAATAATGAACCAGTCTTGAAACTATACCGTTAGACGCAGCGCCTTAGCTATAGGGGAGAAAAGTAGTGACCGTTCTCTTGGCCCCCAGTTTTGAACTCATAACATAGGATTGTGCATAGTATAGTACATAATATACTATTGTGACAATAAATACACATTTCCCTAATACTTTTAGAAGACACCTTACCTCATAATTATGTTTTTTAATATAAAATTGATCGAAAAAATCGAATTCTGACCAATTATTCACCCTTTATTATTTTTCTTCCATTAAATAAAACTGTCAAATAAAATTACTATATAACTGCATGTTAGACTTCAATTGTTTGAGAAAAACAAACAAACAAAAAAAACTGGTATTGTAGCAGTGAAAATTTTAGATAAATGCAGACATCATTCTATGAAATAAACTCAGCTCAGAGCTTGTTTATTACAACACAATATCAGATTTCTCTGTGATTGTGATTATAAGAAAAACACTGTTGGTGGGCTACGATACAACACTACTGGCAATTAGCATGCTTGGTTTGCTTACTTATTCCAATACATTATGCATCTCATTTATATTTTGCATTTTATGCAAAGTAAGCCCACCAATAACACCCTAGCTATTCCAATTTTGCAGACAAACTAAAAAAAAAAAAAAAAGAAGACAATGAAACTTTGAGGCTTTCCTCTGGATATTTTTTTTTCTACGGTAGCCCTGAAGTGCAAAAAAACTCCTAAAATCCCAAAACAAATCAGAAAATAAATCAATTCCACAAACAGAATACCAAATTTCGTTTTCAGATTTATTATGTTTAGCACTTCGGGACCACCATATGTTTTACTTACAGTCAGTGTACAGTCTTGCTCCTGTAGGGTCAACGTCCTGCAGAGTCTGGCGCTGACCCTAATTAAAAACACACAAACAAGTTAATCAAGGTGTTTAGGGTTGCTAGAAACTTCCAGGCAGGTGTGTTATGCAGGCTTAAGCTAAACTCTACAGGACCTTGGCCCTTCAGGAGCAAGATTGGACACCCTTGTTTTACTATGTCAAAACTAGCCAACCATAGCTACTTGTTAATATGCCTGACACTCCACATAATGGAACAGAGTTCACTTCCACCATAATTGTGACCATGATAAAGCTCGAGCAGTGCTGACTATTGAACGGTTTAATTGGAGTTAATCTATCAAAGTCTTCTCTCCATCCGCTAAACTCTGTCACTAAAGTCCGTATCACATGTTAATATTTTATAATGAACCCCATGGAGGTTTGAACTAGATTGGAGCTTTGAGGCACTGTGGCTTAGCTTTTCCTGTCACCTGCTGATTTATCTTGATCGCTCCATTCATGTTTATCTTCATTGTTTACAACTGACTCCTCGGTTCCTTTAGCTAATTATACGAGGAGGCCACTGATATCAGACTAATTATAGGAAGAGGATTATTGTCATTATCAGTTATTTAGAGTGTGTGTGTGTGTGTGTGTGTGTGTGTGTGCGATGTGTTGTCTGTTTCACAATCTGTGAAGGAAATGCCCTCATTCATTTTATATTGATGTTAAAGACAAGCTTTAAGTGTGTCCTCTAGAGGGCGCACAGGACCTGGCTTCATTGAGGTCAGCTTGATACATTCACATTTACATTAATTCATTAGCAAAAAGCAATTTACAAAGAAGAATATAACAACACAAGTGATTTATCCTATGGAGACGGTAACATGAGAAAAGCTGCAATACAGGGTTCCATTTTGTTTTTAGTTAGTTGATCAAAGATGTAGATGTAACACTGTATGTAAAATAGTGGTGTTTTTAAGTATTGTATTATTCATTTTTAATATAATTGTTATGACCTGATTTACTATTTTTATACTTCCAAAAAGTGACTTTTTGCCTCACACTTTGACCAGAATGCCTTAATAATAATAAGCTTCTCAGGTCTAAGTTGTCTCTCTGCTAAATATAGGATGTTGTGTTTGTTGCCTATCATTCAGTTAAATATTTTCTGTTGTAATGTTTTCACCTGTTTTGGTGCCAGTTGTTTTGATCATGTAAAAACGTCTTGTTTGTCTCCCATTTTTCAAGAGTTCTTCTGCCTATTTCAGAGTGATTTTAGTAGGGTCTGAATGAACAGAGCTGGTCATCTTATTCATTCAAATATTTTGACACTTTTTATCAACACTTTTTGACACCTTTTTTTTTTTTTTTTTGGTGAAGAAGTATCAACTTCAGGGCTGTAGTTTTCTTTTGATGTTGACCTGACTCGAGACTATGTCAAAGATTAAAGAGGTTCTTTAAAGTTTCTTTCACCCCCTTAACTGTGGAGTCTGATTCTCTTAAAGGGATATTTCATCCAAAAATGACAATTCTGTCATCATTTACTCCCCCTCATAGGGGGGTAGGGGGGTAGGGGGGTGGGGAGACCATACATTTATGAGCTATGAATAAAATAAAAATAAATTAAAGAATTCACATTTTCTCATTTTGTCTTATCCTATTATTTTAGTGAGTAGAATGAGTAAATTAGGGCTAAATCATTTTTAAATACTATACTAAAAAACCAAGAAACCCATTCTCTCCCAAGTCCCAACTCGCGAATCATATCGCGGTGGTACGCGAGATGACTCGCTTCTCGTTCTGTTTAGGCTTATGCTAAATAGCAGGCTAACTAAACTAAATGGATATTTATTCATCGTTTTTTTTTTTGTTTTTTTTTAAATAAACCCACAACTAAAGGAGTGGGGGCTCTAACTCTGACGCTTCAGAGGCACAACTCGGAAAGAGGCGGCTTCCTCTGCATTAGGTAAGGCCTAAGATGTTTTTTTTACTCTTTGTATAGCAGTCGTTCATTATAAATTTTAAATGTAGAAAATATGATACATGATATAACTGTATGAAATGTAGAGTATAGAGTCCGGGAACATGACGTCAGCAACGCAATGCATTCTGGGACTTTAGGTCACCGATAGTACAGAAGAGACTGGGAAATAGTGGAGGTAGATGTTAAAATTTATATTATACAGTTAAAAACATATTAGAATGGTGAACGCTGGCTGTGTTATGAACTATCTGCATATACTGATCAGCGTGGAAAACGGATGTGAAATGGAGCGCCATTTTGTCCCATTTTCGGGACATTCTAAAACGCTTAACGTGGCTTAATGTAAGTAAACATCATACTAATAAACCATACTATGTACAGAAAAGCAGGTGAGCCCAGAATTTGAACGCAACGCGTTTAATTTCACGTTAAACGTTTTCCTCCCATAGAAACTATGTACAGCAAAGCAGATGAGCCCAGAATATGAACAAAACGCGTCTTATTACTCGTTAAGTTTTCATCCATATAAAACCGTTATAAAGAAACCGCTTAACGTCGCTTAATGTAGCCTACTAAGTGATATTAAAAGATCAAATTCTGCACACACCAATTTTTCTGTATAGTATGCTTTATTAGTATAGTGTTTACTAAGGTCTTCAATGTCACTGTCCATTAAGCGTTTTCTTTATGGGAGGAAAAAAAAACAAAAAACGTGACCAACATACAACAGCCTGTTGGTTATCGGAGCAATCATGTAGTGATCATATTCACCAACAGAGGGGGCAGTGTTACACTGCTATGGCTAGACTTGGTCGCGCGCGCGCCGCTGTTCATGAAGAACGTAACCTGGACCAGAGCAGAGCGCCATTATAGTCAAATATCAAAATAAACATCGTTATCGGCCTCAAGGTAGTATCATACTAACTATTCATGTTAAACTAAAGTAATACTGTTGTATGTGTTTTATAACAGGGCCTCAAAAGGGTGTGGGATTGTTTTGCACAATTTTAAACGTCCACAAAAGTTCCGCAGTGCAGCAATTTTAACACACACATCTTAACTATATCACGTGGTGAAGGTACACTCTGAAATGAAAAATAAATAAAACAAATAATACACTTGCAACTTACTTTGTGCTTAAAATTAGTCTAAAATGCAAAATAAGTTAAATATAAAAACTTAAAACTTAAGTTTAAGTTAACTTAAAAGTTGTAATTTCTGTAGGCTGTACAGTATAAACAGCTTGTGAAAATGAAAATATTAAATTCAATAATAAATGTAAAAAAAAAATGTTAAATGCCGTTTTATTGATCTTATATTTATGTTGTTTTATTTTTGTAATGTAATGTGCTTTTGTAAAATCATACTGCTTTTGCAATGGTAACTATTAATTAAGTGTAATAGTTTTTTTTGGTGAATTGTAGGCTATTAAAACCAGACCAAAAATCCTAATAATCAAACTAAATCATAATAATTATGTAATAATATAAGGAACCCACAACAATTAAAAAACAAAAACATTCAAAAATGTATTGTCCCCGTTTTTTAATTAATATATAATACCAAATGAGATTTCTATGATATTTTGACCACTCAAATAGGAAATGTCCCCGGTTTCCATTTCAGAAATCTGGTCACCTTAATTTAGAGGGACTCCCCAAAGTTTCCCCAAAAATTAGAAATGGCCAAAATGTCCCTCATTATTTTATATTCTTAATGCTGCTCTGCTGCACTTCATTACGTGCAGCTCTGTTTGTTATTTGGAAGATAAAGAGTTTTAAAAGTTTTTAGGTTGCTCTGTCTCAATAGTCTAACAGCGCTCGTCAATGTCAAAATGAGTGAGATGGCCAATCAAATCAAAGAAGGCGGGTCTTCTTACAGAAGACGAGTATGAATTCCAGCGCAACGCATTAGTTTTACCTCTGAAAGAGTGCATGGAAAATTATAGCAGCTAAACCTTAATATTTAACTGTTTTACGAGAGAAATGCTGAACGACCGAGAGTAGTATCCAGGGATGCAAGCAACTCAACTTTTTTTTTTTTTTTTAATGTTACTGTTTTGATTGTAAAATATGGTATAATTTACATTTGATTCATGTAACTCATAAATGAATGTGACGAAACAAGAAACGTTTTGCGTTTGACATGTCAGATATCAGTAAGAGTGAATGTGCCTATTTTAAAACAAAATTATTTGCAAATAGTTTAAATTGATTAGGCCTACTTCACAACTGCAGTAGAACTTATTTTACAATTTTTACATTTATTTATTCCCTTAATCCTTTTAATACTTAATTATTTAATTCCTTTAAAACAACAACCCAAAAAGATGCATACATCCATCATAAAAATAATCCATAGCCTACAGCTCCAGGGGTTTAAAAAAAAAAAAAAAAAAAAAAAAAAGCGATGGATTTTTGTAAGGACAATATCCATATTTAAAACTTTATAAACTATAATAACTACTATCCGGCAGACAGCCATGCGCATTGATTTGCGCCGGAAGAGTTACCCCTGACCTGACGTATGACGTAATGACTGTTACGGAACACAGACTCACAACAAGGTGGGAATGACTATGAGAGTTTATTGATCGTTGTGAGTATGGCAAACAGGTAGGTGAGTATGACAGTCAAAGCAGGAATGCAATAATGAGAGAGAATACTGACAGTTCTTTGTCTTTACAGGTGGTTGGAGGAGATAGTGGATGTGAGCAGCCAAGCACACACTTTGGTGGAGATGGTGGTATGTGGAAGGAGTCCGGGGAATAGAGTCTGACGAGGAAGCCACTGGAGACACAAAGGATCAGGGAGACGCTGCAAGGTAAGTGCTGACAGATAAGTGAGTCCGTATACAAACGAACGAGACCAGACAATGTGCTAGGCTAGGGTGATGTGTGTGCTTAAATGCTGCTGTGCTGATGAGGAGATGAGGATCAGGTGCGGGTGATTGAGTGTGAGCAGGTGATTGACAGGAGGGATGATGGGAAATGGAGTCCAGTGAAGGCAAGACAGACGGTGACCGTGACAATGACGAACGCGGAAGTAAAGAGGATAGAGGAAAACAAAACACCAGACACGAATTAGAAGTCTAAAACCAGAACTTTTAAAGAGAAATGTCGGAGGATTTCGAAATAAGAGAAGAGGAGCTTGAGTTTGTTGCACAGCCCTATTTGTTTGATCGATGCGTCTATCGCATCAGGAGTTACTCTTGTGGTGCAAGTTGACTTGCGCAGTATGCGTACGGTCGTCTGCCGGAAGTAAGTTATTTTAGTTTATAAAGTTTCGCTTCGCTTCAGAAGGCCTTTATTAACCCCCTGGAATCATATGGATTCTTTTTGTGATGGATGGATGCATTTTTTTGGGGGGGGGATCAAAATCATGCCCCCCATTCGCTACAATTATAAAGCTCGGAAGAACCAGGATATTTTTAAATATATCTCCGATTGTGTTCGTCTGAAAGAAGATAGTCATATACACCTAGGATAGCTTGAGGGTGAGTAAATCATTGGATAATTTAAATTTTTGGGTGAAGTAACCCTTTAAGCTGCCTGAAAAAAAAAAAAAAAAAAAAAAAAAAAAGTGTGATGAAGCACAGTATATAATACCAATGTTGATTTAATTTGATTTAGACTATATTATGTATTTTAAAGAATGTTGGTAACCAAACAGTTTTGTCATACAGTTAAGTAATAACATGAAGTTTTTAATTTTTGAGTGAACTATCCCTTTAAATTAGTTTTTGACTGAAGGTTTTCATGTGCTAACTAAACATTTCTTCACATGATGTTGCTTTATCTTTGCTTCTCTTTGTGACTCTCTATATTCATTTATCTGAGTGTATCTCACTTTACTCTCCCTTCATCATTCTTCTCGCATTCCATTTCCAGTGCTGAGCATGCAGAATTACTTGAATACAATAACATCAAACCAATTCTGGCTAAAATATTAGCATTATACCTACTCCTATGTGCCACTTTACAAAATAATTCCATTACTTGTCCATTGCAGTCACTGAAACATGTATATTGAGTCTATTAGATCCACAGGTGTACAATAAAATGGCTTTAAAGAATCTCAGAGGCATGACAGCCTACACTCATAGAAAAACAGGTTCATTAGGCATCTATATTGAACCATTTCTTCTAAGAGTGAAACATGAACCCTCCACCAAATTGAGGTGAGTAAAATGATTATGTATGTTAAATAAGATTAGGTATTTAATGCCCATGAACAGTCCTTGCAAAAGTGTGGAAAAAGCAAGTTATAAACAGTCTCAGCACAAATGTAAGCTGGATGCACAGCCTCATAAAGGATGATGTGTCTCAGAGGGTGGCTGGGAAGAGAGAAATATTTGAATCAGAGGCTGATGGAAGGAGCTGCAGAGTGTTCAGCAGGCTATAGGAGAAAAGCTACAACTGAATATTGATCAGATGTTGACCTGTAGCACTGAACCCGAATTAGCTGCAGAGTGCAACTCTAAAAAATAAATCATCCTGATATTTTGATTTGAGCGTATGAAAAGGAGTAATTGTTAATAAAAGTTATGTGTGGCAAGGGAAGATAGTGAGCATCAAAGAAACTGTGGCTGTTCACACTGACAGCGATTTGAAGTGACAAAGACCTTAAAGGGGTAGTCCATCCAAAAAGGAAAGTTATGTCATCATTTACATCATTTTCTTACTATGTCATCACTTGGTGGCGCTATAACAGGAAAAAAACAAACAAACATGAAAATGGCTTTAACTACTTCACCGTTAGTCAGATCGAATGGTGTGAAGTGTCTTCGTCCGAGGGGCCACGAATGTCTATGAGGAAACTGACACGTCTCGAAAAACATTTCCGCTGTCGGCCACTGGATTTTGAGCAGCTATCAGACAAGGTTAATGGAGGCCGATCAGAACGAAACTCACTGGGCCTGTTTGACTCACGGCCCTAGAGGCCTGTGAGAAATTCGAAAGAAAACGGCCACCGGTGGGCGCCTTCGCGTTTTTCACGTATGTAAAGGATTGTGCATTGCACGATATTTCGTGCACGCCCACGACATTCGTACCACATGGTAGAACTCCTCATTCTGAGCAATTTTGCCTCTAGGACCGCAGCTGTCCATTAAAGCGTTCGTTAAATATTGGAGATTATTTCAAAAAACAACTTTGGTGAACTAGTCCTATGTTTTTGGCTCAACCTTGATAACTGTTAAAAAGCTTTAAAAACCATATATTTCCTATGGTAAATTGCCTGTATTGGCTGTAAATGCTCTTTTCCATGTATGATTGAGATGGTTACAGGCTTGCTAAATAAAACAAAAAATCTTTTTACGCATGTGCTTAAAGGCCTTACAATATATAGCTTGCAGCTATATTCTTTCTTTGCCTTCTGATTTTCTATGAAAGAAAAACGGATGGTTATAACGCCAGGCTCCAAAAAGTATCCAGCTTTAATTCAGTCTGTTCATCATATAAAGCAATCGAGTTTCTTCAGAAAATTTGGACTAAACCACTCGATTCATATGAATTAGCTTTACAATCTCTTTATGAACTTTTGAAGCATGGTAGTTGCGTGGACTGTCAATGGAGGGACAGAAATTTCTCAGATTTCATTAAAAATATCTTCATTTGTGTTCCGAAGATGAAAGAAAGTCTTGAGGGTTTGTAATGACATGAGAAAGTAAATAATGACATCATTTTCATTTTTGGGTGAACTATCTCTTTAACCAGTTAAGACTTGTTGTTAACAACTGTAGTCTTAATATCTTTACTGTACTGCCAGATTTCATTTGCTTTTAAGTTATATTTAAAACAAGTTACCTACAAATTTACTGGTATTGACTCAATACCAAAAAATATGTGTCAATTGACAGAAAACACACACACACACACACACACAAAAAAAGATAAGAAACCTTATTTTATCAAGACCAAAGACCATTGTTAATGCAACGTATGCTAGTATGACAGTCCTGCTAACCTAACAATGTAGAAACAACAAAAGGAAGCAGAAACAGTATAACAGAGAGTTTAAATGAATAGATGAAAATATAATGCTCAATATGGTAGCTGCAATCCCACCTTACAGGTTAAAGTCTCACAAAATCTCACATTCAACTATATAGGAGCTGCACCTAGAAATATCTAGAAATGGCAGCAATCACGAAAATGGCCACAGAGTGAACAGATTTGCCTTGAGCAACTTCAGAGTGAGTTACTGACCCATCATTGTCAGGCTCAGTGAAATTGTGAGAAATGTTCTCGTTATCTTCTACATTTCTTAACGGGAGCTAAATATCGAGCCTCATTCAGGGTCAGTTGGAATCAGCCGGTCATTAAGAAATGATTTACTCTTTAGTCGTTTGAAAAATGGGCAGTTAGAGAGTAGCTCATTTACTTTCCCTGTCAACGGGATATGTTGTTCTCTCTGTATGAATCCTGAAGGTGAATGATATATATAAATGTAGGTGGTTCTTGACAGCTCTATAAACTTAATTATCGTAAAACACCCGTAGAGCACACGTTGGACCTCATTGAATGGTTTCATGGCCAAGAGTTCTTAATCTGTCCATGGGTGTTATTAAGCTACACATAAAGCTTTACAGTATATCATGCCAGTCTAATGCACCTTGAGCCTTTTGCATATATACTACTTCTACACACCATGACAAATAAAAATAAATAAATAAAAAAATCTATACATAGATATATACCATTTCTTAATGTTTTGGAGGAAGTCTCTTATGCTCACCTGCGTTTATAAAAAAAACAAAAAACAAAACAAAAAAAAAAACAGTAATAATAGTGAAATATTATTACAATTAAAATAAACTGTTTTCTCGTTAAATATTTTTAAATTTTTTGATCAATTTAATGCATCCTTGCTGGATAAATGTATTAAATTTTAAATTTTAACAATTGAATAAATAATAAGAAATAATAATAATAAACCTAGGGTAAATGTACCTATTAAGCTCACCAAAATCAATATTGAGACATTTTTAGTGCACAGGATATTGATTTCAATACAAGAAGTTATGTGAAAATAAAATATTAATCTCTCACACAATAATATTAAATTTTATTTTAAAGGACAAAAGCATTATAATTAAGATGTATATCATTAAACGCAAAGAGTCTGGCTGTGCTTAATGGGTACATTTTTGTACACTTTAAGGACACCCCTGTTCCCATTAAGCTCACATGTTTTATTAAAAATTCTTGTTTATTTTAAACAACCTTTATAAAGAATTGAATTTTTTTTTTTATTTGAAGGTACAGAGTCAATCACAAAAAAACAAAAAAAACAAACAAAAAAAAACAGAACACTAAAATCAAGCAACAAGGCATTCAATTTGATCAGTTATATATTCTAATTCATGACCGGTGTTTTGCTTTGCTCTATCCTCTGCACTTCCACGTTCGTCATTACGTCATGCGTCAAGTCAAGAGTTCACTCTTTCACCGTAAATCGATGTGTACGGCCGTCTGTCGGAAGCTAGTTATTTTAGTTTTTAAAGTTTTAAATATGGATATTTTTCTTACACAAATGCATCGCTTTGCTTCAGAAGGCCCTTATTAACCCCCCGGAGCCATGTGGATATCTTTTATTATGGATGGCTGCACTTTTTTGGGCTTCAAAATCTCATCCTCTATTTACTGTCATTATAAAGCTTAGAAGAGCCAGGACATTATTTAATACTAAAAATGTTAATATAACTCCGATTGTACTAGTCTGAGGATACACCTAGGATAACTTGATGGTGAGTAAATCATGGGGTAATTTTTATTTTTGGGTGAACCAACCCTTTAAGGCTGTGAAAATAAGTTATTAATCATTTTATAAAGATTAACTTTAAATATTAACTGATGGTTGTCACTTTAAGTCTGTTAATGAGGTATTAACATAGACGTTTAATGTGGATGAGCTTAAAGGGAGCACACTGAGATTAAATTGGAGCAGCAACTATTTTTAATTAATAAATATTACATTAAATTTAAAGGACACGATTTTGATAAATAAATAATCTAGGTCATGTATTAAGTTTATACATATTTTGATATGAACAACTATTATTGACAATATCTATGAAATTATACTTTTTCTTATTGATGTCACACTGAAGCAGTGTGATTTTCATAGTAGTGCACCCTTTAAGCTCACCAAACAATAATATGAAGTCTTTAAAAATTGCAGCAATTTAAAACCACAGACCATCATTAAACTGTCAATGTATAATATTATGGATTTAACAGTACAAGCCATTAATGCCTGAAAAGTAATATATAAGTGTAGCAAACAATCTTATACAGCTAGTAAGCTAACTATGTTCTGTAGCATCTGCGCTATGTTGCTAAAACTATCTTTTGGATCTAACTGTAATAATTTTCCACATGCAGGTTCCAGGTTATACTATGCAAAAGTCTAAACATTAATCTCTTAATTTTGCAGTAAGTAGTTATAACTACCCCAAAAAAAAGGCTTAACCACCTTAAAAATGCACATTTAAGAGGCTCTTCTTTTGGTGAAAGTTTTCAGACAGCTTTCAAAATGGCCGCCAGACAGTGTGAACACATGGATACCCATATCTCAGTGTGCAATGGTCTGATTTTCTTGAAATTACTGGAGGTATGTAGTAACAAACACATCAATTGGTTAAGACATCAAGTAGGATAATACATTATTTTTTCTTTTTATAATCTGAGCTCAAAGATGGTAGTGTGCTTAATGGGTACTTGAGCTTAATAGGTAAGTTTACCCTATATATATATATATATATATATATATATATATATATATATATATATATATATATATACACACATTTAAAAAAAAAAAAAGATTCTTTTCTGCCTTCTCATCTGGAAATTCAATTTTCCTTAAAAGTGCACACGTGCTAAGTACACTCGTTTGATAAATGTTTAAATGCATCACAAAACATGTATGTATTAACGTCTATATGGAAAATGTGTAAGCGAAAGTGTGTGGTTAACAGCAGTGCTGACTTGCAGTTGGAGATGGTATACATCTCATTTAGGATGCAGAAAGCCAGAGCGCTGACTATATAGTCGTGTTTCTCAGTCAGAGGTAATATAGGGCACATGGCACACAACCTTTTGAACCCGTACTGGAGTTTTTGTGAGTGTCTGAAGGGAAAAAAGTGTGGGAGAGAGATGAGTCTTGGCTGCCCTCAGGCTGTAATCTTCCTGCCTGGTCTCCCTCATTGAGGGTGCAGCCGTTGCCAATGCAAAGGAACGTCAGACATGAATGCACTTAATTAATGTATGGCTACATCCCGAGAGTGAGCTAAAGGCAGAGAGTGCAAATACATATTTTTCTATACACCAACACAATCTACTTTATTTACAAAACCACAATATTCACAGTCTAACACGTGTTTATGATAAAAACAGACAGAGATAGGGTAGAAAAACAATAGTAGAAGCACAATGTGGCAACAAACACCACAGAACCCCATGAGCCTGGTATTGACGGTCCACTTATTATTCTACAATTAACACTCCTCAGGGGGGAATTAGGCGGAAATCTCATTACTACACAAAAACCATAACTACACATGAGTGATGTTAAACAGTGCTCAGTGCTTAGGGAGAGCTGATGACAGTGACAGCTTCGCTTTTTCATTCCTTATTGACACGCTGCATGCTTCCTGCACAAGTTGTCTAATCACAGCACACACCCCATAAATCATATTATGGCTTTTAAAGGCCCTCTGTCAATTGAGCATGTTTGATAACAGTGATTGAATTGAGGACTGGGTTATTTGCATAAAGGTTAGGCTGCATAATGGAAGACTGCTTTGCTATATTTTGTATATTCTGTAAGTATATTTTGTAATTCAGACTGAAACTGAGTCATGTGTGTTTGGTAGATGTTTGAGTTCTGAAAGGGCAGCATGAACATCACTAACTATTTTTCCATCCAAGTTGCTAGCAAGATGTTTTATTCAGTCTCGTGACTGAATTATTGTTATTGTTTATGCCCATTGCCCAAGTGACCATCGCTCAAGTGACCATATACGATTGTTGTACGAACTTGATTGTCAAATTTATTCACATCCAACAATTATTTATTTATTTACTTACTTACTTACTTACTGTATCCCTAAATGTGCATGTGCATTTAGTAGCCAAACCTGGCTACTAAAATTTGAGCTCATTTCAAATTTGATGCCTGCTACAGGTCTCAAAATAGTTGGGACGGGGGCATGTTTACCATGGTGTAGCATCTCCTCTTCTTTTCAAAACAGTGTGAAGACGTCTGGGCATCGAGGTTATGAGTTTCTGGAGTTTTGGTGTTGAAATTTGGTCCCATTCTTGCCTGATATAGGTTTCCAACTGCTGAAGAGTTTGTGGTCGTTTTTGACGTATTTTTCTCTATAGGTGAAAGTTCTGGACTGCAGGCAGGCCAATTCAGCACCCGGACTCTTCTATGACGAAGCCTTGCTCTTGCAATAGCTACAGTATGTGGTTTTGCATTGTCCTGCTGAAATACACAAGGCCTTCCCTGAAATAGACGTCGTCTGGAGGGGAGCATATGTTGCTCTTAAACCTTTATATACCTTTCAGCATTCATAGTGCCTTCCCAAACATGCATACAATACATACCGTACGCACTTATGCACCCCCATACCATCAGAGATGCTGGCTTTTGGACGCTGATAACACGCTGGAAGGTCTCCCTCCTCTTTAGCCCGGAGGACACAGCGTCCGTGATTTCCAACAAGAATGTCAAATTTGGACTCGTCTGACCATAGAACACTTTTCCACTTTGAAACAGTCCATTTTAAATGAGCCTTGGCCCACAGGACATGACGGCGCTTCTGGACCATGTTCACATATGGCTTCCTTTTTGCATGATAGAGCTTTAGTTGGCATCTGCAGATGGCACGGCGGATTGTGTTTACTGACAGTGGTTTCTGGAAGTATTCCTGGGCCCATTTAGTAATGTCATTGACACAATCATGCCGATGTGTTGTCTGAGGGCCCGAAGACCACGGGCATCCAATAAAGGTTGTCGGCCTTGTCCCTTATGCACAGAGATTTCTCCAGTTTCTCTGAAACTTTTGATGATGTTATGCACTGTAGATGATGAGATTTGCAAAGCCTTTGCAATTTGACGTTGAGGAACATTGTTTTTAAAGTATTCCACAATCTTTTTACGCACTCTTTCACAGCTCTGCCCATCTTTACTTTAGAGAGCCATCTTTAGAGAGACTCTGCCTCTCTAAGACATCCCTTTTATAGCTAATCATGTTACAGACCTGATATCAATTAACTTAATTAGTTGCTAGATGTTCTCCCAGCTGAATCTTTTCAAAATTTCTTGCTTTTTCAGCCATTTGTTGCCCCCGTGCCAACTTTTTTGAGACCTGTAGCTGCATCAAATTTGAAATGAGCTCATTTAGTAGATAAAAGTGTAAAATTTCTCTGTTTAAACATTTGTTATGTTATCAGTGTTCTGTCCCAACATTTCCGGAATTCGGGTTCTATATTTTTATTTAGCTTTTATTTTTATTTCAGTTTTAGCTTTAGTAATCTTAGTACTTCAACTTATTTCCGTTTATTACCAACATTTCTAATTTTCGTTAGGGTTAGTTTTTCATGTAATATTTATTTTTTATTTCGGCTTTATTTCAGTTACCAAAAACATTTTTTAAATAGTTTTATCACCTCTCAGATAGAGAGACATTTTTGTTGATTTGACAGTTTGTTGATTGCTCTTTTTTTCTTCTTTTTAATGCCATTTTATGACTTGGCTTTCTGGAATACTTCATTCTGATTGATAAGTTGCAGCTATTTATAAGTTATTTTATTTTTGGTAAGTTATTTTTACTTATGCACAGTTGCTCTTTGCACACCGCTGAAATGCAAAAACTTGACCGGACAAATGTTCAATTTTAAAAAAGTTAAGAACTTAGAGAAACAGTAAGAAGGTAAAGCAGACAGTGAGCATGAGCATTACTGAGTGTGTGAGAAGGTTACGTGTGTGAACGTGTTACTGTGTAAGAGAGTTAAAGAGATGCAAACGTCCACCTGAGAAGGGAATAAAGACAGTCAGGAGAGACATATGGACGAGTGTGAGAAGAACAGCTCCTTCAGTCTGTGTCTTATCACAGAGAACGGGCTCTCTCTCTGATTGACTGACTAATCTCCACTTCTGACGGCAGAACACCAGTGCGTGCGTGTTTGTGTGTGCGGCAGAGAAATACATATAAAGGGCACAAAGGAGCAAACTGATGAATAAATGCACAATTGCCCAAGGCAGCTTGCCTCAGGGAGTGAGAAAGAGAGAAAGAAGTGAGAGAAGCGTAGATGGAAAGAAGTGAGGAGAATGAATTCTGACAGCTCCTGAAGAGGAAGACACAGAGCTAAAACAAGGATTACAAAAGTCTGAGGAAAGATAAACACAAATGCAAGCACACACACTGTGAGCAAATAAATAAGGCAATGATTGTCCTGAGGTAAGACAAGGGGGCGGCGTACATAAGTTATGCCTGTTGTGAAAGGCCACATTTTTTGAAAGAACACACGCATAGTTGCAAACAAAAAGAGACAAAGGGAGAAAACGAGAAAGACTGAGAGTAAATAGTAGGGTTCCAAAGCATTTTTTAAATAACAGTTGAGAGGTTGAACTTAAAAACAGTGAAGAAACAGCGATACTGAACACCAGAATGACATAAAGCCATGAAAAAATTTTAAGAAAGAAAGAGTGTGGCAGGTTTTCTCTCCTTTGAAACTCCCATTAACCCAATGGTCATTAAATTAAGAGTTTTTCCTTCTATGCCATACGTATTCATGAACCCATCATATATATATCATATTTGGGATGAAATATTAAACAGTTTTAGGGGTTAAGGGCATGAGGCATCAGTATTTTACAGATTGCTAATGGATAAAAAGTGGGTTATAGTTTCCATTCTGCTCTTAAAAAAGTCTGGAGCAAGGATTTGAATCTTTCATTTAGTGATGAAGATTGGACCAGAATATGTAAAAATTGTAAAGTAATGTCAAGGAATCTGGGAGTACAACTTATCCAGTTTAAAATATTGAATGCGGGCTATTTAGGCTTGTTCTGAAGGATTATGCTGAATGCTGGCGGTGTGAGACAGAGGATGGAGACCTGATGCATGCTCTGTGGTCCTGCTCTAAAATACAGGAATTTTAGTCTAAGGTTCATAATTATATGTTGCTGTCCAGGTATTTATGTCCGTGGAGACCCATCTTTTCTAAGCTCTGATGTAGAGACGACCGAATGGATTCAAATAAGTATTATGATTGGGAGATATATTATTATGAGAGGTTGGAGTCACCAGATATATAAGAGAAAGTGCATTTCATATTTATTGTCATTAACATAACATATTATTGTCATTAACATAACATTAATATATTTGGTGACTAACTTTTTCATTATTTTAGTTTCATTTCATTATTTATTTAATTTGTTTTGGTCGTTTTTATTGTATTCATTTTTTGTCTGTTTTTTTTAATGTTGGAAATCACCTTAATTATTTTTATTTTATCACAGTATCAGTGATTAGGTGAACACAGTTAATTTAAATATTTAGCCATTTTTTACTATGAAAAATTACAATTTATTAAAAAATATTCTTAATTTTTTATCCTTTATCTTATAAAAGTATATAACTTTTTTTATTAATATTGTTGTTTTAATTACTAATTAACATTTTTTACTTTTTGACGTCATCCTATAGGAAGTGGCATCTATTTTTGTTGCGACAACAACAGCACAAATAAGTGTAAGCAACAAATGATTTCTGTGATGTTTTGTGGCGTGTTTGACTTTAAAAACATTCCATCATGACAGAGTTGATATGGTAGGCCTAACAGCCTCTTATGGAACGGCATTCTAGCATTCTATAACGTACAGTATGTGCGACTTTAACTGCTACTTCGTGACATAACTGTCTACTACAGGAGAAGAGCTGATTTGCCATATGATTACTACATGACAGATTAGGTATGTAAATGTTTTGTTTTATGATATGTGGCATTTTAATTGTATCTGTATATTATTTAATGCCAAAAGCAACTGTTCTTTAAAAGACTTTTTTTTTTTTTACTTTATCACAGGATTAAATGATTTTTACGTCGTCCTCTTTATTGTTGCTTAGTGATTTTTTTCGTTCTTTGGCTATGGCAGTTAACAGTTTAGGCTACTTCTGGTCTCTATTGCCATTCCATATGCAGCTGTTGCATAAAGTCCCTATTATTAAAATTTCAAAACATCAAATGATTCAAATAAACCATATCAACACTAAAGCTGGGCTCAGACTACAGGAGTTTTTAAATCCTAATCGATTATGAAATCTGGTTGCATCACACACAGTTTTTACAGATTGTCTTTTCTCAAATCTCAAACATGCACACATCTACAAGATTTGAAAATCGCTGCGCATCACACACTACAAGATATCATTACATTTATCAAGCACCTTATGTAATCTATTCCGGATGCGGATAATTGACATTGTCTGTTCTTCATTGTAGGTGAGATTTTTAACTGCCAATTTTAATATTAACAGCAGTATGCTAGCTAGCGTTAGCCTCAAGGGCTAAAATGTTTACCATGCTTAGCTTTCTACACTCAACCAGTATGTTCAAAACTGAGGTGATTTCTCACCAGCTTTTCTCTTTATCCGTATGGTTGTGGTATATGGGCAGTCATGTTGTTGCCACACTTCCACAAGCCATTCCTCCATCTCTGTTGTCCAACAGAGCTGTACAGCAGCTTGTTTCATGGTAGACTTTTAGACTCCATGTAGACTTGTCTCTCATTGGCTATTGTGAAAGTACTGCTGTAATAGTCATAATCATCCAGATTAAAATCTTAAATATCAAACATATTTGATATTCTCGTGGCGGCCCCAATGTGTTTGTGAGCAGATCGGAAGGTTTAAGATTTGATCTGTAAACACCTCACATTACCAAATAATCTGGGCCGAACATCGCATCCGACTATGGCCATGGGAAAGATATTTTCTCAGATTGTCAGCAGGGGTAAATCAGGGAAAAATCAGACTAAAACCCCTGTAGTCTGAGCCCGGCTTAAATGGGCAGCCTCATGTGAACTATAGTAACTCTCAGTCAGTACCTTTCTGAGCAAAGACTGAATTCAACACTTTATTTCCATTCTGTTAGGCTCCATGGTGTTACATTTCTCATCATCTCTCCATCAAGTGACAGATATTATTTCTGAAAATCTGGTTTTTCCCTTGAATATTTAGAAACAGAGAACATGGACGTATTCGTTTTTTCATATTCGTTTTTTAAAAGACCTCAAAATGTACTTCATATAACAAGAATAACCCAGTAATCCACCTTACCACACCACTTTTACAAAGACACTTGTGCTCTCTCTAACTCATCGCTTTATGCTGATGACATTGATTTTATTACTGCTTGAACATCCACAAATTAATTCTGGGGTTAATACAATGCAGTGCTATTAATTATTCATTTAATTGCGATGCACTAACGCGTAGCAGCAAGCTGTCCCTATTTCTATGGAATTTCCATTGCGGTTGGTTATGGTACAGTCATTACAGCACAGTTATTAATTTACCTTGAAGAACACAGTAGTAGCACAGAGAGCTAGACAAAAGCTGTTTTAGCAGCAGGGCATGTAATATTCATTTAGAAGGTGGTTTTTAAAACAGCGATATTAGCCAAGATGGAGGTATGACTTTAGTAAAATGAGTAATTATTGAACTGCAGCTGGCCTAATTTACATTTATGCTCCTAGCAGACACTTACTTACCAAAGAAACTTATAACAAAATGCCTAATATCACATTAGAGGAAATTAACAAACCCAGAAGGCAAAAAGGTCAGTACTCCAGACTGTGGAAAAATGACTAAGGAACCATTTGCTTCCATTGATTAAATGACTTGTTATAGTTTAGCTTGTTCAGTTTAGTTCCCGTTTCAAGCTGTCATAATTATCCTGATTATTTGTGCCATATATAGGCTAAATGTCAAACTAATTTGTAAGAATATTTCTACCAATTTTATCAAGAAATCAAAATAAAGTGTCAGTCATCTTAGATTTTTACTTGGAAACTGAGAAATTATTTTTGGTTCAGTAAGTCAATTGCAAACTCAGTAACGGCTCTGAACAATTCAGAGTGAGTCTGATTCAAGCCACTAATTGAATCCTTTTGACTGACGCATTCATAAAAGCAATTTGTTCATACTCGTTTTGGTGACATTTGTGACTCAATCACAGTCTGGAGACCTGAATGTACCATATTTTCTGGAGTATAAGTCACATTTTTGTTATCTTATGAAACAAGCTGCACCTTAAATTCCAAAGTGACTTACAAAATGTAGTTAACGTGAAGCACACAAAACATATTTGGATTCATGCCGACTGAGAAAGGTAGGCTATGTGATCCCAGTTTACTTGTATTGCGCCTTTCCCACATGCCTTTTGCTTTTAATAAATTCAGTTAGACTAGGCATTATTATAAATGTTGTTTGTGGACCCTTAAGAGCACTTCAGGAAGGGGACGCCATTTGTAAGAGCATTCCAAATGAAAGTGAACAACTGAATCCCTTTATGAAGGGCCCTTCCACAAGTCTGTTAGCGAAGGGTACATGTGGTGGTTACTTCAAAAAAGTAATTTTATCGTTTATGGTCATGTGACCCAGAGTTCTCACAATTCATTTTGAAAGCAAGATGGCGGGAAAGTTCAACTTAATATATGTAAGCAATAAGGTACAAGAGGCTGCGTTGTATCGTGAATAAGTCACGGCTGAAGGGCGTTGTTGTTGCAACCCCTTCAGCCGTGACTTATTCACGATACAGCACTAGCCTCGAGTACCTTATTGCTTTTATAAAATAGTTACCACACAATACAAATATTAAAGCCAAAAATATGTATCAATGCAACTTTCATGAATTAAACTTTCACTAAAAGCCTTCCTTCCACCGGAAAAAAATAGTGCCTGACCGTGAACAGAAGTTACATTATTACGCCATTAGATGGCAGCAATGATTGTCTTTATGAGTGTGTCAGTCAGTAGTAGGGATGTGACGGGGAGAAAATTTTCCCACCGGTTAATCGGCATGTGACAACACCGGTAATACTGGTGTCACCGGGGGGCAGGGCCTCTACCTCTTTTTTTTTTTTAAACCACTTATGGGGCCGTTCACATATCGCGTCTAAAAACGCGTGGAAAGCGCGGCCACGTCGCTTTCTCCTTGTTTCCAAAGCGCTTGCGCTCCCGTGGCGTCTGTCATTGCTATGCAAACATGAACTGCGCTCTCCGCGACGAGGAATGTTTCTGACATGAAAAATAAAAACCCGCCCTGTACAGCTATGATCAGCTGTTCGGCTGAGCTTTCGATGTTTTGTTACGGAAAAGCCGACTTTCACTTTCAAATTAACGGCAATTGCTTGAATGGTGGGTTGCTCTTACTGAAAAACACTCGACAAAACGGACATTTTGGCATAATTTGTGTGTGTCATGGTTCGTTAAGAGCAGAAGAGAACTCGATATCGCGTGTGTGTGTGTGTGTGTGTGTGTATGTCACATAAGCAGGACATTCACAGACAGCGCGTTCTCTTTTTCCTTGTCGCGCTTGAATGGTTTAAAAGCATTAGCATGAATAAGAGCTTGATCATATAACGCAGAAAACAGATACTATGTTAATTGCATTAAATGCAAATATTTTTAACGCGTTAAAGTGGAAAAAAAATAATTAACCTCGGTGCCGCGGTGGGCAAGTGATGAAATCGGTGTTGCGACTGAACACCGGTAACACCAGTAACACAGACTACCGTAGCAAGCCTAGTCAGTAGCAAAGACTTTTACATTGAAAAGACTGAATTGTTGTGAACACGGAACAAGACGCAACTGACAAATGCTTTGACTACCGACTGTCAGTCACGGGAAAACCCCTTAACTGTTAAAAGGACAAGATAATACATCGGACATTTAAACAGATTTTTTATTATGAACATAGGACTGACCTGAAGGAAAATGCTAAATCTGAATGCAGGTAATAGAGTGAGTTTATCTTTTTCTCACAATACTCTTCTACATAATACAGTAAGCTTCAATGAACAATATCAATTGAGAACATACAGTTTACGTTGCTAAGAGTGGTTGCTAAGGGTGTTGTGTAGTGATACACAGAACCGTTGGGTGAAGCGGTCATAGCCGTGTTTTATCGTGAATAAAACAGCTATTGACCAATCAGAATCAAGGACAGGAACTAACCGTTTTATAAAAACAGAATAATTTAGGTTGTTTTGTTTTGGTGTGATACATTACACACATTTTTGTCATGCATTTCATATGAAGTTTAAATAAGTTTCATAGTTAAGAAAATGTGACTACCTGCAGTGTCTAAAGAAGAGATGGGAGTTGAGAACACACACACACGTACACATACACATATATAAAGCGTGTTTTAAAAACATAATTATAAAATGTATATTTATTTGCAAAAAAAAACTACTTTAACAACAATATTAAGAATTCCTCTTGTAAGAACAGCTAATGGGGTGATGCATGCTGTGCTGCATTGTCATGGTAACATTCCAGGTGAAGATAATGAGAAAATTACATCTACATCTACATCTACAACATCTACATAATGAGACACAATTGTCCTCACTTCAAAGGTTCTGCTCTTCAAATTCCGGTTGGAATTTGGTCTTATAGTCAGGTGTGACTTCTTTTTTGGAAAATATGATATAAAGAAACAGAATGACTTTCACAAGTATAAGTGTGAGCAGGTGAATCTTAAAGAGATGTCTTGAGACTTGTCATTTTTTGGTGGCAATTAGCTTGCTAATGTAATTTGTCTCATCTCTGAAGGTCTTTTGAGATGACCATATGTAAATGTATAAATTTAGTCTCGACATCCTCATACAATTAGGTAAGTATTGGACTTACTCTCACGGGTGACGACAGACAAGACCACCAAAGCATAAAAAATGCACGTTGGTGTGGTGATTTGAATATTTAAAATAGTCAGCCATTTCATTAGCATGTATTGTGCATATCCAAGATCTGAACTGTATGTCAAGAAAACTGTGCACGTATACATGTGGGATGGGGTCCAAAGTGGTCTCTTGAGGCTTGTGAAAAATCAGTTTCAAAATTAAGGATGGCAGCTATAGACCAAATTCCACTGGAGATGTGCATGTCTGTAATTTACAAAAATCAAATCAGTCAAATTCATATCTCTCTTAACCGCTCACAATTTTTCTAGTCTAAATCTGTCATTTATTGTGTGCAGTTTTTTCTGTCCATCATACTCCCCCTTTCTCCCTCCCTTTATTTTTTTTTCAGTTTTCTCTCTCTTTCATCTGAGGGGTACAGGGTTGATGCTGTGGCTTCCTGCTGGGTCTTTTACTTTGTTTGAAAAATATCCCTGTATGGAGAGAAGACAGATGAAGAGAAAAGGGAGAAATAGGGGGATGATGGTCTCCACCTCTCAGTCCACTTCCTTAAAGTTTAGTTTGCACCCCACAGAGACAGTCTGGTCAAGATGAACAATAATGACCTTTTGGATCTTGTAAAGGTCACACACACACACACACACACACACACACACACACACACACGTTTGTTTTTGTGAATTGTGGGGACATTCCATAGGTGTAATGGTTTTTATACTGTACAAACCGTATTTTCTATCACCCTACACCAACCCTATACCTAAACCTACCCATCACAGGAAACTGCACATTTTTACTTTCTCAAAAAAACTGATTCTGTATGATTTATAAGCCTTTTGAAAAATGGGGACATGGGGTAATGTCTTCATAAGTCACCCTCTCCTTGTAATACCTATGTCATACCCATGTCATTATACAAATTTGTGTCCTGATATCTCATAAACACACACACACACACACACTCATTTCATTATGAGGACATTCCATAGGCTTAATGGTTTTTATACTGTACAAACTGTACATTCTATCCCCCTACACTACCCCTACCCCTAAACCTACCCATGACTTTCTGCATTTTTACATTTTTAATAAAACATTGTTTAGTATGTTTTTAAGCCATTTTAATTATGTGGACTCAGGAAACCCAGGTGAAAAAAAAGTACATTTCTATAATGTACTTAAAGTGCTCTGTTTTTGTGCACTAATTTTGTACTTAATATACTAAAAATTCTTCTTTAGTACTTCTTAAGATAATCTTAAGAACATCTAAGTGTACTCAACTGTGCTATTTTGAGACACCATGAAATATGAACTAAAATGTGCTTTTAACATACTATCTCTGTATTTAAAAAATGTATTTAGATACTACTTATAGTACATTTGAACCCATAGTGTACTACAAGTGGTAACTAAATATATTTTTTAAATACAGAGATAGTATATTAAAAGCACATTTTAGTTCATATTTCATGGTGTCTCAAAATAGCACAGCTGAGTACACTTAGATGTTCTTAAGATTATCTTAAGAAGTACTAAAGAAGAATTTTTAGTATATTAAGTACAAAATTAGTGCACGAAAATAGAGTACTTTAAGTACATTATAGAAGTGTACTTTTTTTTCACCTGGAAATGTCCTCATAAACCACATTTACATTGTAATAACAGTGTAATACCCATGTCATTATACAAATTTGTGTCCTCATAAATCATAACAAGCACACACACACCCTGAATCTAATACAAAGTAGTATGGATTTCTACTTGCAAAAAAGTGGAAACAAGCAAACTCTACAGCCTGTGAATTTGCAAACCTTAAGATTATATTATATTACAGTATATTATATTATATTATTAGTTATGATAATCAATATTATTATATTAAATAATTGATTCATTACTTAAAGGGTTAGTTCACCCAAAAATTTCTGTCATTAATTACTCACCCTCATGTCGATCCACATCCGTAAGACCTTCGTCATCTTTGAAACACAAATTAAGATTTTTGATGAAATCCGAGAGTTTTTTTTATTTATTTTTTTATCCTCCATAGAAAGCAACGTAATTATTACATTGAAGGTTCAGAAAAGTAGTAAAAACGTCGTTAAAATAGTCAACATCACTACAGTGGTTCAACCTTAATGTTATGAAGCGACGAAAATACTTTTTGTGTGCAAAAACAAAACAAAAATAATGACTTTATTTAACACTTTCTTCTCTACCCTGTCATTCTCCCACACTATTTACGTTGCAGCGCTTCCAGGTTCTACATCAGAACGCTGGCTCAGTATTGGCAGACGCTGTTCACATGAGCAGCACGACACATGAGTGTGATGCTGACGCAAGAGCCGGCCAATAATGAGCCAGCATTCTGACGTAGAACCTGGAAGCACTGCACTGTGTTTACTATGTCAACAATGTTGGAGAATGACAGGGGAGAGATAAAAAAAAGTTGAATAAAGTCATTATTTTTGTTTGGTTTTTGCGCTCAAAAAGTATTCTCATCACTTCATAACATTAAGGTTGAACCACTGAAGTCACATGAACTATTTTAGTGACCTTTCTGGACCTTGAATGTGGTAATCACGTTGCTTTCTATGGGGGATCAGAAACCTCACGGATTTCATCAAAAATATCTTAATTTGTGTTCCAAATATGAAGGTCTAATAGGTGTGGAACGACATGAGGGTGAGTAATTAATAACAGAAATTTTATTTTTGGGTGAACTAACCCTTTAATATATATTTTATATTCTAATGGACCCAGATTTTGTATTGAACATCAAGTGGCAATTCAACACAGTACCAATATTTTTACAAAAAATAAACAGAATTGTCCTTAAAATCAAAACTTCATTTGGCACACAAAAACTAAAGATGCAGGAAGCATAAACGTTTATATGTTGTTTTGTTTTTGTTGTTGTTGTTGTTTTAGTATTTTTTTGTATTTAGCATTGTTTCCCCCGTCTGTCTGTGACCCTATATCACTGATATATCAGTTGAGAATCACTGATACAGACCATCTTAAATATCTTTTCTTATACTCTTCCACATCCAACACACATGTAGACATTCATGCAAATGGTAATCTTTGAAAGAGACATGAACATCTTTCCTACTGAGAGCAGACACTGAGCTCTGAGTCAACGAGCCTTTTTTGAAACACTGTAAACTGAAAACCCATGCAGCTGTGAGATCCCACCTCTTTGAAAGAACAGAAATTAGTGAGAATGTTAAATGTGTGAGCATCTATCTTAAGGATTCATTATGTATATGGGTACATTAGGACAAGTTCATTAATTAACTAAATGAATAATCTTTTAGATGATTTATGGCAACTGGAGCCTCAAGCCAGAAGTCACTAAAAAACTCAGTTTTTTTTTTCTTCTGATTTTAATTGGTCTGTGAGGACAGTGAGAAGGAAAGAACTATGATGTTACTAGGGAAACCATGGGCCTCTACATGAAACACATTCAGCAGAATATTCACTGGGTTAAATGAAGTGTATTTGACATTTACTTGTGTGATAAGTTCATTGACCATAATTCCATCGATACATAATGCAAGTTGAAACACTGGATTTGAACCTGTGTCACAAATGATAAAATCAAAATAAATGAAAAAAACTTTTTCCTTCAAACTCTTTAATCGTCAACCTCTCTTTACTTTCATACATCAAAAAGGAAATCTCAGTCGCTTTTACAGCCTCTGGCAATATATACATACAGCTAAATACTAAGTACACACAGACGACCTGCGTGAAAGTACAATAGTTTATTCTTCCGTCAAGATATACTGGAATGTGTTTTGCACCAGGCATGAAATGCGTTCCCTCCCTGGAATGAATTTGAAAATGAATTTGTGAGTCACTCTTATGTGTATTATCCTTTGAATGACTCTGTGGTATTCAGTATGCATTTTAAGATAACATAGTCATTGGTCTTTCTAGAAACTGACTGAAATAGAAGACCTACAACTCCCAAACAGCCCTTTTCTTGGGCAGTCTGAAGATAAGCAGAAGGAAAAGTAAAAGCACTCCCGTTTTATTAGTGCCACTGCTCTTAATTCTGGGTCTAATGGCAAAGCAGCCATGCCATTTATTTCCCTCAGCATTCTCAATTTGACCTTTACAGATGCTTATCACTGACTGCAATCTGCTCTTCTCCCTCTGTCTTTACAACTCTCTTTCACTGCCTCTGTTTCTCTTTCTCTCTTTCTATCCATCTCTCTTTCTCTTTCTCAGTTCAGTTTTGTTCAGCTTTATTGACATGACAATTGTAGTACATATTGCCTCTTTCTTGCACTTTTTGTCAATACAATTTAATTCAGTTCTGATTGACATTATTACTGCTGTATACAGTATTGATATTGTAGAATTATTTATATGCAGTTTTTTTTTTTTTTTTTTTAAATAAGATACAATGCAGTTTGTCTGTCTGTCTATCTGTATGTATGTGTATATGTCTGTCTGCAGTATCTATTCATCCATCCATGGCTGTATTGCTTAAATGTTGTACTCTCCTTGTCACTTTCCAGTTCAATTTTAGTAGTCAACTATCATTTGCTAAATGCTGAGATAATAATCACAAACACAATATATGCACTTTCTGCTTAGATAACCATGTCAGTTTAATTTGAACTCATTTAATTGTAATTTGTTTTATCACAAAAAAAAAAAAATATAATATATATATATATTGTTCTTTATCTGTGTATAAATGCATTTGAATGTGCGTCCATTTGTGAGCTGGGCATCATCTGAATTTGTTCTCTTTTCTCCCAACTGACCGAAGGACACAGTTCATTTACTCTATATGAAATGTGCTCAAACTATAATCAAAACACAGGTGAGAATGAAACCATCTGTGGGTTTAAACAGAGGTGCACAATGGAGTGGATTTGTGCAGGATGCTTTAAGGGCTTATTGAAAGTGGTCTATAACTGTATTCTCATTGTGTTTTCAGTACACTCAAGATTCTTTAGGGTTCTATATGGAATGTTTTCACTTTAGAGTCTAGATGCACAGCATGATGGAGTGGACTCATCTTTTCTATATCTGGTCCTCTCCACTACCCCATCCATTATTTTCTTTTTTCATCTTTATGTAACATTAGTCCACCTTCTATGTATCCACCCACCTTTTTTTCTCTTATCCACCACCTAATTGTCCTCTGTCTTATTCTCATCATCTCATCACACTCTTCTTTTCTCATGTCAAATTTGTCATTGCTCTCTTTCTCAGTCTCATTTGCCAGAAACTTCCTTGGTCTTGTTTGAGCCTCTATTTCCATAATGTGACAGTCCAATGTACAATTAAAGCCCCCTGCACTCTCACACACGGGCACACATATACTCTCTGTCTCTCTCTCTCTCTTTCATCTAGATTAGTTCCTTTTCTGTTCACCCCGTGTAATTCTTAAATTGGCAGAAAAAAATCATCCATAAATCATAGACTACTCTCACTTTGTGTGTGCTGGTGACTGAC
The DNA here is from genome assembly GCA_039654765.1 of Mylopharyngodon piceus. Classification (NCBI taxonomy): domain Eukaryota; kingdom Metazoa; phylum Chordata; class Actinopteri; order Cypriniformes; family Xenocyprididae; genus Mylopharyngodon; species Mylopharyngodon piceus. The sequence continues at coordinate 18,583,613 of CM077443.1, forward strand.
TGAGCACCATGTTGAGGTGCTCATGGCTCATTTCCTCTTAATAATATTAATTCATTTTTTTAAACACACATTTAGGTTGGCCATTCATCTAAAAGCAAATCAGCTCCAAATGATTGTCTTGTCCTTTCTCAACTAGGGCTGGCATTTCTTATACATAGGCAACTTTGCAGGTTGACCTGCATGCATTGTGCATGTGTGCAAATAAAGCATATTTCTGGGCTATTATATAGAGTTGGGGTACTCGAACTTGGACTCGAGTCCAATTTTCAATGAACTCAGACTTGTCACGCACTTGGGTGAATTTGTACTCTGACTCGACATGGACTTGGACATTTTGGACTCTGAAAATTTCCAGAGTACAGTCGAGTCTGGGCACTGAAGGACACATATAGTATTATTCAAAAACGAAACGAAACGACTTGCATTGTATTGTTGCAGCGTTGAGCATTGTAGCCAATCGCAGACATGTACGTTGAGCACGTGAACGCAATTGCCCATCAGATCAGAGGCGTTTAGAGTCGCCATGCAGAGAATTCACTCAAAATGTATGTTCAGAATCAGCACAAGCTTTATACTTTCGCAAATCTCCTCATAACCAGCAAAGTGTACTCTCTACACGATGTAAATAAGATATTCACTGTGTAGCCTGGACTACTTCATTGTTTATGACCAGAGGTGTAAAGAGTACCTGAAAACCATACTTGAGTAAAAGTACAGATACCTTACATCGAAAATGACTCCATTACAAGTTACAAGTAACCCATTCCAATACGACTTGAGTAAAAGTCTTAAAGTATCTGATTTTAACAGTATTTAAGTATTTCACTCGTACTGAATGTAGGCTCAAAGATGCACTAGTCCTCAACACTTGAGAGACATGCCGGTGAAAATAAGAAACAATTGATTTGAAAGATGAGAAATCATGTTTATATTGTAAAATCAAAAAAAAACTGAACACCTCAATATTGCAATAAATCAAGGTCAACACAACAAGCTTTTAAACGCCTACAAACTCTCAAGTCTCAGTTGAGCTCAAGTGCACAGAAAGAGCATAGGTAAACCAATATCTGTCAAAAAGGTCTCGTCAATATAGCGGATAAATAAAATAATGTTAAACAAAATTAAATAGTCAGTCTACTTGCACTAGATGTGCTGGTTTCGGCCTCTTCATCGGCTGCAGTCATGACCTCATCTCCTAAATCAAACACCCGTGATTCAGAAGCTACCTGCTAATGCATGCGCATTCACGTAAAGTACCCTTGTTGACAAGTTTGGGTGAGTTAAGGCAAAACACACAAGATATAGTACCTTCAATGCCCTTAGATGGCGATATCGCTTCTTTATATCAGAAACAAACTGCTGCAGAAAAGTTAGGTGCCATGCAAAAAATGTAATGTGTAATTGCATTACTCATCACAATGTATTGAAGTAAAAAGTACATTTGCTTGTTCAAAAATGTAGTCAAGTAGAGAGTAAAAGTTGCCAATATCTTTGATACTCAGTACAACTACAAAGTAGCCAAAAAGATACTTAAGTACATTAACTAATTACATTTACTCAAATACTTTATACCTCTGTTTATGACACGTTTTCGTGAGAGTGCTGAACGTGGTAAGTGACTGCTTAAAAGGGAACGCTATTGACAATCAGAATAATAGTTTAGTTTTTCATGTTGCTAGAGGACCAGTGGTTATGTTCACACTGCAAAGTTTTAGAAGTGATAATTGCATTTAAATGTGGGAGTGAATCGGCTAAATCTTTGTTTTGTGTGAGTCATGAAATTGTGACGATTGACATGGTAACCATAGCAACATTTTGGCGTCTCAAGTCTGTTAACAAAAAACATGAAGGCAACAGTTGGATGTGTAATCTACATAAATAATGGCATGCATTAATGTAAATCCTATTATTAATCACAATGATAATATCAAGGGAAATAATCGTCAATTGTGATTTTTTTATTTTTTTTTTTGTCATCGTTTTGCCCTACTTTTACATATAGCCTTTTTTTTTTGTTGTTTGCTTTAAAACCCATTTTTTCTTTGATATGAAGCTATTTGAGTTGCTAATGACAATAAATAAATTAAATAAATTACAGGATGTAATAATGTTATGATTTTTGTAACATTTACACTTCGGTCATATGTTTACATATACCTTGCAGAACCTCCAAAATATTATATAAATATATGTATGTATATGTGTGTGTGTATGTATATATATATATATATAATTTTTTTTTCAAAGAAAGATCATAAAAACATTGTTTTTATTTAGTACTGCCCTGATTAAGCTATTTCTCATAACACGTTTATTATGTATAGCCTAGTCCACAAGACAGAAAACAAAATACAAGACAAATTACATACGCTTGATTTATAATAATGTGTGTCACTACCTGGATGGTCCACAGCTGTTTTATTTTTATTTATTTTATTTTATTTTTTTTTATTTTTTTGTGATAGTTGTTCATGAGTCCCTTGTTTGTTCGGAGCATCTTTCCAGCATCTTCAGCATATTTGACCCTTTCCAGCAGTGACTGTATGATTTTGAGATCCATCTTTTCACACTGAGGACAATTGAGGGACTCAAACACAACTATTAAAAAAAGCTGCAAACATTCAGTGATGCTCAAGTAGGCAACATCTATTAGGAGCCAGGGGGTATAAACTTTTGAACTGGATGATCGGTGTAAATTGTTCTTATTTTGTTTTAAAATGCATTCATTCATTTAGTACTACCCTTCAGAGGCTAAATAAGATGTTAACATGTATAAAAAAAAAAAAAAAAAAAAAAAAAAAAGAAAGAACAATGTACACATCACCATTCATCACCATCATCTTGTTCAAAAGTTTACGCCTGACTCTGAAAGGGTTAGTAAGAGAAAAGGTAAAAGAAAAGGTGGGAAAGAAATCGTTAAATGAATCCATGTGACTACAGAGGTTTAATTTACCACTTTATTTACGAAAAAATTGATCTGCAACGTGTATTCACAAGAGCATCATGACACATGCTTTGTGTTCACACAAGAGCTGACATTGTTGCATGAACACGCTTTGGATAATATTATTTTGTAAATAAAGTGGTAAATTAAGTTTTTTGCACAAACAAAGCACTAACGTCGCTTCATAAAATTGAGTTTCAACCACTGGAGTCACATGGATTACTTTAATGATGACTTTACTACCTTTCTGGGGATTTAAAGTGGTAGTTGCATTGGATCTTAGATTTCATTCCATTCAGAAGATGAACAAAGGTCTTACGGGTTTGGAACGACCTGAAGGTGAAGTAATTAATGACAGAAATTTCATTTCTGGGTGAACTAACCCTTTAAGACATGTTTGCATGTTGAGCATTACCTTGCATATTCTGCAAGGTGTACAGTAGGTAAACTTATGACTGCAACTGTACATTGCAATCGTTTTGGTTAAAATATTAATTTAAGAGCTCAGTGTTGAGTTTACAATTGACCTTTCACTGGAGTTTGATTGACAGGCGAACTGACCAATCATAATGCAGATATCCTCCATTTTGTCTGAAAAAACAAACCAAACCAGTTAGTAGATTAACATCAGTGGACTTAAACTTGAAAAATGGTGTGTATTGACATCTTTTTGCAGTTCTGATGTTCATTCATGTTAAATTTGTGCTATTACTAGAAGAGATGATCAGCCACATGCTGCTTGAACTGAGGTGCTACACATTAAACTGCCACAAAACGGTATTTATTGTTTGAATTTCTTTAAAATGACAAAATTTAAAAGCTAAGACTATTTCATATCAAAAGTAACCTGCTCTCTCTTGTCTGTTGGTGTTTTTTCAGTGTCCTCTTTGCTTTGCAATGTATTTTTCACTGTGTGAGAACATGATGTGTGGCGTGAGAGCGGCATGGCTTGTCGGACGTAGCAACAGTAACTAAGAGGGGAGGGTCTTTGCAAAAAGTTAATTGCAATTTCAAATCATTTAAATCTTTGTGGACTCGGCCGGATTCGACTCGGACTCGGATGTTAAGAACTCGGACTCAAGTCCGACTCGGCCCCTTTTGGACTCGGACTTGGACTCGAACTTGATTGGTTAAGGACTTGGACTCGACTCGGACTCGACAAAGGTGGACTCAGACCCAACACTACTATTATATATAAATTATGCATTTTAGAAAGGAAGGGCTGGTGAGGAAGTTTTCAATTCCCATTTGAACAGAAAAGCAATATACTGTATGCACAGCTGCACAACTGGATTATCTTTCTTAAACAAATCATACAGCAGTTTATTTATTTAATTTATTTATTTGAATTTAAATGAACTTTGATAAAATAAACAAATGCATAACCAAGGAAATAATTTAATAAATTAAAATACAAAAGATATTAAAAAAAATATATATATTAATAAATCATATTTTACAATTTGGAAAAAAATCGTATAATACCAGGCTCTAGCATTTATGCATCCCTTTACGACCCTGTAGGATAAAGCGGTTTGGAGAATGGATGGATGGATAAGTATAATACATTGTGTATTTTGTTGATATACAAGCTACCTTCACTATTTCATTGACATCAACAACAGCACCAGTCTGATTTAAAGATAGGGTAAGTCATATTTCAAAAATGCTGTTGGACATTGTTGATATTTTCATTCAAACCCAAACAAAATCACCCCTCTCTTCATTGCTCCGCCTCCAAAACTCACCCTCCAATCTTAACCACCCTGCTCCGAGTCGGTCTCGAACCCGATTGCTGCTGGCAGGTGAGTCGAGTGCACTAACAATGACGCTAAACACCGAATTCTCTAACGGCTGTCAGTGCGCAGTGGTTTACCTGCACAACTCTCACTAGCTGGCCTCTGTTACACACGCAATGCGAGAGTGGATGTCTGTTTATCATAGCTGACGCGCAACAAAATAATGTTTCTCGAAAAATAAAGCGCAGATGATGAACAAACAACAAGGAAGCACAAAAAATGAACGTACAGTAAGAGTAAATACAAACAAGTGTTCATTGTTAGTCGCCAACAGCACAGCAGCTCCAGACAATCAATGACACTCAAACCCAGTGTTACTCACGTGTTAAGCCCGGAACACACCAAGCCGACGGTCGGCCGTCGGGCAGTTTTTGTGCGTCGGCCGACTAAGTTTTCACAGTGTGTTCCGCACCGTCGACTGAAGTTGGTCCTTGTCGGCTTTTTTTCGGCCGATTCGACATGTTGAATGGACGTCGGGCCGTCGGAGAGAGAGAGAACTCTGATTGGCTGTTCAGCTTAGCAAATGAGTCAGTTCACGAGAATATAAGCAAAAGTTATGAAAGCAAGCAAATAAGCCATGACGGGACAGACAGAAGGTTGTTCTAATTTTACGTCATCTTACCTGAGCACAGTTATCTCCTTTATACGCAGGCGCAGAACGCGCGTGCTAGTTGATAGTTGGCTGAAGTTCTTTCGGTGTGTTCAAGCACAAATTTTTTCCCCGACGCAACGCTGCCGCTAGTTCTTTGACATCAGGTTGGTGTGTCCCGGAATCAAAGCAGCTTCCGCGTCAGTTTTAAGGCCGGCCAAGTAGCTCTCTCCAGCGCTGGAAAGCTTTTCTAATATTAACGCAGGTCCTAAAGCGCTTGCCCAGTCATAAACCTTCATTCCAGTGATATTATTTTGAGCTCTTTTGTATTGTGTCCCATCTCTCTGCAGTCTTTTGTTCAAATCTCCCTCTTGCTCGTTTTGTCTGCTCTACCGTCATACGCCGCCTAATGCTGATTGGCTAAATGTTTGTTGTTGGTGTCGGCCCGACTATCTTCCAAACAGTGTTTTTGAAAAATGGCTTACCCCACCTTTCAACATATATCTCATTAAAAGGATAATAACCATCAGAATTTAGTAACCTCAAATTATCCACATCATAATGTCATATCATTGAAAAAGCAATCTTAAATTATACAGAATTACATTCACATACAAGGAACAGAAAAACTTACTTTGACATGTCATGTCGACATGCATGTGTCATTTATTGAACATGAATTAGACAGAGATGAAGGAAGGTGAAAAGACAAAGGATAGAGAAAGAGAGGGAAGGTATGTTCAAAGGTCCAGACCCTTGGACCCTCTTACCTAATAACTTGTCTTCTCAGGCCTTAATCTCATTTTTTGAAGTCACTTAAGGCATCTGCTAAATGAATAAATGTGGAAGTAGGCCTGTATGTCCATATAGGCTGACCCTTACCAGTTTGTGAGGTTTTGGTTCACTTACAAAGGTACAAAAGTGGTTAAACACTTCGTAATAAGAGAGATTTTGTGTAGCAAATGATGAATGAATATCTGGTCCCCCACCCTTGCACTTTTCTCTCCTCCAAATGTTTATTAGGTCCTCCAAGTGAAGTGTGCTCATTCATCTTGATAAAGTAATGATGGGCCATTTTTACAGCAGTTGTGCCTCTGAGGAGCTGCCCGGTGGCATGGTGATATAAAGCACCCTGCATACTTCCAGACAAGCCGAATAGATGTCGGTTTACCAGTACAGTTTCAAATGTAGACATGGGAGAGAGTTTCTGAATTTATTAAATGCAGTCATTACAGAGAAACAACGTAAAACTCAGTACACTCATGTTTTCATTTGCGACCTGCATCTTGCAATCTGATATTATGCTACAATGAAAAGGAAAACTGTCTTTTCATTAAAATGTATGGTGATTTGCTTTTTAAACAATAAAATGCAGAAATTCCTGTCGGAATGAAAAACATTCACACCTTGAAATATAATCCACTTATCCAGCTATATTGCAAGCGTGACGCTTTACACTTGGCAAGTTAAATATGAGGCACATCATTGCATATGCCTGAATGATGCTGTCTTTTGCATTGCAGTCTAAACAGAGTGGAAATTGTGCTGCAACGAAATTGAATTACTGTCCAATCACAGTCCTGTCAATGAAAAGCAATGTCATGAGTTGGTTGCATTTATTCCTCATGTTCCTCTGTAATGATTGCATTTCCGTGTGGCATGAATTCTCCTTCATATAAAAGGTTCCCAGAAAGGAAAATCAATCACTCTATTCTTTTTACTCCATGCTGTGTCCGTCAAACAAATGGTTATGTTGTTGCTTGAGATTACAGACTTAATGAGTGCACACAATCAAATTACATTCAACTCAACTGAAATTAAGTTACATTGTCATTTACCACAATCACTGTAAGACTGTCAATTTGTTTTCCTGAAGGAGTCAAGCAGCAGTGATTGCTTCAAATATTTATGTTTACATAGAAAACTTCAGGTAGACATGTGCCACAGTAGACATGTGCCAATATTTGGTAATACGATATATCATGATAATGAATATGCACGATATTGTTATCATGGGAACTTCAAAATACTGTGAATAATTATTACAAATTATTAACATTTTTATAATACATTTTAAGAATACTTTCCCCATCAACCGTATAAAATGCACAAAACCGCTGTATTCTGCGTCAAAGGGACACGCGCTCAGATGTAAACAAGCCCAGCGTGCATGAGAAGCACATGGCGGAACGAGTAAAGGAGACGCGCTGAATGAAAGGGCACTGATCGAACAGCAGAAATGCTGTGGTTACCCCAGAAACCTCATAAGCAAAGCAGCTGCGCTACTGAACAGTAATTAAAATGCTTCAAATAGTCAGTCAGTTTTTTCTATTCGCAATGTTGTTCATCACATCACCAAATACTTAATACTTATAGACTTAATAGGCTATTTATTTTCAAACTTAATCATTTTTATATTTTAATCTGGACTACAACATTCCCTATAATGATTGAAAATGTTCTGATTATTTGTTATTGTTCAGTAACACTTAGTGACATAAGGCTTCATTAGTTAACATGTTAATTCATTATTACCAAACTGGCAATGAAAAATGCTAATAAAGCATACTGTAAAACCCAATAAGTTCAGAGTACTCAAAATTATTGTAGACACCGATTACCTCAAAAAATTTAAGTAAAGCTACTCAAATCTTTTAAGTAAAGAATAATTATAAATAACAATTAAGTCAAACTGAATTTTTTTAATTTTAGTTTTATTTAATGTTTAAGTCAACTGTACTTAAAACTATTGTTTACCATACGTAATGTTTCTTATTTTTCAATTATTTCGATGCAGTGGTTGAAAAACCCAATAAGTTCAGAATACTCAAAACATTTAAGTAAACAACTCAAAGATTATTTTATACTACACAAATTCAGTAATTACAATTTAATCAAAATATTGAATAAACTAACACTTAATCTTTATGGTTAAGTGTTAGTTAGCAACAGCACACTAGCATACGCTAACGTAACCATCAAAGAGACTATCACTATTTACTTGCACGCAGTGTTAATTTTGACAGCAAATTTTGATTTAGTTTTAGTCATAGTCTTTTGACTAAAATGGCATTTAGTTTTAGTCATATTTTAGTCATCGGAAATTGTTTTAGTTTTAGTCTAGTTTTAGTCGACTAAATATCATAAGATTTTAGTCGACTAAATCTACAGTAGATTTAGTCGACTAAAATCTAATTTAGATAAATTGTAATGCATTAAGTAAGCATTTCTCTAACAATACACAGATCCAATACACTGATATACATCTGATATTCTCCAAACTGTTTATGTTCAATTAAGACAACCAATTGTACTTTACTCGCCAAAGCGGACAGTTTTTGACTGTTCAAGTGCAAAAAGACACGAAAGAGAGCTCAATTCAGTACTTGTCATTTCAATTCAGTTTTTGCTTTTAAATGTCTATATAGTTTTTTATTTCTGTTTTAGTTATTTTAGTACATCAGGTTAAGCTAAAGCTTAGAAACTAGATGAAATAAAATAAGTTTACATTTTTTATATATTTATTTTTTATTTCAGTTAATGTTTATTTCAAGTAATGAAGATTTTTTATGGTTTTAGGTTTAGTTAACAATAATAACCCTTATACTTGTAAAATATATTGAATAATGTGTCAAATAATGTTCTTAGTCTTTCCTTCCTGTGACAGAAGATACAGTAGTTTACTATGAATTAAATAGAAATTAAATTAAGTTAAATACAGTTTATTGTGTAAACAAAATAACAATAATGACCAGGGGAAAAAATAATAATAAACCATCCCGAAATACACCGTGACTCTTATTCTGAAATGTCTGCGGTCTGTACTGTAGTTGCAGGCTGCTCATTTAAGTTCAGGTGAGGGATAATAAAATATGTGTTCTTACAACCGTCTAAAACATATTACCATATAAACATTGCGTAGTAAACATTGTCATAATTCATCAACATTAGCTCATAAGCAATCGCTTGGCATAAATGTGCGCTATTCATTAATTGCGAAGCAGTCTGAAGTGCTGCTGGACGAGGCTGTAGAGCGCGCAACAGCGCCACTTTTCCCGCGGTTAGATCAGCACGTTACACTTCAAATGTGCGCATCTTCCACACAGGCAGGCCAGGGGCGTCAATTGGGTATGGCAGGGTATGGCGTCTGCCATACCTTGGCTGCTTGGTCAAGTCAGTGCAACTTATATAATTTTATTCATTGCATGCAGGATACTATGTGTAACATATAATTTGTATTTTTTAAATAAAACAGAAAAGTAAGTAAATGAAAGCGATCTGGTTGTTATATTCGTGTCATGTAAGATCAATGGCGCTGCCAATGTGTCTATTCACAATGTGATTTTGCAGCGTTGAGTATTGTTGCCAATCACAGGGATTTCTGTTGAAAATAATGACTAATCATAGGTGTTTAAGTTACCAGTGACACGCAACGATTCTATTTTAATAAACGTTTCTGTTTTTTTGCGAAGTCGCGGTTGGAACAACAACACAAAGTATGGCAATGTTAATCTCAGGTAATGTTTATGTGCTTTATTCAGTGTTAAAAGTGTGTAACGTGACTTTGAATATCATTTAGTGCTCCCAGCTTTGTAGCTGTAGTAAAAGCAACAATGGATAATTCACCTCAGATCTTGAAATTAAAGAAACTGAAGCAAGAACTTTCAAACTGTGAACGAACAAGTATTCTATGACAAAGATTGTTATAGTAGCTCAGTATGTATTTTTAATAATATTTGAATGGTGTAATATTTGTGAATTGATTATGTAGGCTACTTAATCCATTTCCTTGCGAGTGCCGTCAAGTTTAATCTCTGGTGCTGTGCAAATGCTGCTAGAGCCCCTCCCACACTGTGTTCTGATTGGCTGTGGTTTTTGAATGAATGACTTTTAATTTTACAAATGAAGACAATAAGTTGTAGGATGAACAAAAATGTTTTTGGTAATCATATTAAAAATAACACTTAAATTGGATAATATTCAGACTTTGGAGCTTTGAAGTACTGGAAAAATTTGTGTGAAGAAAGTGGGACTGTCACGTCAAGGGAGTAAGATTGGATGACGTCATCAGGGTCTGCCATACCCTGGCTTTTGGTGAAATGACACACAGGACAGCAGTCCTGACCGGATATCTTCCCAAATCGTCCCTCTTTATCATTTACATCTCGTTTTTATTTGTTGATGAAAATTAGAGTAGATTTTAGTCATAGTTTTAGTCATTCAAAACGCATTTTTATTTAGTCATCGTCTCGTTTTCGTCCTTGAAAAATGCAGTATATATAGCCTTGATGTTTCATAGCCCATTCTCGACCTGACCACAGGCACTACTCTTCACCACGATGGTAACCCTAAAACCTTTAACATCACAGAGACACCTTTACATACCAAAATAACAGAACATTAACACATCTTCCCCTGTATTAATCTTGTGCAAAAACACACAAAATAACACTCAATTCCAACATTTATCCCCCCCTTACAGAGTGTGATGCAAAGCATGCTGGGAACTTGAAATCTGCTGCAACTCAGTTTAATGTTGAATGGACTTTTCTGATAACATCGGTTACGTCGGTAACATCGGCAACGACGTGACATGGATGACGTCACTTTATATCGCTCAGTAAACTTAAAAATAATAATTTAAGGATAAGGGTTTACTCAAAAATGTTGAGCTACACAAAAATAAAACTAAACTCCTCATTCAGAAAATGTAATTGTTTTAAGTTGCATCAATGATTTAACAGACTTTATTTGCAGCGTACTCAATCTTTATAAGTTAGTAGTACTATCCGGGATTACAGTGTTAATTTCTTAGTTTAATAACATTACTAAAATAAAGTTTTAACTACTATTTAATGGACCTGAGCTAAAACTAACAATGATCAGTTGTATTTTTTAACCAACATTAACAAAAAATAATACCTTCTGTAACAAATGTAGCTATTGCTCATTCTTAATCTTAGTTAATGCAATAACTAACGTTAAATAATGAGACCTTATTGTAAAGTGTCACCTGTAGTTCTTTATAATTCTTTTGCACTTTAATCTGTTTGAAGACTTTATATTTTTTTGTGTATTGTATTTAATTGTTCTTTTTGTTATAAGAAAAAGAGTTCTTAAAACTATTATACTATGTATACTATAACACTTTTTTGCAACTTATTTCAATATCGTGATAATACCGTATACCGTGATAAAAGCTTCAGCAATTATCGCAACATGAAAATTTGATACCGTCACATGCCTACTCCACAGTTTTTGTCACTGGTTGTTATTTTCAAGAAGATCTATAACACTTGGAGAACGTTGTATATTAAAATTCCCGTCTCAGTGGCCCTTTCTCAGCTAGCAAGTTTTTGTTTTGCAAAAGATGTTGCAAATTTAAAAAGTGAGGTGAGATGGGAAGATGTCCCCCTTAACAACAGTGCACTGAGTGCATTTACTGCTAAATCGTAACATGTTCAGAAATGACTTTAGCATGTAAAGGATGAAGATGCATCATATTTGAACAAATAAATTGAATTTTATGAAAAGGGACCATTTTTCCAACTTTTCGGGTAAGACAACCCCCTACCTGGGGGCAAGTATTCCTGTTCTGATTTTTGCAGAAAATAAATACAAAATAATAATAAAAAAATCTGATATAATTTTTATTGATTTAATTAATCTTTGAAAAAAGTACACTCTAAAAATTCCTGGGTTAAAAACAACCCAAGTTGGGTTGAAAAAGGACAAACCCCAGCAGTTGGGTTAAATGTTTGCCCAACCTGCTGGGTAGTTTTATTTAACTCAACTATTGTTTAAAAATTACTGTATTGCTTGCTTAATATGATCCTAAAGTATGTTGGAAATTAACATTTATTAATATGTTTAATAAATGAACATTTATTAATAAGTTTAATGAATAAATAATTACACAATAAACATGTATTAAATTGCTTATTAATAAATGTTCACCTTTTGATTATTATTTTATGATTGTTGCCACTTGTAATTATGTGTCTGATTTTTAATTTCCAACCTATTTTGGGTTCATTTTAAGCCAGCCATATAGTCATTTTTAAACAATAGTTGGGTTAAATAAAACTACCCAGCACGTTGGACAAACATTTAACCTAACCACTAGGTTAAAATAACCCAATCGCTTGGTTTGTCCATTTTCAACCCAACTTGGGTTGTTTTTAACCCAGCATTTTTTAGTGTGTCATTGATAAAAATTACAAAATTAAAAATCCTGTGTAAATGTGTGTATTTTAACAATTTTGTTAATTTGTTAATCAATTCAATAACTGAATAATGCCATGAATTATATATTCTATGAATTATTATTCTATAGATTATATACAGGCCTGAATTTTAAATGAAGGAATTCAGTTTGAAAGATTTCAATAATCTTTGTTTTTTTATTAAAATGTAAAATACTTGTATACTATAAATTTGTATATTCTCAAATCAAGCATTTATTTAATTTATTTATTGTTTGTTTGTTTTTTATTTTTTATTTATTTTTTTTTTTTGTGCTATGTGTTGTAGTTATGGCCATCAACCAGCAGGGGCTATTGGGGTCATGTTAACCAGCCAAACCTTGACCCCTCAGTTTTTTAATGAAATACATATGCTAACAGCAGTTCCTATCTCTCCTTACAAAAGAGGGCGCCTCTCTTCCAAACTTTCTCACTCCTCTATGCTTTTTTTTATCCATTCTCACATGAAGCCCCTCCCTCTATTTACCTAATTATTGGTCAACTCCAGTCGACTCCCCTTCAACCCTTTCTCTTTCTTACTCTGTCTGTCTGCGAATCTCTATGAGAGAGGAAGAGAGTCTGTGTCCTATGCTTCTTAGAGTGGAAACACATGCTGATAGAAAGAAAACTGAGGAAAAAGACTGAGGATGGAGGAATATTCCAGTTTTTTTACACCTTTCCTGCTTAACTAAATGTATGTGTTCATGCAACTTGTATATTATATAAAACTTTATTGCTGCATGCAAACTCAGAGAATTGTTTCTGCATCACACAAAATGTGTGTATCTGCATGTGCGTTTGCTATATCACATACTTCATTATGCTTGCCTTTGAACACTGAACTGCTGAACTTCCCTTGAAGTTTTTCCCTGTAGCATGTGGCTCTGATTTGGATTATTTGCTAGACTTGTTTTCGAGCGCTCTGCTCTTTTGAAGTTGTTTCTGTTATAGGCCATTGTGCAGAAGGATGGATTTCCCTGCACTTCACTCTCTTTTACTTCTGCTTTTCACCACCTTCTCCCATGTTCTTGCTGGAATGGACTCTTGTTACAATGAGGAGGGCGTCCTGAGCCGCTGTTTGCCTAAATTCGAAAATGCGGCCTTCAATCGCTCTGTTATTGTTTCAAACGTGTGCGGTATCCCACCTGAGGACTATTGCATGCAGACAGGATCCACACGCTCATGTCACCACTGTGATGCCTCGGACTGGGAACTGAATCGCAACGCCACTTACCTGACTGACTTCCACACGGATGAAGAGCCCACCTGGTGGCAGAGCCAGTCCATGTTCTATGGAGTTCAGTATCCTAATTCAGTCAACATCACACTGCATCTTGGTAAGTCACCAATTGTGCTTTAATATCTATGAAACAGTAGGAAAAGACTCCCCATTGAATGTGCAAAAACAAAATGTGTAATGAAATTTGTACAGATCAGTGTTAAAGGGTTAGTTCACCCAAAAATGAAAATTATGTCATTAATTACTCACCCTCATGTCGTTCCACACCCGTAAGAACACAAGTTAAGATATTTTTCATAAAATCCAATGGCTCAGTGAGACCTCCATTGCCAGCAAGACAATTAACACTTTCAGTGCCCAGAAAGCTACTAAAGACGCATTTAAAACAGTTCATGTGACTACAGTGGTTCAACCTTAATGTTATGAAGAGACGAGAATACTTTTTGTGCGCCAAAAAAACAATATAACGACTTTATTCAACACTGCTTCATGAAGCTTCGAAGCTTTACGAATCTTTTGTTTCGAATCAGTGGTTTGGAGCGTGTATCAAACTGCCAAAGTCACGCCCCCCCCAGTGGTGAACCATTGAAATTTCAAAACACTTATGACGTAACGAAGCCTCGTTTACTGAAATCACGTGACTTTGGCAGTTTGATACACGCTCCGAACCACTGATTCGAAACAAAAGATTCGTAAAGCTTCGAAGCTTCACAAAGTGGTGTTTTGATATCGGCCATCACTAGATATTGTTGAATAAAGTCGTTATTTTGTTTTTTTGGCGCACAAAAAGTATTCTCGTCACTTCATAACATTAAGGTTGAACCACTGTAGTCACATGAACTGTTTTAAATACGTCTTTAGTAGCTTTCTGGACATTGAAAGTGTTAATTGTCTTGCTACACTCAACCCAGCATTCTGTGTTGCGAATCTGCTAGTCACAATGTGTTTCCACCACAGAGTAAACACCTGAGAAATCTAATGTCATTTTGGTAGCCTATCAGATTAGATGACTCTGATATCTCAGCTGGTTTCTAGTTCTATTACATTATTGCCCTGCAGACTTTAAGCTACAATGTTTTCAATCATAAGCATTCCCATATGTCCGTAAGGATGTAACTATTTTGAAACTATGTTTTGTTATTTGTATTCTGTAAGGTGAAATTTTGCTCTTTTCTTTCTTCCTTAACCCTCAGAGACCCAGTGTAACAGAATCACAGCATTTGTACAAAGCAATTAAAAATAACAAACGTTCACTAAATATGGGTAAAGACTACACATAACAGTAGCTGACACAACAACAGCTTTGATTATTAGCATATTAACTGCCACAGCTTGCTAAAGGAACTCAGCTGACACAATGTTTAACACTTTTGGAACAAATTTACAAAGTATTTGACTTATATGCACTATACATACACATAATTATTTTATAATGTGCTGTGATATGAATGTACTTAATTAGGTTTTTATAAACAAATAGTCATAGTTCAAGGATTCAATTCCCAGGGAATACGCAAAATGATAAAATGACACATTTGGGCCCGGTTTGACAGACAAGGCTTAGATTAAGCCAGGATTAGGCCTTTTTTAAGTAACATTTAAGTAGCTTTTATAAATGTGCCTAAGAAAAAACATTACTGGTGTGCATCTTGAGACAAAACAATGACACTGACATTTTAAGATATGTCAGTGCAAGTTGCTTTCAGTTAAAACAGCTCAAACATGCATTTTAGTCTGGGACTAGGCTTAAGCCTTGTCTGTGAAACTGGGCATTGAAGTTATAAAATCAGTGTGAAAAGCAACACAAACTGTGGATGGTCTCCTTACAAATGGCTTCATCCTGTCTCAATGGGCAGTAAGTTGCAGTGTGAACCAGATGTGATTATAGTCAAAGGTTTGGTTATATGAAGGCTACACTACAGTTATATTTCAGTATTGAGCACGTCTTTGCACCTTTTTCTTGTCATTCCCAAGGGCTGTCAATATCAAAATAGTTGATTCATAATTTCTTAGCACAAACAGACATCTGTCTTTCTGATTCTCTTCTTATATTGCTGCTAGCTGAATTGTACCACCTTTCAATTTATGCACATCAAAAGTGTAGATATAATTTGATGATTTTCTTGGGAGCACATTTTGTGAAAGAGAGAAAAAAATGGGAGATGAAAGAGCACTAAAATTGTTTCAACAGGCTAATCAGGGATAAAACATAAAGTGTATGTTCTTGTGTTTGCTCTGATTCAAAGATCCCTTGCAGTTGGGTGTCTGTGAAAGGCCTTCTCACATTTCCAAACTAAACAGAATGCATCCTGGGGAGGCCTACACACACACACACACACACACACACACAGCAGAGAGAGCGATGGGGGTGGAACAGAAAACACTACAAAGAATAAGGCAAGCACAGAAAGCAGCAGAGGTCCAGTGGCAGGTCGGGTCTTTCCCATACACACACGTAAACATACACAAACACACACATGCAGACTTCTAAGGAATGTTTCCACATCTGGTTTCCATTGTGGTTTTCATTCAAAGATGTTCAAAGGACCAATATGAGATACAGATGTTTGCTGCAAAATACTGAACTGAACATTAAAAATCATTGTGCGCAAATCATACCGTTTTAACAAAGCTTGTTTAGACCGAGGGCAAACACTTAGAAATATCATATATGAAAACACTGAAAAAATACAGTTCGTAACTAAACACTTTACGGTTGGTCTGTAAACTCTGTGCTTACCTTCAAGTTCAAGTCATTTACATAGTGCACTGAAAATGGCAAATGTTAACATGATTTTGTTTTACTTTCATTTTATAGTGTTTACAATCTTGTTTAATTCCTTAATCTTAATAAAAGAAAAAAAAAAAATCAGTTTACCATATACAGACATGATTACATGCAGCTCTTTATAGTTTATAAATATTGAGTCTGTTCAGGTTCAGTTGAGTTCAGACAAACACACCCACACAGATAAGTTTAGTCTACTCATTCTTTCCAGGATAACAGCTGTTGCTCTATATTGATGTGCCTTTGTCTAAAGGTACATAACAGTATGAACATACTGTATGTAAGGAATAATTGACGACGGGCCGTTGAATTCTTAGAAAATAATGCATACCCGAGGTGGTAATGCGGCCACAACGCGAGGCGGAGCATTATTTTCTAAGAATTCAACAGCCCGGAATCAATTATTCTGCTTATACTACGGTTACCACACCTCAAGACACTGTTCCAATGTTGTATTTCAAGACATTTGTCAGGTTGTTGTCCTTAAAACACTCTTGTGTGTGGGACTAATTTCTTACACATCTCATCCCAAGCCTCCGTTGCTAATTCCAAAACGTGATTTCAGAACTAGTAACGGAGGCTTGAGCCTTGATAGCAGACTAATACAGTTGATACAGTTATTAACATAGTTGAGAGAGAGAGAGAGAGAAAATAAGCATATGTGAATTAGCCTATCTAAGTCTGTGCATCTCTAATGGCAGCAGTGTCTCTACTAATAGCGAAACTATAAGTTTATCTAACGTTACCTCAAGAGCCGCACAGTTATTACCTCGCTGGTGAGAAATGCCATGTATCTTTTAAGTTGCTAAACTATTTTACTGATTAATTCGTCAGAGCAGCGCTGACAAAACGTTTCTGTGTGAGTGTGTGTCTGTACTATACAGAACATGTGTACGTTTGAAAGAGAGAGAGAGAGAGAGCTGGATAGAGTATGCGCTTTCAGGACACAATAAAATGTATTTTGTGGCAAAAACCATGACAATAATTTGTCATTTTCATCCTATTGTTTACTATATTTATTTGCTTGGTCGGTGTTGTGGGTTTTGTTTCTTTTGTGGTTGTAGGCTGTAGGACCTATTGAGATAACTGAAAACATTTGGCGAAGTGATATGGAACTGCAATGCGGCCAAGACCTGCCTAAACTACTTTAGCCGTGCGTTTCCCTGAAAACAATTGCACACCTTAGAACGGTGGTCAATCAGATTCGAGCATTCAGCAGCCCTGTAGTATAAGAACACATTAAACCTGTGAGAGACAAACACATTATATATAACGTACATATTCAAATTCAAGTCCTGCAGACTGATTAATTGTTTTGTTCCAGACCGTTCAAGATTAGAGCCGGAGACCAACTCTTGTTTTATTTTTATTTTTCTCCCGCTTGATTTCTCTCCATTTCTTCTCTTAGTTTTTCTAGCCAAGATAAGCTTCTCACATGCTGAGGTGAAATTATGCTTAAATGATTTCAACATGGCAACCGCCATGGTGTGGGTGAGCATGTCTGTGTATACGAAAGAAAGATAAAAACAAATATTTAGAAAGATTTTAAAAAAAGAATGATGTTTTTTATTTTTGTGGTGTAGACTCTTTCTGCAGATAACATTTTTTAGCCTGTATGGCGACAAATGACGTGTGTCTTTATGTGTGAGACATTGACTAAAGGGTTAGTTCACCCAAAAATTAAAATTTTGTCATTAATTACTCACCCTCATGTCGTTCCAAACCCGTAAGACGTTCGTTCATATTTGGAACACAAATGAAGATATTTTTAATGAAATCTGAGAGCTTTCTTTCCCTCCATTGACAGCCTACGCAACTACTGTACCACTTCCAAGCCTCAGAAATGTAGTAAAGACATCATTAAAGTAATCCATGTGACTCCATTGGTTTAACTTCAGTTTTATGAAGCGACATGAGTGCTTTGTTTGAGTAAACAAAAACAAAAAAACCCTTAATTTAACACTTTATTTACAAAATATTAATCTCCAACACGTGGTTTAAAAACGCTAATTCAGACACCTTTGCTCAGAGACGCACAATTGTTGAGAATGCTTTGACTTTATCTGGACATATTTTCGTCTGGCGGGGCAAAAATAGACAAAATAACTGGTAATATTGTGCCTGAAACGTATACTCAATATTAACTTCATGTTTATTGAATTGTTGTGTACAATATCACACTGCAATCACGCTGTTTGTCTGTATCAGTACAGTCGTGTGATTATTGCTTATTTAGACCTCATACAGACATTTGCCAGCTGTGGGATTTATTAGTGGATGACGACTCTGTGATTTTTTGGCTGGTAATAAGTATATTAGTTTTACAGAGATGGTAGCCAATCTCAAAACATGGCAGAACAACAACAAACTTTATTTTGACTAAATTTAAAAGGGTTTAAACAAAATAACTCTGTGTTATTAGTTATATCTCTTCCAGTACACTGGCTGCAGGAACAGGCCCTTCTGAAGCATCCCAAGGTTAAAGACATCTCAGGAACTCTCCAGTTCATTTGGACAATTAGATTCAAGCAGCAATTAAACTGACAAAGTACCACAAAGTATGCCATTTTCTCAAGACACAAACTCCACATATTCTCTACAGACACACAAGAAAGCTGCTTTCCTCTCTAAAGTGTCCTTGTCCTTTTTTCCTTTTTCATCCTTAATTTTCTATTGGCTTTATCCTACACTTGTGCACTCTTGATGTTGGCCCATTATAGATGAAGGATGTACACTGTAAAAAGTGGTAACCTGCAAATATTACCTAAAGAGCTATTTGTACTATATTTATTCCATAAAATTATTTTTGTCGGTATAAATTAATGTTTTTAAAATGGTTGATTCAGGGACATTAAATAATATTTGGATATGGATAAACCAGTTAATTTAAATGTTAAATTTTTTTTCAGTGTAGATGCAAATCTTACATTAACTAAGTTTATAGGTCACATTAATTATGACCAGGACTTTAATTATGAGGCTACCATAACTATGAAGGTACTTTGTGAGATCTGTCCAGATTAGCACTAATAATTGTAATGACTTTAATGTTGTTGTTGTTTTTCCAAGGCAAGGCCTTTGAGATCACATATGTCCGTTTGAAGTTCTACACCAGCCGACCAGAGAGCTTTGCCATCTACAAGCGTACAGAGGAGAATGGACCATGGCAGCCATACCAGTATTACAGTGCTTCCTGTCGCAAGACGTACGGGAGGGACAATAAGGGCTTCATACGTCCAGGCGATAAGGAAAGGATGGCACTCTGCACGGATGAGTTTAGTGACATCTCTCCACTAACCGGCGGAAATGTGGCCTTCTCCACATTGGAAGGACGACCCAGTGCCTACAACTTCGACCAGAGTCCTGTGTTACAGGTATGTCATGTTATTTTACAATATGAGAGTTTGGCTGTCAAGTAATGCAATAGTATGATTTTATATTTAACCCATCTGGATACATCTTTTAGTATGCCAGATTTAAACATGAACAATTTCTAATGTAAACCCAAGGGATTTACAGTGTACATACATAAATATTTACCTTCATGGCTTGTTGACAATCACTTGAGGATAAGTTTTAGTTAGCAGCTCATCTCCTCAGCCTTTAGATATGTAGATGGTTGTGCTTTGTTGTTTCAGAAGAAAGCTTTAAGGAAAATATACCTCACTGTCAAGCTACTCTAACTTTCAAACTTTCACAGCAGAATCTTACGGCTAAACATGAGTGTGCTCAGCATGCCGTGCTGCTAAATACAGCCCGCAACCTTTTCCAAAGATTTCTAGGGAGCTTCTTTCACACAGAGATACAGTCACAGCCGTCAGATGAAGTTCAGAAAATCAAAGGTGACAGGCAGCTGCCAGAGCTCACCCAACTGTTTAATACAGTATATGAATACACAAATATATGGGTGTTTTTGCAACTTTGGGCATTTTGGTCCTGTAGACCTTTAGAAAATAAACACTTGATTCACACTCTCACTAGTTTATTTGTCTACTAACAATTTCCAATTGTGTTTATACATACATGACAGAAAAATGACTTTATTTTTATCAGTCATGAACATTTCCACTTCAGTGTCACTTCCAAAACCTATGGAAGCTTGTTTCCGCCACAGAATAAAGCAATTTAAAGGGATAGTTCACCCCAAAATGAAAATTATCCCATGATTTACTCATCCTCAAGCCATCCTAGGTGTATATGACTATCTTCTTTCAGACGAACACAAATGGAGTTATATTAAAACATATCCTTGCTCTTCCAAGCTTTATAATGGTAGTGAATGGCGCTCCTGATTTTGAAAGTGCATCCATCCATCATAAAAGTAATCCATACGACTCCAGGGGGTTAATAAAGGCCTTCTGAAGCGAAGCAATGGGTCAAACTCAAGATCCTCTTATCTTACATCAAAATCCTCAGATATTTCTCTTTAAAAATTCTCGTTTTAGACTTGTAATTCGTGACTGGTGTTTTGTTTTGCTCTATCTTCTGCGCTTCCGCGTTCGTCGGTGCGTCATGTGTCAGGTCAGAGATTGCTCTTTTGGAGTAAGTCAATTTGCGTAGGCCGTCTGCCGGAAGCTTGTTATTTTAGTTTATAAAGATTTAAATACGGATATTTTTTTTACAAAAACCCATTGCTTTGCTTCAGAAGGCCTTTATTAGCCACCTGGAGCTGTGTGGATATATTTTACGATGGATGGATGCACTTTTTAGACTTCAAAATTGTAAGCACCATTCACTACCTGTCACGTTTCAGTTTGTGTTTGGACTTTCTGTTTGCATTTCAAGCTCCTTTGTTCAGTTTCCCACCACTCCTTTGTTTCTATGGTTACCATCATTGAGTTCATTTGTCCCAGCTGTGTCTGATTAATTATCTTGTTAGCGCCCCTGTTTGTTCTTGTATTTAAACCCTGTGTTTCTTTCAGTTCTCTGTCTGTCCTTGTCATTGTCAAGTTGGTTGTTCTGTTCCTGGTTCTGAGTGTTTTGTAGAGTTTTGCGTTTGTTTGAATAAAGAAGCTATATTCCTTTGTGCTGCAACCAGCGTCCCTGACACTACCATTAAAAAGCTTGGAAGAGCTGGAATCTTTTATAATATTACTCTGACTGTGTTCGTCTGAAAAAAGGTAGTCATATACACCTAGAATGGCTTGAGGGTGAGTAAATTTTCATTTTTGGGTGAGCTATCCCTTTAAAACATAATTGTGACCTTTTTTCTCGCAATTCTGACTTTTTTTTTTTGCAGTTGCGAGTTTATATCTCTCATTTCTGACTTCTTTTCTTAGAATTGTGAGATATAAACTTGCAATTGCGAGTTATAAAGTCCAATTCCAATCCAATTTCTCAGAATTGCGAGTTTATATCTCAAAATTTTGACTTTGACTCGCAATCGTTAGCTATAAAGTCAGAATTGCAAGATATAAACACAATTCTGAGAAAAAAGTCAGTTGAGTTTATCTTGCAATTCTGACTTTATAACTTGCAATTGTGAGTTTATATCATGCAATTCTGAGGAAAAAAAAGTCAGAATTGTCTTTGCTTTTTTTTTTTTTTTTTCCCCAGTGGCGGAAACAAGCTTCCATACCAGACTGTTTTAATGTGATCTTCACAAAAATTTAAAAATCTGCCATTTTTAATAAAAATAAAATCCTCTCTGGAACATTAAAGTGTGCAAAGTTGTAGAATGCCCATATATTGAAATGGGTACAGCCTAAATCAAACCAGATTTGACAGGATATTAGATGAGTACCTGCAAAAAGATCATGGAGAATGGGATCTCACCTCCACATCTATTTTTGTAACAAGAAAATGGATTTAAGGAAAAGTGTTATAACAGAAAAGTGCACATGCCTCTCAGATTTGTAAGGCAAGTGGATTTTGAATGCAGCTTCCCAGAAAGGTATCTTCAATAGTAATTAAATTGCATGATTTTTGTAGATAAGATTAAAATAATGACGTTACAAGAGAGAAGGAATGAATAAGGAGGGAAGGTGTGATTTTGACTGAGTGCTTTATGTGCGGCACTTATTTTTTGCTTTTCACAGTACCAGGAGTGATTAGTGTACTGGCAGTTCTCGTATATACTTTCGGTACTTTCTTCTGTTCTTGCTGGATACTGAAACTGCTAATTCACTTGCAGTCTTGCACGCCAAGTCTCTCTTTAGCGCACAGTTGTAAATTTAGACATACAGAGCAATAGTGCAGTGTTATTACATTTCTCATAGACAGTGTCAGCATTTCTCTGTCCCCCATTCGAGACCAGCAAGTTTTTAGGGCTGGTGTTACATTGAATGTTGTAGTGACGGTAGGAGTTTGGGTTGGAATTAAGGTTAGAATGACAACAGCACCTACTACACTCACAGGATTTAATGTGCCACACTGAAGTGGGGCTTGCCCGGAACC
The DNA here is from genome assembly GCA_039654765.1 of Mylopharyngodon piceus. Lineage (NCBI taxonomy): Eukaryota > Metazoa > Chordata > Actinopteri > Cypriniformes > Xenocyprididae > Mylopharyngodon > Mylopharyngodon piceus. The sequence continues at coordinate 18,606,613 of CM077443.1, forward strand.
CACACATGAACCATTTCGGTGGAAAAACGCTAATATTTGAGGCCCTGTTTGCACCTGTATTTAGCGCTGATCCAATCGCAAATGAATAAATGTTAATGGGGTAAATAGGGTCCTTGCCATGCAGTAGTTGAACAGGTATAAAAATATTTGGACCTACTGAGGTTTGTTGTGGAAGTATGAAAAGGCCAATTTTAGGTAAAAGCTTTTTCACTCTCAATCTTTTCATCATCCTCCTTTCTCTCACTGTTTCAAAGAAAAACAGCTAGCCTGTCTGTTTACAAAGATGAGAGCCACTAGAGGACAACCAGAGAGGGAGCAACAGAAAAGAAGGGATGTCATTTTATTTAAGAGCAGAGATAACAGTTTGGCTTCATGTGATTGAGACTTGTAGCCGAAAGTGTGAAATAGAATCTCCCTATCACACAGGAGATGAATTGGTTTTTTAAAATGAGGATGTAAAAAAGAGACGGAACTGGAAGAGAGTGCTTGAGTTGTAGTCCAGCTGTTGGGCTGAGGGGTAGATAGTAATCAGCACGTGTACACACACACACACCAGTACGTCTTCCACTATAGACCTGGATCCTCAAGGCTAAACAATAACCACTTTATTTAGTGGAGCTTGTTTTTGTTCGACCTGTTTTAATGACTAATATCTCAGAATCCATTTCTCACATACATCTGCATTGCTTCACATAATGGGCTCTCTGCAAGCGGAAATGGATCTTCTGTAGACAGCAGAAAAACTAAGATTCTCCAATTACCCAAATGTCACCTTGTTGCTGGCCTAGTTATTTTAATTCATTTACTTGATTTCCTGTGATCGACATGAGGGTATGCAGAGAACAAGAAAGATGGGAATAAATGAGATAAGCTCTGAAAATAACGGCATATGAGAACATTAAATTGCTGGTTTCATTAAATCAGGCAGAACATATTTATAGTACATTCGACACTAAAGTAGTATGTACTATAGGAAATGTTTTTACAAAAATAAATAATGAATGCCTTAAGCATACTCAGAGTAAATCACGCATTTAAACAAACACAGTGATAAATGATTTAAAGCCTGTTAACGATAATGATAACTGTATTAGCATTCACACTAACAGATGATAGTTATTTTCGTGTTATAGTCCGCAATTCATTTATGCTCTGTGAATGTAATTGCAGTGCATATGTCAAACTCAGATAGATTTGGATTGGCTGTCATTGTCTTTATCGTTCATCAGCTACAAAAAAAAAAAAAGAAAGAAAAAAAAAGTTCTGAAAATGATTCCAACGATAGAGTTGTGGTGTGGACAGGGATGTGCAAAATACAGATTTGAAGAATTGGTTCCCTTTCAAATCAGTTTGAATTTTCTTTGAATTTGCCACATTTTGCAGGAAGTTGAATTGAAATGACAGGAAGTAGAATTTACTGAATTACAATTCAGAGAAATTTGACAGGCAGTGCCTTCTGAGAAATGTGTTCTTCCAGTCTTGTCCATAAATTTGTAAAATATAAATGCGTGTTTATATATAATGCAAAATTCTGTAGGTGACATTTGTAACAGATGTCTATGCCTGTATAGTGTTGTCAAAAGTACCGTCTTCGATACCAAGTCAGTACTGAAATTTTAAAATCGTGATGCTTTGAGCGCTGTTGAGCGGATTCATAAACACCTCTGATTGGCCATTGTGTTCATGCGCTCAACATATATGTCTGTCATTGGCTACACTGATCAATGCACGGGAGCATTTAAAGGGGGGGTGTAATGCTATTTCATGCATTCTGACTGATTTGCACTGTTAAAGAATTGCATTCTCATGCTAAACATGGCCAAAGTTTCAAAACACAAGTTGGACGTATGATGAAGTATTTCTGTGCCAAATACACTAATTCCAGTTTCGGACCGGGTTTCGGAGAGTTTTTTTCGAGTATGGCCTGTATGACTTCAAAAGAGAACGGAATTCCTTGTATAGGCACTTCTCCCTGATAAGCGCGCACACACACATCACTCAGAACAAGAGCAAGAGCACGCCCATCAACGCGCTTCGTTCGGGATACGGAAGCCGAGAGATTTTTCAACTATGGCTGTGTCCCAACTCAGGGGCTGCACCCTTTGAAGGCTGCATACATCATCGAGGCAGTCTCATTTAAGAAAAATAAGCGTTAGATTGCAACGTAAGAAAGAAATTACAGTATTTTACACCTCACAATGAATATTAGTCAATTTTATTACGGTTACTTTTCTTAAATATGACATCCTTGATGAAGTATTCAGCCTTCAAATGCGATCTCCGAAGGACGCAGCCTCCGAAATGAGACGCAGCTCCTGTCACCAAAGGAGTGTGTTTTTGGTTGTGAGGGAAAGATTACCTTTTTCAGCTTCCCAAAGAACCCAACGTCAAGGGAACAGTGGATGAAGTTTGTTTTTCCGGGGCAGCAATGGAGTTGTGCATGTATGTTTGTTTGTTCCCAGGATTTCAGTGACGAATACTTTGTAAACAAGTCCAAGTTCGGCGCTGGATTTGCAGATCGCGGGTGGAGAGTAAAGCTGCATCAGATGTCTGTGTTTTGTTGGCAATCGGCGTGCAAGTGCATATAATGTAAACAACACAAACGTTTTTGTTCCCTTTTTATTTATAATGATGTCGCAGCTAGCAGACAATCTCTACACAAAAGCTGCGCGCTCGTGACTCTTTAGCTCCGCCCACGGCACTGACAGCAGGCACGCCTCCAGGAGCTCGGCTTTTTTCGGAAAGACTCGGTTTAACGTATCGTATCTATCTTTTATAAATATGATAAAACTAAAGACTTTTCGGAGATATGAAGGGTGCATTGTTACTCTATATGTACTCAAGATTAACATGAGATTGGCAGAAACTGTGTGTGATACCCCCCCCCTTTAAAAGCACACGGAAGTGTTTGAATTTGAAAGCGGGAGCATTTGAAAGTGGTCCGCTGATAGACGCCTGCTTTCAAATACTCCCGTGTGTATCAGTGTAAGCACTCGGTGAAGAGCGTCATTGATGTCTATTTACAACATGTTTTTGAAGCGCTGATCATTGTAGCCAATCACAGACATATCTGATGAGCGCGTGAACACAATGGCCAATCAGAGGTGTTTACGAATCCGCTCAACAGCACTCAAAGCATCACATTTTTAAAATTTCAGTACCGACTTGGTACCGAAGTCAGTACTTTTGACAACACTAGCCTGTAAGGCCTATTCTATAAGACCTTTTCTAGTTAAAAATGAGTCATTGCATGAATGTCTTTGTCTTGTAATTTACCTTCCTTAATTTCAAATTTGAATTGCAATTCTGTACACTAATACGAATTTCTGTTAAATTCAAAACATATAACATACATAAATTTCAACATATGTACATGCATATAATCACGATTGATAAATTACAAATACTTCATAGTATTCTGTCATGATTTACATGCTAATTTGAAGTGAGGGTTTTGCATACATGAGCACTTAATGTTTTACTGTTTCTTCTCAGCCCCTCACAAACACACACACACTTGAACTCCTGTCTCCATTTATCTCCCTTTGCACTCATTACTTTAATCACTAATTCTTTCACTCTGTAATTAGAGAGTGGAAGTAGTGATTTAGACACTCTGTGAAACAGAGGGGAAGTCAAGTGTCTTTCATTTTCTTGCCTCGCCTCTTTTCTAATGTCTGGACCCCTGAACTTTCCACTGCCACCAGGTTTCTTTTACAGTACAGCTTCATTTATGGCAGCTGCAGTCTAACCGCTGTGATCACATGCTTCTAGGGGAATAATTCTCACCCTGTGTCCACAAGGAACTGCTTACCTAGAGTTTTTAATTGTGTGTGTGTGTGTGTGTAATTAATGTTTCCTTCCAAAAAAGCTATCGGTGACAAAACAATGACAAAAATGGCTTTTGCTCATAGCTTTTGCTCTAAACAAAACAGTTTTGATATTCAGTTGTATTTGAAAGATTCATTTGAAATGCTTGCTTTCTTTGTTAGCTTTGTTTCGTAGTTTTAAAATAATTTTGTTAAACTTTCTAGCAGGGTATGAGTAGTATTTCTTTTGAATGTTGGTATGTTTTTAGTTATATGCATATGCATGTGACTGTCCTGCAGGCAGCAACAATAAATCAAAACTTATTTTAGTAGTTACATTTATTAAGGTAATTTGACATCTGTAATTCATCTGGGCACTGACACTTATATTACATGCAGTCACTTGTTGGAAAACATCTGACCAGGAAGTAAATGTATATAGTGTTGTATTCACATTCAGCTATTATTTTCTGTTACCACCCAAGCTTTCATAACATTTCTGAAGGTTTTGAGGCAGTGCAGTGCTGCATTTTTGTGATCGTTAACAAGAATGATGGCACAGCACGCTTCCCATTTCCCCTCTCCGTCACTTCTTTGATGATTGATTGTTTTTAGCTTTCAAAACTCTGTCAGATTTTTTAATAGCCGAGCTTTCCCTAATGGCCTAGTTGCCCATAGATTTCTGCTCAGTGAGGCGTACATCGACATGCTGATTATAAAGCAACCCCTGATCAATACCTAAGCCAGTTTACATGGAGGTGGTGACAAATCTTAGTGACAAATCAGTATCTTTTATTTTTTGCTTGCTTGTCCACTTGGAGCACTCTTATCTTTTTTCTTGTTCTCTCATTCTTTGTATTTCTCCATCTTCACACGCCTCCTTATTTTAACGAGAAAATGAGTGCGCATTCACTTCTAATCTGAATCAATAAAGTCAAACCCTTTCATTACCACACACACATCTCACTTTCCGTCTTATTTCTCTCACTGACATATTGTTAAATTAAAATGTGAAAAGGGAAAATGACTCATTTGACTGGCCATTTACAACTCATAGTTTTTTCTTCAGCTGAAGCAGCCTGAATTTTCATGGAGATGAGCTGAATTCTGTGAGCCGACCTTTGTAAATGTGGCAGACACGACTTGTGAAGCATGTTCTTCACTATAGCAACTTACCTTTTTCAGTCTAGACAGATACCATTTTAAAAACCCTTCAACTCACCTCCTCAGCCACTAGTTTAAAGGGGTGGTATAATGCCATTTTTACAAGATGTAAAATAAGTATCTGATGTCCCCAGAGTGTGTATGTAAAGTTTTAGCTCAAAATACCCCACAGATAATTTTTTATAGCATGTTAAATTTGTCACTTTTTGAGGGTGAGTAAAAACGCTCCGTTTTTGTGTGTGTCCCTTTAAATGCAAATGAGCTGCTGCTCCTAAGCAGAGGGCGGGGTTTCAAGAGCTCATGTTAGCACATAGTGTTAGCATTACCTCATGAAGACTCACTGAAAATGTCAGAAACTGTTCAGCCTTTTATGTTCAAACCTGAGTTGGACACAATGATGGAGTGACAACATGTAGAATACAACAGGACGTTTCTAAATGGTTAGTTGCTTAATTTATGTAGCGGATATAAGTCACTGATTAGCATATTCTGTCATGATAATCTATAAATCGCTCATGTGGGGACTGTTGTAAAATGCCAACAGAGCCAGAGAATATATGCTGTATGAAGATGAAACAGGTATAGTTTAGTTTAATTACGGTTATAACTTATGCTGTCATCTTGCTTTTATGACATGCTATTGCATTTGTGTTATGTAACATGGCCTCACCCCTTTGTTGCGTGTTCTCGGGGGCAGGGTTTATGTAAATTTTAGGGTTAGTGATGTCACAAACCCGGGAAGAAGCTCGTTGTAGTCCCTACCAGCCGTTTGTTGTAGTCCTTAAACAGAGAATTCTTTAAAAGAAAATATCTCCCTTTGCTTTGAACTTTGAGCGTCGTAACTTTGCAGATGTTGTTTGTGCTCGAACAGCAACATTACACACTAACTAAAGTTTAAAAAAAGTGAAATCATAATAAACCACCCCTTTAAAAATAATGTTTTTAAACATGTTTTGTAAAATTGGAAAACATATTGATTGATATTTTTGGTGAATATAATCAGTTTTCAATCAATAAAAAAAAAGAGAAAAAAAATATTGGAGGTCAAATGCTTATTTGGAAAATGACTTGTTCCAAAAATCTTTGCAAAGTTGTCAGTAAGCGGTGACTTTATTGTGTGACTTTAGCAAACTGTGACATTCGGCATGTCTTTTTTTTATATTGCCCTTAATTCTTGCTGTGATACATTTGAGTGACAGCCGCTGTTACATGCAATTTTTACATTTACATTTAGTACTTTAGCAAAAACTTTTATCCAAAATGACTTGTGTACTCAGACTAGGTGCTCTGAACCGTGCCCGAGCGCGTTTGACCCCCAAAGCCCAGTTTGTTTGACTAGTGTGATCGCTCCGTTCCGTGCCCGGGCGCGGTTCGTTTAGCCGACCCTGGCCCGCTTGGAAGAGGTGGGCCAGAGCACGATTCAGTTGGGCTCGAGCGCGGTTTGCATGCAGTGTGAGCACTAACCATGCCGGAGCACGGAACAGTTACTACTTTTGTGTGCGCTACTGTCATCATTACGATGGCAAACATCTTTATTACTACTTTGATAGTACACTTTTCAGTTAATATAATTCGAGTGTATTTGGGTTTATAACGGGTCTGGTTCTCCCATTATTAATGAACAGAAATTGTAGTTTGCGAGTAAAGCTGCAAATTCCTCCATTAATGTCAGCTGCCTTCGTAATAATCCTCTGATACGTGCAAGTGAAAATCTATTAGGCAGTATCTTAGCGAAAGTGCTTTTCTTCCTGTTTTCTTCCATACAAAAAGTTGCATCGTATATGACGTAAGCGTGCTCCGGCCTGGAACGTTAAGTGCAATGTGAGTGCAGGGAGGGGGGACAATCGCGCTCGGGCTCGGTTCAAAGAAACCGTGCCTAGTGTGAGTACACCATTATGAGGAACATCACAAGAATTTTTTCATACAAGAGCTGACAAGTCATATACCGCTATGCAGCATTTCAAGAGTAAACTGGAGAAGTACAACTAGAGCAGCAAAAAAGCAGAAGAGTACAGAAAGAACAAAGTGTTTCTGTGTGTGTACGTGTGTACCTACTTAACCATATTTTGGGGACAAATTTGTACCCAGAAGTGAGCTAAATTTGACAAAACCTCCTTTTAGGGCATTCTCACTTGTAAAAAAAAAAAAAGGTATAAAAATAATGTTATTTTATTTTATTTTTTTAATTGTAAGAATGCAGAAAGTTAGGGTTAGGGATAGGGTGCTTTTTTTCTGAACTTTGTCTAATTGACAGGTTTTATTTTTTCTTATATGTTACTTTTAATTGGCTACGAAATCAAATACGCTTCTGAACAATAACCAATTATTTGTATTCTATAATATTTTTTCCTATATTTTACTAATGGCACTGTTATTGATTGGTTAATGTACTACAAACGTGTGCATTAAGTCATCATGGATTTTATACAATGTAAAAGTAATGCAATTTTTATCACAGAATAAGGCAGAAAATATATTTTTAATAGTTTCTATAAAAAGGCAATATAGTTATAGTTAATTTACAAATTTACATTCACAATGGCCCATGAAAACCTCTCAGTGAACTCACTTGTGGGAGACAAATTTACATTTCCCCCGCATTCCCCACATATTCAACGCCCGTGCTTGGCAGGTTTCGATTTAAACAAACTCTAGTGCGACTGCTCTGTTAGTCCAGCTCATTTGAATAATGCTGCCATCCAAACCTTGGTGCACACCAAACAAGTGGACTGAGACACCTGAAAAGGTTTGTCTCAGTCCACTTCCAAACAAACTCTAGTGTAGTTTGACTGAAATATGAACACAACATGGACCAAAGACATCCAAACGAACCAAAAACAGGACGTAATGTCACAAGATGCCACCTTAAAGAGGACAGAATGCTCAATAATGCCTGTTTTTTCTTGTCATAGTCGCAATGTTGTCCATTACAGTTCATGGCACTGTTTAGACTCCATTATGCGATTTCTTAACTTAACTCTTAACTCTACAAGGAGGGAATTAAGCCCAGCACACAGCACTGTTTTGGATGATTAAGTTCCATTGTGAATTTTACATCATAAAATCTTTTTTTTGTTTTGTTTTTATATCTTTGTGTGCTGTTAAAAATGACAGTGTGAACGCTAAATGAACCAGGACTAAATGTATCATTCTTTTTTTGTTCGGACCGAACTACAAAGTATGAACACACCCTAAATTATTGAATCGATTGACAGCACTTGTTTCATCAGTGGCCTGGGGCTGTTTATGTTTTGCCTAAGGTATTGATTTTGCATTTAGCTTTACCAGAGGCTGGTATTGTACCAAAGTCAAAAGTTTTCTACTGATCCTAACCTATAGGTCAGGCATATTAAATAACTACTACTCTAAACCTCCTTTCTTACGCTAACTAGTTGTGTAATTGAGAAATGAACATGTTATCAGTATTAACATACTGTACTAATATTGTAAGATTAATTACAGTTTTAAAAAAAGCCGTACCCTGACACATGGTTGACCCTTAATGTCTCCTCTGCACAACCATATTTCATCAGGTTTGATGGCAACAGACGGCATACTGCCTTTAATATTAGCATTAAATCCTAGAGTGTCTCCTACTGTGCTTTCTGTTGAAAGAATTTAACAGACAGCCTTTTCCATTCTTAAACCTCTCAGAAGGAAAAAATGAGAGAAAAGGAAGGAAGTTTGAACTTCAAATCAGATGACAGAGACAAGAGGCCCCCTGGGTTGTATTTCAATTCTGAGAATATTTTGAGAGAAGGAAAAAAGCTCAAAGAGGAAAAGAACTGTAGATCAACTGTATGCCTATACAGTCTGCTATACTAAGCCCTTTTTTTAAATGAAAGTTGTAGAAAATCTTTAAATGTAGGTGTTCTGTGATCTTATTTTTTGTTTTTAATTTAGGACAATTTAATGACTAGCACTCATTTTTAAGTAGGTGAGACCACGGGGGCCATTGTAACATCTCAAATTACACCAATCAGAAACGAGACAGAACCATGAAACTCATTTTGATGTGCCCTGCGGAAATCCCTCTCTGCATGCCAAAGGGCAAGCTTCTAAATCATACTTGGTAAAGTTTTTCTACAAAGACTGATTTTTAAGGTATAAAAATATTTTTTTCATCTACAGTATTTTCCTCATACGGTCTTAACCATTAATGTCTATGAACTTAAATCTGTCTTGTTTTGATGACCGTTCTGTTGTCTAACATTTGATATCTTTGTCAAACATTAGTTTCATTGTTTCTAGCTAGCAGGGTAGCTTGTCAAGGGGTGGTACAGTCGGGTGCAATTGTAACACTACGTTACAATTGCCCCTGACACCTTCAAAATAGTGTCCAGCTTAGTAAGGACATCAAAATAGATTATTTTTTCCAATAATTTAAGAAAAGTGTTTTTGCCTCTCAATCTGGGGATCCATTTTCCTGAGTAGGCCCTGTACACTCTCTGTTCACAGCATGCCTAGGTTCAGACCAAGAAAAACAGCAAGGGGAGTTAATTAATTGTTCTGGATAATATGAATGTAATGGATATTAAATAGTCTTAACTATATCCATATTCTCTGGAGTTTATTGTGGTCATTGGTATTTATATGAAGGTATTACATATGCTGTTACAATCGCCCCCGCATGTGGGAGCAGATGTAACATTTGACTTCTAATGTTTCAATCAATATTGTGACTCTAACATTGCTTGTAAAAACATTTGGTGACTGTTAACAAGTAGAACACAGTTACTGACATAAAAACATACTGACATAAAAAATTATATCCAAATATTTCAAAAGGTTTTTGAGTAATGACAACATTACCAAAATTTGTTACAGTTGCCTCCGGTCTCCCCTAATGGGTCTGTTTGTTTATTTATTTATTTTATAAACTACTATTCAGAAGTTTGGATCTGTAATCATTTTTAAAAGAAATTAATACTTTTATTTAAAAGGATGCATTAAATTGATTTATCAATTTATCAAATCCTGAAAAAAAAAGTATCATGGTTGCCACAAAAATAATAAGCAGCACAACTGTTTTCAACATTGATAATAAAAAGAAATGTTTCTTGAGCGCCAAATCAGCATATTAGAATGATTTAAGACCCATACCCATGTTTATTTCGAAAACATGTTTCTAATACGTGACTAGATAAGACTTTGGGGTGTGAGTGTGTGCAGTTTAAGTTGTAGAACAAAATGTTAAAGTGTTGTCAATTTACTTACCACAGGCTTTACTCATAAATTTAACAACCCTATTATAAAACCCTATATGAAAATCTCAAAGGAACCAGCGGCGAATTAGTCTTCCGGGTTCTGATATCATCCCTGCACTGCCCTATTTCTGCACTTATTCAGACATTGTTTATCTGGGTGGGGGAGGAGCCTGATGTTGATCCGTTAATGTATGAATGCTTTTCCTTTTTCATCATTACTAAGCAAATTGGCTGGAATAAAAAAACACACATTGTAACTGGATACTTCTACGGATTATTTCAAAGAGGGATATTTATATATGTTTTTTTTTTTAGTCTGAAAGTCATTATTATAGTTTTTCCCCCACCAACAAAATCCACTGAAGATCAAAGTTGTCCTATGAATTCAAATTTAATTTGTTCAGTCATCCATTAAATCGGCGTGCATTCTCTCTCTCTCTCTCTCTCTCTCTCTCTCTCTCTCTCTCTCTCTCTCTCTCTCTCTCTCTCTCTCTCTCTCTCTCTCTCTCTCTCTCTCTCTCTCTCTCTCTCTCTCTCTCTCTCTCTCTCTCTCTCTCTCTCTCTCTCTCTCTCTCTCTCTCTCTCTGTGGTTGAGGCTGAGAGCTGGGTGTTAAATTGGAACACCAGCTCTGAATGAGAATAAGAGATAGAGCACATAGTGAGCAGCACAGTGAACTTAAGCAATCAAATTAAAAAAAGTTATTCAGGTTGAAATGAGGGACAAGCCACTTCCTGATGCATTCTAATCATGAAGACCCTCCTGGCTGAGACCCACATAAGAGGGGAGGAGAATAAGATAGTAGAAGGATGGAGAGAGCACGCAAAAGGGTGATGCAGAACCGCATGATACGAAAACAGCGAATGCAATTGAGAGGTGAATGGCCGAGGGCGGGGGTGAATAATTCACAGAAATTCTGTACAAAAAGTAAAAAGTGTGACTCTAAACTCTTCAAAGAAGAAAAAGAAATTAAAACAGACAGGAGATTGAGAACCGAGAGACTATTTCTCTATTTTCACTTAAAAGCTTTGTCCTTAGTCAGCAGGTTTTTATGAACTCATCAGCCAAACTGGTTGAAGCAAATGAAGACTAATTAAGTGCTTGCTGCCGTTTGCGCAAAGAACCACCAATAAACGATCTAATAATTAACCTTTCAAAGATTACTTCCATCCTGCCATGTAAGTAATATCTCAAAGAGCAACTCGCTCGAGACAATTAGCCATAGTTCAGCAGCATTATTAACGAAAAATGGAAGGGATTTTATGTTATTTTTATTTTTTTTCCATTACAATCTGCATTTACTTTAAATGTCACTGCCATGGATTACTGGATTATTTGTGTCAGAGTAGTAACCCTTTAAGCTCTTTTAATGGAAATTTGAATGCTTGTTCTATAAAAAGTTATTTATTTTTTAACTGGTCTCAGTTTTTAAAATGAACTTGATTTATAGGCATATTCTGGGGCCATATTTGCAGTTATAGATTAGCAACCCTTTTGATAGTCGCCTCATGGCATTTCATGTGCTTTTAATACTATCCCAAGGGACTTTCTTTCATGGTACAGGGTTTGAGCCAGTAATCTGAGCTGTGAAGTGGCAATATGATTAATCATGGCAAAAATGCAGTGAGATGACAGAACAGTTGCTAACACAATTCTGACGGAGGCAGATAAACCGGCTAAAGAAAGCATCTCTTTGCTTTTCTGTTGACTCATACCAGCCTACCTTTGGTAACAGATCACTATCCTCAATGAATTAGTCTTCAGCTTATTTAAAAAAAAAAAAAGCCAGTGTAGAGCTCTGAGTGGACATTTTAGGCTAGTAGTTGTGTTATTGTGCTGACAGCAAGAGAAACATTGTTATATCTAAAATACTATGCCATTACTCATTTTAAAAGCAGCTTAATGTTTTTAGGTCAATAATTAAATAACTTGCTGCTTACTATTCCTAATGTCAGAGATGTGAACTATAGCCTCTACAGCTTCCTTCAATAAATAAGTGAAATGACAAATGTCAATTGAGGACCTGTATGACACCCATGCTTAAATTAAACCCTGCATGCTTATTTTAAAAGATCAGACACTGAGAATCATTGTAGCCTACTAGTAGAGCTCTCTACAGTAAATAGCGTATTAGTAGAGAGTCAAAGCAAACCAACTAACCTTTCTGTTGTTCTGTCCCAATAACTAGTGAGCTGCCTACAGTACATAAGCAGCCTACTTACTGAAGTGTAACCCTTATAAGTGACTAATTTGGAACACTCTACATTACACAAAATGTTTGAGGTCAGTAAGATTTGTTTTTCATATTTTTAAAAGAAGTCTCGTATGGTTCCAAAGGCTGCATTTATTTTGTTAAAAATACAGTACAAGTAGTAATATTGTGAAATAATATTTTATATATATATATATATATATATATATATTTTTTTTTTTTTTTTTATATATATATAATTTTTTTTTATTATTTTAATATATTTTAAAATGTAATTAATACCTGTGATGGCAAAACTGAATTTTCAGCATCATTATTCCAGTCTTCAGTGTCACATGATTCTTCAGAAATCATTCTAATAGGCTGAATTGCTGCTCAAGAAACATTTCTGATTATTATCAGTTGAAAACAGTTGTGCTGCTTAATATATTTTATTTTATTTATTTATTTTATCATGATACATCTTTTGTTTGGGATTTCAAAAGAACAGCATTGTTTAGACATTTTTTGTAACAAATGTAAACATTTTTACTGTCACTTTTGATCAATTTAATGCATCATTGCTGACTAAAAGTATTAATTACTTAAAAGAAAAAAACTTACTGACCCTAAACTTTTCAAAGGTATTGTTGATAGAAAGTCTATAACTGTGTGTCATACAAATAGTTGGTGATCTGGCTCACAATTGATTTCAATAGGCAATGTGACAGGAATGACGCAATACTTTAATAAGCAAAAATATACATAGCACACACAATTTGGTGTAAAATAGTCAATTTTGAATTATTTATTACTTCAGTTTTAATACTTTTATTATGGTTTCAGTCAAGGCCGTAACCATGTCTTGAACATTGGGGGGGACCTTTTTTTTTTTTTTTTAATATAGCATAAAGAAACAAAACAGTGAACGAAATTGCTGCTAATACAATGCTATATCAGATATGTACAATAACAATTGTAGAAAAATAACATTACGATGTCCAGAAATCAATTTCAATAGTACATTGAGAACTCAATGTGATAGTTTCATAACACTATTTATTATTAGTTCCAATATTCTTCAATTTAGTGAATAAATATATCGATCCGCAATGGTCATTTGAAATTCCTAGTGGTCTAGTGGTAGAATTTTTGTTAACAGTATCAAAGGTTGCGTGTTCTAATCCGTCCTCGCTTAGTTTTTTTTTTTTTTTTTTTTTCCTCATTAACATCAAAGATGTCCGTCAATGGTTGTATATCAAGAGCAGGGACATGTTTGTGTGCATTTGTTTTGTGATTTTACCGGAAAAATAGAACCTCCGCAACGCCGTTAAGCGATCGATTGACGTGCCTGTCTGTGCTGTGAAGACTGTGTGCACGAGCAAAAAGAGAACGTAAACTCCGCCTACTTTTTAATTTGATTGGCCATCTCAATCATTTTGACATTGACGAGCGTTCTTAGACCGCTGAGGCAGACCAGACTAAAAATGTAACTTTTAAACTTTTTTTGTCATCTTAACAACATGCAGAGTGCTGTAATGAAGTGCAGCAGAGCAGTGCAAGAATTTCAAATATTGGGGGGGACGATTTGGCCATTTCTAATTATTGGGGGGGACTTGTCCCCCTCAATGTCTATGGTGGTTACGGCCCTGGTTTCAGTACTGAATGAGGTTATACTGTATGTATATTTGGTAACATTTATTTTAGTATCCTTTGTTACACGTTAGGCTACATTTAGCAGAGGTGGGACCAAGTCATTGTTGTGCAAGTCACAAGTCAGTCTCGAGACTTTGCATTCAAGTCCCGGGTCAAGACAGGCAAGTCCAAGTCAAGTTGCAAGTCCTCAACTTTAAGCTTCAAGTCTTAAACAAGTCATTAGATCTCTTTGCCCAACTTAATCTTTAAATTGTGTTTGAGGTTTATTATTGCCGCACATCAGTGTGTGTGTGTGTTTTCCAAATTATAAATGGTTTGCTAGTACTTATGTCGTTATGTGTCTAAAACCTAAAATAAACATGTGGGTGAGAACACAGAACTGTTGTGATATATGACAAGCTCTCGTTGAGCAAGTCCCTTTCTGGCTCAGTGCCAAGCAAAGTGCGAAAGCCGCTCTAATTATACAAGTGTGATCATACACTCCAGTGACCGGCCTACAGTGATCATTCTCTGATCTTTGGTTTTAGAAGGTAGGCCATAAAGACTTTCCAAGTCAGAGGGTTCAAGTCCGAGTCAAGTCGCGAGTCAATGTTGTCAAAGTCTAAGTCGAGTCGCAAATCATCAAATTTGGGACTCGAGTCCAAGTCAAGTCTAAGTCATGTGACTCAAGTCCAAAACCCTGGAAGTTACTATAGTAACAACTACAAATTATGCATGATTACATGCAACTAACCCTAAACCAAACTCTAATCCTAACCCTATAGTATGTACATGTAGTTAATTATTATTACTCGGCACTTAAATGTATAATTACACTGTAACAGAGACCCCTTAAAATAAAGTGTAACCGCATATTTTATATTATATTATTTTATATAGTATTATTATATTATATTACATTACATTACATAACATTACATTGCATTATTTTATATAGTATTATTATTATTAATATAATTATATTTTATCATATTTTATCATATAATATAATATAATATAATATAATATAATATAATATGTACCCCAAGCCTCTAAGGGTCCTATTGTTTTTCTAAGGATTTTTTTTTTTTTTTTTCAACCATCCGGGGCTTTTTGGGGGCCTTAACGTACTCAAAAACTCTTGAAAATTGGCACACACATTGGAATCTGTGGCCATTAGGACACTGCAGAGGCTGGGACCCGGGTGTGGCACAGGGGCTCTACGGTGTGTATTAGTATGAAACTCGGTACACATATAGACCTCATCGGGCCTAACAGCTTTCGTGCTCTAAGTTATACGCCAGCTCAACAGGAAGTCAGCTATTATGGGTTGTTTGAAAAACGCATGCTCTGGAATTTGATACTCCTCCTAGGCGATTAATCCAATCACCACCAAACTCGGTCAGCATGAAGTCAAGACATTGAGGATGCGGAAATTGCGAGCAGATTTTTGATATTTCAAAAAGTTTGGCCGTGGCGAGGCAACAAATTTATGGTGAAAAACGGGAAACATGAAGTGCGTTATAACTTCTGCATACATTGATTGATTTTTTTAAAAGTTCAACTGTGTGTTCGTTGTAGGAGGCCAATCACATGGATGTGACTATTGTGAGTCAAAGTTATAGTGCCAACAACTGGCAGCAGGAAGTGTGTCACTTTCAAAATGCTTTGAGATCACCCTCTTATTTTTACCCGATTTGCTTTAAACTTCATTAGAATAATGTCAAGACATGGCGAACGTAGACCTGTGAAAAGATTTTTGATATTTTTAAAACCCTTGCCATGGCAACAGATCAAACTTCAATTGTTTTGGATGCTTTTGAGACTCTTAGCATGCTTCAAATTGCATGAAACTTGACACACATGTCAGGATTGTCATCCAGTAGACATGGGCAAAGCCTTAGAAATGGGTGGGGAGGAGGGCCTCTATAGCGCCACCTTTTGACAAAAGTGGGGGGTTAGTTTAACCTACAGTCACCAAACTCGGTACACATATTGTTCTCCTTAGGCCAGACAACTTTCTAATTTACAGTCATTACCTCCGACCAACAGGAAGTCAGATATTTTGGTTTGAATGTGTATTTTTCACACTCTCTCTCTCTCTCTCGTTTTAAATGCCTATTGCCTGCTGTGCACAGTTGCCCTGAAGCCACCAGGTTGGCGGTGCCACCGGGCTTGGGCTCGGGCTCGTCATCGCTGCTTGCAGCTATTATATTATATTATATTATATTATATTAATTTTGTAGTTATTTTTATACATTATATATTTAAATATCTTGTACATCTTGGAGTTTGTTGTAGTGTATGATGGGATTGCCACCACTGTAAATGATAAATGCAGTTCTGCCAGTAATTTGCTAAAAGAAGATATCTTAGACGGCAACACAATTAAGTTGCCTGCTTTTTGGCACAGATTTTCACATCAGCAGCGTGACTATGATGCCTTAAAATGCTGCCTACAGAGGCAGCTCATTAGGTTGTAGAATACAACTTGTATCTCTCTCTCTATAGCTTCCTCTCACTCTGTAGTATTGGAGCTGTTATTGTTTATGATTCTTTGCACATAGTTTCGCCCCCAAAATAAGTCCTTTTCTACATGATGCACAAGTACGGCAAAAACAAAAACAAGAGAGGCACAGGAGAGAGAGAGAGAGAGAGAGAGAGTTGAAAAAGAAAAGTAGTCATAATAAACTGTGCAGAGCTGTGGATGAGGGAGAGAAAAGAGAGACACGCCAGAGGGAAGATAAAGAATATTGTACACAGAGAGGTGGAAGCAGAAGAACAGAGTGACATATATAATAAAAACAGAAGCAGAGTCAGAGGAGCATCGTTAGAGAGACAAAGAGACATGGAGGGGTTATTTGTTTCTTTCTTTTGTTTACTCAACTGCTCTGAATAGGAACGGACTTTACCATCCCTCAGAGAGGAGGCTTGGATGTGCTTGCAGGGACGTGCTGGCCAGCTCCGCTCCTTTTTTATCTTGTTCCCCCAGAATGAAAGATGTGTGCTCTCACCTCCACGCGCCAGGCCGTCACACTGGGCTCAAAACCCATTAACACGGACAGAACAGGGGTCAACAGGCCAGCCACTGATAAGGATGACCAAACTCTATTGCTTTCACACAAACACATGATCAAACCAAAACACACACTTGACCAGACACACAGCTGCACACATACACAATAAAAAAATGAGGAAGGCTCTATTTCTTTCTCCCATCTCATTATTTCTGCTTTTGTCTGGATCACATACACATGAATACACAGAGGTGCAAGCTTTGTTTTCCTCGAAGTTCACTTCAACACAAGAATTATGAAAAAAGTTTTGGTATCTATTGTGCTCTATTTTCCATGACCTCAGAACAACCTCTTACCTTAACTACATCTGTTTTCGAACTTGCTTCTAAACTGTTAATAAAGTACATTCTGAAATTATTAATGTGTGGAGTATGCATATGATCTAGACATGTAAATCCTGCATGTTGGTATTGTCATGTGACTTACTGTTCTCCACCATTAACGACTCCTGCTCCGACTTTTGGGAAAGTAAATTTCAATTTGGAAAAAAAAGGAGATAGTAAAAGTTAACTTGTCTTAAGATATTAAATATGTATAACATAATCATTTTTAACACCTTTACAGAATGTTATGGTAATATATGATGTTCTGAGCTCAATAATAATGATTTCATTTTATACAAGCCTAGTTTTAAGCAATAAGTTGTCAGATAATATTTTAATTTGTTTTAATACATTGATAACATAAAAGCCAATTATTTAATTTTAGAAACATGTTTTTATATCACATTATTTTTTCTCACACCGTATATATGGGTCTTTATACATGAACAAAAACTCTACCTTTAAAAAGTTTGAGGTCAGTGAGGTAAAATGTTTTTGAAAGTGTCTTATGCTCACAAAAATACAGTAAAAACAGTAATATTCAAACTGTTTTCTATTTCAGTATACTTTAAAAGATCATTTATTCCTGTGATGGTAAAGCTGAATTTTCAGCATCATTACTCCAGTCTTCTGTGTCACATGATCCTTCAGAAATCATTTTAATATGCTGATTTGGTGCTCAAAAGTGCTGCTTAAAGGGTTAGTTCACCCAAAAATGCGGTCTTACGGGTGTGGAACAACATGAGGGTGAGTAATTAATGACAGAAATTTCATTTTTGGGTGAACTAACACTTTAATATTTTTGTCGAAATCATTATACATTTTTCCAGGATTCTTTAAAGAATAGAGGGTTCAAAAGAACAGAATTTATTTAAAATAAAAATGTCAAATTCTTTACTGTCACTTTTGATCAATTTAATGTGTCCTTGATGAATAAAAGTATTAATCTAATCTTTAAAAATAAGTTTGTGTAGTAGACTGAGCAGATATATAGCATGCATTTTCTCTCTCATTTTACTTCTCTCTTTCTCTCTGTAGGACTGGGTGACGGCTACGGATATTCTCATCTCTCTGGACAGACTGAACACGTTTGGAGACGAGTTCTTCAAAGATGCCAAAGTGCTTCGCTCATATTTTTATGCCATATCTGATTTCTCCGTGGGGGGCAGGTGAAAAAACACAACTATGTAAATATGTTGTATGTGTTTTAGCTGTCATGGATGTTTCACTGGCAGATGTATACTGACAAAGAGAAAGGGAGCAAATGATGGCAAAATGGCACGTGAGTGATGAATAGGACAATTAGAAAGAGAAAGAGTGCTAAATATCAAGAGGAACTGTGCTTCAGTGAGAGAGAGAGAGAGAGAGAGAGTTTTCCCAGCCATTTGATCTGTGTTCCACATCTTAAGTGTATTAGTAGTATAAACAGGATGTGGAAGAGACATTGTGTATTTTTGTGTTTGTCACCATCTGTATATTGTTTGTGTCTGTGTCTGAGTTTGTGCATGTCTGATTTTTTCATCATCAGCTCACACTGTATATCAAATTGTCTTTTTGCCTGATTATTTGATTTTTTTTCTTCATAATGAAGTGCACAAATATGTTAATGCTATTAGTGTGAAAATACACAACCTTTGCTAAGCTGTTGTTTCTGCCAAACAAATAGCAAATGCTGTGGTCAGAATGTGTTTCTAGTACTATTAAGTATTTTTGGCAGTATTGATCAACTCTGCCAATTCATTTTCTCTGTTAAGTTCCCTGTAGCATATCAAAATTTGCTTTGTGTTTTGGTGTCACTTGGTTTTAAATTCAACCATCTGGCTCATTTGTTACTCTTGTCTCAGTATGCCACATCCTGAGCTTACTCTTTTAGGCCAAGTGAATTGTTTTATGAGTATCCACAGAAAACAATGAGCCTTGAAAGTATGCTAACAGTGTGCTCTCAACTATATTGCAGATGCAAGTGTAATGGCCATGCCAGTGACTGCATGACCAATGAGGAGGGACGTTTGGTGTGTGCTTGTGAGCACAACACTGCAGGGGTCGACTGTCAGCACTGTGCCCCCTTCTACCAGGACCGGCCATGGGCACGGGCCACCGCTGATTCAGCCAACCAGTGTGTGAGTGAGTACGGCCTGATTCTGTGTCTACTTGGAGTAGATCCACCATGAACCTGAAAATCCTACACTCAGATTTGATGGAGACAATGGCGATAATTAAACAAACAAACAAAAAAAAGACCTGGCAACCAGCCCCGGAAAAAACATTGCCAAGAAAATTCATGGACAGTCTCAGGTATGGCAAGAGATGGCCAAAGAATCACAGTTGGATAAGGCTGAAATTGTAATATACATAGATAGATATATTTATTAGGTCTACACATGTTTTTATGATCGTATAAAAAGCTTGAAGTTAATCCTGTTTAAAGATAAAAGTTAATCCTGCAAGTTTTATCACCTAGTTCATTAATTTAGTGACACTGCAACCCACTGAGATTTTGATCAAGAAAAAGTGCTGAGAAAATTAATTTGGCCCCAAGTAAATATTACATTACATGATTAATTTTAACAAAGTTTTTCATTTTACTAATTAATAATAAACAGTTTTCATAAATTTTCTATGTTTTGAATTAACATATATAAATTTAAATCAATTAGAAGAAACTGAAGTTTTAGCTGAGGGCCCATCTATGCATTGTGTTTAAAGTATCTGAGAAATGAAAATTAACTAACAGCGAATTTAGCATATATTTAAATCTCCACATCTGCATCATATTATAAATGCTTTAAAGTTAATTTAACATGAAAATCAGTTGGAGAGTTTTACCTTCTCAAATTAACTTTCAAATGAAGTTGTTTAAAAAGTTAATTTGTTGCCTCTTAAACATTGGTTGTGATTGAATATGCTTACTTTACTCAGTGCTTTTGAACTGATTTAATGGAAAAAATAATGAAAATGTGCTAATAACTGAGTGCCCTATCTGAAATGTACTGTAGATCAGTTTTGTGCAACCACTTACCTTGAAAGAATTGGTAACATTTCAGTATAGGGAACACATATTCACTATTAACTATGACTTTTCCCTCAATAAACACCTAATTTACAGCTTATTAATAATTAGTAAGCTAGTTGTTAAGTTTAGGTATTGGGTAGGTTTAAGAATGTAGAATAAGGTCATGCAGAATAAGGCATTAATATGCGCTTAATAAGTACTAGTAAACAGCCAATATTCTAGTAGAATTTTGTAAGATCAACAATGTCTCCTCCAGCATTAAGTTGCAGGTTTCATTAGGATTTGCTGTAAATTTTTTAGCAATGTCTTGGGAAGATCATGTTTCTTTCATTGACCTTAGCTGCACTGTGTTTACAGCACAATCTTACATTTACAACCCCATTTCCAAAAAAGTTGGGGAACATTTTTTAAAATGCAATAAAATCAAGAATCTGTGATTTGTTAATTCCATTGAACCTTAATTTATCTGACAAAAGTACTAAGAAAAGATTTCCATTGTTTTCACTGACTTAATTGTATTTTGTAAATGTAAACAAATTTTGATTTTGATGGCTGCAACCCTAGTAAAACCTATACCTATGGACCTAGACCTAAACCTATGTTTTTCATAGGTTTCAAATACATTTTAATACTTTTTTCACTAGGAAACACTCTAAAAAAGCTAAACAGTTTTGAAACAGTCCACAATAAGCAGGTGAGCTGGTAATAGGTGAGCGTATCATGATTGGGTATAAAAGGAGCATCTCAGTCTTTGCGAGCAAAGATGGGTCATGGCTTAGCACTTAGTGCCAAATATCATGAGAGAATTGTCAAACAATTCAAAAATCACATTTCTCAATGCAAGATTGCAAAGAACTAAGGTCTTTCACCATCTACCATACATATATTGTGAAGATTCAGGGAATCCAGAGAAATCGCAGGCTGTGTAGGGCAAGGCAGGAAACCTCTGTTGAATGTGCGTCACCTTCGAGTCCTCAGATGGCATTGCATGAGAAACCGTCATACTGTGTTAAATATAGCCACATAGGTTCAGGACAGGAGTACTTTGGAAAACCATTGTCACTTAACACAGTCTACCCCTGCATCAATAAATGCAACTTGAATCTCTGTCACGCAAGAAGAAAGGAGGGTTGAGCAGCTGTCTTGTATCAGGGCAAAACTTACAAAACTGCAAGAGTTAGTATCCTCAATTCCCAAACATTTAAAAAGTGTAATTAAAGGGAAAAGTGATTTGACGCTGTGGTAAACATGCCTCTCTCCCAACTTTTTTGCAGTGTGTTGCAACCATCAAAATCAAAATTTGTTTACAAAATAGAATTAAGTTGGTCAGTAAAACATTGGAAATCTTCTTACTTTTGTCAGTTAAGGTTAAAGAGAATACCACTGGTTATTGATTTTATTGCATTTTACAAACTGTCCGGACTTTTCTGGAAATGGGGTTGTAGATGCTCACACCAGTCAGTAATTCAATCAAATAACGCTTCATTTAGCCTTTTAGCACAATAACTAAGAAAGTTTTATTTGTGTAATGTGTTGTGTTCTGTCATGCGTCTCTGGAAAATGCTTTAGGGGGATGCTGTAATTGGCTAATCTGACAAACCCATAAGCCGAAAAAAGCCATGTTAATTATTTTCATTCTGTATTCCACTAAGCTCCACATTCTTTTAATTAACTTTCAGTGGTCAACAGATGGGTTTCTGTTGGTAATTGTTGTCCCTTCTCATCAAAGTGGATTTAATGAATAAACAAGTTTTTGGTTGCAAAAGCAGCACTATGTGTTGGTGAGGAGGTGGAATCAACTGCAGATGCATTTCATGCATGGTCGCTTTGCAAAGTTCTTCGTCAAAGACTGTGCCAAGTTTATCGTTTGCATGGCAGACTCTCAGAGCTGCCACCATATGCCTCCCTCGTAATGCTTCAAACAGATACGTTAATTGAATAAAGACGTCTTTTTTACCCTCCGGTCTGAAAGTAGAGAGAAACCGTGTGAGAAAAGATGAAAATCCAGCTTGCAAACAGCAAAAAATGCTTGTTTGAATTCAGCCATTTTTGACTGTGACCACAGCTTTCTTTATATCTGCAATATAAATGGTATGTTAAATTGCAATATTCTTCTTTGCTTGACTGCATCCACCAAAAATTAGAAGAGTAATTAGAGCAACCTAGAAATATTTATTCATCACATCCACACATCTCTTACACAAGCATATTTACTTAAATATTTATAAGTACATGTTGCAACTATGTGAAACACGCCATTTTAACTAACCACAAAATACTATCAATTTTTTTCTAGGTTTGTTCCCAGTTCTTCTGTTTTGGCTGGGCTTTGCTGTCATTGAACACAACAGTTTACAGTAATACATGTTTTATTTAAAGGTAAAGGTAAACTGCCTGTCTTTTATTGTTCAAAAAAACATTTAGTTCTGCCCCACATTCACGTTGTTGGTTAAATCAATAAGTATGTACATGTGTGCATGTACAT
Source organism: Mylopharyngodon piceus (assembly GCA_039654765.1). Lineage (NCBI taxonomy): Eukaryota > Metazoa > Chordata > Actinopteri > Cypriniformes > Xenocyprididae > Mylopharyngodon > Mylopharyngodon piceus. The sequence goes on from CM077443.1 coordinate 18,629,515, forward strand.
GGAGCTCCAGCAGGTTTTTCGGTAGTTGATTTACAGTCTTAATTCTGTCCATATATGACACAATGTGCAATTTGAATATTTGAAGGATTAAATACTCATTGCGTGTCATCTCTGTCTTTTGAATCATGCACTCAATGCCAAGGCCAACTCTAGTCCAATTAAAATGTTTACACGATGGACGAAGCCGAGCTACAATCACATTATCTAGATCTGTTAGTCCCAAAAACCTGATTTCAGTCGGACTAAAGCATTTACATGACATATTTTAAAAATACAAATTACTGTTTTGTTTCAATTGAAATCTAATGTTTTTCAGGTCATGTATTGTAAGCCCACTTAATGTTGCTGTGTTGGACCATGCAGGTCTTCAAAAAACAGTGTTTCAATAGTGCTTAATAGTTATGTACACTCATGGGCAAAAAATGGGCCCAAAATAGCTAAGATTGTCTTAACCATAAATTATTGGTCAGGAAATTAGCTAAATTTAAGCAAATGCACTACATTGCTGTCTCAGAAAACATCAAAGACAGAATGAAGAATATGGGAATATGGGTTTGATTCAGAGTGGTTCAGCAGAGTTGTGTGGAGTGATGAATCATAATGATGATGCTCTAGAGCGGTGTCTTTGAAAATATGGTGAGAAATATAATAATAAATGCATCTCTACCACAGTGAAGCATGGAGGGAGAGGTGTTAGCTGCTGGTGTTGGTGAGCTACTTCACTGTGAAATGTCATTTAATGCTTTGGAGTACATGAGAATATTGCAGAATGTCTTGCTTCCCACAATGGAAAAGCTGTTATTTAAAGAGGAATGATCAGATGTTATTTTTTTTAAAAGTCAATGCTCCTGCCCAAATTGCAAAGATAACCAAGAAGTGGCTTGAGAACAAGTCCATCAGGCTCATGTTTTCAAATCTGGTCAGAGTTCAGATTTGAACCGTATTGTGAATTTACTTACATTAAACTCAAACGAACTGGGAGACATTTTTCAACTACTCATGAACTGTTTGAAGCCATTAACAACACTCTTCTTCCTGTAAAAAAAAAACTGTCTGCAAGTTGGGGAAGTTACTTTACAGTATTTGTGCAATTCTTGCTAATGTCCTGACAAGTGATTTGTGATTAAAATGGTTAAGACCTTTAAAAGACCACTACATATTTTGCCATTTTTAGCTTTGCCCTTTTTTTTCTTTATTTCATTTTTCTTTCTATTTTTTTTTAATCAAAAATATAGTAAAAACAGTTGTGAAACCAGTAAAATACCAGTAAAATTTATAAAATATAAATTATTCAGACACTTTGACCTGACCGTGTTTTGCTTAAGTGTTATCTGACATAATTAAGATTATTTTTTTCTGACACAGTTTAACTCTGAGATCTTGTCATATTTTATTACCATTTTTTTAAACTATAGTGAATAAATGTAATAATGAATGAAATGTTCAAGGTGTCTGAATAAATTTTGGTTTGACTGTGTACATATATATATATATATATATATATATAAAAATTCATTAATTATTTTTTCTGGAATCTTTGATTAACAGAAAGTAAAAAAATAGCATTTATTTGAAATAGAAATTGATTTGAAATTGAACATTTTGCATGGTAGTGGTCATTTTAATGTCCAAAAAATTAATTATACATTTTCTTTTCAGCATTTCTTCCTATCTGTTGTATGTCTCTTCTAGTGTAAGGGGATATAATCCTTTCTTCAGTGGCAGCTCAAGAAACTGTGTCCCATTAGAGAGTGATAATGTGATGGTTATTGCAGAGTCAATAGACTGACGGAACTGTAATAAAGCGAGTAATGTCCCACAATGCCCCCCTAGGTGGCGGGTGCATAAAAAGCTGACTTCGTCCGTTCTGGTTGGGTGATGTGTTGAGAAGAAGGGGCCTGTGGCAGGGGAGCTTATTAGGTTGTGTGTGTGATCTAAGGCCTATTGAAACTGAACAAGCTGGTTTAAATGAATGTCCACTACTATTTCTAACCAGTTTCATCTTTTTGTTTTGCCTGTTTTTCCACTGTTTCATCCATATCTGTTCCTCCACTTTCCTTCTCCTACTTCTCAGAGTGTAACTGCAGTGGTCTTGCTGATGAATGCGTGTTTGATGCTGAGCAGTACCGCAGCACAGGAAGTGGGGGGCGCTGTGTTGGCTGCAGGGAAAACACAGCTGGCCCTCACTGTGAGCGATGCAGAGAGAACTTCTTTAGATCATTCCAGCAGCATCCCTGCTATGACTGCAACTGTAATGCAATGGGTGAGTTACGTGCACACACACTTGACAACAAAGCAATTGTGCACTTATATTAACCCATGTATTCAGACTTAAATGCTCTCTATCTCATACACTCATGCAAATGTACATATATACATACAAATATACAGCTCTGAAGTCACAAAACACAAACGTACACATAAATTTAAACAGGGATTTTCTTTGTCTTTTAATGTACATGTAAAGACTACGGCCCGGTTTCACAGGAAAAAAGTGGAAAAAAAGTTTTTTATTTATTTAAAAATGTTCAGATATGCTGTCTATAGGTGTGATGTTTTAAATATCAATTTGCATTTGGATATTGCAATATTAATGATTTTAAATTCCCAGAATGTTGGGGGGAAAACTGAGCACTTTTAGAATTATTTGTAACTGTTTAATTACACGCTAATCGTGTTCATCTTGTATCTGAAATATCTGATTTTGCTTCAGGTGGCAGAATGTGTGTATAAGATATGTTAAAATTAGCATTTATTAACCTTTATTGGATGATTTTTTAGACAAGGAAATTATTCTTTAATGCAACTGAAACTATCCATGTACTCATTAAAAGACCCAAGGCTATAAAAGTCTGTCAAAACCGTCTTCTCTCTTTCCGTCTCTCTCCAGGCTCTGTGAGTTTGCAGTGTGATGCAGAGGGAGTGTGTGTGTGCTGGCCAGGTGTGTCTGGTGTGAAGTGTGACATTTGCAAGTCCGGCTTCCATTCTCTCGGCCCTGGTGGATGCAGGTAATGATAGCGAGAGTATCTTTACCAAGAATTTGTCAAATGAGAAAAACATTCAATTCTTGGATGCAGAATTCTGCAGAAATGTCTAACTAGTACATTGGAAATCCTTAAATAGCTCATGCAGAGCAGAATTCAGCCAATATACATTAATTATAAAGGTACAAATCAGAAGGTCCATATACTATACATATACCATCTACTAACTCCATCACACTAATCTCTGGAAAAGAACAATAATGTAAAACTAATTTGATTAATTCAAATTACACCACTAACGAAAACAAAATTATATCACCTTTTCAGAAACCTTTTTAGTGATAAAAGACTACACCTTTGCAGATTAACTGTACACAATGAAAGATTCAAAAATGGAGAACAACCTTGACAAGATATATAACCTGCAGACGCAGGAAAACATGGCTTCCACAAGAGGAAAGTCTGTGTCTGAAAAGTGTGGTAACACTTTAATTTAGGGTCCAGTTCTCACTATTAACTAGCTGCTTATTAGCATGCATATTAATAGGATATTGGCTGTTTATTAGTACTTTATATTAGCACATATTAATGCCTTATACTGCATGACCATATCCTACAACTCTAAATCATACCCAATACCTAAACTTAACAACTACCTTACTATTAATAAGCTGTAATTAGGAGTTTATTGAGGCAAAAGTCATAGTTAATAGTTAGTTAATAGTGAGAATTGGAATCTAAAGTGTGACCAAAATTGTACAGTGATACCATATTAACATAAAAAATAAATAAATAAATAAATAAAAACGTTGTAATGCCAAGGTACTTGTTTATAAAAGTATGTAAAAAAAAAAAAAAAAAAAATTATGTAATTTATTCCTGTGGTGGCAAAGCTGAATTTTCAGCATCATTACTCAAGTCTTCAGTGTCACATGATGCTTTAGATATCATTCTGATATGCTGATTTGCATCCTTGCTGAATAAAAGTTTTAATTTCTTTGAGAAAAAAATCTTACTGACCCTAAAATTTTGAACGGCAGTGTGTGTTGTTTAATTCAAGAAAGAAAGAAAGAAAGAAAGATTTCAATATTGAGCTGCATACAGATTATATCCACCTGAGGAGATTTGCACATTGCATATGCACCACTCAATGACGCAAATAATGGTGTAATGCAAAAGAAAACACAGGAGAAAGGCAAACATCAAAAATTTTATACCCCACTGCACATTCATGTGGCCCATGTGGGTCAATGTTTTTGGGTGCAAATTAGTTGGTTCATTGGAGCGAAATGTGAAAGAAAAGAGATGAAAAGAGAGAGAAAGAGAGGAGGGAGGTTACTTGTCAGGTAGGAGAATTATGGGTAATGGCAGGCCAAGTAAAACTGTGGTTTCAGGCCATGTAACAGATCAAGGTGAGATAAAAAAAAAAGAAAAAAGTTTACACCCGACAGAACAGCTCTGACCTGAGGCCGTCAGCCAACTGACCTGCACACTACTGGCACATCAGTGGTGGCTCATTCATCTGTTTATATCTGTGTATGTGCATGTGTGTTCAAACAGGTTGTGTGAGTGTGATGACAGGGGCAGTGTAGGAGCGTGTTCAGCTGAAGATGGGCGCTGCTATTGCAAGACGAATGTAGAGGGACAGTCCTGCAACAGGTGGCCTTCTATTCCTCACCTTTGCATACCATCTCTCTCTCTGTCTTTAATTCACATCTCTTCTCTCTTTATTTCTCATCTGCAACCTTTGGCATTCATTTCACCATTGGCATGTACACAATAAGAGTAAGAGACATTAATATTATTACATTTAGCACAGAGAAGGGACACAAATCTTTTTTTTTTTTTTTTTTTTGATTGCCAAATACTCCAGAAATCAATCATTTATATAAATTGGGTAGTATTTTGTCTTGGTTATAATACCTTATATTTTGTTTGCTTAATAGGCCTCCTAGTATGTCCACATCATACACAAATACCTCCATTTACCATAAATCAATGGCGAAATGCTCATTTCCACTTCCACCAACTCAATAAATAAGCACCACATTTTCCAGAACTTCACATAAATTATTTTGATAAATTTGAGAAAAACTAAACACTCTCTACCAGTACTTTATGTCTGCTTTATGTCTTTGTGTGTATTATAGGTGTAAACCAGGCTCCTTCAACCTCCAGCTGGATAACCCAGATGGCTGTAAGAAATGTTTTTGCTTTGGACACTCCGTCGCCTGTTCATCCTCCAATCAGTACATGGCTTTTAATATTACTTCAGACTTCCTAGAAGGTAATTTATCAACTACACTGTTTTTACATGATTTACATACTGAATATCAGTGTTCACTGCTTTTTATGTAATTAACATGTTTTTTAAATATCCTTAGGTGAATATAAAGCAGGGTTAAAAAGAACTTGGACCACATTGAAAATGTATTTAAAATCCCATTTAAGTTTTGAGATTTTCAACATTTTAAATCAAAGAAAAATTTGTGATGTCAGATTAATTAGGACTGTTTCAGATTCCGCACGTATTTCAGATCATTCAAATTGAGTGATCAAATATCTGACATTAATCATGTGACTATGCACTATCAGTAGGTCTTGCTTCCATTGAAAACACTCTTTGGATCATCTAAAATCATTTTGGAGAACATCAGGCTTTACATAAACATTTGCTCAAGTGCTGCTGCCATTAAAGGGATAGTTCACCCAAAAATGAAAATTATCCCATAATTTACTCACCCTCAAGTCATCCTAGGTGTATATGAATTTTTTCTTTCAACCAAACACAAAGTTATATTTAAAAATATCTTTGCTCTTCCAAGAGTATTTTGGGTTTTTTGGGGGGGTTTTTTGAAGCCCAAAAAAGCGCATCCATCAAAAAAGTAATCCATACGACTCCAGGGGGTTAATAAAGGCCTTCTGAAGCAAAGTGATGCGTTTTTATAAGAAAAATATCCATATTTATAACTTTATAAACTATAATAACTGGCTTACGGTAACAGCCGTATGCGAATCTAGTTCCGGTCGAAGAGTTACCTCTAAACCGATGCAAGACGTACTGACGAACGTGGATGCGCAGAGGATAGAGCAAAACAAAACACCGGTCACAAATTAGAAGTCTAAAACGAGAATTTTTAAAGAGAAATGTCAGAGGAGCTTCAGTTTGTTTCCCAGCCCTATATGTTTGAACCGCGAGAGGCGTCTACTCTCACCTAAGCTTACACTACACCTACGTCCTATGTCATACGCCAGAACTCAACTCTCTCATGAACGCATGGACAGATGTTAAAGGAAGCTAGTAATTACAGTTTATAAAGTTATAATTATGGAATTTTTCTTACAATAACGCATAATTTTGCTTCAGAAATCATTTATTAAACCCCTGGAGTCATATGGATTACTTTTATGATGGATGCGCTTTTTTGGGCTTCAAAAAAATGGCACCATTCACTCCCATTATAAAGCTTGGAAGAGCCAGGATATTTTTAATATAACTGCGATTGTGTTTGGCTGAAAGAAGATAGTCATATACACCTAGGATGGCTTGAGGGTGAGTAAATTATGGGATAATTTAAAGCAAAAGAAAAATGTACAGAAATTTAAATTTTATAATTTGTTATGCTGATTATTCAATTTGTAAAAACATTTTTGTATTAAATAAAAGAATGGGAAATGGAAGCATTTTCACCAGGGATCTCAGACTTTGTTGTGTGTACTCTGTGTTCAGATCCAGATGGCTGGAAGGGTGTGTTCTCCGAAGGGCACGAACAATCCCTCATCTGGAAGGAGGGAGAAGTCTATCTGTTGCCCTACAGAGAAGAGAATGGCTTCTACAAAGCACCTGGTAGGACAGCAAGTATACACTTCCCTGTGTGTTGTAGGAGTTGGCCTGCCTTGAAATTACTCTAGACTAATTTACAGATTTACAGTCTCTGTCACAATGGATGAGTTGTTATAGGGTTATGCTCTCAATTAGATAAATTTTAGGACAATATCTACAAGTTGGACCAATGCAATTGCTTTACACGATTTACATTGTTCTCTTCTGAACAACTGTACAAAGCAGAACCGTAGCTTAGTTTGACTTAGTGTGGTAGTCTCGTTTATTATAAGCTTTCTTTATTTTGCGAAAACAAACAAATGATAAAAACAGTGGGCTAGAATTAGCATGCTTGGCCATAAATAGTTTTTCTTAGAGCAGCCTTTGAAGATAAACCAGCTGTACAGGCCAGTTTGGAGGCTAGTTTTAGTTCAGTTCCCCTGAGTGTAGTGGAGAGGCTGAGGGGTTTTACTCTTGTCTACACAGCAATTTACTGCCACGGGAGACACTTAGCCAGACCAACTTGGCCGCTCACTCAGGGAGAAATCCTGTTTAACATCACGTTTTCATGTCTCACACATTTTCTCAAGGATGACGGGCTGCACATAGATAAATATACACCAACACAATGTCTTGGGGCTGAATACCCTTAAAAAAGTCTTTTTTGTGATGCAGAAATTGAATAGTAAGGTTTCTTATGTATCCACAACGCCCTAATGTGCTTGTTTAGTCTCATCCATCTTTGTTTTCCCACCATCGACTGGCTGCAGAGATGCAGCGTTGCCCTTTTTGGTGCCGTTTCTCTTATCGCAGCAGCGCAGGGCTTGTTTGTGCCGTTCTGGCCGCTCGGCTAAAATGCGCAGAGATCTATTGCTCCCTCGATGCGTTTAACGATCTCATTTGCTTTCCTTTCCTCCCTGTTTCCCCGTTCGCTCGCGTCTCCTCATCCATGTGCATTTAGAGTACAGCCACCCTGACAACTGCAATGGCACCCAAGGACTTTTTAGATTATCTTTTTATAAACGTCGTTCTCTGATCTCTTTTATTTGGATCTTTAATGCTTGTCACACATCACCGGTCTCAGCAGAGAGGAAATTTCTATGTGAAGGAGGAACGTTTCCCTGATTAAGTCTGTCTTGAGTATTGGAAGGAGTTTAATAGATACTATGAGTGTGTGTGTTTGTGTGCGAATGATTCTTCAGTTGAATAGCTCATCTAGCTGGGCACAGCTTTGGGCTTTTTGACACTACTAAGGCTGCCATGTCAACAGAGGGGTGACAAGATACCATAGCCAAGCAGCCAAGCCAAGAGTTTAGCTGGCTGACTGAGCCAGACTGTGTGTACATGTGTGTTTGTGAGTGTGTGTGTGTGTTTGTTGTGCGATCTCCCCCGAGGTACATCTGCTCCATGGTGAGAGAACAGAGTGGAACATTTATCATAGCTTTGAGGAGAAAACAACATGTCACATACACACACACATGCACACATAAACACACATACACACCTCCCAAAAGCTGGTTGCAAGCTGTCTCGGAGTCACAAACACAGATGGAGAGAAGCGGAGGTCGCCGAGAGATTAGAGTTTGAGATGGATGGGGGTTAGAGGGAGATCTAAACGTCCTCGTCCTCAGAGAGTCGCATCCAGATACCGCATTGTGTCCATGAGCAACTTGGCCAGTGCACCCTGACAGCCAACCATATGCCTGGAATAAATCTCTCCGGCAATCATGGCTCCTGGCGAGACGTATCAGATGTGATCAACTGAGACAAGTGGCACAAATTATGCTCAATCCTTTAATCACTGAGATTGATGTTCAAAGCCAGGGTTTAGTCCCAACTTCTCCTCCCCTTTGTAAGGTTGTGTTGATTGTAAAATGCAGAAATATTAATATAACTGCAGCAATAAGGCTAATTACATTCATGAGCAGACACCTCTGTTAAAAGGTCTGATATATGCTGCATTGATGCTGCTACGGTGTTCTTAATACAGTGGGTGGTGTGGGATCACACTGGGAAAAAGTGCAAGCACACCTCACTGTGGTTGCAGTGAGAAGCTCAGAAGTAAATATTGAATAAATACCTGATTTATAAGCCTGTCCACCTTCACTGACTGATCTGCCTCGCTTCTGTATAATAGAACAGGATCTTCACTGTTTTATGTTGCTTTAAGGGAGAGTTCACCTAAAAAAGAAAATTCTGTCATAGTTTACTCGTCGTTCCAAACCTGTATAACTTTCTTTTGTTGAACAAAAAAAGAAGATATTTTGAATAATGTTGGTAACCATATAGTTTTAGTGACTTCTATTTTATGGACCAAAAAAAAAAACACACAACATGGGGTGAGTTAATGATGACAGAACTGTGATTTTTTTTTGGAGAAATGTCCATTCAATAAAGCTTTAGGAAAGACAGATCAAGACTTGACTTGATTTTAACTTGATGTTAACACAAAAACCTATTTATCAGTTTATTTTTCCTCTCAATCACAATCCCATCCTAGCGTTAGATATATACATATATATACAGTGCTGCTTGAAAGTTTGTGAACCCCTTGCAGAATCTGTGAAAATGTGAATAATTTTAACAAAATAAGGGGATCATACAATATGCATGTTATTTTTTATTTAGTACTGTCCTGAGTAAGATATTTTACATAAAAAAATGTTACATACGGTCCACAAGACAAAAAAATAGCTGAATTTATAAAAACGACCCACTCAAAGGCTTGTGAACCATTGATTCTTAATGTGGTGTGTGGTTACCTGGATGATCTATGACTGTTTTTTTGTTTTGTGATGGTTGTTCGTGAGTCCCTTGTTTGTTCTGAGCAGTTAAACTAAGCTCTGTTCTTCAGAAAAATCCTCCAGGTCCTACAGATTATTCAGTTTTCCAGCATCTTTTTCATATTTGAACCCTTTCCAGCAGTGACTGTATGATTTTGAGATCCATCTTTTCACATGGAGGACAACTGAGGGACTCAAACACAACTATTAAAAAAGGTTCAAAAATTCACTGATGCTCCAGAAGGAAAGTCAGAAGAGTCAGGGGTGAAAACTTTTGAACAGGATAAAGATGTCCAAATTTTTCTTATTTTGTTTAAATATCTTTTTCTTTTTTTTTTTTCATTTAGTACTGCCCTTCGGAAGCAACAGAAGACACTTAAATGTTTGCCAGAAGACAAATTAAGTATAATATTTCTTGATCATCAAATTCAAAAGGTTTTCACCCCCTGGCTCTTAATGCATTGTGTTTCCTTCTGGAGCATCAGTGAATGTTTGAACCTTTTTTAATAGTTGTGTTTGAGTACCTCAATTGTCCTCAGTGTGAAAAGATGGATCTCAAAATCATACAGTCACTGCTGGAAATGGTTCAAATACGCAAAAGATATATATATATATATCAGTGGCGTGCAGTGGTGTTCTGAAATGAGGACGCACATTTTTAAATTTTTTATGAATCAAATGTAAATTCATGTGCATTACTCTTAACGTTGACACATCTTCCTTGTTAAATGAACATTACTTTACATTACATCAAAAAAGAAACCAAATACAATTCTATTTTGTAATTTTACATTAACAATGTATTGTAATAAATGTTCTATTTATCAAAACCAAGTCAATCTCATCAAGTTAGTGTTTTAAGCATTTCTACATTCATTCCAAAATAATAACTAAAGGCTGTAACAATTTAACAATATATTTTATTTGTGTATTGATGTTTTTCTTTTTAATAGTCAACTTAGGCTATTTTGGATCATCAGTCATGCTCCGTAAACACCGTCTGTCACAGACACAAAGATGTATTTTTAATTTCACCAAGCTGATTGCACTAAAAACCCCCACAGTCATCATGTTTTCAGTCCATTTCAAGTTTGATTTTGACGTGACATAAAGCGGTAATATCTAAATGGGTGATCTGTTTACTTTTACTTTTAGTCTTCCCATTGACGCCATCATTTGTTCATTCAAACTGACGCACGGAACGTGCACGTCAACAAGAGGCGGGATTTATCACACAAACCAGTCATAATCCAATCATAACCAATTACATCCAATCATAGCGCGATGGAGACATTGCCTCCTGACTTTCCCCCATTCATTCTCAATTACCCCCCACAAAACCCACCGCACGCTATAGGGGTCTAATGGTTTTCTATGAATGGAAAGGGAGGCATGACTCCTGCAGTAACTTTACCTGCGGGTGTCGCTGTTGCCAAGTCCATGGTTTTCCTACAGAATTGGGCTACCCCAGTGGAAAGCATATTTACACTGTCTGAATCCTTCCCTATCCCCTATATAGTGCACTGTGTGCCATTTGCCATGTAGAAAATAGTAAATGTGTGAACAAATGACCGATTTTGGACAGAAAATCTGATAAGAAGCTGCAGTGCAGAAGAAGTGCAGCGTGGTGTTATCAAAATCGTTGATCCATATTGATCCGTATATAAGTTTTGAACGTTTATATCTTCTAAATGTGAATTTTGTCATTGTTTTGGAGCACAGCTTATAGATAACACAGTAAGGCTAACATATTCATACTAAAGCCAAAAAACTTCAGTTTTGATTTCATGTCGACTGGCGATGGTTTTGAACTCACAGTCTTGCTTTCATTTATTTAAAATAACTATGCGGTCTACCCTGACTGGGGTTTATTTCAGCTGTTTACACATTGAATGTTAAAAAATAAACTGTTTAATTTCCATTACTTCAGAGATTATTTCTTCCCATTTTGCCCATTAAAGTACAAACTCAAAACCCCAGAAAGATGTAGAAAATGCATTTCAGCAGGCCTCTCCCTATAAAAACAGCCCAGATGCTCAATCCATCCCCTCAGAGGGATTGTTTGTGTGAAGCTGAGGAAATTTAATTGAGGCTCAGTGGGTTTAATTGAGTCAGGGAAAAGTTAAAGCCTGGATTGATTGTTAAGTTTGATGGCGGCTCGCTAAATGTCACCAGGCTTTGTCGTCGTGGTGACGATTAATTTGTTTGTCTGAGAGAGGGTTAACACCTCCATTTAATCAAATCTGATCTTGAAGAGATATGAGTTAAACTAGTAGTGCTGGAAGCTAAAAGGGATATTGTATTCTTTTGCACCGCTAACACTATTGACTATATTTTCTCATGTATAGCTTCAGTTTTTCCACCAGATACAGATTGTCGAGTGTTTCTGGAGAGTCTGTTTTGGGTGTTGGGAAAAAAAACACTCGCTGTAAAAAAAAAAAATTTGAGTTAAAGTTTGCCTCAGCATCCCTATAGGTGCTGTAGTTTGTGAATAAGCTTTCATGGGGAAGGTTTCAGCGTGCTGTCAGACCTGAAAACAACAGGAATCCAACAGGTACAGAACATTTTAGCCTCCTTTTGTTGAAGTTGACTCATACTTGTCTCTGCATGTGGAACGGCAGGGGGCAGAGAAGAAAACACACTCCCGCTAAGTATCTAACAAGCTTTCAGGTTGTCGGGGCTTAGAATGTTTTACAGCTCTTTGTTTCAGGTGAAGCATGTGGTGCTGTGCATGTATTTTAGGGCTCAGTTCGATGGTGAAGAGATGATGGGAACAAGAAACTCTTAGGGGTGCCACATAATGGTCCAATGAGAGATTCAAACCCACAGAGTGACCAATGCTTTAGATAACAGGAAGGATTATAATTTTGCTATGATTTGTTTGTGGACTTTCCACAGTATGCCAAGAATTTGAGCCACCACAACTACAAGACCAAAATTAGACAAATAAATGGTTTGAATACCTGTGCTTGAAACGCTGTAACCTTTAATGTTTACACATATTAAATCACATATTTTTTGTATAGAACATGACCTGATGTTTTGGTTATCAAAGGAGCTCGTAGATGGGTAACTAATGAGTATGGGGCCTTTCACATTAATGCGTTCTTGAGTTTAAAAATACAAGAGGCAAGCACAGTGGTCAAGCACGTCTGTCTAGCGCATGTTTAAATTGAAAAACAATTGAGAAGCAGTGCTGTGGAATGCAAAAACGAGTTCTGTGTGAACCGCCCTTAAGTTAGAAGTATTGAGAGAGAAAGAAAGGGAAGAGTTAACATCATTGAATCACTTTCATAGCACAACAACTATCCTTAAGCAGAGCATCTAATCACCGCCAGCAGGTGTAGGCATTTCTCTCAAAGTCCCAATACAATAAAACAATTTTACTGTGACCACTGGCTATTCTGTATCTGGACATATTTTTTTTCAGTCTGCCTTTTCCTTAGCTCACCCTTTTCATCCTATTCTATCACATTTTTTCACAGGTATTACTTTCACTGTATGTCCTCAGTGTAACTCATCTCTGAAAAATGTTCTGAAGCAAGCATTAACTTCTGTGAGGAGTAAAATCTAACCGCCTGCAGACACAGTGGCCCCAAGGACAAATTATGGTCCTGTGAGGCCTCGGGGCACCAGCTGCTTGGAGGCGCCCCATCAAAAACAAATAATTATACACACACACCTTGTAAGGGATAGACGTGCAAGCTTTGTTTAAAAGGGTGTACAGTATGATAACATACAAACTACAAGAATTTAGTAGCCCATTTTCGCCTAAGAGTTAAATAGGTTAAAATAAGATGTTATGGTATGTTTTAAGAATGGATTTTGATTTTGCAGTTGGGACTTGGAATTTTGCCTCAATCATATTTGTGACTTTATATATCAGAATTACTTTTCATAATTGCAGTTTTACTACTTTTTTTCTACTTAGTTTATCCAAAAATGAAACTTCTGTCATCATTTACTCACCCTTATGTCATTCCAAACCCATAAGACTTTTGTCTTTGAAACACAAATGAAGATATTTTAAATGAAATCTGAGAGATTTTTGTCCCTCCATTGACAGCTACGCAACTACCTCTTTGACGTATCAAAAAGTTAATAAAGAGATCATAAAACTAATCCATATGAATTGAGCCCAAAATTTCTGAAGAGACTCAATTGCTTTATGAACAGATCTACTTTATGCTTTTATTCACATATAAACATTCAACAACGCACACATCAGTTATGGTTAACGGAAACTCAAGCATAACCAATGAGGTTTATTTTCGTGTGTTACGCAGCATGTTTGAGCTTCCGCAAGAACCAATGAGGCTCATTTTCGTGTGTTATGCAGCACGTTTGAGCTTCCACAAAGACCAATAAGGTTCATTCTTGTGTGTTACGCAGCACGTTTGAGCTTCCGCAAGAACCAATGAGGTTCGTTCTCATGTGTTATGCGCAGATTTGAGCTTTGCATTCTCGTGCGTCAAGCAAGTACGGATGAGCTTCTGTTTATGTTCACTGATCTGTTCATATGTGAATAAAAGCCTAAATTCAATCAGTTCATCATATAAAGCGATCGAGTCTCATCAGAAAATTTGAACTAAACCGCTCGATTCATATGGATTAGTTTTACGATCTCTTTATGTACTTTTTTAAGCATCAAAGTGGAAGTTGCTTAGCTGTCAATGGAGGGACAAAAATCTCTCAGATTTCATTAAAGGGGGGGGTATAACACACAGTTTCTGCCAATCTCATGTTAATCTTGAGTACATCTAGAGTAACAATTCATCCTTCAAATCTCCGAAAAGTCTTTAGTTTTATCATGTTTATAAAAGATAGATACGCTAAACCGAGTCTTTCTGAAAAAAGCCGAGCTCCTGGAGGCGTGCCTGCCGTCATCCATCTTTTTTTACAGTCTATGGTGTGCACGCTTATCAGGGAGAAGTGCCTACAAGGAATTCTGCTCTCTTGACGTCATACAGGCCATACTCGAAAAAACTCTCCGAAACCGGAAGTAGTGTATTTGGCACAGAAATACTCCGTCATACTCTCCAACTCGTGTTTTGAAACTTTGGCCATGTTTAGCATGAGAATGCAGCTCTTTAATAGTGTAAATAAGTCAGAATGCATGAAATAGCATTACACCCCCCCTTTGAAAATATCTTCATTTGTGTTTCGAAGATGAACGAAAGACTTACGGGTTTGGAACGACATGAGGGTGAGTAAATGATGAGAGAATTTTCATTTTTGGTTAAACTAACCCTTAATATCATATTTCAAGACTTCTTGTTCATGTATAATAGAATAGGATGGCCTAACTCTTGCGATACTCAAACGAATGAAGCAATGTTTTAAGTCATCCAAATTAATTGAAAAAAGTATTGCATTTTTTTTTTTTTTTTTTTTTTTATACATAAAGCCACTATTTTTGCACAAAAATAAAAAGTAACCTTGGAAAACAGATAAATCCACTACACAGTATCTGTACATACATTACAAGAACACCAGCCCTGTGCTTTTGAAGTTAGAAATGAGATTAAATAACACAAATAAATAATAATACTGCTGCTGCAAAAACAGTTTAATAGAGCTAATGGCAAGCTTGAATGTGGCTGCTATTTAAAATGTGCCAGCTACTTAACATCCACTCTGGCTTTTTTATAATACACATTATTCAGTGGAGTTGACTTTATGAGCTTCAAAAGTTTAGTGATTTATGGATAACAGTAGGTTAATAAAAGAAGACATTTCTTCATTTCTCTCTCTCTCTCTCACTCTCTGTGTTTATATATATATATATATATATCGCTCAGCATGGGGTTCTTTGAAGTCTTGTTAAAGCTCTTTAATGAGGCAGGAGGATATGAGTGGCAATTACGATTGTCCTCTTACACTCTCTTGCATATAGAGATGTACAGACACAATGAGATCAGTGAGATCCAACCTTCTTACTTTATCCAAACTAGAAAAATCCACTTCCTTTAGTGAACAGAACATTTTGCTCCTGTTATATTTTTACAGTTGTTATTTGTCACGGTCACACACTCTACATTGTGCTGGTGTTTATCTTTGGTAATCGGGTCGTTGCAGCTCGGTAGCTGGTGTAATGTGCTGGTAATCTGCAGGTTGTGAGTTTGTGTTCCAGAAAATTCTGGGCTGCCCTTAAGCAAACCACTTAACTCAATTCACAGCCCAGCTGTTGCTACCAGATAGATCTTACACTCATGTTTGCTTAATCACACCATGGTAATATACAAATTAGAATATGCATGGGAATTGTTAAATGTTTTATCTTTATGTTGCAGATAAATATCTGGGGAACATGTTGCTAAGTTACGGACGGACCCTTAGCGTGTCATTTACGGCTGAGCTAGAGGAACTCTTGCCCAGAAGTGTGACCGTGATGCTGGAGGGCTCTGGAATATTGGTTTCTGCTGATTTGTACTCTAAACAGGATCCTTATTCCTCACTGGAGAAGACACCCATCAACACCTTCACTCTCAGGTGTGTGATTCACTCACATGTGGCCAGATTATTAGTATATTCAAACTGAAATGTTTTATCAGCAGTTTTAGACACAAAATTAATATATTAGGGCTGTCAAGTGATTAAAATGTTAATCTAATTAATTACATGATGTGCTGATTAATTAATCGCAAATTAATCGCACATCAAATTTGGAGAAATTACACCCAAAAGATAATTTAAAGTCATTATTGTGTTAAATGAGAAAAGCATCAAACATAGCTTTAGAAAGAAATATTTTATTTGATTCAACATAGAATTTATTACACATAAACTTTTAGGCTACAATGGCCATGATTTTTTTTTTTCGGAAGCTGCATCTGAATTGGTATTTAGATATGTTTACAGACCAAAACAGTTTGGTTACCAACATTTTTCAAAATATCTGTGTTCCGCAAAAGAAAGAAAATCATACAGGTTTGAAACAACATGACGGTGAGTGAATGTAAATAAACAATTTTTTTTTTTTTTTTTATGCAAACAATCCCCAAAATATGATTTTTTTTTTTTTTTTTTTTTTTTATGAAATGATACTCTAAATAATAAAATAAAACTGCCAGTAGGTGGCGGTAAATGTATAAATAAGTAAGTCATTAAGTCTTTCTTTCTTTTAATTTGTTCAAAAGGCGTTCAGAAATGAAGTAAATGGCTCTCTTTATGAATGGGCCACTGAATCATTGGTTCACCTGATTGATTCACTCAAAACGCGGATTCATTTATTAACGAAACACCGCTGTGTTTTCCTAAGAGACGCACAACAGTTCTGCTCTGACTTTATACAGTAGGTAATATTTTCATTGGCAAAACTGAGCAAAAACAGACAATATTGTGTCTAAAACATAAGACAATATTAACTTCTTATTTATTAAACTTTTGTATAAAATCAATATCACATTTGCACTCTATTCTGGACAAAAACAGCACTTGAATCGCTTTGCTGTATTTCTCATTTGTAAGTCTGTGTCTGTAAATATAATTGTACAGTTCAAAAGGCATGTAACGTTTTGCACATATCAGATAAGAGAACAACTAAGAAAACACAAAGGCTTGCCAAAAACCAAGATTAGGTGGAGTTGAACATGAAACCATACACATGTGGTAAACAACAAAATACATTGTAAAATAAACATAGTGGTCTTTGGGGATGTTTGCAGACTGGCGGGTTCACTTCAAGTCAAGATTCAGCCGATAATAATGCTGTTCATGTTGATATAAGGAGGAGTTATAATTTTTTCTTGCAGCAATGTTAAAAGCTGGATATTACACCAATTATCACACCATTTTCCACCGTTTCCATTTAGCACTGACAACCTGTGAATTGATCACCAAAAAAAAAAGCATCTTAATACCAGGTGGAAACAGGGCTATAGGGAAAATATGCTTAGATTGCTTAAAATAGGTGTTCTTTTGTGTTTTCGGAGGAAGGTATTTCAGTTTCCATGGCAGACTGAAACATTTGTCCACTGAGACCACATGGCTTATTATCAAGTATACTTGTAATTGTGTGAATAACATGAATAAACATTAGAAAACAATTGTGGTTTCAAACTTGAAATCTGTGAGCATTTGACATTATGTTTTTGTTTCAGCATATGACACTTTTACTAGTGTTTTCTGCTAACCTGAATGTTTTTTGGAAGCTTTTTTCTTTTGCATTTATTGTTTTGACAGGTACTTTCCTACCAGAGTGACAAGAAAATAGATATATTTTCCCATGACTCATTCATACAGAGACAATCCTTATTGTGGTGACTTAAATTGACTAGACCATAGTGTTCCTTAATGAAGAACCTCAGTTTTACGTAAAATAAAGTCTAAGGACCAATGTTTTCTCTAGAAAAAGACTACCATACTTATTATAGCAGACACAGTCACATTTCTAACTATTATGTTTCTGCTTTCTGGTTTCCAGGTTAACAGAGAAGGATGTAAATCCATCTATAGCCCCATCTGAGTTTCTCCGAATGCTTTACAATCTAACTGCTCTACACATCAGTAATGCAGGGGGCCAGAACTGTAAGTCATTGTTTATATATGTGTGCGTGTTTTGGCACTGGAATTAAATTCAAATGCAATCAATTACAAACTAAAATAAATTGATTTAAAGCAGTGAAAGGAACAAGCATTTTAAACTTGGTAGTATGGACTGTACTGTAATCAGCTATCAATTAAAAGTCTAGAGGCCTTTATTTTTGGTCACATTCTCCAATTTTTTCCTGGCCTGTGATTGTTTAGTGATGGCATTTCATTGTGACATGATTTCTGTGCTGTTTGAATTGAAAAAGTGCATCATTGAAATATGAAATATGAAATATACCTAATCAATTTGCCAAGTAGAAAGCGTCACATAGTGGAATACACAGTATAGCTGAGTGAATTATAGGAGTGAATGTTTTTCATTGTGGCATGAATTCATTGTTTTATTTTTATTTAAATCATCATATGTTGTTTTCCCTTTAACAGATTGGCATAAAAAATAATGTAGTGATGGTTTTGCTTTTCATTCTCGAAAATTTACAAAAGTAGCTAACGAAAAGCAATGTCATGAATGGTGCTTCAATTTGTGCTTCAGTGTACCATACAGTTTGTGTTTTGGCATGTATTATATTTATTTTTATTTTTAGTCATTTAATTTTTGTTTAGTTTTCGAGGGTTAAGATAGGTGCCAAGACAATTTAATCATTCATAATATTCTTCTTATTATTATTAATAACAATAATAATGTTCTTATCAAAAAATAAATAACTTATTATATAGAGACTCTATACTTAGCTTCTCAATAATAGTTAGTATTATTATTGTTAAAAATAAATCTATTAAAAATAAATTTAAATGTAGCACTTCTATAGTTTGTTTCTCATGGTGCTTTAAATAAATAAATAACAATAAATTATTATTGTTGTTGTTTATTAAATATAATTCTAAATATCAATATAGGGCCTAAATTCCGATATACATTTAATAAATAAATAAATATAACATAAAAAAGTAAAACAGATGCAATAAAACTCCTACCATTTAAATAAATAAGTTGAATATTTTGAAGTCCAATTTCAGACAGGAGCAGAACAGAAAGCAGCATACAGTATCTTCACTCAGGAAAAAGTAAGGAGCTGTAGAAAAAGAGAAACCTAAACTGCATATATACACTATATTAAGTATTGGGACACCCCTCCAAATCATTGAATTCAGGTGTTCCAATCACATCCATGGCCACAGGTGTATAAAATCAAGCACCTAGGCATGCAGACTGCTTCTACAAACATTTGTGAAAGAATGGGTCGCTCTCAGGAGCTCAGTGAATTCAAGCGTTGGTACCGTGATAGGTTGCCACCTGTGCAATAAGTCCATTCGTGAAATTTCCTCACTACTAAATATTCCACGGTCAGCTGTTAGTGGTATCCTTCAGATTAGCTCAAGAACAGTGTGTAGAGAGCTTCATGGAATGGGTTTCCATGGCTGAGCAGCTGCATCCAAGTGCAATGCAAAGCGTCGGAAGCAGTGGTGTAAAGCACGCCGCCACTGGACTCTAGAGCAGTGGAGACGTGTTCTCTGCAGTGACGAATCACGCTTCTCTGTCTGCCAATCCGATGGATGAGTCTGGGTTTGGCGGTTGCCAGGAGAACGGTACTTGCCTGACTGCATTGTGCTAAGTGTAAAGTTTGGTGGAGGGGGGATTATGGTGTGGGGTTGTTTTTCAGAGCCCTTTAGTTCCAGTGAAAGGAACTCTTAATGCTTCAGCATACCAAGACATTTTGGACAATTTCATGCTCCCAACTTTGTGGGAACAGTTTGGGGATGGCCCCTTCCTGTTCCAACATGACTGCGCACCAGTGCACAAAGCAAGGTCCATAAAGACATGGATGAGAGAGTTTGGTGTGGAGGAACTTGACTGGCCTGCACAGAGTCCTGACCTCAACCCCATAGAACACCTTTGGGATGAATTAGAGCAGAGACTGCGAGCCAGGCCTTCTCATCCAAAATCAGTGCCTGACCTCACAAATGCGCTTCTAGAAGAATGGTCAAAAATTCCCATAAACACACTCCTAAACCTTGTGGAAAGCCTTCCCAGAAGAGCTGAGGCTGTTATAGCTGCAAAGGGTGGGCCAACTCCATATTAAACCCTACGGATTAAGAATGGGATGTCATTAAAGTTCATGTGCACGTAAAGGCAGGCGTCCCAAAACTTTTGGCAATATAGTGTATCTGCCAAGATGTACTTACTAATACATTAAGCATGAATACTGCAATATTTGAGTCTGAGACAAACAGTTTGATTCTACGGAGGAACACTACTGTGAATATATTTTCTCTCAATCTCTGTCTCTCTCACGTCTGTTTTCTTCATCAAAAGAAGTAAATTACAGCTTACCAAAGAGCATAATTATTCCTCTACCACGTCCTGCACTGACAGGTCCTCTTATTGATTCTTGGAAACTGTTTGAACTGCTCTCCCTTTCTTCTACAATGTACACATGATAATCGGTTTGTCTGTATATGTACACACACATGCAACTGCCAGTGTCTCTCAAATGCACACATAAACATTGGTCTTCCTGACCATGTCCTGATATGAAAGTTGAGACGATAGGACTCAGAAACCCTGGAGAAAAAGAGAGTTGAGTTGAGAGAAACTTGATCTGTGTACAGCCTCCCTCCATCACTATTTATTAGGCGGTATGGATCCCTGAGAGAAACAAAGACCCACTCACCTTCACCATGTTCCACCTCTCTCCGCTCAGCCCTTATTGATTAATTCATTCCTTGTTCATTTATTCATATGGTGATCAAAGATTCTATCTGCTTGCACCCAGTGGTCCTGATGTCTGTCTGTGTGTAAGCAAAGGTGAGGGAGAGGCAGAGGGGGAGCTTTAGCAGGCAGGCTATGCGAGCTACATCGTGAGGGCAATTACAAGTGGACGGGACACTGTGATTTCACATTCAGTGTAGCTCCATGGTGGAATGCTCTTCCCAAATCCATCAGAACGGCTAAAGCCTTTTTTACCTTCACAAAAAAAAAAAAAAAAAAAAAAAAAACCTCTTCCATGAGCGCTTTACTTATAACAGTTAAAAAAAGTAATGTTTCTTACTAAAAAAAATGTAATATTGTGAAATATTACTACTGTTTAAAATAACTATTTTTTTCTATTTTAATATATTTTACAATGTAATTTATTCTTGTGATGGAAAAGCAGAATTTTCATCAGCCAATTCTCCAGTCTTCGGAGTCACATGATCTTCAGAAATCATTCTAATATGGTGATTTGGTGCTCAAGAAACATTTTTATTATTAACAATGTTGTGCTGTTTAATATTTTTGCGGAAACTGTGGTATATTTCTTCAGGAAACTTTTTTTTTTTTTTTTTTTACAATGTAAAATTCTTTACTGTCACTTTTGATCAATTTAATGAGTCCTTGCTGAGTAAATGACTTAATTTCTTTACAAAAAAAAAACAAAAAACTTTCTGACCCCAAACTTTGAAATGGTAGTGTATTTATTTATTATGTAATTTATACGTAGGTTGTAATAAATATATATTTTTCTTGTTTACAGATACCTCTCAACTCTCCAGGGTAACCCTTGAATCTGCAATCCAGACAACCTACCATCCTGATGTGTTTCCACATGCTCCGTGGGTGGAGGTGTGTACATGTCCTGCAGGATTCACCGGGCAGTTCTGTGAACTCTGTGCTCCTGGATTCACCAGGGAGACCCCTAATGGTGGACCCTTCTCTCCATGTGTACCTTGCAACTGCAATCAACATGGGACCTGCCATCCTGAGACAGGTTGGGAGTGTGTTTGTTCATTAGCATGCAGTCTGTACACAGCTTCCATGCATCTTCCAAATATTCATCATATACTGTTTCCCCGCTATAGCAATGTTCCTTGAAGCCAAGTTGGTCGTGGCAGCCATCTTGGTTTTGCCTCTGAGCAGTTATTTTCTATGTAGATACACTAACATTCAGAAGTTTGAATCACTAAGACATTTTCTGTTGTTTTTTGAAGAAATTGGCACTTGTTCACACAGGATACTAATTTCTAATCATTTATCATGCAAGTGTCAGCTTTTTCTTTGAGCTTTCTAAAAGCCAGCAGTATCTTCTATTGACTGTAGCAGATAAAGCTGGTGTGCTGTTCAATGAAGCTTCAAGCACCAGGGTTCTCTTTCTCAAACTACAGATTCTCATTTTGTTGTGCATCTGGGCTGTCCACTTCTCTCCCTGTGCTGGTTAGATCGTGTTTGCTTTGTTCTTGTGCACAGCCTTCATCTCTCAAAAGAACAATATAATGACGTGAGAAAAATGTGTTTGTGTTGGGTCATTTATAAAACAGAAATTTCGCTTGAAATTGTACAGTAACTTACAAGAAATGTGTGTATTCACTACTTTAACAAGTGAAAAAAGACATGGTTCTGCTGTTTCCACAGTTCATTAAGCAGCACAACCATTTTCAAATATGCTAATAATAAGAAAAGACTCTTGAATACCAAATCAGCACATTATAAGGATTATATAACACAAGGTTTTTTTTAGTAGACTGGAGTAATGACTGCTGAAAATGGGGCTTTGCAATCATCACCAATAAAATATATACACCGGTGTTTTTTAAATGTTTATGAAATAAGTATCTTATGCTCACAATGGCTGCATTTATTTGATCAAAACTACAGTAATATTTTAATATATTTTAAACTGCAATTTATTGCTGGGATGGCAAGCAGCCATCACTCCAGTCTTCAGTGTCACATGATCAGAATCATGTAAATGCTGATTTGGTGCTCAAGAAACATTTCCTGTTATTATCATCAATGTTGAAAACAGTTGTGCTGCCTAATATTTTATTAATATTTTTAATATTTTTTCAAAAGGACAGCATTTATTTGAAATAGAAATCTTTATAAATGCCTTTACTGTCACTTTTTTTTATCAGTTTAATGTAGCCTTGCTGAATAAAAGTAAAAAAAAAAAAAAAAAAAAAAAACTTACTGACCCAAAATGTTGAACTGTAGTGTAAGAATATAATATAAGAAAATCTATAAATAGAAAACATTTTTTTAAGGCAGCAGCTATTTGCTCTAAGTGAAAATAGCAATATATTCTATTTACACTAAGTGATAATAGCAGCATTTTCTTAGCGATATGCTATTTACACTAGGTGAAAACAGCGATAGATTCTATTTACACCATGTAAAAGTATTAGTTCTTTGCAATAAGAGTAAATAATAATTAGATGCCATCTATACTTTATATTGGCAGATACTATTTGCACCTTAGTATTTTTGTACATTAACAGGATGCAATAATATCATAGAGTGTAAACGATTATATTTATTAAAATTATTAAATGGATGCTGCCTTATTGGGAGAAAAAAAAAACCACCCTACACCTTCCCCTAACCCTACCCAATAAACACTTTTAATATTATTAAACACTCGTTCGCAGTTTATTTCCACTTTTAGAACATTATTTTCATTTTTATTGAAAATAAATGCAAGCTCAGAAAAAGGAGGAATCGAACTGGCGTCGATTACGTTAAAAGCCAGGTCTGCGAGTCTTACTCGCTACTGTCACAGTCACATTTGCACTGTTTTCCCTGCCTTGTTTGTTGTCATGGTTTCTGAGTTGAGTCTTCATCACTGTCAGCTGTGTATTGTTAATCACCTTCATTTGCACCTGTATTTAAGTTCCCTTGTTTCTGTTCTTTGTTGTCGGGTCTCGTCGATGTTTGAATGTGTGTTACGTTCCTCTCTCTCTGTGGATTTATTAAAGACTGCCTTGTATTCTTCATCTTCGTGTTTGCGTGAGTTATACCAGCACAATCTGTGACAGCTACTGCTACGACACTGAAGACATTGAATTCTGTGCGTCTTTCTTAAAACTTGAGTGGCCCAACCAGACAGAGGCTAGTTTAAATAGCGTTTGCCAACAAGGGACGCTTTTTGCACTTAGTGTAAATAGACACTCCGTTATTGGCAACAGCAATAATTCTAAACTCTAAACAAGTTTTTTGATTGTATTTTAATTAATTTTTAATGCTACATTTGGTGAACAGAATGACAAATTTCTTTCAAAAACAATGTCTTAAGTGTTTCAAATGTCAAACTTTTGAATGGCTGTGTAACAGACGTACATACAAGTACAGCTCCTATCTCTTCTAGATAAAAAAACAAAACAAAACAGGAAATCCCTCTATCAAAAATATGATTTGCTCTTTTATCTAACAGATAGAACTTCTATTCCTACAGCCACCACATTGACCGCTGCAATTTCTCCCATTCATTTAAGTGGTCTGCTAATACTGTCTCTGACTACAGGCTTCCAAATACATTTTTATACCTCCAGCACAATCACTCAAATGTTCCTCTCACAATCCTCTTCTTGTTCCTGTCATTTTCAGTACTGCTTCTCCTTGTTCCACTCTCACTTTTTCATTCTTCCTCTTGTTCTTTCCGTGACCCCATTAGCAGCTAGAATGGCAGGCTGTCTTTCTGCACAGGGTAGATAGAGTTCACGCTCGCTACTCTTTCCTCTATTAGACCTGCGAGCCAGCCACCGACTAATTAATTGTAATGTCGATTGCACAACAAAGAGTGTTTATTTGTGTCTGTCTCCTTTCAGCAACAACTCCTGGCATGGATTTGAACGTTTGTCCTCCCATCTTTCTTTCTCTCGCTCTGTCTGTCTCTCTTTCACACTGATGAGTAATTTCACTCTCTTAATATGCGGCAAATTAAACCTCCATCATTCTTATTATGAGCGTAATGTGTGATTAGTTTGGTACAAGTCTTTAACATTACAAATTAATGTCAGACATGACTTTATCTACCACTCGGGGTAGGCAAAAGGACGAACCGGAGTGAGAGATTCACAAGTATGCAAAAGAAAGGGAGGGAATGGAAGGAAGAGGGAAAGAGGGAATCAAAGCAATAGGAGCTCAAGTGGGGGGCGAAAGATCGTACGAATGTATGCTCAGGAAATCTCCACCTCCCAGGAGAAAAGGAGGAGCCCACTGCTTTTATTTATTTATGAACCTGTTTAACTTCAAAGCAGATTTCGCCTAAGTCACAGCGGGTGCTGTTCATTGCCATTTAGCTGCTTAAATATTTTTCAGGTTCATAAATAGAACTAGGCCCGCAAGGTCCCCACTGAAAACCGGCACGCTCATCATTAGCATATGCATACGTCACTCTTCATTTTTCTCCGCACCAAAAACTCAGTGTGTTTTAATCTCATTTCCTATTCGTAAGCCTAATTATATTTTGTTAGTCCTTTGATGAGCATTAATTCGATCTCATTTCCGCTTCAGAAATGGTTAGACAGGCCACGCCCCTTTGATTTATTATTTCCAAGCGAGAGGGTGTTTCTCACGGTAATGTAATACGGTTGTAATTGACTGTTAATTGGTTATTAGTCTTGTCACTCAGCACAGGTGTTGTTTGTTTGGTCAGAGATAAGAGAGGAGGGAAGCTCACCTCTTCAGGCTGAATCCAGTGGTGCTTCGTAATTGTGATTTATTTAAAGTCTGCCCGTTTGTGTCATTTCTATTTTCCTGCGAGCAATACAACAGATTGGAAAATGTTAATATTTGTGGCAGAAAAATTGAACTGTGGCACAGTGTTGCGCTGGAGGGCTAATGAAGTCAAGCATATGTCCTTCGGATGCACATATATTTTGTGTGCGTGTGTGTTTCCTGGTCTTTTTCTTGAGTGCTTTTCCTGAGTGTTAATTTAAGGGATCCCATCCATAAAATTAGGTGGGTTTGTATTTGTCTGGGAAGAATAAGGGAAAGAATAAAGAGAGCAGCAGAAAAAGAGTGGCTTTCTGAGAAAGGGGTTTTTATATAAATGTATATACATTAACTGGAACAGTCACAGAGAGTGTGATAGCATTCATATCTCACCCTAGTCCATTGTGTCTTTTTTATTCTCTCTTCCTTTCACTTTCTTACTCTCCACATCCTTTGCAAAGTAGATGTGCATTCATTTTAGATCAGTAAATATAGCAAAAACAATGAATCATTTTACAATGCATAAAACACCTAGCAAAGGATGTTTGTCTGAATATTTACTTAATTAAAACCAGCAAATAAAGAAGAAAAACAGTCCCACAAATGAATGGTCACCTCACATGGGTTTTAAAATGTGGTTTATAAAGGTTGAGTCATACATTTAAAAGGCTGTTTTTCTGTATGTTCTATTCTGATTTTTTTCTCTTTCTGTTCCTACTGTCATCATTGTTCCTATAGTGAAGCAGACCTTATAAAGGAGGTGAAAAAAGATAATGAAAGGACAAGGGCAAATAACTGGAAGATGTTCTTTAGTGAGAAAAGACAACTGTCTTTGACAAAATCTGCAGTCTATTTTTCAGAGTAGTGAGCACACATCTTCAAGTGAAAGATTGAATGAATAGCATTTTCAATCTTCTTAGATTCTATTTTTAGAAATACTGCCATACACAGATAATACAAGTGAGTAGGGCTGAACAATACATTGATTCTCGATTCGCGATACAATGAATCTGGATCGATCCTGATATTTTCTCTCTCAAATCGATTCTGAGATTATTTTTTAATAGCATATGGCACTCTAGGCTAGTTTTTAACTGCACACTCAAATGCTCATGAAAAAGACTGCTGGAGAATGCTCGTGCGTCATAAGTGGTTAAATATACTTGCACCAGTGTTGCCAAGTCTGCAGTTTTCCCGCAGAATTGGGCTACTTTAACACTGTTCAAGCGACCCCAAATAATATGATATTTAGGCCCTGGAATGTGAATTTTACTAGGGGAACCCCGCCAAAAACGCTGATTTTACCCCCCGGAACGTGTGTTTTTTACAGGGAATATATAAAGCGGTTGGGCTAGTTTTGAGTTGCAATTGGGTGGGTTTTGTTGTGAAAACCTGGCAACCCTGACCCTGGCTCAGAATGCTTTTATGATGCAAGATTAATGTAAACACAACCCACTGCAAACACCCTTGTAATTCGCTTCAACCTTTTCGAACTTTATGAATGATTATTTAAGGTTTAAGTGGTGTGTGTAAAGGAACCGAAGCAAGCAGAGTGTGGGTGTTTCTAAAGCACGTAGTGCCATCTGCTGTTAAAAACTAAGCTCAGAATCGATTGGGGAGAGAATCGCGATACATCGGAAAATATCAGAATCGATCCAGATTCATTGTATCGCGAATCGATAATCAATGCATTTTCCCAGCCCTAGTATCAGGATATCAGTGAGTAAAGTATTTCATTCTGAAGCTTCAGTTGTCTGTTTGCCTGTACACCTCATGCACAGTACACAATACAACAATTATTTTTTTAATAAAAATAATTTTATATATTTTAGACTTAGTTTTACTTCAGCATTTGCTTGAAATAAAATCTTTTGTAACCTTATAAATGTCTTTACTGAAACTTTCGATCAATTTAATGTGTCCTTGCTGAATAAAAGAATCAATTAAAAAGATTTTAAAACAAAAAATCTTACAGACCCCAAACTTTTGAATAGTAGTCTATAAAGACTGCTTAAGACAAAACAGTAAAACAAAGCATAAATAAAGAAACATACAAAATCTTAAAAAAATCTTTTTGCTTAATTAATTCCAAATATTTATTCCATCTGATGCCATTGCAACAAAAAAAAAGTATCTGGCTAACCATCTGGAGCCTCATAAATGAAAATGCTACAGTCTAATTAGCTCTTTAATGTATTGTAGACCAAACTGTAATGAATATTCTAAAGAGCTCGACCACGTTATGACGGATGTATTCCAACAGGTCAAGAGTGCCCTTTTCCCAAAGGACAGCCGCAGGGATGGGTCCTTTTCATGCCTCTGTTTTTGGAAAGAGAGGGATGCCTTTATTTTTACTCTCATTCTTTCACCCCTCTCAAAGAGTCAGGAAGGGCCCATGTGGAGGTGCTGACATTTAGCCACCCTAAAGCAGTGAATAATTCAGAAAGAAGTGAGGTACAAATGTCAGGCGCTGGGAATAAACTTGCCTGAAGAGATGCGAGATTTCAAATAAAGACATTGATATGATAATCCCAGCAGACCTCTGGCCATGGATATCTTCCTGTTTTGCATAGCACAGCTGAGTCTGTGAATATTTAGGTTTCTGATTTGAATATAAAATGAACCCGGCCTCTTTTGTGACCATTAGTTGGACAGCATGTAATATTAACTTGATTAATCTTGATTGATTAGCCAATAAATACGGACTGTCTGTGAGAGAATGTTAAACTGATATCACTGATATCACTGTCAGTCGTGAAGCAGTTTAAGGGAATAAGGAGACTTTTGTTTCAAAATGCAAATGAATGCAACTTCCAAGTCAGCAGCTTTTGATCTGTGCACAGAGAAGTGGTTGTTTCTGTGTGTGCGTGTGTGTGTATGTGTGCATGTGTGGGGCATCTGCCAGTCAATAGCTGCCACATCTGTCTCATATTACCATAAGGGCAACTTTAACATCCGCCGAGGCCGACAGACAGATGGTAGCCAGCATTTCTTTTACACTCAAACAGAATTAAATGTAACCTCTCTCACCTTCCCGTTCTCCCTCCTGTCTCTCTCTTTATACCGTTGTGACCAGGTGTAACTGGCTCTTCGTGCTGAAAAACGTCATGTGATTAATCATTTCAGCTGTATTGCACACATTCTCATCACCAGTTGCAGTGTTGACAAAAATGTCATCTGTCATCTTCAAGCTCTCAGTTATGATTTGAATAAATCTGGTCCAAATTTTCCCATCAGCCTGTTGCCTTTGGATTGCAACATGACTAAGGCAATGAACTGAAATGAATTTGGTCACAAAAATATCTGTAATGTTGTCACAGTTAATGAGCTTAAATCTAGTGTTTGAAAATCTTACATTTTATTCACTTAAAAATAAAGATAGTCATTTCTCATCCTCACATTCTTTCTTCATTTTAACCATAAAAATCACAAATTCTTTTCCTTGCAATTCAAATAAATGGAGACTGAAAATTTCAAATAGCCAAAAAAGGCTTCATAAAAACACTATTTTTTTTTGTCCAAGGTATAGCAAAGTATACAAAAAGGTATAGCATAGTGTTATTGTGTTGTGTTGTTGCTGTGTGTGCTCTGTTTTGTTGTGTAAGAGAGTGGTATTGATCTTTTTTAGAGTTCAGGTTTGTCTTGGTGAAGTGATATATAGGGCGGTGTTTCTTTTAGTAAGACATTTGGAGTTAATTTTGTTTCCTCCAGGTCAGACCGACACAGACACATGTGCCTACGCAGTACGCACACACACTGTGTTCCCAGACCTCCCAAAGACTGAAAATAAAATGCCTCCTAAATCTAATTCAGCAGAACAAACAAACTGAGGAAGAGGAACACGGCCGAACCCAGCTGCTTATAAAATCAGACAGAAAAATAAAGACACCCCTTCCGTCTTTCTTTAAAGACTCCAGACTTCCTTATGAACTAAGGTGCTTTTCATTGAAGTTATCACACACTGGTTCCCGTTATTGATCTCTTAGTCCATCTGTCTGTTCCTCTCTGCCTCTTGCTTTCTTTCTCTTTCTTTATCTGTCTCTGATTTGGATCTACTAACGGTAGTCAAAATCTCTTAAATCACAATGATGGCACACTGGCTTATAAGGCAGTATGTGTTCTGTGATTGGGGTGGGGAGTGTGTGTGTGTGTGTGTGTGTGCAGTACATACAATTCATATTATTCACAAATATATCACATTCAAATTATTCTTTGTTATATTGGTGCAAAGTATGTTTTCCATTTAGAGTTTATTACTGTTAATGGCTTTTAAAGAATATACTGTAGATAATTTGTGGTTATCACGATCCGCCCAATATAATTTTCTATATCAGTGCATGGTTACCAGTGTTGGTAACAAATAATGCGAGATATGTAATCAGATTACTTTTTCCAAGTAACTAGTAAAGTAACACATTACTTTTAAATTTACAAAATATTTGAGTTACTTTTTCAAAAAAGTAACCCGTTACTTTGTTTTCCCATTTATTGACTGACACCTCTCCTGTCCCATGTTGAAAGAAATCATTAGTGAAGGCCCCAATATACTTCAAGCAAAGTTCTTTTTCATTCTTCGTTTTTAGTGGTAAAACGAAGTTCGAAATACGACAACGCCCACTGCTGAGAGCGACGGTTAGATGAATATGTAACAATGTTGTGCACTTTACTCTCAGTAACAAAATAAACACAACAAAATTGAGAAACTAGCAAGGATTTTTTAATAAAACATAAGAAAAGCATCTGATCATGGCATCGTGGATATGTTTGTTTGCACGAGCTCTGTAGTTCGGCA
Source organism: Mylopharyngodon piceus (assembly GCA_039654765.1). Lineage (NCBI taxonomy): Eukaryota > Metazoa > Chordata > Actinopteri > Cypriniformes > Xenocyprididae > Mylopharyngodon > Mylopharyngodon piceus. The sequence goes on from CM077443.1 coordinate 18,659,921, forward strand.
CTCCAGTAAAGTCACGTCACGTTTATAACACTTTATAAAATAGATTGCTTAAAATCAAGCAGCTTTGCCGTATTAAACACAGTCTCTCATTTCATCAGAAGTACAATTTCGTTTTTAACTATAAAGCAGCTCTCCAGTGTTCATGTTTTCACTCGCAGATGTCTGACTTCTACGGACTCGAGAGGAGAAATTAACTGGAGATTTTCTGGGTGAAAGAAGGCGGAGCCTGAGCACATGCCTACCTTACGTAATGGCCATGGACCAAAAGTAGTATGAAGGTGTTTACCAGCCGAAGCGAACTTTTCCAGAAAGTTGGCTTTGGCAAGCTGTTTCGAACTTCCAAAACAAACTCCAAACGAACTTCGTTTCGACCTGATTTTGTTCAAAATGACATCACATCAGTTCATTCTTTGATTTCATTTGAAGTATATTGGGGCCTTAAGTTCTTTTCCGTTCTTCGTTTAGGGGTAAAACAAAGTTCGAAATACGTGAGCAGCGATATACTGTAATCGAACATCTGACACCGCCCACAGTGCTGAGAGACCGACGTTTAGATGTATATGTAAATATGTGCTGTGCACTTTCTTCTTAGTAACAAAATAAACAACAAAAATGAGAAAACAGCAAGCATTTTTATTAGAAAGCATAAGAAAAGCATCTGATCATAACAACATGTTAGCACGAGCTCTGCAAATTAGCACTCCAGTCACGTCACGTATTTATATAGCACTTTATTCAATAGATTGCTTAAAAGCAAGCAGCTTTACAGTATCAAACATGAAAAACAGTTTCAGTGCCTCACTTCATCAGAAGCACAATTTCATTTTGTACTATAAAGCGGCTATCCAGTGTGTTCATGTTTTCACCTGCGGAGATTTTACCTCAACGAACTCAACAGATGAAATGAGTCAGAGAAGAGTTCCATGTGAAAAAAGGCGGAGCCTCAGCGCACACCTCCTATTACGTTATCGTCATGGAACAATGGTAGTACAAAGGTGTTTTGCAGCTGGAGCAAACTTTTCCTGAGAGTTCGCTTTGGCAAGCCGTTTCGAACTTCGTTTTGGCCTGAGTAGTAGTAAATATTCTACAGCACCTGTCACAATTTGATTGATGACCTCTTGACCTCTATGACGTAACCTTATGACCTATGATATTAGCCCTCGGGATATTTCCCCTCCCCCGAGGTTGACCTTTGACATGGGTTATGAATATGTCTATTGATTCCCGGCATTTTTGAAATACCTATGTTGTTGACCTGCGGGTCATTTGTAGTGTGGAACGAATTGATAATTTTTGAACTTTGACCGTACAAATTGGAAGTCCTGAGGGTAATTTAAAAGGTTGAGGGTCCCACATGTGTTGGACAGATGTGGGGCAGCATCCGCATTCCAGTTCACAGGAGGGTCTCATCTCATTCTCTCTGTGCAAATGAAATAAATAAGAAGCAGTCAGATCAAAATAACAAAAGATTATTATATTATATTATATTATTATTATATTTAAATAAACATATAAGAACATGGAAAAAGTTTTCCTCCCAGCAAAGCTGTCTGAATGGGTTAACGATTGCTTTTAGTTTGAAATATAAATTTTAAAAATGTGAACATATGAGTAAGACATGCATAAGACATGGCGTTTTGCAAAGTTTTGGTAGATAAATATAAAAACATTTTACTTTTAGTTTATACTGAAATCTAAAAATCTCTCTCTCTCTCACACACTCACACACACACACACACACACACACACACACACCTACACACACACATACACACGTGCTCACATTTCAAAAGTGAAAAACATTCGCATCTCCAAAAGTTTATAACACGATGAATAATAAAAACAAAATGTAATTTTACTAAATTTAATGAGACTGATTATTATACTTAAATAAACATATAAGAACATGGAAAAAGTTTTCCTCCCAGCAAAGATGTCTGAATGGGTTAACGATTGCTTTTAGTTTGAAATATAAATTTTAAAAATGTGAACATATGAGTAAGACATGCATAAGACATGGCGTTTTGCAAAGTTTTGGTAGATAAATATAAAAACATTTTACTTTTAGTTTATACTGAAATCTAAAAATCACTCTCTCTCTCTCTCTCTCTCTCTCTCTCTCTCTCTCTCTCTCTCTCTCTCTCTCTCTCTCTCTCTCTCTCTCTCTCTCTCTCTCTCTCTCTCTCTCTCACACACACACACACACCCACACACCCACACACACACATACACACGTGCTCACATTTCAAAAGTGAAAAACATTCGCATCTCCAAAAGTTTATAACACGATGAATGATAAAAACAAAATGTAATTTTACTAAATTTAATGAGACTGATTATTATATTTAAATAAAAATATAAGAACATGGAAAAAGTTTTCCTCCCAGCAAAGATGTCTGAATGGGTTAACGATTGCTTTTAGTTTGAAATATAAATTTTAAAAATGTGAACATATGAGTAAGACATGCATAAGACATGGTGTTTTGCAAAGTTTTGGTAGATAAATATAAAAATATTTTACTTTTAGTTTATACTGAAATCTAAAAATCACTCTCTCTCTCTCTCTCTCTCTCTCTCTCTCTCTCACACACACACACACACACACTTTTCAAAAGTGAATAACATTCTCTTCTTTTAAACGCTTATAAAATAATTTATAAAACAACTCACATTTTCGGAGAACAGGGAAAAGTGTTCCTTTTTGATGTCCTTAACATGAAATGTTTTCTCATTGTCTCTCCAAGTGACTTGCAACAATGCATGATAGTGTCAGAGACAGAGGGGGAGAGCAATGGTCAGTGCAGTGGGGGTGGGTGAAACATTATTTTGTTCGTGCTATCTTTTATTTTCAAAGCATAAATGTAAAAGTTTAAATTACATCTTTTAAACAATTGTTCAAATTAAATCTTTTTAGTTTTTTAAATTATATTTTTAAGTCTTAATAAATCAAACATTTGACATTTTATTATCAGTGTATGTGTAAAAATGTATGGGTCTCACAAGCCATCTCTCACATTGTGTAACATTTTCAATAATACCCTATGAAAATCACCAAGCATTTTCAGAGAGAAACAATGATTTCATTCAGACCCTGTGATGCCTCAAGTTAGTTCTATAAAAGGAACTTGTCTCTATTTTAAAATGAAATGATTCTAAATATAAATAATATTAAATATGATGCTAAAAAATATTTAAACAATTGAAACAATTTTCAGAGAGCCGAAGAAGTAGCTCATTTTGCAATGATAAAAAATAAGTAAATAAAATAAACAAGCATTAATAAAATAAAATCATTCATAAAACACCCCCAGATCCCCCCAGGAACAAACTCCAGTGTGAATGAGAGATGGCAGGGTGGAGTCAGACAGATGAGTCTCTGTCACAGTGTATGTTAAGACAGCTAACTCCATTCCAGAGTGAATGTTTTTGTACTAAATTTATTTCAAAGCACAAAAAATAAAGTTTAAAAATAGTCTTTTAAAATTAAAATATTGTTTAAATTAAATCTTTAAAGATTTAATAAAAATCAAATATTCTTCTTAGAAGTCTACAGTATCAGGATAACATCAGATGTCAATGGTAGAAATGATATTGCTTAAATTTAACCTAAAGTATACTTTTTATTAAACAACATCTGTTCAAAAACCTGTACATAGTCATCTTAGATCTTATTTCTCAAAGATTCAAGCAGAAGGGTTAGGGTTAAGTTTTTGAGAAAACAGCATGTTAAAAACAGCATGTTAACTAGAAATATTTAATTTGATTTGATTTAAAAAAAAAAATCCAAACATGAAGGTGTCTGTGTGTTTGACAACTGACAGAGGCAACTCGCACATCCCCGTAAAAACGAGTACTCAACTTTGCTCTTATGTAGCTTAAGATGCATCTTTAAGAAAATCACTATGCATTTTCAGAGAGGGATCCTCAACAATCATTAATGATGGCCTCAGGATATAGGCTGATGAGGTGATTTACAGATCAGTCACTTCTCTGTGCTGAGGCTGTCTGTTGCCCCTTGACCCCCAACAATTTTGCATGGGTGTTAAACACCCTACAAGTAGTCATTTATTTCAACTGTGTTATTTACAAAACAGCATTTTTCAACAGAGTGAATCTACACATCTGAGGTCTTTCAGAGACATGACTTCAGGATCAGTGGGTCTCTTGAGAATATTTAATTGTGCTTAAAAACCAAAGATCAGGCCAAATCCCCTACATGACAATGTCCACATCAGACTCTGTACTTGAAAATATCTTTGCTGTTAAATATGTTTAAAAAAACTCACATGTAAACTTACATTTTTTAAGGTGACGCATGTCTGATAGATCTATATGATTGACTTTTCTTATTTCTATAATTTCAATTCCTAATAAATATAAAGTAAACCAAAAGAATAATGCTGACAAATATGTTTGCTGCAATGTTTTTAACAAATAGATTACCTTATTCCAAACAGTTCCCCACACAATGAAACCATTAAGGATAGCCAAAGGCTCATGACAATGGGTGAAAACACATTACTATGTAAGATAGTTTTACCAAAAATCAAATACTGTATTACATTTAAAAAAAAAAAAAAAAAAAAAAAAGATAATATTGCTTTAAAGTTTAAATAAAAAGTTAAAAGCAAGCGTATCTTCATACCATGTGTTCTGACACAATTTTTGTTTTATAAAATTCGCGGTTGTTATTTCTAGGTTCATGCTACCATTATCAGCCTGTTAAATATGAAGTTAATACATGATGAAACAAGAGAATCATGTTACCAAATTCTTTTGACACAATGTTTTTAAATACAACTAAACCAGATAACACATTGTTTTTCTTTTGACAGACTATTAGACAAAAATTATTTTCCCCAGTGGTGTTGGAATAGGACTTATTTAAAAGTTTTGGTCATTTTCAGCATGTATTATACAATGTTTGTACATTAGTATCAAGGGTCCCCACCATGATTGAAGGTTTTAGTAATGCTTTAGATCAGAATCCAGATTTTAGCAATCAACATGACATTAAATAGTTGTACCAGCGTGTACAAGTGTGTCTCAACTGTTTATAACAATTTTTTTAGATTATTTTTTACTCAAATAAACAGATATTGAATATAGCTTACTGACACTGCTTTTTCTCCTACAGATAAAAGCCAAACATTTTCTATGTAGAAATTATGTGAACACACAACTCAATGAGAATATTTTATACAGTTATGATATTTTCAGAAATTCAAAGGCCGCAGTTACAAAGAAAATAAATTGATAGCTCTTGTAGTGCAATTATCCATCTCTTCGATGGGGGTTTGCGTGAAGCATCGACACGAAGAGTGAGTCTGGTTGTTTGCGCTTGAAACGATTACGACTGAGACATATCTAACCATTGTGCTGAAAGCTATGATTTCATTCAGTTTGAGGAGGGTAAACAAAGTTACACACTGTAGTAAAGCTATAGATACATCTCAGACATGATCTTTGTACAAATTTGTACAAATTAAGTGAACACAATAAATTCGCACATCTCAATTCAAGAGGCCTAGTAACTAAGAAAGCAGCGACATCATGTAAGAAAAGTGTCATACGGCATGCAGAAGTCCACTCTTGATCTATTGTGATAGACATTTGTACCCCCTTCACTGGTCTTAATCACATTATAAAGACTATCAAGATCACTGGTAGCATTTTATTTGTCGGTCTGTATATGTTTTTAGCCGAATACTCCTCTCAGGTTGCTGTCAGTGTAAGTTTTTGCAAATCATCACATGTGTGATGAACACAGATCATTCATTTAAGCATCTTTTTAGATGTATGACTGAACTTTTGACAAAACCAATTCTTTTTTTAACATTTCATTTCTTTCAACATCCCAGCATGACGTTAAAGAATACGTGTACATGTTATAGTACACAGTTTTGTTAGAGTCTATGCCACGCTGTTGTAATGCAAGCTCATTTGAGAACTATAACATTGCATACCCTTGTAAAGAAGAAATTCAAACAATCATTATACAGGTATTATACGTACACAATTTACCATGTGTGTACGACATATAAGATACATTTAGCTATAATGTAAACAGAAAACCTCTCTTTTGATCTATTGCAAAAGATTGTAAATGCCATTTTTTCCCACTATCAGACTATCACCCTGTTTACAATTTTTGTTAATTTATCATTTGTTAATTTTGTTAAAATATAGTTTTAGATGAAGACGGCTCTCTGAGTTTGGTCAAACACACAGCTACTATTTATGAAAATTAATGCCTAAATGTGTAGAAAACATTGATTTTCGGACAAGATGGAATGGGTAAAACGGTAATGGAAAACAAATACGCTCAAAATTACAATTACATACGAAAAAAGAATGTAGATGTGAAAAAAATGTGAATAAAATCAAAGAAACATAAAATTTATGAGGACAAGAACGGTAGCGCCCCTAAACATGCGGATAAAGTCAAGATATCTAACTATTGCGAGTTGGGTATTTGAGGTATCCTTACCTGGGGTCAGTCTGGTTTGTGAAAGAGTTAGAGTCATGTGTGTATGTTGTTAGGCCTTGTTTTAGTTATTCATAGCCGATATTTGTATGGTTACAGTTATTTCAATGTATTTACGAATACAGTTACAGAGCTTGTCTAAATGATGCTGAAACTTTTTATTAACGACAGAGGACGTCTTGAGTGACAACCTAATCATCTCTTGCTCTCTCTCCTACAGACGCCCGACTGTACCTAGGACCTGTAACACTATCATAGTTATTTATGAATATATATAGATATTTTGATATATATAAGATATTTTGTCTGACCTCTTTGTAAATGAAAACAAGTAATATTTAAGCAGGAGCATATATTAAAAATTAAGAGATGTTAAACAATTTTGATCGTAAAATGGCCTGAATCAACTAACCTTTCACTTAAAATAACTAATCAAGTTTACTTTTTATTCAAGTGCTGTTTAGAGTACAATTAAAATATTTTTTCACAACTGTAACACACTGTGACTAAGTGTAATAGTATGTAACAGAATGTACCAGAAAAACGGCAAGACTTGTTTAAAGCGCATTATGTGTCTTGTGACCGCAGACAGACCAGAAAGACGCCATCAGAACATCAAAAAGAACATATACTATGTTTTCATTAATTTTCATAAATAGTAGCTGTGTGTTTGACCAAACTCAGAGAGCCGTCTTCATCTAAAACTATATTTTAACAAAATTAACAAATGATAAATTAACAAAAATTGTAAACAGGGTGATAGTCTGATAGTGGGAAAAAATGGCATTTACAATCTTTTGCAATAGATCAAAAGAGAGGTTTTCTGTTTACATTATAGCTAAATGTATCTTATATGTCGTACACACATGGTAAATTGTGTACGTATAATACCTGTATAATGATTGTTTGAATTTCTTCTTTACAAGGGTATGCAATGTTATAGTTCTCAAATGAGCTTGCATTACAACAGCGTGGCATAGACTCTAACAAAACTGTGTACTATAACATGTACACGTATTCTTTAACGTCATGCTGGGATGTTGAAAGAAATGAAATGTTAAAAAAAGAATTGGTTTTGTCAAAAGTTCAGTCATACATCTAAAAAGATGCTTAAATGAATGATCTGTGTTCATCACACATGTGATGATTTGCAAAAACTTACACTGACAGCAACCTGAGAGGAGTATTCGGCTAAAAACATATACAGACCGACAAATAAAATGCTACCAGTGATCTTGATAGTCTTTATAATGTGATTAAGACCAGTGAAGGGGGTACAAATGTCTATCACAATAGATCAAGAGTGGACTTCTGCATGCCGTATGACACTTTTCTTACATGATGTCGCTGCTTTCTTAGTTACTAGGCCTCTTGAATTGAGATGTGCGAATTTATTGTGTTCACTTAATTTGTACAAATTTGTACAAAGATCATGTCTGAGATGTATCTATAGCTTTACTACAGTGTGTAACTTTGTTTACCCTCCTCAAACTGAATGAAATCATAGCTTTCAGCACAATGGTTAGATATGTCTCAGTCGTAATCGTTTCAAGCGCAAACAACCAGACTCGCTCTTCGTGTCGATGCTTCACGCAAACCCCCATCGAAGAGATGGATAATTGCACTACAAGAGCTATCAATTTATTTTCTTTGTAACTGCGGCCTTTGAATTTCTGAAAATATCATAACTGTATAAAATATTCTCATTGAGTTGTGTGTTCACATAATTTCTACATAGAAAATGTTTGGCTTTTATCTGTAGGAGAAAAAGCAGTGTCAGTAAGCTATATTCAATATCTGTTTATTTGAGTAAAAAATAATCTAAAAAAATTGTTATAAACAGTTGAGACACACTTGTACACGCTGGTACAACTATTTAATGTCATGTTGATTGCTAAAATCTGGATTCTGATCTAAAGCATTACTAAAACCTTCAATCATGGTGGGGACCCTTGATACTAATGTACAAACATTGTATAATACATGCTGAAAATGACCAAAACTTTTAAATAAGTCCTATTCCAACACCACTGGGGAAAATAATTTTTGTCTAATAGTCTGTCAAAAGAAAAACAATGTGTTATCTGGTTTAGTTGTATTTAAAAACATTGTGTCAAAAGAATTTGGTAACATGATTCTCTTGTTTCATCATGTATTAACTTCATATTTAACAGGCTGATAATGGTAGCATGAACCTAGAAATAACAACCGCGAATTTTATAAAACAAAAATTGTGTCAGAACACATGGTATGAAGATACGCTTGCTTTTAACTTTTTATTTAAACTTTAAAGCAATATTATCTTTTTTTTTTTTTTTTTTTTTTTTTAAATGTAATACAGTATTTGATTTTTGGTAAAACTATCTTACATAGTAATGTGTTTTCACCCATTGTCATGAGCCTTTGGCTATCCTTAATGGTTTCATTGTGTGGGGAACTGTTTGGAATAAGGTAATCTATTTGTTAAAAACATTGCAGCAAACATATTTGTCAGCATTATTCTTTTGGTTTACTTTATATTTATTAGGAATTGAAATTATAGAAATAAGAAAAGTCAATCATATAGATCTATCAGACATGCGTCACCTTAAAAAATGTAAGTTTACATGTGAGTTTTTTTAAACATATTTAACAGCAAAGATATTTTCAAGTACAGAGTCTGATGTGGACATTGTCATGTAGGGGATTTGGCCTGATCTTTGGTTTTTAAGCACAATTAAATATTCTCAAGAGACCCACTGATCCTGAAGTCATGTCTCTGAAAGACCTCAGATGTGTAGATTCACTCTGTTGAAAAATGCTGTTTTGTAAATAACACAGTTGAAATAAATGACTACTTGTAGGGTGTTTAACACCCATGCAAAATTGTTGGGGGTCAAGGGGCAACAGACAGCCTCAGCACAGAGAAGTGACTGATCTGTAAATCACCTCATCAGCCTATATCCTGAGGCCATCATTAATGATTGTTGAGGATCCCTCTCTGAAAATGCATAGTGATTTTCTTAAAGATGCATCTTAAGCTACATAAGAGCAAAGTTGAGTACTCGTTTTTACGGGGATGTGCGAGTTGCCTCTGTCAGTTGTCAAACACACAGACACCTTCATGTTTGGATTTTTTTTTTTAAATCAAATCAAATTAAATATTTCTAGTTAACATGCTGTTTTTAACATGCTGTTTTCTCAAAAACTTAACCCTAACCCTTCTGCTTGAATCTTTGAGAAATAAGATCTAAGATGACTATGTACAGGTTTTTGAACAGATGTTGTTTAATAAAAAGTATACTTTAGGTTAAATTTAAGCAATATCATTTCTACCATTGACATCTGATGTTATCCTGATACTGTAGACTTCTAAGAAGAATATTTGATTTTTATTAAATCTTTAAAGATTTAATTTAAACAATATTTTAATTTTAAAAGACTATTTTTAAACTTTATTTTTTGTGCTTTGAAATAAATTTAGTACAAAAACATTCACTCTGGAATGGAGTTAGCTGTCTTAACATACACTGTGACAGAGACTCATCTGTCTGACTCCACCCTGCCATCTCTCATTCACACTGGAGTTTGTTCCTGGGGGGATCTGGGGGTGTTTTATGAATGATTTTATTTTATTAATGCTTGTTTATTTTATTTACTTATTTTTTATCATTGCAAAATGAGCTACTTCTTCGGCTCTCTGAAAATTGTTTCAATTGTTTAAATATTTTTTAGCATCATATTTAATATTATTTATATTTAGAATCATTTCATTTTAAAATAGAGACAAGTTCCTTTTATAGAACTAACTTGAGGCATCACAGGGTCTGAATGAAATCATTGTTTCTCTCTGAAAATGCTTGGTGATTTTCATAGGGTATTATTGAAAATGTTACACAATGTGAGAGATGGCTTGTGAGACCCATACATTTTTACACATACACTGATAATAAAATGTCAAATGTTTGATTTATTAAGACTTAAAAATATAATTTAAAAAACTAAAAAGATTTAATTTGAACAATTGTTTAAAAGATGTAATTTAAACTTTTACATTTATGCTTTGAAAATAAAAGATAGCACGAACAAAATAATGTTTCACCCACCCCCACTGCACTGACCATTGCTCTCCCCCTCTGTCTCTGACACTATCATGCATTGTTGCAAGTCACTTGGAGAGACAATGAGAAAACATTTCATGTTAAGGACATCAAAAAGGAACACTTTTCCCTGTTCTCCGAAAATGTGAGTTGTTTTATAAATTATTTTATAAGCGTTTAAAAGAAGAGAATGTTATTCACTTTTGAAAAGTGTGTGTGTGTGTGTGTGTGTGAGAGAGAGAGAGAGAGAGAGAGAGAGTGATTTTTAGATTTCAGTATAAACTAAAAGTAAAATATTTTTATATTTATCTACCAAAACTTTGCAAAACACCATGTCTTATGCATGTCTTACTCATATGTTCACATTTTTAAAATTTATATTTCAAACTAAAAGCAATCGTTAACCCATTCAGACATCTTTGCTGGGAGGAAAACTTTTTCCATGTTCTTATATTTTTATTTAAATATAATAATCAGTCTCATTAAATTTAGTAAAATTACATTTTGTTTTTATCATTCATCGTGTTATAAACTTTTGGAGATGCGAATGTTTTTCACTTTTGAAATGTGAGCACGTGTGTATGTGTGTGTGTGTGTGTGTGTGTGTGTGTGTGTGTGTGTTTGTGTTTGTGTGTGTGTGTGTGTGAGTGTGTGAGAGAGAGAGAGAGAGAGAGAGAGAGAGAGAGAGAGAGAGAGAGAGAGAGAGAGAGAGAGAGAGAGAGAGTGATTTTTAGATTTCAGTATAAACTAAAAGTAAAATGTTTTTATATTTATCTACCAAAACTTTGCAAAACGCCATGTCTTATGCATGTCTTACTCATATGTTCACATTTTTAAAATTTATATTTCAAACTAAAAGCAATCGTTAACCCATTCAGACATCTTTGCTGGGAGGAAAACTTTTTCCATGTTCTTATATGTTTATTTAAGTATAATAATCAGTCTCATTAAATTTAGTAAAATTACATTTTGTTTTTATTATTCATCGTGTTATAAACTTTTGGAGATGCGAATGTTTTTCACTTTTGAAATGTGAGCACGTGTGTATGTGTGTGTGTAGGTGTGTGTGTGTGTGTGTGTGTGTGTGTGTGTGAGTGTGTGAGAGAGAGAGAGATTTTTAGATTTCAGTATAAACTAAAAGTAAAATGTTTTTATATTTATCTACCAAAACTTTGCAAAACGCCATGTCTTATGCATGTCTTACTCATATGTTCACATTTTTAAAATTTATATTTCAAACTAAAAGCAATCGTTAACCCATTCAGACAGCTTTGCTGGGAGGAAAACTTTTTCCATGTTCTTATATGTTTATTTAAATATAATAATAATATAATATAATATAATAATCTTTTGTTATTTTGATCTGACTGCTTCTTATTTATTTCATTTGCACAGAGAGAATGAGATGAGACCCTCCTGTGAACTGGAATGCGGATGCTGCCCCACATCTGTCCAACACATGTGGGACCCTCAACCTTTTAAATTACCCCCCCAGGACTTCCAATTTGTACGGTCAAAGTTCAAAAATTATCAATTCGTTCCACACTACAAATGACCCGCAGGTCAACAACATAGGTATTTCAAAAATGCCGGGAATCAATAGACATATTCATAACCCATGTCAAAGGTCAACCTCGGGGGAGGGGAAATATCCCGAGGGCTAATATCATAGGTCATAAGGTTACGTCATAGAGGTCAAGAGGTCATCAATCAAATTGTGACAGGTGCTGTAGAATATTTACTACTGGCCTGATTTTGTTCGAAATGACGTCACATCAATTTGTTCTTCGATTTTGTTTGAAGTATATCGGGGCCTTTAAAGGTGCAGAGGTGTTGTGTGCGCTGTGTAAACATGATGGTTATTGTAGTTCTAGACTAAATGTGAGCAGGCATTTACTCATCTCACTTCAGTATTCCTCCAAATGAATAAAAACAGTGAAATGCAAACTCAATAATTAAATGTTCAATGACACAAATATACTTTATGTATTTAATCTCACTTTGCTAACCAATGTCTTTGCTGCTGACCTTCAATGATCTAATTCAGCCAAACTAATTAAGCAAAAGATAAACTTCACATTTGTGTTTAATTTAGTTGATGTTGTTTTTATTGCCGTGTTGTAGCGTTGAACTTTCTTCTACTGCGTCCTATTCTTCTGCAATCCAGAATGGCAGCATAGCTGTAAGGTTTGTTTGAGCTGCGCCCTCTACTGTACAGGCGTGAATTTGCATTTCCTTCAGCCTGAGGTTTATTCATTTCACATTTGGAATGAAAGGGCCTTTACATTTGCCAAAAACTTGTCACTAAAAAACAAACATTCAAGCCCAGCCCAGGTGAGAAAAAGTAACATAGCGCATAAAAACTAAGTAACCCAATTAGTTACTTCTTTAGGGAGTAACGCAATATTGTAATGCATTACTTTTAAAATTAATTTTCCCCAACACTGATCGCTACACAGTTCTGAAGTTGTGTTATTTCTATCTCTGTCTCTCTTTGCACTAAAGCACCCAACTATCTCTCTCAGTGAAACCTTATTAAATCTATTAGTGTTAACCTTGCAAATTTTCTCAGTGGCATTTAGTGCTTTTGGGGGACAGCAGGAGTCTGAAGTCTTTGTCCTTAAATGTTAATGAAGTGATTACCTGATTGTTAGGTGTAAATTAGCAATCACACAGAGTGCCTCACTGACAGACAGACCCAGTTGTTTTTCACCATCAACTTGTACTGCACAGAATAGTGTGCTTTTATCCAAACCATCTGAATGTCTAAATCATTTTATTCACATGTTTCTGAAGGCATCTTTTGCATTGATTTGGTTGCTTTAAGGACAGAACTTCTTTAACACTAGCTTTTTATCATTGATTTCTTTCTGTTTTTGTCATGCTGGTGATTTGTCTCTGAACTGTCTCAATAGGGAACTCCAGAAGTAGGGCTGATATTCAGTTCAGTGGTTTTAGAGGTTTTTTCCTGGTATGCATGTTAAGAGTTTTAGAGTGTGTTATTTATGGTGTTATTGTCTTTGATCTTTCTGGATACCTGTCCTTCATGAAGCTGCTGTACTATTCATCTCATGTGCTATACATATTTCATACACACACAGGTCAAGCATGAGGTTCTTTTAACCAAAATACTTATATATTATAAATTAAAAGTCCTTTGCCCAATAATCTGATAGAACGTATATCTGGAGATTTTGTTTGAACTTTATTTTCTTATTGGTAAAAAAAGAATAAATGACATTTAAATTGCGTTCTTACCACTGAAATATAAATAATCAAAAATCTTTCAAAGACAGATACATTTGGACAGTCTTCAGTAGCTTCAGTAACATGGTTTTAGAGCAAATACAGTCAAGCTACATAGTTACAGACTGGTCACAATCTCTCTCTCTCTTTCTCTCTCTCTCTCACCCACACACACACACACACATTATATGTAATGGTATATTGCCATCTGCTGTTTTAGAGGGGTAGTGCACTGTTTTTCCTTGATAACAGTCAAGGGGACTGTGTGTGTGTGTGTGTGTGTGTATATATATATATATACACACACTACCGGTCAAAAGTTTGGAAACATTACTATTTTTAATGTTTTTGAACGAAGTCTCTTATGCTCATTAAGGCTGCATTTATTTCATAATAAATACAGAAAAAAACAATAATATTGTGAAATATTATTACAATTTAAAATTATGGTTTTCTATTTTAATATACTTTAAAATATAATTTATTTCTGTGATGCAAAGCTGAATTTTCAGCATCATTACTCCAGTCTTCAGTGTCACATGATCCTTCAGAAATCATTCTAATATGCTGATTTGATACTCAGTTATTATCAATGTTGAAAACAGTTGTGTTGCTTAATATTTTTTTGGAAACTGTGATACTTTTTTCAGGATTCATTGATGAATAAAAGGTTAAAAAGAACAGCATTTATTCAAAATATAAATCTTTTCTAACAATATAAATCTTTAAGCAGCACAACTGTTTCCAACATTGATAATTAATCGGCATATTACAATGATTTCTGAAGGATCATGTGACACTGAAGACTGGAGTAATGATGCTGACAATTCAGCTTTGCATCACAGAAATAAAGTATATTAAAATAGAAAACCATAATTTTAAATTGTAATAATATTTCACAATATTGTTTTTTTCTGTATTTATTATGAAACAAATGCAGCCTTAATGAGCATAAGAGTCTTCGTTCAAAAACATTAAAAATAGTAATGTTTCCAAACTTTTGACTGGTAGTGTGTGTATATATATATATATATATATATATATATATATATAATCATATTTTTAATGATAAATTATGATAAAATTATACAGAAAGTATGTATAATTTTATATATTCTTTGTATAATTTTTTATATATTAATAATACTTCTAATTTGTGTGTAGTCTATTTATTATTTGTAAACATTATTATATTTCATATTTATTAATTTTTATTATTTATATAAATATGTATTTTTCTTTATTTAGTATTTGTGTTTAGTAAATCTCCACTTGTTTATCTCTGTGAAAACTGTCAGGGCATGTCGTCAGAATCCAAATGGAGCCCAGCGTTTTGCCTAATGGCATATTTTGGCTTGTTTTCTTGCTGACACTGACAGCGTTGAACTGCGTGTCTGAGCCGATAAGTTGACACGTGATGCTCACACCCTGGTGTTTCTGCAGTGAACCGGTGTTTGCTTTTGTATAAGCTCATATTGTATTCATTGAGTTTCGGTGTGTTGGTGTGCAAGGTTCAATGAATCTGATGATTGAATGTGCTTTTAATCAAAAGAGGATTGTATTTTTATTTGTGTGCAAGTTGTATATGCTCTCTTTGTGTGTCATTTATTGCAGGTGTGTGTGACTGCAGAGACTTCACCACCGGCCGTTATTGTGAGCATTGTGAAGATGGTTACTATGGCAATGCACTGACTGGCAGCCCAGGCATCTGCTTACCTTGTCCTTGTCCAGATCGCACCACCTGCGCCCAGGTGCCAAAGATGGGGGATGTGGTTTGTACCAACTGTCCGACAGGCCAAAGGGGTCAGTTGCAGTCAGTTTGTGCTATTTGCATAATTCTGACACACAAATACTCAGTTCAGCATTAATAGTAAATACATTAGTTGTTAAAGTACATTATGCACTCACTATAAATAAATGTACATTTAGTCATTTAGCAGATGCTTGTATCCAAAGCACAAACACAAAGAGCAGCAATAAATAGTATGTCAATTCTGTTAATGGGTTTTAATGGATTCCCAGGTGTACGGTGTGAATTGTGTGATGATGGTTTCTATGGCAACCCTCTGGGCTGGGGTGGCACAGTGCAGCCGTGTGTGATGTGCGAGTGTAATGGGAATGTGGATCCCAATGCTGTGGGCGTGTGCGATCACATGACTGGACGCTGTCTGAAATGCCTGGGACATACAACTGGGGACCATTGTGAAAAATGCAGATCAGGTTACTACGGCAACGCTTTGGCCAATGAGCTTAACCCAGAGCGAAAGTGCAAACGTGAGTGTCATTTAAAACATGAATGTGGCACAAAATGAAGACATTTGATTATCTACAGGTCAGGATGCTACAGGAAGTATTAATGTGTATCAAGAGGTTTTGCCTACATTGACCCCATAAGTACAGTAAAATCTGAAATTTCCTACAATGTGGAAGCCAGCCAATGAAAAATGGCTTAATAAGTATACTGCATAGTGTTTTAATGCAAATGTAAAAAAGTAAAAGTAAATGCAAAGGCGTAGGAGACAGAAAATATCATTAGTTCAGTATAAAAACAACAGAACTCAGTGTAGAATCAGTGGTGCTTTGAGACTTCAAAACTGAAATGATTTTTTTTTTTTTGAAATGTTCAGCAACATTAAGCATTTTATCCTTCTTCAAGAACTTACTTTGTTTCATGCCTCATTAGAATGTAGACATTAAAAAACATTTTGTGCATGAGCTATACAACATTTATCATCATGTGGGTGAGAAGATTTTTCTGAAATACTTTGTAACTCATAAAAAAATTGTTGGCATAACTTTCTGGGTATTTTGCATTGTAAGGTTGTGGATTTCTTTTTCTCAGCTTGTGCCTGTAATGTGGCTGGGACATCAGGTTCCCTGAATGACTGCCACCCGGATACAGGAAATTGTGTTTGCCTGAGTCATGTGACAGGAAGAGACTGTGGACAGTGCGAAACTGGCTACTTCAACCTGCAGCCAGGCTTGGGCTGTGAGATGTAAGTTTTGGGATGTGTCTGTCTGTCTGCCTGCCTGCCTGCCTTCCTGTCTGTTTGTCTGTATGCCTGTCTGTCCGTCTGCCTTTCTGCCTGTCTGCCTTTCTGTCTGTCTGTACGTCTGCATGTCTGTCCATCTGCCTATCTGTCTGCCTGCCTGCCTTTCTGTCTGTCTGCCTGTTTGTCTGCCTGCCTGTCTGTCTGCCTGTCTGTCCGTCTGCCTGCCTGCCTTTCTATCTGTCTTCCTGTTTGTCTGCCTGCCTGTCTGTCTGTCTGTCTGTCCGTCTGCCTGTCTGTCTGTCTGCCTGCCTGCCTGCCTGTCTGCATGCCTTCCTGCCTTTCTTTCTGTCTGTCTGCTTCTCTGTATGTATGCCTGCCTGTCTGTATGTCCATCTGTCTGCCTGTCTCTCTGTCTGTCTGACTGTCCATCTGCCTGCCTGCCTGTCTGTCTGTCTGCCTGCCTGCCTTTCTTTCTGTCGTCTGCTTCTCTGTATGTATGCCTGCCTGTCTGTCTGTCCATCTGCCTGCCTGTCTGTCTGCCTGCCTGCTTGTCTATCTGTCTCTCTGTCTGCTTGTCTATCTGTCTCTCTGTCTGCCTGTCTGTCTTTCTGTCTGTCTGTCTGCCTGTCAGTCTGCTTGTCTGTCTGTCTGCCTGTCTGTCTTCCTGCCTTTCTGTCTGTCTGCCTGCCTGCCTGCCTGCCTGTCTGTCTGTCTGTCTGTTGTCTGCCTGTCTGTCTTTCTGTCTGTCTGCCTGTCTGTCTTCCTGCCTTTCTGTCTGTTGTCTACCTGTCTGTCTTCCTGCCAGGCAGGCCTGTCTGTCTGTCTATCAGCCTAAAGACTAAATTGCATAAATGCCGCACTCTCTTTTTCTTTTCTATAGGTGTAACTGCAATCCCATTGGCTCCTCCTCTTCAGCATGTCATCAAATCACAGGACAGTGCATGTGTCGAACAGGTGTAGAGGGGATGTCATGTGACACTTGTCGAATGGGATTCTTCGGTTTCTCCTCTAGAGGTTGCAGAGGTATTAAATGTCACTGAACACTCAATTTTCAAGTCAGATTTGCCCTTTTAAAAATGGCCTTTTCAAATACTTTAATATTTAAATTTGAATTATTTTATATTTATTTTACTTTTTTACATTTTTAATTTTTTTTTTAAATATTAACATAATAAAAATATTAAATAAAAATTTAAATATTAAACTAACTTTAATCTCTATTTTGTTAATAAATGGTTTAATATACTATGTAATAATCAATGTTTTATAGTCAGTTGTCAATGTTACCTTGCTAACTAATGTATTTTACTGTGAATTCAGCTCAGTAAACATACAACTATAACAATTTGTTTTGATCCATTCTAGAAGTATTAAATCAAAATGTATACAAATTAATACATATTTAATATTGCATACATAATTTTATGTATTGTGTCTTTCAAATAGCTATTTAAATGTTGGAAAATCATTGTTTCTCTTTGTCAATCTCCCACCTATAGCATGTAATTGTGACCCCATGGGCTCAACCTCAATGCAGTGCCATGACAACGGGACGTGTTCTTGTCGCCATGGGTTTGTCGGTTATAAGTGTGACAAGTGTAAACTGAACTACTACCAGAACCGCCTGACCCACCAATGTGAGGAGTGTCCTGTGTGCTACAGTCTCATCAGAGACCAGGTGGGTGAGAGAAAGAGATGATGAAGCATGAGAAATTATCTGTTTATGTAATGGTTGCCCAGCAGATTAAAAGGTTCACAATTACTTGTTATCTCACCCACTCACTGCGCTCCTTTGCTCAGACACTGAAGGCTCCCCTGACCTACATCTTCCTGGTTTTTCATAATGAGCATGAATGGGTGGTAATGCAAGGCTGATTTTAGCTCTGCCCTTTAAATGATTGTGCAAAGCTCTGTGGGGTTCAATAATAAGACGTGATGATCAAACCTACATTTACTGCTGTAAATGTTTTTACTGCTTGATTTTTCCATTTTTTTTATATGACTACTTTTACACATTGTCTCTAAATTCTCGTTTTCATGTGTTTTGGTAATATTTTTTGTTTTTTTTACATTGTTATGTGTACAGGCCAGTAAACTGAAAGCCAGACTGCAGGAGTTGGAGACGCTGCTCAGCAGTTATGACTGTAATAGACACAGCAGACAGTATCGTGGGCGCCAGCAGCACAGGCACCAACATAATGGCCTGGACAATCACATACAGAAGGACCAGGTTGAAGACTATCTGCCCAATGCCCTGGAGGACCTCCTTGCTATTCAAGGTGAAAAGACTTATGGGATAGTTCACCCAAAAATGAAAATTGTGTCATCATTTACTCACCCTTAAGTTGTTCCAAACATACATGTTTGAATTTCTTTCTTCTGCTGAACTAATTCATACAGGTTTGAACCAACTTGAGGGTGAGTAAAAGATGACTGAATTTTCTTTTTTGAGTGAACTATCCCTTTAACCTCTTTTGTCCCAAACTATGTTTAGTTATAAATACATTTTAAATGGCATTAAATGGTAAAATACCATAATTCTGTTTCTCTAAGGGTTGGACTATTCTAATAATATACTATAACATGCAGGACTGTTCAAAAGGGGTCAGTAAGACTTTTTAGAAAATAAACTAAACTTTTATTCAGAAAAGATGGATTAAACTGATCAAAGGAGATTTACATTGATACAAAAAATGTACATTTCAAATAAATGCTGTTCTTTGGATCTTTCTGTTTATCAAAGAATCCTAAAAGCATATTGAGCAGCACAACTGTTTTCAACATTGACAATAATAAGACATGTTTCTTGAGCACCAAATCAGCATATTAGAATGATTTCTGAAAGATCATGTGACACTTAAGTTTAAAAAAAGAAAAAGGAAATAGATTTTAAATTGTAACAATATTTCACAATATTGTTTTTACTGTATTTCTGATCAAATAACATAAGAGACTTCTTTTGAACAGCAATGTAAATCTAAAACAAATTTGTCCAGTATGGTTTGGACTGTCACAATTTATCATAGTTTATTAAAGACAAATGTGGAACATATCAACAAAGTGAGGTTTTATTGTTGTATGCACATACAAATTTGTGCCTTGTTTCAGCTTTGTTGCTTCTGCCAGTGACAGCTGTTTTGTTGAAAACTCACTGCTGATGCAACACTGATGTTCTGATGTTTGATGTTCTGATGCAGAGGCTCGTGAGGCCTTCATTAAGCAGTTCTCACAGCTGGAAACATCTGCCCAGACCTTACAGCTGCAGCTGCGTAGCATTGCAACAGCACTAAACTGCAATTTGACAGACAGTGGAAAAGAATCAGAGGAAGGAAAGACTCTAAAGGGTGAAAATGAGTGTCAAGAGCTTGTTGACACTTTATCCACTGCTCTAAATATGCAGGACCAGCTTCAGAAGATGACTCTTGACCTTAACAGCATGGTGAGTCTGCACAGATCAATTGAGTGTCTAATCCATCTGACCAGAGAACACGTCTTAATGGAGGCTTTTTATGTCTCTGTGCTTCTCTTCAAACACCTTATTCTCAGGTAATCCCTTCAGTAATCCCTAAAGAACCAAACAAATGGAATGTCATAGTGAACGAATCTGAGGTGCTAGTGAAAAGGTTAGCAGAAATATTGACTACAAATCTGTCTTAATGTAGGTTCAATTTTTAGATGTGACTTCTGCGAACATGGTTTATAATGTTTTCTTTTAACAGTCACAAAGAGATGGCAGCTCATATAGAGCAGACAGCAGAAGAGGCCTTTAAAATGGCTAACAGAACCTATTCACAGGTGATAGCTCTACTAGAAGACAACTCCACAGAGTCTCATGTACTGGATCTCACAGAGAAGTGAGTTACATTATGTTTGTGTCTGTATTCATCCAGCGCATTTTGTAGTTCTTTGGGTATTGGCCCTTAATAACTTATTTTAAATGTCACTCTCTATCTATTTTTGTCTGAAAGGCTAGAGGAGATGCAGCAGTTGAAGGAGAATCTGACTCTTGAGGTTAATGAGACTTTAGTGACACACCTGTCACTTCAGAAGCACAACTCTGAGATAGCCGCCATTTTAGAGAACATTACTGCTTCACTATCAGAACTACGCAGAACGGATGGCAGTTTCACCCTGACAGTGGAGGAGTCCAATATAACATCTTTCTCACAGATGCTTAATCAAACAGATGTCACAGCAACCCAGGATCCTGAGCTCACAGAGGTTTGTCCATGTGGTCTCAATGGAGATTGTGGTACTGCTATTGATGCCAAAGGGTTAGTTTACCCAAAAATGAAAATTCTGCCAATTACTCACCCTCATGTCATTCCAGACCTCTAAAGGTGATGATACACGTGGCAACTTTTTGAGCAATGTTGCTGGGCAATGTTGCCGTCAACGGGCAACCTGATGAAACACAGGGCAACTAATTAGGGCAACGGACAGTTGGCAGCAACTAATCAGAGAGGAGCAAATCTATTGCCAACCCAATAAATACTTTATTATAAACACTTGTTAGGCACTTTATTTCAACTTTTCAAATATTTTCTTCATTTTTATTAAATATAAATGCCTTTCCGATCTGATTTGAGATAGGAAAAGGGAGAAGAGCGAGTTTGGCAAAAGACAGATTCGAACCAGCGTAAAAAGATAAAAGTTTACTCTCCTTTTCTTCGCTCCACTGCCGCTGAGAGGCCGCCATCTTGTTTGAATTTTTTCTGAAATCTCCAAGCTGGTCACGTGATCGGCTGCTAGCATTTTGATTGGAGGATCTCAAAAAATTGCCCACGACCGATCTAAAGTATCCAGATATAAATTTGTTGCTCATTCTAAATGGGAAAGTGCCCAAGCAACATTGCTCGGCAACATTGCTCAAAAAGTTGCCCCATGTATCATCACTTTAAGACTTTCGTTCATCTTCGGAACACAAATGAAGATCTTTTTGATGAAATCTGAGAGCTTTCTGTCCCTCCATAGACTGCCTACGGAATTGAAACTTTGACGTTTCAAAAAGTTCATAAAGAGATCGGAAAACTAATTCATATGAATTGAGCGGTTTAGTCCAAATTTTCTGAAGAGACGATCACTTTTTATGACGAACAGATTTAATTGAGGCTTTTACTCACATATAAACATTGATCAGCGAACATAAACCGAACCTGAATGACGAACGAGAACAATCCTCTTCCGGAAGCTCGAACGTGCTGCGTAACACATGAGAACGAACCTCATTGGTTCTCGCACATGTCAAGCATACATGCTTAAACTTTCGTTTACCACAACTGCTGTGTGAGTTGATGAATGTTTACATGTGAATATAAGCCTAAATTCAATCTGTTCATCATATAGTGATCAAGTCTCTTCAGAAAATTTGGACTAAACCACTCAATTCATATGGATTAGTTTTACAATCTCTTTATGAACTTTTTGAAGCGTCAAAGTTTCAATTGCATAGCTGTCTATGGAGGGACAGAAAGCTCTCAGATTTCATCAAAAAGATCTTCATTTGCATTCCAAAGATGAACGAAAGTCTAACAGATTTGGAACGACATGAGGGTGAGTAATTAATGACAGAATTTTCATTTTTGGGTGAATCAACCCTTTAATACACTAATTGTTGGTCAACATGCATGTATTTTTATTAAATAATTAAAATCTCATATGCCTAGAGTTGATTTTTGGAAAATCATAAATTAGTGAACAACAGAAGAACACTAGTGCTTTGTTGTCACAAACATGACACCACAACATGACAAACAGCAATAGTCTTCAGAAGCATTCATAAACATTATTATATGGTCTAACCGTGTGTTT
This sequence comes from Mylopharyngodon piceus, assembly GCA_039654765.1. Lineage (NCBI taxonomy): Eukaryota > Metazoa > Chordata > Actinopteri > Cypriniformes > Xenocyprididae > Mylopharyngodon > Mylopharyngodon piceus. The sequence goes on from CM077443.1 coordinate 18,682,537, forward strand.
TCTAAGGAAAATAAGTGATCTTTGCCTAATCTAAGGAACATATTTAAATGTTCTTGTGTCTTTTAATGCTAATAGGCAATGTTTTTAAAAAGGTTTTACGAGGGGAAAAAAAAGTGTGTGTGTATATATATATATATATATATATATATATATATATATACACACACACACACATACATATATATCTCATATATCAAAAGATCGTTGTCCATTGTTTGTATATTTTGTTGTAAAATACTTTGATTTTGCTGTGAAACTAGCAAGTGATGCTGATATGACAAAAATATTTAGTCTGAAAGTCATGTGTATATACAGTATGAATGATGTGAATATATTCTTCTCAGAGCGAGGACCTCATGAACAGGACAACTGAGTTGGAAGTTTCTGTTCAGTCCAAAGAGCATATGGTAAATAAGACCAGAGAGGAAATTCAGCCTCACATGGACAGTGCTGAAAAACACCTGAAAACTGTTCAAGAGCTCAAAGAGGTAAAGCCTCGCTGCACTATCAATGAAGTATAAAAAAATGTCCTAGTAATTAGAGGTCTAGCAGTTCTTTCATCCTGTGAATTTTAGCACCTCCTGCCAGTCAGTCTGGTGGGAAATGTTAAAGCATGAGAGAAAAAACAACAGGGATGTGTTTTCAGCTCAAAGCAAATTCAAATGTGACAATTTCCTGCCAAAAGACAATGTAATGAGATGCATCTTTTGTCTTTTTATCTGAAGCTGACGGCTGTGGCTGAGGGATTTAAGGTGTCAGCCATCTCCTCTGTGGTGACAGGGAAAGAGGTTGAGGCGGAGATCCTGTCTCTACAGAAGGATCTGGAAGGTAACCGTTTCTGCTTTATACTTCTTTCATATTTTCGATGTTGATACATGGACTCCTTTTTTCAAAGTATGAAATTTGACAGAAGTGAATATGTTTAAGTTGTATATTATTATAAACCATTCTGCCAATTGAGTTAATTGAGATTAAAGTTAAGCATTTATAATGAACAAATGAGAGAAATTTAGAGGTATAAAGACTAATATGGTAGAGTTGAGGACTGAGAAATACAGCAATAGTAAGGCGTACACTGCCGTTCAAAAGTTTAGGGTCTTTTTTTTTTTTTTTTGAAAGACATTAATTTGAAAGCATTAAATTGATCAAAAGTGACAGTAAAAGCATTTATAATGTCACAAAAGATTTCTATTTCAAATAAATGCTGTTCTTTTGAACTTTCTATTCATCAAAGAATCCAGATCCTGATAATGTATCATGGTTGTTGCAAAGATATTAAAGCAGCAAACTGTTTTCAACATTGATAATAATAATAAATATTTCTTGAGCATCAAATCAGCATATTAGAATGATTTCTGAAGGATCATGTGACACTGAAGACTGGACGAATGGCTGCTGAAAATTCAGCTTTGCCATCACAGGAATAAATGACATTTTAAAATATATTAAAATCGAACACAGTTATTCTCAATTGTAATAATATTTCACAATATTACTATTTTACTGTGTTTGTGATCAAATAAATGACGCCTTAGTGAACAAGGAGACTTGAGACTACTTTTTACATTACAAAATCCTACCAAACTTTTAAATTATAGTGTATAATGGCAGAAAGAACATATGAAGATGTTATAATAATGTACTTACATTGTAATAATGTTCTCTGCTGTAGACATGGAACAAGACTGGCCTCAACTGCCTACACTCAGGAAAGGGTATCTGAAGAGAGAGAAGATGCTGAAAGAAAAGACCCTGCTGGACGTGAAAAAAAAACTTGATCAGACCGAGATCAAACTTGCAGTGGAGAACGCTACGGCTGCAAGAAGCACAGCTAAACAAGCCAAAGAGTCTGCAGATGCAGTGGCTAAAGTAGGATATGCTGAAGTACACATGCATCCAACAAACACTTAAACGGTTATATTTGTCAGTCATGTTTAGCTAAAGTCTCTGTCCAAATGACAAACAAGCAAGAAAGGCATTCAGTCAAAGTATTAGTTGGTAACATTTTCATGCTTTAGTTCATTCCGTTAATCACGCTGTGGTTATAGAAGTTTATAATATATATATACACACACACACACACACACACGTGTATAATAGCACTCTGAAAGGCAATTTAATCAAATCAAGTTCCTAAACCCCAAGATGTGTATAAACACTGCATTGCCTCGAGGAGCCTGTACTGAAACAAGAACTGATGGGAACTGAAAGACCTGTTATGCTTTTATTCATGACAGGATGCCAAAGCGTCTCTCACACAGGGGAAACGGGCAAAACATGCATCTGGACAGTTGCGTTCAGCTGTGGACACCACCCTGGAGCAGTTGACTGAGCTGGAAAGCCAAGCTGCGCAGAAACAGGAAACCATGGAGGCAGAGGAGGTAAACAATTTGGCTTTAATTTGATAGTGGAATTGCCAATGTTTGTCCAATTGGCTAGAACCTCAATGTCATTATTATTAGAACAAGGACTTCTGCCGGACATTCAGTATCGCCGGTCTGTTTAGGGGGTTTGAGACACTGCAGTACATGTACCAAAGAAAAACTATATCATAAAAGTATTAAACATGATATTGATAAGCAAAGTCCAGATTAGGTGACCGAGGAGGTTGTATTTGTATTGCCATGACGTTGATGTGCCATTTCTCCTCAGGACATGCTTTCTTCAAGGAGTATGATAAACAACATGGAGACAGCCAAGAGTCAGCTAGAGTCCTTTACAAACACACTAACTCTGCTTCTTAAACAAATGGGTAAATTCACAGTCCTATTTTTTTTTTTTTTTTTTTATCCTCGCAACCCTACATACAAGCTGTTTGGAGGATGAATTTTATTTTATTTGTTTTGTTTTGTTTTATTATTTTGTTTTACTTTACTTTATTATTTTATTTTATTTTATTTTATTTTATTTTATTTTATTTTATTTTATTTTATTTTATTTTATTTTATTTTATTTTATTTTGTTTTGTATTGTATTGTATTGTATTTTATTTTATTCCCGTAACCCTACATAGGGAAAGCTGTTTGAAGGATGGATTTTGTGTGTTTTGTTTTGTTTTTTTGCTTTGTTCTGCTTTGCTTTATTTTATTTTCAATGTGCTTTTTATTTATATGTTTTGTTTTGCTTTGTTTTATATCTTCATTTTTATTTTTTTTATTTTATTTTTTTTTCTAAAAAGATGAAGAAAAAAAGAAAGGTAATCTTCCAATAAATGAATAATCTCAAAATCATACTCTTCTCCCATTTCTGTTGGCAGAAGCTAATGTAGTGCTGGAGAACTATGACCGTATCCTAAATGAGACGGCAGCCCGTCTTCATGTTCTCCGGGGTGCTGTGGAGAGTCCGTCTCTCACCGGAAAGATCCAGAGGCTTCAGAGTGCTGCACACGATCAAGAGAAACAGCTGCAAAATCTCAAACAGAACCTGCAGGACATACGAGAAGAAAGAGACAGTCTGACTGACATCGCCCAAAACTTGCCCAAAACATGCCCACAAAAAGGGCACTGAGCTGGTGGGAGGAAGAAGTCTATCAGTTATCTAGTCTTTTAGAGGGACATTGAGGTAGCTCAAGTTAAATCTAAATCAAGGAAAGCAATAGAAATCAAGGAAAGGAACAACCCTCTACATTCCTCTTTCATCTGTGTCTTATAAAAGCAAACCTGAACATACAGATATCACATTAAAATGTAAATTCTTTATAAACATTCATTTGTTGTGAAGACAAAGTGACTTTATTTACTTAAATACTTTAGTGGTAAAAAGTCTAAAATGCAGGTGATGGCATTTATACACTAGCACTTTGAATTTAAATCATCAGTAGTCAAGCATAATGCCAGCGTGATCATTATTGTGCTTCTATATAGAATAACATTGACATTAGGCTTGAATATTGATGTTTTGCAGACTTTAAGGAATGATATTATGAAGTTTGCATGCAATGAACTGTAGTAATGTGCAATTTTCCCATACATTAACCTACATTAACTAATGGGCATTCCTGTAAAGATATGGTCCTTTTTTGGCCACTTGGGGGTGCCATCCACACAAATTAATCTGTTTGTTGTACACTGTGCTGCACACAAGTTTGAAAACTGAAAATTTGTTTTTAAAGCCAGTAAATCAAGATCAAATAAACATTGTGTGTCATGCTGCTTTCAGTACATTGAACATCATTGTGTTTACTTGTGAGTCTGTTGACATGCAACTTATTACTTATTTAATATCTAACATGGCATATTAAATATTTATTTTTGTGCTTATTATCCATCTGTTCATAAATAGTAACAAAAGGAAATGGCTATGAATAGCTGCAATTTTCCATTATTTGGAATATATTATCAATATGGAGCCTGCGTGGCTATTGTTTGCTTACTTTCATTTTTGTTGTATTGTGGCTTATTGCATTAGCTGCTTCCTGTGAAGACTGAGCTTTTCATCTCTTATCTGACCCATTGACTGAGCTAATACCGTTTAACTGTTCTTAACCCCACTGAACCGAAGACTATGGACACTTAGCTTATCTTCTATTTCAATACAAAGGGAACTATTTATGTCAAAAACAGAAAACCAGACTTAACAGTTCACACTATAACACACATCCATACTGCATCACAAAATCAAACCTGTGTTCATAGCAACTGTCATATTTGTACAGATAATTATTAGTGATCAGTTACAGAGCTACATGTTTAATGTTGATACACAAGTTAGGTTTTTAACACAAAATACAATACTTAAAGCTGTTGAGAACAGCTGTCGAACCCGATGTTGTAGGTAGCTATCAAAGGCAAATTGTTGGAAGCAATAATATTAAAATCTGTCTGATGAAACCCACCCTGGTAACAGTAATTGCATGAAATTAAATGTTTCTGACTGCAGGTCAGAGCAAAGATAAAATCACATATACAGTCAAACCAAAATTTATTCAGACACCTTGAACATTTCATTCATTAATACAGTTTATTCACTATAGTTTAAAAAAAATGGTAATAAAATATGACAAGATCTCAGAGTTAAACTGTGTCAGAAAAAAAATTAATCTTAATTATGTCAGATAACACTTAAGCAAAACATGTCAGGTCAAAGTGTCTGAATAATTTTTGGTTCCAAATTTTTATCAATTTTACTGGTAGTCCATGAAGAATTTTTGGGTATAATATGTCACAGTTTACTTTATTTTGCTATCCTCACTTACATAAATGAACTATAGTGTCCTGCACCCACTAGTAAAAATATATCAAAAATGTCTGAATAATTTTTGGTTTGACTGTATAAGCTGAGAGTTAAAAATAGAGAAAGATAGGAGAAAAGAAAAATACTATAAATATGCATTTTAATAAGAGCGTGAAAGTAAAAAAAAAAAAAAAAAAAAAAGTGCAATATTTGCAGCTGTTCAATATAATATGATATTTAAAAATTTACTTAATACAAAAGTACTGTATTTACTATATGGTGGAGCCGAGCACGGCAGAAATGCCTGAAACCATTTGTTTTGTATTAAAAAATAAATTAAAATAAAATATAGTTTTTTAAATAAATAAAATGTATAATTATGTCCCTGGTTGGCTGGTCTTCCAGCCTGGTCATAGCTGGTTTTAGAGGGTTTTTTGCCACTTTAGATGGTCAGGCTGTGAGACCATCTGACCAACTAGCTAAAACCAGCCGAACACCATCTTGGCCAGGCTAGGAGACCAGTTTAAACCAGACCAGCCAACCATCTTAGGGGGGTTTCAGATTATTTTATATTATTATATACATTTAAAGTGATAAAACAGTAGCTTGATAGCGAAACGTGTAATCTATAATGAAATAATATTGGGGGGTGGTTATACCGGTGCTTCCCTGTTCAGTCATTTCAGCCTGCATTACCTCTCTTCACCACACGATGGCGTTTGTAGCTGCATTCCTGGCGGGCAGTGAGCGCATCACAGGGAGACCTGCGCGGCTGCGCCTCTAACCAGCGTGAGATTCCCTCTCTCCCGCATAACCGACACGAGCGGTCATCTATCACCAGTGTCTCTCCTCTCTCTACCTTCATTACCACCTCTCGACCATACCAGCATGCCTTCCAACCTGGATTTACAAGGTATACCGTTGTCGTAAATCTGTTTGTTGTAAACTGAAGCTTTATTCACCGTTATACGGACGAAGCCTGTTTTTGTTCTGTGCGCGTGTGTGTGCGTCGCTAGCGGCCGATTGTCCTTATCTCATGCCTGCAAGTGCACCAGACAACCTGGATAAAACATCCAGGCGTGTGTATAACGGTCGCTATGTCTCATTTTCAGGCGGGAAAGCCTTCGGGTTGCTCAAAGCTCAGCAGAGGGAGAAGCTGGAAGAAGTCAATAAGGTAAATAAGCTAACGTTGATGGATTATTTTTTGTTTCAATCGGGAAGCGAGATTATTGAACCGCCTCCATTCACTCTTGTGTCCCCAACCGCTTTGTCTGTAAATATTAGTGGGTTTTTTAATTTTACTTCCTTTCTTCATCGTTGTCTCTTTGATGTTAAATGTTATTTTGGACAGCAGCGGAATTGTTAAGCTCGATTTTACAGCAGCATGACCTAATTTAGTTAGACAGCTCGACCACATTAAGCCGCAGATCATTTCACAATCCAGAGCAAGGCTGTGTCTCAAAACCTACTGAGCTGCCTACGGAGACAGGATTTTAACAGCAATATTATTGCTGCCGCGCGCACGAGACTGAAAATGATAAAAATCGCTGTGTTGGTAGGCAGCTAATTAGGATTTGAAAGCCCTGTTCAACCCGCGTATGAGTCATCCACAGCTGCGTTAAATGCTCAAGGTTTCCCCTAACAGTTTAGCCGTCATCCATTGGTCGGACAAACAGATAACTTAGTCCAAAACTCACGCCATTGGTTGAGCGAGTGTTGGGCAGGGCCAGGATTTTCAAACAACCGCCATAGCATGTCTACAGATTTTTGGGGAATCAACAAACAAATATGTACTATAAGCATATTAAAAGTATTTTAATGTCACCATGAAAACAAAATGGACAATTTACATTATTTTTAATGTAAAATTGCATTATCTATTAGAAATGATTTATCCATTCCACGCACATCATCATTTATCTTTAATCAAAATAACTTCCCCTCCCTCTTGGAACAACATCTCTTCTCTGATGACGCGTTTACCAGCGTGAGGGCAGGACAACCTGTCACTCACATCAGATTGGAGCAATAAGAAACCCGAACGATCCAATCAATCCCTAATAGACAAAATCAAGTCCCGCCCTACATATTTTCTTGTTCGAGAAGCAGTTTCACTTGAATATACGTCACAATAAGGAAGAAAAGACTATTGCAACTTCCATTTTATGCAGACTTTAACATTGAAAAAAAAAAAAGACTTAACCTTTAAGTAAAAGAGGTGACCTGGTCTTGGGTGTTTCAAACAATCCCAGACCTTTATGAAAATCCCAAGAGGCTTATTTTCTTGACCCATGTTATTTTAAAGCTAATATTTAAAATCAGCCCTCTTTGAAGTGATAAGAGGCAGTGTGTCCCCCCGCAGCCGGCTGTCTCTGTGCTCTCAGACGGGAAACAGGTGTCTGTGATCCAGCATGAATGGACCCATTATGTGGGAGAGAGATGGAGGAGTGGGCAGCAGTGGCATTTGAGCTGCAGTCTCAGCGGCTGTTCTCTCTCTCTCATGTGGACTGCGGCTGGTGGTGGGAGTGACAGCTTGGTTTGGTCACATGGACATTTAGAAATGATGAGAAAATCAGGTCATGTTATGGCGTACCAGTACTGACAATCTGGAGCGCTTACCTGCACGTAGTGCAGAGGTGAATCTCTGGAAATGGGTCAAGAGCATACATTTCACATAAAATGGTAAATTATAGTCATAATGCGTTTGAAGTCAATTTAGCACAATTAAGTTTTTTAATTGTTACATTGTTTTCATGACATTTCAGCAAGTCAGTATGAAAATCTATTTTCTAAATGCATTTTATTGATCTTACTGTAACTCTTAAGGATTCATCCATGAATATGGTTCTTTTTATATATATTTTTTTATGGCAGTAATTCTTTATCAAAATGTCATAAAACTTGATCTTCTGGTGAAACTAACAGACTTCTCTGTTATGTATGGCAGACTTCTACAATCATTTGGTCTGCTTAAACCCCTCCCTTTTCTTACAGTCACCCTAAAGCTCACATTCAGATCTGCCTCCATCCAATCAACAACCGATGAAACCAAGCACCCTCCCTACATTATAACTATTTTTTTCCTTTTGTCTTGTATTGTGTGTTAAATACAGGAGAAAAGATCTTTCAGTACTTCTGTTACATTGTGACTTTAAACACATTTCCCATCCAATTATCCTAAATATTATTCTTATTACCAAAATGCGTTATTCTCATTATTTTATTACAGTAATGAAAATCATCCTGTCAGGACAATCTTTTTTAAATTCAATCAAATTAATAAATTATGGTATGGCATATTATGTGCTTAATATTAAATAACATGTTTGTTTTTTCTTTATACAGTAATGATAATTATCTGGTTGCTTGCCTAATGGTAATAATAAATTAAGGGAAATGTGCTTAATTGTTATGAAAATAATGCAGAAAGTTTTAGCAACACTAAAATAAGTTTCCATTTCTTTCTGTAAAATACAGGCTAATTTTTTTTATGTGTTCTTGACACAAAGAATACTTAAGTGTGGTATTACCAAAAAAAAAAAAAAAAAGTGTGGTATTACATTGGAAAATGAATCTGATGTGTAATTTTTGCATGTTTTGTTTGCCTCAGTCAGAAGTGTTTAGGGCTGTCACAATAACCACATTATTGTAATACCGCGATACTGACAAGCCAACCACAGAGGATGGCAAGCAACCACAACTGTTTGGTTTTTTCTTTTTTTCGTGAGGCTATGCCCTTCTTGTTTTATACCTCATGCAGTTGTATTAAATGTTAAATAAGTTAATAATGATAACAAGAGTAATTTTTTTTCTGCATACTAGCTCTTTTTTTTACTTAAATAAGACTTTGTTACCATTGTGATTCATACAGAGGCTCCTGTAGATTTGCACTAAATGGACACAAAGAAAGATGGAGAGAGATCGACTGTGCTTGTGTCTGTCCTTCTTCAGGTCAAGTCATATATTCATGAAAAAAAATTGTTCGCCATGTCCAAAGAGGACAGCGATATCTTTGTCGCAGCATCTTTTCAATGTTTAAGGGTGTTTCCCATTAATGGCGTCGGCGCTGGTCAATGCTTGAATCAATGCCATTGGTCTCTATGAAGTGAAGCATCAGCGTTATCCCAGCAACGCTTTGCTCGTCAATTGAGCCTTGTAAAGTGGCACTCAAAGTTAAAATAATTCCAACATCTTGATTCATTTATGAATGAAATGAATTTTGAACGTATTAGCCACCTACTGGCTTAGCAGTGTATCCTGCACTGACTGACAGCCTGTCGAAAATGCGCAGAGACAAATCTTAGTGCTGATACTGGTAAAATATCAGCAGTCTTAGCCTCTCGTCCAGTCAGATTCAAAGATCAGAACTAATTGTTATACAAATAACAATAGACCAATGATGAGTCTATTGTCAGGTTTATGTTGTGACCCTTATTTTGACGTTTTGTTCTGTTTCCTTAAGTTCCTGTTTCCCTGCTCTGTTTAGTTTCAGTTCCATTGGTTACTGACTATGTCCTCATTTGTTTCTAACTTAGTTGCATATTAGTTTCACCTGTGTCTAGTTTAGTTTCCTTTTGCTCTACCCCTGTATTTATAGCTGTGTTTCAGTTGTTCTTGGTCAGTTCTCGTTTATGCATTGTGTGATTTGCGTTATTCTCTTGCGTGTTCATTCAGATTGTTTGGATGGTTATTAAAGTCTGTTTTGTTTTTGTATCTCCTTCGTCTTTGTGCTTGCTGACCACATCGTAACACTTATTTATATAGGGAAAAAAATGGCGATAATATTGCGATATTGAGCCACTCAAAATCACCCCAAGGGAAATTCTGTCACCGTGACAGCCCTAGATGTGTTGATGCTTAATCTAATAAGAGCTCTGTGGTGACTGTGAGATGCTGCAGACCAGTGAAAAGCAAACAGTGTGTGTATCTAATGAAACAAACTCGGTTTCGAGTTCTGGTGTGAAGGAATATTGATGTGTAGTCGTGACTGAGGTAGAAGGCGGCACTCAAGCTCTTTCATCTCTAGCGTGACTCAGAGGGCTAAGTCTCACAGCATAGTTTTCATCATACTGATGAGTCATAATTAAATGTTCAAGGTTTCTTGGTGCTCCTCGGGCACATATAGATCCACACACATGCTGTTTGCTTTTACAGCACATTCCTTCACTTAGTCAGCAGCATCTCACGCCAACCATAATTAAAATCCACTCACAAACACACCCACACGCACTGTGTGTAATCGCCCCAATACACACACACATTCTAATGCTTCACTGATAGTGAAGTCTCATATCACACATGTGGATCTTTGATTTATGGGCCTCAATCAGAGTCTTGTCATGTCATAGATCATTAACAAAGATGTTAGAATTAAACAGCAAGTGTTGTGTTGTTCTGCACTGTTCAGTGTTCCTGATAACATGAGAACTTTGGAAGGCCTTTTTGATTTGTTATTGCTGTTTACACTAGCTTGTTGCCTGCGTTTATGAAGCATGCTTATCTTCTGACTGACACTAATTCTCTTACGATTTTGGCCAGTCTGTTATACAGTTAAGGCCCAATTATTCTCATGGCAGTGAGTAAGTTCGGAATACTAGAGCAGCGACATACTGTTAGCAAACACTGCATACTCTCCTCTCAATAACAGAATAAACACACAACTAAAATGACAGTGGTGAGAAAACAGAAGTTAAGAAAGCAGCTGTTCATAGCAATGCGGACATGTTTGCACGAGCTCTGCAATTCGACACTCCTGTCAAAACAGATCACATTTACTTATATAGCAAATTATACAACTGAATGCTTTAAGTAAGCAGCTCTTCAGTATTAAACATGAAAAAAACAGTGTCAGTGTCACTTTCAATAAGAACTACATCAATTTCTACTATAAAGCAGCTCTCCAGTGTTCTCATTTCTGATCTCGACAAACTGAACAGAAGAAATGATTTCCACGTCAGAGAAGGTGGAGCCTCAGAGCACGCCTACCCATTACGTACTTGCCACTTTACAGTGGTAATTTGAAGGTGTTTACAAGCCGGAGTGAGCTTTTCTGAAATGATGGCTTTTGGAAAGCTGTTTTGAACTCCCAAAATGAACTTTGTTTTGGCCTGATTTATGTTCGAAATGATATTGCACCAGTTCATTCTTCGATTTAGTTGTGGGGGGCAAAAATTGACAAACAGAAAGGCATCCCACAAAGCCTAGACATATCAGAGAATTGTCTGAAAATGTTAATAAAATCTGAACGAATTTCTATGGGTAATGGCTGTAAAATATTTAGCCAGCTTGTTCTGTTGTGATATTTAAAAAGTCCTTAGATAGTTATAAAGACTGAAAAGGTCATACAGGTTCATTGGTTGAAAGGTATGGGGACCTTTTGTAATTCACTCATTAGGGGCTTGCGCACTGGGTGGATATAGGAACTAACCACTAGGGCACTCCCCCAAGGACTAAATTTTCCTGGTTGCATTTGCACCACCAGTTGGAACTTTGAAGGGATGCAAGCCATTGCTTATGTCCTGCTGCTCTGGTTGTTGTGTGGGACTTCAATTTTGACAGCAATGAGAACAGCTTAGCCAGAGCCTGAGCACACAGCACTCACATTCTCCGTCTTCAGTAGTTTACAATCTGTTTAACAGTCTGTAACACAGTTCGTATGTACGGGAAGGAGGCGGGAACCGGCGAACGTTCAACACAACTTTAATACAAAATAAACAAATACAAAACGAAAGTAAAACAAACATAATAAAACATAAAATAAAATCCAGGCCTGGTCCTCTCTCGTCCTTCACTGTCGTCGCTCCCCTTTTATGCTTCCGGAGCTCCTCCGTGAGAGACTCGAGACCGGTGCAACGCGCAGCTGATGCTCATTATCACTCGCGTCACCGGCCTCGCGCCGTTCCCTCACGGCTCTCGCCCGCCCTGCTCGTCACATACCCCCATCGCCCCTCACAGGCCGGGGGGTACTCCAGAGACTGCGCTCTACTCCCCCCGGGGGCCAGTCTCGGCGGCCGCAGCACCTGGGGGTAAGGACAGACGAGATGAGAGAAAAGGAGACGGAAGCACAGGGAGCGACAGACGAGAGAGGGAAGAGAGGAAAAAGGAAAAGAAAAAAAATCTTGGTCCGGTTCCCTGACATACTGCCGCTCGGTCCTCAGCCAGCCGAGAGGCTCTTCCTCGCAGTGCCATGCGATGGTACTGGACGCTCGGTGGACGGCTCGATCCTCCTCCGCCCCCTGGCGGCCGGCGATGGCTCCTCCGGCTGAGGGCAGCCGGCAGCGACTCCCCCGTTCCCTGCTCCTCCCCTTCATGGCGGACGGTAACAGGCTCCGGCCCATGGCGAACGGCGGCGACTCCTCCGCTCCCTCTTGGACGGCAGCCACCCCACCTTGACCCAGGAGCACGGCAGCGAGCTCTCCGTCCCACCTGCTGTATGCTCGTTCCAGCACCACCATGAGCAAAAATGCATAATCATGTGTACATAATCATCCATCACCATGTTCATGGAGCAAATATATAGGCTACAAACTGCACGGCTTTTTAAAAATGGCGGGTACCAGTGTTTCGCATGCATTAAGCGCATAAACCTCACTGGTAGTTCCTATTGTGCTGGGTTAGACCCTACTCTGAAGTAGAACTAATTATATTCCCCTCCAAAAGACATTCCTAGAACTAAAATCATTCCCAGTTCCTGTGGTACAAACACGCCAAGAAGCGGGTATTTCCACCATTAGTTATAGGAACTATGAAGAAGTTTCTCTGGTGCAAAAGCCCCTAATGAAATGATCAATTGTTTTAAATGTAGCCGCAGACTCATATGGGTTTTATACATGACAATATATAGCTGTCTTTATGTTTTATTTAGGTGATTATATTTGGGTGTCCATCAAAAAGTTTTAAAAGCACTGTCCTCGGCGCTCTGCTCACTCTCTGGGCTTCTGCCATGAGGAAGAACAACCATAATCATTTATAATCATTCATCCACCCGGTCTGTTCCAGTTAGAGATCATGCTCTCTCTTTCATTCTCTCTATTTGCAGGAGTTTATGGAAGATCAGAAGTACCGGGATGAGGAGGATTTACAAGAGAAGTTGGATTCTTTTAAAAGTAAGAGTTCCAAACTAAAGGATAGTTGAAATATTTTAAACACAAATTCTCTCCAGCGTTTATATGCACACGTTTAGGTCTGTGTGTTTGTGGCGTGAATGCTGAGAGAGTTTGTGTGGGTGTTTGTGCATGTGTGATTGACTTGCTTTCTCCATATGGTCTAGCAGGAATGTGCTGGTCTTGCCCCCTTGTTGTTGTTTTAGCGCTAAGGGTTTTGGACATGTGCTTCTTGTGGGAGGGGAGAATAACGGTTTGTGTGTGTGTGGGAAAGGACAACTGGAATGTAAACGAACAGTCCTCTGAGCCTTTTGGTCAAAGCTTAAATGTGGTTTTGCTTTTCTCTGTGAAAACCCTCATGCACACTTCAGCCACCTGAATCCTGAAGTCATCTTCCTGCTCTTTCTAATGTTAACACTTCTCAAACGATGACCTATGAGGTTTGAAGTAAATATTGACCCCCATTTACTAGTTCCAAGTAGTGTTTTTCCAAGTAAAAAATGTTGGTAACACTTTATTTTAGGGTCTTTTAACTAGTTGCTTATTAGCTTGCATATTACTAGAATATTGGCTATTTATTAGTACTTATTAAGCACATATTAATGCCTTATTCTGCATGACCTTATTCTACATTCTTAATCCTACCCAATACCTAAACTTAACAACTACCTTACTAACTCTTAATAAGCAGTAAATTAGGAGTTTATTGAGGGAAAAGTCATAGTTAATAGTTTATATGTGTTCCCTATGTGTTACCAAAATGTTTTTTAATAATTCATTAATAATAACTTGATTCTAAAAAAAAAAAAAAAAAAGGAAGGGATGCTTGGAAAAAAATGTATGTTTGTTTATATACATATAAGTGTGCAGAACTCTAAAGGGAGTGGTGAACAAAAACTTTTTTGATTTGAGCGGTGTTGAGCAGATTCTTAAACACCTCTGATTGGCCATTGCGTTCACACACTCAACAGATATGTCTGTGATTGGCTACAATGATCAACGCTTAAAAAAACATTGTAAATCGAAACCTTTGACGCATTTCACAGATCGCTTGCACAGATACACACAGGAGCGTTTGAAAGCAGCCGGCTCTCAGTGGGTACTCTTTTGCACCTCACTTTTAAATCGCTAATTTGAAAGCGAAAGTAAAACACACACAGCCGCATGGGCATTCATAACGGTGCGGAGCAGAGCAAGTGTTTTCAATTAATTCCTATGGAAGTTGAGCTTCCATAGGAATGATCTAAAAATGGTCCGAGCCAGTAGACACGCACCGAATGAATGCCTGTGTGGCCGTGCGCATTTTACTTTAACTTTCAAATTAGCGCCAATTCGGGGGCGGCATTGCTTGAATGGTGGGTTATTATTCTTAATTAAAACACAACAACTAGAAAAACAGCTAATCCTTTGCAGGTTCCCTATTAGCACAGGGTTTAAATCCAAAATACTGCAAAAATCTTCTGCCATCATCTTGTCAGTCAGCTCCTCACTTTCCTAATGAATAAAAATCTGACTCCTGCTGCTGATCTGTGCGGCGACTCTCGTTTGACTCACACTGCATTGAGCAGATGTGTTAAGTTTTTAATTGCAGTGTCTGTTTTCTATAAAAAATCTAAACAAAGGTGGGGGCCGGTGCCGCGGTGGGCAAGTGACGTAACCGGTGTTGTGGCTGAACACCGGTAACACCGTCAACACCAGCCTAGCGGGTACCGAATATACCTGGTACTCTGTACTACCGGAATTGCAGAAATGCTGGTGTCACATTTTACAATTTCAGTATCGACTTGGTACCGAAATACCAGTACTTCGCAGATGTCACTACGATTAATACAAATCTCTAAACTCTATTTAATTTCTCCTATTTTTACATTTAGATACCTTTGCCGTCATCTAATGCTCACTTGAAGAAAGCACTAATACTTAAATGAATATCCATTTTCGTACTGTACATTATAATGTTGTGATGCTTAAATTCAGGCTGACATCATGAAATCCTCTTACTTTTCAGCCCCTCCCCACTAACCACCTGTCTCCATTTTGCTGCGTAATGCCCACTTTTCAAGTCCTGCTCCACTTTTTTTCCCCTTTCTCTCTCTCATTCCTGTTTCAGTCAGAAATACGTCAGATTACAGAATAAAATGGGTTGCGAAGCATGTTTCATGTTGACTTTAGACCCAAGGGACTCTAAATTATTTACTACCAGCCATCCACAGTGTGTACATTTGGGTTTGTGGGTCATTATCAAGAGGGAGTGATCAGGTTAAAGGGGTTAAGTGGCTCTGAATGTTACAATGATTTCTTGTTAAACAGAGTAAAAAAACAGAGGGAAGGAAAGGACAGAAGTCAGGCACAATGGACAGGAGTAGTGCTCAACCCTTGAGATTGCTCTTGACACTGTTGAAATGAAGGTGCACGCTCTCTCACACACACGCACACACAGTCGGAGCACTTGCCGTAGTGTTTGACCCACTAATGTCAGTGTGTGTATGCTGCTGCCCTATATCCAGAAATTAAATGAGAGAGTTTGGTGAAAAGAATACAGTTGAGAATAAGAGGGGACACTATCCAAAAAAAGAACCATTTAGAGAGATAGTGATTCAGTGAGTGAAAATTGTGAGTTACATTTAGGCAGCGTCAGTGCATTTCGATAAACGACCTCTCTTGCCAGCTCTGTTTCACACGCACTCATTCAGCTCGGGGCTGAACAGGCTGCGTTTGTGTTCATAGGGGGCCATTGTAACCCTCTCCTTCCCATCAGCCTCCTCTCACGGTGACTCCGTTACACTTTCAATGTGTCCACTCCAACAGAAGCCTCATTGTGAGATTGAAACAACACAGAATGAGAGAGATCGAGGGGAGAGAGAGGAAAAACTCTGGAACTAGAATAATCTAGCAAAATCAAATAGGACAAGGATTCAAATCTGGTACTAGCTGTCCTCATTTACAGATATAGCTAGCCATCCTTTGTGAAAAGGCCTCATTACGATTAAAAACACTGAGAAATGCAGGGCTTTCCAAACTTCCTCTCTGTTGTTTCCCTCTGAACCACAGCGGTCACATGCTTGACCTCTAGATGCTGCCACTGTCAGATGCTGCTAGCGGTTGTGTGTGTGTGTTTATGCTTTGTACATTTGCATTGTTCCTGCTGACCTATTAAAACGTCGCTTGTTTTTTTTTTCCAATCCACAGATAAATATGCAGAGTTTGACCTGAACGATCAGGGGGAGATCGGTAAGTGTGTGTGTGTCTGTGTGCATGTGTAGTTAAGACTGTGAGTGTTAGTGAGGAAGGCCTCTTTTGTCATGCCCACAGCACATGATACCATGCTTGACAGATGGGAAACATGAGAACTCACCTGTAACCAACTTAAAGGTCACTGTAATAATATTCAGGAACACTATATGAAAACATTCATTTTTTTTTTTTTTCATTTTTGACTGGCAGTTCACACTTTAGTCTTACAATTTGAATATTTGAATATAAGAGCTGAATGCTTACTTTAAATCATCCTGGGGTCCCTAGAACCATCCTGAGAACCAGTGCTCTAAAAGAGTCAAGTTGCTGTGGGGAAAAATAAAATTTGCATTGTTGAACATTTTTCAGTTTCATTGTCAAAACAACATGAAATAAAGACTGAGCAAGAAAATCAAGAGAATCAACACACTGGCAACACACTAAGTGCTTGCATTTATGTATTTGCGTAAAGTGTTTCTGGTCTTATTGAGCATGATTCATCAGTAAATGTTATTTTGAATTTTTCATCTAAATGTAAACAACTAAAACATCTAATACAACTTTGTGGCTGATGTAACCACAATGTAATGTAGGTAGGGATAAATAACATTAACAATATTACTAATACAATATTTAGTAACATATATTAATACATTATAAATAATAACATAGCTTAAGCTCACTTTTGACAATGCAGTAAAATCTTCAAACAAATTGAAGTCCTGTCCTATTTTCTTCTATTTTTTTCATTCAGAAATGCATTTTTATGCAAATGACAGGCTTGCCCACATCAGATGTTGGAGGAAAGTGGCATAGGCTTGTAAATCTAAACAGCTGAAGTTTGTGCCACAGAGATGAGAGCACTTCAGTGGATGATTCATAGTATACTTGCACAAATGTGTGGTTTGTGATAGCAAGTATGTTTATATGAGTGAGAGGCGTACTGTATAATGTCGGACACAAAAATTGAATGCACAATGAGGATAAAATAAGTCTTTGAAACTAATGCAAATAATGTGGGCAGATGAACAGTGACAGCTCTGTGTAGCTCTACTTACTATAGCAGCATGTTTGGTGTTGTATTATTAGCCCTGTGGCTGTTTTACACACCCAGCAGATCACACATATGTGTTGTTGTCTTCAGGATGCTATCACGTGTTCATTGCTAAAGTTTAAATGTATTTCTGTGAGTGTTAGAGTTGTGCCAAACTACATAATCTGTTTTAAAGGATTGGTTCATTTCAGAATTAAAATTTCCTGATAATTTACTCACCCCCATGTCATCCAAGATGTTTATATCTTTCTTTCTTCAGTCAGAAAGAAATTTAGGTTTTTGAGGAAAACATTCCAGGATTTTTCTCCATATACTTTTTTAGGTCCAATATAGGTCCAAATTGCAGTTTCAATGCAGCTTCAAAGGACTCTATACGATCCCAGCCGAGAAATAAGGGTCTTGTTTAGCGAAACGATTGGTAATTTTCTAAAAAAAAAATAAAAATTGATATACTTTTTAACCACAAATGCTCGTCTTGCACTAGCTCTGCGACACGCCACGCATTACGTAATCACATTGGAAAGGTCACGCGTGACGTAGGCCGAAGTACCGCAGTAGGGCGAAAAACTCCATCTCATTTTCTCCTCCAACTTCAAAATCACCCGACATCGTTGTTTTCCCTTTTTTTGTAAAGGCCGTTTGACTTAGTCTTTGCACGTTTGATTCGTAGACACTGGATTAGTACTTCCTCCTAACTTTCCAACGTGATTACATAATACGTGGCGCATCTCAGAGCAGTGCAATATGAGCATTTGTGGTTAAAAAGTATAGAAATTTTAAATTTTTTTTAGAAAATGACCAATCGTTTCGCTAGACAAGACCCTTAAGGCCCCGATATACTTCAAACAAAGTTCGAAATACATGAGCAGTGATATACTGTAATCGAACATCTGACACCGCCCACACTGCTGAGAGCGACGTTTAGATATGTAAATATGCGCTGTGCACTTTCCTCTCAGTAACAAAATAAACAACAAAAATGAGAAAACAGCAAGCATTTTATTAGAAAGCATAAGAAAAGCGTCTGATCATAACAACAATGGTATGTTAGCACGAGCTCTGCAAATTAGCACTCCAGTCACGTCACGTATTTATATAGCACTTTATTCAATAGATTGCTTAAAAGCAAGCAGCTTTACAGTATCAAACATGAAAAACAGTGTCAGTGCCTCATTTCATCAGAAGCACAACTTTATTTTGTACTATAAAGCGGCTATCCAGTGTGTTTATGTTTTCACCCGCGGAGAGAAGGGTTCCACGTGAATGAAGGCGGAGCCTCAGTGCACACCTCCTATTACGTTATCGTCACGGACCAATGGAAGTAGGAAGGTGTTTTGCAGCTGGGGTGAACTTTTCCTGAAAGTTCGCTTTGGCAAGCCGTTTCGAACTTCCAAAAAGAACACAAAACAAACTTCATTTTGGCCTGATTTTGTTCGAAATGACGTCACATCAGTTCGCTCTTCGATTTCGTTTGAAGTATATTCCTCGGCTGGGATCGTGTAGAGCCCCTTGAAGCTGCATTGAAACTGCAATTTGGACCTTCAACCCGCTGTACCCCAGTGAAGACCACTATATGGAGAAAGATCCTGGAATGTTTTCCTTTCTTTTCGACTGAAGAAAGACATAAATATCTTGGATAACATGGGATTGAGTAAATTATCAGGAAATTTGAATAAGTGAATTAATCCTTTAAGGAAACCTTGTATAAATAGGATGATTTTTGGATGTTCACCACACCAATCAGACAGGTTTCTTAGAGGACAACTTTTTTTAAAGTTAGACTATTTTTAACTTGATACCACACTTAACAAAATCTTAACTCAACAGCCAAAGACATCCATCTGCATGTGTACATGGGCTGTGCAATCATTCAAAAGGGTTAATGACAGATATTCAACAAATATATGGGCTAAATAATGACATTAATTGACTCGTTCATTGATGGACAACTCGTCAGCCATCCCATCTTTATTAGGTATCTATCTGTCAAGCTGTAAAAGTGGGTATGTAGTAGTTCTCTGTTGGTATGATGAAAGTGTTTGTGTGATGGCTGTATGTTTCCTTTGCAGACATGATGGGCATGAAGCGAATGATGGAGAAGTTGGGTGTGCCAAAGACTCATCTGGAGATGAAAAAAATGATCTCGGAGGTGACGGGGGGCTGCAGCGACACCATCAACTACAGGGACTTTGTGAAAATGATGCTTGGCAAGCGATCAGCTGTTCTCAAACTGTAAGTGTGTGTTTAAACATGTTTCTGTGATTCTTTATGCATGCTCTCTCTCTATCTTGTTTTTAATTTTGGCAAATACCATTATGCTGAATTGTCGGACTATCTCCTGCTTTGACTGAGTCCAGCTATTTTTAGATATGTCGACGTCTGTGTGTTTAATCTTGTCAGCACGTCCTGTGCAGGATCGGCATATCTGTGCCATTATCTCTCAGTGGGAGAGGGATCTGCTGTGACAGGTGATGTCATCACCATGAGACACTAGGGATTGGATCAATACCAGAAATTTGGCTTTGGTACAGTACAAGCCTCTGGTACCTCAGTATCAATACTAAATCGATACCGAAGGATATAAATAAATGGCCTTGAGTGACTGATAAAATTAAACTGTGGCTGTCAATTATCAATATTGGAATTATCAAATGAAATAGGGAAAAAAAAATTTTTGGTGGTCTTGTGTTGACAAATTAATCTTTTGTTAAAAAACGTTCTGTCATGCTGTCTGAACTGTGCAGCACATTGTCACCTAGGTCAGTCATTGAAGTTTGCAAAATGATTAGGCTTATATTTTGTGACAGTATCTTTTGTTTGTTTGTTTGTCTTTTGCAGCCAATACCGAATATATTTTTATCACGATCGGCCCCGATCGATCCCGATCCTTCAAGCTTTATATAAGTGATATGTAAGCTCTCTGTTGACTGTCACTGTTAACCCCTTACACCCTGAAGGCATTTTTAATGATTTCATGTCTAAGTGGCATAGGCCTACTTAAAAGTAATGGCTTATAACTCTACAAAAAAACAAGGTATCATCAAGTACATGGTCTTATTTGATAGAAAACCTTTACAATTTTGAAGAAAACATATTTGATCATATTTGGAGGTTCTTATGTTACAACACTGCTGAGAAAACCCCAGAAAAAAGTGATGCAATTTATTGATTTATTTTGTTGTTGTTTATGCTTGATCTGTTTTACTGAACATATGTTACATGTGTAAACGCCAAAAAGCATAAAAAATATTTATAATTACATAGAAGTAACAAGTAATAAGATCCTGGTTGATGAGTGATAATCTTCCTGTTTCAGCTGTGCACTCAAATTTTATGGCGCATAGTAAATAAATGGCGCATGATTCAATTCGATTCAGTTCAAAAAGCTTTATTGTCTATTGTCTGATACATTTTACGATTTATCAAGACTTGTCAATCTGAGCGAAAAATCCAATCCAAGTGCTCTCCAGCTGTAAAACAGTATCCAATTGATCTCCGTCATACCCACCATACCCGAGATCCAGTTTCCATTGGTTGAACTTTTAAATGACGTTGGAAAACACTGCGTCATGATCGCGACACGATCAGATCCTGGAAGTCCTTTAGCTTTAGGATTTTCTTTTTTTATACAGTAACATTTGTGTGCACACACACACGCATCTTTTTGGGTGGGGTAGGAGATACAGCAATCCCTAATTATGGCTGTTAATGACACAAGTGTGGATGTTGTCCAATTTGGCACGGGTACCCCTGTCTCAGTGGAAGTGATAAGCAAAACCTTCAACTTCCTGTTTTCCGTTCCCTTTTTGCCTTTTTTGTGAAAGACATGGCTGTGGTTTGTAAAAGAAAATTAGGTTTTCTGTGACAAACACTAGTTTGTGCCAAGTTTGATGATTCATTGAAACCATTTTAAGCTGTTTTTCACAAGGCTTTTTAGTGGACACACAGACTAGAGTTTTGAAGTCTCTAACACACAACTGCTCACATTTGAGAATCACAGTACAGAACATTCTGGCTGAACAGCCATTGGAGGTGTCATAGTGTATGTTGGATCACAAGTAAATGGTCGTAGCAGAGTGAAATGGAACAGATATGATTGCGGTAGTGAGTGAAGATATGGTGGAGAATGTGGGCAACATTTAGCAGGTGGTACAGTTAGGAAAACAAAAAGGAATCCTGTATGAAACATTAAGATGTTATATGTCCCTAGATTTGATTCAGGTTTGTTGTTTTTTTAGCAATTGTATAGTGCACCAGGCGGAAGTTGGTATGTGTGACCATTTCGAAAAGTTATTGCACACATTTCTTCGGTAAACTGCACAATTTGTGGAATTACGTGAATTACGTGCCGAAGTTGTTCAAATCCCATATTCTACACATTGTGAATGAGCAATTTGTGACTAGCTGTTAGTTGACTTAAGTTGGGCTTGTTAAGGGCTTATGAGAGATTTGTCAAGGTTTACCTGAAACAGAAAGTCGCATGGTCTGAATAGATCAGTCAGCAGTTCTTCGCCGTCACGGTCACCCTCTGTTCTCTCTTTTATCTGAAATCTCCAAAACACCAAGGTTTTGTCTGATCCAGCCTTTGTGGTTCCACAAGCTAGTCCAATTTCTTTTCTCTTACAGTGCACTTATGCTATCTCTAGCTTTCTTTACGAATCTAGTTGTTTTGCTCAGTGGGAAGCTGGGATTGCTTATAGCCAGTGTTGACACTGATTGGACACCACAACGCATTTTAACTCCCTGTGTGGTGTTCTTAAATACCTATAGTTGGACATAGAAGCCTTGTGTGCCTAACGTGTATGTTCATATTATATATGTTGACCTCTGTAATATAATATTTTATATTTATGAATAAAACATTTGATCTAAATTACAGTTGATTTGTGTTGTTATTTTGCTTTTTTTTTTTTTTTTCAGGAAAACTAATGTGATATATTTTTGTTCATTAATATTTTGATTATTTAAAATTTTGAGGGGATTTTATGATACTATGCAATATTTATACAATTTTTAATAGCTATTTTTCCCAACTGAAAATAATACACAAAAATAAAATAGATATCTTTTCAAATATATTTTTAAATAATTTTTCAATTAAAGCAGTGTTCCATGTTAAAATAGAGACAATGTGTTTAAAATCCAATTTTTTGAAGGTAGATTAGTGCCATCTGGTGGGAGTAAAAAAAGAAAAACTTGTGTAATGCAATGGCGTAACCACTAGATTCCTTTACAGTTCTATATAGTGTCTAAAGTGGCTCTAGTGGTTTTTAGACATAAGTTTAGATTTTTTTGTTTGTTTGTTTGAAATGTTGATTTGAAGTGT
The DNA here is from genome assembly GCA_039654765.1 of Mylopharyngodon piceus. NCBI lineage: Eukaryota > Metazoa > Chordata > Actinopteri > Cypriniformes > Xenocyprididae > Mylopharyngodon > Mylopharyngodon piceus. The sequence goes on from CM077443.1 coordinate 18,705,425, forward strand.
CAGTTTTTGCATTAATTTTACTATAGTCAAACCTGACTCTTGACATTTTAGAGTGTCACCACTTCATTGCTGTGCACTTTTTTTTCTGCACAGTGGCTGAATTGTAGTTTGTACCACCAAAAGATTCTCTGAGTTTTCGTTTTTTATTTCCCATTCATTTTTTATGTCTATCATTTTTGACGCGTAGGAGCCAAGTGTGACTATTTTTTTCCCCCTTTTAACATATCCGAATCTTGTCCATGATTTGTGTTTACATGGCTAATGCAACAAAAGTCACCAAGCGTCATCCCATTCTGATAAAGCAAAAAAAAATTCAATTTCAAAATGTAAAATTTTTCGGTCATTTTCGACCCGAAGAGGACCAGAGGGTTAAACTTGCACATAAAAATACTTGCAAAGCTAATGGCTTAAATAGTTTACCATAAATGTTTCTAATATTTTGACATTTGATTTTCCACTTTAAATAAAGTTTTTTTTCTAATTACTTCTAGGTGCCAAGAGGAGTTTTTTTTTTCTCTTCTCATTTTGTCTACACCCCTGTTCTGAAATATTTTAGATCTGATGGTTGAAATGGAATTACTTTGACTTGATTTTACTGATATCAAATTTCCTCTCTTCTCTCATACAGGGTTATGATGTTTGAAGACAAAGCTAACGGGACCAGCGGTAAACCCGATGGACCCCCACCCAAACGTGACATCACCAGCCTACCATAGAGCAGTGTGGAGATGGATTTGATTGGCGTCCCTGCATTTGCAAATCCCGCCCATTTACCATTAGGTGCTAGGTTTCTATAGCCTTACCTAGAATCTTTTTGCCAAGATCCAGGGAAATCTTAGTTCATAGATGGACAAAATGAAGGACAAAAAAGTGAAAAGATGTCTATATATTTGCTGTGAAGAAGTCAAAGCGCAAAGTAGCTTTTTATAAGTAAACAAATGTATATATTTATATGAAAAGGGTGTTTTTGAATAGTGTTTACAAGCACAAATCCTGTGGGTGAAGTACTAGTGAAGTTTAGTGTGTAACACTGAAAGTGTACTAAGTATAGTGTGTATGGGATGACAATTTTAGCTTGCAAGATAGATTTTAAGAATTAAGATTGAGAATTAAGATTTTTCGTCTTCCCCAAAATGTGTGCTTGTTTTTTTTTATTACAATATGTTCATGTTTTGCCAGTTCAGTCGTATCTGCATTTTGGTAACTCTGCTCAACTTGTCCTATAGTGTGACATTGTAAATGTGTGAGAGACTCTTTTAAGATTCATTTAGTGCTCAGCCATGAAACTGCTTTCCAAGGCACAGGGAGTGAGAATGCTGGGATTTGAGTGAGGGAGAAGGCAAAAAGGGAAGACAGTTCATTCCTTAAACTTTGTTTGCTCATTCTGCTCATCCCTTTTTCACTCTCCACACAGTCTTCAAACTCTCTGTTTCTTGTCATCCTGTTTGTGCGCATCCAATGACTGTAATCTGTAACATTGTATTGTATAAGCACATTATCAGTCAAGTACACACATATTGTGCAGACATGCTTTGAATGACACTTTTAGGCAAGCTTTTATAAATTCTCCTGCTTAAATTGGGAATGATGTTGTAGGAAGGATGTGTCACTGATCGCAGCTTTTTAGATCTGTAGGAGGGTTGGTTTTAGTCACTATAGCCGATTAGTTTGAAACCACTCTTTCCAAGTGCCTCACTCAGTTTGATGTAGCAGAGGTTTTGAGTGAAGATTGAGTGAAGCATCTTTGAAATGGATTTTGTTTGTGTGTGTGTGTGTGTGTGTGTGTGTGCTTGAAGTCGTTTTTTTGAGACATTCCAAGAATGTCGTTGTGTGGTGTAGTCCTTGGAAATGTTGTCATGTTTTTAACCCAAGCAAAATGTGTTGTGCAGCTCTGATGCAAATATTGCAGTAGTGCTTTTGTCCTCTATTTTATTTTCCACTGGCCTCATCAAGTTTTCTTTGTATAAGATGTGTTATGTAAGGCAAGCAAAATGATTTCAAGAGGTTTTTTGTTTTTGTTTTCTTTTTAATTAAGATGAAGACATAACAGATCAGTCAACAGTAGCAGGTGTGGCTTTCACTTCCATTTCAGATTTTATCTGCAAACAAAGCAACTCTTTATTTGTCTCTGTCACATCATATTTTATAGGGTTTTTTCTGTGCCTCTGTTCAAATTTATCTCAATGACATTTTCCTCAAATCAGTGAAGTGTGAATTGATGGCTGCACTGTATTGCTGTTTATTAGATTATGCATTTTTAATGAGTTATTAATAGTTTTATGTCAGCATATTAATTTTTTTGCAAACACCAAAGGAAGTAAATATCCTACTGTTACACCTGAACTAATAGTGGAGCTCTTTTCTTTGTCTCTCTCTCGTGTGTGTGTGCGTGTGCGTGTGTAAAAAAAAATGTTCCCCAATTGTGCAAAATGTGACACAATCTCCTTTTGTAGTCATTAAGGGATGTCTTCATTTGGGGAAAATTAGGTTTGCTCTTATTTTTCATAATAGTAAAATTGCAAGTTTTCTTTTAGGGTTAAAGTGTAGTCTAATAATTATGATTATGATAAGCGAGTCTCTTTTGAGTGTGTGTGTGTGTGTGTGTGTGTGTGTGTGTGTGTGTGTGTGCGCGCTCGTTTTTGTGACATCAGGACACAAATTTGTATAATGACATGGGTATGACATAGGTATTACAGAGAGGGTGACTTACGAGGACATTACCCCATGTCCCCATTTTTCAAAAGGCTTATAAATCATACAGAATGAGTTTTTTTGAGAAAGTAAAAATGTGCACAGTTTTCTGTGTTGGGTAGGTTTAGGGATAGGGGTAGTGTAGGGCGATAGAAAATACAGTTTGTACACTATAAAAACCATTACGCCTATGGAATGTCTCCACAATTCACAAAAACAAACCTGTGTGTGTGCGTGTGTGTGTGTGCGCACTCAAACCGGCAACAGATAAAGGAGTAAACGATCATCTCAATCAGACTTTACTGTTTAGTGATCATGCAAAATCAAACAATGACTGCAGCATCAAACCGATGTGTCAGAGGTGAATATATAGACAAAGGTTTTAAAGCGTTTAAGGTTTCTTCTCCTCTTGTAAGCACGTTATCACTTCAAGAAAACCAGTGGGAAAAAAATAAAATATGTAGAGATGACTGTATTATATACCAAATATAATGTTGAAAATAATGCTGTAAGAACCATTTGTTAAAATGGACTGAAAAGTCTAGAGAGGTTTGGAAATTTGAGTCTGGAAAAGTAGTGGACAAGTTTTGAAATGGAAAATGTGTAGAAACCTTATTACTACTGTAAGAAAAACCTTACTACTTACTAAACCTTACTACTTACTACTGTAGAAAATTACTACTTGGATAAAAAGTAGTAATTTTCAAAAAAAAAAAATTACTGGCCCCAAGCTGTAGTTCATGTTGCTATTTAGATAAGTAAGCTAAGTGAAAGTGTTTACAATTTGCTTTTCTCTGTTGTACATATCAATAATAACTAATTCCAGCACAAATGCAAGTAATAACACAATATGGTTTCAGTAGTCTCTTGGGCATGTGCGGAGGTTTCTTGCAGCTATTTTGTAGCAAAGGGCTGTCCAAACCTGCTCCTGTAGGGCCACTGTCCTGCAGAGTTTGGCTCACCCTGACTTAGATGTATGAACAGACGGAAAACATGATAACCCACATATATTCACACAAACACAAGTCATGCACATATAAATAACTTAGCCTGTGAAACAAGTGTGTGATTTCAACCATGTTCAAAAATATGCTGTCTTTGTGGGTATGGTAATGGTCATAGGAAGATATATTAGTTCTAGAGTTTGTTTGTTCCACCATACTTGATGGTTTGTGGGTGTGTGTTAAGTCATTTTTGTAAACAAAGTAAGTTTGAAGATGGAAAACTTTTGAAATTTCGTAACTACAATAAAGGAACTCAAACACACAATTTTGCTCTGGGGAAAAAACTAAACTACTTCACTTAACTGTTTTTACTAACATTTTGAAAAACAGAAGTTATTTTGGGGCTTTTCCAGAACAATGATAAGAGGACCTTTTCAGATGAGTGAACTCTGGTCCAGCTCACTTCCTCAGTAGACTTCTGTTTTACAGATCTAGACAGAAGTGGCTTAGTTGTTACCCACAATCCAGTTCTTTATTCAGCTTATCTGTACATGTGAAACAATGTTTAAAAATGAAGTCATTTATACCTCCTTCACACAGTTGAACAGCATGTCAGACTGTGTTGCCCCCTACTGGGATGAAATGATAAAGCACAGCTAAAATATTTTTAAGATCTAAAATGCTGATGTGACTGCAATAAAAATTTTAAAAAAAAAACCATTATTATTATTATTATTATTATTATTATTATTATTATTATTATTATTATGTTACACTTTTTATTGTATTCCGATTAGATGACTTAAGATCCTTAAGATCGTATGTACTAATTGTTGCAATCACCTCTCGGTATTAGTCTTATTTCTCGTAAATACACATAAAGAATAAAGTTTTACCTAATCTTTTCTGTAGTTTCAAAACTGTTACTGTAACTTTAATGTTTATTGAGCGGGTTGACCCCGGAACAGCTTACCGTTCATTCATGTTTCTAACGGACTTATTTACAGATGCACCAATACGTGTGCGTCCAATAACTGTCACCGACTGGAATGAATCTGTAAAGAGATTTTGACAACTACCAGTTAACAGTGTTCTACATGCTGTCAGTGGGAAACATAAAAGATACAACTTTGTTTTTTAACTTTTTATTTTTATTTTATTTTATCGTGTCGTCAGTGAGGTCCGACCCATCCGTCCAAGCGCTACGATGACTTAAATGTCCAATCCGATATCAACGTGACTTTGATAAAGCACAACAGTCATGTTTCATACTGTACAACCGAAGCTTTAACTCTTCAGTCAAACATTCCTCCTCAAAATGCATTTAAGTGTAACATTACCCATCCTCCGAGGGGTAAGTTTGTGCTGTTGTTTCTGTATTGAACGCCTTAGATGTTACGGCATTTGTCATTGACAGTAATTTATTATGATAACAATACTTTCCACTAAAATACCATGGTTACCACACTAAAGCCTTGGTAATTTGGTATTAGCCAAAGAAAAGAAACTGTTTTAAAGACATCTTATATATTTTTTTTATTGTTTTACAGTGTTAACTGCAACTGGTTACCATGGTACATTTTTATAATGATTTAACCTGTGTGTTATATAACATGAATAGAATAGAATAGAACTCACTCAGCGTGGCTTTATTCATTCCCTTCAGAGCATCAGACACCTGATGAAAAGATCCTCACAGACATGCAGATGCAGATGGAGAGTGACAATGAATAGAAATTATAGCTTTTTTCAAGGTAAAGGACAGTAATGAGTAATTAGAGTTCTGCATATTTTATAGATTTAGACTAGTGTCTCAAAACTTTGTTTTTCTTTCTGCAGATGAGGTGAAATCACTTAGAGCGGTGGTCAACCCTGACATCTCAAAGTAAGATATGACGACAGCCTTTATAAAGTGCTACTGTTTAATTGTTCTTGAATGGTAACAGTTGTAGTGTAGACGCAATGAAGGCTGACTCGCTAATAATAGCGTATATGGTGTGAATCTACATTTCTGCCAAAATACCACAAATACTACAAATTATTGTTACTGTAGTAAAACCATGGTAACTTCATTTTTAAGCATGAGCATGTTTTTACAATTCCCTCTTAAGCATAATGGTCTGTTCACACCAAATGTTTATATCATGTTCTTGATCAGAATTCGTAACATAGGCATCATGGCACATATAGATGCAGGGAAGACCACCACGACAGAGAGAATGCTGTACTACTCTGGATACACACGGGCTCTCGGAGGTGAGGTTTAGAAAGAAAGCAGCTGAAGAATATCTTCAATGTTGCTATCATTAATTTAAATAAAATTACATATAAATATTAAATGAAAAACTTAAAACACTTCAATGGAAATCTTTGTAAATGGTCATATGTTGTGTTTAGATGTTGATGATGGAGACACTGTAACTGATTACATGGCCCAAGAGAGGGAGAGGGGAATCACCATCCAGTCAGCTGCTGTTACCTTTGACTGGAAAGATCATAGAATTAACCTCATAGACACGCCAGGTACACATGGGCCACTCATTCACACCTACAGCATTGCATTCTATGCAGGGAAATTGACACGCTCACACCCCTCCAGAGCTGAAATAAAATCTGTGCCCATTATTTTATGGATGCATACATATAGTGTGCATTTAACATGTAACACAGTCTAACTTATGTATTGTCACATACATTTGATACTCATACACTACCATTTAAAAGTTTGGGCTAGGTTTACATGTTTTATTTTATTTATTTATTTATTTTTAAAGTCTTTTATGCTCACCGAGGTCACATTTGTCAAAAATACAGTTCAATATACAATACTTCTGAAAGTTCAAAAAGCATTTATTTGAAATATATTTTCTGTAACAGTGTAAATGTCTTTACTATCAAAATAATGTAGTGTATACACAATCATGATGGATTATCTTTCTTTTCTCAGGTCATGTTGATTTTACTTTGGAGGTTGAGAGAGCTTTACGAGTTTTGGATGGAGCAGTCGCTGTGTTTGATGCTTCTGCCGGAGTAGAGGTTGGCTGAAATTATTCATTATTATAATGAAATTATTCATTATATTATATAAATTGATTATAATTTGAATTGTTAATAAAAATGTTTGTTTGGGCAATAAGTTTTCTGTTGAAAAATATAATTCATTTGTAAGGTTTCTTTGTGGTTTTGACATGAATTTCAGGCTCAAACCATGACTGTGTGGCGGCAGGCAGAAAAACATAAAATTCCTTGTGTGTGCTTCCTGAACAAGATGGACAAGCCTGCAGCTAGGTTATACACATAAACATTTTACTGCTCATGTCTCCTTAAATTTAAAGCAGAAGTGTTAAATTTAAAGCATCTATTAACACATTGTCTAAAAAGTAGCATGTGGTATTGATCTGAATGATTGAAGGTTTAATCTCATTCTCATTTTTCCTAGCCTGAGGTACTCTATAGACAGCATAAAGACTAAACTAAAGGCCAATCCTGTTCTCCTTCAGGTAACCTTTTTTATGCATGGTAACCATCTACAGTTACAAATGAAAAGGTTCTGTCTTGATATTTGGTATTATTTGCAGATTCCCATTGGCTCAGGAAAGAGCTTTACCGGATTGGTGGATTTGATCACTAGGCAGAAAATGACTTGGCAGGGGAGCTCACTGACACATGATGGTCGTGCTTTTGAAATCAGCGCCCTTCAGCCCTCAGATGACCCAGATGTGCTTCAGGCTGTCAGTGAGGCCAGGGGAACTTTGATAGAACAGGTGAAACACAAAAAAATGTGTCTGAAACCCAAAGAACAGAAGAAATGCTAATACATTTAGTGTTATTTTGAATACGACTTACTTTCTTCTGCAGAACACAAAAGATATTCTGAATATTGTTTGTGTCCAAACAACAGTGGACCCCACTGACATTCATTGTTTGAAAAAAAGAAAGAAAAAAAAAACACTGAGACATTTTTTTAAAGTGTCTTCTTTTGTGTTTCACAGAAGAAAAAAAGTTAACAACATGAATTTTTAGATGAATTATCCCTTTAAATGTTTTTACTTGTGCGTTTTGATGTTTGCTTATCTATACAATGGAATTCATATATTTTTAAGCTTTACTAAAGTTTCCATATTGCTTTAAGTATATAGATTGATATATAGATGCTTTGTTTGAACTGTGTGACAGGTAGCTGATCTAGATGATGAGTTTGCAGAGCTGCTGCTGGGAGAGTACGGTGAAGACTTTGATGCAGTGCCTGCAGGGAAGGTAAGAATATACTAGTTTGTCTGTACATGTGCTCCATGTTTCTCTCTCTATTGGTTCCTATACATTGGGCTATGGAGGAAACGCCATTGAAATTGAATATCCAGTTGCAGGAGGCAGTGAGGAGAGTGACATTAGCTCGCAAGGGGGTGCCGGTATTGTGTGGGAGCTCTCTGAAAAATAAAGGGGTTCAACCTCTGCTGGATGCCATCACTGCTTACCTCCCTGCCCCCAACGAGAGGAACCATGAGCTGGTGTGAGTACACCATCCTTCAACTCATTCTGCTCAAGAACAATAAATCATGTTATGATTAAGCATTATATTGGCATTTGAAAAATGTATATGTGCTCCTGTCTTTCCAGGCGCTGGTATAAGGATGATCTGTGTGCTTTGGCGTTCAAAGTGGTCCATGACAAACAGAGGGGTCCACTTGTGTTTGTTAGAATCTATTCAGGAAGCATGAAGGCTCAGTCAGCAGTGTACAACATCAACAGGAACGGGACGTAGGTTCAGTGAACATTATATTTTCAGGACATGATTTTTGATGTCAGACTTATGTGCAATTATCATTGAATGAGACCCATTTGCAGCATTTTACGTTTGCTCTTATGTTTTGTGCTGGAAAAATTACACATTTTCGCTTAAAAAAAAACAAAAAAAAAACAGTTACTGTGGTGTTAAAAAGAAATTTTAACAATTGATTCCTTGATTTCTTCACTTATTGACCATTGATTTCTAGACCGTTATATTTTACAATATTTTCAAGATCTAGTTTATTTAAGCTCTACTCTCAAGAACAATCTTTCGTGTTTTTGTCGCTCCAGGGAGAGAATGAGTCGTCTTCTTTTGCCTTTTGCTGATCAGCACATAGAAATCCCTTCTTTGCCTGCAGGAAACATTGCGCTCACAGTAGGACTCAAACAGGTAAACTCAACTTTCATGGGACAAAGAAAACTTACATGTTTATTGTTTGAACAGCTTTAAGAGGACAAGAATAATATAACACCCTTAAAATAAGGTGAAATAAGTTTTAACCTGTTAAAGTGACTTGTATTCGAGTGATTGTGTGATCAAAAAGCTCCCAGCTGAAAGGAATGAAGTCTTCATCTCATGCATTATAGACCTTAAGAAAAGAGTATTTTTTTTTAACATTTTGTGTGTTTTGAGTCAGACCGTGACAGGTGACACCATCGTCTCCTCCAAAGCCTCTGCAGCAGCTGCGGTTCGACGGGCTCAGAAGGAAGCAGAGAGCAAGAAGAGCTCGCACAGAGAGAGCAGCAGTCTGGTTCTTGCAGGGGTGGAAGTCCCTGAGCCTGTGTTCTTCTGCTCCATTGAACCTCCTACTATGGCCAAACAAGCAGGTAAGAACATTGTGAAAAGGCCTTCAGAGATGAATTTTCCAATAAGGCTGCAGCGTGTGCCAGGATTTAGATCTCAGTATGATTTGTGAAACAGATCTGGAGCATGCGCTCAACTGCCTGCAGAGGGAAGACCCCAGTCTGAAAGTCAGAACAGACCCCGATTCTGGACAGGTAAAAAAGTCATTTACACAGTATTTCAAAGCGTTTTGTCTATTAGATGGTACAATTTACATTCTGTTTATTAGTGCTTGCAAAGCCATGTACATATTTACATGTTAAAGTTCCCCTGTTATTGTTTTACATTGCAGCATACTGTATATTGCATATACACAAACATTGCAGCATCACCTCTTTTCTCAAAGTGTCGGCTCGATTAAGAATCCAGTCTCTCTAAACTCATCCTTTCTGAGTAACTACTCTGCTCTGATTGGTCATATGGTTCAGTCTGTTGTGACTGGTCTACCGCTTACAGCGTGTTGAAACGCCCATTACCATACCTGTATTTCAGCTCCGGAGGCTTCTTATGCACTTTAATACACAGTGATACGAACAGTAACAATGGCATTGGTTTTACTGTATCAATTTGAGTTTGAGTCCTCAACATGTTGACAACACAAACCAAGCTCTGACCCGCCCTCAAACACTGTAATTTTAGCTGAGCCCTGGTAAAAGAAGACGCAGTTCGTGGGCAGCCAATGAAGACCATAGGCTGGCATTATGCATATTTTTTTAACAAACCTACGTAGGTTAGTGTAGGAAGTGAGAATGTAATTACTGACAGCTCATTTCAGGCAGTTCAGAATTGGTTCTTTCTTTCCATTTATTGTGCACTTCAACCTTTGAAACTTTGCAGACATTTTATATTCAAAAACAGCTATATTACACCTGACATGAAAGGTAATACCTGAAAAAGCATAATAGGGACACTTTAAGTAGATATTTACTGCTGTTCCATCTTAAGTTTAGTGATTTGAACGAAGCCCTAATCCTAAGTATTAAATTTTGACACATAACTCATCCTGCGTTATTTGTGCTATGGACCTTAATTACCTTGAGTCTTGTGGATTGTTAAGGAGAAGAGTGCTATTAATTTTCTGAGTGATCCAACATAGATTTTAACCTGGTGAATAAAAAATGTGAAAAAAAAAAAAAATTACTTACATATTTACTTACATTGAAGAAAGGACCCAAGCCATACTATACAAATATAGAGAGAATATTTAAGAATATCATAGATACAATATCATTGTAATATTCTCATTCTCCTGCGCTACAACTTATTTATTCACTTATTTATCCACATACACACAGACTGTACTGTGTGGCATGGGAGAACTGCACATTGAGATCATCCATGACCGTATAAAGAGAGAGTACAACATTGAAACACATCTAGGACCCTTGCAGGTGGCCTACAGAGAGACCATCGTCCATTCAGCAACTGCCACAGGTAAGGCCAATGCGAACTGTCTCTTCCTCATCATTACATTCTAGTCTACTTCTGTTATCGCTTTGCTTGTGGTGAATCATTAAAACTATTTCCCAGTAACAGTTTATCTGTTTTGTTTGTCTGCTTCACTGTTTTATGTGTCAGTACAAATGATGGTTACAATAGACTTTGTCCATGATAAAGACTAGGCATAAAACAATACAATGAAAAACAAAACAACGTATGTGATTGGTCACGTGCCCTGTTTCAGTGTACACTACCGTTTGGGGTCAGTAAGATGTTTTTAAAAGAAGTCTCTTAGGTTCACTAAGGTTCATTTGATCAAAAGTACAGAAAAAAACAGTAATATTATGAAACATTATCACAATTTAAAGTAACTGATTTCTATTTGAACATATTTTAAAATGTAATTTATTCCTATGAATTTATTCCTGAGTTGTCAGTATCCATGATATGATCCTTCATAAATCATTCTAATATGCTGATTTGCGGCTTGAGAAACATTTCTTATTATTATCAATGTTGAAATCAGTTAAACTGTAACTTTTTTTAAACAAAAAAATCTTACCGATCCCAAACAATTGATATCAGCAGTTCTTATCAATCCTTTCTTTTTTGCCCCTGCTTTATTATTGCGATCTACACTTCTAGATATTTTTTTGGGGTAGCACTTTATTTCAGTAGCCCACTATAGACATTCTACTAACTATAAGTAACTTTGCAACTACAATTCAACTACCAGTCATTAGAGTATTAATAAACAGTCTGCTTAATATCTGCCAACACTTTAATTTGATGGTCCCCAACAGACATTCTACTGACTATAAGTAACTTTTAAGATATATCAGTGCAAGTTGCTTTCAATTAAGACAGCTCAAACATGCATTTTAGTCTGGGACTAGCTTAAGCCTTGTCTGTGAAACCAGGTATTAGTAAAGTAAGAATAAACTCCAGTATGATTTGTATGATAATTTCAGACTCGTTAGATCGTACTCTGGGAGACAGGAGGCATGTTGTTACTGTGGAGCTTGCTGTCCATGCTCTGATGCAGGAGTCTAGCACTTCCTGTGACTTGACTTTTGAGCAGGAAGTAAAAGCTCAACTCCCTGCTGATGTCAAAGAGGCTGTGGAAAACGGAGTCCAGAGCGCCTACCTCCAAGGTAACCAAAATAGTTACTTTAAAGCTTTTGTGCCTGGATCATTCATTACTTTCATATACACTACCATTCAAAAGTTTGGGGTCAGATTAATATTTTTTAAAAAAAGAAAGAAATTAATACTTTTATTCAGCAAGAACTCATTAAATTTGATGTGAAGTGACAGTAAAGACATTTATGTTACAAAAGATTTCAATTTCAAATAAATCCAATGTATCATAGTTTACACAAATTTTTAAAAGCACAACTGTTTTCAACATTGATATTAATAAGAAATGTTTCTTGAGCACCAGATCGGTATTATGATTTCTGAAGTATCATGTGACACTGAAGACTGGGGTCATAGCTGCTGAAAATTAGCTTTGGTATCACAGGAATAAATTACAGTTTTAAATATATTAAGATAGAAAACATATATTTTAAAATATTTCACAATATTACTGTTTTTACTGTATTTTTGATCAAAGAAATACAGCTTTGGTGAGCATAAGAGACTTCTTTCAAAAACAGACCCCAAACTTTTTAAACAGTAGTGTATAACTGGTACTTTGGCTCTTCAGCTAGTTTTGCAGTACACTTGGGTCGGCCTTTAAGTCTAATGTCCCTGTCAGTCATAGGCTATTGGTAACCCATCTCCCTTTTCTTTCTCTGTACAGGTCCTGTGCTGGGTTTTCCTCTACAGGGAGTACTGACAGTTATCCGGCATGTAGGTTTGGAACCAGGCACTTCTGCAGCCATGGTGTCAGCCTGCGTGTCCCGCTGCATGCTCAAGGTACTCAAACACTATCCTATGTCAATCATTTTCAAATAATGCCACATCTGAGTTTATGTCTTTCTCTGTTTGTATGCATGCAGGCTCTGAAGCTGGCTGGAGGGCAGGTTTTGGAGCCGGTGATGGCTCTGGAAGTGACGGTAGGGGAGGAGCATCTGAGTCCTGTGCTTGCAGATCTCGCCCAGCGACGTGGTACTATATGCGACATCCAAAGTCGACAGGAAAACAAGGTTTTGATGGCTACGGTTCCTTTGGCTGAGATAATGGTAAGTGTGCAGTGCTGTCTGTCACTAAAAATATTGACATAATGTCAGTAATAGCAGAATTTAACTGCAGTTACACTGACATAATCAATATGTATAGTAAGGCCATTAAAATTTAACTCTCACCACATGATTACTATATACTCCATAACTATGTTGGGAATACAAATTTTATATTAATTTTCTTTTTTGCCTCAAGGGCTACTCAACCGTTCTACGCACTTTGACCTCTGGGAACGCCACCTTTTCTCTGGAGCTGTCTAGCTATGAGCCCATGAACACTCAGGACCAGAACACACTGCTCAACAAGATGGCTGGACTGTCTTGAACCAGTAACTGTCACCAGCTGAACTGACCATATACAGATACAAATTTTGATGCCTCTGTGATTGGCTGCTTACATATGGTCCAGAAGATAAATCTTAGAGACTAGCCTACATATGGACATGGACATACCCTGCTCAGCCCACATCCAGAGACCTATTTTTTTCTCTGATGGAGAGAACGGTATAAGGTAAAAAGTGCATAAAGTGTGAGTAAATATATATGTTTGTGTATGTATAATATAACAATTTTACAACAACAATGCATCCATGTTTTATTTAAATATTTATTTCATTTATAAAACACTTATACCAAGCCTTGGAAAATAATTAAAATGCAGACCTGATTTCAAAGACTTCAAATTCCATAAAATTTATTCACAAGAATATTCATTATCATTTAATAAAATTTAAGCCTACAGAGGCAATCCAGATGTACAGAACTGTTCATTTAATAATTACAAACAACATGTTCTGAATAACTGGCTCAGTGCATACAACAGCAAATCATGGTATTGGATTGGCCAACATGGTTTAAAAAGTGTTGTCCTCTTATTCCCTTTAATTGTTTAGTGTGAACTACATACTCAAGTTCACAGGCCCTTGTACTCATGACGGCAGTGGCCAACAAATAGAGGTTCTGCAGGAATGCCTCTCCTGATTGGGAAAAAAGGGAAAAATCACTTTCACCAAAAATATGCCTGTGCAAATTTTAGAATCTACTTTGTATTCTTGAATGTTAGTGTAAATGGCTAGTAAATAAGAAATTAACTGAACCTGCACACAAGGAATACGTAATGAAAAGCTTTTTACGTTTTTAAATTCTCCCCAATCAACCCAGAACAGACTGCTTTAGAAGAAATTAATTAGTTATAATCACTAAAATAATTACCAATCTAAAAAATAAAAAAAACAAAGAAGGACTGCTGAGCCTCATGATTCTTACACAAGCATAATGCAAGAATAAAATAAATAAATGGAGCCATATGTTGTATTATTAGTTAATTACATATTAAGGTGAGATTGCATTAATGAATTTACCACTTGTCATAGTTTAACTCACTTGACCATGCGGCAGCGATGCTGGACCAGACGATTATAGGCATTACTGACGTCTGTCACACTTTTATCACTCCATAACCTCTCAGCAACAGCACTGGCTCTTGGCCTGCAATGGCACAAAAAACAACACCACATATTTGCATAATTATTAATATACAAATAAATAATAGGTTTGGTTTCAGTTTTGGCGCAAACTCCATAATGTAGCTTTCACTTTTATGTTTTACATATTGCACCATTAATTAAGCGCTTGTTTGTCACATTATTACACCTGTTTGTCTGTGTTGTTGGTACAGTTGTTATAAAAAATTTTTCTTGGTTAAAGTTAGTCATACCAGAGTCGAGGAGTGAGGTTGGTGGCATCCACATACTCTCCCCAGAGACAAGCCTCTCCTCCAATCACCAGCTTCTTCTGTGCATCTGTGCCTGTTGTCAAAATACCAATAAAAATTTTATATATATATATATATATATATATTATAATTAAAAGGATATAGATTTAGTTTTATTGTAAGACTGTGATTAGTGCAAGACAATTCAACAAATTCAATACACTCAATGTTTTACAACACTGAAAGGACAAAAAGCGGTCCATCTAAGAAGCCAAGAGTTAGTCTTGTTTGAGTCTGAATCAGTAACTAAGCAGTAAAACTGTATGTCTGTTGTATCCGTATGTCAAACACCCCGTTTAAACACCTAAATACCTGCAGACAAAGCAAACCATTTAAACTGGGGATTGTGACTGAATGACTGAATAGACAAATAACTGTCAGTCTGTACAAAGTGCCATGGTCACATGACAAGCATGTTTTGCTTCTTTACTAAAGGAAACCAGGTCACTGACAATGCATTGCTATGAGAAAGCTTTGGACTGAAAGAACTGATACTACATGATTTAAGGATATGAGAATATCTGGTGTAAATGATTCTCTACAATCACATGCCACCTTTGCTATTCAAACCTGTTGCTTTTGATTCAGTGTGGCTGACCTAAAACCATTCGTACCAACCTCAGTTACGTTAAACAAGAATATTCATCAGATTCACCCATTAACAGACTTCTCAACTCTTTTTAAACCATAATCATGAACAGTCATTGTTTTTTAACTCCAAACCTTGAGATGATGCGTAATTTTACAAAGTAGAAATAGAATAGGTCGAACAGAAACAGAGGCCCAAATAAATCCACATAATCTTTATCTGCGAATGACACACACCAGTGAAATTTTGGGGGTCGGCTTTGTAAATGTTCGCCCAGTCCTGACCGTAGCTGATGCGGTTGAGGTACCAGGGTGTGGAGAGAAGAGCACTGAAACCAGCCGCTGTTACCTGCGCCATCTCATCCTGGTACTGCGGCCGTTGTTTCCAAACATGGATCTGTGTGTCGGCTTTCAGCTACATGTGTACACATACACACGCTTGTATAACACACAAATGGACACGCATCAACGCAGACAATTTCTTCTGGACTACATTTAAGGTCTTCACAAGGCTTTTCATGCTTCATATCAGATTTACTTTGTCAAAGATACAGAGATACCACAGTTACCGAGCTGAGACTGCACAGTAATGAAGAACTAGTCACTAGTAGTTCTGAAAGAACTAAACATAGCTGCTTATAAAGTGACAAAATATTTTTTTTATATATATATATATATATAAAAATACAATATTTGGCATTAAATCAATTATAACAAAAATAATTACTGTTTATCAAAATTGGCACTACATCAGAAATTGTAAAGCATTAGATCTTGAATGTAGTCCAGAGAAATACACCCATTGTGTTTCATATTGTCCTGGAAGGTCAGATGTTCAGACTCTGAATCAACATGCATGCTTTCTCATTAGATCAGTAGATAATGGCCTTTGAGCCTCACAACAGTTAAAGGGGATAGTTTACCCCAAAATTAAAATTGTCGGTAACACTTTATTTTAGGGTCTTTTAACTAGTTGCTTATTAGCATGCATATTACTAGAATATTGGCTGTTTATTAGTGATTATTAAGCACATATTAATGCCTTATTCTGTCTGACCTTATTCTACATTCTTAATCCTACCCAATACCTAAACTTAACTACCTTACTAACTATTAATAAGCAGTAAATTAGGAGTAAATTAGGAGTTTATTGAGGGAAAAGTCGTAGTTAATAGTGAATACATGTTCCCTATACTATAGTGTTACCAAATTGTCATCATTTACTCACTAGTTGTTCCAAACCTGTATGAATTTCTTTCTTCTGCTGAACACAAAAGAAGATATTTTGAAGAATGTCGGGTACAAACAGTTGATGGGCCCCACTGACTTCCATACTATTTTCCCCCATACTATAAAAGTCAGTTTGGCCCATAAACTATTTGGTTAGCCATATTCTTCAAAATATCTTGTGTTCAGCAGAAGAGAGAAATTCATACAGGTTTGGAACAACTTCAGGGTGAGTAAATGATGACAATTTTCATTTTTGGGTGAACTATCCCTTTAAAATTGTTGTTTCATAGTACAGTAGCATCTAAAAGGATGTTTTTAGCAGTGATATTAGAGTATTGATTTTAACAAAGCTGGAGCAAGGTGGAGGAGGAACTCTGGTAAAGCATACTATTCAAAGGTTTGGGGTCAGTAAGGTTTAGGAACTTTCTATTAACTATTTGGAACTAATTAGTTACATTTTCAAATATATTCAAATAGAAAATGGTTATTTTAAATTGTCATAATATTTCACAATACTACTGCTTTTATTTTTTATCAAATAAAGGCAGCATTGGTAAGCATAAGTGACTTCTTTCAAATACATTTAAAAAAAAATATTACCAACCCCAAACTTTATTATATCTAGAGTGACACTTGCTGGAACGCATTCTTTCTGAAGCGTACAGGAAAACATGTTTACAATGTCCTCAACAACTGAACTTAAGATGTGGCAGGAGCTCAGAGTTGATCAGGTGTTCAAACACACTAAACACACTAACATAAACAAAACTAAACATGACAACCTACTAGTGACAAGCAAAACCAAGAGCTAGAGAGAGACTGACAGAATCACAATTAAATATTACAATAATTATGCAGAAATTACAGGAAGTTCTATATGGTTGATGAAAAGAGTGCATGTCCTCCATTAAAATGCTGGTGTTTCTCAGTGGACCATTTCTACCCAGACCACTTCCTCAACCCCCAAGCTTGTGTGTGATTCAACACCGGGCCAGCTTACATGGATGTTTTTAGTGCAAAAACCAGGTTAAATGATCTTTGATTAAAAATCTAAAACTGAATCTGGACCATCTTTCTTAACCCTAATTTGCAAACAAGACATATCAAAACCATCACACATAATTGCTAAATTCAATGGACAACACGTGTAAACACTGAATTGAATAAATGACGGTGTTTATAAAAAAAAAAAAAAAAAAAAAAAAAAATCACTAGATTAGTAAACTAGAGGTGCTAAAATAAACAAAATGAGACTTTGGCTGAAGAAACTGACCAGGGAAATTGAGTGGCTCAACTTTGTAGTAGTGTTGCCAGTCCTGTCCATAGCTAATGTAGTCCAGGTACCAAGGGGCAGAAAGAATGGTTGTAAATCCTGCCCCAGTCACATTCTGTAGCTCCTCCTCCATCTTGTTCCCAATCCACACCTCCACAACAGTGTCATCCTTCAACTGGAACATGCATAAAGCACATTATGTGCCCTAATGAATGTTTTTTTTTTTTTTTTTTGGCTGTTAACTTGTTATGGGGCAAGCACAATCAAAAACACCAATTTAGTGGCATGTTAGCAGTGGCTTGTAAGAAAGTAAGCAGGCAAGTCAAGCTCTTTGTGATTAAGAAGGTTAAGGAAAAGTAGATTAGGCTTTGATTTGAAGTCATTTGAAGTTACAAAGGATTGTAGACCTACTAGAATTGGTCTTTCGTTATTTTTAGCTTAGTCTAACTACGTTTTAAAAAACAAATAAGTTCCCAATTAGACTGTAAAGTCTGAATATGACTTTTATGGATCTACATTACTTTGCAACAGCACAAGCACATCCACGCAGATGAGAATAAATGAGCCTTACCTTCACCCCATTATCAAACACTTCCTGCCACACCATGTAACCTTTCTTGGTAGCAGCCACAATATCAAGTAACCTGTTTGTCATTGGTGAATAATGTAATAACTTTGTCAGACTGTGTTCTGATTTAACAATTTAAAACAATTGCCCAAGACAAATGGAGACAATAAAGATTAAACTATCATAACCATCTTATTTATACTACAAAATGGACTTCCTGACTGTACAGAAGCTCTGACCTTTGAATGTAGAAGGACTCCAGTTTGCTGTAGTCTGTGCCAAAGCCCTGCTGCTTCATAAACTTCTGAACATCAGGATTGGACTTCCTACAGGAACAATTAGTAGAATATAAGCATTGCCTTTAACAATAAACACACAATTTATTGTGTCATATACAATATGATTATTGGCACTGGGTTCATATTCTGGGAATTTATTTGGGTAAGAAGCTCCTCTCTTTTTCGCACCAACAATTGAAGTCAACCTCGTCTCCCCCCAGGTGAATGTAGGCATCAGGGAAGACCATGCTGATCTCTTTGAAAAACTGGGCCATGAACTCATAAGAGGAGTTTAAGATGGGGTTCACCGGCCCAAATGTTCCAGAAGGAGTAGAGCCACTGAAACAGGGTGTTAGCAGATCCTTTATGCCTATGGGAAGGAGCGACAGAAAGAGAGAAAACAGTTGTTGTTATATTAATTGGTAACTAAAACATGACTAAACAACACTATCTGTATAAAGCTGTCATTTATCATGTCCACCAACTGACCATTGCCCCATGACTGTGTGTGTCCTGGGGTGTCAAACTCAGGGATGACCCGGATCCCCCTCATGCGGGCAAATTCGATGACCATCTTCACGTCAGATGGAGTGTACACGTGTGTGAATGGGTGATAGGCTCCCTGCCAGTCACAAAACAAATAGGGAAAACATGATTAATACACAAAAATAAACACATCCCCTGTTTTTACAGTGGCAATTGGATTCTATAGCCAAAGCATGTGAACTGAAGCTAATGCTTTTGACTTAAAGGATTAGTTCATTTCAGAATTAAGATTTCCTGATAATTTACTCACCCCCATGTCATCCAAGGTGTTTATGTCTTTCTTTCTTCATTTGAAAAGAAATTAAGGTTTCTGAGGAAAACATTCCAGGATTTTTCTCCATATAGTGGACATCACCAGGGTACAACGGGTTGAAGGTCCAAATTGCAGTTTCAGATCCCAGCCGAGGAATAAGGGTCTTGTCTAGCGAAACGATCGGTCATTTTCTAAAAAAAAAAATTACAATTTATATACTTTTTAACCACAAATGCTCATCTTGCACTGCTCTGCGATCCGCCACGCATTATGTAATCACGTTGGAAAGGTCACGTGTGACGTAGGCGGAAGTACCACGGTAAGGTATTTTTTCCTCCAACATCAAAATCGTCCGACATCGTTGTTTTAACTTTCTTTTTTTTTTTTGTAAAGGGCGTTTGACTTAGTCTTTGCATGTTCGCTTTGTAGACACTGGATCGGTACTTCCGCCTACGTCACGCGTGACCTTTCCAATGTGATTACGTAATGCGTGGTACATCGAAGAGTAGTGCAAGACGAGCATTTGTGGTTAAAAAGTATATCAATTTTTTTTTTTTTTTTTTTAAATGACAGATTGTTTCTCTAGACAAGACCCTTATTCCTCGTCTGGGATCATGTAGAGCCCTTTGAAGCTGCACTGAAACTGCAATTTGACCTTCAACCTGTTGTACCCTGGTGAAGTCCACTATATGGAGAAAAATCCTGGAATGTTTTCGACTAAAGAAAGAAAGACATAAACATCTTGGATGACATGGGGGTGAGTAAATTATCAGAAAATTTTAATTTTGAAGTGAACTAATCCTTTAAAGGATTAGTTCACTTTCAAATGAAAATTAGCCCAAGTCATCCTAGGTGTATATGACTTTCTTCTTTCTGATGTACATAAAGAAATATTAATAAATATCCTGACGCATCTGAGCTTTATAATGGCAGTGAACAGGACCCACGAGTATGAGCTGAAGAAAAAGCATCCATCCACATCCATACATCATAAACGTGTACTCCACATGGCTCCGGGGGGTCAATAAAGGCCTTCTGAAGCGAAGCGATGTGTTTGTATAAAAAAAATATCCATATTTAAACAAGCTATGAAGTCAAATATCTAGCTTCCGCATTCAAATTACGGAAAAACGGAACTGGCAGTATTGTTTGTTCCGTAAGTTGAATAGGGAAGGTGTACGACATGCAGCGTAAGCATTTTAAAGAATACAGAAGGCGGCCTGGCGGAAGCACTTGCAAGGCGAGCATTTGTGTTTATAAAGCATATACATTTTTATTTATTTTTTTTTAGAAAATGACCGATCGTTTCGCTAGATAAGACCCTTATTCCTCGTCTGGTATAGTTTATAGCCCTTTGAAGCTGCACTGAAACTGTAATTTTGACCTTCATCCTTTTGGGTTCCGTTTAAGTCCACTATAAGGAGAATAATCCTGGAATGTTTTCATCAAAAACCTTAATTTCTTTTCGACTGAAGAAAGAAAGACATAAACATCTTGGATGACATGGGGGTGAGTAAATTATCAGGAAATTTTAATTTGAAAGTGAACTAATCCTTTAAGGTGAAATTTCTACTCTAAAAGGAAAATGACATGTCCTACGGCAGTATCATCATTTTTTTGTACATTTTTATCCCTTACCTTTCGCTTCCAATGCAGCAAAATACAAAAAAGTATATGAGAACTATTTAAAACTTATTTATTTAAAGTATGGCTTATGGCTTTTTTTAACTCTTTAAATAAACCTGGAATTTGTTGCAGTGTAATTATTGTTTGATACATCAACTTGTGTTCACCTATTTACACTGAACAAAATTATAAATGCAACACTTTTGATTTTGCCCCCATTTTTCATGAGCTGAACTCAAAGATCTAAGACTTTTTCAATGTACACAAAAGGCCTATTTCTCTCAAATATTGTTCACAAATCTGTCTAAATCTGTGTTAGTGAGCGGTTCTCCTTTGCCGAGATAATCCATCCACCTCACAGGTGTGGCATATCAAGATGCTGATTAGACAGCATGATTATTGCACAGGTGTGCCTTAGGCTGGCCACAATAAAAGGCCACTCTAAAATGTGCAGTTTTATCACACAGCACAATGCCACAGATGTCACAAGTTTTGAGGGAGCGTGCAATTGGCATGCTGACTGCAGGAATGTCCACCAGAGCTGTTGCCCGTGAATTAAATGTTCATTTCTCTACCATAAGCCATCTCCAAAGGCATTTCAGAGAATTTGGCAGTACATCCAACCGGCCTCACAACCACAGACCACGTGTAACCACACCAGCCCAGGACCTCCACATCCAGCATCTTCACCTCCAAGATCGTCTGAGACCAGCCACCCGGACAGCTGCTGCAACAATCGGTTTGCATAACCAAAGAATTTCTGCACAAACTGTCAGAAACCGTCTCAGGGAAGCTCATCTGCATGCTCGTCGTCCTCATCGGGGTCTCGACCTGACTGCGTAACCGACTTGAGTGGGCAAATGCTCACATTTGATGGCGTCTGGCACTTTGGAGAGGTGTTCTCTTCACGGATGAATCCCGGTTTTCACTGTACAGGGAAGATGGCAGACAGCGTGTATGGCGTCGTGTGGGTGAGCGGTTTGCTGATGTCAATGTTGTGGATCGAGTGGCCCATCGTGGCGGTGGGGTTATGGTATGGGCAGGCGTATATGTTATGGACAACGAACACAGGTGCATTTTATTGATGGCATTTTGAATGCACAGAGATACCGTGACGAGATCCTGAGGCCCATTGTTGTGCCATTCATCCACGACCATCACCTCATGTTGCAGCATGATAATGCATGGCCCCATGTTGCCAGGATCTGTATACGATTCCTGGAAGCTGAAAACATCCCAGTTCTTGCATTGCCAGCATACTCACCGGACATGTCACCCATTGAGCATGTTTGGGATGCTCTGGATCGGCGTATACGACAGCGTGTTCCAGTTCCTGCCAATATCCAGCAATTTCGCACAGCCATTGAAGAGGAGTAGACCAACATTCCACAGGCCACAATCAACAACCTGATCAACTCTATGCGAAGGAGATGTGTTGCACTGTGTGAAGCAAATGGTGGTCACACCAGATACTGACTGGTTTTCGGACCCCCCCCCCGGACCCCCCCAATACAGTAAAACTGCACATTTTAGAGTGCCCTTTTATTGTGGCCAGCCTAAGGCACACCTGTGCAATAATCATGCTGTCTAATCAGCATCTTGATATGCCACACCTGTGAGGTGGATGGATTATCTCGGCAAAGGAGAAGATTTAGACAGATTTGTGAACAATATTTGAGAGAAATAGGCCTTTTGTGTACATAGAAAAAGTCTTAGATCTTTGAGTTCAGCTCATGAAAAATGGGGGCAAAAACAAAAGTGTTGCATTTATAATTTGTTCAGTGTACATGATGTTGAACACCAACATTGTGATAATAGGATTCTAGTGTGGTAATCCACAACAACCTGTATGAAATCTACAATATATTTTGTGTCATGAGGAAGTCAAGCTTGAATCCAAACCAGGAAATGTCTGTGCGCATCACATACTCACCTTCTGACTCAACTCAGGGAAGGTACGGCTCATATAAGGAAATGACTGATCGTCCACAATATGCCAGTGGAATACGTTAAACTTGTTCATCGCCATAGCTTCCTGTGAAAATTAGACCCCTGATTACTGAACACAGTGAAATAAGAAGCATTTCAAAACCTGGGAAGGTCATTGCACGTATGTCCATTGACAAGAACATTTAATTCTAGATCAAATTACAAAGCTACGGACAAACTAATTCTCACCACTGTGCACTGGCCACAAATTTTTCTAGACAAACCTTGTGATAAGCTTCATCTAGTCTTGTGATAACTGTCATGTGTGAATGTAAAGAACTTAACTTTCCAGTTTTACAAAAAAACAAAAACAGAATAACATCCTTGTGGTATTTAGCTGTCACATGTCTTCTAAGGAGGAAACAAAAAAAATTTAAAAGTCACCAATTTTGCCGGTAAAAAAAGAAAATGCCCCTCTAGACCCATGTATGTGTTTATGTTAAGCGCAAGCCTGTCATTATAAAGAAAATGATTTCAGCTCACCAAATTGGCCAAAATGACTTTGAGTGGCAGGAAGTGGCGGGATGAGTCCAGGAGGATCCCTCGATGGGCAAACCGTGGGAAATCTGAGATGTCTGTCTTATTGATGTTGTTCTATTGAGAAGACAAAAAAAGATGCTTTGATTTGAGAAGAGCTTAGATAGATCAACAGATGAGAATAATTCATACATAAAGCCGTAATCAAGTACAACAATGTAAGGGTTTGCTTTGAACTTACAACTCCATAGTAATCCTCATAGACCAGCTGGCTGAATGTTTCCAGTCCTTACAACAATAAACGTATGAGGAAGTTACACATTGATAAAACCATACATGATGATAAAACATCTTATATGGACAGGATAAAGATTGCAGTCTCTTCTTCTCATAATCTATAATGTTGGGATTGCATAGACACTGAATTGAGCTGCTATCTTAAAGTATATGGGGTTGTTAAATATGATAAACTGTGACCTATATTACATTTTTCCTGTCCTACAAATGTCATCAAGGAAATACTTTAAAGTGTGTCTGTGTTTGTTAGAGGAGTTTGTAAAAAGTATACCACCATTCAAAATTTCAACAAATTTTAAACAATTTAAAATAACTGATTTCTATTGTAATATACTGTAAAATTTAATTTATTCCTTTAATGGGAAGCTGAATTTTCAGCATCATTACTCCAGTCTTCAGTGTCACATGATCCTTTAGAAATCATTCCAGTATGCTGATTTGGTGCTCAAGAAACATTTCTTATTATTATCAATGTTGAAAACAGTTGTGCTGCTCATTATTTTTGTGGAATGATTTGTCAGGGTTCATTGATTAAATAGAAAAGGTAAAAGAACAGCATATACAACACTATTGTGGAGTTTCGCTTACCCCGCAAAGCTCCCCATACATTAGCAGCTTTCAGCACAGCAGAGGGTTCATCAACTGACAGCTGATCTACACAAAGAGAGCAAAACTTTACAGTTACACAATCATCCAAAACATTTACTGGCTCATGCTCACACAGGTTGATCACAACACATCTGATTGAAGAAATAATAAGTGACTGACTTTGATAATGCAGTTTCTATTGTGTAACATATTAAAAAGACAAAAAAAAAAATGTTACAAAATACTTTGCATGGGTCAAATGTTACTACATCTAAAAAGAGCTCGTCAAGTTAATACATTAACCCGATTACAACTCCGACAAGCAGATGTCTATTATAGGATTTGCCTATCTTCTATTGGATTAGACAGCATTGAGGTTACGGTGTTGTGAATCACAGAGGCGGAAGAGAGAAGAGCTCACATGACTCGTCGGTCTGCAGACTTGGGTAACCGTCGCACTCCGGATCAGCTGATGTGATCCATACCTTCAGCTCCACAAGCTCGGAATCAAACACTTTCTTTCGGCTCTTCTCATGCTTCTTCAGATCGCCAAACATGTATTCAAAATACCTGCAAGGCAAATGGTCAGTTCATAACCCAAGTCGATTCTGCTTACTGTATATTACTGGAGCGCAAAATGAATCACGCGTGCTACTGTACTTCCTGTTAAAACTAAACATTGGCGTCTTTCATAACACAATGTCAGCACAAATATAAATTAGCTATTTTACAGTACCTGCGAAATGCATTCTCAAGTAGACTGCAGCTCGGTCCGGCGGAGGACTCGTTCGCGTGGACGATCTGGAATCTCGCGGGGCTGAGTTTAAAAGCGACGGCGGACGACTGGAATTTCTGCGGTAGCGGCCAGAGAGAGATTTCATTATCCAACTCTTTCTGTTTTCCTACAAAGTTGCCGAAGAGCCACGCGTGGCAGACGGATACCGCCAAAAACAGAGGCGCAAATTTGAGCAGACAGTACATGGCTGTGTTGAGCGCTATGCGGTCAGCTGACTTCTGCTTCCAGTCTGAACTAACGAGTGAATGTTGTAAGCGCTGCGCTCAGGGGCGGCGTTTACCTCAACTAATCATGGGACCCAACGTACTAATCCGCCACACACCTCCCTCAGTCTTTAAAGAACTGCACAGGTTATTAATACCAAACCTCACTTCGTTTATCTCTGCATTTGTACAGAGCAAAATGAGGGTCAATAATTATTTGTAGGCTACAGAAAAACGGGAAAATGAAACACGAATGAAAATGAACACGTGACCGAGACAAAGGAAATGATCAGACTGCATGCATACTTCAAACATTTCACGTAATAAAACATTACAGTAGGAAGGCTATTAGCTAGCAAAAGATATATTCCACGAATATATAATTATAATATATAAGGTAATTATTATAGTAGCCTACTATGAACAGAGTCCCATTGTCTTTTTGTAAACTATTAGAAACATTTTTGTGAACAGCTAGATATGTTCGATTCACGATACACTGTAATCTAACATAAGAAAGAAAATAGCTTAACACACCATGTCTGTTTCAAGAATTTCTATTTCAGAAATAGTGGATACCAGTGTTACAATTAAGTTATGAAAATGTCTTCTTTTTTTTCTTTTCTTTTTTTTCCTGAAAGTTCAAAACGTCCAGTTTCTGAAACAGAAAGAAAGGCATACGGCATTAGAACAACATCAGGGTGATCATATATTGACTGAATTTTCATTCAGCACTGGACTGGACTGCTTTTTCCAAAAGCATTGTAAGCCTAAGTAGATAATTGGTTTCAATTGTTTCTACGGCTTAGGACGCTTTTGGAAAACACAGCCAAGGGCAGTTACAAGAGGTAGGCCTACTGACGAGTGGGAGAGATGGACATAAATACATGAAAATGTATTTAAAATAAAAATACCTCAGTTGAAATGCATTAAAATAAAATACTAAATACTGTGTAGGAAAAAAATGTATTTAAATACAATACAGTATTTTGTATTTTGAAAATACATGTAATATTGGCCATTCAGTGAAGTATCTCTTTTAGGCTGAAATCTGGACCAATTCTGAATGCAAAGAATATTTTGTTGTGTACAACTGCTTAGAAACTTTTGTTTTCATTTCACCTACCTCTTACCTTCCCCTGTCCAGTAAGAAATAAATAAATAAAAAAGTTTTCAAAAAAGAAAAATACCGCTTTGTGCTTAAAACCGTCTGTGCTTAAAATACCAAATAGCAGCCATTTCTATACCTCTGACTGACCAGGTTACACTGCAGCCTATTTCTTGTGGTGAACACTACTAAATAAATCACATTTAAAACTGTTGGAACTTTTCCTGCTATCTAGCAAGGAGAAGGGATGGGCGATATGACCAAAATCTTATTTCATAATATCAGTAATTTTCACAGTAGCAAGTCTTTTTTTTTTTTTTTTTTTTTTTTCCTGGTATTGGTAATAATGTTGTTACGATAGCAAAATTGTAGATACCAGTGAAATTTCACTATTCTCAATACCAGTTTCAATACAACAGCAAAACTAATACTAGGCTAACTAATGTAAGTAAAAATTTCTCATTATTGATGACAAGTAAATGGTAATAAAATAAGAACAAAGAAACAAATGACAAGCAATAGGACAAAAACATAGATTCAAATTAGATAAAACAAAGGTAAAATAAAATAAAGAGTGCTACAATTTTCAGGTGGGTCTACCTAACAGAAGAAATACCGCAGAAATTTAATAAAGTAATAAAATGTAAAATAAAACACTGTCTTTACAATGATATTTATTAAAGCTACAAAAGTGATTCAGTTAAGTCAAGAGCAATGAGTGATTCTCTCTTTTTCTTTTGTTGTTTGATTAACATTAAAGACACAGACAACAGCAAGAATATTAGGCTGCTGTCACTTTAAGAGCTAATGCATGGACCCGATATACTGATACACATTCGATTCTGATTCTGTTTACCTTCACTCAAGACATAAACCGACTATGTTTACATGAATAATCAGATTTTGACATATGTGACCCTGGACCACAAAACCAGTCATAAGTCGCACGGATATATTTGTAGCAATAGCCAACAATACATTGTATGGGTCAAAATTAAATTATATTTTTCTTTTATGCCAAAAATCATTAGGATATTAAGTAAAGATCATGTTCCATCAAGATATTTTGTAAATTTCCTACCATAAATATATCAAAAATGTATTTTTGTGAGTGGATATGCATTGCTAAGGACTTCATTTAGACAACTGTAAAGACGATTTTCTCAATATTTTGATTTTTTTGCACCCTCAGATTCCAGATTTGCAAATAGTTGTATCTCGGCCAAATATTGTCCTATCCTAACAAACCATACATCAATGGAAAACCTATTTATTCAACTTTCAGATGATGTATAAATCTCAATTTCAAAAAATTGACCCTTATGACTGGTTTTGTGGTCCAGGGTCACATATTTCTGTGTATATTTGGCCTTTTAGCTGCACACAGAAGGCTGCCTGTCAGTGAGCAAATACTGAATATGAGTTTTTTGTGGCATGCATGCTGCATTTTTAATAACATAGTAATAACCCTCTTTATTACTCATTGGTCCATGTTTATTTATCACTCTAATGTGTCAATAACTCCTGCCAATTAAAAGCTGCATGAATATATTTGCATTCAGAGATATATAAAGAATATAGAAAAACCTAAAACAATTGATTCACATTTTTATATAATCGCCATGATATAGGCCTATATATATCGTCGTATCACCCAGTCCTAGCAAGCAGTAACGCTTAAATACATTTGACTAGCTAGTTGATAAAACCAAGCCTGACTGGCTAATGCTATTTTTCCCCTTGCTACTGCTCTTTTATTCCTTCATGTTAACTGAAGGCAAATCTGAATAATGTTCCAATTTCAACTTAATCAACAAGTAGAATCGACCATGACATCCTCACCTTATCTTATTCCAATTATTAATGCAGAAAATTCACTCACCCAATGCCAGATTTTTCAAAGGCTTTAAAATACAAAACAGTATTTTGTATTTCAAATAAATAACGTTACATGTATCTGAAATACTGCCCATCCCTGCCGCTAGGTGACGCTTTGTTGTGTTCCTTACTAATGCAATGAACCATAATCTACCAGACAGTGACACTTCACTATCAGTTTACATATTTCCAAACATTCCTTTTGCCATGAATTGTAATAGCCTAATCCAGTGAGATTTTTTGTATAGGCTACACAAGGAGTAAATTTAGCGAAATTTAGGGAAGAAACATACTAGGTCCATGGGAGGCTCATAATTTAGTCTACCACACTACTTCCCAAAACCCAAGACCAATCTTGAAAATTTTCATTCAGAATGTAGAAATTTAAATCACCTAACGTTACATATGTCAAGGGCATTTACAGGTCTGATGCAGACAACGCAAATGCACATTTTGTTCAGTAGGGGGCGACATTGAACCTTCTAACCAACTTGTGCAGTGCATCTCAAACTATTGAGGAACAAAGTTTAGGCTGAACTCTAGTGCAGTTTATATGATTGAACAATAGCGCCTTTCACTTGAATACACAGCATTTCCACTTAATTTCCACTTAACTTTCACATAAATTATGCAGCACTTTTTAAAAGGACGTTTTATGACTTTTTATCACGAAAAGTATTCATGCAATGATTTTGAATACTTTCATACAGACAAACTCCCTGGTGATATGCAGCCTAATAAAATCCCTTAATTATTCTATTAACGACCCCCACCAACAATCTCCTTATCTCTGCCAGTTTAGCAGTCTATCTCCTCCCACATTCTCCTAAAGAGCAGCAGCGCTCCGCCTCTCTTTCTTCCTCCTCTAAAAGCTCACACCCGTCAGCTGTTCACTATTGAGAGACCTGCACGCGAGAGCTGCTGTATGACGATACGAGCAAATGTATTTGTGCACCGCAGTCACAGTAATAGAGGAAATAGTTTTCTATGTAACTCAGCAACAATATACCAAACTATATTTGTAGGCTAGTTTCTTACGTTAAAAGCATCTGGATTAAATTACTCTTCATTTGTTTATTTTGTGGTTTATCCACGCGACATCGGACGCTGTTACCAGAGCGTGCAGCGTCGCCAGTATTGTGACTCTGTCCGCGTCGCGTTGTGGCATGTTCGAGGGCCAAGGCAGACGGAACTGAAGTCCTCATTGCTCCTGAACAGGTAATATATAGCTACAGTCTGTATGTTCATAAATGTAAATGCACGTGCATTCTTTAGTCACCACTCGCCGTAGGTTGGCTGAACATTTCTTGCATTATACTTTAAGGCTATGTTTTGGTGGGGGTTTGTTTATGTTGTTTATGATTTTTAAACAAAATAATTATAATATTTCAAACAAGTAATTATTCAAGGTATTATTCTTATTCACAATAATATTAATAATAGTTTAAGTGATATAAATGTATAATGATAAATAACAAAATAAAGTGATGTGTCTGAGTGATGTCAGAGCACCTATGACATTAAGAGAATGTAGATCTGTCATTTAAAATTAGATTTCTGTAACATCTGTTGCCACAGACATAAATGGTGCTTGAAAAGCAGTTTTTCATAGAGTCTACTTGTTATAACACTCTTTGTTTTATTGTAAGTTACTAGTTCATTCACTTAACATTGCTATTTTTCAGTGCTGTGTTGCAAAATAATTAATGGTCAATGTCAGCACAGGGTTTCTGGCTCTTGTACTTCACAGCTGTGGCCAATTTAAATGGATTATTGGACTGTATCAGGTGTGATACATCACCATTGCTTGTGTGTCCTTAATGTATTTAGCCCAGTTCGGAACTACATTTTGCCTCTGCACAACATTAGCAGAAACACAATTAAATTCTCCCCGGAGGGATGTTGACAGCCGGCAGGGACCAGGGGGCGTATATCGGTTACATGGAAATTCAGACTGATTGGATTTGAATGTGCACCATATAGGCGACCAGATGGCAGTCGGTGACATTGACACACTTAGTGTTGACTCTGTGCCTGGTGCTCAACTCTTTTCCACAGTAAATTTCGGACAGTGGGGTTACTTCTGAAAGTTTTTTTTTTTTTTTTTTTTTTTTTTTTTTTTTTCCTCTTCAGTTTCCCCTCCTTATCCGTCCGCCTTTGAACACCTGGTAATGATTAGACTCCCTTGCATTTGTTCGCATTCCAGTCGGCTAGACATCAGAGAGGCTTCCAGTTGGTTTTTATGTTGTGTTTGCAGAATTACATCATCTTTCTCTGCCTTCATATTGAGGTTTGGCATGGTCTTTGTGTGTTTTGCTGATATTGATCATGTCACTGTTCAAAACAATGTCAGTCAACTTCTGAAACAGACAACGGAGGCTGTTTAAAGCCCAGAAGTATACCAGTTTTGTCAACAGAACAATTTCCCTCTCTTTTTTTCAGGATTCAATGAAAATGTCTGTCTGTGTCCACGAGAATCGCAAGTCTCGTGCCAGCACGGGCTCTATGAACATCTACCTGTTCCACAAGTCCTCTTACGCAGACAACGTGCTAATGCACCTGAATGCTCTTCGTCAGCAGAGACTCTTCACAGATGTTCTGCTCCATGCAGGAAACCGCTCTTTCCCATGCCACAGGGCTGTGCTGGCCGCCTGCAGCCGCTACTTTGAAGCAATGTTCAGCGGAGGGCTGAGAGAGAGTCAGGACAGTGAAGTGGACTTCAGGGACTCTATTCATCCAGAGGTATTGTTGTAGTGTTTCAATTTGTATTCTAGTCCAAGTGTGTTGAAGTGAAACAATAGTTTTCAAGTAATTCATATTGCAGTTTGACTGCAAAAATGAGAGGTTATCACTTAGGTTAACTTTAGTTTTTACTCCGCATTTGTCTAGGTATTGGAGCTCCTTCTGGACTACGCCTACTCTTCAAGAGTAATAATAAATGAGGAGAACGCAGAGTCTCTTCTTGAGGCTGGTGACATGCTGGAGTTTCAGGACATTCGAGATGCCTGTGCCGAGTTCCTGGAGAAGAACCTCCACCCATCCAACTGCCTGGGCATGCTGATGCTCTCGGACGCTCACCAGTGCACCCAGCTGTTCCAGCTGTCCTGGAGCATGTGTCTCAGTAACTTCCCAGCTATCTGCAAGACTGAGGAGTTTCTCCAGCTGCCCAAGGACATGCTGGTCCAACTGCTGGCACACGAAGAGCTCGAAACCGAGGACGAGCGTCTGGTCTATGAGTCAGCTCTTAACTGGGTGAACTACGACCTTGAGAGGAGGCACTGTCACCTTCCAGAGCTGCTCCGTACCGTGCGTCTGGCTCTCCTGCCTGCCATCTTCCTTATGGAGAACGTCTCTACAGAGGAGCTCATCATCACACAGGCTAAAAGCAAAGAGCTGGTAGACGAGGCCATCCGCTGTAAACTGCGCATCTTGCAAAACGACGGCGTCGTCAACAGTCCTTGCGCCCGGCCCCGCAAGACCAGTCATGCCCTTTTCTTGTTGGGCGGCCCTACGTTTATGTGCGACAAGCTCTACCTGGTGGACCAGAAGGCCAAAGAGATCATTCCAAAAGCAGACATCCCCAGCCCAAGAAAGGAGTTCAGCGCCTGTGCCATTGGCTGCAAAGTGTACGTGACGGGTGGCCGGGGCTCAGAGAACGGCGTGTCTAAAGACGTTTGGGTGTACGATACATTACACGAGGAATGGTCCAAAGCGGCTCCGATGCTGATAGCACGTTTCGGTCACGGTTCTGCCGAGTTACGCCACTGCCTGTATGTCGTCGGAGGTCACACAGCTGCCACTGGCTGTCTCCCTGCATCACCATCTGTGTCCTTGAAGCAGGTAGAGCAGTTTGACCCAGTTGCTAACAAGTGGAGCATGGTGGCACCACTGCGAGAAGGAGTTAGTAATGCAGCTGTCGTCAGTGTAAAGCTTAAGTTGTTCGCCTTCGGAGGGACAAGTGTGGCCCACGACAAGCTGCCCAAAGTTCAGTGCTACGATCCCTCAGAAAATCGCTGGACGGTCCCGGCGTCCTGCCCGCAGCCCTGGCGCTACACTGCAGCTGCTGTTCTCGGCAACCAGATCTTTGTAATGGGGGGCGACACTGAATTCTCCGCTTGCTCTGCCTACAAATTCAGCAGTGAGACTTATCAGTGGACTAAAGTTGGAGATGTTACAGCGAAACGAATGAGCTGCCAGGCGGTGGCCTCTGGGAACAAACTTTATGTGGTGGGAGGCTACTTTGGTACACAGCGCTGTAAAACCCTAGACTGCTATGACCCCACGCTCGATGCCTGGAACAGCATCACTACCGTACCTTATTCCTTAATCCCCACTGCCTTCGTCAGCACCTGGAAACACCTCCCAGCCTGAAGCACGCCTGTACTCCCTTGTGTGACCCTACTGTTCCTATGAGGTAGGTTGTGCAATCTAAAAACAGAATTACCAGACTTTGTTAATTTTTTTTTTTTTTTTTCCCCCAAATTATAGAAATGGCTACAATATATAGCAGTACCATATCAGTAATCTGGTGAAATTCTATTTTATCTGTATTATTAATTAATCTTTTAAAACTAATCATTTAATAACACTGTTAAAGGGTTAATTCACCCAAAAAATTAATTCTGTCATTTACTCACTCTTATGTTGTTCCAAACCTGTATGAGTTTCTTTTTTCTGTTGAACACAAAAGAAGATATTTTGAAGAATGTTTGTAACCAGACAGTTGACGGTAATCATTGACTTCCATAGTAGGAAAAAAAAATACTATGGAAGTCAATGGGGCCCATCAACTGTTTGGTTACCAACGTTCTTCAAAATATCTTCTTTTGTGTTCAACAGAAGAAAGAAACTAATACAGGTTTGGAACAACATAAGGGTGAGTAAAGGGTGACTAAAATTAATTTATTTAGATACAATTGTATATCATTTTAGTGAGCTATTTATTTATTAGTTTGTAAGGACTGAAATACATTTGAGAGAATTTTCCTTGCAACTCGAGGGAATAAAAGTGTTAATGTCCTTAATTAACAAGGGCTGGATGCATCTCATTAAACGTTAAAATATTTGCTAATTTTCCCAAAATTAATTTTCAGAAAGTCCCAGTGTTGTGGTTGGCATGTACAGTACCCTCTTTGTAAGCGTACTGACACATTGGAAAAAGTCCTGTGTACAAAGTTACGTGGCTCTTTGTTTGTTCACATGCACACTGCATTTGGATATAGCAATTTCATTTATCCCTCATGATCGGCATTGTGCATATTTTGACAGAGAACCTTATTAAAATCAGTGGCAAATTGAGTATTGACAGAGCAATTAGGTTGTCTTAGGAGTCAGAGAGGAAAGTAATGGCAAGGCAGCATGCTATGAATATCAACCAGGTCAACTCTGCTCATATGCGCAATCCGATATATTTCCATCAGTTCCCCAGTGCTTTCTCAATACTTTATTTCTTGTCTGATGGTCTTTTTCCAGTTTTCCTTCTTTGTTTCTGTGAGGAGATTCTTATATAGGTGTACTAATCTCAGTGTTTCACTTCAATCGATAACTTTCAAAGCTGGTACATTAATGGATGTTTTATAATAGGTTGCTACAGATGTCACGTCTCCTGAGAGTCCATAAAAATACTGGCTGT
This sequence comes from Mylopharyngodon piceus, assembly GCA_039654765.1. Lineage (NCBI taxonomy): Eukaryota > Metazoa > Chordata > Actinopteri > Cypriniformes > Xenocyprididae > Mylopharyngodon > Mylopharyngodon piceus. The sequence goes on from CM077443.1 coordinate 18,739,425, forward strand.
TAAGCATTGAGCCTTGCTCAGTCTCCAGGAAAACAGGCTTTGGTCACAGCAGGACTACATCGGAAAAGGGCATCAGGCTTTCCAGTATCTACCTCTCAGCAGTGATATGCCCACTGATGTGTGTGTGCTCTGTCTGGTCTGGCTGATACGGAGGCTCTGCTGTATCTGATCTGTCTCCAGACTGGTAGGGAGGAAAAAAATGGAGATCCTTGCTTGAGAGAATTCAGAGCCTTGGTCTTTGAGCTGGAGATGCAAGCCTCAAGCACCTACCATAGAAAGATGCTAGGCTACACCTAAATTTTAATGTGAATGTGGGCACATGCAAATCTTCACATGTAAAATTTAGATCCCAAGTAAAACTGTGTGTTTGTGTGCCTCTGTTGTGAGGAGGCGGCTTGCGGTAGGGCTGAATGAGTTATGAGCGTGCAGTGAGGGGCGTTGCACCGAGGGTAATTGAAGCAGAATAGAAGACTTTTATTGTTCCTGAGGGGGGAATTTGTCTAAGGGTGGAGGAAGGAGGGAAGAGAGGTAGGGCAAATGGAGGAGGAGGAGGGAAGGCTCTGAGAAAAGGCAGAGAAAGTAATGGTGAGGTGTTGTGTATTTGGATGAGCAGTGTGTTGACAACATGGAGCATGCTTGCATGAAGTCTGAACAGTTCAGTACCTATGCAGTACGTTTACAATGGGCTGTTGTGTTGTTGAGCTAGAGTCTTTATCTTTGTCTGTCTGAGTGTACATTTCCACAATGTGTAATCAAATATTTGAATGATTAAATGCACATTGTGCATCACCGCTGTGTTTCTGATTGTGTCGTCACATTTACCATTGTTTGGTGAATTCATGCAGGAAATTCAGTCATTTCAATAGGAATCCACACGGTTAGGAAGTTTGCATGAGGGCGAATTGACACTTTGACCAACAGAAAAATATATCTATTGCAATTTCGCTTCTGTGACCACACCTTAACGTGTGTACACACTGGAAGAGCAGGGCTACAGTAGCTTTATCTTGGTATGTTAGTTTAACGACACACAGTGGAACAATTTAAGTCGAACTAAAATGTAAAATGAGAAAAAAAAAAAAAAGTCAATTTTTGCTGTAATCTGACAGATGTGTCTCTGCCTGGTTAATCAGGTTTGATGAATTGGATATGGTCAATGTACACTGATAAAACCAGTGTGTGGCAAAACAAAACTGAATTGAATAGATTCATAACTGTAGTGGAAGGTCAGAGATCAGCGTAAACCCACGCTATTGTTGATACAAATGATTTTTATTCGGAAGTATTTTTGGCTTGACTTATGCATGATTTACTCTGAATTTAAGCAATCTATACAAGTAAGTGAGATGAGGTCATTCAGATGAGTCATAGCTGTTGTTTTCCATAAATGGTTTCGGTACTGTTTATCGTCATGTTTTACAGTGTGCTGAAATCCTTGAAATTTAGACTGTGATGTGAGTTTAGGTGCAAAGCAGAAATCACGCTGGATGCGTTTATATGTTGTGAGTATTTCTTTGGAAAGAGAAGTGAATGTGTATATACAATATTTTTGTTCTTATTTAACAAGAACATTTTCAAAGAGCCAAAGACATTGTGGGGAAAAAAAGACAAAACAAGGGAAGTCATCATTTAAAGAGAAAGACATAGAGGGTGATTATTTAGCACGGTTTTCTTTACTCTCTGAATGAAAGCACCTAATAATAGAAAGATTTATCTCTGCCTGGTAGAATGAAATTAATATTTTATACATTAATTTCTTCTCTGCCTTCATGGAAGGTGCAGTGAGAACGGAATAATCCCTAAATACTGATAGTCAACCAAACTCCAGGCCAGTAGACTAAACAAGATACACACCAACTTAACTTCCTCCTCAATGAAAAACCACACTCATTCCATTCCTGACCCTTTGGCACTGGTCATTTAGCTTTGATTTTAAAGTCTCTGTGACTGTGTGCCTGTGAAATGCTGCCCACCTCGACAGGGCAGTTAATTTCAAAGTGGTGGTCCTTCCTTTGTTCACTGAGCCATTCCTATGCATTTAAAAGACCATGAAGTGTTCTAAGCAAGCTTCCTCCCCACTAACAATGAGGAGCCTCACTGCTGGCCAGAGGAGTGGGAGGAGAGAGAAGACAGAGATGAGGGGAGAGGGGGAGGACTGGATAAGGGAGGGTAAACAAAGATTTTCAGTCTTGCTCTTTCTTTCTCTCCAACTGGCTGTGTTTTCTCACACTCAAACTCCTGCTATCTCTCTCCCATGGGAATGCATCTGGTTACAGAAATCCTCCCTTTCCTACGTACATAGACACACTGCTCTCTTTATCTCTTATCTTTTCCCTCTCTCTGTGAGACCATTTTTTGGACAAATGTGCTGTTGAACTCTGCAAAGGTTCAATGTTCTTTGCAGACATACTGCATTATTTCAGAATGGACGGAATAACAAATTACACAGCACTTTGGATAGAGGGTCCATGATATGGAATTATATTAAAGTCATAATTTAAAAAAAATAAGAACATTTGTTTAAAATAAAAAAGGTTTAAAGGATGATAGACTGAAGTATCAGTCAATATTTGACTATTTTGATATTGCATAGAAACCAGTGCTCCTGAGTTTGTGTTCTGACAGCTTAAAAAAATAAAAAAAAAGATATTTATTTAGTAAATGATGCATAAATAAATATGTAGACTACTGTTTAAATGTTTGGGCTCAGTAAAATTTTTTAAAATGTTTTTGAAAAGTCTCACCAAGACTGCATACATTTGATCAAATCCTGTAAAAGGCAATATTTGAAATACTGTTACAATTTAAAATAAAAGCTGAATTTTCAGCATCATTACTCCAGTCTTCAGTGTCACATGATCCTTCAGAAATCATTCTAATATGCTGATTTGGTGCTCAAGAAACATTTCTTATTATCAATGTTGAAAACGGTTGTGCTGCTTAATATTTTTATGGAGGCTGTGAATTTATTTATTTATTTATTTATTTATTTGCAGCATTCTTTGATGAATAGAAAGTTCAGATGAACAGCATTTATTTGAAAATGAAATCTTTTGTAACATTATGAATGTCTTCACTCTCATTTGATCAATTTAATGTGTCCTTTCTGAACAAAAGTATCAATTTCTTTCAAAAATGTATATATGGATTCAAAGGTTTGAAAGGACGGGGACAGGTTAGAGACAGAAAATATTATCTCAGTATAAAAAACAGACATCAATGGAAAATATCCACCATGGTAAAAAACAAAGCTTGTATGTTCCTGCGTGTGTGCACGAGTGCGATCTGCGCATACGCGTGCGTGTTTATGCCAGGCTTGTGTTTGGCGGGTGTGGGAGTGGAGGGAGGTCATTAGTCTAAGCTGTGTTCATTCACCGTCAGCTTCATGCTGCTTAGATGAAGTGCCATGGTTCACTGAACATTTTGTCTTCAAAAACAGCTCTGTAGAGTCTACACCCAACCGGCCCCGGGATCGATGGCGGGATGGATTTGGCTTTGCCCCCTTCCAGTCTCTTTGGGCTTCTGTTTGAGTGGGTTTTAATTGGCAAGCGATTCTTCTGTAACTGCAGGGCTCTGTTGCCCTTTACTGTCATTTATATGAACTATAGGCGCAACTTAAAAGAAGAAAGTGGGAGTTGGGGAAAAAAGAGAAGAGAGAATGTGTGCTAACGACTTGATTTGGATGCTCTGGGGGGACTTCTGCTTTCAAATGATCACCTCCACTTCATTTTTCTCCCTTATTTCGAGCTAGAGGCCCTGAGAGAGAAAGAGAATATGTGACTTCAGAATGGATATTGGCCTTTGTAGAAGCTTAAGGCTGTAAAACGATAGTAGAGTCAAAGCCAAAGAGGAAAAACACACTGTATCGCACTGGGTGCAACAATGGACAGAAGAGGAAGCTTTTGTTGCACTACATTTAGTTGTGCTCTTGGTTCCAAAAACACTTCTTTGTTAACTTAATACCAGCAATGATCTGACTGAATGCAGACAGTTTTTAAAAGAGTACAGCGCTCTGTGTGTGATGTCTTTTGGCTTGTATCTGCTGCTGAACAGGTGTGAGGGTCTGACCTGTCCTCTCCTTTTGTTTTTCTTGAGGGGGAAAAAGAAAAGATCAGAAACAAATGGTCAGGGTCAATGTCTGAATCATGTTTGTGAGATGTTATTCTTTCCTGAAATGTGAATGTGAAGTTCTGGGTGTTATTATTTAGTCTAGCTTTCAAAAGTAGCATGATGAGGGGGGAAAAAACAATTGTAATTTTAATTTCCTAATGTGATTTTGTTGTCTTATCTTTCCTCAGAGTTCCTTGTGTCCATTTGTCGTTATTGTCTACTGGATTCCAACTGTGAAGAAACGCTATAACCCTCCAGTGCAATTTTACAAAGAGACTTTCTCCCATAAGAGCTAAGTATTGTGTACGAAGTCCAGTCGCAAAGCTTTTTTTTCCTGCTGCAAGTCGCCAAAATCCTGCTTGGAAGTTTCAAGTACATTGTGATGTCACATCCTACATTTTGTGAAGTATCAGAATGTGGGCTTCACAGTGAAAACCAAAAGAACTGCGATGCATCCTGAAAGCCCAGTCTGCTTCCAACATAACCAGCATAATCATCACTTTCGTCCCCCCCACATTTGTGTACTCTGACCGTGTTTTGTACAATTCTGATGCCATGCAAGCTAAAATAGACCCGTATGCCTGTCTTAATTTCTATACTGCATGAAGGATGAATGGAAGCTTTTGATTGGGAGACAACAGGAGTCTCAACGCATGATTGGAGATCTTAAGATACTTAAGGAAAAGTACCTCACATCCTGATATGTATCTACCTTTTCTTCTCCCATGGTGATGTTAAAAAATAGACCTTGCTCAAAAGGAGAGAGGCTGAGGTGGGCTCTTAATGGACTGATAAACGTCTTATTTTGCTGGTTTAAAGAATAAAAAGCACCGAAGGAAACATAAGAGAGGCTTTTTTTTGCGTATTTGTCCTTCACACGTCTGTACAAGGAGGACAGACTGTTGCTAAACCATTCCTGTTGAACAAACCTTAGCAGCTTGGTGTGAAAATGGACACGGGCACAGTGTGTCCCAAGGTACATGTGCCAGCTGTGCGTATGTGACTAAGTGAGTGCGGATGAGGCATGTCCCAGCATGTTAGCCTGAACGAGAGTCCATCTGACCCCACTCAACGCCCGATCATACTCCCACCCCCTCCAAAATAAACACCCGACAAACAGCGTGAGCATGCCCTCTGAGAAACCGCCAACAGACACTATCCTTCCAGCTTCTGATCACCGACCAACTCGAGTTTCAAGATTCTCCTGCACAAAACTCGAATTGTGCGAGACACTTCTGCTTTCCGTTTTTGCCTGTACTATTCTAAGCACATACAGTCACGGTAAACGTGAACGACAGAAGGAGAGAGAAAAGAGGTGAGAGCCATTTCGTCACCCTGTGAGGGAATGCAGTCTCTATGGCAACAACAACTAAACTGTAAATGTAAAAAAAAAAAAAAGGACAAGAACGAGAAAAGTGCAAGAAACTGGCTGTCTGGCTTAAAATATTTCAGTGTCTATTAATAAGTCTTAATTTATGATTTTTTTTTTTTTTTTTTATAAAGCTTTTTGTTTTCCATTGTGTATTAATTTTCTTTGTTTTCTTTTTTTTTTTTTTTCTTGCATACATGTCGTTTGGATGTATAGAAGTTAACAGGTTTTTGTACCAAGCATGGCCCAAAACGCTCTGTGTTCCTGCTGCTTTTTTGCACATTTACGTAGGGTAATTTTGACTGAGCAGGTGGAATTTGTAGTGGTCAGCGAACGCTTGAGCCTTTTGCTCATCTGATCAAAAACAGGGAGGCTTAGGGGTCAAAGGTCTTTGACAGGATAAGAATGGGCCGAATGATGTCACAGCCTTAGATTACCCTGGGTGCAAGTGGGTAGGTCAGCAGATGGGGGAGTTGAGAAGTTGTTTTGAGAGATTAGGGGACGGCAAAGAAAATTCTTCTGTTGGGCAGTTCATCCAAAAATTAAAATTCTGTCATCTACTCACCCTGTAGAGTCAGAACTGTCATTTTTGGGTGAACTATGTCTTTAAACGATTTTCCTGGTTTCACAGATAGATTAAGTCAGGATTAGGCCTTAGTTCAGTTAGGACATGTAAGTAGCTTTTATAAAGATGCCTTAGAAAAAATCACTACTGGTGTGCATTTTGAGACAAAACAATGGCACTGACATATTTTAAGATTTGTCAGTGCAAGCTGCTTTCAGTTTAAACCTCTCGAACATACATTTTAGTCTGGAACTAGGCTTAAGCCTTGTCTGTGAAACCGGGGACTGATGTCCTTTAAACAACAGATCAATCCACCTGGTTGTGATGGTGCACTGACCTGCACCAACTTTTGTTTTATACAATATAATTGGACCTCAGTCCACCATTTAAAAAGTATAAAGTTTAATCAACTGGAACATGAGCATAGTTTAGCAAGTGCTTTCGACCAGTGCCCAGTGACCCCATGCCAAACTCGGTCCCACTGTTACCCTGCTCTGCGTCCATCACTCTTTCAGTACTAGAGCTCAGGCTGACCCAGGGTCTCCATGGGCTGTAATGTTCATGTAGAGCTATCTGAGGAATGTGACGTACGCAGCTGCTCTCAGAACAGCTGGAACTGTCACCAGCATGTCGTAACTTTGACTGTCCCTTAGAGTTCAGCTGCGCTGTTAACATTATGATTGGATTAGGAGTACGTCACAGACACCTTGCTGGATCACTCTTAAAAATTAAGGTGATGCTATAAAATAACTGTTTTGGGTTCCCCAAAGAACTCTTCAGTGGACCGTTTCCTCAAAGATTTTACACTGGATGTGAGTGGCACAACTCAACAAGCAGATGGAGGCCATTGTAATAAGAGATACTATCTACACTGGATGCGACGCGACACCAACAGTAAACCAATGCCTCGTTCTATTTCTGACATACTCCATGCACGTGCACTACTTCCAACAACAAATGGATTCAGAGCTTTAGCGCAATCAGTGTAGACGGCCTCAAGCTGTTGTGACGCAGTGCCCCTTGTAGACAGAACATTTGAAGTCTAATAATCTTTTTGCACTATAAAGAACCGGTTACTTCATTTTACAGTACGTGTACTTACAGTTTAGTTACCCAAGAAAGTACTGGTAATATAAGGTAACTACATGGGATAGGTTCAGAGTTGGTATCTAGTTATAGCCCAATTATTGTAATTGCTTTAAGTACATAGTATGTACATGCGGAACAGGACTGTAAAATAAAGTGCTATCAAAGAATTTTTGTGCAATGAAAAGGTTCAATTGGTGTTCAAATGTTAATGGAATCCTAGAATCCTTTATTTTTAAGAGTGGATGTTAGTTGCTACAGTCTGTGGCATAAAAAATGATTTCATCAGCCAAATTTAATGATGACTACAATGGTGAAATGATGAAGCTAGATCCCAAAGGTCTCAAAATATAAAAAAAGCGATGTCTACAATAAGGGCACAGACCATAGTGCTTTCATGTCAATGCCAAACGCACTGCCTGTAGAGATGATCTGTCTGTTTGAATATTCACTGCGGAGCTACACAGTGAAAGTTTTTTCGGGTTAAATAGCAACACTGGCAGTTTGCTACGCTATAGCTGTTGTGACATTGTTCTACATGCTACAAACAAATTACATAGCTTTATATCAATAGAATATAAAATGTTATGTTGTTCAATTGCACAGCTGCAATGTTGAAGGAAAGCCCTGATAGAGGGAAAAATGGTAGCAAGGGGTTCATGATCCTCTCACAAACCCCTCTCATCTCCTCCAGGAAAGTCTTGCTTACAAAGTTCCCTTTGGCCTTTAGGGTCTTTACACCCCCTCCCCCTTCCAGAATACCTTTTCACAGAACACTGCACACTCGAACCTCCAGCCAATCAGAAAACTCCATTCTGCCCCCCCTCACATAGCACAGTTGCCACAGCGATGGTCAACAATCATTGCTCCCCCTCTCCATTTGAACTAGTAATAGTCAAGTGTTTTGTTTTTCCCTCCCTTCTTCCCTCTGTCCTCCTGCTCAAGTGAAAGATTGATTCGGAGGTGACTCATAAGCCTGTGTGCATTGAGAACTCTTAAACGCTGTATGCCTTCACAAACAGACGCATTGCTAAAACATTGTCAATGTTGGGCTGTACTGTTGTTTTTGTGGATGTCATTTTTCTTTTCATTTCTGTATGTCGTGTTATATAATTGTATTGTTATTTTATCTCAACCACTGCGGTTAACATTATTTTGTACAAGTGATTTTTTCACAATGTGAAATTCATGGCTAAATAAAGATAAGAGTTTTTCCTCTTGATAGATATAAAAGCGTATTGCATTATTCAGGTTTTCATAACCGACAACAATAACTTCAGTACGTGCTTTTACAATCCTGAAGTAAGTTTTCCTGTCTTTTATGCAGAGAAATGAAGCTTTTAATTCCAGCATGGCTTATTTGGAGCTCATTAAAACATTTCTCACATATCAGGCCAGCTTTATATGGCAGACAGCACTTGTCTGTACGAGGTATTAAATGGGTGTGTTTATTAAGGGCCCCTATAAATGTACAGAAAAGGCTGAGATCATCGTGTGTGTGTGTGTGTGTGTGTGTGTGTGTGTGTGTGTCTGCAAGACAGGAAGTAACAGCCATACGTGACCCATAAGATACTTTCCCTTTTATTCCAGTGTTGCTGTGGCAACCCTGACCATTATCTGCAAACTCTGGCAGCTGATGTGAAGCATGAAAATTTAAAAAGACCTCCTCCACCACCACAGGCCTCCTTTTCCTATCCTCTTGCCATTTTTCTTGGAGGTTCCTCCTACGTTCTTTATCATCCTGTTACCTTGTTCATTTAATTCCTTAATGAATATCAAATAACCACAGTCTATTTTTAACCATTCAAAACATTCCGCATGCTGCCTAGCGTAACTAGCAGGTCTACCATGAGTAAACAGACACATGGTGAAACACAATGTTACAAACCTGCTCTTCCTGAGAATAGGAGTGTTTACATTCCTGTGATAAAGCGACTCCCTTTCAGAAGGTTAAAGAAAGACGAGTTTTACAGGCTCCTGACACATACCCAGGCACACTATGGCATGATGAAGAGGATGTGCTTAATCACACCCTTTAGAAAGCTATAAAGTTCACACTTCTCACAGGCTCATATAACCCAAGTGATTACAGTATATCTCTATAATAATAACATGTCAACTTAGGATAATAAATATCAATGCTTATATTGGAGATATTATATGGATTGTGTAATTGCATGGTAATTTCCTCCAATCAACATGGTTTAAAACCCAATTACATATCTGCATACATATATACACACAGTCATGTGATATGATGTCCCTCAAGTTCCTGTTGCCAGGCAACATGTCTGTCAGTTCCAGTGAGCTGGCACATGCTCTGTGTTTTCTGCCATAGTAAGAGCCTCCTTGAGATGTCACGCCGTCTCTTGGCCAATAATAGGTCGCTCAATGTGAAATCGGATCCAATCATCAATCAGGTGCTGAGCACCCTGTTTTTCAGCCAATGGCTATAATAAAAATAGCAAAATAATGGCAAAACAAGTGTCTATTTCTTTCATGGCATTCTCTAATTACCAACACTTACATCCTTTATCATTCCGTGTGGTTTCTGTAGTTTTATGAGCTGAACATTATACAACCCATGAGCCTACAGAAGCTGCATACTTTCTAAACAAAACAAGTCATATAATATATTTACATATTCTGTCAACTACAGTATTATATATATATATAATCATTTGTAACTCTCAATGGCATTTTCATAACCTTCGTAACCTCCATTATTTTTTATAACCCAAAAAGCACCCCCAAACATGTTGCTTTTCTGCAGCTTTATGAAATGTTTCTTAACCAAAACGATGCTTTGATCATGCCTATAGTCACAATCAGAGCTGGGTAGATTACTTATGAATTGTAATCAGTTACTGATTACAAATTACATGACAGAATTTGTTATCAGTAATATAATCTCTTAGATAACACATTTTTGGTAATGTAATCTGACTACTTCTGGATTACATTTAGATTACTTTCACAGCAATATCACTGCTACATCAAATATTTAATCTATATTTCATATATTATTATTATTATTTCATATATATATTTCATCTATATTTCATATATATTCATCTATATTTCATCTATATTTCCCCCTCACCGCCAGAATATAAAATGTTAATCACGAACATATATAAGCGGCAGGTTTATTATGAAAAAAAATAGGCTATAAACGTTAAAAAAAATGAAAAATTAGGAGAATCAATGAATTGTGAACAACTTACATTGTGTAAATAATAATCTATAAAAAAGTAACTGTAGTCTGATTACGAGTAGCCTATTTTAAAAAGCAGTTTACTCTAATTACAAGTACTATTTTTGGAATCTGATTACATAATCCAGATTACATGTAATCTGTTACTACCCAGCTCTGGTCACAATGAAATCAAAATGAGCAATTCTTATTTTTTTTTTGGAATATGAAATATTGCAGCATTTATTGTAAATGATTTATCCATGTAAATTATTATTATTAGCCTATTATTATTTAATTCATGTGCCCTCGATCTTTAATCAGAATAACTTCCTCTCCCATTTGCACTTTTCTCTGATGACGTATTTACTGGCGCGAGGGCGGGACAACCTGTTACTCACATGAGATCACAGTGACAGCAGTGATCCAACGATCCAATCAATTCCTGATGGACAAAATCAAGTCTCGCCCTACATTTTTTCTTGTTCAAAAAGCCATTGGATATACGTCACAATAGGAAAGAAAATACAATCGCAAACCGCTTTAATAAGACCATCTCTGGTTTATTTTTTTCTATTTAAATGGCGTCGCGACAGGTAGCCCCGCCTACACCGAAACCTAATTGGACAGAAACACCGCTTCATACGTAAACACGTAATTAAACATCAAACACGGTTGGGGATAAAGATTGTCTGTGGATTCTGGAAGTTTAGGATGAGTAATCTCAAGTTACACAAAGACAATCGTACAAAACATAATGTGTGCAGTGAAGAATCACAGGCATGAAGATACAAGGTAGGCCTATGTTTAGTTTTACGCTGCTGCAGTGCGCTGTGACAGAGAACTGTTCTTATTGGCTGTCTTTGGTAGTTGATTGTGTCATATCACGCTCCATTTTCGCGTTCGGTGGTGACAGACGATTATTGTTGAAGTCATATCGCGGTTGGACCGGTGTGTTTATATCCATGTGTTAGCTACAGTGCTAATATTTGACAATTTTCCTTGAGCATAAAACTGAAATAAAAATGATGTCATCATTCACTCAGCCTGAGTGAAACCCACGGGGATAGCGCATTACAATTAATGCGAGTTACATAATTAGTTACTTTTTCAAGTAACCAGTAAAGTAACGTGTTACTTTCAAATTTACAACAATATGGGCTAGCTGAGTTACTTTTTAAAATAAGTAACGCACATTACTTTGTTTTCCCATCCTACTTTGTTTACACCTCTCCTGTCCCCATGTTGAGAGAAATCGTTAGTAAAGGTGCAGAGGCGTTGTGTGCGCTGTTCTATGATGTTTATTGTAGTTATAGACTAAACGTGAGCATGCATTTACTCATCTCACTTGCACAAAAACAGATTCAGTACTCCTCAACATGAATAGAAACAGTGAATATTTTACACAAACATGCAATAATTACTCAAATATACTTTATGTATTTGATCTCACTTTATTAGCCAATGTTGCTGCTGACCTTTGATGATCCAGTTCAACCACACTAAGTACGTGTTTTTAGTGTTGAACTTTCTTCTCCTGTGTCCTTTTCTTCTGCAATCCAGTGGCAGCACAGCTGAAAGGTTTGTTTTAGCTGTGCCCTTTACTTTACAGGTGTGAATTTGCACTTTCAGTGGATTTTTCATTTCATGCTTGGTGTGAAAGGGCCTTTACATTTGCCAAAAATAGAACTTTTGTGGGGGTTTTTTAATTAAAAAACAAACAAGAAAATGTAATGCAAAAGTAATGTAATGCATTACTTTCCATAAACAGTGCTTTCTAGGGAGTAACACAATAATGTAACGCATTACTTAAAAGTAACCTTCCCCAACACTGAAAATAAATACATCATAGCCTACATGTTTCAAAAACAAGAAGGTGAGTACGTGACTTTCATTATTGGGTGAACTAATCCTTTCAGGTTCAGTACCAAAATCAAAAGTTCCTATGATGTGACATCTTGCATTAGACCATCATGTTTTTGTTTTCAGTCGGGTTAAAAGCAAAATATATTCCCAAATGACCAACATAAACTGAGACCACACACAAAAATACACACACATAATGGCCCCTATATTGACCTCATGGAAGGTTAGCTGCCCTCAGTAGTGCCTGTTTGTGATCAGGCCCACCTGTAGTACATTAAATAAGAAGAGGAAGAGAGGGAAGAGAACGTGACCATGTAAACAGAGCGATGGATGGAGAGAGAAGGCAGCAAAGGAGGGGTGGGTCTCAAGGGGCTTGTGATTGAGACCACACACAAAAGACTGGAATCGTCCAAGCCTATTCCCTCTCTCCTCTTCTCCTCCAGATCCTGGCTGCACTCTTTCACTAAAGAGCATTTTGGATCAGTATTACGAGGCCTGGAAGAGTTGAATAACCTCTCAATAGCTTTCCCCCTTCTCTTTTGCATATCTCCATCATTTGGTAAAGATTACCTACCAGCCGCTGTCATTATTATTCTGCGACTCTACCACAATTTTTACTGTTGGAATGAATTTTGAAAGATGAATTTTAAAATAATTTAATTCAAATTACAATTTATAATACCCTTGTATAATTACCTAGCTTCCCCTCATTTTCTGGAATTCAACACTTTGAATGTGCACATTTTTCTTTTTACACCCTGCTGTTATTGCCATCTCATTTTAACCTCTATCATGAACTAGAAACAGCTCATTACATATCAAAACACACTGTCACTCTCTCCATTAACTCCAGCACCTGCATGATAAAGGTCGGCTGTGATTCTCTGATTGCGATAAACAGCAGTAAATGTTGTTTAAATGTCATTATTTCATACTTGGGTACAGTTTGCTATTCAGCTTTGAAAACACAGCCAGGCCCAAAACCACAGCGACACACACAGATTTGATGCTGATTTTCAGTGCCAAAGAAGCTGTTAATCTCTCCTTTTTTTGTGTGTGTGTGTGGGGGTGGGTGGGGAGTTAGTGCAGTCTCTCTAAACCCGTCTTCTCTCATTAATCCCAGAGCTGTTGAAAATGCTGAAGAACCTCTGAGACAGACGGGCTGTCATAACAGGAAACCTCATTTAAAACCACAGACTTGAGTTTGCTTCACTGCTCAGTCTGAATCAGTGACGGACACCCTCCAGCAGCATGGACTAGTGAATCTCCACTCAGGCTCAAACTAAAATAAAGAAAAGAGAAATACATCAGGTTTATTGACCTTTAATTATAGGACAGAATGCTCATGCTTCAGCTGCCGCGAGTGGCTTCACTCTTATCAGTCTCTGCCATTCTCGTTAAAGACGCTCGTCTTTAACGAACTGGAAATGTAATTACTGAGGGAGGGATGTTGTCAATATCAGCCTGCCCTGACCTGGACATATATTGACTGTTTGCTCCATTGCTTTGATGAATTTAACATTAAATACGTGCCTAATGCTTAGTTAAGAAAGGACTGTGTACTTTACATGACATAATCTGGTAAAACTGTCAATTTATGACTTCTATGTGCCAAAGTCATTGATTTTTATCTACTTTTTACATTTTTAATCAAAACCTTTCATTTTCACTCTGATCAGTTTTTGCAGCAAAGAATTTATGAAGAGATATAGCAAAAATGAACAAACAAAATGATGAAAATACAGTAAAAAAAAAAATACAGGATTCTTTTAATAAAAAGTTCAAAAGTCTTACCGTCACTTGAAATTTAATAAAAATCATGTTTGTATGTATATATAAATGATTATTATTATTATTATTTCTATTTATATATATATTTTTATTTCGTCCAAGTGGGAATTTTAAAACTCAACTGCAAATTCGTTTACCATATCTTGCGCTGGGATAATATGAACCAGTGAACTTGTGAAATAGTTATTGTGTTGCACTTTATAGAACAGAGGAAATGATGTCATGTCTCTAAGAAAACACTAATTGGCAGTTTTAGTTTTACATTATATTTGACAAAAAATAATGCTCTTTGCATATATAGGCATACTGTGAGGTTCAATAATAGTTAAAATTTCCATGTCATTATGTGGCTACAAGATGCAAATAAGAAACATTTGCAATATGCAACCATTAAGTGTTTGTGTGTGTGTGTGTGTGTGTGTGTGTGTGTGCATGCATTTTTGTGACATATCAGGACACAAATTTGTATAATGACATGGGTATGACATAGGTATTACAAGGAGAGGGTGACTTATGAGGACATTACCCCATGTCCCCATTTTTCAAAAGGCTTATAAATCATACAGAATGAGTTTTTTTTTTTTTTTTTTTTTGAGAAAGTAAAAATGTGCACAGTTTTCTGTGATGGGTAGGTTTAGGTGTAGGGTTGGTGTAGGGCGATAGAAAATACGGTTTGTACAGTATAAAAACCATTACGCCTGTGGAATGTCCCCACAATTCACAAAAACAAACCTGTGTGTGTGTGTGTGTGTGTGTGTGTGTGAGAGAGAGAGAGAGAGAGAGAGAGAGAGTGCAGTATGTGTAGGATGAACAGAGAAAGAGACCAAATCAACAGTTTCTTTCAACACCCCTAATTAAAAAAAAAACACTAATAAGAGACAGTGTCCTTAATCATAAGGGGTCAAATCGGTCAATGACGTATGAAGTTAGGATAGCCGCCATTAACGAGGCAGCATAAAAGCACACAAATACCGAAAGGCAGCCTCTGAGGCACCAGTTTGTGTTGTTAATAGGGTGAAACACCAGAGGCATTGGATTCTTCACTGGAATTGCGGTCTGACGTTTGGGGGCCGCCTTCCCTTTCATCAGTTAAATGAGCTGCTCCCTAATTAGACAGCACGCGAGCAGATGGAGTGTGTGCGAGCGTGTGTTTCAGTGAGAGGGGGAACTCGGAGAGTTTGTAATTAGTAAAGTATTGTAGCAAATCCAATAGCTGTTTGAAATTGTGACATTTTTTTGAACAATTCCTCTCTGTGACACTTCACCTTGTAGCCTTTCTATATAGCACACTTTCTATTCTCCTCCACAGTGCACAAGTAACACTACTGGGGATCATTTTTTATTATGTTTTGTCCTCTTGATTGTTGTGTATGCGAGTATGTATGTGTGAGTGAGTGCATGAGTCTTGTATCTCCCACGGTGGCTTATTAACTGTAGTCTGTAGACAGTCTGCCAAGACTCTCCAATGAATGTTTCTTTGGATGTCTCCCTCTTCCCTTCTCCCTTTCAGTTTGTTTCTCTATTTCCCCCATCTCTTTAAAGGTATCAATGTTTCTTTCTTCTTTATTCTCCCTTCATTTTTCCTGCCTGGTCTCGCTGTGTGTGGCTAAATAAGATCCAGAATTTTTTTAATTTTTTTTTTTTTTACAATGAGCAAGCCTGCCTTGCAAGTTGTAAAACAGAGGAATTTAGCCAATTTAGAGGTGTAAGCAGGGAATACAAACACATTCTGAGTGAAAAACTATGTTCTGAACAAATTTGCCTGATTTTTTTTTTTTTTTTTTTTTTTTAGAGACCACACACATACCATACAAATGGCAAAAGTCATATGGCAAACATACAACATAATTGGCATGCTCTCAAACAGCCATGTCTGCATTAGTTTCTTGTGTACATGCATGCGTAAACACACCTGATGGACACATTTCCACATATATGGACTGAGTGTTTTTGAGTTTGTTCACCCAAAAATAAATTCTGTCATTTACTCACCCTCATATCCAGGGCTTGACATTAACACCCGCCAACCTGCCATATGCGGGTGGATTTCAGCAGTGGCGTGTAACAAAGTCACTCCTACTAGCCACTTTGGCAGATTGAAGTCTTTTAAAAAGGCATCTGAAATAATAGTGTCAAAAATATCGATTTCTCGATACATATCAATACTGATATATCTAAAACGCTTCCAATACTCATTTTCTGCAGAATAGATACACGATACCAGCTGCTCGCTCTCTCTCTCTCTCGTTTCTCTGACAGCGAGTTGACACACAAACCCGCCTCCCCTCACTCACTCGTTTCATTTGCTCTGGATGAATTTTGTTTGTGTTACAGGGCTTGAATTTTGGTGTGGGAATGTCAGTCTTGGTGAGTATTCACGTAAACACAGTCAGTTATGTTTTAAGTGAACGTAAACAGTTGAGAAAGAAAATTTTTTGTGTAACAGTTTAATAGATCCGTGCGTCAGGTCTTAAAGTGACAGCAGCCTAATATACCTGCTGCTAAATTATAAGATAATATTAAAAATATCTATATGGCAGTTTTCCCCCATGGTATCGATGTCAAAATTGTGGCCAGTGAAAATGCTGAGTGGCTAGAGACTTTGGAAAACCATTAGCCACCGTGGCTGGTGAGCAAAAAAGTTAATGTCAAGCCCTGCTCATATCGTTAAATGTGTATGACATAATTTTTTTCTGTGGAATACAAAATATATTTCTAAGTACTTAAGGGGTCCACAAAATTGAGTTTCTGTGAAGGAACAAAAACAGTTGAAACGTTCTTCAAAACATCTCTTCCTCAGAAGGAAATTCATATTTTGAATTAGCTTTTTTTCTTTGTTTTCATTTTCATTTAATTTAATTTTAGTTTACTTTTAATTTTACTTTTGACTTTTTTATTAGGTTTATATATATGGTTTTGATTTTATTTTTCAGTTTTAGTTTTATTTCAGCTTTAGTTTTAGTTTTATTTCTTATTCCAGTTATAGCTGCCAAGGCATTTAGTTTTTCATATTCATATTTTATTTTATTTCAGGTTTATTTCAATTAACAAAAAAGTTTTTAATACTTTTAGTTTGAGTTAACGATAAAAACATGATGGTAAATGATGACAGAATTTTCATTTTTGGCTAAGATTAAAGTGTCTTTTCATCTAATATCACTTTTCATTACTGTCTGGTCTGATGTGACCTTTAAAGTCCACACTAATATGCAGAGTGTGAGTGTGAGTGTGTGTGTGTGTGTGTGTGTGTGTGTGTGGTTATACTTGTTAGGGCCAAATGTGAAATATTATGGCAACCGATTTGTGAGGACATTTTACTGGTCCTCATTTGGTTCAAATGCTTAAAAATCAACCAAAACATGTTTTCCTTTAAATCTATTGTTAGCTATATGCTAAAGCTATATGTTTCTGTGATGTGTAGGTTTAGGGTTTGGGTTAGGCCATAGAAAATATCTATATAAAATCCTGATATAAAATCAATAAAATGAAAGTCTATGCAATGTCCTCACTAATGTGTCTGAGTCTGGGTGGAACCTGTAGTCTCACTGACTGCGCTTGCCATTTAAGGACTTGAAGATCTCAAAGTTTACTAACACAACTTGACAAATAGGTGGACAGCTGCAAAAGAACAACACGTCGCTGGATAGGCATCACTGACTTATTTGTTTAGTAAACACCAGGGTTATTTAACAAGGGTTAACGATGATGTGTGCTTACACAAACAAATGTCTGCTGGATGAGTCACATCATTTGAGTGAGACGAAAAACAAAGTGTACCGACAGTACATGCACTCCAATCTGACACTATTTCTGGACGCCATGTAAACAGGCCACACTCTTGGAAAACATTAAAACACTGAAGTGCCACACTATGGACAAACTAGTAACCAAGCGAATGTGTTTTCTCAGTGAATGGATGGATGGATTGATTGATAGGATCTATGTAGCATGCTTGAGTTGTTGAGATGATTGTGTTTATGTTAGATTGTAATTGGCAGAAAACAATTACTCCACAGATGGTTTTATCCTAATCTTAGACTAATCCTTTTGTGTTCCGATATTAGCTTAGCAAGCGGCCTGATGTAGGTCAACGCTTCTGACACATGTGTGAAATGTGTTTTGGACACAAGATGTAGGGAAGGAAGGAGGGAATAGGAAAAAGATTTTGTGTGTGTGTGTTTGTACTCTCTTCCTTCACTCTGTACTGTTTTATGTAGTATTTGCAAGTTTAATCTATGAATCAGAATATGTTTATGTTGCACCACCACTCATAATTGTACATACATCATTGTAGCAATATTATAGTGACTGAAAAGATAAAAACATAAGGCAAGCTTTAAAACTGACATTTGATTATAGTGTAAACAACTGAAATCTGACAATTGATACACTACCAAGTTTGTGGTTAGTAAGATTTTAATATTTTTGAAGTCTCTTATGCTCACCAAGGCTGCATTTATTTGATCAAAATAAAGTAAAACAGTAATATTGTGAAATAACATTACAATTTAAAATAACTGGTTTTGGCAATATATTTAAAAATGTATTTTTTCCTGTGATGCCAAGCTAAGCATCATTACTCCAGTCTTGAGTGTCACGTGATCCTTCAGAAATCATTCTAATATGATGATTTGGTGCCCAAGAAACATTTCTTATTAATATCAATGATGAAAACAGTTAATAATAATAAGAAGAAGAACATTCTTTGATGAATAGAAAGTTCAAAGGAACAGCATTTATTTGAAATAATGTTTTGTTTTAATGTAAAAGTCTTTACTGTCACTTTTCAGTTTAATGCATCCCTGCTGAATAGAGTATTAATTTTTTCTTTCTTTTTTTAAAAAAATCTGACCCCCAAATTTTGAACTTGAGTGTATTTTAATGGACATAGATTTATATAAATTAGTTTATATGGATAAAAAGGAACCATACTCTTCATGAGTAAAAGCATACATTTCATCTTATGATTAAATCTGATTAAATGGGAATATGATTTAATATGAGCATTAAATATTCAAGATTAAATCCTGCATATTGAATCATACTTAATCATATGAAGAAGTGACTAGTGTTTCCTCGAGCTCTACTCCGAAGCACACTTCAACTTCCTTTGCTAAAAGCTTCTCATTTTGAGACTAATTCCTTTTAAATTACAAGTGAACTCTCTTTGTCAGTTTGCAGTGTTTATGAGTTTCTCTTTTTTCATGTAGTGATATAATAAATGAGGAGTTTTTCAGATATAATATAATTGATTACGTTTGTTTGCTTTCCAGACTGATGTGAATCTATCACAGAAATGACTCAAGTCTGAAATGGATGTGATGATTCTACATTATTGTGTAGTTTGAGTGATGAGAGTGTCACTGTGAGTGTCCTCCCACACCTCACTTCCTCCCATTCATTCTCTGACACACACAAACTCTGTGTGCTTCAATACTATGATATTGAGTAAACATTAACTTTTCAGTTATCAGCTGCACTCTGTTTTATGAGTCGTATCTGTTAACTGGTCTTAACAACTGTGACTTTAGCTTTGTACTAGTAATCTCAAATTATGAAAGGTGTAAACAAAGAGTATTGAATTTTTATATGAGCCTTAAACAGCAGGTATCAGTGTACTGATGGAAACAGTGTCAGTGACCAATAGCAGTGCGTGAGTTTCAATACTATGTTTTATTTTTATTATACTTCCATTATAAAAATTAATGGGACAAAAAGATCAAAATAGAATCTCTCTCTTTCTCTTACTCACTTTCCTTTCATAACTGTGTCCCTGAAGGAAGCAATAACCAAAGGTCAATGGCGTGAACATCTTTTATTCCAGTGCTGATATTTTTATATGGTAATTTTTGCTTTATCCAGTCTCTGGAACACTAATTTTATGGCTTTTGACATTTATAACCAAAGTGATCTGAGTGGAAAAACAGACATTGAACTGAGTTAATTAAGCATGCTCAAGACAGAGAGAGAGACAGCAGAAGAGAGAGCAAGATGGAAAGTGATGCCTTGTGTCACAGAGCCAGTTAAATCCATTTACTCTTTCAAATGGTCCAATCACAGCTGGAGCAGTGGACCTAAATGGAGCTTTTGTCTCTGACCAGAAAAACAAGCCCTCTCTCGTGCTGGAGTTCACATACCTGCTGTAAAGATATTTATATTATCTTAATTGTATATATCCACATTATGTATGTATATAAAATAAAAACGCTCTCAAGAAAATCTGTTCTAAACAATACCAGATTAGGGTTCTTTGGCTTGTAACAATAGCAGAATTCTTTTTGGTGCTAGAACACTTTTTATAAGGTTCCATAAAGAACCATGCTTTGAAAGTGCTATAAAGAACCACATCATGACATCCTGAAACAGTGTTCTTTTATCTGGTAAAGGTCATATGGTCTATGCAAAACCTAAATTTTTGCCTATTAGCCCAATTTCACTTTGTGTGTGTAAGTATAACCGCTGCTGTCAGCTTATTCACTGTGAAAATGTCGGTTTAGATTTTGCCGTTCAGACTGGAGAAGAACCTGATGATGTAAAGTGTCATGCAAACACAGGCTTCTTGCATTGTCTGTTTTTTATAATCTGCAGTTTTTTGTTGTTGTTGTTGTTGTTGTTTACTATCTCTCAGATTTAAGCACCTTGTAAACAACCTTCCTTTTTGCCACTTATAATTTTTGTGATCCTTTCTTGGTCACACTTTAGATTAGGGTCCAATTCTCACTATTAACTAACTGTAAACCCTAATGCTCAAAATAATTAATTGGTTTAAGTAGGACAAACTTAAGTTCAACAAATTAGTTCAGTCAAATTAACTTTTATGAGTATTTAGCACTTTCTTTTTCTTTCAAGTTCACAGAACTGATATATTTTAAGTAAACTGAACTGTTTCATTGTTTTGAGTTTTATGGAATTATTTCTGCTTCCCAGCATGGCCCATGGCAAAGGCCCATGGCACTCGAAAGGGAGAGTAAATGCTAAAATTAAGTACTTTTTTTTTTTTTTTTTTTGTGCAAGAATAATGTTAAGTGGGAGATTTAGTATTGATAAATGCTTCATATTGCTGTACTCATTCAGCAAGTGCTATACCATGCTATTGTTAACATGTTAATAAATTAGCAAGTTAGCATTTCCTGAATTAGCTTGTTATAGCTAGCTAAGTTTACTCTAATACAAATGTTTACATTGAGGTTACATGATAATTTTAAGTAAAATGTATGAATTAGTGTACTCGAACATTTCAAGTTAGGAATAATTAAAATGTATGAGTACAAAATAAAAATCTGCCAGTTCTGCTTATTTAAACTTTGAATTTCTTAACTTAAAAATTTTGAGGCAACAGATTTTTTTGAGTTTTGCCAACTTATTTGGGTTTACAGTGTATTAACTAAGACTTTTGCCTCAATAAACTCCGAATTACTGCTTATTAATAGTCAGTAAGGTACTTGTTAAGTTTAGGTATTGGGTATTGTATTTGGAATGTAGAATATGGTCATGCAGAATAAGGCATTAATATGTGCTTTACAAGTACTAATAAACAGCCAATATTCTATAATATGCATGCTAACAAGCAACTAGTTAATAGTGAGAACTGGACCCTAAACTAAAGTGTTACCACTTTCTTTCGGAAAAGCCAAGTTCAATAAATAAAATAAATAATATACAATAATTAAAAACATATCTTAAATATTATCATTGATTTTCCATTCATTTTTTCCCCAAACAAACAACAACAAAAAAAAGGGTCTTCATGATGTGGAGGTTTATATTCAAATGGGCATGATTTTAGTCTCATATATTTTAACGGCTGTTAAATGTTTTTTGTTTTGTTTGTGTGTTTGAAATGCTTCATTTATAGAGAATGAGGGCAGACAGTCACAAAGAATGACTCACACACAAGCACAAAATCTTGTGTCTTGCCTTAGTCATATTACTGAAGCTGCTTTTGACCCTCCACACACACACATTTTATCATTTCCTAGCACATTACCAGACAGGCCCATTTTTCCCAGATAAGGTTCTTCCTCGGAGGAATTCCTCCTGATCAGGTCTAGTCTGATGTCTGTGGGGAAGCTGCTTTATCTGTTAGCCCAATGCTTCTCCCCTGCCATACAGATTACTCATATCACTCAGACAGACAAATCAGACTCATCGTCACTTTGCCTCCTTCTTTCTGTCCCAGTCTTGTTGTTTCTGTGTACCTTTGTCATACATTTTCTCTTTCTCTCACTCTGCATCTTAGATATTCCTACTGGGAGTTCAGGTTTAGTCTCTCTGGCCCAATATCAGGAAGGTTATCCAAAGGGCAGCTCTTCATCTCCACATTTCCTGTAGCCGCAGGAGGATCATGTGTGTTAGCGCTCATGACTCTTGTAATTTTAGTGTGTATCAGTCCTTGTTCTACTACAACAGTGCATTTGTTTGACTTTTAGTACTCTCAGTACAGAGGTCAAAAGTCAGAGGTTAAAACAAGGGCCTTTATAACCTCCACTGCTATCCTGTGTCCTTCAATGGCTTTCCATGTGACCATATGGATTTTGGATTGCTAATTGTATTTCATTATGCCACGTTTGTGTGTGTGTGTGTGTGTGTGTGTGTGTGTGTGTGTGTGTGTGTGTGTGTGTGAGTTTGTGTGTTTTGGTATTCCAGCAAATCTAATATATAAATGACCAAAACAGATTCTCAGATTGATTCTTTGTTTTTCAAGTGAGACATACTGAAACATTGCATAGTATTAGTATATTTACAAAGTAGGGTTACTTATTATTTATTAACCTGAAACAGTAGTAGGAATGTGTTGCCATCCATCTGACGATTACAAACTAACCATTTAACAGCAGGGTTATTCTCAACTGTGTTTATATTCCCACATTCCTTGTGCTATTAAAAGACAATGAATCAACCAAACTATTGATTTAGTTTACATACTTTTATGAACAATGTTTATTAAGGGTTTGAATGTTGTCAAGATCTCTCCCTCTCATACCTCTTACCTTTTTCTTAAATTCATGTCATAACCTGATGTTTGCCAGGTCTGTCTGGCTGAGACGCTGATAGATGTGTGTGATGATGTAGTGATGAAGGAAAGATAAATTGTGAATGAAGATGAATTGCATAATCTGGTTAAGTGCTTCAAGTCATAAAGTATTGTACTTATTATGGGTGGGTAAATTTGTATATTTTTCATAAATAGTATAAATAAAAATCATGTCACTTGTTTCTAAGCACCTTTTTTTTTTTAAATGAATCCACAGCCAATGTGTTCACGTTCACACAAAAATGCAAATTTACCCACCCATTCGTTCGCACCCCCCTTTTTCTCTTTAAATCACTAACATGTGTTTTGGAAAAGGGCCCCAGGCCAGACATTTTAAAGGCACCCAGACAAACCAGCTTCAGAGAGTCATCAACCGCAGACTGGAAACCTTTAGCCCAGCATCCTTCTGATGTGACAACAGCTGATTCCATAAACCCTCACATACAGAAGACCTCCAGACCAGACTGTGTTTGAATCATGATACATATGCTGCGTGACACTGAGACTCTGCAGGAGCTTCATGTGCTCAACATCATCTTAATCCAGGAACATTGAGTTTGCAATGAGCAATCACCACATATTACCGGACTGGGTATACGTCAACTCAGGGAAACTGTTCCTTTGTGAATTAGTGGACAAACCATACAGTAAGTCCACCACAAACAGAACCAGTGAGTCTGCTGTCCAAACTGGTCACAGACCACAGGATCCCACTTACACTGGATGTTAAGATCTATCATTTTTAGTATGAAGTTTTAAATGGAGAGCACTAAATAAAGGTGTAAACACTTATGCCCAGTTTGAGCTGTCTTAACTGAAAGCATCTTGCACTGACATTGTTTTGTCTCAAGATGCTCACCTTTTTTCTAAAGCCGGGTGCACACTGTACGATTTATAATAGTCCTTTACGTCTGTTGCTTGTCAGACTGTACGAACATGATCCCTGCTGTAAGCCATGTCACACTGTAGGATCTCAGTTGTCATTAATGTCAGACTGTACAGCAGGCAAGACGCATTATATACGTACGCACGCAAGAAGACTGGGCCAGAGTTTTTCCATCAAGCCATGACCTGTTCGGTGACTGCATTTATGTGTGGGATAGAAATGGTGGCTAGCAAATAAAAACAGTCTGTATCATGGATTTTGATCATGGGTTTTCTTGAAAAGAAAACTGGAAAAAAAGAGATGTGTGTGTAGAGCAAGTGGAGGTTTGCTGTTTTCTCAAAAACTGCGCCATCAAGTTCTGTCCTCCTATTGGTTTTTGATTTGACGGTTGTAGTAGGAGAAGACACACTACAGGACTGTGCCTCAATACTTATGACACTGCCAGAATTTCGTCGGAGGTAAAATTTAAGCACAATGGTCATGCGAACATGTCAAACTAGCGATCAAATACTATGCATACTATGGCCTATAGGATCAGACAAATCTTTTATGGTTTCACAAAATTTGTCTCAGACGGGCAAATCTTGGCCTAAATCGTATAGTGTGAACCTGGCTTAAGGCACGTTATAAAAGCTACTTAAATGTTCTAATTTAACTGAGGCCTATTCCTGGCTTAGTCTAAGACCTGTCCGTGAAACCAGGCCATTGTGATCCCAACATTCAACATCCTCTACAACAGCAAAAGCCCACCTAATCAGTTGTCAGTCAACCACTGCAAACAGAAGTTAAAACTTTGCTGGAAATGTGTGGATAAAATTATCAAAAGTTTGGGGTCAGTAAGCAGTACAACTTTTTTTCAACATTGATAATGATAAGAAATGTTTTTTGAGCACCAATGATTTCTGAAGGATCATGTGACACTGATGGCAATGCTGAATTTTGAGCAGACATTACTTCAGTCTTCACATGAATATTACATTTTAAAATCTATTGAAATAGAAAACGGTTATTTAATCAAATAAATGCATTCTTATTGAGCATAAGAGACTTTTTTCAAAAACATAAAAAAAGGTTTTGAACTGTAGTGCTGTCCTTCGACAGCAGTTGTTTACATGGAGCTGTGCATATAGTCTCAAAATGAGAGACCGTCCCCCTTGAAAAAACTTGATCACAAGTGGTCAAAGGAGGCAGCTACACGTTACCACCAGAAGTAAATGCCGATCAGCCTCTTCTGACCATTTGTTATCATCTGAAAACAGTGCCTAATAGAATAACGGCTTTTCAATCTTCTGCAATCTTTTTGGAAGTTGATTTTGGAGCTTGTGGTTGTTTTTTTTTTATAAAAGCACCTCTGGGTGCTTTTCAGTGTTGCCAACTGCTTTCAATTGAAAGTAGCTAAAACTGGTAGCTAAATGTCACTAGATGACATCATAACGGCAAATTCATTGATCTATATAATATGAATAGAGGTCAGTGGGCAAAATAATAATCTAGATAAGGTTTGTCCAAGAAGTTGCTAGATTTGTCCCTAAACTTTTGAAAAAAGTCTCAAAAGGGGCGGGGATGTGACAAAATCCCTAAATTGGCAACACTGGTGCTTTTTCGAGTTGAGCTATTGGTGGACTGGCCACCTAAACTTTAATGAACTGTGAAGTGTCAGTGGACTGTTGGAGATTGGGGTCGGTTGAGGTTGCTTAAGTTGATGTTTCGAAGGTTGCCCTGGGGTCTGAAGTGATTGGTTTGGCTCTAGAGGGGGGCAGTTAGTGATTTGGAGGGATTGCTGGGCAGAGCGGGAGTGGGGGCAGTGATTTTCATTCTTAAATTCAGTGGGGTGCGTGCCTGAAGGCCTCTCTGTTGGAAGTTATCCTTTTAGGCAGAGGTAGATATGAATGGCAAGCGTCCTCTGCCATTATGCTGCTAATAGGAAAGGTCAGAGGGCACATTTAACCCCTATTTCTTTTATCCTTTGGAGCCGCTAGCTGATACACACTGTCATCTGCACGTTAGCATCCAACTGAGAGACTTGTTTTCTCATACTGACACACACACATGAAACAAACAGATACACATTGTTTGGTAACAGTACTCAAAGCTTTTCTCTAATGTTCAGTCTATTGTACATTTTATTCCAGATAAAGCCCCAACTGGCACCACCAGCAAGAATCTACAATCACTAGTTTTCAGCCATATACTTGTTGGGTTATCTGAATATTGCAACACATTAGAATGGTAACTGCTGTATTAAGTCCTATTTAAACCTGATAAACGAGAAGCTAATTATGTTTCTTTTGAACAAACTGAAAATATGAGGATGCCACTTATTAGTGCATTTTATTATTTGAATTTAATCAATTGGAATATTTGAATATTCATTTATTATCTAAATTTAAATATTTGATTAAAAATGGTACACAAAATAAAGCACAATTTCTGGAAGGATCATTCTTTTGATTCAATTTTTTTTTTATAGATTATAACTTCATACATTGTGCTGTTTGTGTACCTTTTATATTTTGTTATTTGTGCTTTACTAGTACATGGCCTTACTCAAATAGCCTCTACACACAGTGCTACACAGTCTTTAACATGTCTGACTCTGTTCTCCTGATTTGTGTTAGATGGAAATGCCCTATTTAGTAGAGCAAGAGAGCGAAAATTTGAATATGTAGACTGAGTCGCTCATGTGTCTCTTGCTCTCTTTGTGTTGGTATGAGCCTCTGACTGACCTGTCTAATCACTTAATTCACTTCTTGAGAGAAGAGACAGACAAAGTAGAACACAGTCAGGGGCATTGTGCATCTATTTTTTTGAGGAGGCACAAGTGGAGGTCCTGGCTCATTTGGTGCCCTAGGCAAGATGATGAGAAAACACTTAGTATTTATTTATGGAAGTGCAAGATGTGTTAGACTAGTGGTGCTGTTTTTAATTAGAGTGCAAAGGGACATGGGTTCAAATCCAACTCAGTATATAAATTCGGAGTACAAATTTTTTTTTTTTTTTTTTTTTTAAGAAAAAAAATAGTACTTTTATTCAGCAAGGATGCATCAAATTGATCTTTACATTGATTTAAATGAACTTTCTATCAAAAAATCTTGAAAAAGTGTATCATGGTTCCTATAAAATATTAAGCAGCACAACAGTTTTCAACATTGATAATAATAAGAAATGTTGCTTGAGCAGCAAATCAGCATATTAGAATGATTGCTGAAGGATCATGTGATTCTGAAGACTGGAGTAATGATGCTGAAAATTCAGCATCATAGGAATAAATTAAAGTAGGAACAGTTTAACAATATTATTGTTTTTGTTATATTTTTGATCAAATAAATGCAGCCTTGGTGAGCGAGTGTAGGCGACCTTTTTTTTTTTTTTTTTTTTTTTTAAATATTAAGAAATCTTACCAACCTCAAACCTTTGAACAGGAGTGTGTGTGGCATGAGGGTGGGTCATTTTATGAAAAATGATCTGCAGAAGGTGTGACTTGATTGGACATTAGACAGCGATTTATCTTACAATAATCGTTCAACTTGGTTCTTTCTCTCTCTCTTTCAAAGTGCAAAGTGTCAAAAATCTCAGGGGTTTGATGGTTCCAAACACATTTACATAATGTACGTATACACAGAAAGAGATTTATATATTAATTCATGTCTTATGTGTATTTCACAATGAAGACAGCATGTCAGACACGATGTGATTCAATAAAAGGTATCCTTTCCATTTAAAAGTTAAATGTGCACAGTCAAATTACTTGTCACTGGAACCTTGTCAAGGTACATCAAGTGTGGTTAGACTATTAGCACAGTAGGACATGTGTGGCAGGGAAGTTCCCATAGTATAAACAAGGATATATAAACTAGATTTTGTGTACGCATGTAGGCTTATGAATGCACACTCACACGGAAATATGATGGGATATATTTGATGTAAAACGTTCTGTTATATAGTCAAACCACACACGAGTGTATCAATGCACATTTCTTGAAATTAGACACCTAGTTATCCTTAGTAAGTATAATGAGCACTATTTTCTCCCACCAGACTTCGTTCTCTCACCCATTTAACTCTTTGCTTTTGAAAATTTAATGGTGACACCAAAGAAAAAGCAGCACATAACAGCTTTTTGACTTTGTTAAAGCAACTTTAGCATCTCCTGGTTTTAGTTTTTATGAGACAAACATCAAGTGCAGCAGAATTTTACCGCCTGGCACAACATCATCAAGCAAATGAACTTTAGATTTGCATATAACATGAAAATAATAGATCAAAATAATATATCCATTTTGTGTGAGATTGTGTAATTTTTGTGCCAGTGAAATGCACGTGTGAAGGAGTGTTATTTGAGCTATAAATTAAAGGGGAAGAGTGTTTGTGTATATATATGAGTATGTGAGAGATGAATGAATATTGAGGTCAGTGTGTCGTGGGATATGGTACCTACCAAACGGTAGTGGGTGGTCTCTACAGTCTCTTTAACTCAGCACGTTTCTCTTAAGGACTCTAAGCCTGTTCAACAGCCACACTAATTAACCAGAATAATTCTAATCTCTCTTACAGTTGGGCTTTTTATGTGTTTACCTTCTTAATCTTCATCTTGGCGTCACTAGAAATTGGGGTCAGTGGAATACAACCAGGGTCCCCTAAGCTTAAGGCTCAGCGCTATGTTATGTGTCAAAAACACTCGCTCCATATGACCCGGTCCAGTCTGAGCTGGGCTCGATGCTAACGTTCTGATCCGGGATTGGGTTCCCGCTAAGCTGGGGGTCTTGTTTTGACAGATGATAAGATTACATTTCTCAGGGTCTTTCAAAAACACATTTGTCCAGCCGCAATGAGAGCCGTGTTAGCCAAGCAGAAGTGATAGGGAAAATAAACAGAGCAATAACAATGAGTGATAGGCTTGAGGGGAAAAAAACAGGAATAGAGACAGACATGCCAGGGTTTAAAGGAAAAACGCTAAGTTAGAAAACAGTAATTGTTTGTTGAGTAAGCAACTAACTGCTTAATTCTAGTAATCCTCTGATAACCTCTGCGAAGTAATATCTCACAGCCCTCAGCCATGGATTCAGTCACATTGGAAAACACTGCATTGTATTTGAAACATCATGTTTGTCTAGAAATATCAGGTACACATCTTAAAAAGAGCAGAAAATGGACCTATTCACAATCAAAAATATACTACAGATAAAGGTTTTGGTAACACTTTACAATAAGGTTTCACTAGTTAACATTAGTTACCTACTTTAGTTAACATGAATTAGGAATGAAAAATACTTCTACAGCATTTATGGTAACACTTTACAATAAGGTTCATTAGTTAAACATTAGTTAATTAGTTAGGAATCGTTAAAAATACAGTTAGGAGATATATAATTGCATTTACGAGAAATAACTATATAGTTTAAAGATATCGTAATTCACTTTTTTTTAGGCTGAAACTACTTTAGTGATGTTTTGCAGATAAGCAAACACTCTAAATATGACATTTTCCAGATGTCTACACATACATTGAGCCATCAGGGAAGAAACTCCTGAGAATATTTACCATTTCATAAGATTCTGTTTTATTATGAATTGGAAAATGGACCTATTCACAATCAAAAATATACTACAGATAAAGGTTTTGGTAAAACTTTACAATAAGGTTTCACTAGTTAACATTAGTTACCTACTTTAGTTAACATGAATTAGGAATGAAAAATACTTCTACAGCATTTATGGTAACACTTTACAATAAGGTTCATTAGTTAAACATTAGTTGATGTATTAACTAACATGAACTAACCATGAGCAATACATTTGTTACTGTTGTTACTATTGTTTACTAATCTTCGTTAACATTAGTTAATGAAAATACAGTTGTTCATTGTTTGTTCATGTTAGTTCACAGTGCATTAATGTTAACAAGATTTTAATAATGTATTAGTAAATGTTGAAATTATTAGTATTATTAGTTCATATTAACTAATGTAGTTAACTAATGTTAACTAATGAACCTTATTGTAAAGTGTTACCACATTTATTAATCTAAATTAATGTTAATTTCAGCATTTAATAATACATTATTAAAATCAAAAGTTGTGTTTGTTAATATTAGATAAAGGTTTTGTTCAACCAAAAATGAATTTTCTGTCATTATGTCTTTACTACCTTTCTGGACCGTGAAAAGTGCAATGATGTTGCTGCGTATGTGTGGTTCAGATACCTCTCGGATTTCATCAAAAATATTTTTATTTGTTTTCCTAAGATGAACGAAGGTCTTACGACATGAGAGTGAGTAATGACAGAAATTTCATTTTTGGGTGAACTAACCCTTTAATGCACTGTGAACTAACATGAACAAACAATGAACAACTGTATTTTTATTAAAGGGAGGGTGTAATGCTATTTCATGCATTCTGACTTATTTACACTCTTAAACAGTTGCATTCTCATGCTAAACATGGCCAAAGTTTCGAAACACGAGTTGGCCGTTTGACGGAGTATTTCTGTGCCAAATACACTACTTCCGGTTTTGGAGAGTTTTTTTCGAGTATGGCCTGTATGACGTCAAAAGAGAACGGAATTCCTTGTATAGGCACTTCTCCCTGATAAGCGCGCACACACACATCACTCAGAACAAGAGCAAGAGCACGCCCATCAACGCGCTTCGTTCGGGATACGGAAGCCAAGAGATTTTTCAACAATGGCTGTGTCCCAATTCAGGGGCTGCACCCTTCGAAGGCTGCATACATCATCGAGGCAGTCTCATTTAAGAAAAATAACCGTTAGGTTGCAACGTAAGAAAGAAATTACAATATTTTACACCTCACAATGAATATCAGTCAATATCAGTCGGTTACTTTTCTTAAATATGACATCCTTTATGAAGTATTCAGCCTTCAAATGCGATCTCCGAAGGACGCAGCCTCCGAAATTAGACGCAGCTCCTGTCACCAAAGGAGTGTGTTTTTGGTTGTGAGGGAAAGATTACCTTTTTCAGCTTCCCAAAGAACCTAGCATTAAGGAAACAGTGGATGAAGTTTGTTTTTCCGGGGCAGCAACAGAGTTGTGCATGTATGTTTGTTTATTCCCGGGATTTCGGTGATGAATACTTTGTAAACAAGTCCTAGTTCGGCGCTGGATTTGCAGATCGCGGGTGGTGAGTAAAGCTGCATCAGATGTCTGTGTTTTGTTGGCAATCGGTGCGCAAGTGCATAAAATGTAAACACCACGAACGTTTTTGTTCCCTTTGTATTTATAATGATGTCGCAGCTAGCAGACAATCTCTACGCAAAAGCTGCGCACGCTCGTGACTCTTTAGCTCCGCCTACGGCACTGACAGCAGGCACGCCTCCAGGAGCTCGGCTTTTTTCGGAAAGACTCGGTTTAGCGTATCTATCTTTTATAAATATGGTAAAACTAAAGACTTTTCGGAGATATGAAGGATGCATTGTTACTCTAGATGTACTCAAGATTAACATGAGATCTGTTTTTTTCTTCTTCATCCTGTTATTATGAACTCAACAATTAATAAGATATATTATTTAAATATCATATCTATTTAATTTTGATTTAGATCAATTTGCAAACCTTTGGATAGAGGTTTATTTGCTTGTCCTTTATCCTTTTGTAAACTTTTATGTAGTATTTGGCTTTCTACGTCTCTGTAAGTTTATGACAGATAAAAGACTAGCAGCACTGAGCCTCCTATTAGAGGTTTTTTTTTTTTTTCTTCAGACTAGCTAATATTTTCAAATATTTGTTTTGTTTTATTTTTGGTGTGAACCTTTAGTATGGAAACCTGTTTCTACCTCAGGTAATAAAAATAATATAAATAAAGTTAGTTATTGAGTTATATATTAAGTTGCAATTTTGAAATATATAGTTAGGAATAGTTAGAAATACAGTTAGGAGATATATAATTGCATTTACGAGAAATAGCTATATAGTTTAAAGATATCGTAATTCACTTT
Source organism: Mylopharyngodon piceus (assembly GCA_039654765.1). Lineage (NCBI taxonomy): Eukaryota > Metazoa > Chordata > Actinopteri > Cypriniformes > Xenocyprididae > Mylopharyngodon > Mylopharyngodon piceus. Next base: position 18,771,280 of record CM077443.1, read on the forward strand.
TTTTTTTAGGCTGAAACTACTTTAGTGATGTTTTGCAGATAAGCAAACACTCTAAATATGACATTTTCCAGATGTCTACACATACATTGAGCCATCAGGGAAGAAACTCCTGAGAATATTTACCATTTCATAAGATCCTGTTTTATTATGAATTGATTAATCAAGTGAGAAGATGGTATGCAGAGAGCTAGAAGCTGGCCAGACTGATGTTCAACAATGGCCTGCACACGTCTGCTTATTGTAAGAAAAACCCACTGTTCTGAGTTGGTTTTGAACATTCACTGTAGTATGTCTGAACAAAAAAAGAAAAGGCAAGGTCGCATTCCTCAGAGGCGTGTGTTGACTCTTCTGGACAGCTGGAAACTACAGTCTCTTCCATTTAAAAACACAGGCCAAATGGCTGCCAAAAGGAAAGGTCTGAAAATGACAAATAATGATAGGAGCAGGAACGGAAAGTGAGAGAGAGAGAGAGGAGAATTAAGAGAAGGGAGACTTAAGCCTTTTGTCAGGGAGCAGTCAGTGTGAAATACTAAAGGCAGCATTAGTAAGCCTTGGTTGCCTCTCTGGCTTAAGTTTGAGCATTAGCTGCTCTGTTTATTGTTTGCTGGGCTTAAGCCCCTTTTGCCATGGTAGATATAACAATGTTTCCCAAGCATTTCTTCAATATTAATATCAAGGCATTTCCATTTTTTCACATGCTGTTTGCAAACTGCTTAACATTATTTTCTTAATCAATATTATTGTCTTGTTCTGCATAAAAATGTCTTAACATCACAGGAAGATTGAACAAGAGGTCTATGCTTTATATAAATATTATATATATATATATATATATATAGACCTCTATATATATCTATATATATATATATATAGACCTCTTGTTCAATCTTGCTGTGATGTTATATTATTTAATATATTTAAAAATGTCTCAACATCACAGCAAGATTGAACAAGAGGTCTATGCTTAAAGCTGCAGTCCGTAACTTTTTTTGGTTAAAAATTATCCAAAATCGATTTTTGAGCAAGTACATAACCAGCTAGTGTTCAAAACTACCTCCTTACCTCAGCTGATTCACAACGGTAAGCTTGTAATAATGTTTTATAATTCGGATGGTACTGGTGGGTTTCCGCGGGAAATTCGAGCATGCAGCTGTTCGTCTTTGCGTCATTACGTCACGTCTGTTTACATAAAGAACGAGTCCCAGCTAGTAGTCAAAAGCAAAAGACTTCAGACTTCGGAGTGACTACAGAAATTGAAATCTACAGTAACGCTAATACACACTAAATACACGTCTTGCAATGTTGATGTTGTTAACATTAACAATTTGAGAACAAAGTATAACAATAATAATTTGCACGGCTTGACGTGATCCGAGCAAAGCGATCGTTAGATTTAATCACCATTGGCAGCGCGATATTGTAATGCTTTTTTCCTCAGCTGGTCAGAACAAAAGTGGCAGACATGTTACTTACTTGTTCAGATGACATTTTCCTGTAAAAAGTCTTATTTTGGTCATACTTCCAAATCGCAGAATCTGTGATTCCGAAGTACAGTATCCACATCAGTATGGTGACTGACAGCAAATATTAGATTCATCCGCGCTGAGGAGTCGTGCCGTTGCACAACACACGTAAAGATGATAATTCCGCAAATAACTGCAATTGCAGGTTTCAAACAGAGATGGCGACAAAGAGGGAAAACTTACGGACTGCAGCTTTAATATATATATACATTAAACATAGACCTCTTGTTCAATCTTGCTATGATGCTGAGACATTTTTAAATATTAAATATCAAATATATTAAATACAGTATATTAAATCAATTCCAAATAGATCAATTCAAGATTCATAAAATATAAAAATAAAGTATATTTATATATAAGATATATTCTCTGAAAAAAGTATCGTCCCTGAGCAATTTTATCTTGTTTTAAAGATATTTTAAAAAGAAAGACAGTCCTCATTAAGTACTCATTATTATTATTATTATTATTATTATTATTTTTATTATTATTGCAGTAACACTTTACAATAATGTCTCATTTTTTAACATTAGTTAGTGCACTGACAATGAGCAATATTTTACAGCATTTATTAACCTTTGTTAATGTTAGTTAATAAAAATGTTCATGTTCATGTTAGTTCACAGTGCATAAACTAACATTAACATACAATTTTTGATTTTAATAATGTATTAGTAAATGTTGAGATTAACATTAACTAAGATTAATAAATGCCGTAGAAGTATTTTTTCTTTGTTAGTTAATGTTAAACTGATAATATTAACAAATTAAAACCTTATTGTAAAGTGTTACCAGTTTTGCATTGCAGGTATCTAGATGTATTGCATTTGAAATCAAGAGTTTCTTTGGTCAGTGTGTTTATGGGTTTGGGTTCATGTGTAATGCATCTGTGTATTTGTGGAAACTGTTTAGCAGTGTAATGTGTCTCATCTTTCATATGCTAATGTACTCAGCACTACGGTGCACAAGCAGCGATCCGCTACCTTTGTCAACGTCACTTTAGCGAGCATGCATCTCTTGAAATGATAGCAAAGTCACAGCCTCTTTGTGTTGAGTTTCTCATTTACAGATGTTGGCCTAGCTTTGACCAAACCAGAAATAGAAAACTTTCTTCAAGCATTAGTGGTGCTGTCTGTATATTTGTGTACATGTAACTCTGCACTTCCTCTGTTTAAAACGAAATAATCGTGTCTTCAAGAGATTGTGTCTGGAAGTTGTCTTTTTTTTATCTTAGTGTAAAACTTGTGAAAACAGCATCAAATCCTGTCCCAGAGATGAGGCTTTCACAGGGTCAGTGAGGATTCCAGCAGAGTGTAACAGCCACTCAGATGTAAACTGAACTCACATCAGTCTGACATTGAGAGAAACTGTAATATGATCAGTCCTGCTTTTAAACATGTGGTTTGTGAAGCCAAAACACACATATTTGGGGTTTTATGCTGATTTGGTGCTCAAGAAACAATTCTTATTATTTACTTATTATGAAAACAGTGTACTATTTAATATTTTTATGGAACCATGATAATTTTTTCAGGATTCTTTGATGAATAGAAAGTTCAAAAGAACAGCATTTATTTTAAATAGTTTTTTGTTTTTTGTAACATTATAAATGTCTTTACTGTTAATTTTGATACTTTTGTTTAATGCATCCTTGGTGAATAAAAGTATTAATTTCTTTAAAATATATATCATTGACCCCAAACTTTTGAATTTTACATTTTTTAACATACGGTTTACATACACATAAGTGAGGTATAAATATATAAACCACATATACAAAGGCACTGCTGGTAGATCTTCATCTTCATCATCCCCATGTCTCTATACAGAAATGAGGAGGTGATATTGTAAAGCTTATGCAATAACACCTCCAGCCAAAGCAGAATAGCGAATGATATCAGAGCTTATGCAATACGCTGGACAGATACTGCGGTAAAAATTGAACACCTGAAATGCAGCTGAGCTCTGGCAAAAGAACAGAGAGTTTGTATGTGTGTCAGGTGAATGATTGGCCCTGAAGCTTTGTCTGTTCGTAAGTGTTTGCAAACTTAGAGAGTGTAACATATTACAGATCAGCTTAGCTCTGTCATCACATCACATAGGAGAGAAATTATTTATTGGAGACTTAACTTGGAGAAAAAGATTTGAATACTTTTTGGCTTGTGCTATGGCTGACTTAATGCTGTTATTTTATAGCAACAGTGAGGAAATATATGAGAAGATTCATTTGCTGAAATTGTGCGCATGTTTGAGGGACAGAAATACAATGTGTGTGTGTGTGTGTGTGTGTGTGTGTGTGTGTGTGTGTGTGTGGTTGACATGCACTCTCAAACGGTAACTGAACATGTAAAGACGCATCACGTTAATGATGTAGCTCCAAGGTTAAGTTTGTCAAACACATAATAAATAATATAGGATGTAAGAGGTTGAATTTCACATCACCCCTTCATTTGTATGGCTCACGTATTTCCATATTCATATTTTTACACGTTTTCATATTCTTTAACTACATCTGCAGTGGCTCCATGGAAACCACATCAGAGTGAGAAGCGCTATAGAAGGCTGCAATTATGAGTGAGAGAAATCTCTGACTTGCTCTGTAATAATAATGAAAGTTGATTTGAGGATTATTTAGCTATTCATCCATTCAGTCTTGGTAATGAGACATTGCCAAGAAGAGCGAATAAAACGTGCAGATGATAATGAAAGAACGAGTATCGGAGACGAGTTGAATGAGAAAAGAAGCAGAGGAGAGAAGCGGGCATCTATCTAATCTGTTAATTCTTTAATTACTTCTATAGATCACTGATGAAATAGTGGCTTGGGATCTGAAGTTCATTTGAGGATCTGGGCAAGTTTATAAATGCATAATACATAATGTGAAATGAATCCGTATGCACTTACGCATATAAGGGATAATTTAAAGGGTTAGTTCACCCCAAAATGAAAATTCTGTCATCATTTACTCACCCTCATGTCTTTCCAAACTTGTAAGACTTTCGTTCATCTTCGGAACACAAATGAAGATCTTTTTGATGAAATCTGAGAAATGTCTGTCTCTCCATTGACTGCCTTTGCAACACTTTGATGCTTCAAAAAGTTCATAAAGAGATCATAAAACTAATCCATATGAATCAAGCAGTTTAGTCCAAATGTCCTGAAGAGACTCGATCACTTTTTATGATGAAAAGATTAAATTTAGGCTTTTACTCACATGTAAACATTGATCAGCGAACATAAGCAGAAGTTCAACCGAACATGAATAACACACAAGAACAAACCTCTTCCAGAAGCTCAAACGTGCTGCGTAACAGAGACTGAACCTCATTGGTTATGCAGCACGTTTGAGCTACCGGAAGAGGTTTGTTCTTGTGCGTTATTCATGAGCTTCTGCTTATGTTCACTGATCATTGTTTACATGTGAGTAAAAGCCTAAATTAAATCTTGGATTAGTTTTCAGACCTCTTTATGAACTTTTCAATGGAGAGACAGACATCTCTCAGATTTCATCAAAAAGATCTTCATTTGTGTTCCGAAGATGAACAAAAGTCTTACGAGTTTGGAACGACATGAGGGTGCTTAGTGACAGAATTTTCATTTTGGGGTGAACTAACCCTTTAAAGTCATTGACAGTCAGTCATTATCACATAATAAACCTAGAGAGGTTTTAAACGATGCTCAATTGATACTAAGGAGCCCAAAGTGTGCCAAGAAAATACCCCCTACACCATTACACCACCATCAGCAGCCTGAACTGATACAAGGTGATGGATCCATGTTTTCATGTTGTTTACGTCAAATTCTGACCCTATGTCGCAGCAGAACTGAATAAGACTCATCAGACCAGGCATCGTTTTTCAATCTTTTATTGTAAATTTTGATGAGCCCATGTGAATTGTTGCCTCAGTTTCCTGTTCTTAGCTGACAGCAGTGGCACCCGGTGTGGTCCTCTGCTGCTGAAGTCCATCTGCTTCAAGGTTCAACGTGTTGTGTATTCAGAGATGCTCTTCTGCATACCTCAGTTGTAACAAGTGGTTATTTGAGTTATTGTTGCCTTTCTATCTGCTCGAATCAGTCTGGCCATTCTCTTCTGACCTCTGGCATCAACAAGGTTCCACTCACTGGATATTTTCTCTTTTTTCAGACTATTCTCTGTAAACCAGAGGTGTAAAGAGTACCTAAAAACCATACTTGAGTAAAAGTACAGATACCTTACAGCGAATATTACTCCATTACAAGTTACAAGTCACCAATTCCAATACGACTTTTAACAGTACTTAAGTATTTTACTTGTACTGAATGTAGGCTCACAGATGCACTAGTCCTTGACACCTGGGAGACATGCCAGTGAAAATAAGAAACAATTCATTTGTAAGATGAGAAATCATGTTTATTTTCTAAAATCAAAATAAAACTGAACACCCCAAAATTGCAATAAATCAAGCTTGACACAACAGCCTCTTAAACATCTACAAACTCTTAAGTTTCAGTTAAGCTCAAGTGCACTAAATGGCCATAAGTAAACTAGTATCCTTCAAAAAGTTCTTGTCAATATAGCGGATAAATAAAATAATGTTAAATAAAATTAACTAGTCCAAGTCTACTTGCGCTGGATGTGCCAGTTTCGGCCTCATCACCGGCTGCAGTCATGACCTCATCTCCTAAATCAAACCCCTGCGATTCACAACTACCTGCTAATGCACTCGCATTCATGTAAAGGAGCCTTTTTGACAAGTTTGGGTGAGTAAAGGCAAAACACACAAGATATAGTACCTTCAATGCCCTTAGATGGCAATATTGCTTCTTTATAGCAGAAACAAACTGCTGCAGAAAAAGTTAGGTGCCATGCAAAATGTAGTGTGTAATTGCATGACTCATCACAAATATATTGGAGTAAAAAGTACTTTACAATTACTTGTTCAAAAAAGTACTTTACAATTACTTGTTCAAAAATGTAGTCAAGTAGAGAGTAAAAGTTGCTAAGCAGTTGCAAGGTAGCCAAAAAGATCCATTTACTCAAATACTTTACATCACTGCTGTAAACCCTAGAGATGGTTATGCACGAAAATCCCAATAGATCAGCTGTTTCTGAAATACTCAGACCAGCCCATATGACCAGGACAGACAAACAGAAGAAGATGCCTTTGTCTCTGATTTATTTCTGTTCATTTATTATGTGTATTAAATATTATTAACTTAATTAGCTAAGTCATGGCCTTCATCACGGACAGCAAGCCAAATCAGTCTAACTTCATTTGACTCAAGGTTATGAATGTGAACTCATGAATAATGAATTATCCATAATAACATTTCACTCCCTCTGTCTTTTCTCCCATAATCACTGAATGATGACGACGATATAACAAGTAAAACTATGTAGTCTGCGCTATACTCCCAGGGTCAGATAGAGTTACACCTAACACACACACAAACACATGTGCAGCTGCAGAGATGAATATCTCACAATTCTGTTAAAAAGCAGAACAAAATATATTTTTCCACTGAGGCTAACTGAGGCTCTCTATGGAGAGACAGAAAGAGAGGACTGTCGAAAGATGAGAGAGGAGGAGATATATGTGGCAGAGTCAGGGTGGAGATGTTAATCCGATGAGGTAAAACTGTCACATACCAAATGTCTTTTAATCTATCCATGATGAAGACACAGACATGAAGGCACTCTTACGTATATAGACTGACTGTCTCTTTACAGACAGACTCACGCTGACTCATTTCCACACACACAGGACGCTTGTCACATTACATCAAGGCAGATGTGTTCTAGCTCTCCACTTCAGTGTCTCAATATTATGTCTTTTAATATTAATATAGTCTTTTTCTCATACACACCCACACACACGTTGGTGCACCTATCATTATGAGGACATTCTATAGGTTTTACTGTAAAAACTATATATTCTATACCCTAACCCTACCTCTAAACCTACCAATAATACAGATTACTTTCTGCATTTTTGCATTTTTAATTAAAACATTGTTTAATATGAATTTTAAGTCATTTTAATTATGAGGACTAAAGGAAATGTCCTCATTAGCCACGTTTACATTGTAATACCCATGTCATTACACAAATTTGTTCCCTCATAAATCATATAAACATATATATACACACACACACACACACACGCACGCACACACACGTACACGCACACACACACACACACACACACACACGTACACGCACACACACACACACACACACACACACACACACACACACACACACACACACACACACACACACACACACAGCATATCAGAGTTCACCTCAGTTATGTGAAGGACATACAGTTGGGTCCAAATTTCCAAATTTAGAGCACACTAAAAAAAATTCAAAATATAATGGAATTAAACAAATAAATGTAAACTCTTTTTTTGAGATTCTGGAATTATTATTTTTAGATCAGTAATCAAATATTTGTGACCTTGAGCACATGAACTGTCAGAACAGATGTACCATCAGTGCAATAAAGTTTTCAGACGATATTATATATTTTTCATTTCTATATTGGATATTTAATTGTGCGTTAATTTCTGTTTTTACATTTAGATTATCTTTGCTATCTAACACTTCCTTAAAATAAATTAATCTTTAATACAATAATTTAATAACCCCTAGTAATCTTTAGCAAATTTCAAAATTAATATCAGATTTTTATACTGTAGGCTGTTATGTTGTGATGCTTAAATTCATTTGTAGCATTTTAAGCATTTAAAAATATTTATTTGTTACATTTTAAGAAGAAATATAATGTGTGTGTGTGTGTGTATATATATATATATATTAAACAAACATAGTATAGAATTTTAATATCAGCTGTAAAATAAGATTATTATAATAGTATTGGCTTATTGGTATTGGTATTTTGCATAAACTTTTGAAGTGCAGCTCAAGTGCTGCTGTCATTTGAGAAAATACCAAATACAAAGTCAAATACTACCAATACTAGGCCCTCTTTCAGAGTAAAAGTGGTCTCTACAAATAAATATCTTGCTATGTCTGACTCTGTATTCTTTACAGACAGCATTTAGTGAAATTTGCGTTCATCTTAGCATTTGTGATTAATTAATTCTACCATTTTCTAAACACACCTTGTCCAGTCAAGTCAAGTCACATTTATTTATATAGTGCATTATACAATACAGATTGTTTCAAAGCCACTTTACTGTAATGAACAGAAAAATAACAGTGTTAATGTTGCAAAGTTCAGTTCGTCAACTAGCTATGAAGCAGCTAAAACACATAACTAAACATGTCCAAAATCTGTATAGTTCTCAGAAGGATTGTATAAACACTTGTAAAATTTGAGAAAATGCTGACCTCTGAGCAATTTCTGTGAAATTTGTGCTAAGGTTTCACTGTATTTCTGTGTGAGTATGTGTATAAAATTATTACCAGTCCCAGAACAGGACGAAAGCAAGGTGCGTGAGATCAAGGAGGTTTCTGGATCCTGTACCTTTTGAGCAGAGGCTGCCAAACAATAAATCTGTCAAAGCATTATTTCTATCTCAAGCTGTGTTGATATTTTCCTTTTGGGAAGTGAATTATTTATTATCTTGAAGTTTACCATGAGAGATTTCTTTTCAAACGTACAGTCTATATTCAGCAACCGTGTGCGAAATCATCTCCCCAAATAGAGAGGCGCACATAACATTGTCAATTTATATTACCCCCTGCATAGCGGTTGGTGCCGGAGGGAGGGTGGGAGAGCAAGTGAGCGAGAGAGAGAATTAAGGAGAGAGAAGATAAAAAAGGGACATCTTCCTCTTCTCTTTTTTATAGGATGTGTAGTTGTTTGGCTGAAAATTGTGCAGCGGTGATGGCCGTAGCTACATAAATCATAGCTCCATAACTTCAGTAATGAAGAAACTGCCGGGAAGGGTAGAGAAAAAAATCCATTTAATGTCAAGGACGCAGTGGCAGAGGGTGTGTAGGTGTGTGTGTGCGTTCGTATGTGTGTGTCTGTGTGTGTAAAGGGAGTCCGTTTGATTTATGGGCCCAATCTTGAGCAGTCCTTGGCAGTGTGATGCATAAAACTCTTATCTGCAGTGTTTTTTTGCGTGTGTGTGTGTGTGTGTGTGCTTATTCGTGTGGGTCTTTGTCAACTCATCCTTAGAACATTTAGTGTGTTTGTTGCCTATAAAATACAACTCCCATGAGAGATTCATTACAGTCACTGAATCTTCCCTGGCTATAGGTGTAAACAACAATAATATACAAAACAAACTGCACAGCTCAAACTTTTTGATTACCCGAACGAAAACCACAAATTGGCTGTATGGAAAAAGGACAATAGACAGAGACAGAGCACATTAAGCATAGATGGGGTTATGATTATGAACAAAAGATGCAGGTAGACATGCATTACAGCTGTTTCTCCTTTAAGGATGTTTAATTACTAGTTATTTAGTTAAATCTGCCCTGTGTCTTTTTGGAAATAATGCCCCTGCCCAATAACAAGTAGCTATTTCAACACATTTTTGAAAACAAACTGTTTGTTGTTCAAATTTTTTCACTGTATGTAATATTATTGGCCCTATTTGTTATATAATATATATATATATATATATATATATATATATTTTTTTTTTTTTTTTTTTTCTGAAAAGTATAGTAAGGAAAAGGATGGAAAGAGAGAAACCAACATCTTGAGAACTACAGGTAAGCCAACTGTGACATTTTTCAAAACAGCACTATATTAAATGATCTTTGGATGTAGACAACTTTGACAAGTCTGAAAAGAGAGAAACTGTATATATCTGTAATTCTATAGAAATGCTTTAAAGGGATAGTTCACCCAAAAATAAAAATTAGCCCGTAATTTACTCACCCTCAAGTCATCCTAGGTGTATGTGACTTTTCTTCTTTCAGCCAAACACAATCAGAGTTATATTAAAAAAATATCCTGGCTCTTCCCAGCTTTATAATGGGAGTGAATAGTAACTGAGATTTTAAAGCCCAAAAAAGCACATCAATCCATCATAAAAATAATCTATATGGCTCCAGGGGGTTAATAAAGGCCTTCTGAAGCGAAGCAATGCATTTATGTAAGAAAAATATCCATAATTAAAGCTGCAAGCAGCGATGAAAGGGCCCTCGCACCCGTGGCGACCGCTACCCCGTGGCGACCGCTACCCCGTGGCCTTAGGAAAACAGTGAATAGTGGGTGACAAGCATGTAAGCGAGTAAATACAGGAGAATTATGGCAAAGTCATTTCGATGTGCCACACTTCCTGCTGCCAACAGGTGGCGCTTTGAATATTGCCATGTAGATGTGTTCAGGCCAGGACTATTATCAAATGTAAAGTTTGGGGCAGTTCGGACATTGTATGCCTGAGTTACAACAACTTCCTGTTTTGTGGCATTAATCGTAAACATTACTTAGCCAAGTGTTGCATGATTTAACGTGTTTCTAACATGTTTGGTACTTCGTGGCATATTGAAATGTGTTTCTGGGAGTGAGTTACAGTGTAAAGCATGCCGTCTCTCGCGGTTCAAACAAATAGGGCTGGGCAACAAACTCAAGCTCCTCCGACATTTCTCTTTAAAAATTCTCGTTTTAGACTTCTAATTTATGACCGGTGCTTTGTTTTGCTCTATCCTCTGCACTTCTGCATACGTCAATAGACCCTTTTCACAGACTGTGATGACGCATTTTAACGGTCATCAGCATCGTAAATCTTGCGAAGTTTTTTATATTTTCATTTTTTTTTAAAAATGTATATACATTTATAACACTATGCTTAGTATTGTATTACCTTTTCATCAAATTACAAAAAAACTAGTTAACACTGCTGCGAGGGTGTTTCTAATACAGCGGCTGTGGGAGTGACAAGTTGATATCTTTCTCTCTTCTGACTGCAGTTATCAATCTCTCTCTATTTTTTTCCTCTTTTTGAAAGTTGTGAAAACATTGTTGCTGAGTTTTTCTTTTGCTATTTGAGAAAATGGGGACATAAAAAATATATTTAATGCATTCTCTCATTCACCGGCATAGAATTTTACCCAACTATGACGACTTCCGCTTCGAGAAACCCGGACATGTGAAAAGGGTCTATAGGTCATTCGTCAAGTCAAAGTTCACTCTTCTGCTGGAACTTGACTCGCATACAGAAGCCAGTGATTCTAGTTTATAAAGTTATAAATATGGATGTATTTTTCTTGTAAAAACGCCCCCTGGAGCCGAATGGATTACTTTTATGATGGATTCGCTTTTTTGGGCTTCAAAATCTCAGTTACTATTCACTCCCATTATAAAGCTTGGAAGAGCCAGGACATTTTTTAATATAACTCAGATTGTGTTTGACTGAAAGAAGAAAGTAATATACACCTAGGACGGCTTTAAGGGTGAGTAAATTATGGGATAATTTTCATTTCTGGGTGAACTAACCCTTTAATACTACTGTATGTGTTTGTCAAAACTACAGAAACCCTTAGAGGACATACATTATTTCATTTTCTGCCTTGTTTTGTTGTGATTCTTGATCACAATACTTAGATAAACTACTATTCAAAAATTTGGGGTCAGTAAGATTTTTTTTTTTTTTTTTTTTTTTTTTTTTAAACGTAAGTATCGGATGTACATCAACAAAGCATATATCCTGTCATTATTAATCATTTTTTAATTTATTACTGATAAATTAAAAAATATTACAATATTACTTATTGTTCTTTGTGATATGTTTACATATCACAAAGAACATTTTTTTTTTAATATTTAAATGAACAATTAATATTTATTTAAATTAATTATTTTAAATTCATTTAAAATATCTTCATGATAGTTGATGGTTAGCAAACTGTCTCTGGTGCCAGAGATTCCTTAAACAGTCTGCATGATTGTAGAATAATGTGTGACAGATGCCAATTCAGTAGTTTGCGGCCGACCACAGAAATGGTGAGTGCTTTCTTGTGACAACTTTTGTTATGTTGAGATCACAAGAAAAATATGTTGTGATCACAAAAAAAAAAGCAAGACGGAAAAAATGCATGGTGTCTTAAGACTTCTGTAAAAACATGACAATCCAGAAGGCAATCTAGACAGAAATCAAACAGAATAAGAAAAGATTGCAGGAAGGAAGGAAATGTATATTAGGAAATATTCTGTAGGACTAATGAAGAGATGTGTTTAATACTGAAAAGATTGAGCCTGGCTTTGACATCCATCCAAGATGCTGGGGTAGCTCACTGTAACTCAGTTCCTCTTGACCTGGTTGTGTCAGTTGAAATCGGGCTGTTGTGTGACTCATAGTCTTAAATACACAGACACGGCCCACTTCAGACTAACAATTCCTAACCTCCACCATGGTAATTCAATATTAATCAGTCACATAAAAATGTAATCATAAAACTACCAAGAAAAGGTCATAAGGTGTATAATCAGCTCAAAAACAAGGCATGATTGCAGCATCTTCATACAGCGACAAGACACACTGTCAGGCATGAAGCTATTTCTGCCCTTTCTCTGACATGATGCCAATGCTAATTAATAGATTCATTTCACAAGGGATCACATGAGTTGACCTGCATGTGACTGTATGTCATCAAGCTGCTATGTGCGGTATGTAGGCTTTACCGTTCCGTTGACTTCTCAGTAAAAAGCTCTGTCGTCTGGTATGTGTACCTTTTCTCCGGACTCTCTCTTCACATACTGGTCTGACAGCCATGGTAAAGAACAGCCTGAGGCTTACAGCAAAACAATTACTTTTAATGTTTTTTTAGGTGTAATGTTAATGACTCACCTGTTCGCCTATGTGTGTGAGTTTCAGGGGAAGTGAGTGAGATAAAGGGATACTTGCTTTTGTGGAGGTAAAAAGATATATTCATAGGAAAGCGTGAAAGAATGAATGAATTTTAATGACTCTTTTAATGACTGAATCAGTGTGATTCACATGATCTGGAAAACCCGTTTGACTGCTAACAATAAGTGAAATCACCTGAGTACAAGTTCTTTTCAATAGATCCACTGCACATTTTTATTAAAGCAGAAGAACGGGCATGAAAAGACAGTTCCTTGGCTCTCAAATGACACAGAGAGATAAGAAGTGAGAGAGCAAAGATACATAGAGAAAGAAGATGTGCTCTCCATGCCAGTTTTTTCTATCTATTACGATTAAGTTAGCAGTACAAATAGAAAATGCAGAGAAAGCGGTGATGTACTGTCCAAACACAGATTCACTGACGCACAATGCCTAGTACAATACCGTTTACACAGAGTTCATTGTCCCATGAACAGCAGGAAGATGGTTATCCTCATCTGATACAATAAACATCAGGGTCTCTGAGGGTTAGTTACAGAGAACAATATCTGCAGTACACGCATACACAGTATGACTAATTATTAATGAAAACAATACACGATTGTACAATAATCATTATACTGTAAGAGCTTCATTTTGCTTTGCCGCAGTGCTATGAAAAATTGAAGCACTATATAAAACAACTTGAAAGGGACAGTTCACCCAAAACCAAAAAATGTTGTAATCTTTTACTAAAACCTGTATGACTTTCTTTCTTCTGCAAAACACAAAGGAAGATATTTTGAAAGGTCCAAACATTGGTCCCCAAAATGACTTCATTGTATGGATAAAAAACACTTTTCAAAAGACATTTTCAAAATATCTTCTTTTGTTACTTCCAGCCCATGGGGGGAAAAAGTACAAGAAAAAAAAATATTACATCAAGATCTTGAGAAAACCTCTGTTGTTATGTCGAGATAACAAGAAAAGTAATTAGTTGTCATGATAAAATATCCCTATTAGAATCCATTACAATATGACAGAATGTGGTCATAAAGGGATGCACATGGTCAGCAATAATAATCAGGTAGGCGGTGGCATTTAAATGATGCTAAATTGGAATTGAGAGTCCTAATGTGTGAGAAGATAATATTTAGACCCCTAGCAGCATGAACCGTGCAATAGTGTTCATTTTGTCAGCTAGTTTACAACACCGTTTTAAAAATGGAACTTAGGGAACGTTTACACGACAACTGTACTAAAAACAGAAAAGTTTTTCCTTTGCATTTTTCGCGTACAGACGACAACATTGTCAAAACAATCCCCGTTCACACGGATCCATGAAAACGATTAAAAATGCTGTATTATGAATGCTAGGCCAGTAGATGGCGATGTCACTTTGTAAAGAAAAACTACCCACCTATCCAGCCTTTTTCCTGAAAAGATTATTTATTTTGAATTATGGGTGACACTTCTATAATCATTATCCGTCAGTTTGAGCTGTAAATGTTCCTTCATGTTTTATTTTCAGATGTTATGAGAATAACGTAACTTAAACCATGAGTAATATTGCTGCGGAAAGAATCGCGTTTTTGGGGTTATTCATGGTCTGTTGAACATGCTTTGTTGATGTTTTTACACCTTTAAATTTCCTTTTAATGTCCGATGGTTGAACGGTGAGTAGAATAATTGTCATCTTATTGTGCCCAGTTTTTAAAAAAGCGTATTATTGCGTTCATAGAGGGGGAAAATATCGATTCCAATTCTGGAATCGGATACTTGTTATAAAATTAAAATTTCGATTCCTCTTATCGATTCCTTGTGTGCATTTAATATGACTTTAAACCGCAAGAAGACCAGTGCACTGTTTTCTATGCTGTACACATATCCAAAGCGCACGCACAGAAAAAGTGATTTTAATGTAATTTTAAACCATTCAAGCTCAAGAAGACTCGCACCCTATTTTCTGTGCTGCGCACACATCTAAAACATGCGCACAGAAAGCCGCCTGTCATATTGAATAGTGCAGAATACTGACACTTCCGTGTCTTTTTGCACATGAACAGACAAATCCACACAAAAATTTGTCATAACATTCTCGTAAACACAGTCGGTTATGTTTTCAGTGAACGTAAACAGTTGACAAAGAAAATGCATAACAGTATATTGGGTCCGTGCAGCTCTTAAAGTGACAGCAGCCTAATATTCCTGCTGCCGTCTATAATAACGTTATATCAAACAACAAAAGACAGAGAAAATTCAGTCAGTGTTCTTGACTGAATAACTTTAACAATCTATATCTATATATAACAATCTATATTTGTAACATTAACAAACAATATTTGTAATGTATATTTTATTTATAAATTGCAGTGTTATTTTACATTTGAATAACTTAAAATATTAAAACATTATTTCAATCGTATTTTTGTTAAGTTGTATTTATTTGTGCGACTGCCAATTTGTTTATTTGTGTTTACTTGTCTTTAATGCTTGAAATTTATATAAGTTAGGCTAGTTGTTTTTGCTATGGTATTTTTAAACCAAAAGTTCCTTGTGTAAGTGTTCTTTAGCCTGTTGATTTTTGTTCATGGTATTCAGCTACAA
This sequence comes from Mylopharyngodon piceus, assembly GCA_039654765.1. Classification (NCBI taxonomy): domain Eukaryota; kingdom Metazoa; phylum Chordata; class Actinopteri; order Cypriniformes; family Xenocyprididae; genus Mylopharyngodon; species Mylopharyngodon piceus. Next base: position 18,787,170 of record CM077443.1, read on the forward strand.
TGAAAAGTCTTGTTTTTTTTGTTTGTTTGTTTTGTTTTTCCTTATTGGAATTGAAATTAGGAATCGATAAGAATTGGAATCGGAATCGTTAAAATTCAAATGATACCCAACACTAATTACAAATTAATTTGTCCTTTGTGTCAGAAGTAGCGCAAGCACTTGGAGTACGTCAGAAATAGAATAGGGCATCAATTTACTGTCTGGGATTTGTTGTGTCCTGTAACGCTACTCCGTTCTGCATCCACTGTAGTAGGGCTGCACGATTAAACCGTAGGCAATTTAGCAAAGGCTTCGATTATTTTATGCGCAGCTTGTCAGAGCTGTACGGCTCTGTGATCAGTAATAAATGCATCTCCATCTGAAAGCCAGAGGGCACTCTTGTGTAGAAACTCCAAATATGCCCCGCAGAAGAAGATAACGCGTCATATCACTGTAGCTTAATAAACAGAAGATTGAAACGCTTTGATTGATTTAACATGACTAATAAATACACAGCTGCCTTATCCTGTGTAAGAAGCCACATCATCTCACAGAAGGATGCTCAACTGTTGTTATGAAGTGAGTTTGGAGTAAAAACATGTTATTAAATGTTGTCTTTTGTTGGACAAGATGTTAATAAATGCTTCTCATGTCTGGAAAGATGTTTGACGCGTGTTGCTTTTTCAAATGTCAAGTCAAGTCCTCCTTATTTATATAGCACTTTTCACATAAATGACACCTTTCCTATTGAAAAAAACGAATACCTTTAATGCATTCTTGCCGTTCATTTACGTGTTTAGTCTATAGGTTTGCGTATTATGTACATTATAAGCAACTCAAACTTGCAGTGCTTTCAGATGGATTAGCATTTGGAGCCATACTTCACTGACAAGCTGCGCATAAAAAATAAAAAAATAATCGCAGCCTTTGCGATTTCATAATCGCACTATAAATCACGTTTAAGCAATAATAGTGGTTAAGTTCAAAGTTATTTTTCATATCGTGCAATAAATCGTGCAGCCCTACTCTGTAAATAGAATCACAATGGGTTCTATTTGCTTTTGCTGCGTCGCGCCACTCACGTCTGGTGTCTGGTGTAACTCTGCCATCTGCACTTGTGTCCACTATAACCTCCTTTACCCTGTTCCTTTTCCAAGTTAATAGGAGAAACCCATTTTGGTCTTCTACTGCTCTTCTGTACAGCATTAACACTTGGTTATGTCAGTTACTGTCACTTTCCTTACAGTGTGAATGGGTCTGGCTATTCTCCTCTGACCTTTCTCATTAACAAGCCATTTGCCCACAGAGCCATTGCTCTTTGAATGTTCATTGTTGTTTTTTTTGTTTTTTTTTACACATTCTCTGTATAAACTGTTGTGCATGAAATTTCCAAGAGATCAGCGGCAATACCTATCTGTAGCTATGCTTTTATGAGTTTCTGCCACATGATATTATTAGTGGACATCTCAAATACCTACCTACCAGTGGTGTGCGGTGGTGTTTTAAAATGAGGAGGCAAAGTCCTCATTTATGTCCCTGTTACACAATTTTATTTTGTTATTTTTACACTATGTAATGTTCTATTTATTAAAACCAAGTATAAATTTCATCAAGTTAGTGTTTTTACTCATTTTTACATTTATTCCAAAATAATAACTAAAGGCAGTAACAATTTAAACAATATATATTATTTATATTATTATTAACTAATATTCAGCTTTTCTTTTTAATAGTCAATTTATTTTCAGCAGTCATCAAGCTTGTACATACACACTGGTCAGTGGTCACAGACACGAAGATGTACCTGTAATTTCACCACGCTGATTGCTCACTAAAAATCCCCCGCAGTCATCATGTTTTCAGGCCATTTCGAGTTTGATTTTGACATGACACAAAGCGGTGATATGTAAGTGACAGTTGTTTACTTACTTTTTAATTAGTCTTCCCATTAACGCCATCACTGTCTTCATTCAGGCCGATTCGACGAGAACGCGCACGAAAACAAGAGGCGGGATTTATCGCACGAACCAATCATGTCCAATCATAACCGATCATATCCAATCATAGCGCAATTGAGGCATTGCCTCCTCTCACGTGACTTTCCCCCATTCATTCTCAATTACCCCCCACAAAACCCACCGCACGCTATAGAGGCTCTGCTTTATTTCTATGAGCTGAAGGGAGGCACAGAGACGCGGACTCCCCGCTGTAACTTCACCTGCGGGTGTCGCTGTTTGACAGTGTTTCTTTAGAAAAACGAGTGACTTTTACACTTTTTAATGTCAAATTTTGTAACATTTGCATTGTTTTATTTTTATAATATCAATTATTTTCTCATCCAGTTTTTTTGAGGAGGCACTGCCTCCCTTGCCTCCTCGGAGGAAACGCCCCTGCTACCTACATTCATGAATTTATCTATAAAGTGGCCCCTTGAAATGTTTAAACACTTAAGCCACAATTAAAAACGTGTTATTGTAATTGCAAAATACAAAACTAGTGACACTTAGTTATTTTAAAACTACATTATAGAGCACAAACACTTTTCAATCAGAACATTTCACAAAATGAAATTCGTTAGGTTTCAGAATATGAAGCAATAAATATATTGAACATTTATTATTATAGTTAGAGAGTCGGACTGGTAACCCGAAGGTTGTTAGACTGGTACCCCGAAGGTTGCGGGTTTGATTCTCAATACCGACAGGAAATGACTGAGGTACCCTTGAGCTAGGCACCTAACCCCCAATCGCTCCCCGGGCGCCGCAGCAAAATGGCTGCCCACTGCTCCGGGTGTGGGTCCACAGTTTGTAGTGTGTGTGTGTGTGTGTGTGTGTGTGTGTGTGTGTTCACTACTCACTGCTCCTAATGTGTGTGCACTTACTTGGTTGGGTTACATGAAGAGGACAAATTCTGAGTATGGGTTACCATATTGGCCTTCATGTCATGTCACTTAATATGCCACTTAACTTAATACGATGAACTACACCAGTGGTCATAGGACACCTGTGTGAACTTGAGAGGAACCCAGATTAGTGCAATTTGATAATTTAGTCTCGGTGTTAAAGATACTTTATTTAGTTTTCAGATCTTGTCATGAATGTTTTTCTTGGCAGTAATTCAGACATGGTGTGAAAATGCCTTAATAGGTTGATGAGCAAACAATACAACTGCATTACACAAATACTTTACACTGAATGTAACCAATCTTATCACACACAATACATCTATGCACACATCCCAACATCCGCTCCATCCACATGCTCCATTGGTGTGTTATTTTACAGTACATCACAGGCTGAGTGCCTGGATTTGTTAGCGCCATTGACACAAATGACCTGACAGTGTAATGACAGGGAAAACCGTTAGCCTGGGGTCAGTGGACTGCAGATGGACTGGCTCATTCCATGTTAATGCAGCATTAGTCTGGCAGTTAGAGAAATGGCCCAGCACCGATCTGATCAGTGGTTTGATCTCCAGTGGTGCACATGTCAGCTGATACTATCCAGCTCAGCCCACCACTGTTGTAATGTGTTTAACCTCTTGATGCACTGCATTACATCTGACCCTAAGCTCTGACCCTCAGCTCTGTCAGGATATTGAGATGGGGATCGTTTTCCACAGAGAAGAAGAGGTGTGTAGAATCATGAATTCATATACGTTGACTCATGACGTCTGTGTTTGTTCAGTCCTTCTCAATAAGACAGGCTTATTGCATAAATGGTTTTTGTTAAGGAAGTATCATGGTTATGTTATGCTAATGAATGTATATGGGTGTGTACATTACATATACAACATTCCAGTGAGTTTCTGAGGTAACAGCTCATTTTTTTTACGTCCTTATGAAAAAGAAGTGTGCTTAATTGTATTAAATCTGCTCTTGTAATGTACTGCAAATCTTCAGAGCACACCTAATTCAGCTCAACTAATTGCATTTAAAGGGGTGGTTGATTATAATTTCATTTTTTTTAACTTTAGTTAGTGTGTAATGTTGCTGTTAGAGCATAAACAACATCTGCAAAGTTACGCCGGACTTCTTCATAAACGAAAGTCAATTTAATGCTGGATTTGCAAAAAAGATTAACATGACGGCACATGCTAGTCAATGAGTTGGATCAACTCCACAGCAACTACATACATTTATCCACTAACCATTCAGAAATGTCCAGTTGCATTCTAAAAGTTGTAACTTCATCTTGAGTCTCTCCATCAGTGTACGACTCCGGTTTGAACAATGTAAGGCTGAACACCGTTACTGACAATCATCATTTTGGCTGCGTGAGATTCTCCATCTTTGTTGTTGTTGAGCAACCAAAGCGCAAGCTGTTAAAGCTCTGCCCTCTTTTGGAAAGCAAGCCAGGAGCAGTAGCTCATTTGCATTTAAAGTGACACACAAAAACAGACAGTGTGTTTTTGCTCACACCCAAATAGGGGCAAATTTGACAAGCTATAATAAATGATCTGTGTGGTATTTTGAGCTGAAACTTCACAGACACATTCTGGGGACACCAGAGACTTATATTACATCTTGTAAAAGGGGTATTATAGGTCCCCTTTAATATAAATGTAAATTATAGTACATTTTCATTTAATTGCAGTTAACATGCAATTAAGTGTCTTGAAGCATTCAGGTTACACTAAAGTATATACTTTTAGTTCATTGTTTACATAATAAGCATTCTTTTTTTAATGAATGCTAAAGCATACTTCTTTTTCACAAGGGGTTATGATCTTGAAATGTTAGTCACATGTTTTTTTTTTTCAGTGGTGTTTTGGCAGCATAATAGTGTAGTTACAAAATCTAGCAGCAGGTGCTTAAGTGTTGATTCTAACCAGCTAATGCCTGACTCTCAAGTGTGAAGTCTGGACCAGTCAGCTCTGGCACACTTACCTTCAGAAAACCATGTTGTGCTTGAGGCAAAAGCTGAGCAGTGAAAATGTACCATATAAATTAGAAACTAGATGAAACGGCCATGGTTTCTGTTTAAGCTATTGAGAATTGGAGAAACTGTTGAAGGAAAAAAGAGAGAGAAAGTAGTGAATTTCGTTAATAGGATTGTATTCGTCAATGTATTTTGAGTGCAGTACATTCAATTACCCACGCAACCCTGCTCATGCGCCTGTCATCATTTTCTGCAGGATGAGACAAAGCTTTGAAGATCAAAGTGTGTGTGTGTGTGTGTGTGTGTGTATCGCAGCAGGAGGTTTATTACTAGGGAGGATGTTTCACGTCTCATTTGGAATCAGTCACTTACAACACCAAACGGAGCGTTTGTGTCCGTTTTAAGTCTCATTTACTCAGTACAGAACTCAGCCCTGGCCTTGGATTGGACCACAGATATGAGGATGCAGGAAATCTTTTTTTTTCATGCTACAAGAGTTTAACTTAACCAAATTAACTTAAATATTTTGACTGTCCCAGCTGTGTTTTTCTCTTTTATTGGTTCTTTCTTTTGCTGCCTTTCTTCTTCTTCTCTTCTTTGTGTTCTCTTTTCAATTGTAAATTGCTCTGATTTATTAGTAACTTTTTATTAGTTACTTTTTTCTCCCTTTTTCATTTTAATTGTAGTTTCAGTACTTTATTGCTGTGATTGTAATAAGCATCAATACACAACAAAAACAGGACATAGGTAGTTAACCCCAGATGTGTTAAAATGAGTGATTTAGCTTCTGAGAGTGTGCTGCTCAAACATGAATTTTGCTTCTGTGCACGTTCTCTCTCTCTTTCTCTTCTCATTCTCCCTCAGCTCTCTCATTACATCTTTATCAAAACTATTAATCTCAGACAAGTAGTTCTCTCAGCAGCTTTTGGTTATCCAGCCACCTGTCAGATCCCCCCACCCTGCGGCCCCTGCCATCCCATACATATACATGTACGTTCTGTCTGCATTCACATGTGTGCTTTCTTTTTTCCACACACACAAACACACTCTCAATTTCACTGTGCCATGTTTCAAACTAATTGAATGCATGGACACACACACAAATGCAGACATAACATAGTTCTTGGAATGGAAAAGGTTTTCCCTGAGGTATTTTCATGATTAACAATCCAGGACAAAACTATGCTAGGGAATTATTCTTCTGTTTTAGTATTAGGGCAACTGAAACCGACTCAGGAACAGACACCTTGCATGGTATATCATTACCATATCAGTTATTGGCTAATATTAGATATTTTTTTTATTTTTCTTTAATTTAATGACATTATTAAATGTAAGCTTTAGCAAATCTTAAAATAACCAGGCTCAGTCGGGGGGCCAGTTCTCTGGCCAACAAACAAATACTGGACGATGATTCAGGTGGCATCACAAGACAGAAGTCAGATTGGGATCAGAACCAATCTTGGAGCATTCAAAATATTTAATCCAGTTCTATCTGGTTAAATATCGGATTCATCACACCGGTATGGAGATGGGTTTTGTTGAGGATCTGTTCCACTGGCTGTCGTGTCGATGAGACCTTCATAGGGGATTGTCTAGTTGACACGATCTCTGCCTCAGGGCTGCGATGTGGTCGTGTCTAGGCGCAGGTCCACCATCTGATCTGGATACGGCCTGGATCCGGCTGACTACGGTAACCTCGGAATAAGGATGAGACAGACAGACTAATATTAGAGTAGATGCCATTCTTCTTATGATGTAACCAGTACACTGGTTGTTGTAGGAAGTGTTCCCGGTTCCAGTTGACTTAATTTACGCAGCCTAACAATCATTTAACTGATTTGAATAATAGAAATTGATAATGTTATGTGTATGCCAGGTTAAAGAGATGTGTTTTTAGTCTAGATTTAAACTGACAGAGTGTGTCTGCTTCCCGAACAAGGCTAGGACGACTGTTCCAGAGTTTGAGTGCTAAATAGGAAAAGGATCTACTGCCAACAGTTGATATTCTAGGAATTGTCAACTGGCCAGAATTCTGAGATCGCAATAGACGTGAAGGACTATAATGCGTTAAGAGCTCACTCAAGTACTGAGGAGCTAAACCATTTAGGCCCGGTTTCTCAGACAGGGCTTCGACTAAGCCAGGATTAGGCCTTAGTTCAATTAGGATATTTAAGTAGTTTTTATAAACGTACCCTAGACAAAAATATTACTGGTGTGCATCTTGAGACAAAACAATGGCACTGACATATTTTAAGAGATGTCAGTACAAGTTGCTTTCAGTTAAAACAGATCAAACATGCATTTTAGTCTAGGACTAGCTTAAGCCTTGTCTGTGAAACCGGGGGATAGTGTTTTGTAAGTAATTAGCAAAATGTTAAAATGTATACAGTGTTTAATAGGAAGCCAATGCAGTGTTGACAGAACCGGGCTAATATGGTCATACTTCCTGGTTCTAGTAAGAACTCTAGCTGCTGCGTTTTGGACTAGATGTAATTTGTTTATTAAGCATGCAGGGCAACCACCCTGTAGAGCATTACAATAATCTAGCCTTGAGGTCATGAACACATGAACTAACTTTTCCGCATTTGTCACTGTCTTAGTTTTGATATATTTTTAAGATGGAAGAATGCGCTTTTACAGATGCTAGAAATGTGATTTTTAAATGAAAGATTGGTATCAAAGAGCACATCCAGGTTCCTAACTAACGATGAAGTCTTAAAGGCCCACTGAAGTGCCTTGAAACGCACAGAATTATTCAATGTGTTGATGTAATTTCCACTGAAACAGGAATACAGGGCGGGACATTTGGAACAGCTCCTCCCCTTTTTTCATTTATATAACAGTTCGGCCAGAGCCGTTGAGTTCGGTAAAGCTGCAGTTTCCTCTTAATCTCTAACCGTTTTGCCTCCTAATCTCCTCCATATTGCATTAAAATATAGTATTCTGTGCAAATGGATCCAATGTGTTTTGTAGTCTGCGCCAATTCGCGCATATGATCGGCTCTGTGCTATCGTGTCTCTGGACCAGAGCAGACTTCATTTGCCCCAGTGGAAAGCATATTTGCACTGTCTGAATCGTTCCCTATCCCCTATATAATGCACTATGTGCCATTCACCTTGTAGAAAACAGTGTGTGAACAAGTGGACGATTTTAGCAGGATGCCTTAGATTCTAGAGAGCATTTTGTTTGGACAGAAAATCTTTTTTTTTTTTTTTTTTTTGGACAGAAAATCTCCCTGCGTTCCATTCGGAAGGGCTCATCCCTATGTCCTAATCCCTTGAAAGGGTTTACCCTCCGGAGTGAGAGCTTCGAAGGGATGAAGGGATGTAGGGGTCAAAAAAACTATTTTTTTTGGAACGCACTTCAGCGTCATCTTAACGAGACAATCAAGGAGGCGCCTTTGTCTTTTTTCCCCTGGTTTACTCTTTGTATTAATACACATTCATTTACTGTAGTAACATTATAAGCTACTGCCGGTCTTTTACGTTAAATATATTGTGTCTATGTATTTGAAACATTTGAATGGACTGATAAAGGGAGCTGTAAAGTATTTTTGTTGAAGTACAATGTCATTTTGACCATAATAATGTACCAAATCTAATTCGTATAAATATTGCAGTAGTATAGAAAAATACTATATATACATTTATAGGTAAAATCGAACTCCTAACCTCCTATACCTATTCTGTAACGTCAAACAACTTCCCTGTGCAAAGGATCATGGGGGCCTGAAGTGTCCATCAGTTGTACCCTTCGAAATCCTTCATTCCGAAGGGCCCTTTGAAGTGGCCAGTTTTGAGCACTTCAGTTTGGAACTACCCTTCAATATGGCGGCCATGATTGTTTTCACTCCGAAGTGCCCTTCGGAGGGCGATATATCCCGTTTGGAACGCACCGTCTGATGAGAAGCTGAAGTGCAGCGTGATGTCATCAAAATCACTGATCCATATTGGCGGAAGTGAGAGACTAAGTTTTGAACACTTATATCTTCTAAATGTGAATTTTGTCATTGTTTTGGAGCACAGCTTATAGATAACAGTAAGGCTAACATATTCATAAAAGCTAAAAAACTTCAATATTGATTTCTTGGTGACTTTAACAGAGCAACTATCAAGTGTTAGACAGTAGAAATGTGGCTCTCAAATGAAAGATTGCTATCAAAGAGCACACCCAGGTTCCAAGCTAGCGACAAAGACTTGACAGAGCAACCATCAAGTGTTACAGTATTCTGAGTTATTACGTGCACAGGTTTTTGGTCCAATAATTAAAAACTCTGTTTTTTTTTTCTTTTTCAGAATCAAGTAGTAGGACATTACTAGTCATCCATTTTTTTAATATATCAGCTTTGTATTCTGTTAGCATGCAAAAGGGTCCAGGCTCAAATCCTGATATAACTGGAACTCAGTGCTTTTGTGTCTCAATCTACTATAAAACTGCTATAATATTCTTTGGATACAGACATAGTTTTGATCTCCTTGTGCTGTGTAAATTATTATCAGGAACAAAGAGTTACTGTTCACAACTTTATACAACACACCCTGGCCTCCCCTATATATATTTTGTATTAAACCGAGTAAAACTACAAATTACTTTGACAGCCTTGACATTTTTATAATAACTCCATTTGTGTTATTATAAAAAAAAAAAATAATAAAAAAAAATCACACTGTATGCATGTGGAGAAACAGCACTGACAAAATCACATTTTGGGATTTAATGATGTAATATGCATTTGCACTGTCTTCAGTGGCTTGAAAGAGTGAGAGACAGAAAAAACTCAGGTTAATATAATTGAGTTTTGAAGAGAGGGATTTATTCCTTTAACAGCTGAGTAACCCCATCCCTTACTCTTACTCCCTCTCTCTCTCTCTCTCTCTCTCTCTCTCTCTCTTTCAACACAATGGACCTCTTGTTGTGTATCAAGGGGCTTGGGAGTGATATTACCCCACTTTGCCCCACAGGAAACAGAGCAAACACCCCAGACCTCTCCCGTCTTTTCTTCTCCTTCATTCCTGTGCTCTCTGTGTACCCCCACAGGACAAAAAGACATCCTGTCAGCCCACGGATATTAGATAAAGTGGAAATCAACTATATTGGCACATCAAATAAAGCAGTTAGACGAAGATTAAAGCCATCTAAATTGCTGTATCTTATTACACACTGGCAGCACATCAGTCATTTAAAATGAAATATTTGATAGCAAAACAATGCTACAACGTGTAGTACTCAGATATACAATACATGTTTGGATATAGAAAAGAAAAGCTGTCTTAATATTAGCCATGCCACTCTCATGCTTTTTTTTATGGACAAGCATAAGAGGAGATGTGACATTAAAATGCATACTGACAAAGCTAGTGAGAGCATCAGTCATTTTCACACATACGGCTATAACATGTTTAATCCAGCAGCAGGTGTAGGCTACTTCATCATTATTAGCCCTGAATAAACTGCGTGCGACAGCTCGCTGGCAGGATTCAGGAAAATTTTGAAGATGTACTGGTTTTAGTTCATTACTTTGGAAATGCAAACAAAATAAGGCAGGTATTAATACATATTTAATCCCGTCTTTGTTTATGGGTGTGTAAACGCACTGGTTAGCTTTCTTTTACTGTATGACCCACCCTGGAAGTAGGTCAACAGGAAGAATTCATTTGTATCCATCTGCTTTAAATGAACAAACACACAGCAGATGCTCATAAGTGCATTTGTGTGCATGAGAGTATTTGCACACACTGTTGATATTTAAATTAGATGGCTGGTATGACAGAGTCTCTCTTCTCACACCCACACACATTCAAATGTGCTGTGAGCTGCAATGTATGATGGTCATTTCTCATCTTTGTTGTTTGTGGCTTTTCTTTGTTTTTCTCTGTTTGTATAACGAATCTACAATCTTCTCATTCTATTTTTTATCTCTTTGTCTTCCCATAGGTGTCAGAAATAATTGCCTTGGTTGGAGCCGTGGCACAACGGGTAGTGCAAGTTCATGATTTATAAGAGCTGTAATGCTCACAGGGACATAGGTTTGAATCTGGCCTGCACAATCTGTCTGTTCACATTCCTGACTGTCCCTCTTTTAAAGGAAAAGTCTATAAATTAAGAAAAATGGCTTTAGGCTCAAGTTATTTTAGAACTTTCTTTGAATAGGATACACATTATAGGGCCTAAAACTCTTAAGATTTTTTTTTTTTAATAAGTGGACATTAAAAGCAGATACTTAACCTTTAGAAAATGATTGATCATCAACCTTCAGAGGTCAAACTAAATATTTTACGAGCTGATTTATTTTCTATTCATTTTAAATGAGGTTTGCAGGGAACAAATAACAATATAACAGCATGAACAACTGGTTAAATATTATATTTTTGGTAATTTAAATGATTATATTTTTATAACTAAATATTAATAATTACAAATAAATTTTACTACTATTAATTGAATACCTGTTTATATCCAATTATGTCAAAATTATGATGTTGATCTTTAATCTAATTGTCTGAATTTAATTGTTGGATAGTCGAGAAGGTCAAGACCTCTGAAGTAGGACAGGCCAAAATCCCCATTTTTGGGAGGTATACAGATGTTTGATGTTTCAAATGAGCTACTCTTCATGGTAGGTTGTTTGTTAGATGATAGTTTACTGACCTTACCTAATAATTAAAAAAAAACAAAAAAAAACATGTGGTTTGTGCCTCCAATGCATAATGTAATAAAATTTAAAGCTGCAAGCAGCGATGAAAGGGCCCTCGCACCCAGGGCCACCGCCAGCCGGTGGCCTTAGGAAAACAGTGAATAGTGGGTGACATGCATGTAAACGAGTAAATACAGGAGAAATATGGCAAAGTCATTTCGACATGCCACACTTCCTGCTGCCAACAGGTGGTGCTTTGACTGTAACTGAATATTGCCATGTAGATGTCTGTAGGCCAGGACTATTATCAAACATGTGAAGTTTGGAGCAGATCGGACATTGGATGCCTGAGTTACAACAGCTTGCTGTTTCATGGTGAAACATCGAACTTTGTCAGTCTGACACGGACACGCCCTTCAACAAAAACAATTTAACATCGCTAAGGCCTTAAGATTAGACAGACCAAATATGATGTTGATATGTTTAAAACTCTATGAGGAGTTAATCACAGTGTAAAACATGCCATTTCCTGTTGCCCGCAGGTGGCGCTATGACTGTAATTGAATATTGGCATGTAGATGTCTTCAGGCTAGGACTCTAATAAAACATGTGAAGTTTGGGGCAGATTGGACATTGTATGCCCGAGTTACAACAACTTCCTGTTTCATGGCGAAACATCGAATTTTGTCAGGCCAAATATGACGTTTATCTGATAAAATCTCTTGAAAATATCAAGATAATTCAAAATATCTCACTTCCTGTTGGGTTTTCAGATTTTGCACCCAGGGACTTTTTTGTAGGTATTGGGATGTTACATGTGTCTACCGAATTTCATACCTGTACGTGAAACGTAGCACGAAGGGCGCTTAATTCGATTTGCATGCTAGACGGAAGAGAAGGAAATGTTTAAACTTTCTCTTTGCCCCAACACAGCCACAAATACACACCGAACCTCAATTTGCATTCCTCACTAACAGGTGTGACATCCAGCTGCTTCAAGAGAAAAATGAAAATAGATCAGTGTTTTCTCGGTCAAGGAAATGAATGCTAACATGCTGCACTGTTGGATGGAGCAGAACTACACCCAGGAATGGAATGGGAAACGCAGGGTGGCACATAAAGAATGTGTGTCTCTGTGTGTTTGAGAAAGCTCTGTAGAGCCTCTGGGTAACCAAAATTGTTCTTTTGCAATATTTGTGCAGGTTCATCATGTGCTTGCGTTGTTGAAGTGTGCTGCAAGAGGAATGGAATGGATGTTTGTTATTGTGTTTGTGTGTGTTTTCTGCTCTATTTCTGGAGAAATGGAGGTATGTGCAGTTATCTACGGTGACATGCATGCCTGAGTTATCATTTGTTAAAGCCATTGTGTGTTTTATATGGCAGGTGGGTCTTTCAAGTTATTTAGAGCAGGAAATATGTACACTAGCATTCAAAAGTTTTGAGTCAGACAGATTTTTAAAATGCTTTTGAAAGAAGTCTCTGTGTTTATATGATCAAAATACTGTGTGTGTGCAGATACCATACCTTTAGATTCCATAATTCTTCCTTAGGATGAAGCCTTATTATCATAATATGAGGTCTGGTCAGGGAGATGGGATACAACAACCGGTTAAGACGGGTCTCATAGACTAAGATCTGTCTTGTGATTTGAACCTACAACCTGTCAATTACCAGTCCAAATCTTTAACCATTAAGCTAAACCAACATATAATGTTTAATTTCATGTTGGTTGTGGAGGTAAGTGTTATGCAAATGCTAAAGGGATAATTCACCCAAAAATGAAAATACTATCATTTACTTACCTTCAAGTTGTTCCAAACTTGTATGAATTTCTTTCTTCTGCTGAACACAAAAGAAAATATTTTAAAGAATGTCGATAACCAAACAGTTGATAGGCCCCACTGACTTTTATAGTATTTTTTCTTTGGTTACCAACAAAATATCTCTTTCAGCAGTAGAAAGAAATTCATATAAGTTTGGAACAACTCGAGGGTGAGTAAATGATCACAGAATTTTCATTTTTGGGTGAACTATCCCTTAATGCCTTGAATATTTCTTTGATTAATATTTGGAAAATGTGCAAGACGTGTCATGTGATGGGGAATTCTAGGAACTGTTCAGTGCTTGCTGGGCATTCCACAGCTGATAAAATGATGTTGTAATGACTTGGAGCAGTTTGGACTCTGTTAATTTCTGACTAAAACAGGCGCAGATGCGTATCATTCCTCATGGTAGATGCTCCCTCACCTCAATCCACTACCACACACTTCAGTGCTACTGAAGATCATTTGAAAACTCTTTTTTGAAGAATGCTTGGACATTATTCAAAAAATTATGTATCAGTGTGTGTATGAATAAAACAATTATGTTCTTGCTAACAATATCTCTTTGACTAGAAGGGGTCAGCATCAGTATATTTGTCTTGTTTACCTTTTAGTGGTAACTAGCTAGATCATTTCATTTGATTAAACACTGCTGCCATTAATTTATTCAATAACTGCTTTTAATGGAAACATTATGTCCAGTCATTTTTTTTTTTCTTTCAGCCTTTTTGTCTATTATACTTGTTTTCACAATTAAAAGAGCTCCAAGATGGCTGAATTTCAGAAAAGGCAGTTGCTGGGAATGAACTTTGTGCCGGGTTCCTGCTGAGCACTGATTCAGTTCCAGTGCACGGATGACTATTTGGTAATGGGCAAGCTTTGGTCTGGGTGAATATCCTCTTCTTTTCTTCAACACTTATCCTGGATTTCACACCAGACTAGTCTAATCTGTACCAAGTTACAGAAATAGGGAATTTATACTTCCCGCTGAGATTTACCCTCCTGCTCACGGACACACTTACTACACATAGACATATTCTGCCTGGTTTCCTATTAAAATTGCAAAAACCAACCAATGCTAACACGTTAAAACAATCCAGACTTCCTTTTTTAGAGACCGAGATGTGCAGAAGGATAGAAACTCTCTCAAGACATGTTCAGAATGCCATACTACCCATTTTCTGTATGCTCCATTTGGCAAAATGTGCAGTATACAACCAGACCGTATTGCAGTCTATAATGACTTGACCTTCTATTTCGATTATGACAAATTAACTGGAAGTAATATCAACTGCGATTTTAAATATTAACTCATTTCTCATTATCGGACCACCAAAAGTTAATCTGCTGTATTTTACACAAAATTGGATTTTGAAAAATGATGGTATTAGTTTCCAAAATCACAAATGGATGCTTCTTGCTTATGTAACCATGCACATAGTGAGGTCATATGCAAATTAAGTAATTGCATTCTGCAGTTAATACAGATATTTTAAATAAATCTCATGCTACAGTATATACCGTGTCATATGCGGTTTGTTAGTATTCGCCAGTCTTTGTTGAAGCTGCTCAGAGAGAGTTGTTGAGCAGCACACAAGGCTCTAGTGTTGTAGGCCAGGGCCAGGGTCTCGCCCAGCTGTCTGCCCAAGAAGGGTGAGCTTAGGGTGGGCCTCTTGTTCCTGCTCCTCCCCTCCAGAGCAGCTGTCAGGATCTTGGAGAAATGACCTATTCAGAGCAAGGACATAAGAGCAGTGTTTAAGAGCCTTGGTGAAGACTGATGGGCTACATTCACATACATGCACACTCATACATTCATGCATACGTGAAGTGGGCACACATGAGATCACGTGGTAAACACAAATTGATTCACACACAAATGCTGACACCTGCATAAACAAAGAGTTTCTTACAGAGTATCACAAAATGCTCAATGAATATTAAATACTTCACAAATAAAGATGTACACATCCATATTGCTTCTTTACTCTTCAGCCCCTTTTCAGTGCTTGGTGATCAATCTCATATATATTCTCTCAAATGCGTTTTTCCTTCTAGTTGTAAGTGCCAACAGCTTCGTGATTTCAAGTGCTTGTCAAAGGTAAGCTTGCAGGCGTAGATCCATTTCCTGTGACCTGTGAACGTCTCCATGCTGTCTAAATATTTATGAGCCTTTGGATGACTCATGCAATGGAAAATGTGACGGAAAATACGTACACTGTGACCATTCCCCACCTTTGACCAAGACATCGAGTTCAAGCAATCCATCATGCACTGAACTGAAAATCAAAATGATAGATACACTTCAATCAGAAAAGAAATGTTACTTTTGCATAATGGCTTAATGTGTGTGAATGAAAATTTGCTGCAGTCCAGGAACAACACTCCTGACCTCGACTTCTGAGTAAATTGGATGTGCGACAGGGTTGAGTCGGTTAACAAGCAAGCTGAGGGAAGGTAACAAGCCATGAAAGCTAGTTAAAGCATTTCAGTGAAGGTGTCAGCAGCTGCCGAGAGATAGCGCAGTAAAACTCAGCTGATAAGGAGATTAATTTACAATTCTTAAATGAACATCTGCAGAGGTTCATTCTTCATAGCCTGTGCAGAATAAATCATGTCTAAATGTACCCGCACACCTCCACATGCGACAAAACGCACGCTGCCTTGCCGCAATCCGATGATGGATTTTTATGACAAACAATTATACCGTCCCACAGAAGCGCTTCTGTCCGCTGAGGATGGCGTGTTCATTTGCATCCATTGAATGAGCTGTTGCCCCGGTCTAATGTGTTTGTACCTTGAGGCCCTCTGCAGTGACTGTCATAGTGAATGTTGGTTGATTAATGCTCCTCCAACAGCTGCTTTGAAGGTTTTAGTATTCTGTCGAGTAGAGGTGAAGCCATACTGTGGAAATAAGCTTTTGGCAAAGGTTTAAGTAGTGGCATGTTTTGCTAAAGTTATCTGAGCACTTACTGAGTTTGAACACTTATGCTAAGTGGTTGCTTTTAAGCCTGGGTGAATCTGTTAGCATGATAGCATGCTAATACAGAGGCAGGAGACAAATTGAGAGCTGATTAGTCAGCAGTGAAGACACTGTGTGATCCTTGACTATGAGGTCATACGTTGGTCAACGTAATTTAGGGGCTGTTTACACAACTTTTTATGCGTTTTGGCCATTCATTTACACGACAATGGTGTTTTGGTGGCCTGAAAAAGCAAAATTTTGAAAACGGGTTTTAAAGTGCAAGTTTTTGAAAAGATACCGTTGTCATCTCTGTGACAACTGCAAAAGTGTGAATCTGTGAGAACGGTGACGTCATGCACATGTATATTACATGTTTAGTCTATCCACCTTATTTTTAACGTGTTTTCTGTGAATGTGCGAGACTTCCAATTTATTAGCCGCTATAGGAAAATAACGAGAAGAATATCAAAGTGCAAAAAACTGTAAAAAATAAGGTGGATAGGCATGAATGTTTGGTGCGAGTGCTCTGTAAAAGAATGCATATGGGCAGGCACGTAGTCTTTCTTTACAGATACAGTGTTTTTAGTCATTTTCGCGGATCTGTGTGAACGGGGATAGTTTTGATAACGTTGTCATCTGTACAAAGAAAAAAACTTTTCCGTTTTTAGTACATCGTTGTCAGGTAAATGTACCCTAAGGAACATAGTTAACCAGCTCAACCAGGTCCTCATCAGCTCAGTCAAAGTTAGCCTGAACAGATTTTACTGTCCCCCTTAAGTTAGGGTCCTGATAAACCATCTAAACCAGTACTTCAACCTTTGTGACTCAAACCCAGCTTACAAAAATATGTTCTAAGAACATTTTCTATAATGTTTCCATTAAGTTATGAAAATATTTCTTAATGTTCTCTGAAAATTTCCTTTTTTTTTTCTTTTCTTTTTTCCTTGGTTATGTGAATGTTATAAAAAACATTTAAGGGAATGTTTTCTCTATTTCATCATTTTGCATTTAGTATTATTGAAAAAATTACTTCTGAATGCTGAAAGTAGTAAGTAGCTAATAATGTTTAAAAAAAGTTCCATGATGCATTAATAACACTTTTAAGCTAATGTTTTAATAACATTATTAAAGACCAGATAACTTTGAATGAATGTTCTATTAATATTACTGAAGAATGTTTGTTCATAACTTCATAGAGAACCTTGCCAGAACATTAGCTAAAGTTCTGAGCATGTTCCCTGTTAGCTGGCAAGTCCCTCTATAGTCTCTCTATTAGTCAAATATCCCCATATAACCTACACTCTTAGAAATGTTCTTTATTGGCAAAGAAGGTTCTTTACTGGCATATGGTTTAATGAACATCCATGGAAACTTTCCATTGCACAAAAGGTTCTTTAAATTGGAAAAAAGGTTCTTCAGGTTATTGTTCTTCACTAAGAAAAAAAATAAATTTTCACCAAAAGTTTCTTTTGGGAACCCAAAATGACATTGCTGTCAAAACCCCCTTTTGGAACCATTATTTTTAAGAGTGTAGGGCAGGCTAAGATATTTTCTGTATTTCTGCTGCAAAGTTGCTTGTTTTCAAACTTTTATTTATTAACCTAAACTGGAATTATTTATATATTTAATTAACCACAATACATTTTGTAATTACAGAAGTTTAAGAACAGCTTGTTCTTCAGTAAAATCAATAGTTATTGAGGGAACTGAGAAACATGATTTCAGTTCTTGATTTTATGTGCTTTTTAGCATTTTGATTTAGATTATATATATATATATACAGTATATATCAGTCAAACCAAAAATTATTCAGACATTTTTTATATTTTCGATATATTTTTACTGGTGGGTGCAGGACATTATAGTTCATTTATGTAAGTGAGGATAGCAAAATAAAGTAAACTATATATATATATATATATATATATATATATATATACACATACATATATACAGTCAAACCAAAAAATATTTAGACATTTTTGATATTCTTGATATATTTTTACTAGTGGGTGCAGGACACTATAGTTCATTTATGTAAGTAAGGATAGCAAAATAAAGTAAACTGTGACATATTATACCCAAAAATTCCTCATACAGTGGACTATCAGTAAAATTGATAAAAATTTGGAACCAGAAATTACTCAGACACTTTGACCTGACCATGTTTTGCTTAAGTGTTATCTGACATAATTAAGATGAATTTTTCTGACACAGTTTAACTCTGAGATCTTGTCATATTTTATTACCATTTTTTTAAACTATAGTGAATAAAATGTATTAATGAATGAAATGTTCAAGGTGTCTGAATAAATTTTGGTTTGACTGTATATATATATATATTAATAATTTTACTATTTAAATACTTTTTAGGTCATCTTGATTCCACCTTGGAAGTTTGCTAAAAAATCTAAACCAACTATCAGTTTGTGTTTGTTGTAGATGACCAGCTTTGACCAGTTAGAATCCAAGTTAAACAAGCTACCATAAAGGCGAAGAACGTTTAATAGAAGAAACCCCCCCCCCCCCCCCATTTTATATGTATGATCACATAGTCACACACACAAGTCAATATGGTGCTTAAACCATTCACCTTCTGGGAACTTCTTATCTTGGGTGGTTTGATTGTGTTTTCACTGTGGCAACGTTATGATTGAGGAATGCACCTGATGTTGCAGGCAGTGACATGACGAGATCTACATCTAGACTGCTGATGTTATGCAGGCTGCATTTCTCAAATGTGTGTATGTGTGATTGTGCAGTTTGACATTCACTGGTGTATGAGCAGCACATGTCTAGGCCGTGACTGCAAGTGAAAAAGAGTGGCATTGTCAAAATTCATGTGTTTGTTTGTGTGTTTGGCTTGCACTCCATTGCGTATCCACCACATTTCCACTCTTATCTCTCATCTCTATGCATGGCAAATCATGAGTGCGTACACCCGGCTTTGAAAAGCTGACAGTGTGTTTGTTGATGTCAAGCACCAGCGTGTTTCAGGGATTATATCCTCACTTTCTTCTTGCTTTGGTATCCACAAGAAGAACAAAGGGAGGCAGGAATCCTCAGAAGGTTCTGGGGTTTTCCTCTCTTATTCTGTGATGAGGGTTGCTGAAAAGGAGAAAAGAAGAAAAGAGCAACCAAGAGCTCTGCTGTTTTCAAAGTCTTCCTTTTAGGTTTTTTGGATAATTTTTTTTTTTTTTTAATTTTAATTTTTGGAAATCCTAAGTAGATCATAGAAATTATTATATAAATCATTTCAGAATTATAGACTGTTTTCTAAAAGCCTAAAAGCATTGTAACTTAAAGGTGCTCTTGAGTAATCACAGAATGCTTCTACATTGTATGTTACCTTTTGTTTAATATTTTTCGTGTTTGTATATATATATATATATATATATGTGTGTGTGTGTGTGTGTGTGTGTGTGTACATATATGTATGTGTATCTCTCTCTCTCTCTCTCTCTCTCTATATATATATATATATACACAGTCAAACCAAAATTTATTCAGACACCTTGAACATTTCATTCATTAATACAGTTTATTCACTATAAAAAATGGTAAGAAAATATGACAAGTTCTCAGAGTTAAACTGTGTCAGAAAAAAATAATCTTAATTATGTCAGATAACATTTAAGAAAAACATGGTCAGGTCAAAGTGTGAATAATTTTTGGCTAAGTTTTACTGGTAGTCCACTGTATGAAGAATTTTTGGGTATAATATGTCACAGTTTACTTTATTTAGCTATCGTCACTTACATAAATGGACTATAGTGTCCTGCACCCAGTAGCAAAATAAATATCAAAAATATCAAAAATGTCTGAATAATTTTTGGCTTGACTGTGTATATATATATATATATATACACACACACACACACACACACACACACACACACAGTCTCCATGATTGCCTTATTATTGCTATTGTGAAAAGAAAAAAAGAAAATACATGCATAAATAATATAACATTATGTATTGCTAATTGTATTTACAGATTCATTAAGTTTTCATCTATTCAAATTAGAGTTTATTAAAACCACTAAATATCCATAGTGCGGATTAAATAGAATTAAATGTAAATGAAGATTGAGAAATTTGCCATTTCTGTAATACATTGGTTTGCTGGTCATTTAATTGCTGCTCACAATTTCAGTAGAGTTATGCTAATATTTTCATTGAATACTATAAGAAATGAGCCATATCAGATAAGCACACATCATCAGATTAGTCTGTTGAATAGGGAAAGATAAGTGCACTCTGGTCATTTCATTAAAAGACAAGATCGCATTGCCATTAATGCAGCTGAATCCCTTCACTGGATTCTGATGCATTTGGTCATTGTCCATTCTGACTTAAACTGGCACATAGTTTAAAAGGACAGAGCTGTCAGTAAAGAACGATCTTGTTTTCACATCAAGTTCAGTTGATATGCTCATGAACATCTCTGAACAAATGAGGAAAAAAATCCTCTGGAAAGAAAGTATTTGTTGTATTTATGTTGTCATTTCATCTTCCTGGAAAATGTGTGCTTGAAGAGAAGCTTCTGAAGAAATCCCCCAGCAGTGCATGAGTAAGAGAGAACTGTATCCTACAGATTAAACATGTTCAGCCTCACAGAGACTGGAATCCCCCACACACCCCGGAGTCTCCGGGGATGGAAAGAAACAGTCACAGATTGCACTTTTATTGAGACTTTTTTTCAGCCTCTACATTTGTTAACAATTCAAAATAATTTAATAATTCTTGATCCTTTAATTATGTTTTTTGGAGCGAAGTTTGGGGGAAAATGTTACGTGCTGTATTCTCAGTAACTCTGCATGCATCTAAATGATGCTCCTCAGTTCGTTCATGATGCTGAACAAATGGTTGCACTGGATTTATGGATATTAAAAAATGTAATTTTTGAGGTCCATGAGATAATGGTCTTAAACTCTTGCAGCTTATTCTGCATATGCTGGCTGAGGCAAGTTTAATAATGCATAATTATATTGTTCCAATATCTTACGAGCTTTGGGCCATCAAGACCCTTATTCATTTTAATAAAATTTTTATATTCTCTTTCTCTCTCAGTTGCTCTGTCTCTCTCTGTTTCCTTTCTGCTAACAAATGATACAAAAGCGTGTGCTGTTTTGCAGAAATTAGACGATGAAAGCAGGATAATACACCTCTGGGGAATCTCTCTTTCTCTTTTTCTGTTCTATCCCTCCCTCTTTCTTTCTCTCTCTCAATGAGTAGCAAAGTATACTGTAATTATCCATAATGCCTGACATATCAAAAGCACATTAGGGATGACTTCAATGGGCTTTCAAGCAATCACGTGCATTAAGCTGAACTAACTGCTCTACTGATGAAACCTCTCCTGAGTCCACTGACTTGCCAGGTCTCATTTCCAGCTTCCCTTTGTCTTCAACACTCTTTCTATAAATGTTTGGGTTCAAATGTAAATGAAGGATAGACAAGAAACTGTTTCTTCTTTCTCTGTCCAGATGATCTTCAGATTTGTCATATACACAAACTCTGTTAGATCAACAGCCATCAGTTTCATTCGCCTTGCTAATTAAGTTCAGATATGGCACATATCCCATGAGTTTTGTTTGTGATAACTGCTCATGCAATCATTGGAAAAAATTAACACAAGCAATTATGTATGTTTTACATTGAACTATATGTGAACTGTGGTCGAATTAAAGGGTTAGTTCACCCAAAAATTTAATTTCTGTCATTAATTACTCTCAAACTCAAAAGACCTACGTTCATCTTCGGAACACAAATTAAGATATTTTTGATGAAATTCATGAGCTATCTGGCCTCCGATAGATTGCAACACAATTACCACTTTCAAGGCCCAGAAAGGTAGGGAAAAAATCGTTAAAACAGTCCATGTGACTACAGTGGTTCAACCTTAATGTTATGAAGAGGCAATACTGAGTCAACATTCTGATGTAGAAGTGTTCACTACATCAACTGCATAGGAGACTGACAGGGAAGAGAAGAAATTGTTGAATAAAGTCATTATTTTTGTTTTGTTTTTGTGCACAAAAAGTATTCTCGTCGCTTCATAACATTAATGTTGAACCACTGCAATCATGTTGACTGTTTTAACAATGTCTTTAGTACCTTTCTGGACCTTGAAAGGTGCAGTGACGTTGCTGCCTATGTGTGGTTCAGAAACCTCTTAAATTTCATCAAAAATATCTTAATTTGTGTTCCAAAAATGAACGAAGGTCTTGCGGGTTTGGAACAACATGAGGGTGAGAAATTAATGACTGAATTTCATTTTTGGGGGAACTAACCCTTTAAGTTTAGTAGTTTTTTAATGTAAAATAAAGTGGCAGAAATAAATTAACAGCATCTTTATGATGCCATGGCTAATAATAGCATAATACCATAATTAAATCCATATTCTTAATAGGACTGTGCTTGCACAATATTAACAGAATAATATTAGAACGCAACGACCTGTGCGTGTAGATTTTGTAATGGGTGGTTAAATAGCTCACAAAGATGGAATCAGGAAACAAACTTTAATTCAATAACTCACTGAACAGGCTGGAAAAACTCAGGGAAACAGATACACCTCAACATAAACATAGACAGGACAAGGAACTGATCAGAACACAGGGCTTAAATACACATGCAGGGACTAATGAGATAATAAACGAGACAACAGGTGAACAGGATAACAAATCAGACACACTGAGAAACTGGGTTAAATGACAGGCACAGGGGAAACAGAACCAAAACACAGCATGCATGTTATACATTTGATATTTGAGTTGATTTTCCATAATTTAAATACACTAATCAAATTTTTATTATGTTATGGTTTATGTTGTTAATATTTATATAGCATGTGGAATCATTTACTGTAGTCACATAATTAATGACTTAATTCATTAAATTGTCATTTGATTTATTGCCATAGATCCAGCATTCCGTTTGCATGTGTATGGACTGTGGAGAGATATTACATGTGTTCTTCCAGATAATCTAATGGTGCGAGCAGTCTTACTGCACGATGACCTCACAAAAATGACTGTGGAAAATACCATCCACCCAGAAATTGCCTCTTGTTTTGTTCCAACACACAGATGTTCAGAACCACCCACCACAAGCTGGGTGTCAGAACAAATAGAGAGAAAGGAATGAGAATGAGATATAGTGAGAACATGACAGTAAAAAGAAAAAAAGAATTACAAGGAGGTACATACAGTTGAATTTCTTTTGTGGATTTGAACAAAATAAACAGAAACAGGAACTTTGTTGTTTGGACTTCTTGGAGTTGATTGGTTAATTCAAACAAAAATTTAAATTCTGTCATCATTTATACATCATGTTGTTTCTTTCTTCTGTGGGACATAAAGGAAGAATTTTGAGAAATGTCTCAAAACAGTTTGTGTGTATGTTGTTTTTTTGGTCCATACAATGAAAGCCAGTGGTTACCAAAATCTTCAAAATATCTTCTTTTGTGTTCCACAGAAGAAATGAAGTCATGCATGTTTTGAATGAAATGAGGTTAAGCAAATGATGACCAAATGCTCATGTTTGGTTGATTTTCCTTTAATGGTTCTACTGGGTCCTCTTAATATCTGGTGTTATTGAGGTGGTTTATATGAACGGCCTTGAAACTGTCTCATTTGCAGCAGTTAGAGCAATAAACGGCTGCATGCTTGAAACATGTTAAATTATTCATTGATAATTAATAGATTCTTCAGTTTCTCACAAAGTGCTTACTCATCACTAGTGATCCTTGATGGCTGTTCTTGTGAAAACCTTACCATATTGATAACACTGTAAACAGCTTTGTTTGATTAGCCATGCTTACAACTATAAGCAAAAATGAAAATTCAGTCTTCATTTACTCACCCTCATGTCATCCCAAACTTGTATGACTTTCAACTATGACCAATGAAAGTCAAGATGGACCCTACTGACTTTCATTATAATGGACATATATAGATATATATAGATATTCTTTAATATATATTAAAGAATGAAAGGTTTGGAACGACATTAGGAGTAAATGATGACAGAATGCCAATTTTTGGGTGAACTATCCCGTTAAAGGGTTAGTTCACCCAAAAATGAAAATTCTGTCATTAATTACTCACCCTCGTGAGTAATTAATGTAAAGCTTCGAAGCTTCATGAAGCAGTGTTTTGAAATCGCCCATCACTAGATATTGTTGAATAAAGTCGTTATTTTGTTTTTTTGGCGCACAAAAAGTATTCTCGTCGCTTCATAACATTAAGGTTGAACCACTGTAGTCACATGAACTGTTTTAAATACGTCTTTAGTAGCTTTCTGGACATTGAAAGTGTTAATTATCTTGCTGTCAATGGAGGCCTCACTGAGCCATCGGATTTTATCAAAAATATCTTAATTTGTGTTCCAAAGATGAACGAGGGTCTTACGGATGTGGAACGACATGAGGGTGAGTAATTAATGACATAATTTTCATTTTTGGGTGAACTAACCCTTTAAGCCACTGTTTTCAGAACATACTAGACATATTTGTAACTTGATACTGAAAGCTAGTGCAATTCAGCAAAAATAGTGCAAAACTGCAAACTCAGATTGGCAACCAGTCACCTACACAGAACGATTCTACTACAGCTTTGTGTTATTAGCCAAGTTGTTGTTTAATTGCACCAGCTTTCAATGTCACTGAAGCGCCTTTAAGCAACTTAATGTTATTTAAGCTACATCATTTTATTTATTATGTTATGTTTTCCCTTCTGAGGGCACCGTAAACCGTAAATTACCCTCTCCAGAGACGGCAAGGAAGAATCGTATTACTGAGCAGCAGATTGGCTCATAAAAATGTAATCTCCATGGCGAGTAACACAAACACACGGATGCTTTAAAGCTTTCTGTATGCTGTTCGATAACGTCAAGGTTTTTCTTGCTGAGGCAACAAAAAAGCAGATGTCGAGGGCATAAGAGTTTCACTCCTTGCTCATATGTGATGTATATAGCTTATATCAGTTGCTAAATTCGCAAAGCCTATTTTATGAAGTGGAAGCAGTGTTTCTGATCACTTTCTCATGTGAATCTCCTCTATTTGGTACAGTATTTAGCACATTTGTCATTTGAAAGGTAATGAGGGACTAATGCCATTATGTTTGGGCCTGTTATCGTGCACAGGCTGTGGTCAGAGAAGGAAATATAACACATGGCCCCAAATAACCATGCTGTAGCCATAGTGGTGGTTCAAACAAAAGCCAGAGTGGTACATTCTGCTCTGACCATAGCGATACATCACTGACCCACAGGACTAGCATGATAGGGTTAATTTAGTCTTAGGGATACGCCCTGGTTTTTACAGAGGAGTGTGAATGTCATATCTGTTCTTTGGAGATTTGTGTTTGTGTGCACGCATGACGTGTGTGTAATGATAGAGGGCGCATGGAGTGAAGCGGCCTGTCATCAAAAAGATGAATGTGTGTCATTACGCTTGTGGGTCTAAGAGTAAAAGCAAACAAACAAATATTAAAGAGAGCTTTCACACAAAAATGATATTTGAAGATTTTCATGACAGTATTGAACTTGAAGAATTGTTTTATGTCCATACAATAAAGTCAAAGTGGTCCATTGATTTTCATTGGACATAAAAAACACGAAGACCTTTTTGCGTTATGCAGAAGAAAAGAAAGTCATACCGGTTTGGAATGACATGAAGGTGAGAAAATGATGAATGATGCTTGCCGCACTTTCAAATGGACATGTGAAATTCAGAGTCTCAGTGCAGATTAATTTTTATTCTAGCCAGATTTAGCCTGGAAAATATGTTGGGTATGTGAGAAGTGTGTTGATGGTGTTTTTCTGTCAAGCCTCTTCCAAAAATCAAAGCCCTGAAGCTACAGTTGTGTTGTAAGAGTTTCTGTGCCAACAAGACAAACCATATTGTAAAAAGTGTAAGAACATTTGTTGTATATTGATATTTCAGATACTATGAAAACATATGTAGCACTGAAGCAACAAATACTGAAAATTAGATCCCATAACAACACCCACCAGAACAGGAATCCATTATTAAAGCTGGTGGAGCATGTGAATGCCTTTTGCAGCTACTGTATCCTCTGCAGCTATTATCTGAGCTACCGAGTCACCTCTTCACAACCCCAGTGTTTAAAACTTTATGGAAAGAGTATCCAGATGTGCAGCACACGATCAATATCAGTGTTTTGAAGCACCTCAAGCGATTTGTAGATTGTGTGTGTGTGTGTGTGTGTGTGTGTGTGTGTGTGTGTGTGTGTGTGTGTGTGTGTGTGTGTGTTTGAGAGCATGTTTACTCACGTTTTGGTCGGTTGCTGGAGACGGTTTTAGACTTAACCAAATAAGAGTGTGTAAAAGTGGGTGGATTATTTTAATGGATAGATTTAACACCCTTTCATGATTTAAAGAGGCAATAAAAAAAAGAAAGAAAAAAAGCTCACACTCAAATTATGTTTGCGTTCTTGGGTAGAACAAGCTCACAGGAAAATAGCTTTAATGTACATACACAAACTTTTGTGCACATATGCACTTAAGTATGACATTTATTATTGTTCCATCTCACAGCACAATTATAAAGTTTACATTCTTTTATAGAGAAAATGTGAGATAGTTAACTCCTCTCCCCTGAGCCTAATGAGTATGTTATATCATATATACTTATACTATGTTATATAGGGCCTTAGTGGGCCCAACTTAGGGTCTTGGACAACTTTCCGAGTTGTATTCCCCTGACACCAGTCCTTCACACAGGTAGAGCAGAGTACATGTACACGCACTTACACACATTAAGAAGAGGATGACTGTTTATGAATGGGCTGCTTTGTGAGGTGTGTGTGAAACCCATTACTGTTTAAACAGACCACTTTGCTGCTCAAGGCCAAAAAGTTAGTCTCAACTAAATATGTTGAACTATTGTTGAATAGTTTTAAAGGTATTTCTGTCAAAAGGGTAGCTCATGTTTAACACTATACATTCATCCACAACAGATGCAAAACATACAAACCCACAAGGGCGTATGCAGTGTGTGCATATGCATTTACCATGTGTGTTAATGAGTTGAGAAACAGCTTCAAAGCAGATCAGTGAAGTCACGCTAGACCTATGGCAGTGCGCGTACACACACACACACACACACACTCTTACTGTAGAGTCAGAGTCAGTCAGATTGGCTTTATTGTTATTTCAACAATATACAGTTTGTAGGCTACGTATTGAAACTAGGGATGCACCGATAGGATTTTTTTGGGCCGAAACGATACCAATTTTAACAAACAATTATTGGCCGATACCGATATTTGTCACTTGCTCTCTTATTTGAAGTTTTGTCATTAAAATAGTGTTTTGATCATGTTTTAAATTAGCAAAGTTCAAAAATGCATGCATCAAGTTGTACTTGCTAGTTTATTGCTACATCATCAAATAATTTCTAATGAATATGGATTTGATCCATTTAACATTCAGAAGGCCAACATAAATACATAAATACAACACAACAAAGATACATATGAAATAAACAGTGCTGTTTAGGTAGGTTTAACAGTAGTTTTCAAGTACAGAAATAAAGTAAACAAATGTAAAATAACACTGCACATTCTTCACTGTATAAATTACATACAGTACATATTAATCCTTATTAAAGTTACAAGTTATTAGTGAGCGATTGTTTTGTCTTTTGATGTTTGATCATATTAAAATGCAAACCTGGTCTCATGGAAAGACATACTTGTGGGAACATTTTTGCAAGTCGCAAAATACGTACCAATATGTACATATCACTGCAGTTTCTAACAGAAATGAACACTAGAGGCAGTAAAACAGCAAGCGCTTTTAATCGTTTTCATACACAGTTATGATTACAGGGTCAGATTATGGATTAATAAAGACTTGTTTTCATGTCTCCTTGCACAATATTATGTTATGATCTCAAAACGCTTTTACCAAAGTGCACGATTTGTAAACAAATACATTTTGGACTTTGCGTCGCTTAACCAGCTCCATATGTTTCACTTTTCTGATATAACAAGCTTGCTCGGTAGCTCAGCTGGTAAAGAATTGTACCTAGGATGCGGAAAGGCTTGGGTGCGAATCCCGTGAAAGACAAATCACGGTAAAATAGCTCAAAGATGAGAGATCAAAAACAAGCTAAAATGGCATAATTACGAATGCTTTTTATGTCACATTTGCTTTTGTTAACACTATCGGGTAGGTTTAGGTGTAGTGTTTGTGGTACGTTATTTTTAAATGTAATGGAGCATTAGTGCCACTCACCGGACATTTCAAATCAGAACTGCGGTGATACGTATAAAACCAACGCAATAAAAACGTACCATATTCACGTTCATCTGTTTCGGAAAAAAAATTAACACGCTTTTAGTGCACGAAACGTACATGCCGCTACGTATTTTCGTTTTGCAAAAATGTTCCCACAGGTACGTTTTTCTAATGAGACTGGGCTGTAAAAATGCAGACAGCAGGAATATTAGGTTGCTGTCACTTTAAGACAGGGTGTCCAAACTCGGTCCTGGAGGGCCACTGTCCTGCAGAGTTTAGCTCCAACTTGCCTCAACACACCTGCCTGGAAGTTTCTACTGTGCCTAATAAGAGCTTGATTAGCTGGTTCAGGTGTGTTTAATTGGGGTTGGAGCTAAACTCTGCAGGAAGGTGGCCCTCCAGGAGCAGGATTGGACACCCCTGCTTTAAGAGCTGCACGGATCCAATATACTGTTACACAAGCGTTTTATTTCTCAGCTGTTTACGTTCATTTATGACATAACCGACTATGTTTAAAGGATACTCACCAAGACGGCCATTTTGATATAATTTTGTGTGAATTAGAAGAAGGTTTGCTGTGTGTGTGTGTGTGTGTGTGTGTGTGTGTGTGTGTGTGTGTGTGTGTGTGTGTGTGTTTGTGTGTGTTCACTACTAATGTGTGTGCACTAACTTGGATGGGTTAAATGTAGAGGACAAATTCCAAGTATGGGTTACCATACTTGGCCTTCACTTGGCCATGTCACCACAAAAGACAACTCCATTCAGTATTCACACACTGTCTGAGACGCTGCTTTCCAGGCACACGCTACAAATGTGGCGCCCCTTATTGACGAACCCTGCTGTATTTTGTACAGATTTCATTTTGTTTTGGCAAGTATTTAATAATTTTACAAAAAGCTAGTATTATGCAACAGAACAGACATTATACAGCTCAGTGCCTTTATACAGTTAATTGATAAACCATCAGTTTGATAAATTGGCCTTTTTCATGCTATAGCTGATATGCAATAGTTATAAATTCATCAAAAATCCACAGATAAATATCGGTGCATCTCTAATTGAAACAAAACAATATCCGTTTTAACGCATTATGAACAAACAAGAATTATCAATAAACAATAGTAATTTAATTGCATTAACATGGATTAATAAATGCTGTGAAAAATTGTGTGATTCATTATTAGTTCATGATATCTTTTTGACATTTGACATTTGACTTGACATTTGATATTCAACAGTGCTTTGATCTACCTGCATTGACACTATTCTTTAAGAGCTGCTGTGCAGCCAAATAATGTACCAGTTATCAGTGTAAAGCTGCTTTGACACAATCTACATTGTAAAAAGCGCTATATAAATAAAGGTGACTTGACTTGACTTGACTAATGTTAATGAATTGAGCCTCATTAAAAAAGCTAATTAATTATATAAAGTTAATTATAAATACATACCTAAAAGAAAACATTTTTTGTATTTTTAGACATAAAACATTTATTTTTGAATCGTTTCATCCAGGACATCCCTGAATTCGTCTCCAGGACGAGGCTGTCAAATTTAACTAACAAAGAAAAAGCAACAACAACACACACATTGGAAGTGTGTTCAGCTAGAGAATGCTGACTGTGAAGCATGGAAATCTAATATAGTTGGTTATGGCACTTCTCATAATACATTTCTCTCATAATACAGATTTGCGATTGGTGTGGAAGATTCTCTTCACATTCAGTATGAGTTTTCTTAAAAACACTTATTACTATTCCAAGCATCTCTCAGAGAGAAACAGATTTCCTTGAGCTCTGTCACCTGGCCAGGCGTAATCCATCATGCTGTGAGGGTCTCAAACAAACACACTCATGAAAGCTCTGGTAACCCCATCTCACCCTGTGTGGCCTTGATTAAAATGGGACCAAGTTGAAATAAATTTTATTTTAAATAAACATGCCACCTGCAGGACTTCATGATTGCTTGAGGTGATTGGTTGACGAGAGTGAAGTCGGGGGATTTTAATGAATGAGTGCTCGTGAAAACAACATCAGGGTGTTGGTGAAGGTGTTATTAAGACCCAAGTTCGAACCGACTCACTGTGGATATTTAAAGCTGCTGGAAATTTCGAAAGGTTTGAAATCCCAGAGAAAGAAAGAGGGAGTGAGAGGAAACACACCAAGGCTCAGTGGGGAATGTTAATTAGTCTAGATTACAGTTAGGACTATGATTGATGAATATTTAATTAGCTTTGATTACATTCAACTATTGTTACAAATTCAGTTTTGACATTTCAGTGGAGACTAAAAGCTTCTTTTAAAGCCAGAAACAACAGCAAAGAAGCCAATAAACTGCCACAAATCACTTAAAAAAACAGAACAAAATACAGCATTGACCATTTCTAATTGTTTAACACAGATAACACTTCAGAGTAAGGTTCTATACATTAACTTTAGCAATTGCTAACATAAACTAACAATAAACAATACTTTTACAGCATTTACCGGTATCTTATATTTAATTTAGATTAAAATTAATTTCTACATATATTAAAATAATTTTTAACATTTCACTTTACAAATTCACATTAGTGAATACATTATATTATGAACATGAATTAAAGGTTCAGTGTGCGATAATCAGATACTTTTTGATTGAGATAAGGACCTATCAGCCTGTGCCATCTAGAGTTTCATGACAGAACTTTGTATTTAAATTTACAATAAAATACAATATAGTAGTTACTTTTTCAAACAATTAACTGAAGTTACTTTGTTTTTTTGTCCATTTATTGACTGAAACGTCTCCTGTCCCCATGTTGAGAGAAATCATTAAAGGTGCAGAGGTGTTGTGTGCGCTGTGTAAACATGATGGTTATTGTAGTTATAGACTAAACGTGAGCATGCATTTACTCATCTCACTTTCACAAAAACAGATTCAGTATTCCTCAAAATAAAATAAAAAAAAAACTGTGAAATGCAGACAGAATATTATACAAACATGCAATAATTAAATATGTTAAATAACATATATATTTTATGTATTTAATCTCACTTTATTAACAAATGTCTTTGCTGCTGGCCTTCTATGGTCCAATTCAAGCATGGGAATAAGCAAAAATGACATTAGATAAACATCACATTTGTGTTTCATTTTTTTTTGTTTTTATTGCAGAAGTAAGAGTGTTGTAAGAGACTCCTGCATCTATATTCTTCTGCAATCCAGAATGGCAGCACAGCTGAAAGGTTTGTTTGAGCTGCGGCCTCTACTTTACAGGTGTGAATTTGCACTTCCTTCATACTGAGGCTTATTCATTTCACTTTTGGAAAGGGCTTTTACATTTGTCAAAAATAGAACTATAAAAATATATACACACACACATATTATGTAAACACAAACTTTTGTTGTAATGTTGTTCATTGTCAGTTCATGATACCTAATAGTAAACTTATTGAAACTAATTTAAACTGCTTATAGTGAGTTTGATCTGATTACTTGCTAAGAAAGCAGAAACATGTTTAACAGTTTAGGGAGGTATTCATTTGGTTGAAGGTTTACGTTTTCTGCATTATTGCTGCACATGCTATTATTGTGTATTACCAAAGTTGAGTTTTACTAACAGATCTCAAAGTAGCAATACTGATAATGAAATGTAAAAATTGATTGATTGAATGATGTAGCTGAATCCAACCTGAGCCAAATTGAAACACATGGAGAAAGGCCTCAGGACTAACTCTCTCCCTCTCTCTTGACTATGATGTCATGTTTCCTTGGCAACCAGGTCAAAACTTGGATGACCTTTGTGACTTGACTGAAATCACTGTTTTTAGAAAATGCTTGACTGCAAGCCAAAATGACACTTCTTGAACTCCTCCCTTATTTTCTTGGAAATTTCAGGGCCCTGTCTGCCAGGTCTTGTATATTGATGTTCAGCTAAAATCAGCTGATGCACAGGCCAGTTAATGTTATTGACAATATCTGGCGTACCATTACAACTGTGACGATTCATCTGTTAGGGTGTGTGTGTGTGTGTGTGTGTGTGTGTGTGTGTGTGTGTGTCTGTGTGTCTGTGTGTGTGTGTGGTCCTGGTAAACCCTACATTGTACCAAATGTCCCCACAAGGATTTTTGGTACCCATGAGGAAAACAGCTTATAAATATACATTTTTTATTTTTTTGGAAAATGTAAAAATGCAGAAAGTGTTCTGTGATGGGTAGATTTAGGATTAGGGGATAGAATATACAGTTTGTACAGTAAAAAAAAAAAAAAAAATCATTATGTCCCCATAAAACATGGAAACGTGTGTGTGTGAAGTACACCTGATTTTCTGATTTCTTTTACAGTTTTCTCTATCTCCCCCTGTACTTTTATGACATTATACAAAAGCAGAAGTCTGACAGTGACAGTAACAAATCAATGACAGGTTGTAATAATAGAAGACTGACTTCAGCAAATGTGCTTTATATTAAATGAAACTGTCATCAACTTGTTTTGACTGGCTTTAAACCAAACAAAATGCTGAAGATCAAGCTAGACATAAAAGATTTAAAAGACAGCTGACAGTTCATGTATAAAAGAAAAGTGTTGATCTCAGTGGAATCCTCTTTACCTGTGGACTAGGAATTATGATTTATACTAATCCTCTATGATGCTGTCATGTCATGTTATTTGTTGTGTTCTTGCTTAGTGTGAAAAGAATGTATTTTCAATATGCCATCATGCAATCATTATATCTGTCTCCTGGAGGTTAATTCATAATGCATAGAAAAATAGATCATAACTGTCTCCCACAGCCATTCTGTACTTGTTTGTACCTTACGTTATCCACGGAAAAGCTAAACAAAAACACTCTTTGACTGTTGCATTGCATCTCACTGCTCTTTCAGCTTTCTCATGAAGTACCACGTTTTTAGGATGCCAGGTATATTTAACCCTATAAAGCCTATTTGATACACAAATTTATAAGCCCTCTAAATCAACAGCATGAACAAAACTTTGCTGAAAACTTGTACACAACTTTTAACATGACTTCTGCCCTATGACTGATAGTTCATACTTTTTTTGCAAGTAAGCAAGGGCCTTTTTAAAAAAAAAGTGACGTGACGTGTGTAGCCAAGTATGGTTTTCCATACTCGGAATTTGTGCTTTGTATTTCACCCATCCAAGTGCACACACACACACACACACACACACACACACCATGAACACACACCCAGAGCAGTAGGCAGCCACTTTTGCTGAGGCGCCCGGGGAGCGATTGGTGGTTAGGTGCCTTGCTCAAGGGCACCTCAGTTGTGGGTAATGAGAGTGGAAGAGAGCACTGTTCATTCACTCCCCCCACCTACATTTCCTGCCGGTACTGAGACTAAACCGCGACCTTCAGGTTACAAGTGCGAGTCTCTAACCATTAGGGCACAACTGCCCCCTGCCTTTAGTATCATTTTAAAAATTGATTTTTATAAAGTAAACAAAAGAATACATTTTGTTTGTAATATTTCAAGATGAATACTTAATGGACTGAAGCAACAAAACAAAAAAATCATGTTCAAATGTGAATATCAGATATGATACATTAGGCTTTTGAGGAATGTTTATTTGCACGTCAGGCTTTTGAGGAACAGTCTTAAATGAATTAAATAAAGTCTTAAATAAACGTAAAGAAGACGTAACATAAGAAAATAGGATGTGCATCAGATCTGCGTCATTTGTGGCAGGTCTTAAAGTGACAGCAGCCTAATAAACCTGCTGCAGTCTGTTATTAATATTAATCAAAGAACAAAGGAAAAAGAGAAAATCACTCACTGCTCTTAACTGAATAACTTTTGTAGCTTTAATAAAAATTAATCTATATTTAATTTATAAATTATGCAATGAAGACTGTGAAGTGTTTGATAACTTTGTTCATTTTCTGGATATTTCCTACCTGTGAAATCAAATATTTAAAATATACTGTCTTTATGTTGTTTCTACATTAATTTGGAGATTAAATATGAAATTATTATAATATAAAAATATATTAAAAACTTTAATGTTAGCTTTAATGTTACAGAAAAATGTGATTAATTAGTTATTTTTTTAATCAACTGACAGCACTAATTTAAATATCATCTTACTAAGACATGTTATTGGGTGTCACAGACACGCCAGGCTCTACACTCACCCAATCACAACGCACTCCCTCTCCTGAGTATTAACCAGCCACACCTGACACTCATCAGCACTCATCACCACAGCAGTATAAAACACACTCCTCAACACTCACTCTCCGTCTGGTCTCGTTAATGCATACTACCTGTTATGCTTACCTTCAGGACTCCTTCGTACAACAACTTACCCGTCTCCAGCGTTCCCCGTGATTCCTCGTGTCTCCTCATCTCCTGTGAGTTTCAGTGTGTTCGTCTGCTCCACGTAAATCTGCATCCACGCTTCCTGGGAAAACAAAGACAAGAATCAGATCCAGTATCACGTCCAGTCAACATAACCATCTGCTTCAACTCACCTGCACTCTGCCAGCACGCTCTGTTGATTCAAATAAACTCTGTTTGCACTTACCTGTGTCTCCGCTCCCTTCTGTACGTAACATTGGGAGAAACAGTGACAACTGATATTTATATGCACCTTTTGTATGTAACTAGTCTGCTATGCTATTATAATGATCTCACTGATTTTCATTACAAGCTATCAGAATTACAACTTTTTGCCATTTAAAAATCAGCAACTGCACCAAATTGCACATTTTTGCTTAGTTTGGGCCTATGAATAAAACTGAGGTGTTTTTTTGTTTGTTTTTTTATCTCCTGGGGTATGAGCTCCATACTCGTATATCATACTGAGTCTGAAAAGCCTGATGTATCATATTATCTAATATAAAAAAAGACATATGCAAACTTTTTTTTTTAGATTTTTTTTGTTGTTGTTGTTAGATTTTGTCTAAAGGTTCAAAAATTTGTTTCAAAAAAATCGATTTTTCTGAATATTATCTTATATGTCAGGCTTTAAAAGAAGTTCAACTTTTAAAATTGTGCTACAAGACCCTGCATTCTTTTCCATTCGTGTGCACTATCTCTCGCTTTTGTAGTCGCAAGAAGGTATGCTTTGCTTAAATACTGCTTACAAAGTACACTTAGTGTACCATCTTAAGATAACGAGAGAAACATAATGGACATGCCGCTGTATTGTCTGCATTCTCTCTTCTTGGATGCAGTATGCAGTAGTGATAAAAGTTACAGTGCTATTTCCCAAAACCCATTACAGTTAGATGCCCTGTGCTGTGCTGGTCGTTAAGGGCGTTTTTATGACTGTTGGTGGGAAATCAAATTTACAAGGTAAGGTAAACAATCACACACCTACAGTCAGGCTCATCTCGCTCCTTTCAATGAAGAGGAATGTCTAAATCCCTGTGAAGAGGAGCTTTTCTATTTCAGGTATCATGTGTTTCCTGTCATGTGTTGCTATAGCAACTTGAAACCTGGCAACATTAAATTTCTCCGCTCATGAAGCGGTTGACATTGAACAACAGATGACAAAATGTGTCTGAAATCATACTAAGGTAATGTGTGCCTAATGCAAGACGAGATAAACTGAGCACACGATGATGAAAATGAGTACGAACATGTATGTTGCAACCATCGCGTGAGTCTTGCTGAAAAGAGTATCATTAGAATCAAACAAAGGTTTTTTTATTTTTTGTTTTTTAGACAAAGTCTTAGCTACACTATACAAGTTAATAAAGAAGATAGTGTTTCAAAGGTCTGTTATCAACACATGTGCACATGATCTGATAACCATTGCATTAATAATTTGGGGAGGAAAGAAAAAATTTTATCCGGTAAAAAAATCGTTGTGAGCAGAGTTTCATTAATATTTCATATGGAGCCCATGTGCATGTACTTTGAAGAATAATACATCAGACATTCCTCGTCTCGTTTCCCTGAGCTCAACTCCCACACATGCACCGTATTGTTCTAACTTTGTTTAAAACAGTATGTTTGTGTGTGGGTGGTTTGATATAAGGCCTATCTCATTTGAATATACAGCAGCGCCTGTGCTCATTGAGTGGGGACCTTTTGTCTTTTTAACATTCAGCAGCATGGGTATTAGAGACAAACAGTATAAACCAGAGACTGAAGATATGAAACCATGGCAACAGCAGCCTGGTGCAATTTGACCCGTGTGCTTCACAAAACACCATTAATGAAGTGTTTCTACAAAATTCAGATGGACTTACAAAAGCCATTCAGTTAAGTGGTCAAATAATTGTAAGAAGGGGAAAAAAAGGTAACTCTTTACAGTTATGCATTATTATGAACTAACAAAGAACTTTTGCAGCATTTATTAATCTTCAGTTTTACAGGTTTTAACATTTCAAGTTGTCTAAATTAGTTTAAGGGGCATTCAGTAGTTCTTTAGCTTGTGCACTGGTCGCGGTTTTCCCACGGAATTGGGAATTACACGGAATTACGCATTTGCCGTGGGCTGTGTTTTTAGGCCCCGTTTACACTAGTGTGTTTTCGTTTTAAAACGAATACGTTTTGCTACGGTTACGCCTGTCGTTTACACTACGCCGGTGTTTTCGAACCTCGAAAACAGAGACTTTCGAAAACGCTGCAGACCCTTTTTAGTTTGAAAACACCGGGGTTGCGTTAAACTGACCAAAACAGAGACTTTTGAAAACGATGGCGTGGCTGCCCACTTTCGCTCTGCTTATCCTTGACAACCGTGTAAACAATAACATGGAGACTGAACTGCAGTCTTTGCTGGCTTTGTTGTCATTTTTTAACAGCCATTGTGCAGTTAAACTCAGAATTTTTTGTAATACTGCAGCTACCTACATGCGCAAGAGGCAACTGTTTACACTTCTACGCACATGCCCAGTGTGCATGAACGGTCATGTGACATGCGTTTTCGGTCATGTAGTGTAGACGGAGATCATTTCTGAAACGCTGTGGAAACGCCAGTGTAGATGAGGATCGTTTTC
Source organism: Mylopharyngodon piceus (assembly GCA_039654765.1). Classification (NCBI taxonomy): domain Eukaryota; kingdom Metazoa; phylum Chordata; class Actinopteri; order Cypriniformes; family Xenocyprididae; genus Mylopharyngodon; species Mylopharyngodon piceus. The sequence continues at coordinate 18,824,683 of CM077443.1, forward strand.
ATTTTAAAACGCCGTTTTAAAATGAAAATGCACTAGTGTAAACGGGGCCTTAGTCCGCAGGTTGAAGCAAACACAATTTTTACCGGGGAACCCCCGAAACGCGATTGGGCTAGTTTTGGCCTTGATTGGGTGGGTTTTCGAATAGCAATTGGACTGGTTTTGTTACGCAAACCTGGCAACCCTGCTCACCGATGGCCTAACGTTGGCCAAAGGCCGACAAGTTGGCTTGGTGTGTAACGGCCTTTAGCATCGCTGTTCTTCATGTCACCACAATGGTGTTAGACTGCCATCTGTTAACATGGATCAGCATAAGCGTCTCTAAATGTTATATAAATTTCAGTGAGTTTTAAAGAGCAGTCTACACAATAATGAATTCTCTTACCTGTCCAACAAAATAGAATCAACTCACTACTCAGGATTTTCTCCAGCATCCAAATCTTTGCCGTACTGATGTTAACGATTGATTTTTGACTTTGTTGGTCTTTCTGTCTTCTGGCTTCAGACCGTTTGTGCTTCTTCAGCCGTACAGGTACTGATTTTCCCATTCGTTCAACCAAACTACACTACTCTGCTATCGAATCTGCAAATGCGGCAGATAAAGAGCATGAAGATTCTCTCTAATGTTGAGTAAAACAATGTCATTTCACAAACAGATAGAGAGGGGTGACCCATTCAAAATATAATTAAAACACTTTTTTATAGAAAACTATTATGAGTACAGTCTTCATCTCATGTGAGTGTACACCATTCAGATGACTCTTCACAAAAACACATATTATTTCTTAATGTATACATCTTTTTAAAATGCAAACCAAAATGCACCTTTGATGAATTATGAATTTACATTAAAATAATTTACAATTAAAATGTTCAACATGGATTAACAATGAATAATAGTATATGTAGGCTATAAATCAACAGTAACCAACTTAATAAATGCTGTAAATTTATTGTTCATTGTTGGTTCATTGTTGGTTAACAGATTAAATCAAATTTTAGTGTTACCAAAAAAAAAAAAAAAAAAAAAATGGAATTAATTTACCCCAGTTAAGATGTTGAGACAAAACTGCACAGACTTGAAAGTGAACTTGGATGAATGAAAGGTTTAAGATAAACATCATTTCCCAATTAACAAGAATGAGGAACTTTCAGCATGGTGTCTTGTTCCCATGAAGCAAGTCAAAGATATGTCAGCAAAAAGATCAATTAATGTCAGTGTTGGAAAAAAAAAAAAAAAAAACCTGTTTCTTTCAAATATGGCGACAAGGACTCTCGTCTTGTCAGTAAATGATAGTATCATTATCAAAGCTGTCAAAACTAAAATAATGCAAATAGCATCCTGCATGGTTCTTAGCATTCTTTAAAGTCAGGTTTCCTTTTATCTAATGCTGGTCTGTTAACGGCTTCATAGCGTGCATAGTTTTTATGTCACAAACAATGATGGCTCTTGAGTGATTTAGTTACAGCTTGCTGGTGAATTCCGGTCCTGACAGCCTAAAGGGCAAATACTTCATTTGTTAGCTAACCTTTGGCATGCTAGCACCAGCAGGTAATACAAGGACATGTGATTATGATTGAACCTGAACAGCAATAATGCGTTTTCCTTTGTTCTCTGTGTTGTTGTTTTTCCCTCCACAAATGTGTTGTTGTGATTTCAATGTAAGATATAAGCCTACCCACAATTCTACAAAATCTCCATATTGTCTATGCATTCCATTCTCTTTTAGGTGAAAGAGAAAAACAAGAAGCTATGAAGTGCCTAGCAGACATTTTCAACACCTCTGGCTTCTAAACTTCAGAGCTGGCCGGTAGATCTGTATAAAGCTCCTGATTCAGAGCAGGTCATTACATTTAGGAAACTCTAGAATGTTTTTACTACACCACAAGGGCACTGTAGAAGGGCCTGAGACATTAAAGTTGTTGGAATTAGAGGGTGTGCGAGTGTGTGTGTCTTGTGTTTTATGAGGCCATTTTGGATCTTATTAGAGTCTTGGTTTTGTGTTTCTTCCCATGAGAACACGGTCTTTCCCTTAAACACTAATATGTTGCTGCGTAAACTGTGGCGTTGTCAGTATGGATAAATGGCAAGCATTCCCCTGCACTCTTTATTAAAACATGGAAAGGCTTGAATTAGAGCTAACTCACTGAAACATTTGCTAATAATCTGGCTATCAGCATGCACACACCCACATCCGCACTTGTTTCTTGACATTTACTGCTAACTTGACTTCTCACCTTTCCTTTTATTGAATAAAACCAGGCGTACATATCAAACCTGAGTGTGTGTGTGTGTTGGAGCCGTTGAAAAGGGTGGACATCAAGAGCAGACAGAATGTGTGTTTGTTAGCCTGAGCACGCTATCATCTTGACCTTCAACCTCTTCTCACTCTGTGTACAGGTACCTGTTAATTAGGTTTAGTACAAGAACACTGATTAAAACACAACACACTAATGAGAAGACACACCCCCTTGTGTGTGTGTGTGTGTGTGTGTGTGTATGTGTATAGCAGAGAGCTTAGATCGTTTTGGGCTAAAACAAGAATTCATGTGCTACTAATTTGTAGATTTGCAACACCTAGTATGCAAATGAAACACTATTTTCCTTTAAGTGAATGAGGAAGTCAAGTCTCCTTTAATTCTATAGCACTTTATACAATACAGATTGTTTCAAAGCAGCTTCACTGTAATAAACAGGAAAATAACAATCAATGATACAAACTTCATCAGATATAAAACAAATTCAAATTCTGCTGTAAAGCTTTACAAAGACAATTGTTGTTATTCAGCTGAAGTCAGTTCAGTGTTGATTCAGTTCAGTTCAGTTCAATAACTGTGTAAGGTTCATCAATTATGAAATGCGTTCAATTCTGCTGTAAGCTACGGAGCCCCTAAAGGGACATGGATGGTGGTGGAAAAAAAATATGAGATGGGAGCAAAAATAATAAGTCGATGCTTTTGCGTTCTCTCACAAATGTTTTTTCTTTTCTCCAAGTTCACTCGCAAAACCTTTTGAGCTCTTTGCGAGAGAATGCAGTTTCTCGGGGGAACGCAAAGGTTTTGCGATCAAACTCAAAGTTTCTCGGGGGAACGCAAAACATTTGCGAGAGAACGCAAAAGCATTGACAAATAATTTTTCATCCATCTCATATTTTTTGCTTCACCGTGTCCCTTTAGGGGCTCCGTAATAAGCAGCTCAACAGAAGACAATAGTGTCATTATTCAGTTCAAAGTTGATTCAGTTCAGTTTACTAATAAATAAGTCAGAAGCACAGAAGCAAAAATGTTACAGAAAATACAAATATTTATATGTAAAATATTCCCATTTTATTGTTATTCTGGTGTCAACACACATATATACGGAGGAGACTTGACATTTTAATTTGTGGCTATTACTTATGTAATAATATCAGCAATGACAGATATGTGTAAGGTAGTGTTGGGCCTGGTAGTCTTATTATTATTAATAGAAAGTGTGCTGACAGGTTGGTTTCTGCAGTAACCAGTGCATTTGCAGGTGCTTTAATAAAGGCCAGGGCTGTGATTGACCTCAAATAGTATCACGTTTAGATTGGAATTGTATAAAATTATCAACATTTATTAATTTCGGTAGTTGTGTGCATTACGCTTACATTGTGGTCTGAAGAGAAAAAATGTGATTGATTGTAGACATGATTTTTGTTTATTCGATTTTGTTAGGTGTACATAAAAATGTTCAGTGGTGAGAAGAAGTGAGCAGTGGTTTCTTTCCTCTAAACATGAAGCGTCTTTATTTTCCTAGAAGGGACAATAGGCTTAACTTATCAGATTTGTCTCTCACTGATCTCATCAGAAGGTGTTTATTACAGGAAGAGTAAACTTTGCTTCCGTGTGACCTTTTGCTGGAGTTGGTAATGTGCTGCAGAGGTACCAAGTTAAAAATGAGAGACAGAGCAAAGCTATATATATATATATATATATATATATATATACAGAGAGAGAGAGAGAGAGAGAAGCTGGCACAAGTATTTACTTAACAGGATAGCAAGATCTTAAAATAAGACAAAACAGAATGGTGATAAGGTTCACACAAGACACACATGTAGCTGCTGAAAGTCAAGGTTGACTAAGGACAGAGAAGCAGAATGCTATCAGATTTTACGCTGATATATCTCGTCTTTTGATATCGTTCTTCTGAAATGTGTGTAAACGCGAGTGAGTGGAGAGGTGCGATAAAGTTTAAATGAAAAGCAGAAACGGGCCCAGCAAATAAAACAGATTTATCTTAAAATCAGAGGCTCATATATCCCAGCTGACTCATCCTCTGAAAATGTTTCTGTCTCACATCACACACACACACACACACACACACACACACACACACACACAGGTTTGTTTTTGTGAATTGAGTTCCAAATGTTTTATGGGGACTTTCTATAGATGTGATATGACTGAATAAACTGTTCTATTCTATCCACTACTCCTAAAACAACCCATTTTTACATTTTCAAAATTTCAAAAAACAAAAAACAAAACATTATTTAAAATGATTTATAAGCTGTTTTCCTCATGAGGACCAAAAATGGGACCCCACAACGTATACCTGAACCGCACACACACACACTAGAATAATACTAAATGTCCTTTAATCTAGATGTGTAAAAGTGATTATACTGTGCAAAGAAGACAACTGAGTTTCATATATGTACCACATAGACAACAGGACAGTGAAATATTGTATTTAAAGGTAGGGTAGGAAATGTTTTTCACAAACACTTTTTGTTATACTGGTTAAAACTCTTCACATCCTGATAGCAATCAATAATATATCTTCTGTGGAAGTCTCAGGGCCAAAAAATACAGTGAACACGCAGTCACCGAGCTCCACAAACAAACAACAGCCACCTTTTACAGTTTCTCCTGAACCAAAACAACAAGCTTATGCTGCTTTCATGCTATGATGTAATTATCATAATTAAGAGATGGCAACCCGTGACGTTCCCGGACCTGTTCACATCCTCAAACTCAGGTTTTTACCTGAGTAAAACTCAGGATGTTGTTTACGTTCATTATTATTGTAATGTTATGTGCTTTCCAAGCTATCTTGCTAGCCTCTCCGAAATTGCTTACCCTCCCTTTAAGTGTGAGATGTATAGCAGCTGTGGCAATGTGATCTCATAAAGAGTGAATTTATGATTTTATCTCTCTGAACAGACAGGGCTAAAGGGGTGAGCACACAGCGTCTTGTTTCAGTTGAGTTTATATAGAGCGGTACAGGTAAGATAAGTCTAATCTGCCGCTGGTTCCTTCGAGATTTTCCTATAGGTTTTTATAATGGGTTTTTTCAATTTATAGGTAAAACAAAGCCTGTGGTAAACATAACTTGACAATACTTTGACGTTTTGTTCTACAACATACACTGCACACACTCACAGCCCAAACTGTCTTAGTTACTTATTAAAAACGTACATTTTCAAGAATGAATATAACTGCTTCAAAATTTGTGTTTTCGCTATGGGTGTGTTTCATTTACGTTGTAGAACAAAACGTCAAAGTATTGTCAAGTTATGTTTATCACTAGCTTTATTTTACTCGTGAATTGAAAACCCCATTATAAAAGCCCCATAGGAAAATCTCAAAGGAATCAGTGGCAATTAGACTTACAGGTTCTGACGTCATACCTGCACCGCTCTATACACTGATTGGGGTCCAAAAGTCTGAAAATCTTGGCTTCAAAATCTAATTTAAATATAAAAATAAAGATAAACAATTAAATCAAATTAAATTAAAATTTAAACAGTTAACAAAAGATATAAGAAATATTTCTGTCAGGACCACTATCGTCAAAGATGATTGACAGAGTTTGATGATGCACAGAGTTTGGACTGGCGGTATGGTTCTGTTCTGGGCAAGAACTCCCTGCACATCCATGCAGCCTAACATAGATAAAAGCAGGGAGAGCAGCGATAACCCCCTAGGGTAAACGCAACAGAACCAACATAAATGTATTGCAGAAATTATTAATGTTCAATAATTTAATGTACAACATAATTCGAGAAATTAGTCTGATTCAAAGGGGAATCAGAAAGACAAATCCTGACTGGACGAGAGGAGGAGCTGGGGATGGAGGAGGGAAATTAGCTCCTGAGAAACACTATAGCTGCTGATAATACTGAAGGAGCTTATACACTATATTGCCAAAAGTATTGGGACACCCCTTCAAATCATTGAATTCAGGTGTTCCAATCACTTCTATGGCCACAGGTGTATAAAATCAAGCACCTAGGCATGCAGACTGCTTCTACAAACATTTGTGAAAGAATGGGTCGCTCTCAGGAGCTCAGTGAATTCAAGCGTGGTACCGTGTTAGGTTGCCACCTGTGCAATGTCCATTCGTGAAATTTCCTCACTACTAAATATTCCACGGTCAAATGTTAGTGGTATCATGACAAAGTGGAAGCAATTGGGAACAACAGCAACTCGTAACCTAAGCTACGTAAAATCAAAGAGCGGGGTCAGCGCATGCTGAGGCACACAGTGCGCAGAAGTCGCCAACTTTCTGCAGAGTCAATAGCTACAGACCTCTAAAATTCGTATGGCCTTCAGATTAGCTCAAGAACAGTGCGTAGAGAGCTTCATGGAATGGGTTTCCATGGCCAAGCATCTGCATCCAAGCCTTACATCACCAAGTGCAATGCAAAGTGTCGGATGCAGTGGTGTAAAGCACGCCACCACTGGACTCTAGAGCAGTGGAGACGTGTTCTCTAGAGTGACGAATCACGCTTCTCTGTCTGGCAATCCGATGGACGAGTCTGAGTTTGGCAGTTGCCAGGAGAACGGTACTTGCCTGACTGCATTGTGCCAAGTGTAAAGTTTGGTGGAGGGGGGATTATGGTGTGGGGTTGTTTTTCAGGGTTTTTCAACTCTTAATGCTTTAGCATACCAAGACATTTTGGACAATTTCATGCTCCCAACTTTGTGGGAACAGTTTGGGGATGGCCCCTTCCTTTTCCAACATGACTACGCACCAGTGCACAAAGCAAGGTCCATAAAGACATGGATGAGTGAGTTTGGTGTGGAGGTAGTTGACTGGCCTGCACAGAGTCCTGACCTCAACCCCATAGAACACCTTTGGGATGAATTAGAGCGGAGACTGCGAGCCAGACCTTCTCGCCAACATCACTGCCTGACCTCACAAATGCGCTTCTAGAAGAATGGTCAAAAATTCCCATAAACACACTCCTAAACCTTGTGGAAAGCCTTCCCAGAAGAGTTGAGGCTGTTATAGCTGCAAAGGGTGGACCAACTCCATATTAAACCTTACAGATTAAGAATGGGATGTCATTAAAGTTCATGTGCACGTAAAGGCCCAAAACTTTTGGCAATATAGTGTATATGGATGCTGTGATTTCGTATTCCTATAGGTAGACGTGAGTCACCTGACAGTCAGCTGATGTGAGCTTGACTGACGTGACCTGCCAGAACTAATGCTATGCTTGATTTAAGATAAATATAAAATTTTAAAGGTTTTTTTTTTTTATATAAAAATATAATGTTTAGATTTTCTTTCTCTTTTTATATAGTTTGTAAAAAAAAAAGCAAAATAGACAAAAATCCGGTTTTGAACACTGTAAAGATAAAAAAATATCTTTTGTAAGAAATAAATACTTTCATTTATCAAGGATGTATTAAATTGATCAAAAGTGGCAGTATAGACATTTCTAATGTTGCAAAAGATTAGTATACACAGTAGTAAGCACTGTTCTTTTTAACTTTTTATTCATCAAAGAATCCTGAAAAAATATAGCATGGTTTCCACAAAAAAATTAAATAAATGGTGTGCATAAGAGACTTCTAACAAAAACATTTTAAAAAATCTTACTGACAACTAACATTTGAATAGTAATGTGTATATATCTTCAATATCTTGTAAAGAGTAACTGTTGCTGTTGTTAGAGTGAATTATATTTATCCCGCATGCCTGAAGACAGTTCAAGCTAAAGTTGACAGAAACGAACAACATTTTATGCTACAAGTGTATCTGATAAATAAACTGCTTATCTCATAAAATTTTAAAATATCAAATTCAGACAAGTAGACTCTTCAATATAATATTTTAATAATTTTTTTACATTTTGCTGGCCGATTGGTAAAAGCATGGACAATCCCTCTGCTTTCTGTATTCTCCCCACATCTGACTGCAGGCAAACTTCCACTGAAGATAATCAAACAAAAATCGCAAATATGCAGCTTTGTGTGATGTGGATGAGAATGCTGTTTGAAATAAGCTCAAATACAAAAAGATGTGATGAAACCTCAGAGGAAGTGAGAGAGAGAGAGAGAGAGAGAGAGAGAGAGAGAGAGAAAGACAACACCCTCCCTGACTAATGGAACAGTCACTGGAGCATGAAGGTAAAGGCAGAGCGCATATTGTATAAGACTGATAGAATTATCCTGCCACAACAAAACACAATGTGAGAATGAACTCATGAATTGGAGATGGTCATGAAAATACACAAAAGGAGGGAGGAGATGGACCGATGTTAAAATAAGGAAAGGTCAGACTTTTCCCTGAGTGGGAACGAGACAGAGAGAATAAAAATGAGGATGTCTAGTACTGTTTTGTGTGTGAGTGTGTGTGTTATAGTTTCACAGGGTCATGAACAGATATTTCTGTCGAGATATATCTTTTTCTTTAGCATGTGAAACTGATTGCCCTGTTGTAATCAAGGGGTCCAGGTTTATGACCGCAAAAAGTGCCATCAAAAATTAGCCATGTATTTTTTTGCAACTAACATACAGTAGGCCTATATATCACTAATATTTCATTATACTACCAGAGCATGAATATTTCCCTCCATGATGCCTTTCACATCACAGCTCATGATAGTTGCTAGTCAAGGGTTTGGGACTGTTCTTGTCGTACCATCATCCATTGTCATGATGTAAAGTGTGCACTTTCAGAGAGATTAGTTTAGTCATTTACAGCACAAGTGCTCAAAAAGTCATGAGCAAAGATAAAAGATTTCAAATCCTGTATTTCTGGTAGTTTCAGAGCCAGCATGCCACTTTTTTACGGACCTCTTTGTGCTATAAAAAATTTCAGCCCACTGAAATTGAAAACTTAATTTTAATTGCTGCCTTAAATTTTCAAGTAAAATAAAAGTTACATCCTGCAGTGAAAGTTCAGTGCAGTTTTACGACCACTTTGAAGTTAAGTACTGATTAATAAAATCAAGTCGAAACTGTGAAAACTCATTAAAAGAGTAGAAATGACAAGTTAAATAGCCTCAGACAGGACTGAACAGGACAACAGCAAAAAGTCATTATTTATTCAATAATTTAATTTTGAGAAGTCTGTGTTCTTTGACCCAAGATAATTAAAATCAAATGATATTAAATTATTATATTAAAACTGTCAAGAAAAAAAAAGAGTGCAGCCCTTTTTTTTTACTTTTTGATTTAATTTCGGAAAGATGTCAACATCATACAATTACCTCCTCTCCACAAAACCATTAGTTAGTCCTTGCAAAAAGATTTCACATAACAACATAAATTGTCAGGACTAATGTAGTGTCATGCTATTGGTTGATATCAGTTGTTCCTGCTGTTGAAATAAGCCACAGCATGGACAAATACTGCCTTGTAATCTTGGGTGTACATCACTCACCATCCATTCCCAGTCAAAGCCAGTGTGTCCACCTAAATCCAACCTTCAGAGTCCTCACTTTGCACTGGGACTCATAATTGTCCCCATCCCGTTTGTGTGTGTATGTGTGTGTGTGATTGACAGTCCTCTGACTAAACGGCCCTGTGCCACCCTGTGCTCCCTGCGGGCTGAGATTCGCTCATTAAGCGCGTGTGTGTGACAGGCTGGCGGTGATCTACTGCTCTGGGCTGCCTGGCCCATGGCGCCTGGAGATTTATAGAGTCATAAAAGGACCCTCAGCCCCCCCGCTAACTGAAGAGAGAGATGGAGGAGACAGAGAGAGAAATGAGGTATGTCAATGACAAGAAGTTCTAGAAAAGAAGTTAGGGAAACCTTAAAAAGGAACAAGTCTGCGCTTAAATTTATAGTTCATTTATATGACACATCAAGCTGACAGAGTACTGAACTCAAAATGCCCTTGGAAAACAATACACAAGAGCGCTCCTTCATTAGCGTTGTTGTGTGGGAGTGTAGGTGACCGTCAGGCCGCCACAGGCCTTTCTAATTGCAGAGGACACTTTCTCCCTGTCTCTCTCTGTCTGTCTTTTCTTCATGAAAGCAAAGGTCCAAAACTGACAGGTGTGATGCTGCATGTTGTGATTGGTGGACAAAGGAACATCATTATAGCAAGAGGGGAGGAGAGGTGATCAGACTCGCAAGTCATGCTCTCTTCACCCGCGAGTCATATAATGATGAAAGATGTGAAAAACAAATGTGATAAAATGACAGAGAGTTGTCATTTTCATAATGCTACACTGGGTTTCGTCTGTCGCCAATTGTTTTCACGATCAATCGGCCATGGAATGAAAGGTTTTCAAATATTAATAAACACTTTAACTTTAAAAGTAACACTTTAGTATGGGGAACACATATTCACTGTTAACTAGGCCTACAACTTTTGCCTCAATAAGCTCCTAATTTACTGCTTATTAATAGTTAGTAAGGTAGTTGTTGTACCGTTTAAGTTTTGGTATTGGGAAGGATTAAGGGGTGTAGAATATGGTCATACAGAATAAAGCATTAATATGTGCTTTATAAGTACTTATAAACAGCCAATATGCAAGCTAATAAGTAATTAGTTAAAAGTAAGACCAAATATATTTATTTAGAAATTAATAATTAAAGACTATACTGAATTATTTTCAAAATTTTTTTTTTTTTTTTTTGGATATAGGCAGCACTCAAGTGCTTTGCTGTCAGAAGGAACAGAATTCATGGAAGACACCAGTGCTGCGTCCCAATTCGCCTACTTATACTATGCCCTAAAAGTATATACTGTTTTGTGAAGAAAAAGGACATACTTTTGTGTGTAGCAGAAGAGTTTGCAAGCTTTGAGACATAGGCACCTACTTTGTCATAAATGCGTCTTTAACGGACACTCTATCACTTAGTTACACACCCGTAAGACCTTCGTTCATCTTCAGAACACAAATTAAGATATTTTTGATAAAATCTGATGGCTCAGTGAGGCCTGCATTGTCAGCAAGTTAATTTACACTTTTTTTTGGCACAAAAAATATTTTCGTCGCTTCATAACATTAAGGTTAAACCACTGTAGTCACATGAACTGTTTTAAATACAACTTTAGTACCTTTCTGGGCATTTGAAAGTGTAAATTAACTTGTGTCAATGCAGGCCTCACTGAGCCATCGGATTTTCTCTATCTTCATTTGTGTTCCGAAGATGAACGAAGGTTTTACGGGTGTGGAACGACATGAGAGTGAGTAATTAATGACAGAATTTTCATTTTTGGGTGAACTAACCCTTTAACCGCTCTGCTTAAACATCGGTCTCGCACATCCGTCATGTTTGTAGTGTTTTAACACTTTTTATTCATGTTTGTAGTTCTAATCGAATCCTCGTCCAATGCACAATGGGTTATGAGCAATATTAGCTGTTAGAGTGTGCACGGATCTGCACTCTAACCAGAAAAAGTAGACCATCCGGGTTTCTTTTGAATACTCAACATACTACAATTTGGGACGCTCTAATTCTTATTTCGAATATTATTTAGGATAGATAGTATGCGAATTGGGATGCAGAAAGGGTTAATTCTTGCCTGTTTATTGGGAAAATCTTATTAAAGCCAAAGTGATTTTTAGCATCCCATTCATTGACAACCATATAAACATTTGTTGCACCATCTAGATAGTTGACAATTTTGGAATTTCAGTCAAATACAGGCTATTTTCACTGTGTATAAAACATACAATATGCTTCAAATGATTACTCGTATATGTAAAATGCACTACTTTAACAACAAGACAAGTCAATGTAGCTGTTGTGGAAAAAACTAATAAAGAATACCAGTCACAGCAGCAATCGTTCTCCCCTCTGTTTATGACCCGCCCAACTCGGGAACTTGGGTATCAAAATTATCCCAGAGCTTCCTAGTGGTAAATACGACTTGAGACTTGAGAGGGCGTTCGTGTCCAATTTTCAAATACTAATCAGTATTTGAAAATCCAACATGTCAATGACCAAAAAGCCAAAAACACCTTATTGATCAAAGCAACATTTCTCATTAGCATTTGATTTGAATTACAGACTCTTAACAAACACAGCATGTGAATCCCCAAGCTAAATGCTACGCATGGATTATCATTATGTAAAATCAACTCAGCATTCATTGTCAGCATTTCCTACTAGAATTTTAATGATCTGTAACACAAGACGTGTTGCCAAATGATTCGGCACCATGCTGGCGGAAAACTCCCTGGTAGCCAAGTGTGTGTAGGAAACCCTTAAGAACAAGGATAAAAAAAAGTGTTTACACAGCAGATAAAAGTGTGTAGAGAGGGTGTTTTCCAAAGTTTCCCTCTTAAAGTGTTTTAGCATCACAAGCAATGACTCATGCAATAAAGAAATGTTATTGAGCTTCCAACACGTCTGAGCTCTTTCCACAGTAAAACACACGCACATACATGACAGATGGCAGGCACTTGACAAAGACTTCTGTTTTGTGGCCACTTGCTTTAATTAATACTTGCACTAGACTCTGAGTGTTGGCATTAGGGTTCAGAATTTGACGCTCAGCGTCACTGGCTCAGACCAGATGAACAACAAGAAGAGCAGGAATGAAAAAAGACCTTTTCTTTGTCCTCTGAAGGAGGTTGTTAATAGTCTTTTCTTCTATATTATTAATATATTTCTATAATAAAAATGGCCCTCATCAGACCTGCAGACATGTTTCAGGATTATTTGATGTGACAGCACCTGACGTGTCATATATTTCTAATTAAAAATAACATCTGTGAAAGTGATGACTGCATTGCATGCCAAGTCAGACAAATAAACAGTTGATTGGGTGAGACTGAGTTAATAACTATAACTTGTATAATATAAAGCTTTCTTCTGATGCTTTCACATGACTGCATAGTGTTGTGATGCTTATTATGATAATATTATTATGTAACTTCAACTGAAACGCATTTTAATTCTTCACCGATGAGCGAGCTGACATTAAAGTATGATATTTATACATTCAAGGACAGGCCTTCGTTTATTTAAAGTTTGCACTATAACATTGACCAGATGCTGGATTTGGATCAGTGTGTTTATTTTCAGCTGCTGCTGCACCAGTTCCGTCTATCATTCCTCCAGTGTTTTGCGTTGTGGCTGTTTGTGATCACGCTGTGTGACTCCTCAGGGATGTTTAGAAGTAACTCACTTATCTCAGCAGTTTACCCAAATGTACAACTTCAGAATGCTAGCGGGGAAGCCCGAGGCTACTCTTCTCGTTGCATTCTATCCCTGTATTGCTGTAAAACATCATGTTGGCAAAGATATGCATGTAGCCTATAACATTAAAGCATCTCTTGATTTCTTGCTCTCTTCTACGTTCTATAAATCTACAAAATTTAAAACAATACACTGGAGTCCAAAGGTCTGAGTCCACTAATATAAAGAAACTTATGACATAAAATGAGTAAGAAATATTTAAGATTCTGCACTATAGGTCATTTTTACCTACACTTTAGATTGAGTGCATGTATAATACACTATATTGCCAAAAGTATTGGGACACTCCTCCAAATCATTGAATTCAGGTGTTCCAATCACTTCCATGGCCACAGGTGTATAAAATCAAGCACCTAGGCATGCAGACTGCTTCTACAAACATTTGTGAAAGAATGGGTCGCTCTCAGGAGCTCAGTGAATTCAAGCGTGGTACCGTGATAGGTTGCCACCTGTGCAATAAGTCCATTCGTGAAATTTCCTCATTACTAAATATTCCATGGTCAACTGTTAGCGGTATCATAACAAAGTGGAAGCAATTGGGAACAACAGCAACTCAGCCATGAAGTGGTAGGCCACGTAAAATCACAGAGCGGGGTCAGCGCATGCTGAGGCGCACAGTGCGCAGAAGTCGCCAACTTTCTGCAGTCAATAGCTACAGACCTCCAAACTTCGTGTGGCCTTCAGATTAGCTCAAGAACAGTGCATAGAGAGCTTCATGGAATGGGTTTCCATGGCCGAGCATCTGCATCCAAGTCTTACATCACCAAGTGCGTCGGATGCAGAGGTGTAAAGCACGCCACCACTGGACTCTAGAGCAGTGGAGACGTGTTCTCTGGAGTGACGAATAACGCTTCTCTGTCTGGCAATCCGATGGACGAGTCTGGGTTTGGCGGTTGCCAGGAGAATGGTACTTGCCTGACTGCATTGTGCCAAGTGTATAGTTTGGTGGAGGGGGGATTATGGTGTGGGGTTGTTTTTCAGGGGTTGGGCTCGGCCCCTTAGTTCCAGTGAAAGGAACTCTAAATGCTTCAGCATACCAAGACATTTTGGACAATTTCATGCTCCCAACTTTGTGGGAACAGTTTGGGGATGGCCCCTTCCTGTTCCAACATGACTGCACACCAGTGCACAAAGCAAGGTCCATAAAGACATGGATGAGTGAGTTTGGTGTGGAGGAACTTGACTGGCCTGCACAGAGTCCTGACCTCAACCCCATAGAACACCTTTGGGATGAATTAGAGCGGAGACTGCGAGCCAGGCCTTCTCGCCAACATCAGTGCCTGACCTCACAAATGCGCTTCTTGAAGAATGGTCAAAAATTCCCATAAACACACTCCTAAACCTTGTGGAAAGCCTTCCCAGAAGAGCTGAAGCTGCAATAGCTGCAAAGGGTGGGCCAACTCCATATTAAACCCTACGGATTAAGAATGGGATGTCATTAAGGTTCATGTGCACGTAAAGGCAGGCGTCCCAAAACTTTAGGCAATATAGTGTATGTTACATCCACCAGCTGGAGTGCCCTTGATTTTCACCAGAGGGCACTCTTTCCATCTTGGTTAACTCACCATGGACTACATTTCCCACAACCCATTGCCCGGACTCATTATGCCTGATTACATCCACCTGTGTCTCATTATTCTTGTTAATCCTGCCTATATAAGCCCTGTGTTTTCTGTCATTCATTGCAAAGTCTTTTATGTTGTTATACTGCATTTCTGAGCTTTATCCTGGTTTCTTTTGTCTTGGTTTTTGGATTTTCTGCCTGTATTCTGGATTACCCTTGTTGTGTTTTCTGTCCTGTTGCTCAGTGTTGCCGATTGCTTTCAACTGAAAGTACCTAAAACTGGTTGCTAAATGTCGCTATGACATCATAAAGGCAATTTCACTGATCTATATAAATATAGATAAGTCGGCGAGATAAGAATCTAGATCAGGTTTGTCCAAGACGTTGCTAGATTTGTCCCTAGGCTTTTGAAAAAAAGTCTCAAATGGGGTGGAGAAGTCTCTAAATCTAGTGACAAAATCGCTAAATTGGCAACACTGCTGTTACATATTTGGATTTCCTGTGTGTTTGACCCTTTGCTCGTTATTTGGATTATGATTCTAGAATGTCCCAATAAAGCTGCATTTGGATCTACAAGCAGTTCGTAACAATACATATATATTTAAATTGTAATGTATCACAGTTTCCAAAAAAAAGTTTTCAACATTAATAATGATAAAAAATATTTCTTGAGCAGCAAATCAGCATATTAAAACGATTTCTGAAGGATCATGTGACACTGAAGACTGGAGTAATGATGCTGAAAATTCAGCTTTGCCATCATAGGAATAAATTACATTTTAAAATATTGTAGAATAGTATTGTAGAATTGTAATTATATTTTACAATATTACTGTTTTTACTGTATTCTTTTTTATCAAATAAATGCAGCGTTGGTGAGTATAAGAGAGTTGAATGTAATTATGGACATTCATTAGCGGTCCCAGACTTGTGGAAGTCAATATTGTGCAGATATATAAGGCAGATGATTACATTTTCAAAAAGTTATTGTCATGAAAAGACAAAAAGGGAATTGTTTGCAAAAGCACTTGGGTATAACTTACATTTGAGTTATGCTACTATGTTACTGGGCCTTGGGTTGTTGTAAAGAAATCAATGAATTAACTATGCTACATCTCTCACTCATGCTCTCCTCGCCTCGCCTACCTGTGTGTGGGAGACAAAGACAGAAGAGAAAAAGACAGAGTTCAGTATTTTGCTGAACCGGCTACTTCCTTAGCAATACAAATGTACCATCATTTGCCATGCCAATTAATCATGCTGAACTTGAAAATAAGAGAAAGAGAAATGGATGTTTTATAACATTGATCTGCATAGCTGATTTATGGTACCTCATGGGTTGTTCATTAGTCAAGGGCTGATGTGAATTAATGTGAATTATGTTACATGCCCTTCATGCATTGATTTGGTATTAATCTATTAGCCTTAGAATACAGATCATGCGTTATAAACTGTTTGTGAGTGCGTATGTGTGCTCATTTGTCAGGGGCATTTTAAAATTCAATTTTATATGTGATGACTGTTACCCCTTGCAAAACATTCAGAGAGATGTTTCAGCATGCAAATTACTTTGTATGCATGTAATCTTAGCTCACAGTGCTTGGGTATGTGTTCAGTGTCTTACAGGGAGACTTAATTTACCACTTTCCATTTAGAAGCCTCCAGACCTGCTGTGCTCAGCATGATCTTGAATCAAGCCTGGGCTGCATATCTGATCATGTTGAGTTCGTTATCTAAAGTACAGATCCCTTGTAGTGGTTTGTCTACTATTATGTACCAGCCTTGACCAACAGTGAGCTTGAAATTAGAGCGCTGGGAGAGTTTCAGTTGGCATGTGCAGGAGCAGAACTTATCCAGTTTTAACAGATTCTGTTACGCCCTCATAACCGCCAAAGGAGGAACAAAGGTTTTGTATTTGTTTTTGCACATAATTTGCAGAGTGGCCTATTCACAAAATGTTGGCACAAAAATATACACAAGGTTTTAAAAATGTAAAAGGCATCTCTGGAATCTCACAGTGAATCTCACAGTTTTTTTTTTTTTTTAATTAGTGTTTTTGAAGTAAAGATTTAAAGGTGCCATAGAACTTAAAATTGTATTTACCTTGGCATAGTTGAATAATAAGAGTTCTGTACATGGAAATGACATACCGTGAACCTCAAACACCATTGTTTCCTCCTTCATATGTAAATCTCGTGCGTGAAAAACACCACGGAAAAAAGGGCAAATCCCAACATAACACCGACTGTTACTTAACAGTCAGGATCATTATTATTTACGCCCCAAAATTAGCATATACCAGCCCATGTTCAAGGCAAGGTAGTATTAACGTCGTGGAGCTGCACAGCCGAATCATCAGAAGTTCTGCAGGTATTGTGAAGCAAGCAAGCAAGGACAATAGCGAAAATGGCAGATGGATCGATAATAACTGTTCATGATCCATGATATCATGATATATTTAGTGATATTTATAAATTGTCTTTCTAAATGTTTCGTTAGCATGTTGCTAATGTACTGTTCAATGTGGTTAAAGTTACCATTGTTTCTTACTGTATTCACGGAGATCAGAGCCATGTCGTTATTTTCATTTTTAACTCGAAAACGCTTGCAGTCTGTATAATTCATAAACGCATCTTCATTCTTATTGAGTTTCTCCAACAGTGTGTAGCTTTAGCCCCGTTAGCCGTGCAGCACACTATACAACTCATTCAGAATCGAATTTTAGCAAACATCCACAAAATACATGCCATACTTACGTGATCTGATATGCTGCATCACGAACAGTTTGTAAAGATCCATTTTGAGAGTTATATTTGCTGTGTGAACTTCTGTATTATTTATGCAATGTTTAATGGAGTCGCAAGCTTGGGGGCAGGGAGCGCGAGCATTTAAAGGTGTACACACACCAGCGCCTTTTTCCTCCCACCCCAAAATAGGCAGTTAAAACATGGTATAATAAAAAAATCTATGGGGTATTTTGAGCTGAAACTTCACAGACACATTCTAGGGACACCTTAGACTTATATTACATCTTGTGAAATGGACATTCTATGGCACCTTTAAAGATATAGTTCATCCAAAAATGAAAATGATCCCATTATTTACTCACCCTCAAGTCATCCTAGGTGTATATGACTATCTTCTTTCAGTCAAACACAATCGGAGTTACATTAAAAAATATTCTGGCTCTTCCAAGCTTTATAATGGGAGTGAATTTTTTTTTAATCCCAAAAATGTGCATCCATCCATCATAAAAGTAATCCATATGGCTCAAAGGGGTTAATAAAGGAGTGAAGTGATGCATTTTTGTAAGAAAAATATCCATAATTATAACCTTATAAACAGTAAATACTAGCTTCCGGTAACGTCCGTCTACACATTCACAGGAAAGTTGAGTTCCGGTGTATGACGTAGGACGTAGGCATAGCGTAAGCTTGAGTGAGAGTAGACACCTCTCCCGGTTCAAACAAATAGGGCTGGGAAACAAACTTGAACTCCTCTGACATTTCTCTTTAAAAATTCTAATTTGTGACCAGTGTTTTGTTTTGCTCTATCCTCCGCACTTCCGTGTTCGACAATATATCATGCGTTGGGTTAGAGGTGACTCTTCCGCCGGAACTAGACTCATGTACGATCTTTAATGATATAAAGTTATAATTATGGATATTTTTCTTACAAAAACGCTTCGCTTCAGAAGGCCTTTATTAACACCATGGAGCCGTATGGATTACTTTTATGATGGACGGATGCACTTTTTTGGGCTTCAATAAAAATGGCACCATTTACTCCCATTATAAAGCTTGGAAGAGCTAGGATATTTTTAAATATAACTCTGATTGTGTTTGACTGAAAGAAAAAAGTCATATACACCTAGGATGGCTTGATTATGAGTAAATTATGGGATAATTTTCATATTTGGGTGAACTATCCCTTTAATGACTCACTCATAAAGACGTCACTTGTCGCCACCTACTGGTGTAACAATATAACCTGCAGAAAGAGTCAATGAAAATCCCCACCACACAGACATCTGGAACAAACATAGACAAGCAGAATGATTCAAATATTGAAAAGTCCGAGTGCTTCTGGACTATAAGTGATGTTGGATATAAGTGCTCTTGTAACGCTGCTCAGTCAATCAGATTTGAAGTCCAGAATTGTTGTGTAAAATGGAATTATCCCACTTTGAGTGAGTGAGTTTTCCAACAACATAGTCCAAAGAGCATCTTATGCACTGCTGTACAAATAGCACTGAACATTTGATTACGATTAAGATGTATCTGTGCTAATGATTTAATCAGTCAGTATTATGTAACATGTATATAAAATTGTCTGCAGCAATTATCATGTCATCATTAAGCATTCTCATCATCTAGAGAATTTATTGACAGCCAACTGCAGTTCCTGGATTACACACTGCTGTGATGTGGTGTGTGGGTTAGCTGGGGAGCTGTAATGTTTTATTACAGCTGCAATCTTTGTGGATCACTGAGTTCATGAGATATTAAGCATTTGCTTGGAGGTCACACACAGCGGGGCGTTAATGACTGGCACTTAGTTTAAAAGCTGCTAGTCTCTCTGACTCATGACAATAATGACAGAATGTGTGTATCCACAAAGACATGTTCGAAAGTGACGAGTTGGTTTAGCTAAATTATACATAATCACATAATCTGCACTGTTTTGGCCTTTTCTTTTTGTTTTTTATTCTTGAGATTCGTAATATATAGTTTTTTTCACCGGTGGACAGAGGTCTTTAGGTGCTTTTTGTTCATGTTATGTTATGTTATCTGATGAGTTATGTGGAATAATATCTCCTTTATGCAACAGAGATATTAAGTAAGTCTCCACTATGTTAAAGGGGCTGTATGTAAGAATTTTCATGTATTAATCGCTTTTTATTGCCAATGTGTGAACAGCTTGTAACCAAACTTCCCTGACTTCCTAGGTTGTCTATGAAAGCTTGTAGACTGATCTTTATGTGGATTTAGCACGTTTTTGCCAGGACAATCAAAAAGATGTGACGTTTACCCGTGCTCCCGAGAGCCTCTCTTCTGTTCTATGACACATGAAACAAATGCTTATACAACGTTCAGGTTAATGGGTTAATGCCGAAAGACCTATTCTGTACTGTAATGTCAATGTGTAATGCAAAGGAAATGGATTAATTCAAACTATATTCTCACATACTAATATATATATATATATATATATATATATATATTATAGCCTATAGTCTCAAATATACTTTATAATCGAACTTTCATAACAGTGTAATTTTAATTACCTCATAGGTCAACATGATGTGGGTGAATTGCAGAGTTTGTGCAAACATATCCACATCACATGATCAGATGCTTTCTTAACTACGGTTTTCTCACCGCTGTCATTTTTGGTGATGGCTTCTGGGTGTTCGTTTTTACTTCTAAGCAAAAAAAAAAGAGGAAAGAATAGAATTTTGCCGTGAGTATGTCAGTGCATTGAATCACGTTCAGTCTCTTTGTACATTACGTGTACACAAGTGCAAGTATGAGCAATAAGTTGCTGGCTGCAGTTCACCTAATGGCCACCGATGTTGCTAATAACAAGGGTTTCTGAATTCTACATACAGCCCCTGTTATGCTTCATGATCTTTTTAAGTATTTCTGCTCTTTAGTTGCACACACGCTTAAATATACACATTTGTCATAAAGTTCACACTCTGATACAATAATAATGACATAATAAAATTAGCATATTTATAGTATAATGTCATAGGGCATTTATAGTGTTATGTCATATAGTATTTCAGCAGCTAATACTGCAGTACTTCAGCCAGTCTTCAGTGTCACATGATCCTTCAGAATGTCTTTGCTGTCACTTTTGATAAATTTATTGCATCCTTGCTGAATAAAAGTGAATTTAGTTATATAATAATAATAATAATAATAATAATAAATGACCCTAACCTTTTGTGCTGATAGAAAGGCAATGGTAACTCAAATAACCACTCGTTAAAACTGAGGTCTGCAGAAGAGCATCTCTGAACGCACAACACGTCAAACCTTGAAGCAGATG